>OY754327.1:13838869-16238869 GCA_963573305.1 Pyrrhosoma nymphula
AGGTTCAAATTGCCGAGCGAGCCGTTTCCTCCCTGATCGCCAGCCTAGGATCTCCTCAGCGACGCGTCATTAAAAAAAGAGAATCACGCCAACACGAGCAGACTGTTACAATATATATATATATATATATATATATATATATTGTAACGGTTGCCCCTGCCAAATTAGGTCGCCCCCTCCAATATTTTAACTATTGAAGGACGCGGGTGCGCCGGACAGTGCCGCATCACTGCCCTGCGACCGCCAGGCCAACCCCGAAAGGCAATCGCACATACACTCAGGACAGGAAAACACGAAATAACAAATATTCAGGTTCCGATAAAGAATTGGCGATCAGCTTCCACCTTGTTGGGAGTAAAATGCGGCAATGCGCCGCGTCCAAATTCCCCGTCTGGCCTGGTAACTAAATGTGCGCCTTTTTAACTCAGGACCAAGGAACTTCAATTCACAATGAAAGAATGTTCGTATCCATTCAATGACACAATTTAATGAACATCGACATGTATAAAAAATACGTACCCTGATGAGGTGAAGGATGAAATGGAGTGAAATGAAATGAACAATTATATGACCACAATGATGAATAATGGCGAAGTAATACCCTCAAGAAAACACAAAATTTACAAATATTAACACTTGGGGTGCGCAAATTGCACAAGAAAATTACGATGATCACTGATAGTTTATTTTACACTGCGCACTTAGCGCCAACTGATTAACGGACAGATTCCGGAGACGTACGAGAGGGAAAGTTGCAAACTCAACACGGGCAAGACGATGACACGAGACTTTCGGCGGACGAGAGGAGGCTCACCGGTTCTGGGATTTTTCACCGACGTGACGGCCGTTAGGCAAGGTGTCGATGGAGGAACTTCGTCACTCTAGTAATGGGACACCACCTTATTCGGCCCAACTGTCACGCCGCTCTCCCCCAGATATCTGCAACTCACACTCGTCAAAACTCTCGGCCGCTCGTGCCTGCCATGACTCCGGGATCACCGGTGGTCTGAAGGTGTCTGCTCTATCTGCCTCTCACTCACTATCTGGCTCTCTCGGCCACATGCACACCTCACTTGCTTCTTTTTTTAGTTCCAATATTACACACAAAAAACACACACACGCGCCTCGATGGGAGGCTCAGGAACTACTTAGATCCCATGCGCGGGAGCATTCAAAATCATCACACATCAAAGTAACGAAAGTAATTTTGTTACAATATATATGTTATATATGTTATATATATATTATGTTTTATAGGAAGTAATTTCTATTTAATTTTAATTGGTACAGAGTTTTGATAATATTAGTTCGGTGCAAATGTCATGGGTTTAGGTCAATTATATATATATATATATATATATATATATATATATATATATATATATATATATATGCTAGCAACAAGGCGTTGAGGTTGGGGAAGGATAGGAAAGTAAATCAGTGGACACTCACTTGCAGATGATCCATGACGACACCGGTGTCCACTGCTTAGGGGTAGCTTTCGGGCTAAGGACCCTTCTTCAGCTGGAGGAGATTCACTACTAAGGTCAACTCATTAAGGCGACCGAACCCTCTCAGAGACCGCGCTTCGTACCTCATCCTGAGGACAATATATCAATAGATGATTCTATTATCTTTGCGACCACCTTTCATCCAGGTCTTGATGATTCACTGAAAAGCCTTCTGAAATCAGCACACTCCATTCTCTCCTCTTCCCCCTCAACTTCCTCCCTTATTCAAAGACCTCCCGTGCTCTCCTTTCGTCGCCCTCCCAATCTACAAAATAGTCTCTGGATCCGCGAGATCCGTCAAACTTCACTTGCAAGTAGTGTTACCAATCTCTCCCATATTGGCTCTCACCCTTGCAACAAACCCCGTTGCCTCACTTGCCCAATCAACACCTCTTCCCGTTTCTTCACTACTCCGGTGACGAATGTCACATATCAAATACTTACTCGGGGAAACTGCTCCTCGAGTAATGTTATATATCTTATAACCTGCAAGCACTGCCAGGCTTTCTACGTTGGCCTCACCAGCACACCTTTAAATATGCGGGTAAACAATCACAGGAGCAGCGTGATGCAACAGTTGCAGTTGCCTGTAGCGGAGCACGCTAACTCGCATAACCTCTCCTTCAACAACTGCTTTCATATTAAAATAATCCGCGCCCTCCCACCCGACATACCCATAATGGAGCTCCGCCACTGGGAGCTCTCTTATATTTCCATTTTAAAGTCAACCTGCACTCCCGGACTCAATCTTCGCTAGCTCCCTCCCCTCCCACTCCACCCCCCCCCCCTGCACTTCCTTCCAACCAATCCCCTTTCCCCAACAACCAACCCCGTACCAAGACATGCCCTAAACTCCTAACTCCAGTGTGACACTCCTTAGTAGTGAATCTCCTCCAGCTGAAGAAGGGTCCTTAGCCCGAAAGCTACCCCTAAGCAGTGGACACCGGTGTCGTCATGGATCATCTGCCAGTGAGTGTCCACTGATTTACTTTCCTATCCTTCCCCAACCTCAACGCCTTGTTGCTAGCATATACTTTTATATTTATTTCCTTTCCTTTTATATTTATATATATATATATATGTGTGTGTGTGTATATATAATTGACCTAAACCCATGACATTTGCACCGAACTAATATTATCAAAACTCTGTACCAATTAAAATTAAATAGAAATTACTTCCTATAAAACATAAGGAAGCAAATAATCTCTATTTTAGTGATTCCTAATCTTGATTACTACTCTTTAGTATTTAACGACCTTACTGATGAACATAATTTAAAATCACAGGGATCATTAAATTTATGTGTAAGATTTATCTTTTATCTCCGGCGGGATGAGCATATCTTCCCGTATCTCCAGCAGCATGTATGACTTTCAAAACTTTCCCGTCGAGCGCATCTAATGGCTACATTCCTCCGCTCCCTTTTCCATAATAAGCAACCCGAATTCATCTTAGACCTCTTCCCAGTCACATCATCAACTTCAAAAATCGCCACAAGATCCTCATCCCAAATACCTGTACTACGCAACACACCGCACCGTAACCTTCCAAATGTTATTTCAAGTTGCCGGTACGAAACTCTGGAGCTCCCTACCTGATGATATAAGAAATTGCAGTCTCTGTTACTATTTAAAACCGTCTTTATAATATGTTATTAGGCCAATAAGTTTCCTTTTTCCTCTCCAAGTACATGTATTACCCAAATCTTATACATCCGTTTGTGTGATTTATTATAACTATTGTTGTTAGAATATTGTATTGATGCTAATAGTGTATTTTACTGTTGTTAATGATTGTAATTATGTCAAAAAACTATATATTGTAGTTTTTATTACTTAAAGGACGATTTCCTTGTACAAATAAATTATATATCTATCTATCCGTCAACACGAACACAAGTTCCCAATCCTAGAGATATCAATTCAAGTAACATTAATATATTGACAACATATTGTTGGTAAAAAAAACACCCTTGCACTTCAAACACAAACGAGCAATAGCTAATTTAAAAATTGCTTAAGTAGTCCTAATTTTGGTTGAGGTTTCACTAACGGATAATCTCGAATGAAACGTGAGTCACATCGAAAATTTATTTTTTCAAATCAAATTAAGCTTAAAGTCAGGTAAGGAAGTTCCTTTCAAGTGCAGGCAGTGACCAAGTCCTAACATGCAAATGTCTATGATTAATAAGACCATGCTATCTCACAAATCCTAGTCTTGTCCCATCTATTTTTTTACAGAAAAATGTATAAAATATATTTTAAGCCTAATGAAGAACCATGCAAGGCAAAAGATACCCCTGATTTTAGGCAAAATAAGCATGAAAAATGTGTACTTGGTCCGTCATGAGTTTGGATTCCGAGATCGTTACTGATAATTAATAGTGTCCCATTAAGTCTATGAAGAGGATTTTTGTGAATAACCACCTTTTTATCTTTAAAAACCACCTTTGAAAAGCCTTTTTATCGAGCATTTTTTATTGTTTCTTTTATTATGCTGTATTTTTCTAAATTAACTAGTTCCGACAGCATTGGTTTTCTCTTTCTCTACCGCACAGCTAACTCCCTATACATACCAATTCCAATTTTGTTCGACAGATTCTTTTCCACTGGCTCATTTCCGTGTGAATGAAAACAATCAAATTTTACTCCAATCCTGAAATCTGTCTCTAAAAAAAGTCGAGAATTACCATCCTATATATCTATTTTACCGATCCTTTCAATTATCTTCGAGCGCATTATACATGATAGACTCCTAAAGCTTACCGTATATCCCCAACCAGCATGGTTTTCTCCCGGTGGCTCTTGTCTCTCCAATATTGCGGTACTACACCATCACATAATATAGTCTTTTGAATTGAATTTCCAACTCGAGGTTTTTTTTATTAATTTTTCCAAAGCCTCTGGTTATGTCATCCACTCTCTTCTGGTCCACAAGCTAAAACCTTGCAATATCATCCATGGTAATATCCTGTTTACTATTGTGAACACCCTAAGTTCACGTAATCAGCGGATGTTAATTGATCGCATTTACTCTAGACTTCTGCTTGTGTCTTCTGGGGTTCCACAGGGCATCGTTCTTGGCCCCCTACTCTTCTCTCTATGTGTAGTTGAAATTGTTGACTCTATCATCTCCAAAGGATGCAACATCTTACTGCACGCAGACGACTGTCAAATCTTTAAGCAAGTTGTTGGTCCCTCCGACCACCTAGCCGTTCAACCTGCACTTGACCTTTTGAACTCGTTGTGTGCCCAGTGGCAGTTACCCTAACCCTACTAAGTCAGCTGTCGTGGCCTTTTCCTTGAGGCGCAAAACTTTGGATCATTCTTGCACACTCCAAAATAGCCTTATTCCAGCAGGGAGATCCCATTGCGAGCTAGGTGTATTCTTCCATGATAGGCTGCATTTCCAAGACCACATTTAAAACTTTGTGGGCAAGGCGATAGCGGTGGTTGGCCTACTGTACCGTCACACAGACATTCAAGATCCCCTTTCCCTTAGAACAGTATTTTTTGATTGTGTCATGCCAATCTTAGAATACTGCGCATCAATTCGATCAACTGCTTGCCCATCCACTCTGAAAATTCTAAATCGTGCAGTCAATTTTTTCCTAGCCATTGCCCGTCATCGCATTGCCTCCTTCAAGAATTCAACCCGTGAATCCATTTTGTCCTTCTTGAGAATTCTTCTCCTCTCCCATCGCCGTGCATCTTCTGACATGAAATTCTTACACAGCAGTATAATGAATGGACAGCTTCGTTCCTGCGACACTCTCTTTCCCTTTCCAATTCGTGTCCCTCCTCGCCCCAAACGAAACTTCAAACTCCAACACAACCCGAAATTCTCTACCAAAGCGTCCTATGTTTTACCTAATACACTCAAAATAAAACATATTGCCCTCAAAGTATCTTTTACGTGACCGCTTCTCCTCACCCAACATATTTAAATCTTTCATCAAACGACACTTGGATAATGGAACCCCAAGTTAACTAGTTTTGTTTTTGCGTTAATGTTTTTATTAAATTCATGTTATTTTTTATTGTTGTCCTATGCTTATGCATTTTAATACATCGACCAAATTAATTAGCCACTGTGCCGTTTTTAATTGTGTGAGATAAAATAAATTAATGCACCTACTTCCCGATAAAAGTTTGTATTGAGCACAAGTTATTAAACTTCATTGGAGAGAAGAAGAAGGAAATGGTGACTCAGAACATTGAATTCCTAAGATTTATGTGATATTGCAAAGAATTTCAACATGATCTGGTTGAAGAGTTAAAAGAAAGTTTCCATCAATAAAAGATTTTTTAAGACTTTATTACGACGTAGGTTTCGATTTTTTACACATCATCTTCAGGTCTGAAGATGATGTGTAAAACGACACAGTTTCAGGCAATACTTTGTGGAAGTCAATCATACTGGGAGTAAAGGATTGAACACTGCAGCTTCCACTTAGATATTTATTTAACACGACCATGGTTTCGTAGCAGTGCTACATCATCAGGTGATGTAACACTGCTACGAAGCCATGGTCGTGTTACATAAATATCTAAGTGGAAGCTGCAGTGTTCAATCCTTTACCCCCCAATGTGTAAAACATCGAAGTCTAGGTAGTAATAAAGTATTTTTTTTTAATTTATCTGTGGAAAATTGCTTTCAACTCTTCGACATGCTCAGAACAATGTTTTTTTTACAGCACCATGCACATTCTCATTACTCAGACCTTACTAGAATATAGGGTACTGTTAAAAACTTAAAAACAAATTGCTGACAGTATAGTGCCTTTATTCACATATTGAGCATCGAGTCCAAGAAATTGAAAATGACCTTTCACAAGAGAGCCCTTCTCAGAATTTGATATTTTGAGTCACTTTTTCCAAAGAATGAAAATGATCAAATAAAGTTTTTCGTTGAATTTAAAGAGAGTCGCTCAACGTGGACAAAAACGTCCTCGGATGATTTTACGCAGCGCGGCATGAAATCACATTTCCCTTCAGCTTGGCAATCATTTATTCCGCGCGCCCCTGTGGACCCTAAAAACTCAGGCGTCATAGCCATCGCCGAGGGTGTGCCTGACTTAGAAAGGAAACACCAAAGAATGAGAAGGGCCTTAATGTACAGGACGAGAGTTCAGCAAAGGCTCTCATTTTTCTTTCAAAATGTCATTAGTGGAAATGAAATTCCAGAACTCATCCTCGTTGTAATATGCGTAGTAATATGTCCAGCCGCGGGAATTTATTATTAGAAACTGCAGTCAAAACTCCCACTTTTTTCATCCCATCTTTTATGTACATATGTGCAAGAATTCTCCTGAGAATACAAATGACGAAAGATTTCGTATAAAAATATACTATCCCTGAAACTTGGAGGTTCTGCATGTTCCTCTAAAAAGTGTCATCCATTTAAGTTTATACCCTTTTCATAAACCAACTTTTGCAATCCTACTGTTCCATTTTAATTTGTTTTGGTAAATGATAGATAATAGTTTCGTCCCATGTTCACCTTAAATTGAAGTTTGTACTCCTCTAATTGAAGTGAAAACCCTATCTCTAAGCAGGGGACCCTTAAGATTTGAAATTTAGATTTAACT
This sequence comes from Pyrrhosoma nymphula, assembly GCA_963573305.1. Taxonomy (NCBI): domain Eukaryota; kingdom Metazoa; phylum Arthropoda; class Insecta; order Odonata; family Coenagrionidae; genus Pyrrhosoma; species Pyrrhosoma nymphula. Next base: position 13,845,974 of record OY754327.1, read on the forward strand.
GGCTGAAAACCGTGTTTCAACCAGCTAGCTGGATTGCGACTGACTAAGTAAATGAAGATCACTTCTTTAACTCTGGCGTGGCATTATCAAGCCTTCGTAAAGTCAAAGCGTCCAAAAATGCAAATTATCATACAATTCAAACCATTTTCATGTATCACTTATTCTTCTAGATGTTATTAATTCATAGTTTTTTCAATATTCCCCTTCTAAAAGCGCACAGTTGTAATCTATCCCATGCAAAACAGCTTGTATTTTCAGAGGAATTGCTCAAAAGGTAGTTCGGCAAAGGGTTAATATTTTTATATCATTGAAAAAATGGGAGTTATTTTTTTTTAGTGAGGTCAAATTCATCAAATTCTAGGTGAAGTGATTTTTCTTAAGTAAGATAAGTAAAGCAAGTAAAGGAAATGCTGCACAATATTCAAGAGGTCATTCAGCTGACCGGGCTTGATGTTTCCCGTTCTTGACCCTTCGCACGCCAATCATAACCACGAATCGAATTTTCGTCGCGAGCGCAAGGAGTTCCTCGGGACGAAGTTCGCGGCGACGAAGGCTCCGTCCCGTGCCGTTCTCGCTTTCCCCGATCCACCTATCAAGTGCTTTACACACTAAACTGTCCTGGCGAGCAATGAAGGGAATCAATTAATTAGAGGGAGGAGATTCATAAATGATCCGACCGCACCCATTGCACGTCTTTTGTTTGTTGTGTACCCGCGTGTTTGTGCTCTAGAGACTCTCTCTCCGTCACCGCTGCTCCTCCTGGAGAGCCTCAGTCACCTCCTGGAAGGTTTGGAGGTTGAAGAGAGAGAGAGGTATAGGAAGAGAGAGAGAGAGAGAGAGAGAGAGAGAGGGGCGTGGGAGGCAGACACGCGATAGGGGGAGGAGGAACGAGAATCATTCCATTTCCGAGGTCACCCAATAATTTCCACCGATATTGAAAATGATATGGATTCTTCATAAGCACCGTTTTACAATTTAAGACGCCACCAAGTCCCTGGAAGCGACACCCATGGACTCAGTGCTCTGTAAAAAAGACCTTAAAGACGCCTTCTGGCAGCCAAAAATTAATAAGTTCCTCCAAAGATTTTACGGCATCTTGTGCGATGGAGTGTATTGTATACGTGCACTAGGTTGTACATGGGGGGAATGGGACATTAAGGCGCGGCCACTTTGGCGCTGACCCACCGTGGCGCGGGACACTTTGGCGCGAGAACGGGTGAATATTAGGGTTGATGCTGAGATAACTTAGGACATTCAGAACCTTTAAACCACGAATAAATCGTCGACGTTATCCGGTTATGATCATAGCCTAATATTAACTGGCTATTTCTAATAAAAGTTTACTTATTTAACGTTTAGTCAAAAATTCAAATACATTGTATTTCTGAAAGTTTAAGGGCCTATTACTTCGGAAAATATTTCTTATACCTTCAACTACGAGCATTATCTTCGAATTCTCGACTCAAAAGCTCTCTTCTGATTCCTTTCTCAGTCAAAAATACTCTCATAGCCGTCTCTCTCTTACAAAATCCGTTTGAAAAGTAAGTTACGTTAATCAAAATAAGGGTCGTGCCCGACCCAAGTGAACTCCATGTACCGTTCTTGAGTCGTTGTTGAACGTTGGGTGAAAAAATAATATCTGGGATGAGGGAAACTTTGAGCTGATTCCAAGTACTTGATACAATTTCTAGGTTTGGCCTGACTAGAGTTTTATAGCTGTATTTGAGACTAACAACATATTGTGTGTTGATTCTTCTGTTACTATAATCTGTATCCATATAGATAATGACAATGGTTTATCTAATAACGTTAAAGCTCATAGTACGATGATTAGTAATTGTCATGGATAACGAAAATAGCAGTCTAAAGCGAACAGCAAATTTGAGTTACCTACTTCTTATGTCAAATATTTAAAATGAATCATTATTATACTAGAAATTACACAAGCCTATTCTTAGAGCAAAAATTACAACTTTTTCGTAGTAGTAGCAGTGAAATCGAAGAGTAAACAAAACCATCAGACAACTCTTCCTTTCCTTACCCGGAAGCGTTTTAGAAGTGTTGACTGGGAGACGAAAAACGAAGCGTCAAAGAAACCATGAGGCACTCTCCGTTCGCTCTTGCGGAAGAATTCGGGAAACGTGTGTGGAGTCTAAAATCTCGGAGAGTAATCGGGGAGTAAAGGAAACTCCTCCAAGAGTATAGAATTCCCCGTTGACGCTGCCTCTACGCTAAGGCAAGCGTTCGATTTTTACAAGGGTAGCCAGGTAATATTAGGCTATGATCATAACTGGATAACGTCTACGGTTCATACGAACTGTAAACGTTCAGAATTTCCTACGTTATCTTAGCGTCAACCCAAATATCCAGCCGTTCTCGCGCCGAAGTGTCCCGCTCCAAGATGTCCCGCGCCAAGGTGTCTCACACTAAGGTGTCCTGCGCCAATGTGGGCCAGCGCCCAAGTGTCTCGCGCCAAGAAGGCCGAGCCCAAATGTCCTAGACCCGCCCATGGGGCATTCATTGGCCCCAGCTATAATGCTTAGGTGGGCTAGGGCCGTCGCTCACGAAATATATTTAAAATTTCAATTGAACTTAATAGCATACCTAGAAGATTCGCTTCTCGTAATGACCGAAGGGAAAAGTGATTTGATACCCGAAGTGCTTAATGGAAGAATTAGGTGTGAAAATTAATAAAAAGAATAGCCAACTGATACCTGTCACGAACATTAAATATTTGGGAGTGACCATTCATACAGTAGATATGGCCTTGTGACTCACACCCAAGACTCTCCAAAGGATAGACGTTTTAATATCTTTATTATATAAAATAGACATTTGACATCCCTAAAGCCACAGGTTTTATTCATTTTGTGTTTACATACGCAAATTGTCCTATTTTCATATAAAAAATTGCGCAACCAGGTACGCAATGTGGCTTAAGCGTTTACGGCACGAGGGCGTTTGGTAAGAGCTCCGATATTTCTCCAAATACGTGACCACCATTGCTGTATACTCCTGACGCCACACCGTTCTATGCAGCATGGGCATGTCCGCAAATGCAGCTGACAGAATTTTGGGCATTTGATGATGAACTACCCTTCTTTGAAGCCGATGCTACCGTAGTCCTCATGGCAGTGATTCATCTATTTTTGTTATTTTTGTTATTTTGCCTAAATTCACTCATGAGAACGCATATTTAATAATAAAAATAATAAAACGTTTATTGTCTTAGACCCTTATCGGTCTTTCAGACACCCTAGTACATTAATTATCATTTACACAAGACATAATTAAAAAAATAAAATAATGCTTATAAGACAATGTTTACACAAAAATATACATAATAATAATAAATTTACAATAAAATACAAGAAAATGTTTTCACAAAAAAATAAAAATTGATCACAGTGTTACAACAATCATTTCCATTTTCACTTTCTCCCTCAACATCTTTTCGTGATTATGGATTGAAATAATTTCCTTTTAAAACAGGTTACAGAATTACATGTTTTTATAACTATTGGGAGAGTATTCCAATTTCTTGCTACAGTGGCGATGCAAGATTTATGATACATTTCAGTTTTGTGCTGTTGGATCTGAAGGTCTAAATGATGGGATCTTGTTAGCCGGTTTTGGATGATTTATTTAAATAAAAGAGTTGACATTTTGGCTATATGTCTGCACTGTACTATTTGCAGAAAGGGTATAAAATGATATTTCATCTCCCAAGTGTTGTAATTTTGTATATGAATATAATAAAGGGTATGTCGCGTAGTGTGACCTGGTGGTATGTTCCCACAGCAGACAATCTGGCCGACCGTCCGTCCCGGACCTTCCTACCGCTTTATGCCCGCTCGGCTTCGGATTCGTCCGCGGCTGGGAGGGTATATAGTTACGACGATGCCTGGTACGGTCAGTTGGTCAGATTGCCTTGTGGTTAGTGAACGTGCCGCCTGATCTTTCTTTGAAGATGGATGAGATGAAACTCATCAGAAGTAATGATACGTAGCAGAAGGGAAATAATTCTGGTGAAAATCCGTATGTATACTATGAATTAGTTAATTCAATATAATTCACAGAATTTATTCTATAACTATGTGTTCTATGGGCATTTCGTTGATCACCACCTTCGCTAGATATTAATTATTGATTTTACTCCATCAAATATAAAAATATTCGTTCAGTTAAAATAGTGAAATGGTAACCACTCAAAAAATACTAAAACATTAATGTGCAAGGGAAACAGGATTAGCATTTGTTAGGTACCACAATCGGCATGAAAGTAGTTTTTATTAGGGCAACCTACTAATTTCTAACCCCACTGGTATCGTTGCCGAAAGAAAACCTACACAACCATAAGGCAGATATCAGTGCCCATAAGTTAGGCTAATTAGATCGTTATAATCCAAGTAATAGACCTACTTCGACTACATTAGAAAAATGAGAATGGTTTTGTGATATGATAATTATTTTAATAGCTCGATATTAGATTATTGATTCGATAAAATGAGAAGAAAGATTTGGATTATATAGCATTTTACAATACTTACATCTCTATATCTCATTGATAAACAAGTTTATACAAAACTTCAAAGTTTGCAGGTGGACAAAATTTGATAAAACTTACATTTTTTTGTTATTCATTAACATTTCTCCAATGTAGGATAGTGTAGGATAAATGCTGGTTTCACCAAGAATATGAACTAAAAGCTATTGGAGGAAGTAGATGATTAATCAACGCTGGACGAAAGTTTCAAGGATGGGAAATAAGAGACTTAACGGGCGATGGGGTTGGGGGAAGGGCAAATATGAAGAAAAGAGTGTTTCTTGAAATAATAGTAAATGGGGTCACCAAAGTATCTCTCACCGAAACGCGATAATTAATGACCAAGGTCTCGAGGAGATGGATGAAGAAAGATTAAGGTAGGTTGCTCCTCGTGTGCCACATTATGAAATTCCGAATGATGAACTGGATCGGAGGCAGTTGGGCCTAAGTTTTAAGGTTCTTGAGATGTCTGGAGATGTGAGCTTAGAACGAAGAGAAGTTCATTATCCTGTGGATCCAAGCACCATTTGTAATCATGAGATGTGAAGAAAATTGTTGCTCAGTACAAGGGAGAAGAAGAAAAGTGGGTGGTAACAGTAACCAACGCTATTTAAAGAAAATTTTTGAAGCCTCACTGTAGGGAATATTCACCATAAGACTCCGTCAGACGAATATATAAAACACCTTTTGAGACTAAAGAATACAGTAATTAATGTCGCTAAATATGGTTATATTATTTTCACGACGCAACATTAACGCTTAACCTGAGGCTTGGTGTATTTCTATCCACCCAATAGTTTTCTCAAATTTCAAAAACATTCAAAATAAAAAAAATTACACCTGGAACGATAGTCATTATAATGAAGTTATGTACTTTTCTACACTTTTTAACTTTTTAAACAAACTACGCGTTTCACTAATTTTATGGCATCGTCAGGTATAATAGTTTGTTTACATATATTATCTTATTGTTGTTGTTAGAAAAAGAACATAAAATTTGATTTTCAATAAATACTTTATAATGTATTTTATACGCCACGTTAAATGTTTTCATCCCGCGTTGTGATGTGGAAAACTTCCCGTGGAGTGCGTAGGACAAAACATTACCTAATTTGTAATGTTTCTAAGAGGTATGAAGAAAATTTGGAAAATAAGATCGGAACAATCGAAATTTTGAGTTTGATTTCTCGATGGATCTATTTTTCCAGGAGGTCGCAAGTAGATGCAAACCAAAATCCGCGACTACCGCGCCTTGTGAATAGACGTTTTCTCTCCTTGGAAACGCATTTTAAATCAATAGGTGGTACTTTATGATGACTGGATAACCTGTTTCTAGATTACGAGTTTATAAGTGAACAATTATGTAAGTTTGTAAAATTCTAAAAACTAAGTTTGTAAAATTCTGAACAATAAATTTTGAAAAGTATGAGCATTATGTTTGTAAAATTCTAAAGGATGGATCATTCATGAAGCACCGAGTCTTAATCTCCTAGTTTTGTCACTCATCCATATCCATTCACAATTAACATAAATTATACAGCAAAATATACCGATACCCTATATTTATAGGGGTTTATCTTTCGAATTTATGAGTTTTCGACCCGTGAATTTGCCATATTATGACACGAGTTGCTCTTCTTCATGAGTCAAAATATTTACTAAGAATCACTAATAATTTACGAGTGTCAAATGTATACCAACGCTTTATATGGTTTATATGGTGTTTATATGGTGGATACGCTGAAACTTTTGGGCTTTGGAGGATCGTAATGCAGATATCTAAAACCTCTATTAGGATATTAGGATTTTATGCAAGTAACATAAAAGACGAGGCATTTTTTTTCTTTTCTCACACGGAATTTACTGTCTCAATATGACTAACATATATATGCCATCATAAATAACGCCAGTTGTCATAAACATAGCCTTTCTAGTCATTCAATAAACACGCTTGGCATATTTATTGACCTGTTTCGCTGAAGATGGAAAAACAGAATTTGAAATGGGAATTTAAGGCTCTAGGTATTTAAAATATAGAACAGCATGTGTGACCACACCTTAATATTGCCTGGAAAAAATGAGCATTTGCTTAGACCGTGATGTTATTAAATCAGATTATACACTATATATATATATATATTTCATTTGAAAAAGGAGACGACATCAAGACGGCAGCTGACTGAGATCTGGCATTGATCTAAGCTTCAAAAAGGAAATATAGGCGTTTATATTGGTTTCGAGTAGCGTGTCAACCTGGCGCTGTGAGGTTTAGCTTAAGCCATAAATATTGAATCCCATACCCGAATGAGGCGTCACTCACGATAAACCACGCGTCAAAAAGCGAAATATCCATTCATCTTTAAATCAAAAACGGTTTTTCGCCACCAGAGAATAATAAGATTACTATAATAGAAAGAGCTTTAGCGTTGGCATCCAATTATAGCGCAATGAGGAGGGTGGTGAAAAGCAAAGTGACTGACATCAGTAGTACTTTGCTATCAAAATGCCAGTAGAGAATTCAATCAAACATAGGTAAATAATTACTTTAATTTGAAGGTTTACATAGGGAGTGGAATCCCTTTCTACGCATAACCCCTATCACATGCCTTTGGTGGAATATTTTTTACGGTGGCTGGAGAGAAATCGACTCCACTACAGCCTCATAACTGTTCTAACTTTAGGGTGTCGACAAGTTTCCCATCGATGATAAATTTAATCTTTAAGTGCGTAGTTAATCACTCAAATATGATGAAAAGATATAACTTAGTATAATCCACTCAAAAATTGTTTTATTAACTACCCAGGTTTCGACTCCACAGCTATCATTATCAAGGTCTGTGCTTTGCAGTTGTGCTGTTCAATCGAAACCTGTGTCGGTAATAAACCAATTTTTGAGTGGGATACACTAAGTTATGTCTTTTCATTATGTGGGTGACCATTTTCCACCAAGTTACGCCTTCAATCATTAATATCAATATCAAATTATTCGCAATAATGCCCGGGTCACAGCCTACTACAAGTGTGCTAGAAATGGAAGCAGAAAGCGATGGTGATTAATTCATTTCAACTCCTTCACGTCCCCGACTCACCAGAAGGCATTTCACATCATAAAGACCTGCAATAATGCCGCAGACAATACCTTTTTGATTTTCATCAACGTCTTAAGCCAGTTATACGGCCCTGTAACCCAAACAATCATCACCTATCTAACTTCCTTCGAGCTATTCGAAATTCTGTTGAAATACGGACGGGGTGTAATTCCTGGCATTTTATACGCCTGGAATATTTGCTTTTCAAGCCAGTGGCGATTAAATGACGTTAAGAGATGACGGTAATCCGCAGTTGCGTGGAAAATTTCATCTCGAGCTAGCTGGAACGTGAGTACTAACTACCTCGTATCTTCGTCAAATTATGGGAAAATGCAAACTGTTGGTTTTACTTGTCTAGGAGAAACAGCATAGATTAAAGAGCAGACTTTTGCACATACAATTTCCTGGCGTAAATAAGGGAATTAATATGCATAGAGCAAATGTTAACGATTCAAAATTGGTGTAAAACACTCATGAAATATGGCTGAATTGAACTATTCCACGAAAGACGATCCCGTGTAATTGTGTTTGATGAACATACACAACGTCTCAGTAAACGTATTTGTGAACGCAAGACCTTTCCGTAAGAATGGAGGAGATGTCTTAGGGGAAGGCAGACGGAAGGCTAATGAAGACAGCGAGGTTTTCAAACCAGAGAAGAGAATTGAGTCAATAGTTGTATGGATTGCATGCTCTCTCTAGCTCATTAAATTTTATAAGCTCAGACTGGAGGAATAAAGATCAATGATAGAAACTTGAAATAAAAATAACTCTGGAAAGAGGAGCATGAGAAGTTTAATGTTGAAGTAGAGGGCGAAGAAATTCCACGAGGAAGGGATGAGTTCATTTGAATATCGTGGGCACTTGGCCAATATCTGAAACCGGTATCTTCTTCTTTCGAGCGCAGTGTCAGCAAACGAAAAGTTGGAGGAAAGAGTGAATTTATTAACTGAAACAGAAAGGAGAAAGTTTTAAAAAATAATTAAAAATAATATGGTGAGCAATAGTATCATCCCCTAACTCCAAGGAGTAAGTTTACAAAGGAGTGCAAACTAGTTTGCAATGGAGGCTCTCCCAGAAGCAATCCAGCCGGAAGGTCATATAAAAGAAAGCAATTTAAGAGTACGTGATGTGTAAATGCATATACAGGGGGATAGCAAGAAGAATCTCGGAAGAGAGGAAAGTTTAAAATGGATTGAATGGCACAATCAAACTGTGGTAGGCACAAGCAATAACTTAGAATTCTGTCCTCAGTATGATGAATTCACGACTCATTTTCTCTCTAAAAGGTGTGTACTCATAAAAACACTTAGAAATACTCATGGCGATACGTAAAATTTTATTAGCAGCTAGCAAGTGAAGAATAATTAGATTATTGAAACTATTCTCATGAAATACTGTTGCAATATTGGAATTTTTTAAGTTTCATAAAATATGGAATTTCACCATGTTTTGATTATGATATTCTATCAGGACTGGAATATAGAGGAATTACATTTACTGTATTTCTCCGAATATAAGCCGCACTCCGTTTTTCGGGTCTCAAACAGGGAAAAAAGTTAATACGAGAATTTAAGCCGCAACCTTTTTAGTACATCCAGTACTAACAACAGTATTAGGTATTAGAATTTTATATTTTTTTACATTACCTTTGTAAGTGTGACTAATTGTTACCTATATTATCCTTTAATATAAGAATGAATTGTGCACCAATTTGACCTTTTTCATCGTTATTTCTTACTTTCCCCGTGGCTTAGACGAGTTTAGCTGGGGCGTCCGCGTGAATCCGAATGGCTGGTTTGCTCAAATCGGTCATTTTTTCGATTTTTTAAGAAAGTTCTCGAATTTAAGCCGCACCTCGAATATAAGCCGCACCCCGATTTTGAGGACCCAAAATCGGGAAAAAAAAGTGCGGCTTATATTCGGAGAAATACGGTAAATGCACTTAAGGGATATCTAAAGAGCGCAGTGATTTTTCTTAGCTGACTAAAATATCATACGTTTGGATGGACTGATCTAGGTTTTTTATGCAAAGTATATTACAAGGGTAACAAAATGAGAAGACATTTTTTTTAAAGTTCACTGTTTCTGATGAGTAATTACCATATAGTAATTTATATTGTAAATTAAGGGTTTAAAGAAAAAACATACAGAGCAATTTAGGAGAAGTGACGTTGCACATTTTCCCAAGTGGAAATATTGGTTTTGGCAGACAGTGTATGAACACGGTGAATTGCTTTTGAAGAGTTAATGTTTCCATGGATACTGGGGATTTTCCAGGAAACAACGACTCGGGTAATAATATTTCCCACACCAAGAGGATTGTCTGCATAGCCTGGTCGGAGAGAAGATTTGACGCGTGCCGTTAACGGCTTTCATTACAACTGACACAAGCGAGAGGCGGAGAGGGCGACATTGGCACACAGCGGTGAAATCGTAAAACTTACTTACCATAGCGCGCTCAAACGGCTAATTTACTCCCCTTCTCCCGTTCTAGAAAATAAGCTAAACTTTTGTTTTCATTGGTGAGTACACACAGTATAAAGTAATCTGAGGGCCTTTTTATTACCCACAAGCCTCGGACTAAACCTTAAGTAATGAGTTTCCACTGAATAACAAGTTTTAAACCCGGAGAGAGCAGGAGGTGCAGGAAGTCAGCATTTACCTTCGGTAACATTTACGATTAAGCATTTCCCTGATTTCGTATCGTTTCTGTGCACGTGTGTCAATCTGAAAAGATGTCCATTTTTAATAAAAAACTGTGAACTTTTGACACACTTTATTTCAAAACTGTGACTGGTTTCACTTTAATATGGCATCTTCTGGCACATTCTGAAGCTTAGGTCATACAATATATACCCAGAGAAAGTTAAAAATGGTGGGGGTTTGAAATGGGGGAGAGAGGAGCAGGGCGGATGGGGCATGGCAGAGTGGGAAGGGGTTTGGTTGGTTGGTTTAAAAAAAATAGAAAACAGTATTAACTTGGTGACCTTCTACTCCTCCCACTCTCTTCCCCCGATTCACTTTCCTTCCTTTCCTCTCGTTTTTTCCACCACCCCTTATCACTCTGCCATGCCCACCAACCGCCCTGCTCCTCTCTCCTCCATTTCAAACCCCCACCATTTTTAACTTTCTCTGGATATATATTGTATGACCTAAGCTTCAGAATGTGCCAGAGGATGCCATATTATGGTGAAACCGGCCGCGTTTTTTATTAAAAATGGATATCTATCACTTCCGCGAAGTCAAGCCTGAAACAATCAAATTTATGAAAAGATGTCGTTGTGAAATCAGGAAGATGGAATGAATTTATGTTTGCTGCCAAAAACCAGCCGGATAAAAATTCATATGCGCTATCATTCAGTCAGATTTACCTTTATTAAAAACAGAACTGTAGCCAACACAATTAACTTAGGTCTGATATGGATTTGACTTCTTCCGACATCAACCAGATGTAAGTGGTTCACGAGTGAAATTTGGCAATAACATAATGTCATGTACTGTTACTGACGAAGCTTACTTAAAAGTGAGAATTTCCCTTTGGAATCTTCACCATACTCTTTCATATTATCATCCTCGTGTTTGCCAAGGCTGTTTGCGTAAAAAACTTGACAATCATATAAAATAAAATGTTGCTTACTGATGCAATTGTGACTCCCAAAAGTACGCTCCAAAAAGGAAGAGAAATATTCAAATCAGTTATTTCATAGCGTTTCAGAAATGTTATTAAATTTCGATGCAACTACAATGCCGTTCATTCATCCAAGTGACTCCGAAGGTTTCTTTCGTAATTTTTTTTAAGAAGAGGCCATACTCCAGATAAGCAAAAGGTTTTGACTTTGCAGTTAAGCCATCCGAGTCGCTTCATACACTATTAACTGTCGTAGGAGGATGAAATTAATAAGCATAGAATTAATGGTCATCTTCTTACCCTGATTAATTAGCTTTATTTCTTGATCATAATACGAAGTAAACTTTGAAGAAATCCTGTGTAAAACAGGAAAAAGGTTCTGTTAAAAGTTTTATAAAATAAATTGGCACTAATTGGTAAGACACAAAGAAAGCAAATATAAGCAACAAAGTAAGTTCGCCCGAGTGTAAATTCGTCACTCAAAGCGGTCTTATTTTCCAACTAACTCTTGTCTTAAACGAATTTGAATACGAATATTGAACGTATTTGAATAAACATTTGGGGAAAATGATAAAATTAGGAAAGATTGGATATCTTCCTTTCACCATAGTATTCAACAAAAGCTTCCGGGTGAGCTTCCGAAAATCATGTGAGTTGTTTTAGAAAATATCTCCGAGCGACGATATCAAACCAAAGTTTGCAAATTAAATCATTTTGTGACAAATTATATATTTTTTTACGAAGTTATAAAATAATACACCAATGATCTAATTTATATATGTCATCTAGCTAAGCGATAATCACTGAAAATGAAAATGAAACTCACTGAAACATGAGCCCAAGGCTACGAACAAAATTCTAATATATTTACCCATTGCTTATGATGAAGTTTATATTTTTATGTGAGTACAATCCAGCTTAAATATCCCACAATAGGGTGAAAATATAGAATTATTTCCGCCATGGTACGAAAACAGAAATAGCTTAATATTAAGAACGAATTAGCATTGTGCTCGACACGTAACTGAGAACGTTTATTATTATTTTAGTGATTCGCTACCATTGAGAAGAATATGCCGCTCCCTCAAACAAGAGCCGGAAATTTTAGGGCTCTAAAATGTTATGCTCTTCGAGGAGAACCAGTTTTCAAGGTTTGTGAGCATGCAGGGCGCATTTATATCCGGAGCCTCTCTGGCCAAAAATGCGGGCGCACAGGCCCATAAAGTGAGAATCTAGTCTTAAATTCATGTTTCCGGGCAACTTTGCAGGTAGGTAACTATTTCTAAAGGCACTTCCCAGCGTGGCGACGCTTGCAAGATCGCGAGCAGAACGAAGAGAGCCAACCAGTGACGTCGGAAAAAAATGCAAAAAGGGAGCAAGCGGAAGAATAAATAATGAACGGTGTGGGTGGGGGGACAAAAAAGTGGGTCACCGCATTCCACACTCCAAAACACCTCCCCTCCCCCCCTGCCATACACCTTTTTTCCCTCCCCCTCCCAGCAACCCCCGTCTAGCTGAAATTCAGGGGTGTAACCCACCCCTTTTTCCACCACCGCCAAACACCTATAGCCCAGTGCACCACTGCCACACATCTGGTGGAGGCCCACTCCGGATAAGAGATTCCAGGTGAAGTCAGTTCCAAGAGTAAGAAGAGACACTTGGAGGGATCAAAAACTCAACCGCACGATTATATAGCTACCGTTAAAAAAATTTATACTCAAAAAATTATCAATTGTATGTATTTATTGGAGTGGTTGGTCAATGTTAAAAAAAATAAGTCAATATCCTTTTGCCAACGTTTAGCTATTTAAAAATAAGCATCATCAGGGCTTAAGGAGGTTCAGTGGTTTAACTCAACATTTGAGAATTCCATGAAACTTGCTGTAAACATTAATTTGGTTGTCTTAAAGCTACCTGATTGTTTTCAGAATTATTTGCCGCAGATTTCTTAAGATATTTGAACGAGAAGTGGGCTTGAAAATACACGGGTTGTTATGGGAACGCAAGGCTTTGTTCATCAGAAAGAACCTTTTCTAATTATCAAATGTAAAGTAATTTATATCATCGATAGAAAAATGTATATGTAACAGATTTTTACTCCGAGCGCTTGAAAGAAATCCCTCGCGCGCGTTGCAGATCGTGTGAAATTAGCACCACGGGTAATGTTCCCAGAAATTAGATGCATAACTTGCAGGATGCAGAAAAAAAGGCATAAGAACCCTTTTAATTTCAAGCCCAATTCTCGATCAAATATCTTTACAAACCTGCGGTGAATAATTCTGAAAATTTGCAGGTAGCTTTAGAACAATATTATTAATACTTTCAGGATGTTTCATTGAATTCTCTTAAGTTGGGTGAAACCACCGAGCCTCCTTGAGGTGAAAATGAGAGCATTGAAAATCTATATCTTGTTATGGATAATGACGATTATGAAGTTACCATCGCCATTATCCATAACTAGAAATAGATTTTTAATGCTCTCATTTTCACCTTTAGCCCTGATGATGCTTATATATAGTAGCAAAACGTTGGCGAAAAGAAATTGACATATTTTTTAAACATTCACCAACCTTCAATAAAATATATACAATTAATTAAAAGTCGTCAACAACAAACTCATCAAAATTATCAATGTCACAATTTTATCAGCATTGAAATTATAACTTCCTAAAGATAGAGTTGATTTGACACATTGTATCACTTGTCATTTAACATAGCAGTCATTTCACGGTAGTTTAGGAGAGGTTTTTCCTCTGTCAACTCGGAGGTTTTTTTCATCAGCTGTAATAAGCATGATGTAAACATTGAAATATTAATGGCGCAAAAACATTTTTTTGCATAATTTCGACAGTATCTGGCGTTACATGGTAGAACAGCATTTTATTACTTAAATAAAACTCCAGTAATTTTATTTGAAAATTGTTAAGCATGAATGTAATTCTCAGTAAGTACGTAACTAAGTCGGAACACATAAGTCTTCAACTTGACTCATTTTTTGACGTCGTAGGCTGAAAACGCTTTCACAACAGAGGATTGTTTTGAGATTCCGTAAAAATTAAAGGTGATATATTTTTAATATAGTTGAGATAACATACAAACTACACACTGTTAAATTTCTGACGATATCTATGCGTTTTGAGTTCTTCGTTTTTCAAATAAAGTCCGTCTGAAGTGCACACCCGAACCATTTCCCGTGGAAAATGGCTGACATTGTTTAGTAAATAAGTGGTAAAGTGGCATATTTAAATTTACTTTGGGAAAGATGAGGTGTTTCTCATAATATTGAAACCATAATTAATTGAATTTTATGTGAAGTGATATCTCGCTTAAAACTACCTTCAATCAAAAATGCTGATAAACATTTTCATATTCGGTGGTACTTCATGCTTGCATTCTTGAATACAGTTAAGGGAACTGTTAATGAAACATATTAGGAGCATCATTTTACATATCAATGTAGCTTGAACGATGACAGTTGCACAGCAAAGGAGATTTGAAGCAATGGAAAAGTTGTGTTATTGAATGATGAAGATGAGCCAATGGGCAGAGTATCGCCAGTAAAGGAATCCTACGCAGAGTTAGAGAGAATTCATGCCTAATGAGAAAAATTGATGGGACAACTTTTTTCGCCGGAAATACTTAGGAAACCTCACTGAAAGGACCAGTGAATGGTAATTATTATCGATATAGACCAAGGAAGAAGGGCTTAATAGGGCAATTTGTGAGGGTCGTTAAGATAAAAACTTGTTTGTTATTTTTTTATGTTTTTACTGTCATAAAAAATAAACAAAATTTAAAAAAATGGAAACAAAAAAATTAAAACAAAAGCCCATTAAATTTATCAAATCAGCTAATATATGCTAAATTCAAAGAAAATGAAGTATGGATATTAAAGTATTGATTTGTAACCTTATGGTTACAGACGTAAATTGGCACTAAGACACTGAAATATACGTGTACTTTATAGAAAATTCGCCCTTAGGATTCTGACTTAGCAAATAATTTCCAAGAAACAACTCTTGTACTGCTTTGATCTCCAGTTAAAAATTTCTTTGAAACGACAATGTTTATGATGGGTCCAGAATCTATCTGCTATGTCAGATGAAGCAAAGACATTTTGACATGGGAGGGGACGAATGTTCCCATTCAGAAGAAACGTGATCCACAATAGAAGTTATAGACGAAAGAGGATGCCTATGCTTACAACAAAAATCATCATTACCTCATACCTATATATTTTGAATAAATTTAGTAAATTATATATGATAGTTCTACAAAAAAGCCTTTTACGCAGCTCCGTCAACGGTACATCAGTTTATATTCATCGAACCCGTTAAGATCAGATTGCAGGGTACACACTGAGGGAGTTAAAACATCATTACCTCGAGTCAAAATAAAATGAGGCGGGCATTCCCATTTTCCACGAGCTTTTTCTACGGATCCTCATGAAATATTTGGGGTAAACTTACACCGTGGCTTCAGCAAATCTGCACCACTTTAAATATATAGCGTAGGATAAAAAGGAATATTGTAGTAGGCCAAAGGTATAAGTGAAGATAAGAGCACACAATTTGTTCAATGTTTTCCGGAGGCTGCTGGCAAAAGTAACTGTTGGATGAAAGCAAAGGCTTTGAAAAGCTTCTTATAATGAAATAATGGGAGATGCAGAGACAGCAGTAGTTCCCCAGAGTAAGGCGTGGAACTAAGCACTCTGAACCACTTGAGTTCGAAGTGAACAGCACCTTAAAAATTGTTTTCAAGGATTCTTTCTTTTCTTCCCACTAGCAAATGCACGGATTGTACTACTGGAGGAGCATTTTACATGAGCATGATAAAGGAGGTTCTGTCGCAACTGAGTGAGTCAAAACAAATACTAAATTCCATATTTTACATATTTTGTCCAAAAAATCCTGCTTTTGCTGATGAAATGCATTACCCAATAGAAACCCAATAGTAATGTACAACATATACAGATTATTCCACGATTTTTTTAAATGAACACTTTTTTCAAGCCATAGGAGCAGACTGCAGTGCCATTTCCTAGGAATTACCACATTTTGACTTCAATTACGGCAGTAATTCCCCAATAACTAAAAACATAAGGTGGTTAGATGACTGTATTTTATTTTTATTCAACTTATCTGGATTATTTTCTTCTGAGACAGTATTCCACGAAAATGGCATTTGTATTTCATGGAAAAAATACTATTTTTCCCCGTGTTTCTCTCATTCCCCCATTGAACACCATGTAATTCAAGTTCACTTATATAATAAAATTGCGTGGAAAGGTATAATTAAGTTGTTCATATCAGATAGAGGACAACTTTTTCTACAAATAAACAGAATATCAATAAAATAACATTTAAGTAATTTTACGGTAGAACCACCTTTAGTCATAAGACATCAAAACAACGTCAAGTTTACAGGAAAATCATGAGAAAATCCTTTTGCTACCGCGGCCTTAGCCACTATCAGATGGCAGCCCTATGAAAGTGGACTTCTATTAAAAAATCACTTATAGTAGCACTTTAGAAAGTTAGCGGAAATTATATCAATTTTACATAACCTGCGCAGACCTCAGTCCAAATAACATTTATTCTGCGATACAGGCTAACTAGTACTGTAAATATATTTCAAATCATCCAAGAGATCATATTAAATAGCATTCAATGGTACCTACACATTATCAAGTCACTCGGGTAGCTAAAGACGATATCAGTATTCACTTATCCTTCGCAGAAACTATAATAAGATTTCATATTATCCTAGGTCGTGACTTTCCACACTAGTACCTATATATTTACTGTCATGGTATTGGAACATGCATTGAGGATCCACAGTGAAGAGGGAAGTGCAGCATGTATAGATGGTTTCCTAGCAACCCCAACACCAACTGCAACTCAATTCCTCCTTACTCTCCTGAGAGGTGCGTATATCATCCTAGGGGATACCTACATAGCTAGTTTTCGAAATTTCGCAAAATGTTTGGCTCAAAGCACAATATCGCGACGCAAAATAATAAAGGCGCAGCCAAATATCTCCGGAAAACACGAGTTGAGATGATTAAAAAAAGAAGAAGCGGGGGAAGCGAGAAAAAGAGAGGTTATTGATGTCGACGAGACGCGGTGGAAACCGGACGAATGAAAAAGGGCCGCGGAAGTCGTAACTTCGGGAGGTGGAGAGTAAAAAGGGAGTAAACATGAAGAGGAGCAGAGATTCCATCTCATTCTACGAGTTGCCTCCCGAAAAAGAGAGGAAGAGGTTATATAGGGAAGGCTTTGGTTGTGTGTGTGTGTCGAGCATCCGGCGAAGCGGCAGCAGCCACTGAGTCAACCAGGGAAGGGAAGGGAGGGAGAATGTATCCTTACGCGCAGTGGGGAGGAGAAACCACCCACGTAGGTTCCCTTTCAAAAAAGGGGGCCTAGAGGTGGTTGCGCAGGAGTTCGAGAATCAAGAACCGCGAGCGCTTTTTTGGGGTGGGGAGAATGTATCCTTACGCGCAGTGGGGAGGAGGAACCACCCACGTAGGCTCTCTTTCAAAAAACGGGGGGCCTAGGGGAGGTTGTGCAGGAGGTCGAGAATCAAGAACCGTGAGCGCTTTTTTTTTCGGGAGCATCTAGAGCGTGAAATAAAGCCCTTCACCATTGCTCAAAAAGAATAAAAGGTGAGAAAGAGCGAAAATTCTCCGAGTCCTGACGGAATACTACGTACTCTCTCTTTCTTTCTCTCTATCTCTCACCGAGGGTGCGTTACTCGCGAGGCGAGGCTGTGCGTGCGTGCGTAAGTTACGAGTGGATGTGCGTGGAAAGGAGCTTCATCACCCGTCCCGCACGTCCCACAGAGGAGAAATCTCGTCTCTCGTGCGATCGGGGGGAAACCACCACCAACCACCCCTGAAAAATACGACGAAGAGGAGGCAGATAGGAAGCGGGGGGGGGACGACGAAGGAAGGGAAAGAGGATGGATGGATAGCTCGGGAGCGGCGTCGTTAAAAAAGTTCGGGGGCGACCGAATTGCGTTTTCCCGCGAGAGATCAGATACGAGAAGAAGAGGACCGAAGAAGAAGCAGTCCAAAAAGAAGAATGAAGACTTTGGAAAAAGGAGAAGAGCAGGGCCGAAGAAAGAAAAAGGAGAAAAAGAGGACGAACGAAAGAAGAGAACGCGATGGCCCGAAGGCATGTGGCATATATCAGCGTAAAATCAGATGTGTGCACAATTTAACTATAAATGGCTATTGAATAAAATATCACATAGTAATAAAAAGTTAATTTACTATGTGTAGGTATTGAAATGTCAAATCAAATGTATTTAATAATAATAAAGACTAAAAAAGGAGTAAACGAGAGTACATGCCCTCAGAATAACGTAAGTTACCAACGCGGTCGAAGACACAAAGCCCCCCCAATCCGCGCCACTGCCCCGCCCCTCCCCTCCCTCGCCCCGCCCCCCCTAACACCCGACCACCGAATTCGGATATCCTCCTCGTTTCCTTATTCCGCCACCGCGCCGCATCCTTCATCCCACCGTGCCTCAAACAAATCTCCATATCATTCCCAAAGTCGTTCCCCGTGCATTAAATTCCACACCTTATCCCTCACGTCGTCACTGCCCGCCTTGTAAAAAACTGCGAGGAGGAGGAACACCATTACTCCCCCCAACATAAACCACCCTCCAACTCTCTTCCTCGAAGCAGAAGCCCAAGATGCAGAAGAAGAATTGCAGATAAGACAAGAGAGTGGTATGCGTGCAGGTGGTGCCTTGGCGCAGCAGGTTAAGGTAGTTTGAACGAGATGGTTTTCGAGTCAAAATGGAGACCAATTTCGAAATTTATTGAAGTTTAAACTTCTATAGGCGCATCACGCAAAGAAAATTCTGCTGGCGGTAAATCAGATTCTGGTCGACATGCTTTTTTTCTCACGTCACGCTAAGCATGCCAAATGTAAACTCATTCGAACACTATCTATTTAACGCAGTAAGATGGCGTAGTGGTTAGAGTCGTCGAGCAACGTATTGAAGGTCCCATGATCGATTCCTAGTGGTGCTGTTTTTTTATATATTATATTTATCAGAATATCGTCATAGAAGTTTACACTTCTCCCATGTGGTCTTAAGCACACCAACTATTTTTTTACTTGAGTGTATATAGGAAATATGAAGTAAGTATTTTAATTTTAATGGCTCAAAAATATAGTTAATATATGACCAAAATTTTAAGTTATTAAATAAATACAACCACACAAGTCTCTAACTTGACTAATTTTTTCACGCCGTACGGTTCAAACGCCTATACAACATATGGTATTTTTTGCGATTCTGCAAAATAGCAGTGGTATGTAATTGATTTATTTTTATAAATGTCTGAAAAAACATACAAACTACACACCGTTAGTATTTTTACGAAATCTTAGTGTTAGAAATTCCAATTTTTTTCAATGTTCTCCCTCACAGTCGTAATCTATCCCATGTAAAACTGCTTATATATTTAGGCAAGTTGCTTGAAAAGTAGTTCGGCAAGGGGTTAATATTCTGATATCACTGTTTTATCTTTAAAATAAAGTAAAATACTTCAAATTCTAGGTGAAGTTATATTGCGCTCAAACAACCTTGAAGCTGTTTTACAAGTGAAATTCAAGCCAACTGACATTGCTATCGCACATTAGTTGTAAAATAACGAAACACAAAACATCGTTTTGCGGACAATAAGTCCGTCCAAAATAAGAACGCAGTTGACATTTATAAACGCAGCCTATCAGTAAACGCGTTTAAAGCTATCCGGGGGATTGGATCACGTGACCGAAGAATCCAATATGTTAGCTTTTGTTTACAAAACAAATATGTCGTGAAAAAAAATTGTTTCCTTCTCATCAAAAACATCAGTACATTTCATTTAATTATGGCATTTTAAATATTGTTTAGTATTGTCATCAATGATAATTCGTATTTTTTCTGCAATGACGACGCTGCATTAATGTTTCATGTATAGTACACACTGGTGTAACTGGGATTTAAACTGTTGAATTAATTTCCGCGTAATTTTTAGTTTAAAGCTAGTTTAGAAAGTGTTTGAATGTTTATTCATGAAATAATGTACATTTAACTTCGAAATACATTTCATAAAAAAGATTAATTTAAAATCGCGTTGGCTGCTAATCATCCATGATGACGTCGTGACTACGTCATATCCGCCTCACCGTAAGGCCTTCGCACGCCGGTACCATATTTTTCATAGGTTTAAATGCTCTACTGCACTATTTTCTTGGACGGACTTAAAAAATTACCCTATTATCTGCAGGAAACTACGTCTAAGGTTTCTCGTGAGATTGTGAGAAAAACGTTCATGCACTTAATTGATCGTCACCGTCTTCCCTCTTCTAGTGCCACTCCAAGGACCGCACCATGAAACTTTGAAGCATTCACACTTTCTTACCGTAGTGGAGCAGGGCCCTCGTTTCCATGGAAATTATGGAATGATGCGTGCTACTCAGACGATTTATATGACTGCGTTTCCTACTTAAACATTACTTACAAAAATTAATACTTTTTACTAAAAATTTTACTAAAAATCAATACATTTACTCCTTGGTACCAAACTAATCTGAAAATAGCAGTGAAAGTAAATGTGAACCACAGACTTAACAAAAGTTATGAATAAAATGTATGGATTCTTAACCATTTCATCTCCAAATGTGATCAATAACGACTACTTTCCCCAACACGTGGAAAAAGGTCACTTCGGATCATAAGGATTCATTCTTACAAATCCCTGTCAACGTTAGAATGGGACAATAACCTCATTGTACAGAATGGTAGCCAAACAACCCAATTTGAAACATGCTAAGGTTTAAGGATAATCCGGAAGAAATCGCATTAATCTAGGTTATTATTTAAGTAAGAGAGCTTAAGAAAGGGCCAGTTAGAACATATTAGTAGACAGGATATTTTAATGAGACAGAAATAGGCTCCGTCTACAACTCGTTGGGAAAACTGCGTTGGCGAAAAAGGAGTTCACTAATAGGTCAGAACTAAGGTGTGGGTCCTTGTATTTGAGGCTAGGCAGGAAGAAAGCCTCTGGATGAGATCAGCGCGAAGACCGACTAAGTGGATAGTGCCGGCAATAAAGGGTAATGGGACATCACAGACCTTAGTGACGAGGAGGATGCTGGGTAAGCGGGAAAGGTTGAGGAGGAAAATAGGCATTCTGGGTGGAATGACGAGAAGCGGGAATTTGCGGTGAAGAAAGAAATCGTGGGAAGAACAGTGTGTCGGTGGTTGAAGCGGTTACGCGTACCTCTAAGGCACTTCCATCCGTATCTACCATAATAGGTATCTGACTCTACTTCCTTGAAAAATACAACACAAACCTGATGAGAGTTAAGCAATGTAAAGATATAACAGATGCTGAAAAAAGAACATTCAGGTTATGAAATGATAGCAAAAACATAAAAGAATAAATAAAAAATAAGGTAATACGTACCTACCTATTGTAGATTACACAAGGAGCAGATTAAAAATAGAATAAAAGAACATTACGAAGCCAACAATATTATTTCTAAATGACATAAGTTGATAGTGAAAACATTTCTGGGAAAAAGAGAACAATAAATTTTAGTTGCGCGTGGAAACTTTTACCAACCTTAGAGTAAAAAATCAAAACCTGAAGATTATGCTAAAGCAACAAACCATGTACGAACCAGATAGAACGAATGTTGAGTGTACCGGGACTAGCCACGGTCTTACCTTTGCGGATTCAGCCGAAAATGTGCATATGTGCGTAATTCTTAAAAAGGAAAAATCATTCGCCTTGAGTGGGAATCGAATCCTTATCCCTCGATATCGGGCCGAGTTATCGTTTGGTGAATTTAGATATCGATGCGTCCTTCTCCCATGTGGATTTTTGAGGGCTTTTAGGTAGTTAGAGTGAAATATCACTTCACCTAGAATTTAATGAATTTCACTTCGCAAAGAAATAATTATCCCCTTAGAGATAAAACTCCCGTATTTCCAATTATACCAAAGTATTAATCCCCTTGCCGAACTACTTTTCGAGTAATTCGCACGAAAATACAAGCTGTTTTACATGGCATAGATTACGGCTGTGCGCTCTAGAGGGAAAATATTGAAAAAATAAGGAATTTCTAACACAAAGTTTCTAATACCGGTGTCCCACAGTAAATGTTTTCGTAAATTTATTCATAAATACTGTCAGAGTTACAATGCACATGCGCAAGCCAATATTCGGTAAATTTCTGTAAATAAGAAAACACTGTAAATTCTTCATGAAACTCTGTCACTGATCAGCTTTTCTGACACGATTTTCCGGCGCGACATCAAGATAATTCATTGGGCGTAATTACGTGATATATTATCGAGCGCAATATCATGATATTTTATCGTGATATTTATCGTGATATTTTATCGGGCGCGATTATTTTATCGAACGCAATATCACCATATTTTATCGTGATATTTTATCGGGGCGTGATATCGTGATATTTTATCGGGACGTGATATTGAGATTTTACCGCTTGATATATTACGATATTCTATTGAGGCGCGATAAGACGATATTTATCGTCACGATATGATTCGTCGTTATCGCAACATGTACGACATTCTAAAATTATCGTATCACGATATTGAATTACCAATATCGCCCAGGCCTAGTTTCGGCGACTCTGAGCTGGCGAACTGCTACATAGGGATTCTGACGTGTTCCATCGTGAGCATTGCTCACTGAGCAAGCATCCTTATAGTGTAATTCCTTCAGTTTATACGTATGACCTAAGTAATTTCCGGGTAATTACAGCAATAGGTGCGTGCTATTCCATATCATGGCTCGTAGATCCCGCAAAAATATATTCTCTGCTTGTTCTTTTCGTACAAAGAATACACTATTGATGACATCACACAAAGTTCTCTTCTCGGCCGTCGGCCGATCAGCGCCCAAATTCATGAACTTTTCCTGCTCGTGTAACATGGGGTCCAACAGTTCACGAATCTTTATTCTTGAATATGGAATTCATGAATAAAGTTACGGAAAACTTTACCTTGGGACTCCACGACTTAACTAAATCTAGTTCTAGATTTGTCAAAAAACTAACGTTGTGTAGTCTCAACCATTCACATAATATAAATTCAATTACTTACCGCCGTAATGTTTTACAGAATCGCAAAAAAACGATCTGTTGTGAAGGCGTTTTCACCCGTACGGCGTTCAAAAATGAGTCAAGTTAGAGACTTAGGAGGATATATTTATTTAATTGCTGAGAACTTTTGTCATATCAAAATATATTTTTACGCCATTTACATTACAATATTAACTTCACACTTCTTACAGACACTTAAATCCAAAACTAAAATTCGAAAATAGTCTTCATTATGACTTGGGAAATGCCTCACCCAAACTACCTGAAAGAAACTAGTTTCTCAAGACTGCCGGACGTATGATGTCACAGAAGCAGTGAAAAGCGTGCACTTAGCGTCACCGTCCACGAGGTTAAAGCAAACATGGAACACAGTGAGGATACCGGGACTAGACACGGTATTATCTTCGCGGAGTCAACCGAAAATGCATGTAATTGCGGAATTCTACAGAGGAAATCTGGTAGGACTTTGCACTACTTGCCACTATTCATTGTTGCCTCTGAACCATAATGCCTACACTGGGGGTTTTTCCACTCTTCCTCCACCACCAACATTTGTACCATAAAAAAGTAACTACTTTACCAAAATCGGTGAGTGGCAAAATGTAACAACAGAAAGCCTTAAAACACTCGATATCTAACGATCACAATTTAACATAAATACCCTTTTTTTGCGCTGAATTTCTCCACCTTCACTCTTGTTTGAACTAAATGGACAAGGCCTCCACTTATTCCGCATGATGACCGCCACAAGGGTCTCCCACCATCCTCTCCACCTCCTCAACCTCGAAATACAAGTGAATTCCTATTGTCCCTCTCTCTCGTTCTCCCACATTCTCCTCGAACTCCCACGAAAGAATTTCCTCCCCTTCTCAACCCTCCCCCTCTCCATGCTTCCCTAATGTCTTCGTGTGCGCATTGAGAGCCTGGTTCCTTTAAAACCCCGCGAACGACTTCAAGAGAGAAAGAGGAGATTCCGGGACTCACTCGTCCGATCACACATTCAAGCGCGCTCCCAGAGACCCCTCTTGCCTTCCTTTACTTCGTCCGTGCGGCATTCACATAAAGACCGGCAGGACGCGCGAAGGTATACGCATTAGGGGCCATTCAAGTATTGCGTAAAACGTTTTGGGGAGGGAGGGGGTTGAGCTTTTCTTACGTTATCTTACAAAGGAGCTGGGGGGGGGGGTTGGGTTAGGGGATCCGAGACAATCTTACATACGAATTAAGTTATTTCCAAGATCGAATTTTTATCAACTTATTAAATTATCGTCGGACGAAAAATCTTACTTTCTTTGATTACCTGCTGCGGTAGCATGCCTGAATTTATGCTAAACTATAGAAAAAGGTATGATCAATTCCTTGCACTTATTAGTTTGGAGACATCGAATTTCTGAAGATCTAGTGTTTTGCGAGTCGAGCCTACTGTTAATCGTGGAATATCGAAAATCGTTACCGATATCGGACTAAAATTTCACATTTCTACGTTTCTCAAAAGAGCCTATGATTTTGTAAAATAAATTAAAAACTGGCGGCGGTAAGGTACATTTTTACGCACTTGGACAGGGTATCCCCACAAGTAAATCGTTATCTATGTGCATAGTTCTAAAAATATATGAAAACTTACGTAAGATGGGGAGGGGATGGGTTCATGAAATCTTAAGTTGTCTTACATAGGGGAGGAGGGGGTTAAAAAGGTGGCCAATTTATCTCCTTACGTAATACTTGAATGGCCCCTTGGGGCCGTGTGATATGACTACGTATTCTTATCGACGAAAAGGCGATTTTATCACATCGGCTAGTTTGACGGGAAATAGTAGGACTTCATGTGTTGCGAGTTGATACGCTCATGTATGTGATATCAATGCTGACATGATAAGGTGTTCATTTTTAGCACAATAATGGTTACAAGAGGGTAGTTCTAAACTGGAAAGTAATAGGCTTCATATACGATTTAAGTTATTCCCGGTGAATAATATTTAGGTATTCTTCTCGGGCTTTGCACCAGGTAATATGAAGCCAATTACCTGGTGCAAAGCCAGAGAAGAATACCTAAATAATAGGCTTCACTTCGTAGAATTTCACTATGTTACTAATCATGATTAATTAAAATACCTTGTACACAAATTTTAATTTTTACGACGTGTTTCACACGATTTATGACTTTGTCAGGCAAAGAAAGTTTTGTGTTATTCGTTAATTGTTGTTGTTAGTCAAATATTCGCATAAAAGTACCTACTAAGTATTTGGAATTAATCACGAGAGTATGATAAATCGCTGACGAGTAGAGATGAATACGAGAGTAGGTATAAATTATAAGTTCAAGATTGTTATTCCTTGTGGACGTTTCGAAATTTAATTACTTCCATCTTCAGAGCTACAACCACGATACAGAAGGTCAACGACAAAAATATTAACCACCAATACCTAATGCAATTAAAAAATATAACTCCACCGTCGGTATTACCTTAGAATTATTAAAAAAAACTACATCTAACTGTTATATATGTTCTTGTGTCGTCTGTTACTTAAACCATGTCGCTAACATTTACCCATCATTTACCATGAATACTACTTATATAAACGTTTATATTAGTCTTCCTGACAAGTTCCGTTTATTCGGGTTTCTCCCGCGTTGATTAATTTTAAGAGAAAACAGTTTCGCTAGCTATAACAAAAGTGAAACTGTTGACCGTAAAAATGAATCAATGCGGGAAAACCCCGAGTAAAGAGAACTCATCAAATCACCGCAGAAGCCTCCGTACCAGTCTTCCTGGCAGTTACACTCAGGTTGGTGATATAGAGACCTCTGCATGTAGGTATATAGAATAACTACACTATATTTTCATCCTCACTTCTTTAACAAAAAAGCATCACACTCAGGAACGTATTTATGACATCTTGAGGCCCCCGGCGAAATCCAGAATGAGGCCCCCAATGTTACAGTCTTGCAACCTGGCAGATTGACATAGACTTTTCCTTGCTTATTAAAACAACACACAATGAGTTCATACAAATATCCATCACTATTAACCCTCTCATGCATGAGTTACTAAATTCAAGCGATATAAATTTTTTCAATCGAGTTTCTACGTGTGATTGGCCATAATATTGAAGTAATATTGTTATAAATAAACATATTTGCCATTTAATGGAAAAATTTTGACGTCCTCATATGAGGACATTATGCTTGAAACAGGTCATCGTGATAAAATCCGATAAACTTATGAATTGGATCTTTTAGGTAGAAAAAATATTCAACTATACTTTTAGTATTATGATATCTTTAATTGTTTATTTAACATTCATAAAAACATATTTTTCGGGTGTTTGTTACTACATTTTGTTAATTTGTTTATGATATCACATTCAATATTTTTAACATCAACCTTGCAACAAGACAAGGAAAATAACATAAAAATTACAAGCAAACATTTAAATTACTTTACAATAAATTGGCACTTCCAGATAAAAATTATTTTTAAATATGAATTCTAAAACTACCATTGTTACAAAATGTTTAACATTAATTACAATATATATTTTTGGGCCCCTGAATGCACATTACGAGTGAAAACTTTCAAAACAATCTGGACATAGCGGAACCAAGCAAGTGCCGCACATGTACCTGGTTTTGCTTGTGCATCTCTTGTCCCGACACCTATTTGCGTTATTGCTTTCACTTTTTTTTGGATAGTGGCCACATTTACTTAGTCTTAGCTCATCTATGACCTTATGAGTCGGTTTTTTCTTCATCGGCAGCGAGGAAGGGCTTGATGAGTTTGACCGTCCCCTTTTTCTCGATTGCTCTGCTTTGCCACTGAAAATCAGTCCGTTTGCCACCCGACTCTTGAATTCGAGTAGATCCATTGGTACGTTATTGCTTTTCCTCCATAATAGCCAGGCGTTAACCACCGCCACATTCAACATGTGGTAAAATATCCTCATATACCATCTTGAGTTGCGTATATCGTTCCTGTACAATGCAACAAGGGAATCCATGAGATCTACCCCTCCCATATGCTTGTTATAAATTTCAATGACACGGGTCGGTTTACATCCACATACTCCTTATTCCGTTTGCACCACCTTTTGGCTTTTCCCATGGGTTGAATTCCGGCGTATGACGATATAGTATGCACTACATTATTGTCAAACCACCGAGCCACAGTTATACCATCTGAAGAAGTAGCAATGGAAGAACTCCCTCTCCCACCTTTCTTTAAGTCTTTTACATCCTTCAACTTTTTTACTGCTTCTTTTAACCTGTTTTCCCTACATGTTCCAACGTACCATATTCCAATGTCTTTCAACTTTCTAACGAGGGGAAGACTAGAGAAAAAATTGTCTGCATATACCTTCACATTTAGATGGTGAATATCATGGCATAACCTAAGAACAACATCACCAGTTGCACCACATTCAGAGGGTGGCTGTTCTGATGCCCCCTGGTACAATTCGAAACAGAAAACATATCCAGACACCCCAGCCCTAACCCACGTTTTGTATCCCCATTTCTTTGGTTTTTTTGGGAGATAATTTTTCAAGGATGAGCGCCCTTTAAAAGGAATCATCATCTCATCTATTGATTGGAATTCTTCTGGATCGAGGGCATTATGAAATGATTTGTGGAGAAAGTCCAAAAATGGTCGGATTTTAATCAACTTGTCCCTGTTATCTGCTGGTATCCTAGAAGAATCTGTGAAGTGCATATATCGCCTTATCTCTTCATACCTGTTAATAGTCATGTTTTCAGCCACCAATGAAAGTTTCAAACCAGTGTCTGAAGACCAATAGAGTCTAACTCTGGGATATTTTACGTACGTCATGACAAGAGTAATTCCCACAAAAACTTTCAATTCTGAAACAGTCAGTTTAAAATTGTCTTTGCCATTCTGAAATGCGTATAGGCAACTTTGCTCTACTAAATCTTTCATATATTCTTCTGTAATTAAACCTAAAAAGTAATCGACAGGAAACTCTCCATTGACGTTTACCTTCATCCGTGAATTAGTTGAAGGGGGAGATCCTAATAAAGGGTTATCCTTTTCAGCAAACCATATTGCATTACGATTAGCTGGGGATGGCGATCGCCCAAAACTCGCAGATATCAATGGACTTGTACTTGCACAATTGTTGGATGTTGCAATGCCACCGTTATCTTCGTCAGATGACGAAGATATTTCGTAAGTGTTTCCTGGATCGTGGAGAGAGCCATCACTATCCCAATCCATTCCATCCTCTGAATCTTCATTGAGGATTTCAACAATCTGACACTGCTCCAGTCGTTTTCTTGATCTAGTTGAGATGCATATTCGATCCTGAGGAATATATGCCATTTGTTAGCTAGTTGAAACAAGGTCATTCATGCAATATATTTTGGGAAACGATTATAAATATATATTGTTCCAGCCAACATGCTGATTGTAATACTTAAATATACTTAAAATTTTAACGAATGACAATATTATCAATTATTTCAAAGAGTGAAAAAACGGAAACTGGAGCACCAAATACTTACCATAACGTCCTTAGTTCGTTTTTTGGGTCGGTATCAGCAAGCGAACTCAGTAGGTTGTGTTATCCTATAACAAAGTCTCAGTTTTAATAAACTTACATGCCACAAGTCTTCTTCACAAAAATACTATCTCAATTAACTCTATTGATTATTACAATCTCTTGACTTATGAACGTCCTCTTATTTATTACAAATAAATATTAATATTTGGTGGAAAAATAGTATTTAAAATAAAAAATATTAATATTTGCTGCAAAAATAATAAAATTTAAAAGTTACATTTAGTTACTTAGAAGTGATAAAAATAACTTCTATGAAAGCTGATTTCCTGTGAAAGGATCAATAGCGATTTTATCGCAAAACTTTATAGTTATTGGCAATAGAAATTATGGTACTAATTAGAACGTAGTCATTGTACTGTTTGTAAATATCATACAACATTACTTATAATGACTAACACTCAAAGAAAGTAGCATTGATTTGCTAGACATGAAAGAATGTGAAAATCTTGGAATAAAAAACACTCCACTATATGCATGCATTTGACCTTGTACACGCATAATGTCCTCATTTGAGGACGCATGACATTTGTCCCATTAAAATATTTACAGATATAAAATTTGTTTAACTTATTGCCGTATATAATAAATTGAGCATCAAAAATCAAATATTTATACTCACAGGCGAAATTCACTGCTTGTAGACCCTTGAAATCACAGCACAAAAATGAGCTTCCACGCTCCGATCACAGCGCCACTACCCCCACTCCTTTGCCGACTTCCAAGAGGGACAATGTAGCACTAATACAAAGTTTCTTTGTCTCTGCTGCATCGGAACATCATGAAAAAGCTGCTAGCATCTCAGGAAACCGATACAGTTACATTTGGTTACATTGTAGTGAGAGAGATTTGGCGTCCTCATATGAGGACACCATGCATGAGAGGGTTAATACTCAGCTAGTATGCTCCAGGCATATTTACATTTTTTTTATTCCGTACTTACACTGCACATCCAAGTGTGTAAGACCTCTAGCGAGGTCCCCATCGCCTGCGAGGCCCCCGGCCTTATGGTAAATACGGCCCTGATCGCACTGCACATTTGATTTGCCATAACATCTCCCACTGTTCATTGCAATTCATAGACAGTTAAAACATAAATATGCGGATGAAATATACTGGAATTAACACCAACATTGATAAGTACCATGTAACGCAACATGATATGAATAAAGGGTTTAGTGAGGGGCTTAAAAAACAAAAGGGTACGCAGAATTTGGCTAGATCAGTAATCATTATTTATGGGCCAGAACTGTTTGGTATTTTAAGTTACTATAAGCTTTGCTGGGCTTATCAAAATATTTTTATTATTACACGTATTGGTTTTCACGGATATACAGATCAATTCTTTAATTTATCACTTTTTTCTACAGATTTCATAATCTAAGTTATCATAATATTTTCTACTACGATGGCATCGATTTAAAAATGCCCATCTAGTATTTCACTCTTTCAACTTTACACGTTTGATTGGCAAATAACAAGTTCTTCAGTTATTAAGAAATATTTAAGACGCTCAATTTTGTTGAATTGTCACCAGCCACAGGGACTCCACATCCGTAGATTTTTTTGAAGACGTTCCACGTCAAAATGGCAGGTGTCCTAACGCACCCTGCCATACGCCTTGGCGGCAATTCTTAGGATATAACGTAGATGTTGATTTCCGCATTCCTGGCCCTTCACCCTACTCACGCCCATTCGTTTCCTCCCGCATTCCACTCTTCAGAATTCAACTCGGGAGGTTATTGAGACTCCATTCGTCGAAATTCCAGCCCTTAAGTAGTTGGCCCATTGAAGCAAACTTTGTATCGCTGTAGGCATCTCGTGCACTTGCTCAGGTATTCTAGCGTGCAATACGAAGCCTTTTTTAAGTTTGTGAACTCGTGCGGGTTCAATCCAAGGAAAAAATGAATTTCGGAGATCTACAATGAGCTAAAAATGAAAATTCGAAATGGAATGGGGTTTGACAAAAAATATATAAACTCCTCGCACCGTAATTTCTGCATGATATTCTGGCAACGTGATTTTGAAAACTTTCTTTTGCTGTTTTGCTAGAATGAACAGTATAGGTATCGGTGGAGATGGCAACGACGCAGTTGGCTTGACAATTATGCAAGAAAATCTCAACCCTCGGCATTTTTCATGGGAGAGTTCGTCAAAGGTTGGACGAAGAGAGAAGCTCGTTAAAGGAATGCATTCTTATTATGGGGTATTGCTACAAAACAGTGAATTACAGATGGCCAAATACAATGAAACTCAAGTACAATGAAGAAATTGCAGCAACAAATATTTATCCACGAAAAAAAACCTGAGAAACATTTCCGAGTGAAATAATAACTCAAGAGAAATTTGAGTAGTCCTTATAAAAGCAAAACAATGGAGTTCGAAGCATAAGCCTTTGTGCATTTAAAAGAAAATCTGAGAGTTTTCTAAGGACGCAAATATTGTCAACTACTTCAGAGAACGTTCTTTCTGCCCCGTACAGATACTCCGTCACATTTCTTACAACTTCTCTTAAAATAAAACGCCAATAAGAAAAACAACTATAAAAACCTTTTAAAAACCTTTTTTAACAATTATTTTGATAATAAGTTAACTAATTGCGGACTAAAAGTTGTTGTTGTTCACGGATGCATAGCATCAACATGCATATTTTTTCAAATTAGAGATAAATAAGAATAAAATTGACTGAGGCAGTCGAGATGTAGTGGGAAGCATACATATTGATCAAAGAACAAGATGGCACTTTTTTCAACAAGTTTTATTTCGGTACCTACTACACGTTTCAACCGTTAGGTCAGTATTGTACCTGATGATGACCTAACGGTTGCAACGCGTCGTACCGAAGTAAAACTTGTGGAAAAAAGTGCCATCTTGTTCTTTAATCATGAAATAAGAGTGTAAACGACTCGTGTCATAAGTAGTATAGCACTCTTAAGCCAGGGATGGCCGCTAAGTCTCCTCACTGAGAAATGACCTGAGACGATGACACATTTCAGCATGAATGCCGTCTACCTAGGGAAAAATCCTTTAGGTGAATGGGAAGGTAAACTCTAGCCACGCCAAAGCCTCAACAGACTGGGCAGATTATAAGGGAGTCAGAAGGACAGTAGTTTGAAACCGGATATATCCCCAGCGCTAAGAGGAATCGTCGTCCATCGAATGTACTTTGAAGAATCACCGAACGCCAATATAAAATTAATTTTTTTTGGATTTTCGCAGTTCATTGTTTATTGTAGAGCTTTTAGTTCTACGATTGATTATTTAGTATTAGGCAACAGTTTCGCCGTGCTATGATGCCTAGCTGTAGCACGGCAAAACTGTTGCCTAATACTAAATAATTAATCGCAGAACCAAAAGACATACAATAGCCAATATATAATTATTGGTGGATCCTCATCCAATACCAGAGAACGACCCTTTATACGTTCCATCTCCTACCGTCACCGAAGGTAGCCAGAGCGAGATTTTTCTGGCATCAATAGATACCATATTCGAATTTTAATTTAAAATTAAAGCTGTTATTAAAAGAATGAAGTAAATCTTATGATCTTTGTTTCCCAGCATATTTTAGGCGTTAACTGGACATATTTGTTTCAATCTGTAGCGTGAAAATGCCTTCACAACTTAAGGTTTCAACTCAAACTGCCATAACTCCCATACTGCAAGGTAGCATGAGTCGCAGATAGGCATGGACGGACGACGTATCTGACGCAAAATATAATGCAGCAAAAAGGTTTATTGATCTCATATCGCGCGTCTGAGCTTCGGGTATTTCTTGGTTTCCTCGAATAAGATGAACAAACGATGTTCTTCACTAGGATAACCTTAATACCCCTAAATATTCCTCCCTAACATGGTGAGATAGTGGCCAAGAATGCCATGTGTTCGTCTAGTACATACAATCCAGCTTTTTAAGCCACTGACTAGCACTTTTTATCAAAACATTATTTCCTACCCCGACGTCATCCAGAAATGCTATCGAACGAAATGATTCTGCACTGTTTGACATGTTCTCTATCCATGAGGTTTCCCATGAATATAATTAAACTAAACAATTATCCCCGTACAGGTAACCAATGTAGAAAATCGATCGAGGCATATAGAGATCATAGTAATTCCAAAAACTATCAAAAATGATTTATTATATAAGCACCAATATTAATTAACTATTTTTAATGTTTCAGTGTCCACGTCAAAATAATTTGGAATTCACTGCGGTTTAAAGTAAATAATGATTCTAAGGTTCATTCGCAATAGATTATACTCACGCCAAAGCTCTTAATAGATAGTGTCATGTTAATGCCTGAATCAACTTTTTTTTCTTTCGTTGACAGTTAGCTGCATTACTCAGAGGACTTTTCCTCTTTAGTCAAATGCTTCGAAGGGGCGAGAGGGGACTGTGCTGGTTTTAAAAAATCGAATAAACTTTGCTTCTGATTTAAAGAGGCAACCATTGGGGTCAGAAGTAACTTGAAATAAAGTAAGTATGGCATATTTTACTTGTGAAAAAGGGATTATTTCTGGGAATTTTCTCTCCCGCTAACCCTTTTATTTTTACCCTTTTCAATGAAAAGTCCTTCGGAATAATCTGTTGATTGAATGATTTTCAATTCATTTCCACAGGAATACTGTTTTGCTTACCACATGGGTTATCAAAGTTATGATATTAATCAATGTAAATCTGTTATATTATTTTTCCGAAAATCATTATTTTTCCTTTCATAAAAAGATTAAGAAAGTGCCATATTAAGTCATAAAATTCCACGCTAAAAAACATTTAGAATCCTATGAAGAAGAGACAAGATATAAAATTAGTTACATTGATATACAAGTAATAAATCAATACAAGATATATTATTTACAAGATTTTGCGTATTTATTACATTCAATAAGCTTCAAGCATCTTGGATGTGCCTTTTTCATTTTAAGACCCCTCACAAGGATTTTTACTTCTCGAGCTGAATTGTTGTGTAAAATTCTCAAAAACATAAATTATTTACTTCCTTTTTCTCCGACGCATTTTTATTCTTCCTGGTGTTATCATGCGGCACTAGTGTGTTGGCAACATGAGTTGCCATCCAATACTGCATTGTGCATGCCGTAATTCTAGTAAGCAAGATCGAGAGGTCGTTAAATAGCATGATTGCATGTTCCAACATGCACAGTGGAGCATAGCGAAACCTAGTATACCCTTTTCTACATGAGTACGATAAATTCCTCGGGAGATACGGATTACACAATCAACTGTGCAAGGAATGGAGAAAGAACTAAAGGCAAAATCGATTCCTGACACGAATGTTTACGATGCACTGTAACCAAGAAGAATAACAAGCACCTTCGCACTGCAGACCCTTACTTTGACAATAAGAAACCTATCTTCAAAGGAGAAGGAAAACCCGGAGAAATTACAGCCTTTAAATGAAAAACAAAATAAAACCTCACATAACCCATAGCACCAAGTAAATTCATTGTAAATTCATAGGCTACTCTTAATACCTTTAGCGATCCGTGAATCGCATTATTCCACTGTTAATGAGGTTTCCCCGCGACTGTGTGAGTCAAAACAAATACTAAATTCCACACTTTTTATATTTTGTCCAAAAAATCCTCCTTTACTGATGAAATGCGTTACCTATAGAAACCCAAAGTAAAGTAGAAAAAATGCAGATTATTCCACGAATGTATTTTAAATAAGAACTTTTTTCCAGCCATAGAAGCCGACTTCAGCGCCATTTCCTACGAAATACCGCATTTTGACATCAAGTACGGCATTAATTCTTCAATAACAAAAACATATGGTGGAAAGATGACTATATTTCATTTTGATTCAATTTCTCTGGAGTATTTCCTTCTTAAAAATAGTGTTCCGCAAGAATGGCATTATTATTTTATGGAAAAAATACTATTTTTCCCCGTCTTTCTCTCATACTCCCATTGAACACCATGTAATTTGAAGCTCAATTAGAAAGTAATATAGCGTAGAAAGGTATTATTTTGTTGTTCACATCAGATAGAGGACAACTTTTTCTACAAGTAGACAGAATATTAATAAAATTACATTGAAGTCACTTTACGGTGAAACCAACTTAAAATTAAGCTTCCTCTTGGTCTCTCTACATAACAGTATCTTTTTTATGGGTAATAAGTTATTAATATACATTTATGTATGTATCTATATATATTACAACTTTACTAACGTCTGTTGGTCACGCCTATTTAATGGATTTACAGACAACCAAGGGAGTTGAAGTTTGGCTTAGAAAAATAGCTTAAAAAACCGCGAACAAAATTTTACAGAAGTTGTTTTTACCTCAAATTATTTGCTTTATCTCCAGTTTGAAAAGCATAGGATTGAATGCATGGGTTTATTTTTATCGCATGAATAGATTGGGGTGTGCGTTATGATTGCTACATCCTATTTTTGTTTCGGGTGTTACATTGAAAGGATTCTTTTATCCCCATGCATTAAATTTAACTAATAAAACCGTTGTACATCGGTAAAAAATTGTTTTGCGTCTTGTATTTAACGAGAGGTCAAAAGAGTCTCTAGTGCTCTTTAACGAAATATAACCCTCAGAATGTATATATTTTCTCCAAGAGTGTTAAAATCCTTGTATTAATTCGTGGTATTCGGTAACTATGTATGTTTGCAGCGCTCGGGGTTGGTCCATCAATTTGAGGTAAGCTCCGAAGATACGGGTCAGATCGAAGCGAAATTAAGGTCGTTCAAAAGAGGAAAGATGGGTGCATTGCTTAGGTGTATATTTATTTTCGTTGACCGATCAAAAAGTGTGAAAATTCAAGCATGAAAAAAGGGTGTTTTCCCTATCTTTTTAACGTGGGGAACTAGTTGCTACGCAAATTTTTTCGCGTTGCTAAGTAAATAAATGCCAAGTAATATAAATTCACAGTTATTCATGACCTTTAAAAATGAAAGAAAACGTAAAATTTCAAATTTTAAAAATTTCCATGAGGGCCAATACCTTGATGTCGTAACCTTAATATTCCTTTCCCATTTCCCCATGTAATCAAACGCTCCATCCTCGACCCTCATCATTCCTCGTACAGCAGAGTACCCCTAGGGTCTATTACATTCCTTTCATCCCACCAACCACTCATTATTAAGCGCGGAACCTCGTCAGATCATTCAAATACATTATAAGATATTGTTTTGCAATATTTTAAAGTAAAAGTTTTGAAAAAAGAGTATTATTTAATACCTTCCTTTCATTGCTTAAAGACTTCTTCAAGTGAAATAATTCATACGATAATCAATTGTGATTGTATAAGACCCCAAAACTGATGTTAATAAAATTGTTTAGCGGGAAAGTGCTTGAAATGTTTAGCGATTCCAGAGAAAAGCAATTCCAAGTTCAAGTATAAAATAACAAACTCACAGAATCACATTTCCGTTAAAAGATTATGCTTTTTATCAGAACTTAGGATGAAAACCTTTTCATGCAACGAGAAACTGAAGTCACTCCCTCAGGGAGAAGATGCGACTAAGACTTCCTTAGGAAAGGAGGCCAGAGTCTAGATGCGAGTTTACAGTGTACTATATGTATATATCCATTTTCATCCAGGGTGGAGGAGGATCTATCCGAGCAATAAATTCGGTTGTCAAGATAAGGAAGAGATGTTCGCGCGGGAAAGGAAGAAGGGGGGGGGGAACGGGGATCGGAAGGAACAGGAGGGGAAGGAGGTTAGGTGGGGAGAGCAGGAGGGGTGTGCGAGGGGGAAGAACAAAAGGCAGAGCAGGAAGAGGAATATCGAAGGAGGGCGGAGGAAAGGAGTTAGCGGGTGATGTTTGGGGTGAGGAGGGACCCAGCTTTCATTTCATTCAGCTTTCAATGTCATTTTATTCATATTCTGTCTACTTGTAGAAAACCTTATCCTATATCTGATATGATCAACAAAATAGGTACAAAGGTACCTTTCCACGCTATTTTATTCTACAACTGAACTTGAAATCACATTGTTTTCAATGGGAGAATGAGAGAAACACGGGGAAAAATAGTATTTTTCCATAAAATATAAATGCCATTTTCGTGGATAACTATTTATATGAAGGAAATAATCAAGAGGAATGGAATAAAAATAAAATACAAGCATCTTATCACCTTAGTTTTTAGTTAATCGGGAATTAATGCCGTAATTGAAGTCAAATTGCGGTAATTAGTAGGAAATGGCGCTGCAGTCGACTCCTATGGCTGGAAAAAAGTGCTCATTTAAAATATATTCGTGGAATAATCTGCATTTTTTATACTTTACTTTTGGATTCTGTTGGTAACGTATTTCATCAGCGAAAGCAGGATTTTTTGGACAAAATATAAAAAAATGTGCAATTTAGTATTTGTTTTGACTCACACAGTCGCGGCGGAACCTCCTTAAGAGGTTGAAATACACCGGAAAGGGTGCTCCCGGTCCCGAAAATGGAATGATGATGGTTAGTCGATTGGAACTTGAGACTCGAGTATGAATTCCCTACCCGGGTAACCGGAATTTCAAGACATATCAGGATAACTGAGCTTTTGGACTCTACCCTGCGTACCGTAAGTTTCGACGGATGACTAGTTTTCATCTAGAAATGGCTAGGCATTGGGATTTTTAAAAATATAACTACTGAATGGTAGTTATGTTGTCATCATGGACACGATTCTGAGCATTTCACACTATTTATAAAAAAAAGAGAAAGAATTTGCGAAATTACATTTGGATATAAAACTTTGCAAAAAAAAACCTCGGAGTGCGAGGTGGCCCAGAGAAAGGAACTGCCACCCCTACCCTAAATGTGTGTTATTGGTACTTTTGTGGCTTACAATTAGTCCGGGGTGAGCTCTACCCTCAACTATCCAAACCAACCATCGGGTTGAATCACTGAGTGATACAACTTTTCCCTTACGGATATGGATAGTACCAACTAAGTAATTAAGGCACTGATAAATTATGGTGACGGCGACGAGTTGTCCCAAATGCTTTCGTCAACGAGGGACAGATTTTACTGTCGTAATCTCACGAAATTCATGTTTTCACGTGTTTCCGAATGACTAACTAATTTGTGGGACCTACTAACCACAAATTAGTCCTACTTCAACAATATAAATTTCAGGGGTCAGTTAAGGGATTGTAGGACAAGCTGCAAAAAATTATATATTTCGCCATTGGCCTGTACATACTCGATTTATATCTTATGTAAAGTTAGTCTACTTAAACGTACATTATTTTTATTCAGATATTGATTGGATGTTCGTAACAGCTTCAAAACTCCTTGTGCAGAACATTAAGGTGTATTTTAATTTACATTCGAGTTAATTGTGCCTTTATTTACAAAATTATTAAAACTTCTAGTATTAGTACCTATCCGGGGCATTAGACGGCGAGCTAGGAAGAGTCAAATACTAAGGTGGAAGTGAAATTGGTACACATGACCATCCAGTCATGCTATAACTTAGAATTTTTCCCATTCTTTATTCTATAGGTTTGTAAAACTAGGGAACGTGAGCTCTACGGCCTCTTAAAGTTACAAGGTATAAAATTCTCTGGTCGAGAGGTTGTGGTTGGTCACTGGCGTGGATTTTCCCCCCATTTTTTCCCGCAAACCAGCACAGCAATTGTGGCGTATTTTGGTGCCAATTTATGACGGCCATTGGAGAATTTTATACCTTGTAACTTTAGGTTTGTGTTATCTTGGAAAATGTTTTTACTGACAAAGTGAAATATCAAAGGCTATCAGGTGTTTTCCCATGATACGATTCACGGCCGAGATCAAGGCTATTACGTTTCGCAATTTACTATCGTGAGAATATTTAGAGACTGTATCTAGAAAGAGAGGTAGTTATTATTCAAGGACAGTGGACAATGTCCCAAGGTCGTAATGAAGAAAGGGTGCGAAGGAGAACCGGGTCTCACTTCTCGGCGCTGAGATAGACGCACATAAAGCTCGTATTAACGTGATGAAGAGGGTCACTCCGTAAACATTGCTCCCGGGATCATTAAAATGGCATTAATGCCGCTATTACCGCCGACTCCATGGCCGGTGTGAGCTTTTAAGGCCACCAATGAGGTACGCGAAAGCATAGGCAACGGTCATCCTTGGGCGGAATGTGGACGACATCTGCGGTTTCCCCCGAAGTAAAGACGGAAACCCCGCATTAGGGAAGGGCTGATGACACAGAGACGTGTAGGAAGGTACGTAACCACAGATGAGAGGAGAAACAGTTTTTCACTCATTAATGATTCCACTTGTGAACTTATAATCCCATATTGTTGTTCATCGATATGCTGCGTTACCGTTCATGGTGTGAACGTAAATCTTCAGGTTTATGAAGATTTTGTTCGGCATTAAAATGAAATACATTTATATCTCCGCCAATGTTTCCTGTGTACCTACTTAGGTCATCAGGCTTTGTTCTTCAACAAAGTATATCACTTGAATTTTGATAGAGATTGAGCCAACTGATCTTCTCAGTACTATTATACGAAACTGCAAATGAGCATAGCTAAATTTACAGAGCAGATTCTAAAATTCATTAGTTAAAGGCGCAATACCGATACAACATGCATTGATAAATCGACTTTTATGTGAAAAACAAGATTAAAATTTAATATTTAATAATATAATATTATATATATATATATATATATATATATATATATATATTTATAATATGTGGTATAAATAAAATTAAAATATCTTCATATAATTCTATTCCCAATAAAGTTTGATTTTCTAATTAGTATGCAAGATCTTCACATTCAATATCCTAATGCGAGGTCGTCATGAATACAACGGTCTAAATTAGGGGACTCCTCATCAACAGCACAATGAGGCCATGGATTGCTCGGGCGAAAGGCTGCGGGACACGCAACGTGGTCCGCAGTCGGGAGGGTTGCCAAGTCAGCGGCAACTGGTCCACTCACTCACCCTCGAATGCATGTTTGGACTGTTGGTCTCTGCGAACAAGGGGACAGGCCATGGATGACGTGAAGGGTTTCCCGGAATCCTCACAAACCACCAGATCACGCAAATAATTTGCAGGTTCCATCACCTCCATGAATGAAATCCATTAGCCGGCGATCAACGAATCAATCAGATAAAGGCACTCGCAGTGAACCCGAATTGATTGGCGTGCGACTTTACCACGTTTTGATTGAAAATCAACACGCCAAAGCACTTCCTGGGTATCAATATTTCTCCCACGTGGACAGGAGCAGTTCCGAGGAACACAGAACGGTCGCCCTAATTCCGCAAAATGCCGCCAGGGGGAGGGAGAGAGACTAACCACGCGAGTCCTCTGCAACCCTCCTTGTATCCGCGGAGAGCGAGCGCAAATAAATGAGGATCGGAAAATACAGCGCGCGGCAGTCGAAGCCGCGGACGACGGACGATGGATGGATATGGCGACGTGTCGGATCACTGAAACGGCTGTAAAGCCAGCTTCCAGAGTCGGATCGTCCCCGTGCAATACTCTCAGGGAGAGACCAGAGTTTATAGGGGTCGCACAGCTAGGTGGCATCCGTTTTTTAAGAGCATGGGAGAGAAAAATATACAAGATGAGAGGGACAAGGGGCTGATGGTCCATCCAGGGGTCCCTTTGGAATTCATTTATTACCTCTCCCCGCCAATTATTTCAAGATTTACCCTCACAGACCTAAAAACCTTCGTTGGACAGTGTCAACATGTTTTGTTAATAGCCCAGGAAAATTATACAAAATTTGATCTGAACCCGGAAATGATTAATATCAAAGCTGGACCTTTTTAGATGTATTCAGGACCCCTTGGAATTGAACATATCTAAAGTCCCAAGAGCTACTAGGTGGGATAACGAAAATATCCTGTAAAAACCTGGAAATACTGGAGTTTTCCTGGAATTCGTACTGTTCGGTAACTAGAAGAGCTAGAGAGACGTTCTTTTTTTCCGGCACACCTGTGTTTAGTTCTCTACATTTTTAAAAGGTGTCCGGTAGCCTCCAGTTCTGATTGAGGTCCACTAGAAGGTCATGAAATGCCACATCATGTACTAAACTCTCCTTTAACCGATATTAGTGATTGGCTGAGCTTCGAAGAATCATTGCAAACATACTCGGATTACAAATCCGTGGTATATAATACCCTTCCATCAACGAATACTGACAATATTTGCAAAGTTCCGACCTGTTTTTTTTCCGGCCAGTGACGCATATATCATTATGAGAGCTGACCAGGCTTTCGCCGCACGAAAAAGAAACTCTACAGAATGCTAGTTTTTTGTAATTTGCAAAAAACCTAGAAGACATTGTTAAGATCGGAACTATGGTAACGCTAAGATAGAGCGGTTATTTGCCCATGAGACACTAACGACATTAATGGATGTAGATACCCGTATCCTCAAGAGAACTGGAAATAGCTTACGATTAGGAAACACTGTATTGGAATTGGAAATTAGCTGTTGTTCGCTACGATTAAAAAAAATGACTACCCTATATCAAAATAAGTGTCTGAATAAAACTATCTCATGAAAGTCACCTTTGTTGAACTGAACTATTTATTTGAATTTGGAATACTAAAGTATTTGAATATGTAAAATGTTTTCGGTGATAATAATGTTTTAAGGATTACAATTCAAAATTGAAAATTTATGGGAGTTGGCATTTCATGTGCTTCATATGTAAATAAAGTATACATACCATTTACAATGCTAGTATGTACTATGTACAAGAGAGAATGCACAATGGCAGTTCCTTTCCAACTATTGTGATATTGCCGTCATATATTTAATCGTTAAAATATGGTATGCTGGAGTAAAAGGTGAAAATCACTCGTCAGGACTGAATCCTAATAATATTTGGCCAACTTTCTATGTTGATATCACTTGAAATGCGATTAAGATTTTCTTAATCTGACCCGAGATTTCAATCCTCTAAACATCCTGACTGCGACTTGGATAGTTAATTTAGTATATCCGTCGTAAATCATCTAATAGACACCAGCTCGTCGTGGAGTTCAGTAGACCCAGCTCAGTAAACAGCCCAGCATCTCGCGTTCCCTTCCCGCAATGCACCGCACCTGAGGACATGAATCTCGACGCCAGCTTCACAATTAGAGGCAATTATAGCTGCGTTATGGCATGGCACCCATTTACCGCGATCGTACGCCGAGTTAAGGGTAGATAAGCCACAAGGACGACTGGTCTATAGTAACAGTGTAATGGGAAGCTATTGTCTATATCGCTTGCAAAGATATACGCGTAGGAGTACGTTGCCCGATTTCCTTACGAGCTGTTAGCAAGAGCATAAGCACGCCATCAGGCAAGAGATGGCCCATAACAGATCCGTTTATTAAATCTTAGAGGTGACGCAAGATTATGAGATATAAACTACAGCTGAAAAATTGTTAATTTTCAAAGCCAATAATATTATTCATGTGATCTGTTTTCTCGACCTCTCTTATTTTATGATGTAAATATCAGGTGTTTAGGTCAAATAAAAAATGTAAAACTTCAGCCAACGTTTCGGATGTACTAATTATCCATACTCAGGGCTATTATGAAATGTTACATAGTTAAAATATGCTACTACAATCCTTTTTTGAGGACAGTATGGTTTAAAATATGTAATTAATGGTCATTAAAAAGAAATATATATATAGTCATCTTCAATATTACAATTGATAATTTATGGAGGTTTGGTCTTGTCTTTTTAAAACACTCTACTTCCTTTTTTCGCCAACGTTTCGCCTTTTTATTAAGGCTTCTTCAGGGCTCAAAGGATTAACTTTCTTACTGCGACAATGGTGACAAAAGGTAACAAACTCTTCCTCTTCTTGTCTTCCTCTTCTTTTTGTGTTACCAACGTCGCAGTAAGAAAGTTAATCCTTCGAGCCCTGAAGAAGTCTTAATAAAAAGGCGAAACGTTGGCGG
This sequence comes from Pyrrhosoma nymphula, assembly GCA_963573305.1. Taxonomy (NCBI): domain Eukaryota; kingdom Metazoa; phylum Arthropoda; class Insecta; order Odonata; family Coenagrionidae; genus Pyrrhosoma; species Pyrrhosoma nymphula. Next base: position 13,888,858 of record OY754327.1, read on the forward strand.
AAAAAAAAAGTTGATTTTTTAAAAAGACATGATCATAAATTACCAAGTTTATTATTAAAATGGTCAATAACCATTCAAAAAAATATCTTCAATATTACATTAGCTTATAAATTTGTTGATAATTTATTTACATTTTGTAATTTCGTTGTTATGTTTATTTCTTTGTAACATTTATTGTAATTTAATAAATTAAACTCAATTGTTCAACAAATAAATAAACCAGGCGGTGCGGCCGCCTTCGGCTCACATGTGGTGGTCAGCAGGTCTTTTCCTTGACTCAACAGCTCTTTCCGTAACTCACTGGACCTTTCGACTCTTTTTTTTTGTAAATTTCGACTCATGATCCGTTTCATTTACCTTCGCCTTTCACGTGGGATCCAGCCCACGTGTCGTAAGAAACGTGTAATGGAGCCACCATCGTTTCCATGGGCCTCGGGTGATCGAGACCCGATCATTAAAAGAGCAAAAGGGGTCTCTCGCCTTCCCGCTCAAAGAGTCATTATTAAAAAGGGTGAGATTACAAGGTAAACACCCAGAAAGAGAAAGGAAACAAGTTCCTCCTTGCTCACTTCCTTTGATACTCTCTCTCTCCTATTCTATTTCTCACTCCAGCCATCTTTTAAGGTGTTTGAGCGAGATAGTTTCCTAGTCATAATGGAGACCATATTAAAATTTTATTATTTTTATTTCAGCGTCAGTAACAAGTATGAAATAAATATTGTACTTAATATTAATGGCGCAAAGATATAGTTATATATGATAAAAATTCTCAGTAATTAAATAAATAAAGCTGCATAAGTCTCTAACATGACTCATTTTTTCCCGCCGTACGGCTGAAAATCCTTCAAAACAGCAGGTTCTTTTGCGATTCTGTAAAAATTACTGTGGTGAGTAATAGATTATTTTTATAAATACATAGTTGAGAAAACATGCAATCTACACACCGTTAGTATTTTGACGATATCTAGGTGCTAGAAGTTCCTAATTTGATTAATATTCTCCCTCTTGAGCGTACAGCCATAGTCTATTCCATATAATACAGCTTATATTTTTAGGCAAATTGCTCGAAAATTAGTTCGGCAAAGGGGTTGATATTTTGATATCATGAGGAAAGATGAGAGTTTTTCCTTTAAAATGAGGCCAAATTCTAGGTGAAGTGATTTTTCGCTCAAGCTACCGAAAGGCTGAGACACCCGCCTCTCGAGGCGGAGGAGATCCGTATTTGGGTAGATAGGCGAGGAGAGGTGTTTATGCGTCATGTGTTGCTTGGGGAGAGCTCAGAGTGAACTCAAATGGATGCTGGCTCCTTATATTTCGCGTCTTCAACCCCTAACATACCGCCCGCCTCACACCTGACTAGCGCCTCTCCTAGGTTCAGAGGCAAAAGAGCTCCTATAAGAACTCTTGACAATCTACCTGAGAAAGCACCATGAAGCACGTTTGTTCATTTATAAAAGCAATTCAGGACAGGGGTTACAAGCAAAGACAGCACGTTACAGGGCGTTATTGGGGAATCTTTGCATGATAGTCGTGTTTCCTTGGTTGGGTGGATAAGATTTCATACAGAGCGGCATTCGTTTCCATACACCGAGACGAAATTCAGTCCCTTCATTAAAGTTTGGGTTGGGCGATGGAATTAATCGGTGATATCCCTTCCCATCGTGCCTCAGTGGTATGCGACGCCAACCAGCGGCCCATTTATTCTCCCTTCCGCATGGCAAAGGCTTGAAGGAGGAAGTCGCTATTCGTTGACTCAACATAAAAAGCACAAATCTAAAGTAGTTTTATCAAATATCGCCATTCCTAAAATTTTAATAAAAAAATTGATGTATCTCTAATGATATTAAAATATCAGCCGCTTTTTGCACTTTTTGAGATAATTTTTAAGATGCATAAACCGTTTTCTAAGCATATGGAATGGCTTTGCGCTACATAGAGACATAGAAAAAATGATTGAAGTTCTAACACAAAAATCGCGGTAAAATGCGAAGTTGTTAGGTTCATATGTTTTTTCAAAGTCAATTTATTATTTAACAAAGTAATTTTGATAAAATTGCAAACAAACCTTCAGTAGTTCATGTGTTTTCAAATAGACTATGTGTTGCTTACACCTGCTTATATTTTTTAATGAATTTGGAATGTGGACAAAAACACGACAGAAGAAATACCTCGCTAAGGCTACCATATGCCGAACGAAATAAGAGCATGAGGCATTTCTGCAACTCTGCAATAACACCGAGCGTGGAAATGAAATACAGCCGATAATTGTTTCACCGTTGTGGGTCGGGAAGGGAGAAAAGAGTGAGGACTTTCAGTTCGGGGAAAGTAGTTCAAGTGGCTACCGCAACGTGCCTCTCATCAAAACATAAACGAAGAAAAAGTAAACGCACCTAAGGCAGTCAATCACTCCGAAATCAATAAAAAAAAGGAATTTCGATGGCAAAAAAATGAAATGGAGCAAACGACGTTCTCTTTTGAGGGAAATATGATTACAAGGCCGAAACAAAGCAATAGCTGTGAGCATTTCAATCCGGCTCTTAAAGGTTGAACGTATTAAAAGTAGGAAGACAAGGTTTACGTGAGCTAATTGAGAGATGAACGCGTTGCTCGCTGAGCCACGGCAGAACATCGATCATTGAAATATGTTTCCCTTAACATGATAACTAAATTTATCTCGCATAGAACTCCCTAATACTTAATGTCCCATGAAAAACTTTCCTCCCTCAATTCTAGATATGAAAATATTCGTTAAAAAAGCAAACATTTCGTGAGACTACTAACTTTCTGTGGATATAGTCATCTCCCTAAACATTTCACCTAATCACCGAATAATCAAAAGGGCGTTGCAAAAATCTTCAGGGATACGAGGGTGGTGTTTCGTGTCAACACAACGTATCCGGAGTTGGAAATTGGAAAACTTGTCCACTCCCAGGGTCGAGGTCGGTGCCCAGAAAACAAGAAAGAAAGAATCGCTACACGCATCTCTTAACATTTTGCAGCATGTACCCTTAAGCATTGTTTTTGTTATTTAGCTATCCTTTTGAAGTCGTTTCCCAACTTTAATCCTCCAATATATTTTCCCTTGGAAGTACTCTCCAAGTTTCAAGAATATTATAAATTGCATGAAAGTTTTTTTCAACTAACCTATTTTTACACCAAATAAAGTAAACTGAATACTTCCCGGCTTTACTGCCGCTTCGCTCCCCGCCCACCACCTAACCCAGGATGGCTTACTCATACGCTCCTTCCCCTTCCTCCCCCCCTTCCTTCCTTCCCCGATCCCGAACACCTTCCCTCCCCCCACCATCATTGAGATATTTCTGTGCATGTACAAAGAATGGCACTCACACGGGGTTTGAATATTTCGGTTGATCGCCGCCACCTTCTTCAGCGAGTGGTAAAGGAAGAATATATATAAAATATGCCAAGAGGGAGGTCGATAAAAATATATAGAAACAAGCGAAAAACACAAATTAAAACTTCAAATATTTCGGTGGTATTGGCATCCACCTTTCTCAGGGTAGAGAGTAGACCTACTCTCTACCTTAAGAAACGTGGATGCCAATACCACCGAAATATTAGAAGTTTTATTTTGTGTCTTTCGCTTGTTTCTATATTTTTTTACCACCCTCTTGGCATATTTTATATTTATCACTCAAGTGATTCTTCAAGAAGTTATACACACACATACACCTCTTTTTCTTTACCGCTATGACTTGATACCTGAAAATGCCGTATCTGGCGAAAGCTGGTTGTATCAATAAAAATACTTATGGAGCATATGTACAAAGTTATTTTATCTCTTCTCACAGACAGTGAAATTTGCCGTGAAAAAAGCATTTGACTTGACCGAGATTCAAACACGGATTTCCAAGTTGCCGGTCAATTATGTGTTAGCCAGTTACACCACGAAAATAACCAATTTTTTTCAATGCTTTTTTTGTGCATTGAAATAATTAATCACAATCAAAAAGGACCTTGCTCTCTCGGATCTAAACCACTGAATTATTAAAACCACTGGAGCAGCACCGCGTTTCCCTCCAGCATTCCTGCACCCCTTTCCATCTTCCCAGCACCAGACGTTCCCTCTCTGGAGTGAGCCATGAGTACATACCTACCTATTGATCGCGGAAGAAACACCGCCGATGAAAGTAATATTCATATTGGATCTCGCTCAAGCAACACTTTGCGACCAACCCTGAGGTAACCACGCCCATTTCCAGCCTGTGCTTTCGTTCCATTTATGAGTCCCTCCCTGCCACTCCAATGACTCTTCTGCCTCAAGAAAGCTCCCCCAGGCATGACGCTAATATATTCAACGTGAACTCATTTCCAACGAAATATTGCAAAGCGATTTTCATTAAATTATATCGTTCGGCGTGCTACTTTCTGCAAACTCTCTCTCTCTGCTCAGGGATTCGTTATGTTTCCATGTGAGTAACTTTAAAATGAGGGTTATATCGTGGTTCAGGCATTGGGTAAGGAAGTTAGGATCTCAAGAATGACTCTAGGCAACGATTCCTCAGTAACCTCCGAAGCAAAGTTTCATCAACGGAGACTGCTAAAATTCCGAGGAATAAGTGGGATGGATAATAGTTCTCCTCCTCATCATGCATTATTTCATTGACTCGAGGGCTCAGAGCTTAATTACCATATCAATTCTGCTCCAGTCCTAAATATTCAGTTATAAATCAATCCAAAGTTATACGAATACTACGCTTTTACCATGTTTCCTTGAGAATTCTGTTTAAGAGAGACATTGAATTTAAGTTTAACGATTATATAATGTGAACGATGTATCCTTACCCATAATCAACACGCCACTCTCGTCGGCATCAAAGTGACATCACTTGATGAAATGGTTATTGTGCATATTATAAAGAAAACAAAATTGTTGTTGTGATCAGTCACAGGTCAGGTAAAATTACTCCTCAGGAGGGGTAAAAATGTCCACATATCATTGAAATCTGAGCACCATTTTAACTACACTGAGGTTCAGCTTAAACCAACAGCATAACTTTAGTTGAAATTTTCACCACAACACTATTAACGTATTTCACAGAATCGGTTTACTATATACACACATCTCTTTAAATAATTCATCAACTATATTTATTTATCCTTGACAACAGGTTTGATTTCATAATTTTCTGTTAGCTATGCACTCAATGCCACGGATATTATTGCAGCGCTTTCGCAAAACACAAGTCATTTAGTAATGGAAAAGCTGGGAAATATCGTCAGATAATCACCTGAGTAAATGTTAAGGTAGCAATGTTTAGTTAGTCTTACCTATGCCATACCCCTTCTAGTTTTTATTCAAAAATACTTTAAACAACATGACTTGTAGAGATGTTCTGGAATCCTACTAATACTATAAATGTGAAAGTTTGGATGTTAGTTACTCAATCACACAAAAACTCCTGGACCGATTGAGCTGACATTTGACATGCAGATAGAAATTATATCTGTGGGTAATATTGGCTATATTAGAAAGCCCTATGGGTCCCCTAAGGCCCCCAAAGGCCCCTCTGGTGGTCCATGCTAATCATTGGGTTCCGTGCAGTGGGTATATTGTTTTGCTTTTTAAAAGTACTTTTACTCAAGATAGAGGACTGGAATTTTTTTATCAGATGGCTGAATAAATGAAAACTCTAATTCTAGCAATGTATTTTCTATTACGTTTCGTATTCGTGTGAATGCCATTTTCTTAGCTGAAAATCTCACATTTTCTCTGAAATCATCAATATTAAATTTCCTTGGCAACTAAAACTTTGATCTTCAAAAGGTTTTTATGCCACTAGCATTTATGACTTAGCCTTTAGCCTTATGGCACGGTTATAATTTTTTCTTCTTCTCGTTGAATTTCAACGGACTCCCTATACTAGTGAGTATATATTCAGGGGATGAGTCAGATTCTTAAGGTCTACACAGTGTCTTTAGCACATTGTTAAACTACTGTACTAATTGTACGGCTTCCGACTATCCTTTTGTCATCCCAAAGGTTTGTCTCATTTTTGTATCTTCCAACCGACCCATTCGAACCCAGGACCCCCAAGTTCCCACGGTAATACCGGACGCTCACCGTTTTAGGAGCTACCATCAACGTTAAGGCAATCGCGCCAATCAATGTGTTATCAAGGAAGCCAACGAGTTGAAGAGACGAGCGAGTTGTGGGTAAATTTTCACGCCATCTACAGTACTTCAATATAAAAAAATTGAGGAAAAACAATCATGCACAGAGCAGTCTTCCTTTAACTCCAGGAATTTTTTTATAATCCTGGGCTACGTATTAAGAGACTAGAATCAATCACCGCGAATACATCTACAGCATTTTTCGTCAGTGAATACAGCACTTCCTTGAGCAGCATGCATAAAACGACACAGTGAAAACATTTGTAAAAGGAAATGTTCTGATTTTACATAAGTGGATGAATTCTTCAGTGATGATTTGAATTTAACTATAAAAATCGAGAGATTAGGCATTGAATTTTTATCAAGAATGTTTCCTTGCAACTTTTAGATTACTAAGACAATAATACAGTAAAGCAAGTATTTATTCTCAAATAAAACTTGACGCACAATTCATATTTTTTTATAATTAGCAAGAAGCGATATCTTGCTATTGTGTACAATAAGCGACAGTCAATTTATAAAATGTTCACCATAACAAGGATAACTCATTTTTAAGCTTTTTAATGAATTTTATACGAATGCGTACTCTCATAATTTTGTTTCATTCCCAGCAATAATGCGGAGTTATAAATTAAACCAATTGAATGAGAGCGTATTAAATGACAAGAAAAATTCCTTGCAGAAAGGTTTAAAGTGTATACTAAATGCAAAAACCTCCAGCGTTAAATCGATTTATAATTATTCCATTTGCCTCCAAGAGCTAGCGATATCATAACAACTAGTCATTGTATTGAGTTGGCAGTATATGCAGTACGTCATAGTATTGCATATAAAATATAAGATCTACGAACATTTTCATCACTTTATGTCATGGTATCATACCCGTGTATATGTTACGGGCACTTAAACGAATTCCACTGATATGACTATGCACTTCAGAAAATTAACTCGTAAAAAAGAAAAATGAAAAGAATTTGTTTGGTAATAATGATCACAGACGGTAGAAAGTTTATATTTACGATTGACATACATTTCACATCTCTCTGTGAATCTTTTATGAGGAATCAATAATTATGACAGCCTCTGAAAGGAGCCAGAGCTCAACAAATGTTGCTTCCCGTTTTTAACATATAATCCGTATGTACTGCCATCAAATGCATATATAATGTGGCACAAAAGCAGAAAAGTACATGGTTACAATCGAAAATGCAATGTTTACTTTGGCAAATACAATTTTCGTTTTACTGCGAATAATCGATTCTGGTCGGACGGATACAATTTTTAAATTTATTTTTTAATTCACACACTCTTTACACATGTGGAATGCATTTTCGATGAACTTTTCACTCCTGAATACCTTCAAACATTTAAACGTGACTCAATCTTAGCAGGCTTAATTCAATTAAGAAGTAATATCGTCCTATTTTTAATTTATTTTTTAATGAATTTGTAGAAGAGTCAGCATAAAAATCAACTCAAAATTTGACTTTCAAACGTCATGATCCATTATTCACTGATTCATTATGCGAGGATTAGTTTTAAAATCGTACTAATGAGTGCTGTTATATCGCTGAACTATAACTCCGGAAGATATTTAACGCAGTAGAAATTTTACAGCCTACGGTGAGTGTTGGTAACATAAACGAGAAATGCGATTCAGGCGCCTCAACTCACTAAACTTCCGAACTCTTGCTTGGATTTCGTATCGTTGAATCCGAGAAATTAAAGCCCGAATAAAATAAAATTCTTTTCAACACAATTATTTTATCAGCCCGCCAGCAGTTAAATTTCACGATGAACGGGTATTCAACCAAACGTTAAAGCCATCATATTTTTTCCATTTTCAAATATTCATCAAAACTCCACCCTTTTGTGATTTCAACCGATATTCAGCAGAGAATTTTTCAAAGGTTGGAAAGGGTAAGCTTTTCATGTTAAACCACAAGCGAGCCAAGGTGAGTCACTGGAGTGATCCTTGTCGCAATGACCATTTAGAGACTTGATTTTAATTGGTCGAAATAACAATGGCACCCTTTTTGAAGTCGAGGAGAAACGATTGACGAACGTATGACGCTACTACTATTTTTTCCAGCCGTGAAAGCTAAACTATCTCGCAGCATTCTTTTTCGCGAAAAATCCCACACAAAGAATAAATAGAGTAGCTGAGAAAGAAACGCATCAAGGAAAATGTAGTTCCCTAGTCATAATGGATGCAATATTCGAATTTTATTTTTTTAAATTTCAGCGTCTGTACAAAGTATGAAGTAAATACTGTAATATTAATTGTGCAAAAATACAATTAAATATGACAACAATTCTCATTAATTAAATAAGTATAACCACATAAGTGTCTAACTTGACTGATTTTTTCACGAAGTACGATGAAATCGCCTTCAAAATAGTTTTTTTTGGCGATTCTGTAAAAATTACTGAGAAGAGTGATAGATTAATTATATATATATTATAAATAGTTGATAAAATGTGCAAACTACACACCGTTAAATAAAATTTAAAAAACATAATTAATAGCCGACGGGCTTACTTTATGGAACTTTTTCATAATTGGAAAAAAATAAACTTTGTAGTATTCCACATGTTTTTTTTCCCCAACCTTTTTCCACGAAAACTCGTTATTTTCAAAAGGCTAATAAACATTATTTGATTTATTAACCTCTTTAAAATGGCAAGTATTCGATGAAACCGGTTGGGGAAAAAATTAAAAACGTGTATTAAACTAAAAAGTTTATTTTTTCCAAATATACACCGTTAGCTTTTTCTAAGAAATCTACAAAATTCCTAATGTTCGCACAGCCGTAATCTATCCCATGTGAAGTAGCTTGTATTTTTAGGCAAATTTCATGAAAAGTAATTCGGCAAAGGGGTTAATATTTTGGTATAATTGGAAATATGAGCGTGATTTCTTAAAAAATGAGGTCAAATTCATCTCATTCTAAGTGAAACTATATGTATCGTTCAAACTATCTTAACACGACTGCACTATCCCGCGAGAAATTTCATCATTTCAACCTTCCGAGAGTTATTCCGAGTGTGAAAACGTTTCCTCCGCACGAGTTGCGAACGAAAGGGGGAAAGGAGGAAAGGGGGTTGAAGAAGTGGAAGGGGTGGCAGTGACGTTATATGCGTGACGTGCTAACGCACAGAAGGGGTCACAATTCGCGGAGACGGGCGAAGGGTGCAGCAGGGCCTTTCAATTGGCAACTGAGCCAGTCGGCTCGACTTGCCGTCGAAATTAAACCCGAATGACACTATTTTTCGGTCTGTTGTTCGGAAAATAATCACCTTCTGATGCGATTAGCGCCCGTCGCTGCTCCGCTAAAGGGTATTTTCTCGGGGCTCTCCCGTCCCTTCCCCCACTCTCTCCTCTTTAACGAGCCTCCCTCGTCGCAGAACTTAATGACGCCCAGAGGGAGGGGCAACAAGTCCGCCCCCGCAACACATAAAGAGTCTCACGGGCCGCCCCGAGCACAATTATCGCTCAGGTTCGCCCTTCGACCGGTCGGGCGCCCTCCCATGCATAGTAGTCACTCACCGCGCGCGCTCACAACGAACGACAAGGGAGTACAAAGTGAATGTAAACATGCGCGCAAGCGAGTACTGTCTTTACTGAGGAAACGCACTCGGTGGATATAATCACAACATTAAAATAAAGCTTTAAAAAACACATTTACACGAATTTCACTTGAGGAGAACCCACACAAAATATACGATATATACGGACGTTTCGGAGAAACACGCAAAAAGGACACTTGCAAAAGGAAACTTGGACGTTTCGACGGTCAAATTATCATCGTCGGCGGTATAATACTCACCACCGTGGAGTTTTACCACCGACGATGACAGCTTGACCGTCAAAACGTCCCAAGTTCTCTTTTGCAAGTGTCCTTTGAATAAATCGTGCCTCAATTCCATCCACTAGTGCAGAAACTTTAAAAAGGAAATTTTAAAGAACTGAGCAAATGGTGGCGTGGGTTTCAGTTGCAACGGGAGAGTTGAGTAAATTCCGAATGCAGAAAAGTATCTCTTATTTCCACAGTTATATACCTTTTCCTGTGGTTGAAGCTCTGTAATAAAGTAGTTATAGTTGAAGTGAAATTTGAGAACTTAAATAGTACCAAGCGTATCAAGTTAGGTCTCCTTAAGTCAGAAAACTGCCATACAGCATTTATAGCAAAATACTCGTAGCTGCTGTTTAATCTGTATATTTAAAGATCGGCCCGAATAGATAGATATTAAAATAACTTTTCACTACTGAATACTATCTAAATACTTATGACCGATCCTTTGTCCGAAAAATCAAATGTTTCAAGTAAGAATAGAAACCTATTGTACTATAATATTCATGAGTAATATGAAACCCAGGAATTTCAGTAACAATAGCGTTAGGTACGTCATGATTCCCTTAGCAGTAAGTTTTCAGTGCACAAAGCAATCACTTGGCCATGTCCCTCTTATCATTTTTCCCCCACGGAAATTGAAAATAATGTTCGGAATGGCATTCACTGTATATTAATCATTACTCGCACGACCAGGGCCCACTTAAGTACATAATGTTTTGAAATATAGAGTCGCAACACCTCAGTAAAAAACACTTTTTTCAAACAGACTCCTGTCCTTTCACAGCTCACTGCATGTTTTGTGCGCTGGAAAATTTTTCTCGCCCAAGCAAACACTTTAAGGTGGTTCTATACTTACAGACAACCTCAGTTTAACGGTCGCCACCTGTGATCGACTACTGGGGTGGTAGAAGCCCAAAAGGAAACTGTGAAGACGGCATTGACAAAAATATAGTGGGGAACGATTATCCTTGGGTGGGGATGGAAAAGTTCTACTCCGTTGTCAATGCAGGCTTGAACATTTAACATTTCTATAGCCTTAATACGAAAACAGCATCAATGGCTGTTGATTTTTGCGTATATGAAAGACAATTCTTTGATTTAAGAGGGCTGAAAATCCTCGTTTCGCAATCTAGCCTTCTCAATGTACCCCGGAATATTCCAAAAATATTTCGTAAAAACCAAAGTTTTGCTATTTTTTATAAAAAAACAACCACTTCATGATAAAGTTACTCAAATTAAATCAACGAATAACTGTTCATCTACAGAAGACTAATCTAAAATTGCAAGTCTCCAGCTGTCACGGCTAAGCCGTTACTGGGTTAGAGGGAAACTTCTGAAAAGAGCTTCTTACCCCCGGTAGAGAACCACATTAAAACCGCGAAACGTAAAACAAAAATAGTATGTACGAAAAGTATGGGCGCAGGAAATTGCAGAATGACTTACACTACTATCTTTAACATGGAATAGCGCTTTCAAAGTGTCGGTGCTTGAGGCAAAAAGTACCAAAACGTGGGAATGTGAAGGACGTTTTTCCGTAGCCCTCTTCAAGTAACATAGAATTAAATTCTCTATTTATCTGACGCATGCTGAAGAAGAAATATAATTTTAAATGAAATAAGAGATAAGTCGGCAAATCGCTGCAATGGAATATATGACACATATCTCCATTGAAACTCCCAAAATTCTTCGCAAATCATTACCAAAATATAAATATTTCATTTTGTTCGCCCTATCTTGCATTTTTTTGTCGCCCAGGTCCAATAATCATCATTGAAATCTTTGCGTGGGTGTCGCAGGTACTTCACTTCGAAGGGCGTACTTAAACCTGTAAATGGTCTACAATTACGTTCTATCCTGTCCTTTCGAATAAGCTATAGAGATATTAGACGAACATAAGATTTAGCTCAACGAGTCCCTCACATGACAAACAAAATTAAGCTATTCTGCCAATTCAAACTTAAAACCATGAGAAGCCGTTTGATTATTATTGAAAAATTAAATGAAGAAAATAATATTCTGATTTTTTTCGAGGATTGCCTGAGCACTTCTCCATAAATTTCGCTGTGATATTAGTGGGAATTCACAAGCTGGGAAATGCGGTTACAGCTGTCTTTAGCCAAATCAGCGAGTGGCATTGTGGTTTGAGGTTAGGGCATTCCAGGTGATTCAATATCGAAACCATGGGGGTGGAGCTGTTTTCATTTGAATACTTTTTGGAACCATTAGTTTCAGTGACATGAGATGAGGTAGGGACAGATCCTTGCCCCAGAGAGTTTGAGAACACGCACAAAATTCACATCATCACTTTCGCATTACCACTGACAGAAAATTGCTCTTATCTAAGAAAAAAGTAGCATGGCAATATTGATGATTTTTCCGAAGATGAAGACCTCACGACAGCGTTTTAGTCATAATCACAATTTTTAAGACTTTCAAGTTAGTCCATGATGAATGATTCAATCAACATACTTTGGGCGCATTAAATTGGTGAAATCAGACGCTGCCTTGCGTAAAGTCGTAACTTGAAACTTGATGAAATAAAACACTTGGTGCATACAATTCCACACGTTTTTAGTGGCTCGATAAATATGTCTGATGTATTGTCAGTGTATAAATAACTTTTTTTAAATAATGATCATAAATTTTATTAATAATTATCATTTTTATAATAGCTATCATTTTATTAATAATGAGTATTATTATTTTCAGTAAATAAATAACATCTTATACATTTATTTACATATGTCAATATGTAAATAAATGTATGAGTGTGGGCGAAGTTACCGGGTGTATTTCCAATAACTTGATGAGTTGTATGTTTAGAGAAGAAAATCCAAGAAAAAAAGGCAAGTCCAAAGATGAAATGTACAGTTTTTCTAGGGAATGGCAAGGGTTGAAGTAAAATACCAACTTGGCTTTGAGATAATTAAATGTTTTCACCTTAAGAGAACTTTTGGAAAGAAAAACAAAATATTCAAAACTCTTCAAGTGCAGCGTTTCTCTAATAGTAATTTGTCTAATAGTAATTCTTGGTTGAAGCTTTCGTCGGTCATTATAGATGTGTTTGTTTTTCGGGTGTACCCCGCGTACTAGAACCAGGTGTGATACCCGACGTTTCGTGGCCGTTGCTGGTCACTTTATCCAAGGGAATGATAGAATAGGAAATATTCTCCGCAGGAATAAAATCAAAACTATGCTCAAGCTATACATAAAAAATTTGAAATTGCCTGAGGAGTGTGAAGAACACAACATCATTTCAAGTGGACGGAGTGTATGAGATAATATGTCAAAAAATGCGGGAATAAATACATCGGCAAGACCGGGCTATTCAACTGGGACAACCCTTAAAGTCAGCGGCAGCGGAACATGCGATCTCGGGACACGCGATTGACGTCAAACAAACAAAGATAATCGCGAAGGTGAAGAACTTCAAGCCCCGGGTGATCCGCAAAGCTTTAGAGATATGAAAATGGAAACAAAACTACAATGGAGACTGTGACCTCAAAATCAGCCACACGTGGGACCCTGCTTTGAACTTAAAAAATAATTCGATAACTATTCCTTCCACCCCTTCCCTTCCCATCCTCTTACCTCCATGAACAATTATATAACCCCCCCCCCAACTCGACAGATGCCTCATTCATTTAGATAAAGTGACCAGCAACGGCCACGGAACTGCGGGTAACAACACACCTGAATAAGTACGCGGGGTACATCCGAAAAACAAACATATACAGATTGTCTAATTGTGTATTGTAGGATAGAGGTCGCATGACACAGGGGTGGATAAAAATAACTCATTCATCGTATGGCGTTCCAATCCTCCCGCTTTATCGCTAGCGTTCTCAGGTGCATTGAACAGTTCTTAAAAAGAATATCACAAGATTTCATCTGAATATATATTTCCTGGGTGAACTCTTTAACTCCTCCACAAGCGAATCACCACGCAAGCGAAGCGTTCAGCAACTAAAACCCAATCATCACTACTCTTTAGATCATGAAAATGTTCCTTTCATTCATGTTCCTCCTTATTTGGTATTATTTTTAGATTACCATGAAACAAAATGCTTTTAAATTGGGCTAGTGAATGAGCTCACTGAAGGTGGCTCCATACCGGGGCTAAGAAGCTCGTTTCAGACATTACCCTCTAACGCAATAACGGCTTTGCCGCGACAGCTGGAGACTTGCAATTTTTTTTCTGTATATGAGCCATTTGTTGATTTAAGTGGAGTAACTTTGTCATGAATTATTTGTGTTTTTTATAAAAAATAGCAAAACGTTGATTTTTACGAAATGTTTTGGTAATTTTCCGGGGCACGTTGCGAAGGCTAGATTCCGAAATGAGGATTTTCAGCCCACTTAAATCAAATAATCATCTTTCATATACGCAAAAAATCAACAACCATTGATGCTGTTTTCGTATTAAGGCTATAGAAATGTTAAATGTTCAAGCCTGCATTGACAACGGAGTATAAGACCTTTTCCATCCCCACCCAAGGATAATCGTTCCCCACTCCATTTTTGTCAGTTCCGCATTCACAGTTGCCCGTTGGGCTTTTCTATCACCGCAGTAGGCAACCACAGGTGGTGACCATTAACTTGAGTTGGCTTGGAAGTATAGAACCACCTAAACCACCATTGCCTAATATTATCACCCATCGTGTCATCTAAGGCCGGTTACAATAATGGAAAGGAAATAACTTATCTCTAAATAAGTCGATGTATTTTAATATATCGCATTGAATGTGGGGAAAGAGATATGCGATAATTATTTGACTGTTAGCGTCCAAGCTTAAATTTATAACGAAAATAATTACTATGGGACAGTACGGCAGAAAATGCAATAGCAAAAATAACATACCAAAGTATATAATTCTATAAATATGAAGCTAGAGAGCAAAACTATCGAATACCTTGGTGACGACCAGTTTAGGTTTAGGAGAGAAACGGGAACACGGGACGCCATATGAGTGATCAGTACGCTGGATGAAAAATAGCTAGAATATGACCACGAAGTTTTCGTGAGCTTTGTAGATTTCGAAAAGGCATTTGAAAGAGAGGACTGTACGAAATCAATACGTTAATAATCAATAAGTTGTGTAGTAATTACGGGTCAATTGGAGGGTGAGACGAGTCATTTGGTGTCTCTATGTGAACCAGACAACACAGGTTAGGGTAGCCGATGGAGATTCGGGATTGGCCATGATAGGACGGGGAGTAAGGCAGGGGTGCCCACTATCGCCGTTGCCTTTTAACGTGTATTCAGAAGATATTTCGAGTGCAATATGGGGAAGATGGAGGGGGGAATTAAGGTAGGAGGGGATCTGATGAAAACAGTGAGATTTGAAGATGATTAAGCGTTTGTTTGTCAGTCTGCCAAGGGGTTACAGTCAATGATCTACGTCTACAAAATACCCTGCAATCCACCTCAGTGGTGTGTGGCAGAGGGTGAGTAGTCACCAACATGCGTTATACTATACCCTAAAGTTATTGTAACTACGGCTAAATATGCATTAGCATAAAACGCGGATGTGTATCACGAGGGAAAGCCTCTCAAACATGCAATACATTACAGATATGCTACCAATGGAGAGGAACCGTAAGTACATACGTATTTTACAACTACAAGATAAATGCGTTAGACATACACTGCGAAAGGTATTGAATGAAGATAAATCCTAAGAAGGCGAACGTCATGAGATTTTGAAGAAGTATGAAGTTGGGACTGAATATAAGCTTAGGAGGGCATGAAATATAGGAGGCTGAGCAGTTTACGTATCTAGAGAGTATTTTGGAATAAAATGGCATTAGTGGTCGCGCAATCAGATGCAGAATAGCCTTTTCCAAAGAAGTATTTCCATACTGCTTGGCTACGTAACTGGCTGACACAACTGACCGCCAATTGGGAGATCTGAGTTCAAATCCCAGTCATGAAGAATTTCAGCCTCTTTGTTGTATATCTTATAAATTCGTTGCGAAATTTAAGTAAATTTTCAATTTTACCTGAACAAGGTTCGATTAAAAAGCAAAGCGACACTTCGCGACGGTTGGCAAAGACAATTTCACAGCATAAAATGTCTTTCCACCTGGTAGGCATTGCCGGATAAGTTATGGGACTGATTATCATGCTAGAGTGAAGGGTAAGGCTTTAATCAGCTGCTGATGGAATTTGGGGAGAGGCAGGCAATTTGGCGTTGCTTGGTTGCAAAAGCAGTGGCGTTGGGATGCTGCGGGGAAGTAATTAGTTCGACAAGAGAGATATTGGCGAAACCACTGGAATGTAGTGAGGAAAATTATGACAACGCAAACTCCCCACCCGATAATTTACTTAAGGAGAGACACTTTGAAGTTCTGCCGTCACTAAATTTTTTTTATTTTAAATGTTGATCCAATAACACTACCGAGTTCAAACTAGTACGTCCTGATAGCTAATCAAAGCTTGGCAATGGAAATTTTAAACTGTTAATAGGTCATTATTACCGAGAAGACAGTTTACTGCGGTTGGTTGGTAATCACGTGAGATAACTCACAACTGAGTTTACTTGCGCCACTAATGATAAATGGGTAGATTGGTAAGCGAGGGTTTACGCGGGATTCGGTAAGGGTGGAGGACAACCCGGCGTTAGCTTTCGTCTATGTTTAACGAAAAGCATAAAGGGGTTTCAGGTCCATAGTTATTTCATATGCAGCCGATAATGGTCTGATTAACTATTATTTTACCTTGGAAATACCTCGTTTATCATGGATTTGTTCCAATGCTTCTTAGTTATAAAATAAATGAGTTTTATAGATTTTAATTTCAATGTAGTAAATAAATGACTAAATTCTGGAGAGGTCTCTCAGGAAAAGTACAAATTAACGAAAGCATAGAGATATTGTCTGGGTACCGGATCAGTCGTAGGAAATAAAAGGCGGGGACATGGAGAGGAAGCTACGACATAGGCAATTCATACGCAACATTTAGGTTGAACAGTGTGGCTGCAAACAGCAAGATTTAGCTTTGCAGAATGGATACTACTTTCATTCCAAGCTTTTCTAATGAATTCTTCGAACTTGATAACCGCAGTGAAACGTACTCCTTGACTACGTTTTAAAACCTACTCTGACAACCGTGTAGACCCATAATTTCAAATTTTCGTGGTTAATCAACACAAATAAGCTACATAGGAAGGAATGACCGCAGGTACAAAATTAAATGTAGAAAGCAGAAAACTGACATCTTGATGCAATCCTTCTTAAATAGAGGTATAAAGGAGTGGAATGAGTTACCTGAATTAATTTTTGAGATCTTTCCTACTAACGTAAAAATATTTAAAAATAAGTGTTCCTCGATTCTGTAATGGTTTATTTGGAAGTGTTTTCAAAATTTCAAGTGTATTTTCTTATGCTTAGGTTAATGTTACCACCAGGCGATTGCCTACTTGTAACGTTTTGTTATTATATTAAATATTAAATATTAATATAACTTATTTCATTTTTTTCAAATTAATGTTTCACTAACTCAGTCTTATTAATTGAACGCATACCACTCCAATAACTATTAGACCTGATGATGTCGCCAATGCGACGAAACCGGTCGACTTGAAATAAAAATCTGTGAAGATAATACCATATATTTTTTGAATTCATTAGAATAGATTTTCACAAAGTGAAGCCCGAAACCATCGAGTTTATCCAAAAGCTATTATCACTCTACGGAATATAATTGAATATGTGTGAATATTGAATAGTTGTTTAATAATTGAGTAATCGAATGTGTCATGCTAATTAATAATGCCGCCGTTCTTTGTGCCTTGTCAAATCATATACTTCTTATTTCACCACGTGCTTCACGTTGCTAAAGCACTTGATTCCGCTCTCGCATTGTTATAGCTTGACACTTGGCTCTATGTACGCAGACAACTGCTCTCTCTTTTCTTACCACTGGTACATACATTTCTTTCTCCTTTTTTCACAATCTTATCTTATATGTCACTTCTATTTGTCACTTTACCTGTGAATATTTCCTCAATTTTCCATTCCCTATAAACCAGTAGACTTTCTGACAATACCAAATATTTTCAAATCAATACGAACTTTCCATGGTTCATATCGCTGTTTTTTTGCGAATAAGAGAAGTCAGCCTAGTTCATTAGCCTCTCTAGGAGAACCAGATGCTTAACTGTGGCGAAATTCTGCTAAATATCACGTCCCCAAAATGACTGAGGGAGCACATTCCCTAGAGCCGCCAAGTTGTTGGCAGTTACAAATTTTTAGTTCCATTCAACGCGCGTTTTCCTCTTGTTAATCCTCAACGCTCGGAGGTACCAAACATGTTGTCAGAATCGCCGTGCTGAGCGCAGAAATGCTTCACGTGAACTTCCATGTAAGCTCAAGACTAGGAATCTTAGGATTCCAGCTGGTGCAGACCACAATTACCAAAGAAGGCAACTCATGAACCTACTAGTGCATGCAAACCACACGTCAACTTACCACTACTACAAGAACGGTTTTGTTCATATAATTTGTCATATTGGCTTCCATCCGCTGCCAACGATACTTTAAAATATCTCGTAAGCCTTCAAATAACGAAAATAGGATATTCAAAAACAGTAAACTATATCCGATATTATTTATATTTTTACAGCATTCTACTTCAATATTCTTACTTTTAATAGTCTTGTGTTTACCTATATCAAATATATTGTGAATCAAGCGGTAAGTTTCTAAGTTATCAACGTATGAAGTGGTGCTACCGTTTTTGTACCGGCGAAAAGCGTGCCTTTTTTCATACAAGCTCAAATAAAAAATATTTAAACAGTACTAAAAAATCACAAAGTAGAGTAATTGCACGGTTGTGTAAATTACCTTTGATATGCAGTTTATTGTGTTGCAATCGGTTAATTGGTTAATGAGATATAACATCTTAAACTCGGGCATCTCGACTTTTTGCATGGACTAGCAGTAAGGTGACATAGCTTGGGAGAATATCGGAGCCATCCCAGCGCCTTTTTGGCCGTATTATGCGGACCAGTTGCGTGGCTGATACGCCAAAAATAGTGATTTTACCAAAATATGTATTGCACTTACCGTAATATTTGGTCTAAAACTAACTAAACTAAAATAATTCTAAAAATAAATCGAGTTTTTAATAACGCAATCGGTCAGCTTTTGTGCAATAACCAAATTCATTGGATGTTTTTGAGAATTAAAAAAATAACCTCATAAAAAGACGGTTGTTATTATACTCCCTTAATTTTAATATGCATTACGTCAAGTTTTAATGTCTCATATTCTCAGTGCATTTTATTATTTTTTTTCATTATTTTATGGTATCTATGCCATTAAATATTGTATTATCACATTAATAATAATTTTAGTTAGAAAGGATATCATTCTATGTTCACTGATATGTCAAATTATTCCGATATTCAACAACCATTACGAACATTAGTTATTCGATATGACATTTATATTCATTGTTGGACATTCAATAGCGATAATCACAGTTGTTGGCTCACCGTGGTCCATCTCCCACAACGTCCAAAGGCTAAGTGGTAAGGGCTTTGATCGCCGTCATTAATGAATAATTAGCGAGAAAAATATTGCAAAAAAAGTTTAGAGGGCAATGCGATGATGAAAACAAAATTTCTAATGATGTAAGTGAAAACAGCTATGAAAAAAAGAAGAAAAATAATTTTCCCAACAGGGACTCGAAAACCGCAGCTCCCGCTCCACTGTCCACCACCTTACCTCTGGGCTACCAGTTTCTTGCAAAGAGAGGCAGATAACTGGTTTAAAATCCTCTTTCATTTTCATACAAGCACATTTTAATATAAATAAGTCAGTGTATATTTATGTGCGTGTGTGGATTTGTTAAAATTAATCGTTGGTCACAAGGAGTCTATGGACCAAATTTTAGATCAATTGGTTGAGGGTAAATGGGTTAGTACGTTCACAGAGAAGCAGACAGACATTGTGAGCTAATGAAACTGATGATATCAGGCCTGACCACTTGGAAATTATGGATATCCATGACGATAAAACCACCTTTGTTATTTCCACAAAACTTTATTAGGCAGGTATGACGCGCGTTTCACCACACTGTGGCATACTCATGTGCATTTAGCGGTAGGTTGGGTGGGAATATATATATCCTGGGCTTATACTGAGGAAAGGAGAGGGGGTGGGTGGGGAAGGGGGAGGGGAGAGGATTCAGGTTAAGTTTAAAAATGAGTACCAAAGATGCTATGGGTTTCTCGGAAGACTGCTAGGCGACTCCGATGGTTGGGGGGGAAGGGGAGGGGTGGAGTGTTTAGAGGGGATTTCTAGGGGTGTAAGGGGGAGGTGCAAGGGGGGGGGGAGTGAGAAGAGGTGCATGGTGTAGGGGGATTTGGGGACCAAGCGCTTTAAAAACCGCCGTGACCACCCTCTAAAAAGTTGAAAGGTCTAATTACCTCAAACAGAAAATATATAATACACACACATTTTTAAAAATCACCGTCATTACAGTGTCCGACTAAAACTTTACACAAACAAGTTAAAACTAATTCTTCTCCCTAACCAAAAATATTATCGAGAGTTCATGTCCTAATGGTAATATAATTGTGAGCTAATGTAAAGGGAGTAAAAAATAAACTTTCTTTCGCCAAATGCAATGAAATATCAACCCACACTTCAGGATAAACCAACGTTGACGCGTTGCTGGAGGCTATCATGTGCATCATGTATACTGCAGCTTAGTTTTGAAGCATCCCAAGCTAATTCAAAGAGAGGTTTTCGCAGAAAATCACATGTACCACGGCCCTATCGAAAAATTCCCTAGAAAATTGAACCATTTTTTCCCTAGAAAACATACCTCTAGGAAACAATTTCCCTAGAATGCATTTTCCATGGGAAATTCTTTTGAAAGTGAGTTGCAGTGGCTTAAAATAAATATTTATTTTACATCGAATGTAACTGACTGTGATAAGTGATTTTAAAAATAATGATTGCTCCTCTTTTTTTAGTGAGAAATATTTCGTCAGTCTCGTAATAATTAACTGCAATAATTCTATGGTTGTAAAAATGAAATTATGCAGAGTAATATTTTCTTCTCATGAATATATTTATTTTTACCTCAATAACCATTCACTTCATGCACTACACACACTTCACTCCATGTAATTGCTGCTGTAATTTTTCCTATGCCTGAAGGTTTTCCATAAAGTAGCATTTTCTTTTAGGAAAATTACTGACCTAAGTATGTCATTTCTGAGGATAAATGTTCTGGGAGAAAAATTTTCTTGATTTTTAGGGACTTCATTTACTTAAAAAAATGTTTCTACGTTATTTTCTGTTTTTCCGTTGATTTTTCCTTATATTCTAGGGAATTTTTAAAGGGAAATTTCCGTTAGGGATATATTTTGCATCAAGAGCTCATGGATTACTTTATAATGACTACTTTTCCTAATTTAAATTTAAATGGGATATGACACTCTTAAGGCCAAATTTTTAATGTTCGCATTCTGGTGAATACCCTACTGGTGAGTGGCGTCATAGGCCAAGTTAGAATATCCCGAGTTTCTGACCTTGGCTCGCGGTTCCACACCCCCAGCTGACTTCAACGGGAGTCGCCCGTCTCAGCTGTACGCATGGCCAGTGTCCATTGGACAACCGAAAGTGCATACGCCCTAGACCGTGTTCGGTGGAATTCTTAAGAGTTGAACGGAGTTTTACGAGTGACTCTGAGCGGAGAAATATTCATTCGATCGTCAGCTGTTTTGTCCATCCACCTGGGGGGCGTCGAAATGTAAAGGACCACTTTACGTCTAATCATTTGTTGTGCTATCTCCGCAGCAGACGTCTCCAATGGACACGGGAAGCCCGTGATCAATAGATATGGGTAATTAGCGAACGAAAGATTCAAAATGCACTATGTATTCAATTAAGGTGGTTTAAGGAAGTGAGTTCCCTAGTCATAATGGAGATTATATTCAAATTTTATATTTGAATTTCAGCGTTTGTATGAATAATGAAATAAATATTGTAATATTAATGGCGCAAAGATATAGTTATATATGACAAAAAGTCTCAGTAATTAAATAAATGAAGCTACATAAGTTTCTAACTTGACTCATTTTTTCCCGCCGTACGGCTGCAAACCCTTCAAAACAGCAAGTTCCTTTGCAATTCTGTAAAGATTACTGTGGTGAGTAATAGATTATTTTTTATAAATAGTTGAGAAAACATACATTATACCCACCGTTAGTAATTTGGACGAAATCTAGGTGCCAGAAGTTCCTAATTTATTTAATATTCTCCCTCTGGAGTGCACAGCCATAATCTATCCCATGTAAAACAGCTTGTATTTTCAGACAAATTGCTCGAAAAGCAGTTCGGCAACGGGTTGATATGTTTTGATATCATTGGAAATATGAGTTTTTCCTTAAAATGAGGCCAAATTCATGAAATTCTGGGTGAAGTGATTTATCACTCAAACTACCTTAAGTGAACTAAGCAAGCAACTATCCATTGCCTCAGGCAGCGAATAGTTCAATTTAAACTAAAGTTCAATAATTCGTTTCCAACTTAAAATGCTTTTTCGTTTGAGCCCACTGCCATGCAAAAACAGTACAGTAAATAGTTTGCAAGCGATGAGAAAGTCTACTTCACCATCAGGCGGCACATTTATAGTTCAGTGAATAGTTCGTGAACGATGAGACCATCTAAGGACCGCCCAAATATATCTTGTAGATTCGAGTTTAAAAACCTTTATTATTCCAAGACGGTTCATTGGTTTATTTTCAGTTTATGCTCATCATCATTTAGATAATTTTTCTATAAAATTCATATGTGTAACAACGTTTAAAAACAAATTATATACCTTTTATATAGTGGTGTTAGGAGTAAAAAATGTCCCATCGTTTTAGCTCTACGGTGATACGTGTAACTTTCACCTATAACTGTTATGAGTAACAGAAGTCACGGCCCACGTTTCCTGGGAAACGAAATTTTATCTGAGATTCAAAATTAAGTTAAGGCTTCTAATTAAATAAAAAGGCTGATATATCTCTTTTATTGGTTTGTATCATATACACCACACCCTGATACTGGTATGCATCCTCTTCCTTGGGGCGTCTTGCGGTAGTAGTCATTTATTAGTATAACGTGCTTCGACGACTAAGGTAATCCGCCCCTTCAGTCCGCCCCTTGCAGACTGGAGCAAGAGCACTCGGACTAAAAGAAGAAAAAACTCCTTCAATCGCTATACACTCCAACCTTGGATGGGAATTGAAAGTGACTTAAAAAAGAAAATAAAACGTTATTCTGTAATTTAAAAGAGTTCACACCATCCTAAAAGTTACGATAGTTACCAGGTATAATTCTGCCTCTATAAAAAATTTTACGACGTGTGTTTGAATTTGAATTGAATTGAATTTACTCTATATTGCAGGAAACCAACGCAACAGTGAATAATTCAACTGAATAGTTTATATAGAGGAACAATAGTTCAGCGAATGTTTCTCTGAAGTGAACTACAATATTTCGCTATTTATCTATCAATTTGCTTTTGCGTTTTATGAAAATAGTTTTCCCGAAATGGCTGAGCTCCATAATATCTTCATTGTAGCAGACTCTTCGAGTTTACCCTTAATTAAACACGCACGATCTACACGATTGACCCTTAAGCCAATTTGTATAATGGCAATTAACGAGTTTTTTCCATGAGTGACCACTGATCAAATTGCAAAATCTGGAATTCCTACAGTAATTACTTGTATAAATCATTATTAAATGAGAAGCCATATAAAACATTCCACCCGCACCCACGAATCATTAATTCGTTTACCAATTAGTGGTTAATATGTATGAATTAATTACCATTGATGTGTTGATGCTTCATGCGTGTCAACTGATAAGTTTTCCAATTTCAGGTATTCGTAGTATTTCATCAACATAATTCAGTGTGCAAATGGGTATGCCCCGTCGTATTTCTTCCGCTAGGTCAGCCGGAGTCCATCACTCCAACCGCTTATCTTAGTTCAGTCAGGCCGCTACGGGTGGGGGAAGGTCATTGAAGATCCAACAATTTCACTCAAGCCTAGAGGTTACAAACAGAATAAGAGTGAGGAAGGACATGATTTTCTTCGATGCCCTCCCTCCTTACCTTTCCACTCAACCGCAAATATATTTTCACAAAGTCTAACATTGAAGTGTCCCGTCTCTTATTCGCAAACAACCTACAGGACATGAAAAGCGGATACGATATCACTGAAGTTTCGGCCACTTTGCCATACTATATTTTTCCTTTCCCCAAGGTAGTGTCATTTTTTCAAGAACCCTTTGAAGCGCTCTTTTCTATAACGTCTAAAAGGACAGATCATTAAGACGGCGCGCGCTATTCCGCAATTACTGAAGTCCTTGAATGAGTTAATTAAAGTGAAAATTTTTTAAACCCCAAAATGAAAAAGGTTAAAAATATTCTCGCTCCCCATTGGAGCTGAAACTTTTTCCTAAAAGATAGCGAATAAAGCTGTGTATTAAGGGGCCATTTTTCCCCAATTAGTTCAGAGATATTAATTAAACTCAATATTAAGCTCTAATATGCTCACCTTAATGCATTCCCTTCTAAACCTTTGATGCGACTTTAAAAGGCAGATTAAAAATCCTTGAAGCAACCAAGTAAATTAATTTTTAGCGAAATTCTCTCTCGGTGCTACTATAAAACAAGCCTTAAGGTAGTTTGAGCGAAACGTCACTTCACCTGGAATTTGATGAATTTGGCCTCATTTAGAAGAAACAACTCTCATCTTTCCAACGATATGAAAATAAAAACCCCTTGCCGAACTACTTTTAGAGCAATTTGCATGTAAATATAAGCTGTTTTACATGGGATAGCTTACGGCTGAGCGCTCCAGAGGGAGAATATTGAAGGAAATAGGAATTTATAACACCTAGATTTCGTCAAAAAACTAACGGTGTATAGGTTGGATGTTTTCTCAGCTATTTATAAAAAATAATTTATTACTCACCGCAGTAACATTTACCAAATCGCAAAAAAACCTGCTGTTTTGAAGGGCTTTCAGCCGTACGGCGGGAAAAAATGAGTCAAGTTAGAAACCTATGCAGCTTCATTTATTTAATTACTGAGATTTTTGGGCATATATAACTATATATTTGCGCCATTGATATTACAATATTAATTTCATACTTCTTACAGACGCTGAAATCAAAGAATAAAATTTGAATATGGTCTCCACTATGACTAGGGATCTATCTCGCTCAAACCACCTTAAGCCTGCGTTCCGCTATAATCGGCCTATAAGTAAGATTCCTAGTTGTATTCTCGTCACACTGTTTTGTCCATTATCATTTACGATGTTTTATAGATATCTTTTTTCACTACCGTCATTTTGAAGTACGCTTAGCAACATCGTCTGTCCACACGAACGGCCCGACACAGTAATGGTTTTGGTAAAAAGGAAGCTAATAATACATACCACCTCACTGATCCAAAGTAATGTCCAAATATTACTCTATGGTGCTACGAATGGAATGTACAGCAAAAGCTACGTTTTTCGCAGTGGTGTAAGACATGGTGTTTGTCAAGAATATATTTTACTTTAAATAATGAGAATTATTTCAATGATTCTTCGCCTCAGTAAAATAAAAAAGTCATATAAGAAAATTTGTGGCAGAAAAAAGACACATAAGAAATATTTGTGGCAGAGCTCTGAAGAAGCTAGGATTCGTCAAGCGTATTGTGGGAAGATTTTCGGATGAAAAAGTAAAAGAGAGGTGCTATTTCGCACTCGTCCGGCCACACCTTGAATATGCAGCGAGCATATGGGATCCGGTGCAGAAAGACTTGTCCGGGAACTTAATAAAATACAAAGGATAGCTGCGCGATTCGTCAAAAACTGCTACGGGCGTACAGACAGCGTTACACAGATGTTAAACGAATTAGGTTGGAAGCCACTGGAGACTCGGAGGCTGCGCGCTAGGCTTAGATTGCTTGAACAATTGAGAATAGATATCTTTCAGAGCGACACGGTGAACATCATATTAGAACCCCACTATTCCAGGTCCGACAGAAACGATAAATTAAGAGAGATATTTTTGCCGAACGGATAGGTATGGGAATTCGTTTTTCCCCCGAACAATAAGGGACTTTAATAAATGGTAGGCGGAATTTCATTAGAGCGTTTACTTTTTATATGTAAACGGCTGGTGTCCTAACACCCCACGCCACACGCCTATTGAGGCGGCTTTCGGGGTAGTACGTAAATGTAGATGAAAAGCCATGGCTTTTGAATCCATTATCCAGCCACTGAGATAGCATGCCAGAAAAATAATTTTTGGAAGAGCTCCCTCAAGTGAAGCTACGTCATAAATACGCCAATAGCATCTGAAACACGGAACCGAAAGGTCAATCCGCGATCTTCATAAAATATAAAGAAAAGTTGTGAGTTTTGTCAGAAACTACCACGCGCGAATAGCAATTGTGACAAAACTATTAGTCTTACTTGGTCTGGAGCTGCTGTGTACTAAATGGTTGCACGTTGGTGCCAGGCTGATACGAATAATACTTCACCCCCTGGGTTCAACTCCAGGGCACACAAAAGCGTCACAACAAGAGATATTTACTGACGAGAACAGATTGGTTTTATAATTCTTCCCTGTCGCGCGCACTATTCACGACTGCAGCAAAAGTGATCGAGTTACCAAACAATCAAACACACCTCTTCAACCTTTTCCTTCCTCCCCCATTCCTTTTCCCCATACTATTCTCTAATACCTGGATATAAATACAGGCTAACAAGCCTGCGCCAGGACTAAAAATATAATTGGGAAATAGCTGGGGTAGTAAATAAAAACTGGCCGATTATGCTACCCTTATTAACTATTAGATAAAAGAAAACACAAAAATTATGCATTTATGTTCCACTTTATCCACCCAATGAGTAATTAGTGCTCTCAATGAAAAAATGCCGTGTATTTTATGTAAAATAATTCGTACACGCCGAATTATTGATACGGGATCGTTTGACCTTCTTTAAAAGAGAAAACCTGGGCTTACCCTGGGTAAGAGTGTTTCCACACATTAATCTTAATCGATAAAATAATGATAACTAAAATGCCACTCTCTAGCTTTCTATTCCCGGTCACTTTAGTATTAATTCTTAATTTTACCTTTTTTAATTCTCAAGTCTTATATAGACTCGATCTATTATGTAAGTTCCAAACCTATTTATTCTCTGACGACGTTGATAATATTTTACAAAACCCCACATACTACGGTAGACCATATCATGATTATAAAATTAGGGAACTAGACTGCAGAACGGGCAGATTAAAAATGTCATTTTTCCCGCGAGCGATAAGGGACCATAACAGCTGCCAATGAAACTTTTATCTAGGTTTGTCGATAGGTAGTGTAGTTCTTAGTAGTACTCCCTAATACTTGAATCCTTATCTGTTACCTAGTACTAGCAGCCGGCCGTGCATGTTTTCTACATAAGTCTTGAGTCTCTGTCCATTTGTGTAGTTGCAAAATACATATATATTAACGGTCCCTCTCCATTGCGATATTATCTGTAGTGCAGTGCATGCTTGTGAGGGATTCGTATCATGACAAGCATTAGCGGTTTATGCTAATGCATAATTAGTCGTAGTTACACTAACTTTAGGGTATAGTGTAATGCATGTTGGTGACTACTCACCCCCTGCCACACACCCTTGAGGTGGCTTGCAGGATATTTTGTAGATGTATTTAGGGATGATCTTGGGTATCAAATAAGAAAGGAATAGAGACAGTGTTGCCAACTGCTCGTGATTGCAAAGGGGGTAGTAGTAATTTTCAAAAAGCGGGGCATAAGAAATGGAAGAATATAACGCATATTTTCCGAGTGAGCACGTCCAGCAAAGATTCGCAGATTTATTACTACTCGTAAATGCTTGAGAGTTAAAGCTTCTTTCATCACGAATGATTGATTCTGAAGCATTTATCAAAGTCTATGTACATTTAACTGTTTCCTTCCGCTCGGAAAGAAGAAGTCGGTATGTTCATTAACGGTGGGGAGAGCGAAGTAAAGTATTTTTCTCGCGGGGCAATCATTCACTGATACGACCGCGGAAATGCGAAGGAAAAAAAGAACGACCAAACCGGAAAAAGGCCGTCGTTCGCCATTCACTTCTCCACTTAATTTGAATACCGAGGGGTTAAGGTGCTTCCCCTTCCACTACCTCAACCCCTCCAGCTCCCACCTCCCTTACACCTCCAGCCGACGAGTCCACTACTCTCTCCCAGACACAGACTGACCACCTGAGTGCGCCACTGAGACCGCTCCCCTCCCCCGCCCGGCTCATTGTAGTAGTACATATGCGCGTTTTCGGCTGTAGCGCCACCACCTCCGAGCGGGGAAGCCAATGTCGGCCGCCCACGCGACCCTGGTCAAATGCCGAGGGTAAATTTGTTTCGCAAGGGAGTCTCCCCCTACTCCTCTTGCACAGGAATGAAAGGGATTGAAAGAGTTCCTCTTGCCAAGGGCTTCGAAATTGAAAGGCCCTTTGGATTGGGGAATGGGAGGAGGATAGGACGCAGTTCATGGCAGCAGCTCTGTTGAGTCCACCTCTTCTGGAATTTCAACAGAATATTCATCATTTTTGTGGTGAAAGCCTTACAATTTCTGTACCCACGACGTTTTCTTTTTTTATTTCATTTTCTTTTTAATTATATCAATTCTCGTGGACCTGTAGGTGGACCTTAATTGTGAGCCATTTAATTGCCACATTGAAAAGTTTTTTTTTAACAAGATGGTTCATCTCACCTCGCCGTGAATGTTTCCTAAATTGGATACCACAAAATTGAGACTGTTTCCTCTGGGATTTTTTAAATGTCATTACTGTGACCGCGAGATGAGACCATGTTCTGGTCTTGTGAGCATAGATGTTAGTACGCATTGCTTAAGAGCGGCGCGGCAGTTTATCTAATCCGTAGTAGTATGTTCCGCGATTTTGGAGGAATAGCGGTCTCGTAGCATTAAGATAAGATAAGATAATATTTTATTTGTTCCAGAGACATTACATGGAATGTATAGAACACGTCATAATTCAACAAGTATATAAATAAAACATATTTACACAGAAAGACTCAAAAAATAAATCCTCCACTTTGCACAGACATTTCTCGAAGAGAAAGTTATGTAGGAGTGTTTTGAAGGCATTCAAAATTGTCACTTTTTTAAAATAGCATGGGCTTACATTACATAATATTATCCCCATGACTTTGGGACCCCGGGAGCACAATTTTAAATTCTGTAGCATTATATGCAAATCCTCAGATCTTCTGGTGTAGTGGATATGAAAGTTATTATTTTTAGCAAATAGAGACATGCTGGATCTAACATATAGCACAACATAATAAACCTCAATGGACGGCACCGTTAGCAGACCCAGTTTTGCTAAACAATGGTTGACAGTGTGCCCTGAAGGGGGCATTACACATAGAACGTACAATTTTTTTATGAATCTTAAAGATTTCAAATAACTGGGAAGTTGCACCCCATACAACAATGCCATAAGAGATCTGGGAGTAAAAGTGGGCAAAGTAAAAACTTCTGAGTACATCAATACTGACAGCATGCTTCAGCACAGATAGCATATAGTAGATAGAGTTCAACTTTTTGCATCAATTGTCGATATGAGTCGACCAATTCAATAATGGATCAAGGAGGACACCAAGAAATTGACTATGAAATAATGACTTCATCGTTAGGTTCACAAACAGAAATGTTGTTGGTTGAGTATAATGATGATAGAACTCGAGGGAAGCCTATGTCGATTCAACTGAGAATATCGAAATTGCCTGGTCACACGTTATCCATGTCAAAGCGGGACAACACTGCTGAGGCGATATCACGAGAAGTCGTATCTACATCTACAAAATGCCCAATGCCCTGCAAGCCTCCTCAGGGGTGTGTGGAAGGGGGTGAGTATTCACCAACATGCATTACACTATACCCTAAAGTTAGTGTAACTACGACTAATTATGCATTACAATAATTCGCTAATGCTTGTCACGAGGCGAAGCTTCACAAGCATTATATCTGTATACCTGAGCATATATATAGCATGAGCAGAGAACAGTTATACAGCAGATATGTGAGCAGAGTATAAGCACGTATCTGCATACCTGAGCAGATGTAAAATTGTCCTTAACTATCGCATATTCTCCGTTGTCCGACCCTGAGTCAAGTCCGTTCCTCGTTTCTTCTTCCTGGCAGCGCTTTTTCTACTTTTGAATTTCACTTTTCACGAACCGTATCGCGCATTAAGTATCGTATTGCATAATAAAATGCAATGGCCCTGTAACATGCATAACCCTTACTCAGGACCTGTCTTGGGAGAAACACGTCCGGGAAATCTGCTGACAGGCTTGTCGCAAATTGGGATTTATCAAAAGAGTATTAGGAAAATGCGAAGAGAAGGTTAAAGAGCGATGTTATTTTTCACTCGTGAGACCTCATTTGGAGTATGCCGCTAGCATATGGGACCTTTACGAACTAGGACTAATCTCTGAATTATATCGAATACAACGGAGAGCAGCAAGATTTGTGAAAAGTTGTAACGATAAACTTAGCAGTGTTGCCGAATTGTTGAAGGAATTAGGGTGGGAATCTATAACTGATCGAAGGGAGAAATACAAGGTTAAATCTTTTACGCAAATTCGGAGCAGACAGTTTCTTGCCGGAAGTTCAACATATACTACTAGAGCCAACGTACTACGGTAGAAGCGATCACAGAAATAAAATAAATGAAATTGACTGCAGAACCGATAGATTTAAAATGTCATTTTTCCCACGTACAATAAGGGATCATAATAGTTGCGATAGATCAATCATATGAAATCCCACCCTCAATAGGTCGAGTAGAATTTTCACTTGTGCTATATAACACAACATCATTATTAACACTTCACACCGGTCGATTTGTCCGGCATTACTTTATTTTGTTCTCTGCTTGAAGTAGCATCTCGTAGCATTCATAAATTAACATTATCAGTAATATTAACGGCAAGATGTGTCTATAGCATTGTTCTGCATGTTTACATGTTCATTTACGTATCACTCTCCCAGTTTTCGGTTGGACTGCGCACTGTTCTACTGACTGCTTTTTGGCCTGCGCTTAGCGGCAGGGGGAGCGTGCGAGGTTCTGATTTGTGCTGGGACGAGTGCTGCATGCCTGGTGTGGAATCACCCCGTGCCACACACCCTAGTGGTGTCTTGCACGGTACTTCGTAGATCTAGAGATGTTGAAAAAGCTTCGCCTCGTGACAGGAATTAGCGATTCTTGCTAGTGCATCGTTAGCCGTAGATACACTACCTTTAGGGTATAGTGTAATGCATGTTGGTGACTACTAACCCCCTGCCATACACCCTTGAGGTGGCTTGCAGGGTATTTTGTTGACATAGATAAAATTACAGGAAGTATTACTATAAACTGAATTTGCGATCACTAATGATGGAATGCTTGCATGACTGCAGTTTATTACCGTCCGAGTGATTGCGCTAACCTTTGCTAATGTGAATCCTCAAATGTTCTCTTGCGGACCATTCACCATAATATTCGCCAAACCTAAAATGACTGAGGCGAAAGTCGTAGCAGTGCTTGCTTTCAACCTGATGCTACGACTGACAAACGATTATTTCGCTTTAACTGCCAACCGCTTGCGAAAGGGGACAAAAACTAAGGAGAAATAGAAGAATAAGCTCTTCGAATTCAAAAATGAGCCCAACTACGGTTGTATTCACCCACTTAGATGGAACCAGCGTATCCATCGTGACAGACCGTATCTCTTTTTGGGGATATTCTTTATTTAAATGCATGCCTACAAAAACATTACACGCAGTAGCAACACTAGTTAATTGAAATCAAATTCAAAGTGGCAATGTGTTTCAAAGCATGGAAAATTTTAGAAATAATATAAAAACGTAAAGATGCATCGCAAATGTTGTACTTGAGTGGTAACAACTACACAGTCATCACTTGTTTTGTGGTTCAGGGTAATAAGGTCATGACATTAATTAACGGTTCATGAATAATAACAAATGTATGTTTCCAAATATGACCAATAAACTAATTCACCATTAAATATTTTTAAATCAACATCACGATTACCTTATTTTCAGCAACCTTTTCATCAGCATAAAGCAATTACTAAAGCAGAAATTATTCACATGTCCCAAAAAAAAGGTATCTTCCCTAGCAAGAAATCGTTGCAATTTTTTTGGAAATGTACCATTCACTAACGTATGTAATGAGCCCGTTATAGTTATTAATGCATTAAAATTTATTTTAAAAACTTCGTTGTCTCTTACCTTTCTCTGGTTCTCCGCTCAAAGTGAAGCTGAAGTGGAGGAGTTACACGTCTCACCAATCTCCTCACTGTTTTGATTCCAAAGCCTTTTCACAGCTTCTCACCTCTATTCTCTCAGCTGCCGAGTATAGATAACCTTGAGTACAACCGAAGAAACCTAAGCACCTTTAAGTAGAAACGCACAATTTCCATTCGCGCGCACAAACAGAGCTCAAGATTGCCAAAAACTCAATCACAAACTAAGCAAGGGAATACGCAGTTATTTCGACAATAGTAATCGTTGTTCACTAACTAGAGCTTTCTATCGTTCACCAGTTACAAGACAAATCGAACGCTCTCGATCACTCAGCCATCCGCAAGGCACTGAAGAGTTTCAGAAGGCGGGAGTAAAGAAGCAAGGGAGGGGGTCCCTTGCTTCTTTACTCCCGCGTTCTGAAACTCTTCAGTGCCTTGCGGATGGCGGAGTGATCGAGAGCGTCGTTTACCTCCCTAACCCTCACTTTGCTGACGCAACCTTTGTTTACCGCGTCAAAAAGGGAACTGCAAGCGGGAAGCGGAGTCAACTGGCGCGGCAATGCGAGTGACTGCA
The DNA here is from genome assembly GCA_963573305.1 of Pyrrhosoma nymphula. Taxonomy (NCBI): domain Eukaryota; kingdom Metazoa; phylum Arthropoda; class Insecta; order Odonata; family Coenagrionidae; genus Pyrrhosoma; species Pyrrhosoma nymphula. The sequence continues at coordinate 13,921,778 of OY754327.1, forward strand.
ACGCCCGAAGTCCCCGCAGTGACACGCGACGACCTCAGCAGGTGACGTTGTGTTTATATTCAAATAGATGCAAGTTCTTACTCGAGGTATTCTAATGAGGTGGACAAAAATTATTTCTAATGAAGATATGGATTCCAAAACTGCGGAAACAAAGACGATAAATCAGTGGTTAGAAAGATACGTGCACTAAATGATGGAAGCACATCAACATTTCATCAGTAATGTGAAGACTTCTGGGTTCTCACTAGGGTGGAGCGATATAATCGATTTTTCGATAATCGCATTCTATCAGCGATTAAAACTTCGTTATTATCGTTAATTATAAAGTACGCGCAAGGTTTTCCCGATCGGATGAGGTTTTCTGCTGCCAGTTGCCATAGAATTCCGTTTTCTTTCACAGAATATTTGTTATTTTCAGTTATGAAATTTCATAATTTCAAGTCAAAAATTCAATATAAGAGGGACCTCTATCGATTGTGGTGTCAAATAACAGTGCAACGAGCACGTTCTTGGTGTTTTACGACTCACGCATGTAGATGCGCGGATTACAAAATTCTTGCATTCTTAACATCTACATCTACATATTACCCTGCGAGCCACCTCTAGGGTGTTTGGCAGGGGGTGACAAGTCACCAAAATGCAGCATGCAAGCGGACCGCTACATGCACACCGCACGGTCATGAATATTAAGGATACTAAACAATTCCATCATTAACTAAAAACCATCATGCAGCATGCAAGAGAATCCCCACATGCACGCCACACATGTACGATGACACATAATGTTCTACATGCTACTTAAGAGGGCAATCTGCCTATGAAGCTAGAACATGCAAAACATGATGTAAGAAACACCATAAAACTCCGTAAACATGCTTTAAGAAATACATAAGTTAGTAAGCTACACTACCAGTCAACTAATCTATTTCTAAGTCCTTACACAGCCGTTATAGTCTCCTATCGCTCGCGGAAAAAACGACATTTTAAACCTAACTGTTCTACAGTCTATCTCTCTTATTTTATTTTTATGATCTAATCTACCATAGTACGTTGGCGGTCGTAAAATATGATCAACTTCGCCGGAAAATAAACTACTCTTGAATTTAAATAATATATTTAGTCTTGTTTTCAATCTACGGTCTGACAGTGATTCCCATCCGAGTTGTTCTAAGAGGTCAGTAACACTAACAAGACTATCGTAACGACTTTTCACGTACCTGGCTGATCTTCTCTGTACACGTTTTGTAGTAACTTAAGCTAGAGTGTAGCTTATGAGTCCTCAGCGGCTCAACCGTCCAGCATCCCATCGTCTTCCTTACACTCTGCTCGCACCAGCTTTTATCAAATCATGCGGATTTCATAGAAAATATTTTGTTTGCCTGGTGTATTAAAGGTTTCTGAGCAGGGTCTCAAACTCTTCTTGTGAGTGTTATTTGAAAGCATCGAAAGAGAGTTAATAACACGATAAAGCTTTTCACTCTCGTTAATATAATAGCAGGGCTAGGTATGCCGAGTTTTCGCTCCATCAAATCAGGAAACGAGAGATTTATTTGCCGGATGTGTTGACAAAGCCGTGAATGCTCTACTTTTGACACCAGCTGGATTAAATGTATTCCGTGACGAATGTGAGCCGTTGCATGTCCAGCGTTATTTGATTAATTATGCTGACTTGCGCGACGCGTTTTCCAGGAGTGCGTTGCAATATGCCGGTATAATGCGTGTAATACCTACATAATAATGTGCATGTCTACACATGTTTGGCTGGGTAGTTGCTTGGTTATCTGGGGGAGGTGATGGGCAGCTTAGGACATTTCTACATCCACATCTACGATCTACCGTGCAAGGCACCACTAGGGTGTGTGGCACGGGGTGATTCCTCACCAGGCATGCAGCACTCGTCCCAGAACAAATCAGAACCTCGCACGCTCCCCCTGCCGCTAGGCGCAGGCCAACAAGCAGTCAGGAGAACATTGCGCAGTCCAACCTGAAACTGGGAGAGTGATACGTAAATGAACATGCAAACATGCAGAACAATGCTATAGACACATCTTGCCGTTAATATTACTGATACTGTTAATTTATGAATGCTACGAGATGCTACTTCAAGCAGAGAACAAAATAAAATAATGTCGGACAAATCGATCGGTGTGAGTTAGTAATGATGTGGTGTTATTAAACACAAGTGAAAATTCTACTCTACCTATTGAGGGTGGGAGTTTCATATGATTGATCTATCGCAACTATTATGATTTCTTATTGCGCATAGGAAAAATGACATTATGAAACCATCGGTTCGGCAGTCAATTTCCTATATTTTATTCCTGTGATTTTATTCCTGTGATTCCTTATGTACGCCAGTGAGGGCAGGTTTGGTGAAGACAGGGTTTGGTAAGGAAAAGGATCATTTGGAGATAAGAGTAGTTCGTGTAGAGAAACCCATTGTAAGTAGGCTCACTCTAAACGAAAGTCACCAAATCCCATGGCCCCAAATGATGACCCATCAGTCTATCGTCCCATCCGACGGACGAAGTACTTTACTTGAAACGCTCTCCACGTGTCATCGAAGTAGTAATTGGGATTCCTCTTGGATATCTCCACCACTGCCGGAATTTGAGCCCGTTATCCTCTTGATGGGAAGCCAATTCTTTGGCCATCACAACAAACCGATCTGCAAAGCGATTGATAACAAGCTAGGAAAGAATTTCCAACAGACAACTGTGCAAAAAGTTTTTAATTGGACACAAAATTTGTGAAACTCAAAGACATGTTTTTCCTGATCATATCAAAAATATCTACGACATGAAAAATAAACGTTAAAGCTTCTCTTCAGTAATATCCCAGCTGCACTGTAAGAAATATCCCCTACCACCTTCATAATTAGTGAAACGAAAATAATGTGTCTCCGCGTATATTATGATTAACGTGACTGTCCTTTTTAGAGTTGGGTAAAGAAAAGTAACTTGAGAGCAGTTAGTCACATCAGCATGTTTAATAAGAACCTCAAAAAATGTATGTGTTCGTGCGCACCAACGTGTCCTTATTTTTGTTCCTTTAAACCTCCCGCCATGTCCTTTCCCTCGTTCTTCTTATTTCGTCCCGATTTTGTTTTACCCAGAAGAGGGCGCTCACGAATATTAGCGCCCAGGAGTGTGTTAATCCGCCAGGAGACAGAGACTTGATCGCCTGGCAGCAGATGTGACGTGTGCGCGGATAAGTGTGTGTCGGGGAAGCGTGTTCTTTCCGGCGAGTGTCTGTCGGAAGTTCAACGGAATAAGGTGAGCGTCCTCTCATTCCCCATTCTGTTTCCTTCCCTTAATTTTCATTCCGTTTTCCCTTTTTTTTCCTTCTCACGTTTTGCGTACGATCCTCGCGGTCCCGTATGCGTGAACGTTCATGGTGCCGAAACTCGGGAATCAGGAATGATAAGGGCGATAAGGTTTTAATAAACGTTTATTAAACTTCAAATTTGTGTGCAGCTTAGGTGGCGATTTTAACTTACTTGGCCGAAATGGCCGTCACCAGAGAGGCTTTTGACGCTCAAATCAAGCTACTTCGGTTTAAAAGAGACCAGTTTACGGTGACTATCTTGGCCGCCTATTCCATAGCGAGCGAGTTAAGCAGATTGCAACTGGCTGAAATTTTTACTCATACGAGATATGCAGCGTTTCGCATTCGGTGTTCGCATTTGAAAGAGGTACATCAATCTTATCTAGGAGCGCAGAATGAAATCCTTGAATATTGCTGCATTAATAATCGTATTGAAGTTTTTTCTACCGGTTTGGAAAACGCCAAGGAGGTAGAAGATATGTTTTATTTTATTCTTTCGGTGTCTGCCCGTATCTCTGAAAATCAAGCTGACAATGCAGGTGCTACTTCTCATTAAGTGCCGATGCACAAATGTAGGCTTCCAATAATCGAAGTGCCTAAGTTTTCTGGGGCAGTTTCTGAATGGCCCGCATTCCGCGATTTATTCCGAGCAGTTATACATGAACGCGAGGACATTTCTCTCATTGAGAAATTTTCCTATTTGAAATCGGCCTTGCAAGGCAAGGCTCTTGCTTTAATTTCTTCTGTCCCATTTGGCGACGTACACTATTCATCCGCGTGGAAGGAATTGAATGATTATTTTGATAATCCCAGAGTGCTCGGGTTCAGTTATCTCGATAAGCTTTTGGGGTTTTCGACAGCATCTTCCGGACAGTGACCTTCGTTGCAGCTATTTGTGACCACATTTTCTGAGATGCATGCCGCATTAAATACTTTAAATATTCCAAATTTTGGTGAATTTATTCTTTTCCGATTGGCAGCTCGGGCTGTGGATTTTGATACATTGTCCCGTTTTGAGGAAGCAATGGAGGGGGAATTATTTCTTTCGGTGAGTCAATTAATTGATTTTGTGAAGAAAAAAAATAAAATTCTCCAAACCTCGGGTGGTAGCATTTTAAAGGATATAACCCCTCGCGCTAAGCGACAATTTTCACAGTTTTCGCTGCCCGTCTCCGTTCGGGAAACCTCACCTAAGAGGGGCAGTAATGAATTCACCCGTGATAAATGCTTATTTTGTTCTGGCTCGCATTCCTTATTCCAATGTTCCCAATTTTTAAATTTGGAGTTTGCTGCCCACTGACTTTGCTCGTTCGAGAAAATTGTGTTTTAACTGCCTGCGCCCAGGTCATTGGGCCCCGAAATGTCAAGAGAGACATATGCGCTGTCAAAAATGTAAGCGTTATCACCACACGTCTCTTCACCCGTCTAGTGAACCTCAGGAGCGCTCCAATTCAACTCGGGTGCTCCCCAATTCAATTCTTGAAAACAGGGGTGGTCGTGAGCCACATGGTTCCGTGAATAATTCCAGTTCAGCCATGCCTTCGCCTCTTGAGTCGTCCTCACAGGTGGCTTCGTCTTCCGCGATGTTTTCCTCGGTCGCTCTAACTGATCTTTCGCGGACGGTCATCTTGGGAACAGCTGTTGTATTAATTGAAGCGGGAAATGGGACTTGGAAACCCATTAGGGCTTTGATTGATTCCGGGTCGCAGATATCCGCAATTTCCTCCGCTGCCGTCGAACGCCTGGGGTTGACCATAGCTGATTATCAGGGCAAACTTTTTGGCCTAGCTCAAACACCATTGAGAAAGCCTGAAGGACTTATCTCCTGTGCACTTGCTCCTAGGAATACATAATTGCCTATGCTACGCACAAATGCCGTGGTTCTTCCGAAAGTAATGAATAAACTTCCGACCGCGCCTCTTCCCTCTTTTATTTTTCAAAGTTTTGTCAATCTTCCACTCGCAGATCCGGCGTTTGATAAACCATCGCCCGTGGATTTCTTGCTGGGGATGGATTTATTCCCCCCACCTTTGCTTTGGTGGGCGGAAGAAATTATCAAATTCAGATATAGTTGCTGTTGAGTCAATTTTCGGATGGGTGATTATGGGAAGTATCCAATCTATATCACAATCACATTCGGATGACGCTGGGTCTTTCGCTGTGTCTGAGGAGAGAGATATTCTTTATGTTCTGAACAGGTTTTAGGAGGTAGAGGATGTGTCGGCTGAAATTGATCGTGATCCAGAGGAATTACGATGCGAGGCATTATTCAAAAGCACTCATTATCGAGATTCTAGTGGAAGATATGTCGTTTCACTGCCTTTCAAGGAGCATCCTCCTTCATTAGGGGAATCCTATTCTTACGCGGCCTCGCGGTGGATTAATTCGGAACGCCGACTCAATCAGAAATGGCAAGGCAAATATTCGGATTTTATGAAAGAATATGAATTGCTTGGGTATATGGTGAAAACGCAAGGTCGAGGCTTGTATTATTTGCCACATCATGCTGTCTACAAGTCTCCAGCAGACGGCTCAAAGATTCGAGTGGTATTTGATGCCTCGGCGTGCACATCATCAGGTAAATCGCTGAATGATGTATTGTTGACCGGCCCAAAGCTTCAGGGTGATATCTTTGATATATTGACAAGTTTTCGAACGCATGCTATATCGTTTATAGCAGACATCACTAAAATGTATCGCCAAATTAGACTCCAACCAAATGATTGTCGTTACCAGCATATTTTGTGGCGAGACAATCCTTCTGTTTAACTCGTGGATTTTGAATTGCAAACCGTTACTTACGGGATAATTTCTTCGCCATTTTTGGCCATTCGTGTTTTACATCAATTGGCTGAGGACGAGGGACACAAGTCCCCGCGCGCTGCGGCAGCACTCCGACGCGACACGTATGTCGACGATATAGTTACGGGAGCTGACTCGCTGTCTGATGCTTTGGAATTACAGTACCAACTAATTGGTTTGCTTTCTTCCGGCGGATTTCCTCTAGGAAAGTGGGCCAGTAATTCCTCTGAGTTACTAGTCAATCTTTCAGAGGAGGAATGCGTGACGAAGCCTTATTTTGACACTGCAGAACCTTCCTCCTTGAAAGTTTTGGGTTTGTTTTGGTCACCCAAAGATGATACACTATCTTATCATGTGAATTTTGATACTATCGTCAACTCGAAAAGGAAACTTTTGCCGAATATCGCAAGGATTTTCGATCCTATAGGGGCCTTAGCTCCATTAGTATTTTGGGCCAAATCATTGATGCAGTTATTGTGGCTTGCAAAGGTATCATGGGATGATCCTCTTCCGGAGGGAATAAAGAACCATTGGGATAATTTTGTGTCACAGAGCCATAACCTAGAGCACATTCGAATTCCCCGTTACATTTGTTCGCAGTCGCCTTCCGATTACCACTTGCTCGGATTTTGCGACGCATTAGAAAAGGGGTATAGTGCGGTAGTTTATTTGAAAATAATACCGACTTCAGGAGAAAGGAAGGTTAATTTCTTGGCAGCCAAGACTAAAGTAGCTCCTTTCAAATCGTTGACCATCCCTTAATTGGAATTGCTGGGAACCCTTTTATTGGCAAAATTATTGACCCGCCTATCATCATCACTGCGCGAGAAAATTAACCTTACTAAAATTTATGCTTGGACTGACTCCCAAATTGTTTTAGCTTGGCTGCGGTTGCCTCCACACTCGCTGAAAATATTTGTAGCAAACAGAATTCGAACGATTCTTGACATGATTCCGCTTTCGTAATGGAATCATGTTGATACCTCAAGGAATCTCGCAGATTGTGCATCGCGCGGACTTACGCCTCGACAGCTGCTCTCGTGCGATCTTTATTGGAAGGGACCAAACTTTCTGAAGGACGATGATGCTCAGTGGTTATTTAAATGCTCTAGCCAAAAGATTGCACCTGATCTTCCTGAATTGAAAGCACCTGTTTCTGTGATTTTTCTGGTGCAAGATCAAGAATGTCTTTGCAATTGGATGAAAACTTATTCATCCTATGTGAAACTAGTTCGGGTGATGGCGTATATTTTGAGATTCATTGAGGCGGTGAAAAGGGAACGAAGAAGTACAGAATTGCCGATTACAGGATCTGAGTGGACTAAAGCTCTATTTCGGTTGGTGAAATTGGAACAACTTTTTCACTTCGAATCTATTATTGACTCACTTCAGAAAGGCAATCGCCTGCCGCTCAGTATGGCTCGTCTTCGTCCCATATTGGATGACGATGGAATAATTAGGGTGGGTGGTAGACTTACCTATTCTTTGTTACCATCGTTAGGTAAACACCCTATGCTACTTCCTAAAGATAGTCATCTTTCACGTCTTATCATTCGCCATTACCATTTGGTATCTCTGCATGGTGGTCCACGTGTAGTGGAAGCCTTAATTTGTAGGCAGTGTTGGATTATTTCGGTTCAGACCCTTATTAGATCGGACATACTAAAATGTGCTATTTGTTCACGCTATCGTGGAGCGACTTTGCATCCAATTATGTCGGACCTTCCGACTGCTAGAGTTATACCGCAACCAGCATTTTCTTCAGCAGCACGTAGGAACGGATTATGGGGGTCCATTCTCCTACAAGTTTAGTAACCGGAAAAATGCCTCTTTGGGAAAGGCCGGTGGTAAAGTTGGTGCCTTTACCAACTTCAGAATAGGTTGCGTTTAGTAATCGGAGTTTATTTTCGTTTTCGCAAGTAGCGCGTTAATTTTCAGTTATTACCTTCTAATTCCCTTTTATTACCTATCCATGGCCTAACCCATATCCTGTAGTAAGTCTTCCAGATGGGCCTCTGGAAGTGAAACTATAGAACCCCATTCCCAACAATGGATAGGACTTAGTTTAATTAGTTAGTCAATTACAGTTTGTTTATTGTTTTAGTGAATTTCGCGGAAATTCAGGTTGGCGGTATGTTCGTGCGCACCAACGTGTCTTTATTTTTGTTCCTTTAAACCTCCCGCCATGTCCTTTCCCTCGTTCTCCTTATTTCGTCCCGATTTTGTTTTTCCCAGAAGAGGGCGCTCACGAATATTAGCTCCCAGGAGTGTGTTATCCGCCAGGAGACAGAGACTTGATCGCCTGGCAGCAGAAGTGACGTGTGCGCGGTTAAGTGTGTGTCGGGGAAGTGAGTTCTTTCCGGCGAGTGTCTGTCGGAAGTGTGGCGGAATAAGGTGAGCGTCCCCTCATTCCCCATTCTCTTTCCTTCCCTTAATTTTCATTCCGTTTTCCCTTTTTTTCCCTTCTCACGTTGTGCGTACGATCCTCGCGGTCACGTATGCGTGAACGTTCAGTAAGATACCGCTAAACTAAATGAGATGAAAAGGAGAATACTCTGAGAAAAGATTTTACGATAGGAGAGAAAGGAAAAAGCGTTCCAATTAAAACTTAACGTAAAATTACAACACATTTTATTAATGACCATTATTTCTAACATAATCTTTTAATACCTCGAAATATATTATATTACTAGTAAAAACGACCGGATAAAGGAACCATTTTTCTGTGGTGAGATTCATTTTCAGAGGACTTTCAATAATAATACTTCCACTTTATGCGATCAAACAAGAGTAAATTAGGGAAAAGCCTTCTTCGAGCCACACCCAAGAAACTGGGATGGTATACCTACCTTCCTAAGAGCTTGACATAAAATGTAAATGTTATAGTTGTGGGATACAAAAATTAAAACAATCTGCTTTTTATTTGGAAACTTGAAAAAATATCTAGGAGAAAGTATCTATTGTTTAGGAGAAACTTTGTGCATATTTAATCGAATTACTTCAACTTGTGTGTCATGTGCCACAAGGCTACGAGTTGAAATAGCTTTGAATTGCAAAGAAACTAAATCTGTAACATGCGATTTTTTTTCAATTTCATCTATATTCATTGCAAATTTTTTATTTATTACAGTGCAATTTAGCTAGTAGCAAGATTGCAAGGTAACTTTGTAAACATATTGATAATATAACCGCATACACAGAAATTACAAAATTGACAAGTATCAATGGTATGACCAAATAAAAACTTAGGACTGTAGAAGGTTATGTCACTACACAATAATAATAATAATAATTTATTTACTCCCAAACATTTTTGTTACACAAATTGATAACAGCAAAGGAGCGGGAGCTTTAGGTGGTCTCCAAGGTCATAAGACCAGAATTGAGCCACCAGCAAATTACATAAATGTATGCCATACAGATAAATGCAGTAATTGTTACATAAATATAGTTGCAATGAAAATACTATCAGAATAAATGTTCAACATTTTCTTGAGAAAAAAGCCAGTCTTTAGCAAGTTTTAACATTTTGTTTGAGAATTTAATTTTTTTAATTTCAGCAGGCAGTAAATTAAATATCTTTGGCCCCATATAGAGAAAGAAACGTTTATATAAAGTAAATCTTGGTCTGTTTGATACAATGTTTGACTCATTCCTTGAATTATATTTACATTTATCAGATACACTCGGCATATTGCCACTTCTGGCATAAAACAATTTTAAGACTTTGAATAAATACAAATGCCTTAGTGGTAACAATTTGAGGGCCACGAACAACGGAAATGAGTGTTCATAAGAATGTTTGGACGATATTACACGAATTATTTTTTTTTGCAAGACGAGTGCACACTTAAATGTGTTCATGTATGCACTGCCCCAGCAGATTATACCATAAGAGATTTTGGAATGTACAAGAGCATGATAAATGGTTTTTTTGACCGGAAGTGGACATTTGTTTCTTAAGAAGTAAAATTTGGACAAGGCACTTCTAAGGCATTTGTTTACAGAAAGTAAATGTTTATCCCAACGTAGATTACTGTCCAAAGTTACTCCCAAATATTAACAACAAATATTAACAAGTATTAACACAAATTACATTCCATTTGGTATCTTATATAACCTTTTCCTGAAGTATTTGACAGTGAAGAGAAAAGGCTCAAATAATTCTCCAGTCAGTTTATTCTACATTCTTTCATGCCCCTATTTAAGAAAGAATATTTGGTTACGTCATATTCTTGACCTAACAAGTTCATCTTCTATTTATTGTCACATCTACCATGGTAACATCCGCATTGAGTTTTCATTTATAAATCTGATTATGCAACCTACCTTGTGTAAATCTAAAAGATTTTGCTCATCTATATAAGAAAAAAACTTCGTCACTCACTCACTGCCTCAGGATGACAGTAAGATGGAACCGTAGTAACTTAAATTTTAAAACACCGCTATTCAACTGCTTGCAAGAAATTTCCGTAAATGCGAGAATCATTTCTGATTTGGCTCCGACTCAGACAACGCCCCTTATCATCTTGTGAGGACGACAATTTCCAATGATTCTGGTATACATGCGATTACAATCAACAAGTCACAGGCGGTCAGTCGTTTGACCACGTTGGACGTCAACTCCAAACAGCAGTATTATCTGTACTTTGCTCTCTCTCTCTCTCGCAAAGAAACGGAAAGAATGTAATTTTTTAGTGTCGGGAATAAACTTATGATATCAAGACGTGTCATTTAATTTCAATGTCTTCCTTGAATAAGTGGGCGTCCGAGACGCCGTTTACAACTTAGTAGATAATACAACCGCATACATAGAAATTACAATATAAGCAAGTAACAATAGTAAGGCCAAATATAAAATTAGGACTGTAGAATATTATGTCACCACACAATTATTAACACAAATTACATTCCATTTGGCACCTTATATAACCTTTTCCTGAAGCATTTTACAGTGAAGATAAAAGGCTTGAAGACATCTCCAGGCAGTTCATTCCATTATTTTATACTTCATAGAATGCTATGAATACATTATGAATATATATTTTATACTCTCTATATTTAAGAAAGAATATTTGGTTGTGTCACATTTATGACCTAACAACGTCGTCTTCCATTTCTTCCATTCCACCTCTACCATAGTAACATCCGCACTAAGTTTTAATTTTTTAAATCCGAATATGCAACCTTCCCTGTTAACATCTCAAAGATTTTGCACATTTACTAAAAAGGACACGTATTCATAGATTTACGCAAATCTCTACATAGACAAAAATCGGTCCAACCATTTTAAGCGTCTCTTGAATAACGAAGACGCCCAATATATCCTGCTCCCTTATCTCAGCACCGCCCGCCAAACCTCCCTCGCTCCCTCCCCACCCGCCCCCTACCCCACTACGCTCCACACACAAGAGTGCTTGCGCCAGCCGACGCTCTCTTGTTTCTTCCTCCCTCCTCCCCTTCCTCCTCCCTCCCCTTCTCTCCCTGCCATCTCTTGTTTTCTCTGGGGTCCTCTCTCGGAATAAAAAATTTATCCAACTCTGTTCCTGTGATCTCTCATTTCTCCATATTTCTCGGATCCCCAAGAGGGGTTGAAAAAAATACGTGAATCTGAAAGGCTTTACTTCCCAAGTCCTGAGAAAAAATCTGTTCCTATAGTTTACTTTCACCTTGTCTGACTCTCATGTACCTGTAGCTCGTGACGATATTTCTCTTGCTCCTCGGCGAAAATTTTCGGGGCTGCCCTTCAACCAACCGGGTCAACCAATTACTGGGAATGGAATAAATTGGCCATGTTTAGATATTTTGCAATAGCCGTCCGTACTTTCCCGGTTCATTCACGAGCATGACATTTTGAAATGAGATTGCAAATACGATGCGATTGCGATGACATTTTGAAATGAGACGACAAATACGATGAGATTGCAAATACTTTTAATTTTTGCGTAATTTCGGCGCACGTAGAGTCATTCCGAGCTGAGGCATTCCAAATCAAATGTTAAATATATTGACTGATTTGACCCAAAAATTCCTTTTTGCAATGAAAGTAGTTTTGGAAAAATAGACTGCTTCATCAGAGGATAAAAAACTTTCCTTATATTCATGTTTTGCTATGCTATCCAATGTCTATCTTCTCTGGGGATGTCATTGGAAAAAAACTGATGAAGTAACTAATCTGAAGTTTTCAAGTGCAACCATGTTCTCCTTAATAAGTTCCGAAGGAAGAAACACCAAGACAATTCATTCGTATGGAACAAATTCGGGCTTAAATGCCTAAATTTGATCATTTTTGAAAAATCTATTCCAATATTTTAAGTGGTGTTTATGAATTTAAATACTGTAAATATTTAATTCGATTGACAGCCAAGTTGTTATTTAAAAAAACGCTCTTAGCGTATTTTCGGTCACATAAGTAATATTTTGGCTTTGAATCTATTATGTTTTTAACCCTTTAACTGTGCAATTAATCTGAAAAAGAGCTCTCCAAAGGCGCATATTTTTTGGGAAAAATTGTTAAAAAAAATTTTTAGTACATAATTACTAATACTTTTACTCTGAATGTATTGCAGGAGGTGTTTTTTTACTGAAAGACGAAATACACCTTTTTTAAAAATTTATTCAAATCGCCAATAGACGATGGGAGCATTCCACTACGTTCATCGCTTATACACTACGTTTACCAATCGATCTCAGATCGATCTGAGAAGCGAGCCGAGTCAGCCCGCTTTCCCTAACCGGTCTGAAATCTCAGATCCATCCGAAGAGGCCGGAGCGTGGCGCTCATCGTTCTTCTTTTGGTTGCCGATGGTAAACAAAATATAATCGATATCATTTACGGCGTGACTTGTTGCAAGAAGGGAAAGGAGAGAAGTGTGCGGCTGAAATATGCAAGAAATCTCAAAATAATTCAAACTACTGAAATCGATAGTTCAATATCGATATTTTCAGACCGTGTTGGTAAACAAGGCGATCTGAGTCGGTTCGCTGCTGAACTTTCAGATCGGTCTGAACTCAGACCGATCTGAGATCGATTGGTAAACGTAGTGATAGACGATGGGAGCAGTTAAAGGGTTAAATAACACTCAAGAGTAAACTCAATAAGACTTTGCTACCCACCGAAAGATGAACTTGGCTATTTGCAACCGTAATAGGTTGGAATTCTGCCAGGGGGATGTATGGTGTCTTTACCTTAGGTCATAATCACAGTGCTACGATATTACCCCAGCATATGTTGTATGTAAAACTCCTAGCCTAGAATTGCAAATTTATAAATGCCCACTCCTAAAGGGTCCTCTGGAGGAAGAGCCACCCGTTTGGATTTGAAGGTCTTGAAATCAGGAGTTGGATGCAATAACACAGGACTGAGAAGCCTCATAGAATGTTTACGTGAATTTTCAACAGTAGGGGTAGATTATGAGAAATATATTGTAATACATTTCAATAATAATAATAATACATTTTATTGGTCAAAAGTATTCAAAAAATATACAGACCTCGACAGGAAAAATTTCAAGAGCACATAAGAATACACGAGAAAGTACACATAATTACAGTTTATCAGACGTGTCAGAATACAATATTACAACTGTTATGCGTGAAAGACTCGCCAACAAAATATAATGCGCGTGAGGCTATAGCCATGCGTGAATCAAGGCCACCACACACCGAATGCTATTCCTAGCGCGCTATCAGCTTTCGCCGCGTGTCTTAAGATCCCGTAAAGCGATTTCCCACTGCCCGCATACACCAAATGCGAGCCACGCGAACCGATGCGAACTTCCATAGCACTATACCGCAGGGGATCGCTCGGCCGGCGATTTCCTCTTCGCTTAGCTTCCGTGGTGCATGCGCAGTATCTATTGCGGTTAATGAGCACTTTCGTCCCGCCCGCACAAATTAATTTTTAACCTACTTAAAACAGAACTATTTCAACTAAATTACGTACGTTAGTTCTGCACACTATGCGCATTGTATAAAATTATTCATCATTGCAATGAAGTAAATATTAACGGAATAGTTAAGTGTCAAATCTGAGAAGTGCGTTTTACGCCGTCCGTCATCTTGTTACATAGCACGGCATGGTTAGTTTCTGGTGTGTGCGCGCACATAGCGGACGTCCGTTGCGAGAATAGTTCTCACGCTTAGCATAGCATTCGGTGTGTGGCGGCCTTATAGCTCTTGAATTTGGTCAAGCTAGCCATTCTGGCTGAAATTGGTAGATGATTAAAAAGTCTGATACCTAAATTAGGCAGAGAATATTGAGTTTTCGTTAACCTGCATTGGAATTAGGGATAAGAGATTATTATTTCTTGTGCTTTTTTTGTGAGTTGCACATCTTTTATGGAAGATTTCAAGATTTTCTTTCACATAAATCAAAACTTTCTACGCATGCATACTGTAAACTGTTAAATTTTTCAATTTTATGAACAGTGGGCGACAGTATTCCCGAGATGGGGATTTAGATAGTATTCTAAGAGCAGTTTTTTGCAAAATAAATACAGATTTTTTTATGTCAGGGGCATTCCCCCATAGTTCCAAGCCATGATACAAGTGGCTGTTAAAAAAAGCGAAAGGTATACATCTCATGAAATCAGAAGGGACTATCAAACTTAGCTTTCTTAAAATAAAGAGAGCTTTGGAAAGCTTTTTACTATCCTCAGTAATATGATAGCTCTAGCTGAGTTTAGTATCGAGGAAAACCCAAGTAGCTTTGTTGACTTCAGATTACCTGAGGCAGACTTCAGGATACAGATAAACTTTTGAGTTTTTTCCCTGTTAAGTACAAAACCATTAACTCTATAGTCTATACCAATCATTAGCCAATGCTAGATGTGCAATACAAATCTTGCCATTTAATTCCTTTACCTAATTGGGACTGATCACATAATATATGCTCCAACTAATCGCATTCATATGATATAGCATCTATATTTATAAAAAAGAATGTTTGTGTAGATGTCTGTGTGTCTTGCATGTAAATCTCTCCGATTATGCTGAAATTATGCAGACTAATAGCTTAAGACAGGAGAAAAATTATAGACTATTTTAATTAAATTAATAAATATAATATTATTAATAAAAAATTAATAACATTTAAAAAAAAATAAAAAGATCTCAGGGCCCAAAAAGGGGCCCTTTGGTGGTCTACGCATATGTATTGGATTTTGTGCAGTGGTTGCATTTTTTGTTTTTAAAAATTACTTTCGCTCAAGAAAGAGGGTTCAGATTTTTTTTGTAAAATGGTTGAAAATTTTTAGTTTATAATTGTTTCAATCAATTATCTTTTCCAATTCGTATTTGCCTGAAAATCACGTTTTTTAGATGCAAAAACTCACATTTTTCTCTGAAATCAACATCAGCATACTTCCTTGACAACTAGATTTTGGTCTTTAACGCACAATTAAAATTCATTTTGCATAGTTAAGCTGGTTAGGAATTCTAAGCGTTGAGTTTTGTGCAGTGATTTATTTTTTTTTGCTTTTTAAAAAGTACATAACTTTGACTCAAGATAGGGAGTTAAAAATTATTTCATCAGATACCCGAAAGAATGCAGTTTCTCATTTTTTAAATCGATTCTCCTCGAATATGACATGACCTGTGATCTCGAAGAACGCCAGGTAAATCAACTATATTAGTAGCAGATAGTAACACGAAAAAAGGTCCTCGCTGAAACTGTAATCTATAAATTTGGCATATTTTTTAACATAAAAGCCTTAACCCTGCAGTACTCGCGTCTTTTATGTAACGTGAGTACTCGCGCTGGGTCTATTGGACCCGTCCGAACGATGATGACTGTTTTAGTCATTTACAATGGTATAAATCAGTTTGAATGTTTTATATATTAATAGTTCTTGTTAAGAGTATGTTGTATCAAATATTTGTTCAAAGAAATTGTTGATATTTTGCCTTAATGTATTTTCGCGCTCTTTAATTTAAGACTCAAAATTTTTTCTCATTTTACGATGACTTTGGGAAAGGGTTTTTGTTTTGTCAATGGAAAACATTGAAAAAAAGTGAGTTATTACATTCATTTTATTATAACAATAAGCCTTTAATTTTATTTAATGCATAGTTTTGTTATATCTTAGTTCTCATCATTCTGCTCAGCCACTTCAGTGGCACGTGAAGGATCATAATCGCTCATCTACACAGACTTGGCATGTTCTTGGCAAATATAGCGATTACATTTTAAATACAAAGTTTTTGTTTTAGTCTTTTTCTGATTTGTACAGTTGACAACGTGACCGGCTACCCAAAGTTGCACTTCAGGTTGATTATCCCTTGTTTTGCAACACCTATGTGCGGTATGTTGGAGTTCACATGACAACGTGGAAATCGTAGTTCACCTATCAATTAGTGGCTGTATTAGATAAAAAGACAAGTCCTTTAGGAAAAGCTTTTGAACTCTCTATTGTAGTGGTGGGTTGCTTGTTGACAGTAAAATAATGAGATCATTAATTGCCGTGACATTCATGAAAGAATAGAAGATCACCAAAGGCCATCCCCGACAGTTTCTTGCCACATTGTAAATCCCGCATAACTGGTCTGTTGTGTCTACGGCAGCCTTTGTGGAGTTATAAAATTAATTTACTTCTGGAAGTTTTTTCTCCCCCACGTTTATCTCATCTGTGTGATGCATCGTTGATAACAATAAAACACATTTGTTTGCTTTTGGAACGTATGATAAAATTGTTGTCTTTTATTGAAACCCAAATATGGTTGATTTTATCACTCTAGGTATAGTGCCAATAAATGATGGTGGAATTTATTTTTTGTATTTCTTATAGTTCTTACGATAGTTTTTTTTACGTGATAATAACTTTGCACATAGGGGGAAGCTTGTCAACCAATTATCTGTAGTAAATTTTCTACCAGAATATAGCAGGTGAGTAACGACTCTTTTTACAACTTCAACTGGTCTGAAATCGGTATAATAAGGCACTTCAGGTTGTTTCCCACAGTAGATGTCTAACTTAGATGCGTAATAGGTGCATGAATCTACAGCTGAAAATATTTTTATCCCGTACATGGCGGTTTTGGTGGGGATATACTGTCTAAAGCTATATTTCCCCCTAAATGCTTCAAGTTTTTCATCAACAGTGACGTTAGCGCCGCCGTTGTATGATTTCCGAATATTTTCCAGAAATTTTCCAGTGTTCCAGAAATTTCAAGGGATTACCCATTGCGTTCCTTATAATAAACTGTACATAGTGCATTCAAGTAGTACTACTTATATTTTAATTGATTTGAAATACGAGTCTTTCTGCCGTAATTTACCAAATGAGGACGCAAATTTTCACGATACAGAGCCCATGACCGATTCTGGATTACATTCCGCGACATTTGGTTCAGCAAGTAAGCATTATACGAGATCTTCCTAACCTGACCGCATTGAGTATGTATCTGCAAAATATATTAGATCTACATAATATATCGTTTGAACATATCACTGCAACAAACGTGATTGCTAAATGGAATAACCTAGAAAAATAATGTATTAAATATGGGCTTAGGTAATAATTATTATAAAATTGTTATAAACAAATTACTTTATTTTTATAAAAAATAATGAAAATTGTTTTGCATGTAAATATTTCATAGCAATAATTACTGCAAAAATGAGAACAAATGAAAAAAGAATTTTGAAAAAGTGTAGCACGAGTACTCGCGACGGGTCTAAAAGACCCAGACTGGTCTACAATTTTGCAAAAAGCTATAGTAGAAAAGCTCGGAAAATTGTACAGTACAGAAATGAAAGTCATAAAGTCAACTATACGAAAGCAATAGAGTCAACGATTAAAATTGACAGAGTAATTAGTATTTGAAATACGCACGGGTTAATCGACACATACGCGAGTACTCGAGGGTTAAATATTAAAAATCCTTTGAATGATTAATGACAACTTATTATTATATTGGTTAATTTATGGAGGTTTGTTCATGTCTTTTTTAAGAAACTCAACTTCCTTTTTCCGCCAAGACGTTTCGCCTTTTTATTAATGAGGCTTCTTCAGGGCTACAGTACAATGCAAGGAATGCTACAGTTGGTAATAATTATAATACTACAAAGATATAAAAGTTTTCAATCATAAATTTAGTACCTCAAAGGATTAACTTTCTTACTGCGACAATGGTGACACAAAAAAAACTCTTCCTCTTAGCAACAAAATCAACATAAAAAACAAAAACAAAATGAAAAAGCAAGCTAAAAGTTTGTTTAAAAAATATAAAAAGTGAAAATAAAAATAAATTTTAGCTTGTTTTTCAATTTTGGTTTTGTTTTTTATGTTGATTTTGTTGCTAAGAGGAAGAGTTAGTTTTTGTTTCCATTGTCGCGGTAAGAAATTTAATCCTTTGAGGTACTAAATTTCTGTTTGAAAACTTTTTTCATTTTTGTAGTATTATAATTATTACCAACTGTATTCCTTGCATTGTACTCTTGCCCTGAAGAAGCCTCATTAATAAAAAGGCGAAACGTCTTGGCGGAAAAAGGAAGTTGAGTTTTTTTTAAAAGACATGACCAAACCTCCATAATTTAACCAATGTGTTAAATATTAAACACGTTCCTGTATAAAATGTCTATCCAAGGGATAACGTTGCTTGAGAATATTCGATATTCAACATGCGTTTCTCAACTAAAGACCGTTTTGTTTGTTGTTGAATCATGTTAGCGCGAGGACGACGGCAGTGAGAGAAAGAATTCCTTGCGCTTGAACAGTTGCTTTCCAAGTCACTTTGAAAAGTTTCATCTTGCAGAAATTCAGATGAGGGAATTATTCCCGTTGAGCGAGGCTGATCGATAGAGATTCCTCAACTGAGCTATCAACGACCGCATAAAACATCGCATTCAAATATTCGCAAAATATTCGAGAATCAGACGACTCGAGGATGAAACTAACTCTCTTTACAGCCGCCGAGAGAAGCACTCGTCCTTTTTTCTACTAAATCAAACTTGGTCATGAGTATGACGTGCAATCAACGTTAACGTAAAGCTCTCAGTTTTCCTCTTAGAATCATTCGGGCAAAGACGGATCATGACTGCAGGTAGATGAAATTTCGTGGCGTGCGATCCAAATTAGAAATTCACTTTGAAGGTAGCTCTCATGGCGGCGATGTTGATCCTACAAATATTACGTCGGAGTAGAAAGTCTCAGCCCTTGGATTTATTTACACCCCTCTTGCGAAGGCACTAAATCCATCCCACGGTTTGAATTTCCAACCTACACCTCACAAATCATAGGGATCTCTAGCTGGAACTGGGACCCAAGTAAAGTCTAGTGTTTTCATTAGCATTAGTCGTAGTTGCATAATGAGCACGTATCTCTCTCTTGATTTTAGCTATCATATTAATTGAGTATGCAAAGATCAAAGAAGGTGCTTGGAGGATGGAGCAATGAGGGTAAATTCAAATTTCACTGGAAAAGATACAGTATCAACTTGTGTCAGGCTCATGAGATGGTGGGGATCAGATGTATGGACAAAAAACAACGAAGTGGATTTGCCACACTAGTTCAAGAGAGGAGGAAGCAAATGATTTTGAGGTTTTTTAAATGTGGCCATTCGTGTTAAAGAAAATGACGTTAGATAGGATAAAGGGGTAAACTACTCAAAACCAAGAAATCTCGAGCTATCCGACATTTTGGAATTCAAAAACGGCAACTATAATGGTACGGTAAAATCTCAGAGTCTGTGCAACTTGGCGGAATAGTGAAAAGTTTACTCCAAACGGCTTCCGCTGCCTTAGTTTGCATAATTATTAATGTCTCAAGTATATAAGTGACATAAATGTACAGGAAGTGACATATTGTTTCCATCACTTGATCACTTTTCACAATCACTTACTGAAGATTTTTCAACGTATTACTCGAATTTCAGAAGGAAAGACGGATATTCAGCTGCAGCCCGAAAAATTAATGAGCGACATAGTTTGCTGCAGCCGGAACATAGACGCCACGTTTTGATAAAGAGGTAAATTCACGGATCTCTATGGGGAATTCGCCGAAATAATAATCACCTTCTTGGAGCGCTTCCAAGAAAAAATTACTCAAGGGAATAAATTACGTCTACAGCGTATCTAGAAGCGTCTGAAGAGGGGAGGGTCACCACCTCCCCTTTCTGAAGGGGGAGAGGGTTATGGGGGGGAGTTGAATACCCCACATGTAAATCGGGGAGGGAGGTCCGGGAATTTTGAAATATATACATCTTAAAATGACATTTTGAAGGTGTTCTATTATGTTATGGAAGATGATCTATAGGTGTATTATGAGCATGTGTTAAACACAATTCATTTTTACGATTTTTTATCAATGTGGAAGGGGGGGGGGGTAAAAACTCTGAAACCCTTCCCCTGAATACGCCTATGGTCACTGCGCAAAAGAGGAACGAATTCTATTTATAACAAAAAAAAATGAAAACATTGAGAAATTGAGTAAATACACGCCGTAAAATTGATAATTCTCCTAATTAGTATTATTTTCTCAGTTAACGTAAATTCTGCTAACCCAAGTGAATGACATCTCCGAAATAAGAAAGGAAATAGCTTTTGGGAGTCACGAATAATTGCAAAAATTATATTAGGATGGAATTATATTCTGTCAATTGCAGTCGCTCATGTTCTCCTATCCATGAAGATGAATCACAAATGACCGTAAGCCAACTTTAATCCAAAATGGTTGACTCAAAAATGTTTACCCAAAAACGTAATATCATTGGGAGGTGCCGTTAAGTTAGTACCTCTACCACAAGTACCCCCAATGTTATCCCAAAGGTCACGGGTTTGAATCCCGCCTAGGGAGGATTTTTCACTTCCCAGGGCATGGTTGCTTCTGCTTCTCCATTGAATGAATTGTAAAAAAATGATAGGTATATGTTCCACAGCACTAGGTCCTAGAACAATAAAAAAACAATAAAAAAAGTTAATAATAATAACAAAATGACTTAAATGTCATTTTATTCATATTCTGTCCACTTGTAGAAAAAGCTATCCTCTATCTGATATAAACAACAAAATAATATTTTTCCACGCTATTTTATTCTATAATTGAACTTGAAATCACATGGTGTTCAACGGGGGAATGAGAGAAATACAGGGAAAAAATAGTATTTTTCCATAAAATATAAATGGCATTTTTGCGGAAAGCTATTTATAAGAAGGAAATTATCCAGAGAAATTGAATAAAAATAAAATATAGGCATCTTACCACCTTATTTTTTTAGTTATTGAAGAATTACTGCCGTGATTGTAGTCAAAATGCTGTAGTTCGTAGGAAATGGCGCTGCAGTCGGCTCTTATGGCTGGAATAAAGTGCTCATTTAAAATGCATTCGTGGAATAATCTGAATTTTTTCTACTTTACTTTTGGTTTTCTGTTGGTAACGCATTTCATCAGTGAAGGCAGGATGTTTTGGACAAAAAATAAAAAATGTGGAATTTAGTATTTGTTTTGACTCACACAGTCGCGGCGGAAACTCCTTAAGGAAAATATCTCATTATTTCAGTGTCCATGTATACTCAAACCGGGAGTGGATGGAGGGGGAGTGAAATAGAGGGGTAGGGGAAAGCTTGGGGGGGGGGCTTGATTGGGAGGGAAGGAGAGATGATTCTATGCTTTGGGGAGGTTGGTGTTTCAAGGTGAATGGGGTGGGGAAGAACATACAAAGACAAGGACGGAGGTAATGATGTTAACAGGTTGGGCAACATATTATGAAGTATAAAGGATTTAAGGTTTTCCCGGAAAAGAACTTTCAGCGCCAATGGAGTAGAGATGTTGGAATAAAAAGAAAACCCCATCGTTAAGGCTTGCATTCCTTATATATCATCTATATATAACAAGATATCGAGGATATTAAAACGACCCAGAGTGGAAACTATACATAAACCGCATGCTAAGCTTAACCCGTGGGTGGTTGCCAAGCTACCTACAACGCGAGCGGTCGCGTGTGAGACTTTTTCTCACACTCAGATGTACCATTGATTATCTATCATATAGCGTTTATTGGCAATACATATTACACTATATTTAGATTGAATTTATTTCTCTAAATGTTCATTTGAAACAGTGATTTCCACAGATACACAATTACTGATAAAATTACGTAATCATTGCTAATTTTTCGGGCGATGATATCATTAGGTATAAATGAAGAAAATTATCATTCTCATGAAGAAACATATATTTCTGAGGACATACATTATTATAACTAATAAATTTCCATTGAAATATCTGCTCTCCATGAAATGAATCAACTTTGCCCGCATGTTGCGAAAGTGTAACGCTACTAAATGATACAGAAACACTAACGTTAGTGGTCGCGCGATGAGGAAAATCTCACACCTTGTAGCCGACGGTATCGGTATCATCATCAGCTGCGGACGCTCCATTTATACTTTTTGAGACGGTTGGTCAATAGGAAGATATAAAAAGTCAGCTAGAAGGAAAGGAAACTCATTCTATCTCATGATTACAAAGTGAGCACAAGTTTACATTTGGTGTGAGAGGAAATCTCATTGTGCGACCAATGGCGAGTTAAAAATGTCCTGGTCATCTCTAAGGACAGCCTAGGCCTGAAAACAACCGGGGTATACCGCATACCATACGAGTTTGGTAAGACACATATTGGCGAGACAGGAAAAATCATCAAGAAAAGAATCAAATAGCATGAATGAAGCATAAGGCTTTTCCAACCGGAAATATCTGCATTATCAAAGCCATTAGCCTTGCCCTTTGGCTTAAGTGTCAATTTCGCTAATTCCTCCCTACTTTTCCGGGCGTATTAAATATTGGGAAAGAATAACAAAAAAGTCATATTGATACAGGTGGAACAAAATGACATCGATTATGGACAACGGCTTCAACTTAAGTAAGACTTGGAGACCGGTAATTCACGAAATTCAAAGAGTTCGTAAGGGCCCCCAGAAAAAAGGGGCATCCTCAATCGACTCATTATCCTGATGACGATGGCTTAGTCAACCATCGAAACGTTGATGCATTTCAATAACCTTACCCGGTGTCAAACCCGAGAAACCTTTCCTTATACGTAAAGGTTATTGACATCAATGGTCTATTTCACTTCCGCGTCATCCGCATCACGAACCTAATTTTAGACTCTGAACTCAATCAAAGTGAGGTGAGCAATATGTATTTCGATAGGTGAGATTATCGCCATTGACGTTGATATCCATTGGCTAATTACTTAAGTTGTATTCGTACTAAGTGTTTCATTTGCGCCGTGTTTAACATTATTTAAGTTCCTATAAGTAACATCTGAGACCATCTACTTAAACGGATGTTAAACACATAGCATATTTATTCTGTGAAAAGACTACTTCCATATCGGTGCGCGTTCTCACTGCAGAGAGTACACAGTAGATGAGATAACTGGGATAAGTACATAAATACAAATAACTGAAAAGGTAGTGGATCAATGAGCCTGGAAAGTCTCAACTAGACCCGGATTTGGATTAATGACGCCCTTGCATGTACGTTCCATCACCTCCCAATCCTTCCTTCCCCACATCCGTCATCTGCTCCAGTTTGCCTTTCGTCGCTAGCGGAAGGAATGTTGCATCATCGGAAGAGAGCACAGCCAAGGAAGTTGTCCTGATCTCCGACGTCGGCAAGCATTCCCATCAGCAAACTGCTTTCTTAAGCCGCGATCTCTTGCTGTAATTCTCCAGAGCAGGCCAAGTTTGCTCGCTCCTAAGCCGAGTTTTATGCAAAATTTCGTGCGCGCAGAGGCATCTCTGGCTTCACACTCTAGCACGGTGATCTGACGCACCGTGAACTCCTTTGAAATGCCAAAAACCCCCGCTCCGTGCTTTAGCCTTTCCGATCCTACGCCCCGATTCGTGTTGGCACTTCCGACCTGCAAGACTCGCGTCGCAACGTATACACGGCACAGTGCACTCCCTTTCCACCTCGTGAGCTGATGCAACTTCATCCTTGTAAACATGTTTAAATCTCCGTCGAGCACGGAATTACCCACGGCTTAAAACTCGGAAATCTAAGCCAAGGATGGCACTCAATATTCTGTCGTACTGAGGGCATTTTTGCCAACGAAGGAAGCACGAACACTCTTTAGTTAATCGTTACAGATTGCAGACGAATGTGCGTGCGAATTTGGCCCAAGAGACTTCAGAGAAAAGTCAATGACTTCATAATCTTATACATAATTAATAAAAAAACTTTATATATCCTAAGATAGGAAATAATTTTATTTTTTGCAGGAGTTAGTAGCCCGTGATCCTCAATTTAATTAAACATGTAATCAACCTACACACACAGAAGGACTTCCAGATTCAAATCAGGTATCCTTTAGAACTCAAAATTCAATATTTCTCTTAACATTTTCACAATACGGTGCTAATGAATACTCTTGGTGTACATTCTTAAAAAAAACAAGAAGAATATTAAATATCGCATCGATATGGACCAAAATGAATGCGAAATAAAATATTTTGCACACTTTTAGGTTTCACAAGGAAACCTAATTTATAAAGTCAAACTCTAAATGTTATTCAACTCTTATTCATTGATATTCATTACTTGATCTCGTGAAGAGACGTATATACGTGTTTGCTATCCGGAGACGTGTGTTTTATGTAGCTTATTACTATTTCATTAAGTCTCATTCAAGTGCTTTGTCGACCAACTCACACTCCTTAAAATACCGTTACTGATATTTAAGTGCAAAGATCTTAAAAATGTGTTTCATTTATTTCCAACGAAATTTGGAATCCCTCTCAAAGTATTTACATGAACCGCAAATTCTAAAATTAATTTATCAGCAATTTTAATGAAATATGGAGTAAATTTTCAGGTATGGATGCATCACTTAATAGAATTTACGAAAAGCGAACAACGAATTAATACATGAAACAAAACGTCGATCTAATGAAAGAAAGATTATACATCAGATCGTAGGTGGTAGTTATACGCTATCTTATTTATATTAACTCAGCATCATCCTAAATTATATTTCCTGCTCATAAACGATAGGAAACTATATTTTTTTATGTATTGAACAGTAAATACTCTGCTTAGGAGGGGTTTGACAAAAATATTGCTCCATATAAATTTGAATTAAACATTGTTCAATAGGTATATTGTGCCAAAATGTAGGATGTTTATATTTTTTACCATGAATATAATGCATTGGTGAAGAAAGGACTGTTCAGAATACTAACATCTCGCGAAATTCGTGATAAAGACCAAGCAAATGATTCCGAAAAACTATACCTATATTCCCTCTATCCTTATGCCTGGGCCTAAAAAATTTTTGATGTTTTTTATCGGAACTATTTTTCCTTTGTTGGGTTACACGCAGTTGGAGAAAAATCAAATTCAACAGAGTTTTGCCAAAATCATCGAAAAATGTTGGTCGACGGCTGAGAGCCAATGGTAACCGAACTTTGAAGTAGAATTTCAGAAAACCCAAAACCATTATCGTCACCAGCATAGGCAACTAAATCTTGGTAGAGGCCTTGGCTTTAAAGAAGGGAGGCGGCAGTAAGGAATTAGGAAGGGCTTTCACTTAGTTTCGACAGAGGTTCATTCTATTGACGGATAATTCCATCGCCTTTCGTTGTTCCTCAGACAACCCTTGACCTCTCGTTAAGGAGGTGAATTCAGGTATTCACTTTGTCCTAAAGATGCCTCCAGGATGAACAATGAAATGTGGCCTGCAAAACAACAAATTGCGATGCAATTACCCAATAAAAGAATTAAGTAAATAAACCAAACTCGCGGAAACATTGAAGAATAACTTGATTTTAGAGCTAATTTTTTTTAACTTGTTAAGGTGGTTTGAGCGAAAAACCACTTAACCTAGAATTTGATGAATTTGGCCTCATTTAAAGAAAAAAACTCTCATCTTTCCAATGATATCAAAGTATCAACCCCTTGCCGAAATACTTTTCGAGCTATTTGCCTATAAAATACAAGCTGTTTTACATGGGATAGATTACGGCTGTACGCTCCAGAGGGAGAATATTAAACAAATTAGGAACTTCTAGCACCTAGATTTCGTAAAAAAACTAACAGTGTGTAGATTTCATGTTTTGTGAACTATTTATAAAAAATAATATACTACTCACCACAGTAATTTTGACAGAATAGCAAATAAACCTGCTGTCTTGAAGGGTTTTCAGCCGTCCGGCGGGAAAAAATGAGTCAAGTTAGAGACTTATTTAGTTTTATTTATTTAACTACTGCAAATTTTGATCATATATAACTGTATATTTGCGCCATTAATATTACAATATTTATTTCATACTTCTTACAGGCGCTGAAATCAAAAAGTAAAATTTGAATACGGTCTCCATGATGACTAGGAAACTATCTCTCTCAAACCACATTAAGTTATGGCTATTCGAGAACAAGGAGGTGGAATATTCGTTTCAAAGGAATGAGAAAAGGTCTTTTGTTTGGATAGAGTGACGATACTTGCGTTATTTTATTTTGTATTGAGCATGTTATACGTTTTTGTAATTAATTTACCTTATATTCTCTTCCTGCAAAAAGGCCCATGTTACATACATTATGTGTCATAATTATATAAAACTATAACTATCTTGTAAATTGCAGTGTTTCTAATCTGATCCTGCTGTGTGATCCGGCATTATCAATGTTTTTCCATTTTCATTTCCTTATTGTTATATTTTTTTATCCACTAATAATTTTAAAAAGTGATTTTTTAATATGCGGCACAATGACTGATTTTTTTATGTTTTCTACATTGATATAATTTTTCTCCAGAAAAAAAGAGTCGGTTAACCCCAAATAGGATGTTATCCAATAGGGAACCAATGTCCCTCGTTTTGATTAACTTTTACCGTTACGTGTGTGAGCGTATACGAGGAACAAGTAAACAAATAATATAATTTGAAATCAAACCTACACGATTTCTACGAACCAGAGGCTGTGATGGAGCGATATATTTCCACTCCAAAGAGCATTCTTCATTAAATTAAACGTCATATCCTAGATTCTCTAGCCAGTTTCAATCAGGTCAGCATGATATATTCTTCATTGTTGAAAACGTATCCAATTTTGGGTCACCGTAATAAAAGACGTGTGCATTCCTGAACTGAAGAAGTATTAAGATGTATTATATACAGGAGGCATACATACATCTGCCATATATTGACATCAATGTTGATTTAATTATTGTTTATTTAGGGATAAATACAGCCGTATTTATCCCTAAATAAACGCCACTGGAGGCTCTGCTATGCTGCCAAATGTGATTTAGATACAATGGACGAAATAGCGGAAGTGCGTTATATTGTCTCAGTTTGCCTCTAGGACAGTACTCAGGTCTGCGAAACAGGAAAAAGGTAGATGTTCCTCCGCGGCTGTTGCCTTAGATATGGCAACATTGTGTTCTTTACCAGTAACGGAATCGTACTTGTACAGTTAAACATTGATAAAAGTACTGAGCCTATCCTTTAACATATAATTACTAAACATTACTTAGGTCAATTATTTTGACTTTTTCTGTACAAATTTTGGCATAGTGCTGCGCTTCTCGGTTGTCAGTAATGAAATATAGTCCAACAGTAGGCAAAAATGAATGCTAATGGTACTACAAATTCAAATTAAACGTCACGAGGATCTACTAAAAATAAAAAACCATTACACTGGCAGAGTGAATTACTATCCAATGCGTGGGACAATGTATATTTATTTATTTTTAATTCACAGTGTTATCAAATATGCAAATTTAATTCCATGAACATAAAAAAACTGGCAACGTAAAATAGCGCCAACATGAAAATAAAACATATTTGCAAAAGTAATTGCTAGAATACTTACTTAAACCTAGATAAATATATTGGTAAGCGGAATTATTCGGCGACCTTACTGGAAAATTTAAATTAAATGTATGCTTAACGTGTTAAACATCGATTTAAAAACTGCGCTATCAGTTGTATACTTATTGTTAAATGAATTAAATACTGAGAAGCTAATAAAATCTAGCTGAGTACAGTAGATGCTCACAATTTCCTCAGATAATTTAAATGCCGTTTAATGTTAAACATCCAATTAATGACTAATTGGCAAGGGGCTTATGGCCAATCAGAGAAAGAAGGCGATAGGCAGATAGGATAGGTACTCAGGGGGAAATGATGATTAGTGGAAGCATCCGGCGATTAGGGAGCAAATTGGAGGGAATAACCCGAGCAGGGAATAAGCTGTCAGCTCCCAAGACGAGACGAAGATGAGACATCTGAAGTAATGACAGAGAGAGTGTTTTTTATTTCGCCCGAAAGCTTATTTGGTCTCCTCGGATGAGAGCGGAAATTTTACAATCGCAGTGGTTGGCACTCCTGGAGTGTCGTGTTCGAATCTCTCGAGGTAATTCCGATAACGTAACCAAGGAGTCACGTGGTACAATCACATAGGGCTCGAGATTTATGTGTATTTGAAAAAAATTAAAAAAACTCTCGCATAGCCTATCCGATCCGGTTTTTTCACCGTTGGTGGAGTCGAATATCTCGATTAGAGTCGCAATAATCAACATGTCAGACGCTTACGGTGGTTCCACCATAAAATGACTTAAATGTCATTTTATTCATATTCTGTCTATTTGTAGAGAAAGTTGTCTTCTTTCTGATATGAACAAAAAATAATACCATTCCACGCTATTTTATTCTATAATTGAACTTGAAATTACATGGTGTTCAATGGGGGAATGAGAGAAACACGGGGAAAAATAGCATTTTTCCATAAAATATAAATGCCATTTTTGCAGAAAACTATTTATAAGAAGGAAATGATCCAGAGAAATTGAATAAAAATAAAATATAGGCATCTTATTGTTTTAGTTATCATGGAATTACTGCCGTAATTGAAGTCAAAATGCGGTAATTCGTAGGAAATGGCACTGCAGTCGGCTCCTATGGTTGGAAATAAGAGCTCATTTAAATTACATTCGTGGAATAATCTGCGAATTTTGTTCCTTAGTTTTGGGTTTAAATAATTAACGCATTTCATCAGCAAAAGCAGTATTTTTTTGACAAAATATAAAAAAATGTGGAATTTAGTATTTGTTTTGACTCACACAGTCATGGCGGAACCTCCCTAAGTTATCCATCCGAATATTGATGAAGACTTCGGCGGAGTGGTGGAAGAGGCGCGGCTAATTTTCCGGGGTGTCTTTCGCGTCCATACAACTTCGTATGACAGCTTTGACGGCGTTTCAGTAGGCGTCTTCAGGTATGACTACATACCTATGTAACTTAATACCTGAAGACACCTGCTGAAACTCCGGCGAAACTGTCGTACGAAGATGTATCGATGCAGAGGACAGCTGGAAAATTAGCCATGCTTATATCCATCCGAGTGCTTCAAACAGACACCAAAATCTCGAAGCTTCAGTTATTTTGCCACGTGACTCCTCAGTCACGTGATATAAATTATTGTGTCCAGCGATTCGAAGGCTTTTAAGGGACCCGGAACGCGCGCCAATCGCTCTGCTCCGCTCCAACTCTACTGCCGGAATGGAGCGAGTGTGTTCCATCTACACTCGCTGAGTGGAGCCACAACAATGGAAAACGAAGAAATCCACTCCGGAACGGAGGATGTCTTGTAACCAATCCGCTCCGAAGCGGAGGGAGTATGATAAGCCCGCTCTACTGGACTGCGGCTGTGCGATACGTCAGATATATCGCCAGTTGATGTTGATATCTATTTAATAAAGGCCCTTGACACTCTCTCACTGACAAAAAAACTCTGTAAGATGGAGCCACAGTCACTTGAATTCTAAAATGCCGTTATTAGATGGAAACACAGTTATTTAAGTTTTCATATGCCATTATTAGATGGAGCCACAGTCACTTAAAAGAAGATTTCGTTATTATATGGAGCCACAGTCACTTAAAATGGTTAATATTAATCGTTTAACTGCGATGAAAAAACCATTGTCACCATCGTGACTAGTGCAACACAAAGAAGAACATAATTTCCAATATATGTTTTAAATTTTAGGAGTTATAAAGTATAGTGTGACTGGTCAGATGGTGCCATAAACTACCCGCGGTGAAGGGTTGGGGTCACCTTTGACGCCGAGGCTCGGAATCCCGAGCTCGAGTGCCTCCCAGGTCCGGCACTTTACCATAACGGATAGTTTCATTCCTCCCAGGTCCGGCACTTTACCATTCGTGACTCAGAAGTCCGGAACAAAACGTATAGTTTCTTTTTTTAATCACATCCCTGCTTCACACACATAAGCCCCTGCTGGAGCGAGGGGAGCCCGCAGTCCTTAACGGTGTGGACTTTGACCATAGAGGCGGCCCTTTGGCTTCCCTCGGATGGTGGTGGCTGTTGTGGAGGGATGATGATAATGAGGGGGTTGAGTGGGAGGGAATGACGGGAGACTGGGAGGGGATTAGGGAGAGTCCTTAATAGGGACTGAACGGAACACTGCGGCTAGGAGGGAGCGGTGGGCGGAAGGAAGGCGGGAGGGAAGAGGGTGTGAGGAGGAGAAAGGGTTTCCGAGACCCTTGAGGGAGATGCCTCGGTGGCGATCGAAAATTGGAGAGGATTATTAGAGGGCGAGGGAGGAAATTGACGACGGAGCGGTAGTACAATGTTGGCGCCGCGAGAGCGGTTGGGAATATATATGGCGGGTAGTCCTGTCCAAAAGGCTTCTTCAAGGTAGTTTGATCGAGATGTATCCCTATAGCCATAATGGAGACCATATTCGCATTATATTTTTTTTTGTTTCAGCGTCTGTAAGGAGTGTGAAATAAAATATTGTAATATTAATGGTGCAAAAATATAGTTACACAAGGTGTCACAAAAAAGGTGCACTTGCTGTACATGTTAGGAAAAACAATTAAGATAGTTGTGAATTCTCGTTAACAAATGGCGGCCTGTTATGGGCCTGTCCACCGTTACTCTTGTGACATTTTGACACATTTGACTCTATTAAAACTGTCAGGGTTATAGAAATATTAGATTTTTCATAGGAAACACTTTTGAATGAATTAGAATACATAATGTTTATTAATTACATCCGAACATTTAGGACTCAGGTCATCAATTTAGTATATAAAAAGCACATAGAAATAGTGTTATGTCTTGTGACAAAAAAAAAACACTTTAAATACACTATATAATATAAATAAATTTTCTCTTCTTCAAATTACAATATACCATTAAAATATTTTTTTATATTTTACTCTAGTGTCTTAGGAATGAAGTACAAAAATATATAATGTCAATAAAATAATAAAATATATAAAGAGACAGACAAAAACAAGGTTACAAGTAGAAAAAGTGGTTACTATTGTGACTGTTACTCTTGTGACGGATCGTAAAGCATGCAGAGAAGGCACATACAGCATATTCAAAGTTATTCGTGAATTTTAAATGGTAGGGCTAGCATTTCAACAATGAAATGGCAAATTAAAAATGAAACTAAAAAAAAGAAAAATAGAAAAATTATCACTCTACCATGAAAATATCTTTTTTCCAATTTGTCCACTTTCTACTGGACGTACCCTTATCTGTTAAAAAAAACCTGTTATCTTTACGGTAACTTTGCTAGAAACACAAAAAAATACAAAGTTAATTGTGATTCTAACTGTATCAGAATTGCTGGATCTAGGTTTTCCGGAGCAGCTGGGTGTGTCAATTAACATGATGACAGTTTCTCCCCCGTTACAGGAAGTGTCTTCAGGCCGAAGTGAGTCTTCAGGTTGAAGAGACTACTTCGACCTGAAGACGCATCGTGTAGCGGGGGAGAAACTGTTGGCATGTTAATTGGCACATGCAGCTGCTCAGGAAAACCTAGATCCAACATGATCAGCCACTGCGGGAAGCCTTTGCTCCAACTACGGTATCAGAATTGTTAAGATCGGTTGAGATTTGACTGAATAACACTGTTTTCTTCTGTCAGAACGTAATGTAAAACAAAGAACGTCTTGAGTTTAAACGTTTATTTGTTAAAACTATTTTTTAAATCATACTTTTTTCATTTTATTTTGTGTTTTACTTGGCGTAATTAAAAAAAAAAACTTATTCAATATTTTTTGTTCCTTAGAAACCTAAAATATACAAGTCAGTGCACCTTTTTTGTGGCACCCTGTATATGACAAAAATTCTCAGCAAATAAATAAATATATTTACTTAAGTCTCCAACTTGACTCATTTTTTCACGCCGCACGGTCAAAACCCCTTCACAACAAATGTTTTTTTGGTGATTCTATAAAAAATACTTCGCTGAGTAATAGATAAAATTTTATAAATAGTTGAAAAAAACATACAAACTACCTACCGTTAGTTTTTGTTGACGAAATATAGGAGTTGAAAATTCCTAGTTTTTTTTTCGATATTCTCCCTCTGGACCACACAGCCGTAACCTATCCCATGTAAAACAGTTTCTATTTTCAGGCAAATTGCAGGAAAAGTAGCTCGGCATAGGGGTACCTAAATATTTTGATATCATTGGAAATATGAGAGCTATTTCTTTGAAATGAGGTCAAATTCATCAAATTCTAAGTGAAGAAATTCTTCGTTCAAGGCCGTGATGCCAAGGTTTCGATGTCGGTTTCTCTTTCTTTCATTAGCCTTACGAATGACTTTGGTACTGAAATTCTTTAGTTGCTTCTCTTTAAAAATCTAATTCCTTGAATTATCCTGAAGTATCGTGGGAAGCTGCGTATTATCCCGGTAAGCCAAGAGATTTCGTGGTTTTACAGCCATATTCACATGGATTTATAACTAACGCGAATTTTCTTTTGTGTCTTTCATCGCCGTTTTTTGGAGTATGAAAACCATCACGTATATTTTTGGTTGAGAGGCGCGAATTGCATTCAAGCTTACTTGCCGGCTTCCGAACAGTGAGTATCGATGGAAATGGCTTGAAAGAAATTGTAATGGTCAGGATTTTAATTTTGGCTTACCATCCACAAAAGATCAGAAGGAAGGTCACATTCATCAGCATTATTATTTAACGCTGAACGGCAGATGCATAATTACAGGTTTTTCAAAAGTATAATATTTTACTACTGTACGAGTCTGCCACTTATTTAAGTGACGAAATGCTTATAAATAAATCAACCGCATAAAATTAAACCTGAACTGAGAATGAAACATCAACTACAAAATCACGTTCCCCACTTCTGATTCAAACATCTTACTCTGTGTAAAAAAATAACCATTTCATGAAAAGAGCTAATTGAGTCTGAAATAAAAAAAAAATATTTTAAAATATGAAGCGAGTGAGTGTCCCTGTTGTATATCATTAAGAATGGGCAATAAAAAATTGATACCAAAAAAACCTAATTTCACTTCCAAAAAAGCATTTCTCTTTTGCCAAATATTTTACGAAGTTTCACCGAAAATTATGCCTTGGGATAGTATTTGACGACACTCTGATAGGAATTTCAAAGTGCCACACTTAACAAGCACGAGTAAGGTTAAAAGTGGAACGCATGTCCCTGCACTAATGCCAATTTTCCGAATCCCGCTCAATATCGTCGAAAGGGACAGCTCAACTTTTCTCTGGGAGGTCTCAATTCCCAAGCACTTAAGGGAAATTTAATTCAGTTTCGGAACCGCCTCCGGAATTCAGTTAGCTTCTTCAACTTCTTTCTTCCTTTTTTTTGCTTTCAATAGGGTTGGATTGCATAACCAAATACGCCAAGAATCACAGTAAAGACAAATTAATTTTAGCTAGATGTACTGAAAGATATTCTGGGAACACGGAATAAATTTTGCACAAATTTACATTAAAGAGATTAGGTCAGTCGGCTCAGGCATGAAAGGGATTCTGGCATGAATATGCATGGTTTTTGCACCAGGAATACGAGATGGCAAGACAGAAAATTCACCACGAAAATTATTGGGAAATAGGGAGATGAGATAGAAATTACTACTGAATATTTACTCCAGGATTCAGGATTAATTCATTTTTGTTCTTTTGATTGAACCTGAGCATAATCTTGAAGGACCCTTGTAGCATATCGAAATCCCAGCCATATTGAATATTTCGTCGTTGAATATTTTAAGAAGCTACCACTTACGTGTAGTGAGTTCTATTTTTAGACTCCACACTGTTACAGGTGTGAGGTAGTTACAATAACGCTACGGCGACCACGACCTGAGTACGTGATCAAACTGAAACCAAACAATAGCCGATAGCCGCAAAAACAATATTGTTTAATGTACGAACACCTGCACACGAAGGAAAACGAGGGGAAATTCTTTCTAGAACATTCGAATAGAAGGAGGGAGAAAATGGGTATATATACAGGCGAGTTACTCTTTAGGGGGCTGGCAGCACAGACAATATCGCTGAAGAGGTGGACTCAAGTTGCACCGTTGCAGCGCTCTATTCTTTGGGCCAAAGGCCCTGCCATTGCCCGTGGTTGGTTGATTGGTTATAAGGGGTTGGCAGTTTAAACAATCAACCAAGATAAAGGTTGAATCCACGCCACTCGCTGTTGTAAAATTACGTCATAGAGACCATATAAAACTGAAGAAGTATTTATAAAGTCGTGGTTTCCGGTACGAGGGAAGTATTAGCCGTACTGTAAAAGGAAGTATGCCGAGGTCAGCTAGAAAATACCCGAGACATAACCAGGGAGCAGTCAACCTTTTGGCCGAGTACCTTTAGCGAGACAGCGGTGGACGTTATCTGCGTGATTTCCTTAGCCAGTCGAGGGATCAGCGCAAAGAATGTGTGTCCTGACGACATCCATGGAAGAAGTCACTATATATGTATGTATGTAATCATAATTAATTGGTAAAGGGTATTTATTTGTGCAAGTGAATACATTTGTGTTTAAAAGTGAAGTGAATCTCTAGCCGTGAAGGCAGAATAGAAATTCCCAAAAGGGGAATTATTACTATGGCCCAGAGGGCGAAGAAACAAATGGGATACACTTGACAAGGGTAACAAATACACATGATATTGTGATTCCATGTATTATATATTTATTTTATTGAGTGACGTGTTTTGTTTATGTAAGATAGTACGGGC
Organism: Pyrrhosoma nymphula; assembly: GCA_963573305.1. Classification (NCBI taxonomy): domain Eukaryota; kingdom Metazoa; phylum Arthropoda; class Insecta; order Odonata; family Coenagrionidae; genus Pyrrhosoma; species Pyrrhosoma nymphula. The sequence continues at coordinate 13,956,898 of OY754327.1, forward strand.
AAATATCTAACCTTCGATGTGGAAATAAATACAAAAAAGTGAATAAATGAGAGTTCAAAGTTTGAAAATATGTAGAAAGTGTTCTTAATGATAGAATAAATGAGTCATCATTTTTGTTATATGCTACATTTGGGCTGTCAAAAAGTGAGGGCTCGGTTTTTTTTATTAATGTTACACCTTGTTGCATTTTATGAGGTTCGATGGTTTCACTCAACTTTAAAGATTTCAATGAAACTTTCTGAAAGTATTAACTATTTTGTTCTAAATCTGCCTGCATATTTTCAGAAATATTTGCCGCAGGTTTTTGAGGATAATTGGTCGAGCATTGGGCATAAAAGTATACGGGTTCTTATGCCTATCCAGCAAGTTACAAATCCACGTTCAAGCACCTTATAGTCCAATCAATAACTATATATACTTACTATAATTCTATAGTGGATGGAATGTGCCCAGGGGTGTAGAGGTGGGCATGAAATGACCCCCCCCCCACGTGCGTTCGACTCGAGATTATGAGAGGTTGCTCAGTAGTGATTGTTCGTAGGGCGCCGAAATGACTTTTTTGTTATTATTTCAATAAATAAAGAATCTACAGAACAACGTTTATGATAAAAGTTGTGGGTTTTTTAATAGCCTTTAATTTGAGTCGTTGTACATCGTAATCGATGAATTAGTTATTGAAAAAAAGTCTAACAACCAGTTAAAATGGGCGATTTTTGTAAATTTAATATTTATTGCAAAAATTGACGTTTCACTATTTGTATTGCTTACAAGGAAAGCGCTTGTAATTCTAAATAAAACGATATTTTTATAAGGTGTTTGTTGAATTATTTGCTGCGACATGGTCTATTGTTTATCAAGAGACAGTTTTTTTAAGTTAATAATTCCTATCTTGTCGCGGAATTATTGAGTCAAATCCAAAGAGATTCTACTCTTAAGGACTTATATTACATGTGGTATTAAAACCAATTCGAAAAATCATTAAAAAGTCAGAGACATAAACGTTTAAAAAGCATACTTTTTAAGACTAGCGTATTTTTTATAAACAAATAGAGCAACAGCATCGGCTGTTTGTTGCACGAATTTTTAAATTGGATATTCTGAAAGCTGATTCAATTGCGCAGATTTGAAAACCCACAACCTTTGCCCAAACCATTTATTTTTTTATTATTTATTGAAGTAATAACAAAAAGGTCACTTCGGCGCCCTATAAAAAATCACTATCTAGCAACCGCCCATAATCTCGTGTCGAACGCACACACAGGGGTCATTTTATACACACCTCCACACTCCTGTGCATATTTCATCTACTATAGAATTGGAGTAAAATTAACATTGGGTTTATACCTATTCATTGGACTACTATCTACTCGTGCTGCCAATTAATTCACATCGTCCGCTACGCTCGCGAGGGATTTCCTCGTGTGCTCGGAGGAAAAATCTGTTATACTTTTTTATATCGATGATATAAATTATTATACATTGAATTATTAGAAAAGGTTCTTTCTAATGAATACAGCCTTGCGTTCCCATAAGAACCCGTGTCATTGAACGCCCAATTCTCGTTCAAAAATCTTAATAAATCTGCAGCAAATAATTCTTCAATAAAATCAGGTGCCTTTAAGACAACAAAATTAATGTTTCCAGCAAGTTTCATCGAATTCTCTTAAGTTGAGCGAAACCAACGAACCTCCTCCGTTCTTCCCCTTGAAATTGAAATGAAACTCATGTTGTCTTTTATTAAGGACAAATTACCTAATACTTCTTCCTCTTCTTCTTCTTCTGTCCTTTCCTCTTTTCCTCTTCTGTCAGCCATGAAACCATTCAAATTTTTAATCATTTTGTAGCTTATGTTTGACTATCCAACATCCTCCTGCTACTATTAGCTATTAAAGCTGCTTCTGATAAACGGTGGTTATCACACCAGTTAAAGATGCTTTCAGACCCATTGGATTTTCATCCCCGTCAATGTTTAAGTTGAATAAATACTTTCTTGATATCTCTTCTCAGTTTCCCTCATATGATTATTGCGAGTAGATTCTTTGCCTTAAGCTCGTAATCTTAAACTTAGTTCCGTCACATATATTACCTTAATACAATCCTATGAATGTATTCCAATGAGCTTCGATACCTCTCAAAATAATAAAGCTTTTTCAAATAATGATCCCTTCATTTTGTTATCAAATAAATGTTGAATGCCTTATTTTCCCTCATCTTCTCATTACATAAATAATAAAAGTACTTTTTTATCTGAAATACTAGGCAGTGGAATAATCAACTTCGAACTATATTACATCATTGAAACTATTTCATTTACGGTGATTTAAGGAAAAAGGTATAGAAGTATTTTCTATGTATCTAGTTCGAACTAACTTGAATAAATATTGAGCTTTGTAAAGATATCCCAGAACTATTTAATTCACAGATGGCTATGGATGAATAAAATTTGCAAAATTTGAAACAATTGTCACATATTGTCTTATTAAATAAACGTAAGACAAATTCCGTTCGTGGAACGGATATGCACGGTATAACACCAAATACCTAAAACGTCCTAAGCCAGCTTAGTGCCTCGATTTTAGAGCAAGGGACATTGGGTCCTTTTTACCGTTCAGGGCGCCAGGTAATTTTGGAAAAATTACAACCAAAGGCCACCGGACACTAAGGATGATATAATTAGGCAACAAACAAAAATCCGCGCGTCCACTGAAGGGTTAAACTCAATCAACGTAATGATCACACAATAACCATATAATTCTTCAACATTATCTCAGAATCAAAAGCATGTCTTTTCAGAACCAGAACAACAATCCCACTCCCTATTTATCAACAACCGTTCCTGAGCGATTAAACCCAGCCAAGGCCTTTACAAACTTTCTTTGTGAAATTTAATGCTAAATTAAAATGTAACATTAATCGTTACAACGGATCCGCCCACAGAAATAATACGAAGGTAAAAAATAGTAAATCCTTAAAAAAACAATAGCTCTGAAAAATGCAGAGTGGCGGTATTTAGACATGGACCACCTCATCGGGTTGTGTTATTACGGCGTAAATGTAAGGCTATTTCAAAGATCAAAAACATTTCTGCGCCTTTTTTTTGCAACTGCGCTTCTTCCTTTTTTGTAAAGTTGGCTCGCCCACTCATTGTCAGATTTTCTCATCGCTATCCCTCGTATCAGATCTGTGAGACCGCTTTCATAAAGTACTTCTCAGAGGATCGTTTCTCTGAAACTCTTTGGACCGTTTTCCAAAGCCGTCCCCTAAGCTCTCGTCACACCACCCACCATCTGGGGATCCCTGAAACCCTGCCAAATGACCCTTATCCCTCTTCCTCTCCCACCCGAACACAAACTCTTTTGTTTGTTTCGGGGAACTTTTGGTCTCTTCCTCTCAATTCTGATGCTACATTGAAATAAGCGCTGGCGCCGTTAAGAAGGCCATTGGAAATAATAATATATTTAAAAAAAACTTCTTTAACCACGCTCATGTTCGATTGTACTAAAAGGTAAAAAACTAATTTTTTATCACTCTCGTAATAAAATGTGGGCGCTTAGTATACTTAGATATTGATGATATAGACCACAGAGGTTGGATGTTGATTAAGAAAAAGCTTTTATTTTTCGACTGATGAAAACATTATTTTTTACTTTTTGGTACACTTCCATAGAAGCGTGGTTTAAAAAAAAGTATTTTTCACGTATTATTATTTTCTACTTTTAAAGGTTTTTATATTTTTTGTGCAAGGGATATTTAAATTATGAGAATTTCAGAGCATTATATAGAAATATAATTAACATAAAAGATATAAATGAGTGTTATATTATTCAGACGCATGTACAATAGGGTGTATCACGAAAAAACTTTTTTTTGAAATTCAAAATTGCAAGTGGATACAAAGTTGTCACTGTGCTTACAAATGCACCAAAAAAAATTTGAGCCAAATTGTAAAATGTTTAGGTCTCCCGGAACGGGCCTAAAGTTTGATTTTTTTTGTCAAAAAACGAAGACTTTAATTTTTTTTTAAAACGTAAATAAAAAACAAATGTTTGTTTTTAAGTACAAAAATATAAAGTTTAAAACGTTAGTTAACAGTAGAAAAAAAATTACACCGGTCGCTTAACATTTTTGTCTCCCGGATAAGGTGTAAAAAAGTCATATTTGTGCAAAATTAAGGCCTGTTTTTGAAAGTTTCATTTACTTATATTCAACTTTTTTTATTTATAAATTTCTTTTAACCAGACAAATAAAAAGTATTACAATCATGTATGTGTTCACTAGGCCAAAAATTATCCTTTATTTTTTTTAATTAAGCCTTTTTTTCGAGTAAGAGAAATGAAAATAGGATTTTATTTTCAAAAGGAAAAAAAAAGATTACAAATATTAAAACGTTAATCTTGAATAAGTAATTCAAAATGAATCTTGATTATATAATCTATAGATCTTGATATTTGATGAAAATTTCAGAATGTTATAGTTGCCCGTGGGGAATAGGTTTATTTTAATAGGTATGTGACATCAGTTATCAGCAGCTCTCGCAACCTGTAACCAAAGTTTTTTGTAAGGCCGATTTTAAAGAACAATTTCTAGCAACTCATCTATATGCTTACAAAAAACCAAAAATATTAGATAGAGTTGATTGCTTCGAAAAAAGTAGATATTTTATTTTTATAGAAAATAAAGTGTTACTTGATGTATATTCCTGGGCTGTTGCAAATGTGAAGTGATGTTTCGTTTCACACTTTGGAAGATATTATCTGTCCAGCAATAGATCTAATCTTGATCTAATGAAACTATCTCTATCTTTGTAGCCACAAACGTGCTTAGAAACTTCTCTAACCTCATTCACAATTCTTTCCACTGCTTGTGTGTGTGAAGGAGTTTTAAACTACTTTCTATCGCAAGTTCCTGTTTCAACGATCAACTCTAGCTCTTGCTTGCTTAAGTTAGTTAGGAGAGGTGGTTCCGTTACTGTTGTAGACTGCCAATCAATAAGATCTACATAGTCCTCTCCATCAAAATTAACTTGTGGTGGTTTGAAAACCCTCTTTGCTTTTAAATTTGTTTGCAGAGCTATTTGTATTCTTTTGCTTGCCATGCACCTAATATTTTTTCGTGAATCAAACAAAATTCCCAAAAGAAGATGTTCTGGGTGTACCATAAAAGCATTTCTCTGTAGAGTTGATTGAACAACAGCCTTCAGATCACCTTCTAAGTACTTCATGCGTTGCACAATCTTAAAAAGTTTTGTGAAGCATAAATAATCCTTTGATGACATTTAATTGTAAACCATGAGGGAGCATAAACTGTTATGACAAACTCAGCCAGGTTTTTCAACTGAGGGGTTGGATCTAGTGATGCAATATATAAAGGTAAAATTCGGTTTCCCATTGTCAGCCATCTTGCATGGGAGATGTTTCCTGGGTTTCTGCTTGCCAACTCTTTGGAGCATTCGCCTGCTAACACAGCTTGGCATATATGCCAGAGATATTTCTGGTCAGTGCTCAAATCCTTAAAATCAACCTCTGGAAAAACGCTATCTATTATATTGTACTCAACAACTGTTAAATCTTGACAATATGCTAAACTTTTTCCAATTGGGCTTCTAAAAGAATTGGGCCCAGAAGGACTATCAAGGACAACCATAACTTTCCTAAGCGGCAATTCGTTCAAGTGAAGCAAACAAACCACTGCTTGTACTAGGCGTTTTAAAGCCTTTAGAACAATGAAATTGATACATTATAGACTCCAGTATTAGATGTAGTACCATCACAGCCAAGAGCTTTAATAGTTTTCTCATAAATGCATTTTTATTTCATGAATTTCAGTATGGATGTTACTGTCTTTCCCAGAGCCACTGGCTGGAGTAACGTGTCCAAAATATGTTGAATTTGGTTCTTCAAATAAAGATATGTATTCTTCTTGTATAGTTATCCGGACACATTTACCACCAACAATTTCTTTACTTATTGTTTCATCTTTTCGACCATCGAAATAGCACCCCACCATAGCGACTTGCCGCAGCGTTCGGACGCAGCCACGAGACGCACCAGTGAAACCACACCTGAGTGTAGCATACACCATTTTATAATAATATTCTCGCTACTTCAAAATGCTGTAAACAATGCCTACAATATAAACAATTTAAATTAATCTGAAGGATGGGTTTAAAATTTAAAAATAGATGTTTGGCAAAAAATGTACATTTTTATGTAAATTCCGGGAGACGTAGATGTTACATGACAGATATATATTTTTTTTACTGTTAAATAACATTCTAAACTTTAGGTTTTTGTACACGAAAACAAAAATTTGCTTTTTATTTACGTTTTAAAAAAAGTGAAAATCTACGTTTTTGACGAAAAAAATCAAACTTTAGGTCCGTTCCGGGAGACCTAAACGTTTTTCAATTTAACTCAAATTTTTTTTGGTGCATAAGTGAACACAGTGACAACTTTTTATCGACTTGCAATTTCGAATTAAAAAAAAAGGTTTTCGTGATACACCCTAATGTACAATGCCTATTATTTAGATAAATACCTATTTTGTCAACCACAAATAAAATTTACATGAATGGAATATTCATTATAAAACATTATTGTACCTTATTCTCCTATGTTATTTAGATTTAATTGGGAATATAAATCGGTCAAAGAAATTTTCACTTCCAGCGTGTGGTCCTAAGCACACCCAATTGTTTAATTAGTTTTTTCCGAAATTTCCAAAATTCCGAAATATAACGATTTTTGCAACATAAATATTTTACCAGTTTTGAGTCATCGTCTTCATAACGACCATACTTATTTTAGAAGTCGAGATTCCGTGTGGAAACCAATTAAATAAATGATTATTTGCACTGAATAAGATATGAATAGTTTATTACAATCAATGTAAATGATAATATTCTTCCCGTTTATATTCAATGGGAACCTTCTCTAGTTTAGTTATGAATGAAGTGGTTATCATGGATACATGGAAAAGAGAGTTCAAGAAAAGCATGAAGTACAAATGCGTGTGGGATGTTTCGAAATATGGAGAGAATGATAGCACTGAATGGAGGCTGATTGAAGAAGAGCAGGCAGGCGTACGGATTAGGATTAGAAGAGAGGAGTAGCGACTTGTGTCCGGGGGCAAGGAGGATAGTGATATTGTAAGGGGAAGTGGCTCTGAAGAAAAGCCTCCGCGGGAGAATGGCGCGAAAAAGGTTTACGCCGGGCGGGCATGAAGGAGAGAGGAAGGAGGCGTATTATTCTTCGTTTTCTGGGCATCTTTCTAAGAGGTGGAGGCCACGGGAGTGGAATAAGGCGCTTAAAGGCTGAGAAGGAATGGATGGGCGGGCATTAAGCAGTGAGGAAAACGAAAGGGAATGAAGAACAATTCATCCGGAAATAAATCCCGCATTTTGTATCGCCATCCGACCACAATTGGTGTGGGCAGATCGTCGTCCTTGAGCCCATTTTAACTCCTTTATTCATGCTATGTGTTCGCGGGAAGGTCACACAATGAAGAACAGCACGCACGAAGGAAATGGGATTCGAATCGGGAGAAAATTCCACTGTAAAACGGCCTCCTTGTCTGCGGAAATGAAGAAAATAATGTCTTTTGGGTAGGTAGTCTGAGCGAGATTTTTCTCCAGTCATAATGCAGATCATATTACAATCATACAGTTTTATTTACGCAGTTGTGCACTACAGTACCATTACTGACGCATTAACTTTGATTCATATAACTGAAATTCTAAGAAATTAACTAAATGTATATATATATATATAAATAATAATATTAATATTTATTTATCCCTCAGAATCAACATTAAAAACATATTTTATGTTTCAATTAGATAAGGATAAATTAATTTGGAATCCCTTTAGGCATTGCCTGTATTGGGATACCTCAAGAGAAATTACAATGTGAATAATTGAAAAATATAAGTAAACTGAGACCAGGTACGAAACATAAATAAATGCATGAAAAGATAACAATTTGTTTTTTAATCTCAACCTGTCGTGCATACAAAATATAGCGAGTATTAACCTTACAATTTAAAAAAATGCATCTGGATTTTTTAACCATTTTTTTCTCTTTTCAAAGAAGATGTTAAACTATTTGAACCTCTTTATATATGTTATAAAACAATAAAATGTATTTATTAAAAAATAAAAACCTCTTTCTGTATAAATATATGTTTAAGGCTTTAATATGACTAAATTGTTTCACGCCGTGTGCGTAAATCACCTTCACAGCCGTTTTCCATTCTATTTAAGAAATTTTCAGTCAATGGAATACTGGCTAAAGAAAGAAGTGGAAAAATATGAAGCTAATATAAAATCTAATTATACGTGCAATTGCATATTTATGTCCCCAGATAGCTTCAGGCTCTGTAAGACAAGCTATTGTCTCGAGGAAAGTTACATGTCAGATATCATCCTTATAAATAATAGATTAGAATAGGTGTAAACATTAATAAGAAAAAAATCAAATTCAAGTGCCAAGAGAGTTATAGGAAGTAGAAGAAGTTCAAGAACACCTAATTACGTACACCTAATTACAATTTCTGACTAAGAAAAGATGTATTGGGCTTTAATTAATGCATTAAGAACAACTGATATGGTCAGTCGAAAAAAATCACTTGAGCTGGATTCATGTAGTAGCGTCTAAAACAGAGGATATAACTTATTGGAATTATTAAAATCTAGTGGATATTCGGCGGACTATGCTTCGACCATAGTTCTTACTCATCTGAGTACGATACTGAACATTGGCTCCATGTCATAGGACGGGTCTGACTTAATACTTATAAAATCTTTTTCGCTTTGTCGTCTTTATATTTAAGCACTAAGCTTTATATTTAAGAAAAGAAAAAAAAACTCCAATGGCCGTAAAAATTTCAGCACCAAATGTCAGAAAATGCAAAAGCCAAGAAACTAAAAAAGTGTTTTCGTTTTTGCCTTTTCTGACGAATGGTGCTGAAATTCTTGCGGCCATTGGAGTTTTTTTCTTTCCTTTAATACATCAGGGGCCTTAGAGCACAACCTTCCCATATTTAATTTTTTTTAATATAAAGGATATGCAGTTTTATTTCAAGAATTTTTTCCTGAATAGTATAGCCTGTTTATTATTAAATTCTCATTACATATTAATTTTTTCCTAGAAAAATTTTTTGTGGACCATTCATTTTTTTTGTTTTAACTGTTAAAAACCTTTTTTCAAATCCCATATGTGTTCTTACATTATGGACTTTTACCTTTCGATTATTTTTTTTATTTTTTATTTAAAACATTGTTCACATGCAGCAGTAGTGCCAATTTAAAGTGAAACATTTTATAATAAACAAGACAGAGGACAAAAATACAGTAACAACATATAAATCAACAACGCTGAGCCCAACATGGAAAGGGGAAATATTTAATTTGTTGACAGGTGGGACATAGCTTGGTTGGACATTTTGTATCTTATTTATACTTATCTTAGAATTCAATTGCATCTCATGTTCACTTATTGTTTTTCAATGAGTGTCGTTGTTTTTGTCTTTCTATTTCTATGTTAATAAGCTCCATTTATTTTCTGATATGAACAAAATCATTTGTTAATTTGTTGCCTCTCTGCTATTTCATTGTATCGTGTCCCCCAGAATATAATAAAGGTTCATTCTATTCTAATCTCTTCTTTACACAATTTTTGGCTGAGCGTAGAATTGGAGCTGGTTCCCAATTCTGGAAAGCGTGTCGTTTGCGGAAGAGTGAAGGCAAAATTGAAGTTATGAGAATCGGGGGAGGGTGTTCATGGGATTTATAACGTGGGTTGGTTGGGCTGAGGGGATGGAATTGGGAGGGGACTGATCAGCAGATCTCGAAGCAGTCCTGAAAGCTTGCTCGGGACTGCTACGAGAGACCACGCGATAGTTATTGGAGGAGGAGACAGGAGGTTAATAAGAGTGACGGGATTCAGAAACTGTTTGCCTAGAGCCCCAAAATCGACCGTCAAGTCCATAAACATGGGGCAAAAAGACTACCGCCCAGTTTGGTGGATTCGAGGACGCCGTGTAATTAAATGGAAATTTTCACAGCAATTGGACGTGACGCATTGTGCTACATTAAACCCTCGATCTCTCCTGAGCCTCCGAAAACGATATTACAGCATGACCGCATTCAACTGATGAGAGCCAGTAGCGTAATGGATCAAAGGAAAGAAATCCCAGGGCAAAGCGATCTCCATCGAATCGTATTATGTCGTTGCGAGTGGATTTATCAAGGATTATTAATTATGAAATTAAAGAACATGTTTCCATCTATCCTAAATTTTTGTGATTAATATAAATGCCATTGATGGTTATTAATGTGCGAACACAAATTAATAACGTATAAAATGGGTAGAAAGTCCAAAACAAATTATAGATTCCCCCAAACATCAGGGTGGATTAAAAAATTACCTAATTAGACGTTTCAAAGTTAAAAATTAAAAAACTTTTAAGAGTTAAAAATGCTCTTACAATAAACAAAGTATTAGAGCTCGTTCGGTAAGGAATTACTAACTTGAAAGAAAAAGCCGATAAAAAAAGAAAATTGCAATGAAAATACAAAATTGCTTCCAGAGTTAATTAAAAACAGTAATGAAACAACAACAAAAAATAGAAGTTTTATAAAAATACATTTCGATTTTCACACTGGGCTGGGTCCTCCATCTTGGCTGATACTTTGATACGCGACTTGCTCATCGTCTTCAGGAATATTTCTTCATTAGATCGTTCTTCATGCGTGAAGACGACGAGCAAGTCGCGCATAAATACGTTGGTGGAGTCGGAGGAGCTAACCCTGTGAAATACAATAAAAGAATTGATCTTCAAGATTCGCCGGAAATATCACGAGATCTTATACCAAAAAAATAGCACCTCAGCCATTCCAGAAGGGATTAACTTTTTTTTTTACGAGGGTAGGTGAAAATCTCTAGATAGACACTGTGAGCTCCGAAGCTCACAGTAGTGTGGGACTCTAACCCACTAAAAACACCTCCCGTTTGCTACAACTGAGCAAGCTCATCTAGTAGCTTCTCTTTCTTGCTATCGTCGCAGGTGGTGGGATATAGCCCACCGGCTACTCCCATTGATGGGGTACAGCCCATTGGCTACTTCCCTGCATTGTGACTAACTGTACGTTTCACATTAGGCTTCGCTGGTTAGTTCTGTAATAGGTCATGGGGCTTCAGTCTTTTGAGTCTCCTTAGCAAGACTGGAGCTTCTTCCGCCACTTTCGTCATCTCTCTATTTACATGGGTCTGTACTCGTTGCCCGTGTTGCTCTGCATATTTTTTAACTACTTCAGTAACATGTTCTATTTTTAAATCCCTATGGATATTGTCATTTCTGATGTACCAAGGCGCATTTACTATGTTTCTAAGTACTTTATTTTGGAATGTTTGAATGATCTTTATGTTACTCTTCTTTGTGCATACCCATAGTTGGATCCCATTGGTCCAAACAGGCCTCAGTATTTGTTTGTATAACAACAATTTGTTTTCGACTGTCAATTGCGAGCTTCTTCCTAAGAGCCAGTGCATTTTCCTATATTTTATGTGTAATTCTTCCTTCTTTTTCTTGACATGCTCTTTCCATTTGAGTTTGGTATCCAGCGTCATACCCAGATATTTTGCTGTGTTGGTATAGGGCACAACTTGCCCATTGATATTGACTCTTATTCTTTCTACTTTTTTATTGGTAAAATTAATATGTACTGATTTAGCTTCATTGATTTTTATCCTCCATATTTTCGTCCATTCAGATACTTCTGTAACAGATCTTTGGAGCCTATCTGTTGCCATTTCAACTTTCTCGCCCATTGCGATGATTGTTGTATCATCAGCAAATGTTGCAACTGTAGTTTCTTCCCTACTTGGCAGATCATTTGTATATATCAGGTACAGTAAGGGTCCCAGCACACTTCCCTGGGGAACTCCAGCAGACACTTTCTTCAGTTCTGAGTATTCATTTTCACATTTAACACGAAAGTCGTGATATACGACTTTAGCAAGAGATAGTATTCTTCTGGTAAATATTTCTGTAATTTATATTCCAGCCCTTGGTGCCACACTTTATCGAATGCCTGTGTGACATCCATAAGTATCACTGAGCAGATTTTTTTCTCTTCCAACACTTTCTCGATTACATGTGTAATCCTGTGCACTTGCTCTATGGTGGAATGTTTATTCCTAAATCCAAACTGATGACTTGGTATGAGATTTCTTTCCTCTATCAGTGGTTTAAGCCTCTTCAGAATAAGTTTTTCAAACAATTTTGAGATAACTGGTAGCAGAGAGATTGGTCTATAGGATCTTTTATCATTCGGTACCTTGTCTGGTTTCAGGATCATAATGACCTCAGCTACCTTCCATTGGCTGGGTACGTATTTCAACCTGATGGCAGCATTGAATAGTTGCTGCAATTTTTTTAGTCCTTTCTCCGGCAGTTCCTTCAGGATTTTGCCTGTTATCAGCTCATACCCTGGTGATTTTTTTTCATTCGAATTATGTTTAATTTCATCCCTTATTTCCTGTAGTGTTACTCTCTTTATATCCATTTTGTCGTTCTTGGGTATAGGGATAGCGCTTTCTTCCGCTGTTTGCCTCGGTAAAGGGTAGAAGGTTTCTTCAAGATGTCTTGCGAAGAGATCTGCCTTCTCTTTCGGACTTCTCGCCCATGTCCCATCATCCTGTCTCAAGGGATTATTAATGAGATATTCTGCCATATGAAAAATGAATTTATGTATGGAGCATGTTTCTTATAGTATTTTTCAAGCGATCCCTTTCCGGGAAGGTTATAATAATAAATAAATAATAAATAAAACGTTTATTGTCGTAGAGCCTTATCGGTCTTTCAGAAACCTTAGTACATTAATTATCATTTACACAAAACATAATTATAAAAACATAATAATGCTTATAAGACAGTGTTTACACAAAAATATACATAATAATAAAAAATTTACACAAAAAAATACAAGAAAGGGTTTCCACAAAAAAATTAAAATTGATCACAGTGTTAAAACAATCATTTCCAATTTCACTTTCTCCCTCAACATCTTTTCGTGATTATGGATTGAAATAATTTCCTTTTAAAACAGGTTACAGAATTACATGTTTTTGTATCTGTTGGGAGAGTATTCCAATCTTGCTATGGTCGCGATGTAAGATTAATGGTAAATTTCAGTTTTGTGCTGTGGGATCTGTAGGTATAATTGATGGGATCCTGTTAGCCGGCTTTGGATGTTTTTTTTAATAAAAGAGTTGAACAGGTATGGAGGACAGGTTGACTTGAAAATTTTGAAGGCGGAGAGAATAAATAAATAAAGCCGTCTTTCTCTACCTTTAAGCCATTTTATTAATAATAAGACATGGGGAGCTTAAAAATTTTACTTTATAGTTCCATTCAGGCCTGTATATAGACCTCTTGACATCTGGTTGTGGAAGTAAATCTTTCAACTGCCTTTTCGTTGGAGAGTGAAAAAGAAAATATAGGAATTCAATATTCAATATTTTATGCTACATTAATCAGTAAAATATTCATATTTTAAGGCATAAGCCATGTTTCCAATACCTATGACTCATTTCCGAGGTGAGCACAGAGTTTAAAGGTGTGGATATAATTGATATCATCCCTAAAATATGGACAGATATAAAATATTTTCACAATGTTGTTCTGAGAGCAGGGAACATTTCCAACACGATGTCGATTCCAGCGACATTTCCCTTTAGGGTAAACTAGAAGTTCATCAAACAATTAGTAATTTACTTAGTTTGCATACATGTATCGCCTGTTATTCGCTAAAATGATCATGAAGGTCAACACTCATATCACGGTGATAAGGTAGAAAAAATATTAATTTTTATAGGGCGTTCAAATTATTTTATCTTCCTATATCTCGCAACCCGTTCGAGTTCTAAAATTCCAATAAATCACTTTTGGCATGCGACCACATCAACTTTTAATATCTGATATGGAATGGAAGCATTTATCTTAATGTTTTTTTATTTTTGTGCAAATAGATTCAGTTTCCAGCTACTGAATCACATTCATCGATACTCAAAAACATCCATTTTAGGGTACAGAAACATCATTCTCCTAGTGTTATCTTCTTCTTTTACTCGACTTAGCATCCATTCCCTTTTATGCTATACATTATCATTTTTTTATTTTCCTTCTATAATTTCAAATTATCTTCGATCAATGACGACTTCAAATTCCACAAAACGTATTACCAATCTTCCATTTTCATTTATCTCTTGAATTTTCCAAACAATTCCGTCTCTCATTCTACATATTTTAACAAACAGAGGAGTAACAGAGCGGTCTTCGGCTTTCGATATCTATAAAATTATTTCCTCCCATCTCCAAACTCATTTAGGTAGCCGGATGTCAGAACCTTTTAGTTTCCTTGAAAGGAGAAGTTCTTCACCAATTTTTACATGTTTCATAGTGAGATCTTTGGAGTTCTGCCGTCAGCATCTCAAGTTTTCTCCCATATATTAAGGTAGTTTTTCTGACAATTAATAATTATCACATCCGATTTGGGGATTTGCTCATAACGACTTTCTTATCAAATTAGTAAAAAATTTATAATGTTTTAAGAAATAAGTAATTATATTTGTACTAAATTATTCATTGTAAATTCTGTGGTAATTCCAACAGCTCCAGCACCGATCACACTGGTCAAAACTTGAAGAGATCCTGTTTCACTTATCTAGGCAACATACTTTCAGAATTACTTACAAGGTTCTGGATGTTGAATAAGGAAACGATTTAGCAACAGAATTGTTTGATAAGAAACTAATAATTGTAAGGAGTGTTTAAATATATTTTAGCAACTGATGCGTTCTGTCATGCGCTATTTTGTTGACGTCTTCAAGTATATAGTTAAACAGAGGTAGTGTGATGAACTTCAGGTGAAGCCATTTCCGCCATATTAAGCGTCGCCAGAATAAATACTGTTATTGCCGTAATCGGCAATAACAGTATTTATTCTGGTTTGTCGGCCCCGGTGGCGACGGAATAAAGTCCTCGCCTGCTAAACTGAGGGTCGCGGGTTCGAGTCCCGCCTGAGTGGATTTTTCACCTCTCAGGACATGGGTGTTTGTGTTCGTACATTGTTACATGTTTATACACCCGATGTAGAAGGCCGTTCGTGCTATTTTCGGGGATGTGGGAATAAATAAATAAATAAATAATCATGAGACAGTGAAACCGGACCGATATTCTCTAATGACGAGTTCTTGCGTTTCCTGCTTCAAAGTGAAATACTTGAGATACGTATACACTTTTTCTTTTTTAATTAATTGTACGTTGTATTGTGAAGAGAAATCCGAACAATAATTTGTAAAAAATGCTTATTTCACAGATCGTCCCCTGCGCTGTTTATATATTAATCGTACTGAAATGATAATGTTTGTAGTATTTCCTTATCACTTCCTGTTTTTTAATTCTTGTTAATTTGAAACACGCGATGTATATTGTGACGGAACCTACCGTCCCAGAAGTCTTGTTGATGATGAAATAAGTGGGTTCTACGGTAAGCGATCACGGTGTGAACATTTATTATAAGGATGCATTCGACCCTCGGCGCGGGGCTCAACTGAAAAGACGAACGACCACTTTCCATTTTCACTTGGCCATTTATTTAACAAAAATATACACCCTCAAAAATACTTTCCAAAATCTAATGACGGATGAAGATGATCGTTCTAATTCTGTGAAAATAGTAATGAAAAATGAAGTCAAATTATTCATGATAATAATTAAAATAAAATGCGAGAAAATGATGAAAATGAGGAAATGGTGATTGAAGATGTAACCAATGATGATGAGAATTGTTAATTAGAATAATTAGAATAGAAAATATATAATTAACATAAGAGATAAAAAATGAGTGTTATATTATTCAGACGCATGTAAAATACCTATTTTTAAGATAAATACCTATTTTGTCAAGAAAAAATAAAATTTACAAAAATGGAATATTCATTTGAAAAAAAATATTGTGCCTTATTTTCATTTTTATTCACATTTATTTTGGATTATAAATCGGTCAAAGAGGGTTTCCCTTCTAACATGTGGTCCTAAGCACACCCAATTTCTATTCCTTCCACTTTTTTGTATTTTTTTCTTTTTTTTCCTTCTATAACTCATTAAACCCAAACTCAATACACCATTCCTTCGATAGTCTCCATCACCATTCAATCCGATCTCTCCTCAATTTTCCGAATTCATATATTTATAGCTCCCAATGCACTGTAAAAGTCTTTCAATAATGGTCCCCGTTTCGAAGCAATTGGACTTAGGGTTTCAGCTGAGAGAGCCAACCATTTTGCTTCTCATATGAATTCTGAGTATCCTTTATCTAAACTTTTTGTATACTCTCGTTTCATCAGAGAAAATATATTCCCACTATTTTCTCCCTGCTATTTCATTCCATTCATAATGGCTTTCTTCGTCGAAAAACCAAACTATTTCAGCTCTTGTCAAATATTTCGCTATTGTATTGATTTTAAAGTTATAGCCAACCAAAAAACAGCCTTTTTCAAGCTTTTTTCATTTACTACTTACAGGTACTAGATAGACACTTTCCGTTTTTTGTAGGAGTCTCTTTATTCATTAATATTTCTTCACTCACCAATGCCAACAATCGGAATCGAACAATCGCTGCTCTCTCTCCATTCTTGTTTTTTTTTCTTCATATCCAGAGTGCTTTTCAAAATTCAACCCCGGCTTCTTTTAAATTTTCACTGTTTTTAAGAGATAATATTTATTTCTTTTGCAATTCATTGTCGTCTAATTTTTCCCCTCCATTGATTGAAAGATAGCCGTTCTAATTCCAAGAGAAAACTGCGGACTAATACGGAGTAAATTTTCAGACATGAATAATGAAGAGTCAACTAATCTCTAAATTATAATTGAAGGGAAACACATTTTTATATGTCATGAAATGAGATATCTTCATTAAAGTTATATCCATAGAAGAAATATAAACACATTCACTGAAAAAGTAATTTTTTTTCCAAAGTAAAGTTCTCATATCGAATGCTCGCTACAGTAAAAAAAGTCATCATTTTTTTTCTAAGTATTTCCCAAAGTAGCTGTGAATGGATCTATTGTAAGCTGCGTAACAATTTCCAATGGTATAAACGAGAATCTTTCAGCACGGGAACCATTATGAGATGTCCCAGGAATAGATATAACAAGGAAAATTTGCAGGGGTGATTTTACGCATGCCACGAGACTCTTTTCAGTCTAGGCGACCGAATTAATTTGATTTCCGAAAAGCAGTGAATTGAAATAGAATTGCGAGACTTCGCAAATGGCTTCCTTTGCTAGCGAAATGGCTCCATTTTTGCGTTCAGCTGATTTTATCTCGGCTGAATAAATGCTCAAAATGCTTTGTGAAGACACCATTGGTGATTATTTCCTGTAATACTTCATATAGCCATTGTAAAATCCCACCAACATTTAGAAAAGTTAAAAAAGAAATATTCTTTCTATAGGCGTCTTTTTATAATTGAGGGAATTAAGTGTAGCGAAACTTTGTGGCACTCGTGTGTGAAATGCATGACGTCCGGGAGAGGAAAGCATGTAAGAGATGTGGGATAAAGAGGCCGAGGGTTCATCATGAGGTCCAAACAGGAGCCCTGTGGTACCCCTTCCTGCTCATTGGCGCCACACTCCCCTTCACTGACATAGGACACTCCGCTTTTGAATGTCACCAAGTTTCGCTATGCCTATACCATGTACATAAAAGACTGCCTCCAGTTCCTAAAGCTAAAAATGTTCCGTATGAGCATCGTTCGTAGTTCTCTAAGGGAAAGCGTCAGCTAAAAATTAGCGCACCATCACATGCGACGCGATATTGAGACCTATGGTATTGTTGTATAAGTTCAATTGATCTACCTTGATTTAGGGAGGAAGTTTGGGGACATTGAAATGCTTCCAAGCTTCCTACGCAAAATCCCCTCTAAGCACTCCTGATCCTATCAACCATTTTTTATTTCAAAATGTGACCGTATGACGACAGAAGTCACCGTGACCACATGATCCAAAGGGGTGATTCATCCGTGCCACATGAGCTAATTTTCTCTCATTCCATCTTTGATCAATGCGGAGTAGAAGTTTAATCTTCGCGCATTCCGGCATTCCATAGCGGAGAGCAGTACAATAAGTACATTTCGACGATTGTCTCTTTGCGGCGTTATCATCCAGAAACGCAGAGAGAGGGATAAAGAGAAAGGCTATTGACGAACGAGGGAGATCGTGAAAGGGGAGTTCGCGCTTGCATGAAATTCCACTGTCGTTGCCAGAGCACTTTGCACATAGAGAGGGCGGGTGGACGAATTAATGGAGCCGGGGGTGATCCTTTGAGAGCGGAAAGGAAGGAGATATATAGGAGAAGGGGGTAGTAGGGAAACAGACCGTCCCTCCCCACTAACTTCCCTTCCGCTATAAACAAGATAGCGGCTTGACCTCGTGCGAGGAAGACAGTAATTCCGACACCGAAGCCCATGAGAGAACCGCGAGGCAGCAAAAGCATATACACCCACATATTTTTTGTTTTTCTTAAAGAATAGTTATTTGATAATGAATATCCTTTTTTTCCCCTTCAAAGTAATCCCCCTTATATATTATACACTTGTTCCAAATGTTTTTCCAATCTTGGAAGCACTTTTAGCACTGATTTTGCGGTATAGAGTTCGGCTACTTCAGCGGTTCTGTTTTTTTCTCATAAATGGTGGCAAAACGTTGTCCTTTCATGGTTCTCTTCAGCCTAGGGAATAGAAAAAATTCATTGTGGCCATGTCCGGCGAATGCATTGGATGAGATAAGATAATGGTTTGTTTTTTTTACCAAAAAATAAGGAATATGCAAAGAGATGTGAGCGGGAGTATTTTCGTGGTACAATTTTCCACGAGTTTTTTTGCCACATTTTTGGGCGTTTTCGTCGGATTGAATAACGCCAACGGCGCATAACTTCCAGGTAGTTATATGGTTTTAACCGGACAACAACCATATGACAGGAACTCATGTTGCAATACACCATTGAAAGTGAAGAAAATTTATTTTTTTTGAATTCCCCGTTTTTTTTAACTCGTACTTTAACCACTTTGTGTTCCTTATACAACAGTGCTTGATTAGAATCACTTGAAGTTGTAAAGTAAAAGAGATCCAGGATATATTTGTAGCCTGCAATGTTGGGGACATCAACAGAGCGTACTCTGGGATGGAAGGAAATGGAATCTCGGACTTTTCGGATTGAGGGCGGAGTAAGTTGAAAAGACTGTTTGTGCGTGTCGATAATAACACCAATGTATCGTAGTTTCTGCACAGGGGTGAGGATACACTTTTTCATTTTGAGGGTAATGCCTTGCTCATTTTTGAGGAAGTCAATCACTTGGTTTACCAGTTTCCGGCGGAAGGTCCGTCCAAGATGAGTATCCAGTCGTCCAGATATTGTATCACAGTGAGACCAAACCTAGTGAGCACTTCACTTGCCACCGCTCTCACCAACCGATGTAGAATGGCGGATGCTAGGCCAATAGTTCCATGGGTAGTCGTTTAAATATTTAAGTATCGCGTCCACATAGGATGCCTTAGAACTTTCTATGTTAAAAGAACACTGGGATTTGAAATAACGCTTGTTCAAAGTCGAGCCTCACTAGGAAACTGTCCCAGGGGATAGAGCGCATCGCAGCCACTGTAAAATTTAGCTGAAACTTAGGTTTATTCTAAAATGGTGTCCACAGTGAAAGATCACGAATAAGACGCACACCTCAAGAGGCTTTGGGAATCAATTAACTTTGGCACGGAGGGCACATGTTGGATTCACGGCCATTATGCCCGCATCACACAAGGCAGAGAGATAATAATAATATAATAATGAAACGTTTATTGTTGTAGACCCTTTATCGGCCTTTCAGACATTTTGATACATTAATTATAATTTTTAAACAAGATAAACTTTAAAAAAATGTTGTATTTTGTGGTTGATAATATACTGTGTGGAAATTTACTACTTTGTTTTATTTAAAATGGACATAAAATTAAATAAAAATAATGATACTTACAAGATATAGTTTACACAAAAATATTCATAATTATAAAATTTTTACACAAAAAATACAAGAAAGAGTTTACACAAAAAAATAAAATTGATTGCAATATTACAGCAATTTTATCTTTTTTCTTTTTCTCCTACAGTTTTCTATTTACATGGAATAACTTTTTTTATAGAAAGGTACACATTTGCATGTTTTACATCTATTTGAAGAGAATTTTAATCTTTTTATGCAGTAGCGATGCATGATTTGTGGTACATTTCAGTTTTATGCTGTGGTCAGAGTGCAGTGCTTGGGCAGTTTTGTGTGTCAGTCCCTTAACTCCGGGTAAAAGTGTAAATTAGCGTAGCAGTGCAGAGCATTTCGCGACTTGGGAATGTTGGCGCCTGCAATGACTACTTCCAAAACTTTGGGGGAATTATAGGGGAACGCATTTCCTGGCAAATAAATTGGACACATTCACAGAATACTTTAGTATTTTATTTAGCCGTCTATTCTTATAGAGGCTCAGGCGGCTAAAAATAAGCTTAGTTTTGTAAGAATACATTTGTATATGATTGAATCATCGTTGTATTAAATATTTTATAAGTTTCGCTCAAAAACTTACACTTTCATTCACAATCATTTCCATTTTCATAAGTCACTGATTTTTCGCACAAAACCCAAAAACACACGTTTTTATTTATTAGTTGAATTAAAAAGTATTTGACGCAAACACTATTCAAACTGTGCAGGAATTCATCACTCAGCTTGTTACTAATTTCTGACGCAGACTGCCCAGCACTTCTAACTCACTCCTTACACACATTTGGGACTATGATCCTAACATCCCAACCACATACAGACTGCCTCACCAGATCACTCTCCTATGAGTCTATCCTATGTCTTTACTCTCAAATTTCTTCTTATATTAATTCTTAAGTGTATAATTTCTTTTGTAAATGGTTCTTAGTGAATGATTTCCTTTGTAAATGATTCTTAGTGTATGATTTTCTTAGTACGGCTGCCGCCCTGAGGCCGCATTCGTATCGTGCCATTTCGAAGCGTAAACTCCTTTCCAAGAGACTGCATTCTCTTTTGGCCTGCGCGCCGCAATCCCAATATGGCAATTTGAGTAGTAATAAAAAACAATGCATGCATTAATTTCTGTAAATACTAGTGTTTATACAAAAAAATGTATCACAAAAAATTCAAAGATATGTTAAAAAACTAAAGAGAAAAATACAAAAAATAATTTATTCCTATGATATGCTATAAAATAAAAATAGCGTAATGACAAATTATTTTTCTTCTTTTGGTAGCATGCCTCACCATCTTGTTTTGTTTTGTTGTGAGGCTGCCCTATATATTGTTCATTGTCATATCATGTAATCTATTAGCCTGTATTTCATATTTCCTGCTGTGTATTTACAATGTTACTTATTTATTAAGTTTCCTCTTTCACACATACACAACATACACGACATTACACTCTTCTCATGTCAAGTGCGTCACTTGTCAATTGACCGGTAGGGGTGAGTCTCGCACTCACCGGAACGGTATAATCTACGCGCCTTCGGCGCGATCAGAACTGTTGTTGCTGTTGAAAAATAATTACTCGGGAATAAATGTATTCCTCATAAACTCAAAAGTTAAGCTTTTCTATTGCGCCATGTACTTCATTTTCAAAAATAGGCAGGAAAAGCAATAATACAAGGTGATTTATTGTTCACTACATATCAATGAATCTTCTCAATGGGCATTATCAGGAAAAACCCTCTTTAGGAAAGATGGGACCAATGTCCATCTGACGATAAACTTACAATACAGACACATTATAAAATACAATTGGTACAATTGGTAGGCAGAGTAGGCAGAAAAATCTTCTCCAGCGAATATAAAAAGATATAATATAAAAATACAGGATGTGGAGCAATGCATCCTTGTTCCCCACTGTCATGATTACCAGATAATGGTCGGTACAAATGGATAAAGGTCGGCGCAAATGGGATTGCTCCCTCGTCACTTGCAAGAGGTCAAAAAGAGAATCCTCCCAGATAGTTCGGATCACTGAACCTTGATGCACGAAGAATTCATATAGGGAGAGGAATCCGTGGATCAGCAGTAGAGGATCATAACAAGAATGTGAAAACTTCAGCGACACATTCTTCATCAGCCCGTTCCATTGCCTCGGCTTCAGGACCTGTTAGAAAATAGAAAGTCTGATATTATTGCTGCACCTTAATATTGCAGCCATTAATAACCAGTTGTTGTGATTGAATTTTAAATAAACGCAAATGACTGATCCAACATATTATCACTACAATATTCCTTAAGAGCATCAAACCTTCAGCTTCAACAGCCTCATTCATAGAATTACAACTGTTTGCGGATTAAACGTGAAAGATAACACTCCGCCTATGATTTTGATGATTAGCTAAGGCAATCTTTCCTTGTTGATTGTAGAATCTACTTAAAACCCTTGGTTGTAGCTGCTGCATTTATAAATTGTCATATTTTGTCCTTTATTTGGTAAACTTCAGTTGAAATTAACATCTGACTGTTAAATATATAATGCTACCAGCTATATGAAGTGGCAATAATGATTTTTCTTGAGTGAATTTTAATTACTACTCAAATGAGAGCTTAACAGCAGAAATGTGTGTAATTGATCAATATATAACTTTTATGCACTGTTCTTTAATGCCTCTTATTTTCTGTCTCTAAAACATATTTCCTAAATAATGAAAGTAATTAATCTTTTGTACTTATTGTGATGTAGATTACCCGCAAGTACATGAACATTAATTACATTTCATCATACAATTTGATTATTGTTAAGCAAGTACTTAGTGTGGCCAAGTACATTTATTTCACTTATCCATCAATATTATTCTACCAATATCAACTCGAGGTATTTACCTTAAAATTGACTATTGTTGCGAGGAGAGAAGGAAATCACATAATGGAATGTAATATGTACGTTCATGGAAATACATCGAACGACAAAAGCTATATGCATGAATGTATGTATATGTTAAAGTGATTACATAAATTTGCAGCATGATATCTCATTTGTAGTAATGGAATTGAATGGCGTAAATAAAGTATTAAGCAGATCGTACATTAAGTGAAAAGTGAACGCAGGTAATATAGATTCTTCGACCGCAAGCAACCTACGCAGAACCTATTGTTGTCCTCTTTGGGTATAGTTCTATTGGAGCTTTAATTTGGAAATTGAAATGAATTACCTCGAAAAGTTAAAATCAATGTTAACTATCTTCCAGTTAAATCTAATTATTCTGAGGCACCATCAATGTTGGAACATCAGCTGTGAATCTCTAATTCTCTCTACATTTGATGTGACTGAATTATGATGCCACTAGCCACATTTCCATGATGTGATCAGGGATAGAGCAACAAGTTCTTATTTAACAAGACTTTTATTTGCTCATAATTCTCCGGTTCATTTCAAATTAAACAATAAAATATTAAATCACACAAGCATTATTATATAACGCTGTGCTGCAAAACATTTAATTTCGGGAGAGTATATCATGTATGGGTACACAGCTTCGTACCTAAGTTAAACACACGGGAATTCCTAAATAATGGAAATCTCAAAGTGTGGTGTACATTTTGAAATTTACAAAATAGTATTTTGCAGACAAAAGAAACAGAATAATATAGTAATAATTGGTGCATATCCCATCTATTGAAACTGTCATCATACATTACATCAACAATTATTGGGGAAACAACAAAAGCAATGAAATAGCAAACATATAAATGACTGCTACAGGTTTTAAAAGAAACTATTGTTACCTTACATGTACTTATGTTGACCATCCTCATGTTCTGGATATCCTCATCGCTTAAATATTGCCTCAACGACACATATTGTTATGGAGACCCTCATCGCATCCTTTATGACATGTTGCACACATATAAAAATGGCAAGTTCCAAATCTTTCGTCATTGCCATTGTTGAGTTGCAGGCTATTATTTCTTTTAAGCAGAGTCCTCTGGATTGCTGATAATACACTAAGGGAGTAGTGTATTAATGGCAATCCAGAGGATTCTAGTAATACCTATCGCCCTCTATATGTAACGTTTTTATCTATGGTTAAAGTCCATTTTCTTCGTGTAGCATTGTTAAATATTACGTAAAAATCTTTAAAAAAATTTTCACCGAGGTAATATGTCACGCTAATTATGTATAAGGCAAAAAGTTTCATCCATGAGATGCTATACAAACGCAATACTTAAGCTTTGAAAGCTATAAGGTTGATGAGTATCACAGGTTCAGCCAAAATTATGATAAACTTTACCAATATCCGATGTGAAGACATTGTGCAAGGTTTTATCGATTTCACTATTCGTGTCGGTAATGATTAGTCAACAGATTGTAACCGATAATGACCCTTCAGCACATAAGGTAGAAAAAAATCATGTAATTCTTCTTTGCTCCCCATATGTGAGTAGTCGAGATTTCTAAAGTCATAAAGAATCAGATTCCATCACCCACTCCACCGCCAATCACCCCAAAGTTGTTGTTGCGGGTTAGAATATTTAGGAACCTTCTGAAGCTTATTTTTTAATTCAACTCACACCATACGATGCACAACCCATATTCACGTCTTGTTGTGTTTCGTTATATTCCTTCTCTACTCTTTACCCTCCTTCCTACCGTTCCTCATACCGCACCTATTTCGAAAGCATTACAAACGCATATTCTGAGAATATGAGGACTAGCCATCCTTTAACCTCTAGAGGAGGAACACACAAGTGAACATTTCTTCGATAATCTACAGAGGAAAAGTCATTGGTCTTAACAGAGATTCGAACCTTGATCCCACGATTTTGCGCCGAGTGCATTAGCCAGGTAAGCTAATATGACATTCTCCTTCTCAAAAATCCACAGTGGAAGAAGACACCTCGGTAGTTTAACTGGCTCAAGTATTTGATCAGCGTAAACATACGAATTATCTTTAAATGAAATTAACCTGGTTCGAGCTCAGTTCGAGACATGGTACAGACAGAGCTGGGGGCTTATTCTCTATCTCGAAGCTACCGATGCGGTTGCTTCGAATAAGCTACCAGAATTGGCTACCAACCATATTCTCTAACTCGCGGGATCTTTCTCAAGAACGTAAAAGGAAGTGGAGAGAAGTTTGATGAAAGGCGGGTATGAGAATCTTTTTAAACCAAATCTGCGGAAACTTCATTACTGGTGACGTCATTCTTAGAACCAATGGGAAAGCTCGTTTCAATGTTTTTCCGTGGATAAAACTGGTGAAACATGTTTTAAGGCCGTTTTAGACGGTGAAGATGCTCTTGTTTCGTGTTTAGCGAAAAACGCCACGCATTAAAAATCATACGAGCACAATCCTAAAAATGTTCTATTTTTGCTTACATAATCTCGTGAACAATGTCGTGAATAGGAACGCACAACGTCCATCTTGGCTGTTTTGATCACTTGAAATAAGATTGTTCGTAAATATATTCGGGAATTAGGGTTCATGTTGATGATATGGTTCAATATGATTCGTGCTATTTGCTTTCGTCGATAACTCGTTGCTTCAAATCATTTAAATAATATACGAAGATGGCACTTTCAAAAGAAATGCGAAGGTGATACTCGCATCCACGGCCCGAAAAGTATCCCATTATGGGCTAGAATCACGTAACTCACTGGAGTGACGTAAATATGGCTTTACGTCACTCCAGTTATTATCTTTTTGGAGAATAATCCCGCTAATGGTGAAAATGACAAAGTAACCCAGTGAAAGTGCAAAGAATGCGCATTTAATAAATGTAGGAAACATACCCGTGAGTTGGATAATTATAGATAGATAAGCGTTAGAAAATGGCCAATATTTAAGCAGGGTATACAGAGGCCGCGCTTCGTAAGGCTACCGTGGGAGCTTATTGGGGCTACGGAAGTAGCTTCGTGACATTTACAGAATATGGGTGGGAGCCTAATATGCTACCGGTAGCTTCTGCTTGCTCTTTCTCCGGTAGCTTCCATGATAGAGAATACCGATGGGAGCAAGTAGCTTATTGAAGCATCTTTTCGCCAGAAAGCTCCGATGCTTCGAGTTATAGAATAAGCCCCCTGATGACTGTAAAACGGGCACAATTACCAATAGTGGTTAATACAAAGATAGTCAGATTAGTTTCTTTAACTAAGACATTTAAATCATACTGCCAGTCTTCAACTGATAAAATGTTAATTTTCACATTTTTTACAAATTCTTTTACTCGACCAAATTTTTTACTTTTTGTAATCAAAACTACTACAGATGGAATAGTTTACTAAACAAGGAAGATATGTGCCCAATAGGGAGAACTTATCACTGATAGTTATGCTAGGGAAAGCATAGAGGTAATCAAGAGAAGGAAAATTCATCCTTGAATTCGAACTGATTTACATGAAACACTTATAATTGCCTAAAACGTCACACTAAAAATAAGAAACTGTTACCTACCTCATGTTTTTTCTTCGAGTACCCGTTATCCAGGTTCATGCACACAGCTAGGGTCCCTGGGCATATTCGAAAATGATACTTCAGTAAATCCGGATTATTCTCTGGCCAAGTCACAATCATCTGGTC
Organism: Pyrrhosoma nymphula; assembly: GCA_963573305.1. Classification (NCBI taxonomy): domain Eukaryota; kingdom Metazoa; phylum Arthropoda; class Insecta; order Odonata; family Coenagrionidae; genus Pyrrhosoma; species Pyrrhosoma nymphula. Next base: position 13,983,576 of record OY754327.1, read on the forward strand.
TTCTAACGGCCTTGCTTGTCCATACAAGTCTTACACCACCTTCACCTGGGGCCAAGAATTATGTATCATGTTCCAAAAATAGCTTCCAATGCACCCATATCCAACTCATGCAATATCTTCAGTTTTAACCAGCTGGCAGAGTAGGGCAAAATAATTACCCAGAAGGAGCCTGTAAGGATATTTAATTTAATGAGTAACCAATGCTGTATGCAAAATTGACATGGCAAATTAAAAAAAACGTTGCTACAGTAAAAAATAAATTAAAAATACATTTGATAAAAAATACATAGGATTAGAAATCTTTCGTCACTGTCATTGTTGAGTTGCAGGCTATTATTTCTTTTCAGTTGTACTTATCGCCCTTTAAATGTAAGGTTTTTATCTATGGTTTAAGTCCATTGTGATCGTGTAGCATTGTTAAATATCACGTCAAAAATCTTACATTTTCACCGAGGTAATATGTCACGCTAATTATATATAAGGCAAGAAGTTTCATCCATGAGATGGTATAAAAAACCCAATACTTTAGCATTGAAAGGTATACGGTTTTTACTATGCAGGTTCAACCAAAATTATGAGATATTTTATCAAGATCCGATATGAGGAGATTGTCCAGAGGATTTATCGATTTCACTAATTGTGTCAGTACATCAAAATTAATCAACTGATTTTAACTGATAATGAATCTTTTTTACAAATTCTTTTACTCGACCAAATTTTTAATTTTTTGTAATAAAAACGACGACAGCTGGAATAGTTTACTAAGTATAGAAGATATGTACTCAATAGGGAGAACTTATCAATGATAATTATTCTAGGGAAAGTATAGAGGTAATCAAGAGAAGGAAAATTCATCCTTGAATTCGAACTTATATACATGGAACACATGTAATTGCATAAAACGTCACAATAAAAATAAGAAAATGTTACATACCTCATGTTTTTGCTTCGAGTACCCGTTTCCATGTTCATGCACACAGCTAGGGTCCCTGGGCACATTTGAATATGATACTTCAGTAAATCCGGATTTTTCTCCAGCCAAGTCACAATCATCTGGTCTTCTAACGGCCTTGCTTGTCCATGCAAGTCTTACACCACCTTCACCTGGGGCCAAGAATTTTGTATCACGTTCCGAGAATAGCTTCCAATACGTCCATATCCAACGCATGCAATATCTTCAGTTTTATTCAGCTGGAGAGTAGGGCAAAAGTATTACCCAGCAGAAGCCTGTAAGGGTATTTAGTTTAATGAGTAACCAATGCTGTATGCAAAATTGACATGTCAAATCACAACAAAACGTTGCTACAGTAGAGAATAAATTTAAAATACATTTGTTTCATTACAGAGAAAAAACCTTGCAGATTCAAGAGCCAATAAGAAATATTTATGGGGCTCATCTTCAGTAATCTAAATGAGCAAGAAAAATCTAAAGCAATTACTTCATGAAATAATAGGATTTATTTCTTTAGACATCACATTGGCTAAAAGATAAAGAAAATGTTTTCTATGAGGGTAGTGAAAACAACAAGCATACATCCCTATGATCAGTTTAGATAAATTGACAGCAAGAGCTAGGATGTTGGCTAAAATAAAATATGTATCATCCAATCAAAGAGAATGGAATAAAAAACGGTTTTTCACATCTCCACATATTTTCCCAATTTTCATTTTTTTGTCATCAAAGAGCGTGGCAAAGAATCGACGAATTGGGGATTCCAAATTTCCAAAATGAACCCTTCTTCAATTCAATACAATTCAATTCAATAATTTACCTTGAGGACTCCAAGTGGTGCATTGATAATGACTGATCAGCTTGAAATTCTTCGCCATTGGCAGTGCCAACTACGCCACGAGCGCAAGCAGCAGTACTCCATCTCACAACAAGCTTGCAGTATTCTACACATCCTTCAGGCAGATCTCGAAGCATAGGTGCTATTACACCAATATAATAAAGAGATAGACGGACTTCTCCTGCATGCAGGATCATCTGTGTGCCTAAACATTGAGCACTAACAGTCCATAGGTTGTCAATAATGTGAAAACGAGATTCATTTTTTCCTGTTTCTTCACTATTGTGACCTAAAATAAAGATGAACGATATAAATAGAAAATTAATATATGAATTGATTTGCTTAGAGGAAAAATGCCATGTTATCTTTCGTAAGTAAATATAAAAATGTATATATTCTGTAATACTAGCCTAAGCTTAACCAATATTCAAACATCATTTGCAAACTCATAGCCTTCTGTGATAACAGATTCAGCAATGAACGTAGTTTAGCAGTATTACACTGATATCTTTTAATGAATATTGTTATTATTTTTTAGTAGCTAAATTTCATAGCCCATTACGAATATTAATATTTTGCAACAGATTTAATACTGTTGGAAACAGACATCCACAGAGACATTTTTATGATAAGGATAATATCTGGCTTTAGAAGCCTTTTAAAGATCTGGCAGAATAAGTCAGATATATAATACCAAAATGAGAGAAAACCATTACGATTACTTGATTAATACAAAGAAAAAGTAAATACCTCAACTATCATTGAAGAGCTTTTGATAAAGTAATTGAGGAGTTGCCTAAAAAAACGCACTAAAATATACCAAGTCGCTAAAAAATGCCAGATGCGTTTAAAAATGAAGCTACTAAATTGGACAATCCGTGTGACAATATGGGAAAATGAGTCGGTTAACACATTCGGTTGAGGCGCTGCCAATAGGTGGCATTTTGTACTTTTCATAGGAACGTATGCTGTCTTTCAGTGTCACATGTTACCGGGATATCTAAATATATGTATATTATTTTCACATGTCATCCTCATTATTGTCCCATGACTTGTACCAGGCCCATAAATTATTGAAACCTCCTATGAATGTACTCCTTTCTCAAAAATTCCCTTTGCTTGCCTCTGATATAAATTTCAAAATTGTATCTTATTAGTGCTCATCCATTTTGTAAACACAAAATAAGATTTCGACACTCATTATCTTTGATCTCCAGTGCAACATGATAATGTACATGTTCTGAACAAACTTGCAATCAATAAACCATTTATCCATGCATTTACGGAGTCACTCACAACTGCACATTTTTGCGACATTCTACAAAGAAAAAGTCATTGGCCTTGACCGGGATTCAAAATTAGATCACTCGATTTCGCAACGGTGCTTAACTTTAGCCAGTTAAGCTACTGAGGCTACTAACCTCCTCCTCAAAAATCTACCGTGGAGGAACACACCTCGGTAACTGAAATGGCTAAAGTACTTAAACAGAGTTAACATAAGAACATTTGTCACGTACACTTAACGTGGTTCGAGCTCAGTCCGAGACATGGAATGGGCAGAGCTCCCCACAAATACTGTTTCTGATGACTGTACACTGGCACAGTTAAGAAGAGAAGCTTATACAAAATCACTCAGATTATTTTATTTAACTAAGAAAGTTAAATCATACTGTCAGTCTTTATCTCATTAGAAAGGAAATTTTCACATTTTTTACAAATTCTTTTACTCAAAAAGATTTTCTACTTTATACAATCATAACGAGTGAAGATGAATTGGTTTACTGAACATAGAAGATATTTAGTCAATAGGGAAAACTAATCACTGATAATTAATTATATATCATGAAAAGCATAGAGGTGATCAAAGGCAGAGAAATTCATTGCTGAAATATAACTGATTTCCTAGAAATACTTATAATAGCAGAAAACGTCACGCTGAAAATAGGAAAATTCAACCTACCTAATATCTGAGCTTCAAGTGTCAATGGTACAGGTTCATACACACAGCAAGGGTCTCTGGGTATATTTAAAGATGGTACTTCAGTAAATCGGAATATTTCTCCGTCCCAGACACAAACAACTGGTCTCCGAGCGGCCAATTCTTCGCTTGTACATGGAAGTCTTACACCTCCAGCAGCTGGGGCCAAGATATGTCTCTCATACTCCAAGAATAGCTTTCTTACACGCCACTATCATGCTCGTGCGACGTTTTCAGTTTTATCTGTTGGCAGAGTAGGACAAAATAATGAGCCAGCACAAGCGTGTAAGGTTATATTCTTTATTGAGTGATCAAGAATGAATGAAATTAAAACAAAAAGTTACTACAGTAAGCCATGAATTAGAAATGCATCTTGTTTGATTACAGAGAAAAAGCCATGCTGATAAATGAGCCGATAGAAAAATTTAATGGTACCTTTCTCCAGCACTTTATATGAGTAATTAGAATCTATAGTAATTACCTCATGAAAGAATAGAATTTATTGCTTAAGACATCATAATGGCTGATAAGATTTAGGAAAGTTTTCTAAAGATTAATAAAAAAAACAATGAGCATGAATTCGCATGATGACATCAGACAAGGATATATTCAAAGCAAGAGATAGTATGATGACTAAAATAAAATACGTATCTCATATTCAAAAACATTGAAAAAATAATGGATTTTCACATCTCCACATATTTTTCCCAATTTATATTTGTTTGTTATCAAAGATCCTGGAAAACAAATGAAAAAATTTGGATTTCAAATCTCCAAAATGAACCCTTCTTCAATTCAATACATTTCAATTAATAATTTACCTTGAGGACTCCAAGTGACGCAGTGGTAATGACTGAACAGCTTCGCATTCTTCTCCATTGGCAGTGACCGCAACGCCACGAGCACAAGCAGCAGTATCCCATCTCACCAAGACGTACAGCTTACAGTATTGTACACATCCTTCATGCAGATCTCGGAGCAAAGGTGCTGATGCATCAATATACCCAAGGAGTAGACGGGCATCACCTCCATGCAGAACCAACTGTGCGCCCAAACATTGAGCAATAACAGAACATAGATTGTCACCAATGTGATAATGAGATTCATTTGTTGAAAGAAACATTAATTTTGAAGCATCTTCTCATTGAAGTTCAGGAAAATATTTCAGTTCATTGATAATGCGACCTAAAATAAAGTTAAATGATAAAATTAGAGAATAGGATATGAACTCGGTGCTGTTAGGAAAAATGTATTAATGTCATTTTTATCATTCGTGAGAGCGTATCAAACCGTTACCGCCGCCATAGCTGCTTGTCTTCATCACTAACGTACAAGCGTTAGAACTACTTTAGAACCACCAGTGGGATTCAGACCTCAGTTTGTTTATTTGTCTGTTTGAACTTAGAGCTTACACAAAATATCATTACCGGGAAGATGCAACATAGATTATATAAGGGTATTATTATATGTTAAGTATATTGTTTCATTTTTTTCGCTTGCTGACTTACAAGCAGCCTCATTATTCATTGTAGGGTATGAATGAATTATCTGTTAAGCAGATCGCTTGATTGTTAAAATAGACTCATGTGTAGGCATATAATAAAGAAGTAATAACCGTTATTTTTTCTTGTAGAATACAAAGAGAGGTCAGCCAGTTTCGAGGTCAAGAGTGAACTCACCACAGTCAAATTCCTAAGTCACTGCAATATATATTTGCAATATATTTGTGCAACTCAGAAGTAAAGAATATTTACTATTCATTGAGGGCCTAAGAGTCCAAGTAATACAAGTGACATCAGCACGAAAAACGATAAAAGTGTATATATTTTCTAATTTGGTAACGTTGAGTACAATCAGGTAACTACAGAAATAGGAATGCAAGGAAAGTGTTTGAAAATAAGGAGCTAAGATCTAGCCACCGATCACCTAAGATACTTTGCTTTTTGTCATTTCTTCCCGAAGTACAGTGATACAGGTGACAGTGGACGATGTTTGTAACTTGCATTAATTTGACTGTCAGTCCCTCAATTCATTGGTGTAATCTAACGATTAAGGTAGGTTTAGTGGAAAGGCAATATAATCCTTCTTGGTTTTTCTAATGTACTGGGCCCTGTTCACCTATAATATATGCTACTTTATCACAGCGTTAGTCCTACTCACATTCATCTCGCGCATTAAACCTATTTTTCTTTTTCCTCTTTTTCCGCACGCCCAGCATCCTTCCTTCAATCACAGTTTCAACCAACACTTCGCCCCTCATTACCTCCTCATACCACCTACTTTGCCTTCCCATCATCTCGTGCATAATTATCCTTTCATATCCAATCATTCACTTCCTCGTTTATATCCCCCTCCGTCCACCGCAGCAACTTCTCCATTCTCCTCCACCTCAATATCTCGAACGCCTTCAGCTTATTGTCGTCTTCTTTAAACAAAGTCCACGATTCTGCCCGATTCAACGCTTAAACGTTTAGATGGGGAATAAGTGCTTGCTAGCGAGACAGTTATTATGAGGATAAGGGAGGAGTTGTCTTTTATGGCAATGGCTTTTTATGTTTTTTGTCTTTCGATTTGAAATTGGATCGCTTTTTCGACAGTCCTCAGATGAAAGAATCTGTTTTTTTATTAAAAATATTCTTCCCTTAAAAAAACTGGTGTTCTCTGTAAGTATCTATTAACACACTCTAATTACTGATCAAATAAAAATATAGGGACATTAAAATCAACATTTGGAAGCTCTATGTACATTCTTAAACGCAGCTCATTTCGCAACCGAACATAAACTTGAAAAGACAGAAAAATTAAGAACAGATAGCGAGCTTAAATGATTTCCACCAAAAGGAAAACAAAAGAACTTTGAGAATTGCATCCGCGATTGTTTTTTTCTGTTGAGCTACATTTAAGGAATCATACTTTGTCAATGTAAAAGTTACAATTAATATGTTGTAAAATATTACATTTTTCAAAAAGTGGTTTCATCCAATTCGATAACTTTGCACAATTCTTTCGCCCGAGGTGCTTGTGTATTTACGAAAAGCAATCATACGGAAAGTTGGAAAACGTTTAGCTGCTGCACATTTTTCCATTCGTCGTTATTCTTGTGCACTGACATGCACTGAAGAGACTGGTCAAATTCACTTAATTTCATACTTTTTCACCCCTTTTTTAAATATTTCCAGACTGGCTGTGTTATCACAAGATTGAAAAAACTTATATAAGGAAATATATTGTGCTTATATATAGACATGGACACCTGCGATGGTCTGAAGCCAAAAATTATGGATGTTATTTTAATTAAATTATAACAAAAAACATTCACATAAGTACACGTATTCAAGGATAATAATACAAATGAAAGTTCTCACAAACCTGCTCCGTGGAGAAAATCCACCTAATCGGGGAGAGGTGCCTGATGTTATGGCTATCAGTCCGCATCACGAGGTGCGGCGAGGGTGCAGGACTAGGTGGTATTGTCCTGAAATTATGAAGGTGATTAATTCATTGAAAATCTTTTCAGAATTTCAGAGTTCAGAATAAATTTTATATTTGGTGTTCAAATATAAAAGCGAACCAATAATATGAAATTATTAACAATAAGTATTGCCATATCAAAGAATAATCAGCAATAACTATAAAGAATGGAAATGTATTTCAGTGATAATTGTAAAAAAGAGTAAGATTTGTAGTATTGTGTATAATATTGATTGCATTTCGGAACATTGACACTTAGATAAGGAGATAAAAAGCCTTTAAAAAACAATAGAGAAATGAAAGTAGCTTACCTGCTATGATGCCCCCGCGTCCCCTCCTGGTCCGCGGGGCCTACTCCCCTCTTGAAACAACGGAACTTCAACCCCACCCGGGTGTACCGGTCCTTGAGCCACTGGAGCCTCCAGTACTTCTTCTTCGATCACCTCCTGGCAGAGTTCGAAGGCCCAGTGGTCAGAGGGCCGGTACCTGGCGAAGGGCGTCCAAACCGCCTCCAGGGGCCCATTCCTCCCTGGACATCCCCTTCGGGGGGGGACCTCCAGAGGGGGGACCTCTGGAGGCACCACCACCTCCGGTGTTTGCACCTCGCTGCTCTCCCCGTCATCCCTCCTCAAAAAGCCTAGAATGTGTAAGAGGGAAGGATATATGTTGTCAGAAGTGTATCATTGCCTCTCGTCAACTAAGTATTAAGTCCACCGATGTATGTAGGTCTACTGGTATAGTTATCACTATTCTAGCACACTTCACACTCGGAAACTCTTATTATTTACATCCACATTCCTTTCTTAGCATTAAGTATTTTTAATCCCCTTTGGTTACATGGCAAGTTTACATTCCTTCTCGCTCGCTACCAAATTCTTTTTTCACATGATTGTGTCCCTTTTACTGTACATAAGCCGAAATTTATACCAGTCAACAATTTACGCAACTGTTTAAGTAGCTTGCATTTATCATTTTGTGAATAATCACTTTTGATTTACTCGATGTCTTGAAAAAAAAATACGTGATAAAAATAGTAAGCAGCTAATCCTATATTTATCTCGTTTACCCATTCTTATAAAGTTAACACTTCGTTCAACATCATGAATAGTCAAATGTCCAAAAAATGAAGACGCCGGCTAATATTAACGTGTAGAAATTCGTAGAGGGAGGAAAATGTGAGGTAGAATGGCGAGCAAAAGTTTTATATGAGCTAGTAGTAGGGTACTAATTAAATACACTGAATATCGCATTAAATTATGTAAATTCATGCATCTATAATGACTCATCTAGTGAATTCGAACAAAAATTTACGTTGGCGGTGAAAAGGAGTTACAATTTTGTGCCATGGCATAATATGTAATATGCATTACCAATTACAAGATGGGTAAACTCCACATAATATAAGCATTACTTTTAACAAGCGATTGCAGAAAACATTAACGGTTACCGTATATTTATCCAAATATAAAATTAACGTTAAAAATATCATGAACAATTTCTCAGTTACAATGGTTATCTTAGAATTGACAATAAAGATGCATTATATTTAGAGGTTATTCATTTCTACTTACACAGGGCTGCACCCATTTTGAGCCGCAAAGTTAACTTTGTAGAACACCTTTCGTACTGAATACTCTCTTTCGGACTCTCAACTGAAGAGACGATTAACGACACTAGAAATGAAGTTCCGTCATGGCAACGCCAACAATGGTCCGCGATATTCTATGGCGGTCGCAGGAAGATGGATTTGTATTATTATAGCGACGTGGTTCTACTGTATTCTGTCCGGGATACTATTTAACCTTCGAGATATTCATATACTTTTTAAAAAATACTTATAAAAAAACTCAAGGATAACATATGTTGCTTCTAACCCTTCTTTTAGCCGTGTTTTGACTTAAACATTTATTCGGAGTTAAGAATTTTTTAAATCTATTTTTATTTCCTTTAAAATGTTTTACTGTGAAAAGTCGAAATTTATCGTTTGCAATGATTTGAATTTTGACCTGCGTTTATTATAATATTGCTAAAATTAATGCATTCTCAAATGATTCGACAGATATTGAATTGCATTCTTACGTGGGGATTTTGTTCGTGAAATAAATTGATGAATTCTTAATAGGTATTAAAGTCTTATACATCTGCTTATGGAAAACAGTTTACTGGAAGTCATGCTTAAATTTAACACATGACCCTTAGAGCTGGGACACGTCCCCACCGAACACAACCGCACGACTGTGCGGCCCTTATATACCGGGCCAACATCCAAGGTGGGTGACATGGGATACCAGACAGGGTTGAGCCCAGTAGGAACGTATCTCCAGGACATATTTCTAGGCAGTAGCTTTATTTGTAAAAGGTACATATTAATAAACCAGGGATTCTTGAACTTTAGTCCAGAAACTTACATCAAAGATTATACAATTGGCACTTTGTCGAAAAATACAATCTCTTCTACAAATGCGGGAAGGAAGTCAAGGACATGTAGTATACTCTGTAATCCAGCGTGACCCTCGACCAAATGATTTCGGCTGTAGTCAGGTTAATACTAGGAACTAGCACTGCCCATTGCCAGGGCATGTCGTCAACTTACGCTTCCACCGTATGGGAAAGGTTGGTAACAAAATATACTAGTTTAGATTTGAGCATCCCACACATACTAGTTTTGATAGAAAAATAAAATATTTTTTTTCTTAGAGAATAGTTATTTGATAATGAATAATCATTTGTTTTCTTTCTAAGCAATCCCCCTTAGATATAATACACTTGTTCAAAAGATTTTTCCAATCTTGGAAGAACTTCTGGAACTGATTTTTCGGTATATAATTTGGCTACTTTCGCAGTTCTGTTTTCTTCTCATAAATGGTGGCAAAACGTCGTCCTTTCATGGTTCTCTTCAGCCTAGGGAATAGAAAGAATTCATTGAGGCCATGTCCGGCGATTGCAGTGGATGAAGTAAAATATTGGTTTGTTTTTTTTACCAAAAATAAGGATTATGCAAAGAGGTGTGGGCGGTAGCATTTTCGTTGTACAATTTCCACGAGTTTTTCTGCCAAAATTTTGGGCGCTTTCGTCGGATTGCATAACACCAACGGTGCATACAATCTAGGTAGTAATATGGTATAAACCGTACAACAACTATATGACAGGAACTCATGATGCACTACACCATTGAAATTGAAGAAAATTAGTTTTTTTTAAATTCCCCGTTTTTTTAAACAAAAACCTTGTATTTTAACCACTTTGTGTTCCCAATGCAACATTTCTTGATTCAAAGCACTGGAAGTTGTAGAATGAAACAGATCCAGGATACCTTTGTAGCCTGCAATGTTAGGGACATGTACAGTGCGTACCCTAGGAAGGAAGAAAATGGAATCTCGGACTTTTCGGATTGAGGGCGGAGTAAGTTGAAGAGACTGTCAGTGCGTGTCGATAATAACACCAAGGTATCGGAGTTTCTGCACAGGGGTAAGGATACACTTTATCATGTTGAGGGTAATTCCTAGCTCATTTTCAAGGAAGTCAATCATTTGGTTAACCAGTTACCGGCGGAAGGTCCGTTCAAGATGAGCACCCAGTCGACGAGATATGGTATCACAGTGAGACCAAACCTAGTGAGCACTTCACTTGACACCGCCCTCGACAACCGTTGTAGTATGGCGGATGCTAGATCAATAAGTCCATGAGTAGTCGGTGAAACATTCAAATATCTCGTCCACATCGGATGCATTAGAACTTTTTATGTTAGAAGAACGCTAGGATTTGAAATAACGCTTGTTATAATTCGAGCCTCACTAGGTAACTGTCACAGGGGATAGCGCGCATCGCTGCCGCTGGATTTTTTCGCTGAAACTTAGTTTTATTCAAAAACGGTGTCCACAGGGAAAGATGACGAATAAGACGTGCACCTCCAGAGGCTTTGAGAATCAATTAACTTTAGCACGGAGGGCACATGTTGGATTACCGTTGACCAATATGTCTGCATAACACAAGGTGGAAAGATAATAATAATATAATAATGAAACGATTATTGTTGTAGACCCTTATCAGCCTTTCAGAAATTTTGAGACATTAATTATCATTTGCACAAGATATAATTGAAGAAAAAATAATTATACTTACAAGATAGTGTGTACAAAAATTTATTCATAACTATTAAAATTTTATAAAAATAACACAAAAAAGTGTTTACACAAGAAAAATAAAACTAATTAGAATATTACAAAAAAATTATTCTTTATTAAATTTCCTCTTTTACAGTTTTTCATTTACATGGAATGAAATAATTTTCTTTTAAAGGAAAGTACAGATTTGCATGTTTTACATCTATTTGGAGAGAATTTTTATTTTTTGATGCTGTGAACATTTGTAGTGCATTTCAGTTTTGTGCTGTGGTCACAGTGCAGTTCCTGAGCAATTTTGTGTGTCACTCACTGAACTCCGGGTAAAATTGAGAATTAGCGTACAAGTGCATAGGATTTGGCGACTTGGGATAATTGGCGACTACAATGACGAGTTCCAAATCTTTTGGGGTAGCATGGGGGAACGCATTTCCTGGCTATTAAATTAGACACATTCACTGAATATTTTACGTGACTAGAAATAAGCTTAATTTTGTAAGATTTACATTTGCATACTACTGGATTGATTTAATCGTTAGAAACTGCCACAGAGGACAACGCGCATCGCTGCCGCTGCATCTTTTAGCTGAAACTTAGGTTTATTCTAGAATGGTGTCCAAAGGGAAAGATCACGAATAAGACGCACACCTTCAGAGGCTTTTGGAATCAATTAACTTTGGCACGGAGGGCACATGTTGGATAACCGTGGGCCAAATATGCCCGCATAACACAAGGCAGAGAGATAATAATAATATAATAATGAAACTTTTATTGTTGTAGACCCTTTATCGGCCTATCAGACATTTTTATACATTAATTATCATTTACTCAACATAATATTAAATAAAAATAATGATACATACAAGATAGTGTTTACACAAAAATATACATAATTATAAAAATTTTACACAAAAAATAAAAGAAAGAGTTTACACAAAAAATGAAAATTAATTGTAATATTACAACATTTTTATCTTTTTTCTTTTTCTCCTAAATTTTTATATTTACATCCCTATTTCTTTAAATAGAAAGGTACAAATTTGCATGCTTTACATCTATTTGAAGAGATTTCTTATTTTTTTGATGCAGTGGCGATGCATGATTTGTAGTACATTTCAGTTTTATGCTGTGGTCAGAGTGCAGTGCTTGTGCAGTTTTGTGTGTCAGTCACTTAACTCCGGGTAAAAGTGTAATTCAGAGTAGAAGTGCAGAGCATTTCGCGACTTGGGAATGTTGGCGCCTGCAATGACTAGTTTCAAATCTTTGGGGGAATTATAGGGGAACGCATTTCTTGGCAATTAAATTGGACACATTCACAGAATACTTTAGTATTTTATTTAGCCGTCTATTCCTATAAAGGCTCAGGCGGCTAAATATAAACTTAGTTTTGTAAGAATACATTTGCATATAATTGAATCGTTTTTATCGTTGGATAAACTATTTTATAAGTTTCGCTCAAAAGCATACTCTTCCATTCACAATCAATTCCATTTTCATAAGTCATTGATTTTTCGCACAAAACCTAAAAACACATGTTTTTATGTATTAGTTGAATTAAATAATATTTGATGCAAACAATATTGCCTAGACTACTATTCTCCTATTACTCACATCGTTCAGAGCAATTCCTAACTAAATAAACTCATATAATATTATAAATAAGAGAAAGAGATTCGGTTTTTCCATACGAATTTCAGATTCATACGTGAATGCAATAACCAAATTTTCGGAAAAATGGTCTTCAACTGCGATATTCCTGTTGCAGTTTCAAAATACATTTTAAAAAATGTTAACAGTTTGGAGTATGACCATTGCGTAGTATAGACTGTCGTCCGGATTTCATAAACTATTAATAAAATAATAAAAACTCATTTAGAAAGAATAGAGAGGGATACAGAGACGTAATACTTCAGGAAATAACAAATATTACATGATTCCTGGCGAAAGTATAAATAGCCGTTCTTGCTGCTCATTTCACGGATCGACATATTTCACGGATCAGATATATATCAGGAAGGTACCTGTGGCATTGAATCGAATGATATATATGGTAGGGAATACTTATTTTTTAAAAACTGAATTAAAATCACCCTGGGGTATAATTATCGCAAGAAAAATGTTGAAAGGCATGAAACTAGAGAATGGTAATTCGAAAGAAAACTTGAATTTCGTAAAATATGAGAGGCTTCATCTCATTACTGTCTTCTTATGGTGGCATATTTCAGGAGATAAACATTTACGCTGTATCTTGACGAAAATTTGGTAAATTAGTTTTACAGGATTATTTTTGCATTGCTGCACATTGTAATGTCAACGAAATTGCGAAGGAACGGAATAGTTCATGTTCACAACCCATTTAAAATTATTTCAACTTACGCTCACCATAATAAATGAAAACCGCGATCACTTGCTTGATTGTTGCACGGAAGATTAGCTTACTCAACCTAAGGAAACAATATTTTTCTTTTAATACATTTGCACACAACTTTAGGGAATGATTTCGCCAACAATGGCAAAGCCTTCAGGTTTTTCATCATATTTCATTCATAGTGCAACAACACCTTTTCTAAAAACCAATAACACAATTTTTGTTGAGCTCCAATCTTCTGCAGAAACATGAAATAAGTGTTTCATTCTCCAATGACGGCTATGATCGGAAGGAAATTCCCTTTGCATTGCCGTCAACCTCGGGAACATCCAAGCCGAGTGGTCATTGGAGATAAAATATGACAAAAGAATGATTTCATTAGGAGTTACATTATGATACAACATTTGTTCCGGAGAAACATTGAATCTATCTGGGTAATGAACTATTTCGGGTGAGTTAAAATAAAATTAACATAACTGTAAGCGAAAAATTTCGATATATCCAACTAACATTTTCTGAAACCTTGAGAAATTGTTGGATGTCAGTTGTTGGGGGAGGTCAAATGGCACCAACAGGGTTATGAGGGTATGATAATTATATTAGGATTTTTAAGCGAATGGTGAAAAGTTGGAGAGAAACCGGGCATCGGTATTACCCTACTCGAGTGCTGCACTATCTATGTTGTACCTGTGTAGCCTCATGGAAAATAGCTCCTTTTATGTGGTTAAACCTTATATGTTCCAATATCCAATATTCGTAATCCATTTCCTTTGCTTTTATCGTTTGCCATGTAATCCGTCAGGATTCCGAGGCTCAGTTTTGGGATTTTTATCTATATGAATTTCTCATAGGATAGGGAGCTGGCTTATTGGTATAACACTTTATCCTGGATTGGGACCGGCAGTGGTACTGAATAGCTACACTATTCACCCCGCAGTTACCCAAGTGGAGTCACTTAAATAAGTTAAGTTTAATAACAAACAAAGCAGAAAATGTTTTAGTTGATCTGATCATTACTTACAGAGATTATGGTTGTTCCGTAAATATTGGTATTTTGAACCTTCGAGGGAGGCTGGGGGGGAGAAAGCTCCAGAGGGATTTATTGAGGGCTTTAGTAATTATGTTCCTCTGTTAGTATTCTATCAGTGGAGTAAAATTCAGCTCTACACTAATTATATCCGATTCAAATCCTTCGTTAACTGCGCTACAATGCTCACCATGTAACTTTGTCTACACTGAATTAGGCGTTAGGAGCATAAAGATTAAGTATGTTATACGGTACATAGGTCTGTTAAAGTTTTAATGAGGGACAGTAGGAGATTCTCTCCTTGGAACCGCATTAATGGAAGTGAGGGTATCAAAGAGGAAAATTTAATTACACGTGTAAATATTAAATAGGCAATCACTATCTGATGCATAGAGCCCAATATCATTAAAAGACAAGATAGCCCGATATCATATTAAATTTGGAATCATTATCACTGCTATGGTATTTACAAAGTACAAACAAGGTTTAGGGGAACGTAAGTCTATGAAGGCGTTTAGAGCATAAATATTGAAGTGCATTATTTGTGAAAATCTTATTATTATTCTTTTTTAATTTAGATGACCGATGACGGCTCTGTATTTTATTTGTTTCTATATGTGCTCGACATTCCCGTTGCAATGCCTCTTTTTCTTACTAATAAGCACACTTATACTGTGGCATTTTCCCCCCCGTTTTTTTGGGCAATTCTCCTCTTTGGACAGTTTCTCCTCTGCGGACTGTTTATCCTCCGGACTTAGCCGAAGGACTTGCCCGAACGACATGCGCGCTAACGACATGTGCGCCAACGACGGCCAAAATGCCTACGACTACAAAATGCAGCGACTACTGCCAGCGACTTCTGCCACGACTTCTGCCACACCTTTCGCCGCACCATTCGCCGCACCGTTCGCCGCACCGTTCCCTCACCAGGTCCTGCACCGTTTTTATAGCCAGTAAAGTGAGGAAGGATACCAAAAATGCGGTCATCCTGACCAAGGCACAAAGGCTGTGATCCTGTATTCTGCGGCCGACGCCAGAAAACAGTTCCTGGCGCTCCAATTAAAAACTGCCACCCTATCTATCACCCATCCCATTATTTCCTCCCCTCCATGGCTACCAATCGCCAACCTCCTGACCTTACCCATTTCACCTTCGTCCTTGTCGACAGACCCCCTCCTCAGCTGACTCGTGTCCAAGCTCGCTCTCTATTGCTTCCGAGACGCCGACCGGGTAACACCGTTGTGTGAGCCTGCTGACTAAGTCACTTTTGTACTTAAGAGAGAAGTTCAACCTCTCGTACTTGTTAAACTTAAACTATTTTCCGACTGGTAACTTTAACTACGGTCGCCTGGCACTCGACCTATGGGTAAATTATTGTAATTGGTTTGGTTCTATTTTGTGATTTGTAAAATATATTGATAAGTTAAGTTTATGATTGATAATACTTGTGTTTCGTTCGTTTTCCTCATTTTTCTCACCCGAGCTTGGAAAGAGTTTGTGTTTTCAAGAGTGTTATCGGCGAGAAAATCTGCTCCTTCTCCCGATAGCGCTACAAACTGGTAGCAGAGCGTGGTTGTTCTTTTCCTGTCTTTCCAACGCAGTTGGTGAGTGTTTTATGGGGATCTTGATCGTCATTATTTCTGGTATTTCATTTTCTTCCTTCACGGAAGTTTTGTCTCTGCCGCTAACGGCAATCTAAATAGGCAAGGGTTTTATTTTTCGTAATTTATTTCGTGTTCCTGGTTTCCAGTTCGAGGCCCTAGAATAGGTCATTGTAAATTCCTGTCGGAGTTTAGTGTGTGAATTCTTGTGTGACGAAGTTTTTTCGTCTTATCTTCCGGCAATTTGAGTGGAGTTTCGTCAGTATGCCTGGTGATTCAGTCGATCAGTACGCAAGGGCTTACTTGACCACGGCCGAGGACAGGCGTGCTAGATCTAATGGGGGATCTGTGCTTACACTTGAAACTTCTGGTGTTCCGGCGGAATCCACACCCAACGTGGTTCCCCGAGGCCAGGTGAACGAGCAGAATCCAACCCATGTCGCA
The DNA here is from genome assembly GCA_963573305.1 of Pyrrhosoma nymphula. Taxonomy (NCBI): domain Eukaryota; kingdom Metazoa; phylum Arthropoda; class Insecta; order Odonata; family Coenagrionidae; genus Pyrrhosoma; species Pyrrhosoma nymphula. The sequence continues at coordinate 14,000,376 of OY754327.1, forward strand.
CCGCCAGTCCCAATGCAACCTGTTCTGCCGCTGTCTGAAGGTCTGGTCATAGTGAAGCAGCTGATCGCTGATTTTCCACCATTCGAGGTTTCCAATACAGAAAATTGGTATAATTTCATGTTGAAACTGACAGAAATTGTCTCTCTTTCGCTAGTTCCTTTGTCTACGTTGTTGTATTTAGTCATTACCAAGCTGCCAGCTAGTTCTCATCAGTTTTGGCTCTCTATGTTAAATCAGAATCTTTCGTGGGCCGAAATTACCAAACGAGTTTGGGGAAGAATTGTAAGTGATCGAGAGTTTGACCGTCTTGTTACCACTAAAGTAAAGAGATTTCAGTTCCCCCGTGAAACTCCTAATGATTTCGTATGTTCTGTTCGTAACGCGATTCAAGTGTTGGCGTTAGAGTTCACCGAGTGCCAAACCGTTCGGTTAATTATTCAAGGGTTAAATCCTCTCACGAAATCCGCCATAATGTTTGCTCGCCAGCCCACGACCTTTGAGGAGTTAGACTCTGTCATAACCCAGGCGTCAAAGCAATTGATGGATTGTGCCGAGTACGCCAATACATTTCATAGTATTTCTCCTAATGTCTCCCCAGTTGCCGCAAGGCAAATAATTTGTTCGTATTGTCGTAAAATTGGGCATCATGCAAGGGAATGTCGGAAGAAAGCCCGTGAAACACGCCAACCAGCCGTGAGTTTCATGAGCGTACGTCAAAATTGTAACAGTAATTTGCCCCTTCTTCCGATAAAACTTCAGTCTGTTTCTTGCAATGCCCTCATTGATACTGGTTGTTCCGTTTCTATTTGCGACGAAAAGTTCTTCAAAACTCTTAAAATTCGCGGTGGCAAAACTCAAAAGTCTTCCGACTCTATCGAGCTATTGACAGTTTCTGGTCAACCGTTTCAATTAAGGATGTCGATCCAACTTAAGGTGCAAATCGACAAATTTTCCTGGCAGCATACATTTTATGTAGCCAATATTCCATTTCCAATTCTTCTAGGCCTTGATTTTATTCGGAAATCCAATATGATTGTTCATCCGAAAGCTGTCTCTTTTGAAACGTCTCCCGCTACTAAGTTAAATTTTATCGCTTATTCAGTTGACAATTGCGCATCGAGTGCGTATCCCGAAGTGCCAAGCAGCAGTCGGTCGACAGATTCTTGCAGCAATCCTTTTCTCATTGAAAATGGATCTAATTCTTCAGATAATTTGATAAGTGAGTTAAAATATTTGTTGTCGCAATATCCCGATGTCATGACCCACGATTTGGGGACCACATCGCTTATGACTTACGAAATAGAATTAACTGACTGTAACCCGATTCGGAGTCATCCGTTCTCTTTATCTCCCGTTAAGGCACAGATCATGAAAAAACATGTGCAGTCGCTGCTCGACAAGGGAATTATTGAGAATTCTAACTCAAATTGGTCTTCTCCAGCCTTTTTAATTCCCAAGAAGGATGGTACGGAGAGGTTAGTTGTGGATTATCGTAAGCTTAATAAGCAGGTTCAAATAGACGGTTATCCCACTCCGTCGGTCGAACATGCATTTCAATATTTAGCTGACGCGAAATACTTTACCATACTTGATCTTAATTCTGCTTTTCATCAAATTCCTTTGTCTGAAAATTCGAAGAAATATACTGCTTTTGTCACACCATTCGGGATATATCAATATACTCGTTTGCCATTCGGGTTTGCCAATTCTCCCCAAGTATTCACTCGCTTAATTAACGAGGTACTGGGAGATCTAAAGTATTCTTGTGTGTATCCTTATATCGATGATTTGTGTATCTATTCAAAAAATTCCAGGGATCATATTAATCACGTCGATGCTGTCCTTAAGAGACTTCGTTTGGCTGGACTTACTGTATGTGAGGAGAAGGTTAAACTTGGCACTACGTCTCTCACCTTCCTGGGCCACTTGATATCCCATGGAAAACTTCAAGTTGATCCTGATAGAGTTAAGCCAATCGAAAATTTCCCTGCTCCAAAGAGTTTGAAGGAAGTAGCGAGATTTCTGGGGTTATGTGGTTTCTATTCCAAGTTCATTCCAAGGTATTCTGAAATTGCTATTCCTTTAAATCGCCTTAAACGTAATAATGTTCCCTTTCACTGGTCAACGGCAGAGAATGAAGCTTTTATTCAGTTAAAGCAAGCTTTGATTAAGCCCCCGGTGCTGTCTTTCCCTCGTTTCGAGGATGAATTTCACTTATTTGTTGATGCTAGTAGCCTCGCATTAGCTGCAGTGTTAAACCATAAAGTAAACGGTGATTTCATACCTGTGGCATTCGCTAGTAAAGCATTATTGGACCATGAAAGAAAGTTTTCGACTTATGAGTTGGAATGTATGGCTATATGCTGGGGGGTCGAGAAATTCAATGTGTACCTTCAAGTAAAACCTTTTCATTTGTATACTGATAATGGAGCATTGTCTTGGTTATTTTCACATCCCAAACAGCTGGGAAAGTTTGGTAGAATGATTCTTAAACTCTCTTCTTATAAGTTCACCATCCATCATGTACGGGGAACTGCCAATAATGTAGCTGATTGCCTTTCTCGTGTCGTTCCTGTGTCTAGTGATAATGTTGCTAGTGATATTGATTCATCTAAAGTTGGTGATGATCTATTTCCACCAATGGCTTGTGTATTGAATAATGTTCCTTTATCATTTGTTAATATTAGAGACCATCAAAGGTCAGATCCTACTCTGAGGGAGGTTCTCCAGAAATTGCAGAAAGATCCCTTGTCTTGTGCAAATTATTTTGTTAAGAACCAGCTGCTATGTTTTGGCAATTCAAAAACTCTTAGAGGGAAGGTGGTTTTACCTGTCGTGCTTCGACCAATGATATTCCAATATTTTCATTGCTCTAGTTTTGGCGCTCACCTGGGAATGTCCAAAACTTATGAGAAAATTAGCAGGGAATATTGGTGGAAGGATATGAAAAGGGAAATTTTTGACATTGTCAGAAATTGCCACTTATGTCAGACATGTAAACCTAGAAATTGTTCTTCGCCTGGCATGTTATCTTCTAACATCCCTTCTGATGTCTGGGAAAGAATTTATATCGATTTTGTCGGCCCATTCCCATCCACAAAGGGTAGTAATCAGTATATTTTAACACTGATTGATGGGTAGTGAAAATTTTGTATATTGGAGCCTGTACGAAAGGCTACAGCTGGTGCTGTTGTGTCTGTCCTCACTCAAAGAGTTTTCTCAAAGTTTGGTTTTCCAAAATATCTGGTCTCTGATAATGCTTCAGTTTTTAAGTCACACCTGCTTAGGGAGATGTGTTTACAACTTGGTATAAAACAAGTTTTCACATCTCCATATTACCCTTGTGCTAACCAAGTCGAAAGACTTCATCGAAATTTAAAATCTGCCTTGACAATTTTATGTAACAATGTTCACTCTACATGGGACCTTTTCCTCTATGATCTAAACTTTGCTTTCAATACTGCTGTACATGGTAGCACTGGCCAATCTCCTGCCAAAATAATGTTTGGTAGACAACTGCCACATCCTCTTACAAATCAGTGGTCAATTCCTATTGAGCTGTTCGAGGATAAAATTAAGGATGATCAGAGGAAAGCCTACTTGCAACAAGTGGTCGCCAATCTCAAAAAGGCAAGGGCAAAACATGGGGAGGCTTTTAACAAACTCCACTCTCCAGTAAATTTTGCCCCTGGGGATTTAGTTCTTTGTAAAAATCATCCTATTAGCTCAAAGGCAGACAAGAGAACAGCCAAGCTAATGCCTCTTTGGGAAGGTCCTTTCATTATTAAAAAATTTGTGTCTCCTGTAACAGTTGTTCTTGAGCTATCACATGATAAAGAAAAAATATGCCATGTCTCTCAGTTAAAAATTTATCATCGTGACTCTGTGAATTCTCACTAGCTCAATATGGTGTGACTTTTGCATTTTTCAAATTAACTCAATGAAATACTATGATTCTATTTAAACACACTGTTATTTGCTGCCTTTTAGTTGATCAATATGTACTATTCTATTAGTATATTATTATACAAATACTTAATAATGTGAACACAGTGATCACCATACTTAATGTTGTCTTCCTCTCAAAGTGTGCAATTTGTGAAATCAGTTGGAGGACGAATGGTCTGATTGGAATGGGATGTGGGGAGAACAGCCAGGAACATTCCCGAGGTGACTCGCTTCCAGATAAGTTGCGGAGGGTCAATGGCTGTTAAGATTCATGTGTGTGACATCGACAGTGATTATATCCATTGTCCTCCCAGGGTGATTAGTGCTTTCTTTATGGTGATTAACTGTGTAATTGCAAACATTATCATTTTCTGTCTCTACCTGGCTATCTAATTCCTGTAGTCAGGTTATGTATGTTGAATATTGGGTTGTTAGGTCATGTATCTGGCGTAGGGGGTGCGATCCCATCGCCCGGCAATTATAATGATTGTCGCAAACAGCACCCAGCTCTTGTATCATGCTTAGCTGGTCTGGGGTTCCAACCCCCAACAAATTTTGAATTGAATAATCCATGACGGTGGCCACTAAATTATTTTTCTATTTATTAGTTTTTTCTAACACGTTTGACTTAACCTGGCCCAAGAACTGATTGAATCTCTCATCTTACCCAAATTAATTTTCCATTTTTTGCTGTTTTTTCATGGAAAACAATTTCTTACATATGGGTAGTGACATTGGAGAGATATCAATCTAATTTGTCATTAAAATGACTCCAATCTTATCCTGAGTCATTTCTATCAACCCAAATTCCTTCATTGAGTTATCAATGCTTAACAGTACAACCCAATTGGTTGTGCGAAAAAATTTAATTAGTTTTAAGGTCCATGAAATTGATTGACCTCTCATCCTGAGTCGTTCTATCAACCCAACTTCTTCAATGACTGTGTTTATGCTTAACAGTGCAACCCAAGTGGTTGCATAAAACCATGTAATTAGTTTTTAAGGTTCATGAATATGGGGGATCCACTCACAAATTTTGAATTAATCATTAATATTATTAATACTAGGGTGAACTTGGAATACAGAATTATTGTTATACTTGAATTATCATTAATATTGTTAATACTAGGGTGAACTTGGAATACAGAATGATATTGTTATACTTGAATTATCATTAATATTGTTAATACTAGGGTGAACTTGAAATACACAATGATATTGTTATACTTTAATTATCTATAATATTATTATTACTAGGGTGAGCTTTGAATATAAAATAATATTGGTATATATGTATGATTATTATAATTCTCTAAAGTATATTTAACTGATGTCACACAATTGCATACTATTACTTTCAATGAATACAAGTCTACTTTCATTGAACAATTGTATAATCCTGCCTTCAAGAATATTTGCTTTGTTTTATGCAATATTCTCTTTCTAGTTAATTTATTACACCTGACGAGTCAGATGTTTCGTCTACTGGGTGTTGGTTTTTTGTTACTTAGATTTATTTCTCATTTGTTGGATGTTGCCAGCTGGACATCCAAATTATTTATGATAATTGATATCAAAGATGCTATCATATCATTCTACTGGTCCATGTTTGTGACAGTCAGAATATACTTTCATCATTTGTTTGAAGGCTGTTGAATACTTAAAATCTATTGTTTAATGTGTTTATCTGCAATCTTCACCTGTCGCCTGGAATCACAGCTGTGGTATACTGCTCTCATGTTTCCTGCACTTGGCAACTTTCGAGGAGTGTCTCTCCCTCTATGGTTGGCTATGGCTGTGTGAACCAGTGTCATACTGAAAGATTGTATGAATCTGAAATGTTACTAAACTGGGTTATTAACTTCAAGATGTTTATTAGTGATTATCCTTCTACACTGAATTATCAGCTGTTCCACCTTTGTGGTCCAGAAAGGAGAGGAGGTTCTTGTCTGTGAGTGTGTGTGCTCAGTATCTTGGCAATATTGTTCAGTAAATTGCCTCTTAAGCCATAAACTGGCATTGTGAATTCAGTGAAAGTGTCCCTCTAGCAAGAGAACAGGTGTCATTGATTCAATCATCATTCCTCATCCGGGAGTCAATTCTGTGCCTGAGTTCCCCCAGTGGATGTGGCATTTTCCCCCCTGTTTTTTTGGGCAATTCTCCTCTTTGGACAGTTTCTCCTCTGCGGACTGTTTATCCTCCGGACTTAGCCGAAGGACTTGCCCGAACGACATGCGCGCTAACGACATGTGCGCCAACGACGGCCAAAATGCCTACGACTACAAAATGCAGCGACTACTGCCAGCGACTTCTGCCACGACTTCTGCCACACCTTTCGCCGCACCATTCGCCGCACCGTTCGCCGCACCGTTCCCTCACCAGGTCCTGCACCGTTTTTATAGCCAGTAAAGTGAGGAAGGATACCAAAAATGCGGTCATCCTGACCAAGGCACAAAGGCTGTGATCCTGTATTCTGCGGCCGACGCCAGAAAACAGTTCCTGGCGCTCCAATTAAAAACTGCCACCCTATCTATCACCCATCCCATTATTTCCTCCCCTCCATGGCTACCAATCGCCAACCTCCTGACCTTACCCATTCCACCTTCGTCCTTGTCGACAGACCCCCTCCTCAGCTGACTCATGTCCAAGCTCGCTCTCTATTGCTTCCGAGACGCCGACCGGGTAACACCGTTGTGTGAGCCTGCTGACTAAGTCACTTTTGTACTTAAGAGAGAAGTTCAACCTCTCGTACTTGTTAAACTTAAACTATTTTCCGACTGGTAACTTTAACTACGGTCGCCTGGCACTCGACCTATGGGTAAATTATTGTAATTGGTTTGGTTCTATTTTGTGATTTGTAAAATATATTGATAAGTTAAGTTTATGATTGATAATACTTGTGTTTCGTTCGTTTTCCTCATTTTTCTCACCCGAGCTTGGAAAGAGTTTGTGTTTTCAAGAGTGTTATCGGCGAGAAAATCTGCTCCTTCTCCCGATAGCGCTACAATACAAAGCAAAAGTGCTTTGGGAAAATAGAATATTTGTGTCTTATATTGACTGGCATTATCCCAAAATCTACTTCCAAACCTTGTGTTTTCAGTGCTTTTTTATCATGTATTAAATTCGCAAATTAAAATAATCCATCCGGAATCTCCATTGATTTCCATACTTAATTATTAATTAAATGCCTTTTCATGGCGGATATGGCAAAATGACTTGAATTTCATTTTAATCTTATTCTGTCAACTAGTAGAAAACTTTATCTTCAATCTGATATGAACAACTTAATTATACCTTGCCACGCTATTTTATTCTATAATTGAACTTGAAAGTACAAGGTGTTCAATGGAGGAATGAGAGAAACACGGGGGAAAATAGTATTTTTCCAAAAAAATATATGTGTAAAATTCAGCTTTACCCTAATTATTTCCAATTCAAAACCTCCATTGACTGGGCTACATTTCTCACCATGTAATTTTGTCTACACTGAATTAGGCGTATGAAAATTAAATGCAATAGTACAAAGCCTTGTTCTATGAGGTATCTAATGATAAGCATTTAAAATCCATATCATGAGTGTAAGCAATAAAAAAGCAAAATAAGAGACTACTGCAGTAAATCTTATTGTTCCTTGCTTGTTTTTGATAGGCTCGTGTGCCAACACTAATTTTTTAAATGATTCTCGCTCATCCTATTTTACTATATATTTTATAGCATAATCGATCTAAAAGTTTCAATATATTCTGCTGAATCGTATAGGAACATATCGATGGCGAAAAAACAAACAAATATTCATTTTTATATATAATATAATTCCCTTTTTGTGTTAAATATGCCAATTCAATCAGAGGAAGTTTGTCTGAAGATTCATTAATCGGTGGGCCTCTTAGAAGCCCCTAGAGAAGCTCCTACTTCCGTAGAAGTAGGAGCTAATGTTATCACTGTGTTCCGGACTTAAAATCTCCTTTCCTAATTTTTTCCTTTGCCCGAATTGACCGCGATTACCCTTATAGGCCCAGACGATCTCCTTTTCGGGTTAACTGGAAGGGTTTAATTGAAACGCGATCATTCTCCTTCCAATTAATACACTCGACACAGGGTGGACAAAATTTAGTGAAGGCGATAATAAAAGTCCAAAAGGTAACATTCAACACTTTTATTCTAGCCCTTCGACTTTTTTAAACGTACTTGTTAATAATTATAGGAGATGTATCCGTGAAATACGTTTGCTTTGTAACACCCTATAAAATATATTGTTTAAAAATATAAGCCATTTTCATGGAAAACTGTCTGTAAGAAGGAAATAATCCAGACGAATTGAATAAAAATAATATACAAGCCACCACATAACCGCTAACCACCTTATTTTTCTAGTTATTCGTGAATTAATGACGTAATTGAAGTCTAAATTCGGTAATTCGTAGGATATGGCGCTGCGGTCGGCTCCTAGGGCTGGAAAAAATTGGTCATTTAAAAAACAATACAATAATCTGCATATTGTGTACCTTACTTTTGGGTTTCTATAGGCAACGTAATGCAACTGTGAAAGCAGGATTTTTTGGACAGAATATCAAAAATGTGGAATTTAGAATTCCTTTTGACTCACACAGTCGCAGCGGAACCTCCTTAACACACAAATTAAAATAATTCATCAGGAATCCCCATTGATTTTCATACTTTTAATGATTTGACCCTCAAATGTTTTCTGGGTTCAAAATCGGCCCCCAAACGAACTTATGATCATGTCCATCATGTCCCATGAATTCTTCGTAACTACACAGGATTCCGTAACGCACAAATGATGGCATGAGTTTCCATTCCATGCCTATGCTGCGGTTTTCAAGTAAATAAAACAGTGTATTGATGAAGTGGTGCAAATATTTATGTTTTTCGACTTTAAAAATACAACGTTAGAAAAAAGCGGAGATTGTATGAAAATGATATGCGATAATTCGAAACCTTGTTCTATGAGGAATCTAATGTTAAGCATTATAAATCCATGTCATGAATTTACGCTATAACAAACTACTGCTCTAAATCTTATTGTTCCATGCTTGTTTGAGAAGCTCGCGAGCCAACACTCAATTGTATAAAAGACTCGCTATCCACCTATTTTACAATGTATTTAACAATTTAATGGATATTAAAGTTTCAATGTATTCTGCTGAATGGTCGTTGAAACCATAGAAGACGAAAAAATAAATATATAATATTTTTTTTTAATGTGTAATATAATTGCTTGTTTGTGTTAAATATGCCAATTCAATCAGAGGTAGTTTGTCTGTTAGATTCTTTAGTCGGTTGTCCTCTTCAAAGCCCCTCCGTAGAAGTAGGAGCTAATGTTATCGCTGTGTTCCGGTCTTAAAATCCCCTTTCCTGATTTTTTTTCCTTTACCCGAATAGACCGCGATTAAACTTATGGGCCCAGAAGATCTCCTTTTCGGGTGAACTGGAAGGGTTTAATTGAAACGCGGTCATCCTCCTTCCTATTAATACACTCGAAACAGGATGAATAAAATTTAGTGAAGGTGTTAAAAAAAGGTCCCAAAGGTAACATTCAACACTTTTATTGTAGCCCTCCAACTTTTTTGTACGTACTTACTTACTTACTCCTCAGCGCTACAGCCCTTGCCGGGCCTTGGCCTCTCTGACAATTATAGCCCTGACGTCAAGATATCCTGCATGAGTTCTCCATCATCTTATTCTCATCTTTCTTAGATCGTCTTCTGCATCATCCAACCATCTTTTCCGAGGTCTTCCTCTCAATCTTCTGCCACTAGGATGTCCAAAGTATATCTATTTCACCATCCTATCCTCAGGCATTCTCTCAAAGTTCCCTAACCACCTTATCCTGTTACTCTAAATTTCTGCCAATATGTTAGGATGTTTGTAGAGTTCCTCCAGTTTTCAATTTTTCCGTATTCTCCACTGTCCGTCTTCCTTCACTGCACCTAAAGCTTACTTTTTTTTCTTGGAATACTTGTTTATATTTATAAGAGAAGTTTCCGTGAATTATGTTTGCTTTGTAATACCCTATAAAATATCATGTTAAAAAATACATTCTATTACTTTTCGTGCTATAACCTATGCATGCCTTGTGCTTGCATTTTATTTGTTGAAGAAAAAGTATCTTATTTTAATCAACTTACTTACTAATGACGATGTTATTGAATAGTTGTAGGGATTATATTTGGCGTGTCTACAGCGTAAATGGGAAAGTTTAAATATAATTCCATGGTAAACTTCCACACCCTGACGTTATGCATAGCACCCATTCATGTGAATGCACATCTCATGATTTAGATAATAACTGTAAAGTACTTTTTGATTGATTAACGACTTTCTGCCTATGAATATTGTACTATTCCACCAGGTCCTCCCGGTCAACCCCTCCACCCCTCATCTTCTCACGCTCACTCATAAATCCTATTCACGTGCCTGTTCTCTTGAACATTTTAATGCCATCCATTCGTTTCATCCACACCAATGGAATAGATCTTTGGTTGAACCGATGAGTAAAAAAATGTATCTGCGGTTTTATTTCGAACGGTCGAATGAGGTGAGCCACATCAATATTGCTATTCGGACAGAAACAAAGGGTGGAGGAGATAGGTTCTCGGAGCGAGTCGAATACGTTCGGAGCGGATCCTAAGACACTCCTTAAGAGCGCTCTGTGGTGACCGATTCAATTTCCCTCTTAGCTTGGAAGTGGCTCTGACGTGGTGGTGCTCACGGAGTGGTGCACGCAGAGTGAAGCCGAGTATATAACCGAGTTGGAGGAGAGAGCTAGCGACATGGCGTGCATGAATTCTTTCCAAAGTTCTACGTTTGTTCCGATAACCAAGGGCAACCCAGTATAATTTGGCTCATCTTGTATCTCTGCCCCGTTTCCTACTTTTCCAAACCATTCATGATGAACAATTAAAACCTGTACTATTTTCACACTTGTTAATTTACCGTACATGTACCTAGTTAAGTTTCAGTTTATTTACTTGATACAGACAGGAAGACCACAAATAGTACTGTCCACTGGATCAATTTTTTTCTACGCGTTTCAACGTCATTGTTATGTTCAAACTCAGTTTACACCTAAGGTTTCTTCCAAGGTGATGTTAGCCACAGTTGGGAACAATGGAAAAACTTAGAGGTCATTGAAATCAAGATGGTTAGATGCTAGAAGCGATTGGGAAGATAAATTACTTCCGGGTTTCGCAGAGAAATGAGCAACCAAATTACGCAGGAGCGACAGGTTTTTCTTCATGCTACCCGGTAAATAGTAGCCCAATCATTGTAGACCCCAAAACATTGAACTTGGGAAATAATTAGGGTAGAGCTGAGTTTTACCCCTCTGTTAGGATACTACCTTATTTTGAAATCTCACTTAAGTGAGAATACGTCATAAAATGTGGAAAATCCCGTCATTTTTCGAACTTTCAACTCCACCAACTTTTTATTTGAGTCATCCACTCTTTCGAATCTTGATCCGTTTCATGTGGCTCCACATTTCACTAGTTCCATCTCACCTGTTGTTAGGAATGTAAAATGGAGCCACCATCAGAGTTTGGCCAATCGTTTGCCGACGCATAAGAGAGCGAAATAAATCTCCCGCCTTCCCGTAAAGAGTAATTAATAAGGCGGTATAACTCCCAAGAAGTATCAAAATAAGATGAAGTGGATTAAAAGAAACCTTTTGGAATGGCTGTGAAACATGGATATTTAAATCGAAAGACATTTAAGAAAGTTGTAAACTGAATGTAAACATGCAAACTCTCTTTCACGTTAATGCAGGCCTCAAAGCATCCTTTATAACAATATTTAAACATTAAAATCCAATATGGTGGCTACTGACGTTAAATAATATTTAATAGCTACCCGGCTTTGTGGCCGAAGACGTTTGAGAGCGATACAATTTTTCAGGGGGACAGTAAATGTTCCGAGCACTTTCGAAGTCTTGCTTAACTGAATAACTGGACTCTAAATTTTAATATAAATTCTATTTTATGCCAACTTAGCACTCTCCTAATACCTGGATTGGCCGTGAATTATTTCCCTGACTGTATTTTTTTGTGAACACTTTGCATTCTGAGAAGCGTGGGGTGTCGATATTAACCTGTGACGATTGTTGCATGCCTGGTTTGGAATCACTCCGTGCTACACATCCTGACAAAATGACATACACCATTCGCATGTTGTCCAAAGACGAGCTGATGGCATTGAATTCGTGGTAAAGGTAATGTTGGGTTACCTGAAAACCCGGCCGACAATGCTCCAAAGGACACAGTTCCCCCAAAAGAATTGTTTTTGGAAATATACGGATTGGGTTAGGTTAGAAAATACAGGCTTCAGGCGAATGTAAAGTATCGCATTTACATAAACGAGATAGGAAATAAGAATATTAGTCCATCGGGATACTCCTTGACCTGCCCGCAGTTCGCTTGCGTCGTGGAGACAGTATTACACGCACTTCCAAACAGATTATAGATTATTATTGAAACTTCGTGCTATTTTCTTCTTCGTGCTTCTTAGCTTTGCAGAAACGCGACACATGAAATAATTTCAGGCTTTGTACTCACTTTCTTGTTATACTTGACTATAGTTTCGAAATGTGTCATAACCATGGTGGGTAACATAAATAAGTAGGTAGCGTGATGTGCAAAGGGAGATATTATTTCTTATTTTATATACCGATCATGTACATCTGCATACTACACTGTGAGCCAGCTGCTTAGGTGTGTGGATGGGGTTTTTAAGGACATCAGCCGTGTGAACCCGTGAAGGAGAATGTTAAAGGGAGGTGAATATATGTGAAGTGCATTGCTACAGGGTTTAATTGACTTACGTTCTTATTATATATACTTATTTTGTGAGAAAAGAACAAATTTTTCTACCTTTGTTGTTTGGAGGTAAGTCTCAACGCATAAGTGTCAGAATCAAAGTGTTATTATCGATCATGGTAATGACACTATTGTGTTTTGAAACATTGGTCGGTTTTTAAATTAACAGTGATAGTATTACAACATTTAAATTTTTCATAATTCAGCACTATTTCTGAAAAACCCATCCTTAATTCCTGATGAATGTGCTAAGCTGCACTTTGTTCGATTTGCAGGGAATATTTTTACCAGTATTCAGATTCAGTCGAACGCAGTACAGTGCATTTGTGTTCTCTTTTGCGAATGAGACTTTTGGGTTGTAAATAAATTGGCAAGGTTCAAAGAAATGACTCGTCAAGTATTTTTCGTCTAGGTTAAGTGTTGATCCCTAATATAGAGTCACATATATTCAATTCATTGGAGGTGAGAACGGATACATATTAAGGATATTTAATCCCGTTATTTCCAGTACCATTGACGTAATTACGTAAAATATCACACTCTAGGGGGTGTTTTCATCGTATTTTTGGAGGATATCTAGATTTTAAATATAGGTAATTGTTGATGTGGTTATAATCAACGTGCAGAGTTTAAGATAAATAGAAACTGGAGTTACAGAATGTGAAGGCAGGAATTGCTGATAAAATCCTTTGAATTGAAAAACGAGGGCATCGTACAAAATTCTATTACATAATTTTTAACAAAGCGGTCGGTTAATGAATATCTCAAATTAATATTGAATGTGCATCATGTGCATATAATTACTTAGGTAACCTTTATTAATCTATTTTAAGCTCAAAAATGCATCGTTTATTTTTATTCCATGGACAGCGTTTTCGAATTTTGTTTTGATGGCTGATGATGTGCTTCTAACTGCTCTATGGATAATAAATAAATGATATTTTTTTCCATATCTTTGGTTTAAATGTGTTATTTTTCAATATGAAGACATAAAAGATAAATTAAATATGTTAAAGCCTTTATTCTTCGATGTACCTGCGTATTTACTGCATAGAGAAGCGTGTCGTAATTCCGGTCCCCTCTGAATAGCGGACACCTCTCAAAAGCGGACAATTATTTCGGGCCCATACGTGTGATACGCTATAATCGAGGTTTTCACTTTGTAATAAACCAAGAAATGTGAGTCGTTTATTAACTTCATTTTGGAAAAATACGACTAGTATATGAATCTACATTAAAAATTATTATTTTTTATTGGTTTAATTCAAAGACAGCTTCGTTGATACACACTGATATAAAGATAACCAGTTTCTATGACTTAAAAATTGATTTCTTAAAAAAATGATACAAAAATTTCAATAAGAACATTAGTAACAAAATAACTGTTTGCATTCCATAAAAAGTATTACATGATATTTGTATTCAAAATGCAGAAAGATATTCAATGTTCAAAATAAATTTCTCAGGAATAAATATATTCCTCATTAACTATAAAATTAATATTTTCTCTTGCACCATGTACTGCATTCTAAAATATTGGCAGGAAAAGCATTAATCCAAGGAGTAAACCTTGACCTTGGTGATGTTTTGTTCACCACATATCAATGCATCTTTTCAATGGGCATTTTTAAGGAAAACCCCTCTTTAGGAAAAATGGGGCCAATGTCCACCCCACGATAAGCTGACTATACAGACACATTATAAAATACAAAGGCATTAGCATAAAGTTCTAGGTACAATTGGTAGGCAGAGTAAATCAGGAGGTAGCCTTTTTGTCAATTCAATGATTCGCTCAGCTTCTTTACCGTTCCATTATCGTTCCTATGGCGTTAATTAGTCCACTGAGTCTTGCACCACGAACCATAGTAATCAGCAGAGGTACCTGCTCCAGCAAATAGAACAATAGAATATGAGTAACCACGATGTGCATTGGTACATTAATAAAGCATGCTTATTCACCACTTACATGATTACAAGATAATGGACGGCACAAGTCGACACAAATGGTTTGGCTCCCTCGTCACTTGCAAGAGGTCAAAAAGAGAATCCTACACGAGAGTTCGGATCACTGAACCTTGATGCACGAAGAATTTTTATACTGAGAGGAATCCCTGTATCACCATCAAAGGTTCTTTTCATGCGTGTGTTAACTTCAGCCACACATTCTTCATCAGCACGTTCCATTGCCTAGGCTTCAGGACCTGTTAGAAAGATGAATGTCTTCCAATAGCAACTCGAGGTATTAATCTTAAAATTGACAGTTGATGCGAGAAGAGAAGGAAATCACATTATAGAATGTATTATGTTCGTTCGTGGAAATAAAAAGAAAGACAAAAGCTATATGCAGGAATGTATGTATATGTTAACGTGATTACATACACTTGCATCATGATATTTCATTTGTAGAATTTGAAATTTAATGACGTAAATAAATTATTAAGCAGCTAGTAAGTTAAGTGAAAAGTGAACGCAGGTAATATAGATTCTTCGAGTACAAGCAACCTACGTAGAACCTTTCCTTATCCTCATTGGGTATAGTTATATTGGAGCTTTAATTGGGAAATTGAAATGCATTAACTCGAGAATTTCAAGTCAATGTCTACTATCTTCCAGTTTAATCTAATTTTTCTGAGGCACCTTCCATTTTCTGAGGCAGCCTTATCATATAACGCTGTGCTGCAAAATATATACTTACGGGAGAGTATATCGTATATAAGTACACAGCTTCGTACCTCATTGAAACACACAGGAATTCCTAAATAATGAAAATCTCAAAGTGTGGTGTACATTTTGAAGATTACTGAATTGTATTTTGCAGATAAAATAATCAGAATAATATAGTAATAATTGGTGCATATCCCATCTATTGAAACTTTCATCATACACTACATCAACAATGATTGGGGAAAAAACAAAAAAAATGAAATAGCAAACTTATAAAAGACTGCTACAGGTTTTAAAAAGAAAGCATTGTTACCTTACATGTACTTAATTTGACCATCCTCATGTTCAGGATATACTCAACGCTTAAATATTGCCTCATCGACACTTACTGGGCAAATCCACGAAAAAGGAAACCTAAGCCAAACATTTTTTTAATAAAAACCTGTAAGTATGAAATATATTTTTTTTAAACTAATTAAGTCAGCTTTCAATTTCTTGTTTTCATTTTAAGCAATATTTACACAATTAAATGTTATGCTATTGTGCTCTCAAGTCTTTTTTACCATTTTCCTCTTTCGTTTAAGCAGTCACGCCAAGTTATTATGCTGATGATGCTGAAAAAATATTGATCAAACGAAAAACTTTGTTTTTGGTTTATTTATGAGCCAAGTTAAAAATTTTCTGCGATTTAAAATTTTTCGTCCTCTAGATTATCGTGGTAAATTAAATAAATTTTTAGCTCTAAAATTTATTCTTTGTTCGACACCAAAAAACAAGTTTTAGTTTTATAGCAGATCCAAAAAGATTTTTTTACGAATGAAAGCACCGTTTCAAAGTAAGTTCTTGTAGAGCTAACAGAACCTTTCAATATAAAACTTCTACAGGTTTATTCTCATTTTGGTGCCGGACGTGGGGAAATAAGTCTACGTCCGACACCAACTACTAAAAGTACTTATTTTGATTAATTTCCGTAGTTTTAATTCAATATTTCTTACAATTAAACAACGGTAACTAGGTTTGTTAATAGATAAGTCTAAAATTAAGCATGTAGCTAACCTGAATAACATTTAGGTGTAAAAAAATAAAAGAACATTTTCAAGAAAACATTTAATATAGGCATGCGTGTAGTACTTAACTTACCCTAAGGGAGAGGAAGGTGGAATTAAGGAAGAACGCCTTTAGGGAAACCTATTTCCAAAATTCCACGGAAGAAGAAATAGGATATCAGAAATAGAGATTAAAAAATTGGTACAGTGAAAATAAAAATAAAAATTAAGTTATTTTTAAGACCCCTGAAAAAGTATCACCATACCGAAATAAGAAGGAGTAATAAAAGAACATGTAGCAGCCTTCCCCATTCGCCCAACGAAAAGGCTCACATGGTGAACTGTTTGTCTAAACATTGTGGTTTAAAGCTAGAAAAAACTCATCAAATTCATCAACAAGCAACGATGCAGATAATGTTGATGACGATGATAATAATAAAATGGAAATTGTTGACAATTTTGTATGTGACTCAGAGTAAAAAAACTGCATGGCTAGAAAATGCCAGAACTGTATTGAACTGTGCCAGAACAGTACTGTACAAACCAAAAGGTGACTATAAACCAGTGGCGGATACATATGGGGGGCGCGGGGGGCGCGCGCCCCCCCCTTGCGGGGCCGCCAGAATTGCCGCCCGCGCCGCCCCCGCCAGTCAGCCCGCACGCTATTCGTTCGTGTCTTTCGTCAGTCGACTCTGAGTCAAGTTATCGAGTAGTTATACTTTCTTATAAAGCACGCGCGCGCGTCCGCGTCTTCGTATTTTTACGTTTCTGTCTGGCACATAGAGAAAAGTCGCGGCCATTCTAGTGATCTCGATACGTTATTCTGTCTGGCATTTGTTCGAGAAAAGTCGCGAATATTCTACTGTTTGTATTTGTTCACACTCCTTAAAAGTCTGGAAGCGAACATTCTGGCACCGAATGTTCTCGAAACAACCGAGCTACATATATAAGGGAAACAGAGTCACTGCCAGGCAGTCAGTTTGAAAGCTACAATCGTCGCGATAACTTGCGCCCCCCCCTTGAGTTTTTTTCTGTATCCGCCACTGCTATGAACCCTTGAAGTACATGCAATGGCAAAAAGTTGATGAACGTGTTCAAAAAGTTGAGAAGTTGAAAAAGATTTTGAAGAGAATATCTCAAATTCAAAAGATTTTGAAGAGAAATGTTTTGGAATATCAATTTCAATATTTTTTGACCCACACTTATTTCAAATGGAAACAGGCTGATGAATTTGAAAACATAAAATCCCGAGTAAATGGAAAAGAATTTATAATCCAGATGGATTTATCTGAAAACGCAACATTTCTTCATCAAAATAAAATTCAGTTACAATTCACTGTAGCCATAGCCTGTCTACTATGTTTAATAGATATGCCTGGATCCATGAAGAAGTCAGCCCGAGTGGTGTCATAATATGTGACGACCTTGATTATACAAAAAATCAAATTCATTGTTACATTAACTTCCTTCTTGGGCACCTGAAATTAATTTGTCCTCATAATCACCACTGTGAACATTTTTTCCCATGGACTATCAGCTCATTGCAAGAACTGGTATATATTTTATCAACTTCCTTTCATTCAAAGTAAGTATGAAATTAATCCAAAGCAAGTATGAAATTAATCTTCATTGGTGCTTATTCGCAAATTCTCATGGAAAGGAGTAGCTGACGGGATTGTAGGAAAATTAATAAGTGTTTGGAATTATACAAAACCCAATGAAGGAGCAATATTGATTATTGAACAATTAAGTTTTGATTCTGACAGTAAAGATTTAGAACCTGCAAACCCCTTAATTGGATAAATGGGATTTTGCAAATGTTTTGGAAAAAAACTCAGGTCTAAATCTTCATGATCTAGTACCTTTACAGGACTGAGTCGTAGTTAAATGTGACAATGCCTACTATCCAGGAGAAGTGCTGTCGGTTTTGGAGAAAGAACAAACGTTAAAAGTGATTCACTGCTCCAAGACAGGTGCAAACTATTTAAGACCTGCAGAATACGACTGCATCAGTTATGCAAAAGAGAACATTGTCAAGAAAATTAAGCCTTCTTGTGACTTATGGAGGAACAAGACAGCAGTATAAATTTGAAAGTTAGGCCAAGAGTTAAAAATGTGCTCATTGTAGACATATAAATTATGAAATACTGATTTTCTGTGAACAAATATATTTTTACAATAAATAAATTGAAAATATAAATTACTGCATGATTTTACTTCTGTATTTCTCACAAAACCTCACTTTATTTGTACAATCACTTTATATGACACCTTACAATTTGTTTTCTATATGTTTACCCATATTCTTGTCTTCTTGTGTTTCGTTACCTTCCTCCTCTACTCTTTACACACCGTCCTACAACTTCTCATACTATATCTATTTTCCAGAGCATAACAAGCGGACATTTTGTAGATAAGAGGACTAGCCATCATATAACCTCTAGAAGAGGAACACACAAGTGAACTTAGATATTCTACAGAGGAAAAGTCATTGGCCTTAACAGGGATTCAAACCTAGATCCCACGTCTTCGTTCCGAGTGCATTAGCCAGTTAAGCTAATATGTCATTCTCCTTGTCAAAAATCAACAGTGGAGGAAGACACCTCGGTAGTTTAACTGATTAAAATTCTCGAAGAGCGTAAACATACGAATATTTTACAAATACACTTAACGTCGTTCGATCTCGATTCGATACATGGTGCAGGCAGAGCTGATGTCTGTATACTGGCAAAGTTCCCAAGAGAAGCGTATACAAAAGTTATCAGATAAGTTTCTTTCACCAAGACAGTTAAATCATACTGTTGGACTTAATCTGATAAAATGTCAATTTTCACATTTTTTACAAATTCATTCACTTGACCAAATTATCTACTTTATGTCATCAAAACGACTAGAGATGGAATGTTTTAATTAACATAAAAGATATTTAGTCAAGTGGGAAAAACAAATCACTAATGATTACATCATGGAAAGCACAGAGGTGATCAATAGCAGGGAAATTCATCCTTGAATTTAACAGATTTCCTAGAAATACTTGTAATAGCATAAAACGTCACTCTGAAATTAAGAAACTGTTACCTACCTGATAACTGTGCTTCAAGTACCCGTTATCCAAGTTCATAGACACAGCTAGGGTCCCTGGGCATATATGAAGATGATACTTCAGTAAATCCGGAATTTTCTACGGCCAAGTCTGGTCATCTGGTCTTCGAACGGCCTTGCATGTCTATGCAAGTCTTACACCACCTTCACCTGGGGCAAAAAATTATGTACCATATTCCAAGAATGGCTTACAATACGCCCATATCCAACTCATGCAATATTTTCAGTTTTATTCAGCTGGTAGAGTACGGCAAAATAATTACCTTGCACCTGCCTGAAAGGTTATATTTTTCTGTAGGTAACCAAAGTTTTATGCAAAATTGCCAATTCTTATTACAAAAATCGGAGAGCTGGCTGGAGAGTATTGGCTGAGAGCATAAGGTAAATGTTTTCTAGGTGGTTAATAATAAAAACAATAAGCTTGAATTCCTATGAACAGATCAGATAAATTCACAGCAAGTGCTAGGGTGATAACTAAATTAAAATATGTATCATCCATTCAAAGATATTGAAAAAAATAATAGATTTTCATATCTCCATATATAGTCCCAGTTTTCATTTGTTTATCATCAAAGAGCCTGGCAAATAGACAGCATATTGGGAATGCCAAATTTCCAAAATGAACCTTTTTTCAATTCAATACAATTAAATCCAATAATTTACCTTGAGGACTCCAAGTGACACTGTGATAGTGGCTGATAAGCTTGGCATTCTTCTCCTACGGCACTGACAACTACGACACGAGCACAAGCAGCAGTATCCCATCTCACCACGGCGACCAACTTACAGTATTTTACACATCATTAAGACAGTTATTAAAATAGAAAATTAGTATATAAACTGATTGCTTTGAGAAAAAATGTATAAATGCCATGTTATCTTTCTTGAGTAAATATCTAAAATTATATATTCTGTAATACTAGCCAAAGCGTAACCAATAACAAACATCATTAGCAAACTCATAGCCTTCTGAGATAACAGAATCAGCATTGAACGAATTTCATCTGTATTACACTTATACAAATCTTTTAATGGATATATATTCATTCTTATATTCATTGATGAGCTTTTGGTAAAATAATGGAGGAGTTTCCTAAAAAACGCCCTAAATATGCCTTGCAGTTAAATTATTCCAGATGCGTTCCAAAATGAAACTATAAATCTTTGGCCAATCCATATGACAATATACAAAAATGAGACGCTTAGCACATTCGTTTTTAGCGCTGCCAACAGGTGGAACTATGTACTTTCCATAGAAACATTTCGTGTAAATAAGTGCCACATGTTACTGGGATATCTAATTATATGTATATTAATTTCACATTTATCCTCATTCGTGGCATATGACTTGTGACCAGTCCATAATTTATTGTAGCCTCCTATAAATTTTCTTTCTCAAAAATTCTCATTTCATTTCTCTGATAAAACATTCAAGTTTGCTTCTTATAATCTACGCGCCTTGGGAACAGAATTGTGGAGCCGCTTGCATCCTTGATCCACTGGAGCCTCCTGTACCTTTTCCTAGATGGGCTCTTGGAAGAGTTCCGGTACCGGCCCCTGGATGCAGTTTCGAGACCATTCAGCAGGTACCGGCCCTCTGACCACTGGCTCCCCTGTGAACTCTTCCAGGAGCACATCCAGGAAGAGGTACAGGGTGATGCAGTGGCTCAAGAATGCAGGCGGCTCCAAAATTCTGATCCCAAGGCGCGTAGATTATAAGCACAGTCTATACAGTCGCGTAATGCCATGTAATTATCCCTATACAGACTTGCAGCGCGCCGATGCAAGCGCCTCTAGTGGTGAACGTGTATAACTACTTCCATTACGGTGTAAATTAAGCTCACTTTCGCCAACATTTGCATTGCCTTATAAACATTTGATTTTTGCGGGTAATGCTTTATGTTAACGGCTTTTCCATCCTCTTTAAATTATCGTAATCTTGTTCAGAGCACCGATGTGTCACAATCGTTCGCGGAATAAATGGTCCGTTCAATGGTTAGACATTTCAAAGAAGGAGCAAAACTTTCTTCAATTTTTGAAATATGTACAGAGTAGTTTGTTACCCCAGTCTAGCACATATGGCTTATGACATAACGTACGTCTGTTCTGACTTTTTAAGTGGCATAATGACAAAATAGGAAGCACATGTACAGGTATTTATTGAGGTCACTATTACATTTTTGTATTTGCTGTGAGGAATAAAAACACAAAAGGATCTATGGAAATATACTTTTTCACACATTTAATTCAAATCGGTAACCTGTATTATTCACCTTTAAGTATTATTTGTACATTCGATTTTTGTAGCTAGAGAGACCCTGATTTTTTCATTTCAAATATAAAATAAATGCATGTCCTTACAAAGATTCTATTGAGCAAATATTTCACGTGAGCTGCATCTTTCTGGAAGGGGCATTTTGTTTCATTCGCAAATCACATTCCCATAAGACGCCCTATTTGCTTTAATTAACAACAAAATGAGTATTACTTATCAATGCTGATGAGCATTCCTCGAAAAAGGAATTCAGTTCCTCACTGCACAATATAAGACTGAGGAAATTTACTTTGAAAGTTTTAAAAATATGTTAATAAATTTTTTCCTCGGAAATTATCTTCTATTTTCATGAGGAAGTACCTACATTCACAATAATGAAGTGATAGCAGTTTTCTCAGAAAATAGCCCAAAAACATATATCATTCACAAGAAATCATGTTTTGACCAACCACTTCTTTCAAGCTATCAAGGATTGCTTCCTGGCTATCGAATATTTGACTGCCGCAGGAAGAATTAGGCTTCAGAAACGATTTGAACACCAAAGATTGACATAGGAGTAGCCTTGTAGCGGACAACAGAGAAAAATTCTCCAAAAAGTCTCGTTTCTTGTTTCTTGACATCTTTCTAAAGTGCTTTGGTTCTCAGCTCTTTCCAAATATTTTGCAGAGAGTTGATATTTAGAAGCCAAACTTCAACAAATTTTACCTTGTATGTACTTATTATCATTTCCTTAATGGCCAATTAACCTGATTGACCCCAGCCAATTTTTCATTGCCTCGAGGGCTTCAATGTGTTCATATTCATCTGTGGTAGTAACTATCAGTGTCGCAGCTGAAATAATGCCGTGGGAGTTGGAAATATTGGATAAATCATCAACGTTTTTACACATTTTGGTGTTTCCAGTGACTGAACAGGCATTAATCCACAAGAAATAAGAGTGCTTATGGCTGATACTTCTGTAGAATGACGTAGTATATGTGGTGAACTGGCCTTCCATTTGGAGAAGACGGGGAAGTTAGTAGGGGGAGTTACTGCTTTTATAAACTATGGGCAAGTCTGACTGTATTCCCAAGTCCTCTAAGCCACAGACATAATCTACACTATTATTGTAGGACAAATGCCTCACAACTGCCATTTTATCTATGCTCAAACTAACCAACCTTTGGTCCTATTTCAAATTCTTTGCCTTCTCTTTAAAAAGCATAAACACTCTTAGATCCAGGCTACTTTTGGTATTTATTCCCTGAACTTACTGTTGCTACATACAAACAGAGGATAGATTAAAATGTTTGGAAAAAATGTGTAACCTTAAGGCACAGTCTAAACTAATAAAATAAATAAGATCAGGTTTAACTTTGTGGAATTCCATTTTGAAATCCGGTTTGTGCATAATTGTATTGACTAAAATTGTGGATTGTAAAAGTTTTATTTATTGTTATACACAGTCTATACTATTTGTTTAGACTGTGCTTAAGGACTGCGATACAGGAGACTCAGTGAAAAACATTTGGTATCACTGAACTTATGAGATCCATGACCACGAAATATATTCCCTATTAATTTTCAGGCAAAAGGTTTAAAACAGTTTTTGGCTATATCTTTCACTTCCGCAAAATATCTTGCATCTTTAATTACCCTGACCATCTCCTACCTACCACCAGAACATCTCAATCTACTCTTAATTCGAAGAACTGTTATGTTATTCCTCAAACAAGAAATCTAATCTCTTACTCTCTTTAGTGAGTTCTTAATTTCCTGGTTTTGAACTATAGACATACAAATAAAAATTAATCACTCATTGGATGATCCTGTTGTAACTGTATATCAGAGCAAAATGTGCCATGATTGGCAGAAACTGGGTGAAAAGAAACATGTTAGTAACGCTAAAAAAAGCTATCGAAGGATACTTTCTTTGTATATAAGAGGAGATTGGTATCTAGAGTTTTTCCTCGGGAAGACTGTCTTTCTGGCAGATAACTTCCGTTGAAAGCTTATTAGAGACGGATTATTGGGTATATCAAATATTATGAGGACAGCGGTTAGCACCAATCTCTTTTTATCAACTGGCTGTCTTCAAAATGCCTCGAACAGAGCAAATAATTTTGTGCACAAGTAAGCGGCATTTTTCCCGTTTCAATCTTTTCTACGGCAATGGGTGACCCATCGTATGCACGGGTAATGATCATAATAAATTACATTAGCGTGTTAAAATAAAAGAATTAGAGAGCGCTCACGTTTTGTGAGCTTCAAAAATATCAATAGCACCGACCAACCTGTAATGATACTTAGGGAATCGAAAAAAATGACACTCCTGAATTCCATTACCGATTTCTGCAGCAGTATTATTTAATACAAATTAAATGTGAAAAAACTGTACGTAGTAGCAGCACTAAGCACACAGTCTCAATAAAAGCCGGTATGCCATCCTAAGTACGGTATTGTATCGCGAGATTGAAATACAGGATGAGTTTGAACGGTTGTTTCTAATACGCTTGAACTGCGTTTTATTCTCACTGTTTCCTTTTAACGCAATTAAATCCTAAAAGGGGAGATATTACAAAATATTATCTACAAAAGGAATAATACCATTACATCACGAAGAAGAAAATAGGTTCTAGTTCCAGTGCGCGCAAGTGTATGTACTCACCCCACATTACGGTAGTTATACACGTTCGCCGCTTGGGGCGCTACTAACAGCTAGCTGCAAGAATTGTGTCCGTCTTGTCGCGACTGTATAGACTGTGTTATAAGCAAGCATAACCTATAATGAAACACCATTAGAAAACAAACATATGAAAGGAATCCATGATGTACTGCGTCATTGCAATTGAAGAACGTTTGTTATTAAAAAATTTCCGTTATTTTTTATCACACCTCGTACTTTAACCAATTTGTGTTCCTTAGGCAACACGGCTTGACTAGAAACACTGGGAGTTGTAGACAAAAACAGATCAAGGACACTTATGTAGCCAGAAATTTTTGGGACATCTACAGTAAGTACCCTGGGAAGGAAGGAAATGGAATCTTGGACTTTTCGGATTGAGGGTGGAGTAAGTTAGAGGGACTGTCAGTGCGTGTCGATAATAACACCAAGGTATCGGAGTTTCTGCACAGGGGTAAGGATACACTTTATCATGTTGAGGGTAATTCCTAGCTCAATTTCAAGGAAGTCAATCATTTGGTTAACAAGTTACCGGCGGAAGGTCCGTCCAAGATGAGCACCCAGTCGACCAGATATGGTATCACAGTGAGACCAAACCTAGTGAGCACTTCACTTGCCACCGCCCTCGACAACCGTTGTAGAATGGCGGATGCTAGGTCAATAAGTCCATGAGTAGTCGGTGAAACATTTAAATATCTCGTCCACATCGGATGCCTTAGAACTTTAATAACACCAAGGTATCGGAGTTT
Source organism: Pyrrhosoma nymphula (assembly GCA_963573305.1). Taxonomy (NCBI): domain Eukaryota; kingdom Metazoa; phylum Arthropoda; class Insecta; order Odonata; family Coenagrionidae; genus Pyrrhosoma; species Pyrrhosoma nymphula. Next base: position 14,025,656 of record OY754327.1, read on the forward strand.
CTGCACAGGGGTAAGGATACAATTTATCATGTTGAGGGTAATTCCTAGCTCATTTTCAAGGAAGTCAATCATTTGGTTAACCAATTACCGGCGGAAGGTCCGTCCAAGCTGAGCACCCTGTCGACGAGATATGGTATCACAGTGAGACCAAACATTATAAATCAAATTACCTGTGGGTAATCATAATTTGCAGTTATCATGTCTCGAACGGTGTTTGGATCTAACCTATATTAACCGGTGTTTCCTATTGTTCCCTAAATAAAGTTCCTCAAATACCATTCCTCTAAATTAAAAGGAGACTTATTGGCACATACGAAATTTTATTCTCCGAAATTAGGATTCGCTAGTGAGATTACAGTTAAAAATGTGTGTAAGAACATTCTGCATTCCAAAAACAATGCGGCAAAAATACAATGCTGGATGAATACACCGGTGATTTAACACGCCGGTACTTCGGAAGACATATGAGACGAAAATCCAGACGAAGGGAAAACCAATGGACATCCAATTAAGCACTGGAAACATTCTTGATTGAAAGCAACACCATCAAAGTCTAGAAAAAGTGATTGAAGAGAGAGGAGCGGAGTTGAATTTTTAAAATACATTGGTAATATGAAGCACAGTTGTTTATATAAACGGCCGGTATGTTTATGATATCACGGCATGGGTATCAGGTTTGATTTCTAAGAGATCACGTCATAGACTCAAATATTTAATTATCACATAATTTACGACTCGTCGTGGCAAAGGAAAACAAATCATAGGAAAAAGTATTGTACTCTACTACTTAAAGGTGACGATTAACCTATTGCACGTAATAAATATCGGCACTAAATAGCCAACACAGTCGCAAATAACGCACTTCTTGGCGAATTAACAAACAGATAAGTACCTGGATCATGTTTAATTTCCATTTAGTTCGTCTTGTATCTTAACCCAGTAGTCTCTTTGTCAACAGTGTAACGAATACGATATTCATTTCAAATTATGCTATTATTCTGAATTAAAAAGCGAGCCAGCAATATTGGTAAAACTCTCATCGATGACAAATCACGATTATAAAAATAACTCATGAGTTGCTTGACACGACTTAACTGCCTACATCTCAGGAAAGAGCAAATAACTCTCGAATCTCTCGTTAGACAACTCACTCAAACTTTATTTGGCCGGTCTCAAGTCTCGTGATCGATACTTGATGTCATACAATCGTGAGCAGTCAAGATGAGGTCCTCGGTTCCAGTTCATCGATCTATCTTTTAAGAGAGCTTGATCTCGGGATTCGATCACTCACGACCGACCCATCACTAAAAATAATCCATCCGGAATCCCCATTTAATCCCATAATTAATTATTAATGAAATAATTCATTCATTTCTCATATAATTGTTGTGGTTAAGTTGGATTTGCTGGTACCACCGTAAATTAACTTAAAATTAATTCATATCCTGTCTATTTGTAGAAAGCTTTATCCTCTATCTGATGAGAACAACTAAGTTATACCTTTCCATGCTATTTTATCCTATAAATTAAACTTGAAATTGCATTGTTTTCAATGGGGGAATGAGAGAAACACGGGGAAAAATAGTATTTTTCCATAAAATAAAAATACCATTTTCGTGGAAAACTGTCTCTTAGAAAGAAGTAATTCAGAGAAATAGAGTAAAAATAAAATACAGGCATCTTACCTCCTTATTTTTCTAGTTATTGGAGAACTAATGCCGTAATTGAATTTAAAATGCCGTAATTCGTAGGAAATTGCGCTGCAGTCGGCTCTAATGGCTGGAAAAAAGTGCTCATTTTAAATACAGTCATGGAATAGTCTTCATATGTTGTACCTTACTTTTGGGTTTCTATAGGTATTGCATTGCATCTGTGAAAGCAGAATTTTTTTGACAAAATATCAAAAATGTGGAATTTAGTATTTGTATTGACTCATGCAGTCGCGGCGGTACCCCCTTAATATTCGCAAATTTATATAATTTATCCGGAATCTACATTTATTTCCATACTTTTCATGATTTGATCCACAAATGTTTTCTGGGTTCAAAATCGGCCCCTAAACAAACTTGAGATATAGTCCAATGAATTTCTTGTATCTACACAGGAATTCGTAACGCACAAATGATGGCATGAGTTTCCATTCCATGCCTATGCTGCGGTTTCCAAGTAAATAGTCTACTGTTGAGGTAGTGCATATATTTATGTTCTTCGACTTTAAAATTACAACGTTCGGAAAAAGCGAAAATCAAATGCAATAATTCGAAACCATGTTCTATGAGGCATCTAACGCATTTAAAATATATATCATGAGTCAAAGCAAAAAAAAAGCAAAATAAGTGACTACTGAACCAAATCTCATTGTTCCTTGCTTGTTTTTGAGAAACTCGCGTGCCAACACTCATTTGTTGAAACGACTCGCGTTCCACCTATTTTACAATGGATTTCATAATTTATTGCATTAAATAGTTTCAATGTATTCTGCTGAATGGTATTTGAACCCATAGAAGACGAGTAAACAAACATATATTAATTTATATATATAATATAATTGCCTTTTGTGTTAAATATGCGAATTCAATCAGAGGCAATTTGTCTGGTAGATTCATTAATCGGGGGGCCTCTTCAAAGCCCCTCCGTAGAAGTAGGAGCAAATGTTATCGCTGTGGTCCGGTCTTAAAATCTCGTTTCCTGATTTTTCTCCTTTACCCGAATAGACCGCGATTACCCTTTTAGGCCCAGACGATCTCCTTTTAGGGTTAACATTAAGGGTTTAATTGAAACTCGGTCATCCTCCTTCCTATTAATACACTCGAAACAGGATGAATAAAATTTAGTGAAGGCAATAAAAAAAACTCCCAAAGGTAACATTCAACACTTTTATTCTAGCCCTTCGACATTTTTATACGTTCTTATTTATATTTATAGGAGAAGTTTCCGTGAATTATGTTTAAAAATATATTCTCTTACATTTCGTGCTGTAACCTATGCATTCCTTGCGTTTGCATTTTTTTTGTTGAAGCAAAAGTATCTTATTTTAATGAACTAACTTAACAGTTGCGATGTTATAAAGCAGTTGAATGGATTATAATTGGTAAGTCTACAGCTTAAATGGGAAGTTTAAATATAATTCCATGGTAAACTTCCGCACCCTGATGTTATACATAGCACCCAATCATGTGAATGCATATTTCATGATTTAGATAATATCTGTAAAGTACTTATTCCCTACTTTCTGCCTAGGATAGGTTTACTCCTCCACCAGGTCCTCCCGGTCAACCCCTCCAACCCTCATATTCTCACGCTCACTCATGAATCCTATTCAAGTGCCTGTTCTCTTGAACATTTTATCGCCATCCATTCGTTTCAATGGAATAGATCTTTAGTTGAACCATTGAGTAAAAAAACGTATCTGTGGTTTTATTTCGAACGGTCGAATGAGGTGAGCCACATCAACAATGCGATTCGGACAGAAACAAAAGACGGGGGAGATAGGTTCTCGGAGCGAGTCTAATACGTTCGGAGCGGATCCTCTGACACTCCGAAACCTCCGTGGTAACCGATTGAATTTCCCTCTTAGCTTGGAAGCGGCTCTGACGTGGTGGTGCTCACGGAGTGGTGCACGCAGTGGTGAAGCGACTTAAATAACCGAGTTGGAGGCGAGAGCTAGCGACAAGGCGTGCATGAATTATTTCCAAAGTTCTACGTTTGTTCTGATAGCCAATGGCAACCCAAATACCCAGTATAATTTGGCTCATCTTGTATCTCTGTCCCGTTCTATACTTTTTCTAATCATTCGTGATGATTGTGTGATATTCACAGTGAAAAAATCATTCGCCTGGACCGAATTCGAAAATTCAATTCGTACCCATACCCCCCGATTTCGCGCCGAGTGCTCTACCAGTTAAGCTACCCAGGCGTCATCTCTCACTGTGAATTTCATGGAGGCTTTAAGGAACGAGATGGAGGAGCTTCAAATCCCAGTCCAGGTGAATGCTAACGGAAGAAATGCTAAGACAAAGGGCTATGAAGCTTCTGAAAAAGAAGCAACTTAAGGAAGAGAAACGAGAAAAAAACAAGATTAGTTACGAAGAAGGAAATGTCATGGAATAACTAAATTATGTACATTATTTGTTGCGGGTTACTAGTTAAGTAGATGCCTGCGGAAATTCATCGTGTCAAAATTATGAAAACTACCTGTTTGCATGCCTTAAGATCAGATTAAAGGAGACTATTTTTTTCTTTTGTCTTGAATGAGTCATTTTTCATGAGAATGTACATTAATATTTGCAGAAAAAGACTATGGACAGACTACTTCGAAAGCAGGAGTCCAAAACGTCCAAAGTGGGAAGACCTAAAGCCTTTGGTGTGCGAAAACATATTCCAAGACTTCGCTATGAGATGACATTGACGGAATACTCAGTGTCAATGCCGCAGGGAATGGATTTTCCACTCAAAGCACTGGAAGTGGAGTAAGTATCCATTGTGCGGAATTTTTGTACGTAGAGTAAAAAAATTATTATTTTTATTGGTTTCATTCATAGACAGCTTCGTTGATACACACTGATATAAAGATAACCAGTTTCTATGACATTAAAATGGCTTTCTTAAAATAATGATGCATACATTTCAAGAACAACATTTGTAACAAAATACCTGCTTTCCTTCCATTTAAAATATTACATGATAACTATGTACAAAATGCACCAAGATATTCAATGTTAAAAATAAATTACTCAGGACTAAATATATTCCTCATTAACCATAAAATTAATATTTTCTACTGCAACTGCTGTACTGAATTTTAAAAGATTGGCAAAAAAGCATTAATCCAAGGAGTAAACCTTGTTCTTCGTGATGTAGTGTTCACTACATATCAATGCATCTTTTCAATGGGCATTTTCAGGAAACAACCTCTTTAGAAAATATGGGATCAATACCCATCGGACGACAAGCTGACAATACAGACGAGACTTTATAAAAAACAAAGAAAGTAGCATAAAGATCTTGGTACAGTTAGTAGGCGGAGTAAATCCCCTTTGTCAATTCAATGCTTTCCTCAGATTCTTTACCGTTCCATTATCGTTCCTGTGACGTTTATATGTCCACTGAGTCTTGCACCACGAACTGATCCATAGTAATCAGCAGAGGTATCATCTCCAGCGCATAGAAAACATATAATATAAAAAATAGGATGTGGAGCAATGCATCCTTGTTCTGATAATTAAAAGATAATGGTCGGTACAAGTCGGCACAAATGGATAAAGGTCAGCACAATGGGGTTGACTCCCTCGTCACTTGCAAGAGGTCAAAAAGAGAATCCTCCCCGAGAGTTCGGATCATTGAACCTTGATGCACGAAGAATTCATATAGGGAGAGGAATCCGTGGATCACCAGTGAAGGATCTTGTCAAGCGTGTGAAAACTTCAGCGACACATTCTTCATCAGCACGTTCCATTGCCTAGGCTTCAGGACCTGTTAGAAAAATGAATGTCTGATATTTCAACTGCACTTTAATATTGCAGCAATTATTAACCAGCAGTAGTGATTGAATTTTAAATAAGCAAAAATGACTGATCCAACATATGATCACTATGATTTCCCTTAGAAACAACAAATCTTCAGCTTCAACAGCATCATGCCTAGAGCTAACACTGTCTGCGAATGAAACGTGAGGGGAACAGTCCGCCTAAGTTTTTGATGTTTAGCTAACGCAATCTTTCCTTGTTGATTGTAGAATCTACTTAAAACCATTGGTTGTAGCTGCTGCATTTATAAACTACCATATTTTGTCCTACATTTGGTCAATTTCAATTCAATTTTACATCTGACTCTTAAATTAAATAATTCTACCAGCTTTATGAATTGGCAATGATGATTTTTCTTGAATTAACTTTATATTGCCTTCCAGCATCATTCGTACCTAAATGAGAAGCATCAGCTTAAGAGCAGTAAGGTATGTAATTGATCATTATATATATGTTATGTGAACTGCTCATTAATGTCACTTATGTTCCATCTCTAAAACATATCTCCAAAATAAAGAAAAAAATTAATCTTTTTTACTTATTGTGATGTACGCGCAAATACATGACCGTAAATTCCATTTCATCGACAATTTGATTAATTTTAAGCAAGTTCTTAGTGTGGCCAAGTACAATTATTTTACTTATTCATCAATATTATTCTTCCAATAGCACTCGGGGTATTAATCTTATAATTGGCAGTTATTGCGATGAGCGAAGGAAATCACATGATAGATTGTATTAGGTATATTCATGAAAATACAAAGAACGACAAAAGCTATATGCACGAATGTATATATATATATATATATATATATATATAAACTTCGCCATATGTGGGGCGGAATTAAATATAGAAACACAAAAAAGAAGAACACTCACAATATATGAGGGGGGACCCATAAAGAACGGGAATTGAGTCATAACCTTTTTACTAATCAATATTTTTACACCAAATTTTGATCACCTATAAAGTAAACCCTATTGACTGTGATACATTTATCTAATCGTTTTTTCCATTGTTCAAAATATTTTTTAAATTTGCTTATTGTAATGTTCTTTAGGCCTTCCAGCGATTTTTGTTTCACCTCTTCTACAGTCCCAAAACGTTTTCCTTTCATGTCCCTTTTTAGTCTAGGAAATAAATAGAAGTCGCAGGGGGCAAGGTCCGGTGAATAGGGGGGGGTGAACAATTGGTGTCATGCCGTTTTTGGTCTAAAACTGCTTCACAGACAGCGCAGTTTGGGCAGGTGCGTTGTCGTGGTGGAAGATCCAATCACCTGTGCGCCAAAGATATGCCCTTTTCTTCCGGATGTTATCCCTTAACCTCCTCAAAACCTCTAGGTAGAATTGCTGGTTGATAGTCTGGCCCGGAGGAACAAATTTCGCGTGGACAACACCTCTGCAATCGAAGAAACAAATGAGCATTGTTTTGGTGTTGCAACATTTTCGTCCGTTCTTGAAGTTGACGGGCACCCAGAACGAGGTTGGTCTTCAATCGACATCTCTCCATTCTTGAAACGCAAAGACCAGTGGTAGACATGTGTTTTATTTAGGGCACTATCCCCATAAGCTGTTTTAAGCATCACATAAGTTTCTGCGGGAGTTTTCCTCAACAGAAAACAAAACTTCACAGAGGCGTGCTGATCCCGGCAGTCAGCCATTACACGTTTTCGCCACAACAGAAAGAGTTGGTTTACTGAAAAAAATCCCACAGACGAACAGATGCACTCAGAGTCACCAGACTTCGCACACAGACTCAAGAAAAGTCATTGCTTAGAACCCACTATTGGAAAACCCGATCCCTTACTCTGCCATCCCCCCACCGCGATATTCCCGTTACTTTTGGGTCCCCCCTCGTACGTTCTGATATTTCTGCAGCCGAGAAGCTGCCTCTCTCACAGAAGGAAAGGAAGGATACAGAAAGGATACAGATACATACTGTATCCGTCCTCCTGTAAGAAAGGCAGCTTCTCGGCTGCCGAAATATCAGAACGTATATTGTGAGTGTTCTTCTTTTTTGTGTTTCTATATTTAATTCCGCCCCACCTGTGGCAAAGTTTATTTAAATTATCGCGTGTGTGATTTTCCACGAACTCGTATATATATATATATATATATATATATATATATATATATGTTAAATTGATTACATACACTTGCAGCATGATATCTCATTTGTAGAAATGGAATTGAATGACGTAAAGTGAACGCAGTGAACATTAAGTGAAAAGTGAACGCAGGTAATATAGATTCTTCGAGTACAAGCAACCTACGTAGAACCTTTTGTTATCCTCTTTGGGTTTAGTTCTATTAGAGCTTTAACTGGGAAATTGAAAATAATTAACTCTAGAATTTCAAGTCAATGTAAACTATCTTCCAGTTAATTCTAATTATTCTGAGGCACCATCAACATCGGAACATCAGCTGTAAATTTCTATTTCTCTTTACCCTTGAAGTGAGTAAATTATCATGCCACTACCGACATTTCCATGATGTAAACAGGGATAGAGCAACAAGGTCTTATTTACCAAGACTTTGATTTAAGTGTAATTCTCAAGTTCATTCTAAAGAGTACAATAAAAAAGTAAATCACACAATCCTAATTATATGCTTCATATGCAAAAAATATGCTTCCGGGAGAGTATATCATAGATGGGTACACTGCTGCGCACTTTAGTGGAAAAAATTAACACAAATCTTACATTTTCACTAAGGTAATATGTCACGATAAATATATATAAAGCAAGAAGTTTCCTGTGATGGTATTAAAACCCACGACTTAGGCTTTGAAAACTAGAAGATTCCATTATCTTCTTGTGGAATTGTTAAATATTACGTCAAAGAACTCATATGTCGGGCTAAATATATATATTAGGTAAGAAGTCTCATTCTTGAGATGCTATACAAACCCAAGACTTTACTTTTTAACGCTATAAGATTTATGAATATCACAGGTTCAGCCAAAATTGTGAAAAATTTTAATAAGACCCGATGTGAAGAAATTGTGCACGAATTTATCGATTTATCTATTCATGTCAGTAAATCAAAATTAGTCAACTGATTTTAACTGATAATGAACCTTCAAGACATGAGGTGGTAGAAATTCATGCATTTCTTTATTGCTACCCCATATGTGAGTAGTCGTAATTTCTACAGTCAAAAAGAATCAGATTCCATCACCCACTCCACCGCCATTCACCCCAAAATAGTTGTTGCGGGTGAGAATATTTAGGATCCTCCTGAAGCTTATATTTCAATTCAACTCACACCATACGATGCACAACCCATATTCTTGTCTTCATGTGTTTCGTTACCTTCCTTCTCTACTCTTTACCCTCCTTCCTGCAACTCCTCATACTGTATCTATTTCTAAAGCATTACAAACGCATATTCTGAGGATACGAGGACTAGCCGTCCTATAACCTCTAGAGGAGGAACACACAAGTGAACAATTCTTCGATATTCTACAGAGGAAAAGTCATTGGCCTTAACAGGGATTCGAACCTGGATCCCACGGTTTTGAACCGAGTGCATTATCCAGTTAATCTAATATGGCATTCTCCTTCTCAAAAATCCACAGTTGAGGAAGAAATCTCGGTAGTTTAACTGGCTAAAATACTTGAAGAGCGTAAACATACGAATATTATTTAAATACAATTAACGTCGTTCGAGCTCGGTTCGAGACATGGCGCTGGCAGAACTGATGTCTGTATACTGGCAAAATTCCCAAGAGAGACTAATACAAAAGTAATTAGGTAAGTTTATTTTACTAAGTCAGTTAAACCATACTGCAAGTCTTCATCTGAAAAAATGTCAATTTTCACATTTTTTCAAATTCTTTTACTCGAGCAAATGTTCTGCTTTATGTCATCAAAACGACTACAGATGGAATAGTTTACCAAACATAGAAGATGTGTAGTCGATCGGGTAAACTAATCACTGATGATTATATCATGGGAAGCATTGAGGTTATCAATAGCAAGGAAATTCATCCTTGAATCCTAACTGATTTCCTAGAAATACTTGTAATAGGAAAAAACGTCACACTAAAATTAAGAAACTGTTACTTGCCTAATAACTTTGGTTCAATTGCCCGTTATCCAGGTTCATACACACACCTAGGGTCCCTGGGCATATTTGAAGATGATACTTCAGTAAATCCGGAATATTTTACGGCCAAGTCACAATCATCTGGTTTTCGAACGGCCTTGCTTGTCCATGCAAGTCTTACACCACCCTCACCTGGGGCCAAGAATTATGTATAATATTCCAAGAATAGCTTCCAATACGCCCATATCCAACTCATTCAATAGTTTCACTGTAATTCAGTTAGTAGAGTATGGCACAATAATTAGGTACCCAGCACAAGCCTGAAAGGTTATATAATTTAGTAGGTAACCAATTTTTTATGCAAAATTGACAATGCAAATTACAATAAAACGTTATTACAGTATATAGGACATTAAAATATTTTTTTTTGCTTGTAGAGAAAAGGCATTACTGATTAATGAGCCAAGAGGAAATATTTATGGGACAATTATCCAGTTATATAAATGAGCAAGTAGAATCTACAGCAATTACTTCATGAAATAATAGCATATTTATTTATTGCTTTAGACATCATATTGGCTGACAGTATAAGGTAAATGATTAAGATCATGTAGAACAGTCTGTGCACCTGAATATTGAGTACTAGCAGTACATAAGTTGTCAAAAGTAACACGAGATTCATTTGTTGCTCCAAACATTACTTTTGAAGCATCTCCAATTTGGAGCTCAGGAAAATTTTTCATTTCTTCAATATTGTGGCCTAAAATAAACATGAATGATACAAATTGAAAATTAGGATATGAACTAAGTGCTCAGAGGAAAAATGCATAAATGCCATTTTATCTTTCGTGAAAAAATATCAAAATTTATATTTACTGTAATACTAACCAAAGCATAACCAATAATCAAACATTATTAGCAAACACATAGCCTTCTGAGATAATAGATTCAGCAATGAACGTAGTTTAGCTGTATTACACTGATATCTTTTAATGAATTATGTTATTATTTCTTTAGTAGCTACATTTAGTGGCCCATTTCGAATATACATAAAACATCAGATTTAATACTGTTGGAAATAGACCTTCAGAGAGACATTTTTGTGATTAGGATTAATTCTGGCAATTGAAGTCTTTTAATTGTCTGATCTTAGTAAGTACCTATCTTCTGTATCAAATTACAAGTAATAATTAAAAAACATTAAGAATATATGCCCAAGTGTTACCAACAGATAGCGGTAGGTAGAATGCCAATACGACTTTCTAGAAGACTGCAGTAAAAAAATTTAACTCAACATAGGTTTAATAGGTACGGAGGCTTGGTACGGAGGCTTAATACTTAATAGGTTTAATATTTCACTCATTTTTTAAAATATGTTGTTTCCTTCAGGTACTAAAATTAAATTGAAAAAAATCTAGAAAAAGCTCCATGTTTGAAATTCTGCAAACATAAGGCCAGTACCTATCCGCAAATATTAAAGAAAATGAGAAAGTTTAAGATCTTTATCCAGAGAAATAATTTTTGTGCCATTGTTAATATTGCAAAATAAGTCAGATACATACTACCAAAATGAGTGAAAAATATTACGATTAGCTGATTAATACAAAGAAAAAGTAAATGCCTCGACTATTATTGAGGAGGTTTTGATAAAATAATGGAGGAGTTGCCTAAAAATCGCACTTAAATATACCACGCAGCTAAAGCATTCCAGATGCGTTCAAAAATGAAGCTACTACATTGGCAAATCCATGTGACAATTTAGGAAAAAGTGTCGCTTAGCACATTCGGTTTGGGCGCAGCCAATAGGTGGCACTATGCACTTTCCATTGTCACATCTCCTGTAATTCAGTGTCACATGTCACCGGGATATTTAAATATATGTATATTATTTTTACATGTCATCTTCAACTTTGTCCCATGACTTGTGACCATTACATAAATTATTGTAACCACCTATCAATGTTCATTCTCAAAAACTCTCATTGCTTGCCTCTGATATAAAATTCTAGTTTGCTTCTTATTAATGCTCGTAAATCAGTATGTGCAAAAATGGACAGTTAAATAACACTTTGTAGAACAGATCTCATTTATTTTACGCGCCGTCCCTCAAATAAGGTTCAAGAAAGTCACTTTTCAGTGATAAATACATCTAATAACTTACTCGAATCGAATATCGTCCGCACAGAACCATTTCACACTAGAAATGACGTTCCGCCATGGCAACGCCAATATTAGTCCGCGTAATCCTATGCCGGTCGCAGGAAGATCGATTTGTATTATTTAAGCGACGTGGTTCTACTGTAATCTGTCTTTCTGTGCTATTGAACCTTCGAGATGTTCATATTCATAAAAAATAATCGTAAAGATAACATATGTTGCTGCTAACCCTTATTTTAGTCGTGTTTAGACTTAAAATATTTATCGGAGTTGAGAATTTTTTAAATATATAATTTTTATTTTCGTTCAAATGTTTTATTGAGAAAATTCATCATTTATCGTCGCAATTACTTGAATTTTGACCTGCGATTATTATCATATATTGCTAAAAAATCATTCATTTTCAAAGAATTCGACAGATATTGAATTGCCTACTTTTGTGTGCAATTTGTTCGTGAAAAAAATGGTTTAATTCTTAAATGGAATTGAAATTTAATACATCTGCGTAAGGCAAACGTTTTACTGGAAGTCATGCTTAAATTTAACACTTCCCTGAGAGCAGGGACACGTCCCCACCGAAAACAACCGCATGACTGGGCAGCCTACCTTTTATATACCGGGCCAACATCCAAGATGGGTGACCCGGCATAACTAGGGCAGTGTTACTCGAGACGGATGGTCGACAGGGTTGAGCCAAGTAGCAACGTGTCTTCAGGACAAATTGCGTGCCAGCAACTTTATTAGTCAATGTTACAAATTAATATTCATGGGATTCTGGAACAGCAGTCCAGTACTTTTCGTCTAAGAATATACAACTGACACTTTGTCGAAAAATAAAATCTCTTCCACAAATGCGGGAAGGAAGTCAAGAACATATAATGTACCCTGAAGTCCAGCTTGACCCTCGACCACATAAATCGGTTGCTGAAGCAAAACTCTTCGGCACGTGCCATGGTAATACTAGGCACGGCCCATTGCCAGGGCGTGGCATTTACTTACCATTCCACCGTATAGGAAATGTTGAAAACAAAACGTTCGTTTTGAAACAGTTCAGCGTCCCACACATACTAGTTCTGGTAAAAAAGGATTTTTTTGTTTTTCTTTAAGAATAATTATTTGTTAATCAATATAAATTTTTTCCCCATCAAAGTCATCGTCCTTAGATATAATTAACTTGTGCCAGATGTTTTTCTAATTATGGAATCACTTCAGGAACTGATTTTTCGGTATATAGTTCAGCTACTTCAGCGGATCTGTTTTCTTTTTCGTTTTTAAACAATTCAGCGTCCCACACATACTAGTTTTTATAAAAAAACAACAGGTTTTTTTTTCTTAAACAATAGGTATTTGTAATTCTCTATCAATGTTTTACCCTTTAAAGTAATTCCACTTCGATATAATACACTTGTGCCAGAGGTTTTTCCAATCTTGGAAGCACTTCTGTAACTGATTTTTGGTTAATAGTTCGGCTACTTCAGCGGTTCTGTTTTTTCTCATCAATGGTGGCAAACCGTCGTCCTCATGGTTCTCTTCAGCCAAGGGAATTTAAAGAACAGGGGACCATGTCCGGCGATTGCTGTGGATGATGTGAAATAACAGTTTGTTTTCTTACCAAAAAATAAGGAAAATTCAAAGAGGTGTGAGCGGGAGCATCTTCGTTGTACAATTTCCACGAGTTTTTTTGCCACAATTCTGGGCGTTTTCGTCGGATTGCATAACACCAACGGTGCATACAATCTAGATAGTTATATGGTATAAACCGTACAAATACTATATGACAGGAACTCATGATGCACTACACCATTGAAATTGAAGAAAATTTGTTATTTAAAATTTCCCGTTATTTTTTATCACACCTCGTACTTTAACAACTTTGGTGTTGCTTATGCGACAGTGCTTGATTAGAAGCACTGAGAGTTAAAGAAAAAACAGATCTAGGATACCTTTGTAGCCTGCAATGTTGGGGACATCTACAGTGCGTACATTCGGAACGAAGGAAATGGAATCTCGGACTCTTCGGATTGAGGGCGAATAAGTTGAAGAGACTGTCATAGATAATAACACCAAGGTATCGTAGTTTCTGCACAGGGGTGATAATACACTTTATCATGTTGAGGGTAATTCCTAGCTCATTTTCGAGGAAGTCAATCACTTGGTTTACCAGTTACCGGTGGAAGGTACGTCCAAGATGAGCACCCCGTCGACCAGATACGGGATCACAGTGAAACCAAACCTATTGAGCACTTCACTTGCCACCGCCCTCGACAACCGTTGTAGAATGGCGGATGCTGGGCCAATAGTTCCATGGGAAATCGGTGAAACATGTAAGTGTCGCGTCCACATCGGAATCCTTAGAACTTTCTATGCTAGAAGAGAACTGAGATTTGAAATGACGCTCGTTCTAATTCAAACCTCTCTAGGAAACTGTCCCAGGGGATAGCGCTCATCGTTGCCCCTGCATCTTTTAGCTTAAACATAGGTGTGGTCTAGAATGTTGTCCACAGGGAAAGATAACGAATACGACGCACACCTCCAGGGGCTTTTGGAATCAATTGACTTTGGCACGGAGGGCACATGTTGGATTACCGCGGACCAATAATCCCGTTTCACACAAGGCGAAGATATAATAACTAGCTAAAGGTAACCGTTGAAATTCAACGGGTGCGAAAAACATTGTACTAATTTTATAAGAAAACCGCAAAGCCTGAAGAACACTGTTAGCATGATCATTTGAGAAGTATCCTATCTTGTTTGTTGTGATCGTTGTAATTCGTTCGTTTTCCATTTCTTGCACGGAGAGTTGAGTGATTGTTTGTCCTCATTAGTGCACGGGAAACCCAATAATGGGCCTCGAATACACATTACTACTTAATAAATAGCACTTAGGTTGATAGATGGTCACCTCGTTCCACCAGTTCTCTTGAGCCGTCTTCTGAGTGATTAACAGCTTGATCACGTGTACGCGAATATATTTGACTGACTTCATTGAGTTTCGCTATTAAATGTTGATATGTGTGTTGAGTATCTTAATCAGAATAGGAGTGTAGAGTATACTCATTGGTAATACCACCAAGAGGAGCATTTTCAGCTGCAGCCTTGTTTATTTGTCCTATGAATCCTTCACTACCCGGACTGCGCCTACGGTATGAAGGGTAGTCATAATCATTGGTTTTTAAATCATAATCATCGATTACTAATTTAAAAATCTATGGTGATCAGTCTTAGTGCACTTTCCAATTTTCATGCACCGATGACGTCTATTGCGCAGAATATCCGTTCTTCTTACTGGTAAAATGCATGTAGTGACGCAATTATAATTTCCGCCATCTTGAAACAGATTGAAGTTTCGAAACAGATGGCTTTATATTTGAAACAGATTTTTAGCTGGTTACCCGTCAGTAGGTTGAAATTTGTGCGGTTCTAAGCGTAATCCAAGAAACACCACCGGGAGATTTACATGAGATTGCTTGCTGGCTTTGAGCATTTAAGGATAACCTTTGTCGTTTTTCATGCAAGGGCTCATTTTCTCGCAAAGAAGACATTCCTCTTACCTTAGAAAATGTTTTCGAAAGATTACTCTATTTTCTATTAGGCATCCTGATGGATATATTTATAAGTCCAAGGAAGGGAAACAGTGGCAAGTGGTAGTTTTGAATAGGCAACTGGATGATTGTGTGAATGTAAGTCTACTGCACTTTAACACTTTCAAACATATGTATTTTTTATGATGCAGAAATTGGTCTAAAAACTGTTCGCAATCGTAATGAAAATCAATTGTTCGCTGACCGTTTTCCAGGTGCACGGAGAGATGAGTGATTGTTTGTCCTCTTTCATGCACGGGAAACCCAAAAATAGGCCATGAAGACTCATTACTACTTAATAAATAGCGCCTAGGAGATTTTTAGTTTGCTTGTCGATTTTCATGCACGTATGTCATTCATTGCGCAGAATTTCCGCTCTCCTTTCGGGTGAGAAGCATATAGTGACTAAATTATAGTTTTCGCCATCTTAAAAGAGATTGAAGTTTCGAAACAGATGAATCTATATTTGAACCAGATTTAAAGGTTGCTACCCGTCTGTAGTTTAGGTTAGGATGGTATTTGTGCAGTTCTTAGCGTAACCAGAGAAAAACCACGGGGATACGCTCATTGGATCGCTGGTGGGCATGTCTTTGAGCATCCAAATCTAACCTTTGTCGATTTTCATGCAAGAACTCTTTTTCTTGCAAAGAAGACATTCCTCTTACTTAACAAGATTTATTCGAAAGGTTACTCTTTTTCTATTAGGGATGTTGATGGATATATATTTTTAAGTCCAAGGATCGGAAACACAGCGGAAAGTGAGAGACTCGAACAGGCTACTCAATGATTGAGTGAATGTAAGTTAACCGCATTCAAACGCGTTTAAGTGTATTTAAGTAACTCGTAAAGTTTATGTGGGAATTGGTCTAAAAACAGTTCGCAATCGTAATGAGAGGCAGACGGTTCCACTACGTGTAATACTTTTTAGTATTAAACTATAACAAACAACGCCGTGTTTTTTGTAGCAATAGAGGCATTATTACCATTATTATTCGCTGAACGTAAATATTCTTCCACGTTTAATTCCTTTATGTGTATCGTTTACTACATAAGTGTTCTCTCGTATGCAGCTACTTTGAGAATAGACATTGAAGAGCACACTTGTTGTAAATATGTATTGAATTTATCGATTACCCCCCGAAGCAATCTATCATGGGGCCCTTGGGACTCTGGGCCCTTCTTATACAAATTTTCTTTCTACGTGCTATCATGGGCCTGCAGGAAAACTTAAATGCCAGATGCGTGAAATCCTTTGAAATTCAAATCTCTGGATGTCAAGGAAATATGCTATTGTTGATTAAAGAGAAAAATGTCAGATTTTTCAGCTATAAACATGATATTCAGACAGTTACGAAGGGTAAAAGAAAATCGATTGAAAGAATCAGAAACTTCCTTTATTCCGCCATCCGATAAAAAAATCCCTACCCTCTATCTTGAGTGTAAGTACTTTTAAAAAGCAAAAAAATTAAACAACTGCATCGAACCCAATGCTTAGCATGGACAATAAGGGACCGCCAGGGGGGGCCTTTGGGGACCCTGAGAGATTTTAATATAGCGTATGTTTCATTCCAATACATTTTCTAACTACATAAAAAATTTCAGCTCAATCGGTTCAGTAGTGCTCGCGTGATTGAACAACAGACAGACAGACAGCATTCAATTTTTATATATTAGTATGATTATATAATAATTGTAGAAATACAATAATAAAAAAATATATATAACTAGCTAAAGGTACCCGTTGAACTTCAACGGATGTGAAAAACATTGAACTTATTTTATGAGAAAACCACAAAACCTGAAGATTACTGTCAGCGTGATCATTTGAGGTGTTCGTATCCTATCTTGTTTGTTGTGATTCGTTCGTTTTCCCTTTCGTGCACGGAGAGTTGAGTGATTTTTGTCCTCTTTAATGCAAGGGAAACCCAATAATGGGCCACGAAGACTCATTACTACTTAATAAATAGCACCTAGGTTGATAGATGGTCACCTCGTCCCTCAAGTCCTCTTGAGCCGTCTTCTGAGTGATTAACAGCTTGAGCACTTCCCTTGTGTACATAAATATATTTGCATTCAATGGCTTAATTGAGTTCCGCCATTCACCGTTGATATGTGCGTTGAGTATCTTAATCAGGATAGGAGATTAGAGTATAATCCAGCGGTAGACAACGTCAAAAGGAGCATTTTTAATAGCAGCGATGTATATTTGTCCTATGAATCCTTCAATACCCGGACTATGCCTTTAGCATAAAGGGTGGCTATATTCATTGTTTCCTAAATCATAATCATTGGTTACAAAATTAAAAATCTATGGTGATCAGTCTTAGTGCACTTGCCAATTTTCATGCACCGATGACGTCCATTGCGCAGAATATCCGTTCTTCTTAGGGGTAAGAAGCATGTAGTGACGCAATTATAATTTCCGGAATCTTAAGACAGATTGAAGTTTCGAAACAAATGGCTCAATATGTGAACCAGATTTTTAGCTGGTTACCCGTCAGTAGGTTTGGTTAGGATGAAATTTGTGCGGTTCTTAGCGTAATCCGAGACACACCACGGGGAGATCATCATGAGATTGCTCGTAGGCATATATTTGAGCATCCAAGGCTAACCTTTGTCGTTTTTCATGCAAGGACTCATTTTCTCGCAAAGAAGACATTCCTCATGCTTTAGAAAACTTTTTTCAATAGGTTACCCTTTATTCTATAAGGCATGTTTATGGATATATTTTTAAGTCCAAGGAGAGGAAACACAGAGGCAAGTGAGAGATTCGAATGGGCAACTCGATGATTGAGTCAATGTAAGTAAACTGCATTTTAACACGTTTAAGTATATATAAATAACTCGTAAAGTTTATGTGGGAATTGGTCTAAAAAACAGTTCGCAATCGTAATGAGAGGCAGACGGTTCCACTACGTGTAATTCATCTGAGTATTAAAATATAATAAACGACGCCGTATTTGTTGTAGCAACGGAGGCAATATTAACAGTATTATTCGCTGCACGTAAATATTCTTCCACGGTTAATTCCTTTATGTGTATCGTTTTATACATAAGTGTTCTCTGGTATGCAGTTCCCTTATGAGAGCTAAATGGAGAATAGACATTGAAGAGTATAATTGTAAATATGCATTGAATTAATATATTACACCCCGAAGCAATCTATCATGGTGCCCTTGGGACTCTAGGCCCTTCTTATACAAATTTTCTTTCTACGTGCTATCATGGACCGGAAGGAATACCAGATGCGTGAATATCCTTTGAAATTCAAATCTCTGGTTGTCAAGAAAATATGCTATTGTTGAATTCAGAGAAAAATGTGAGAATTTTCAGCTATAAAAATAATTTTCAGAGAATTACGAAGCGTAAAAGAAAATCTATTTAAAGAATTAGAAACTTCATTTATTAAGCCATCCGATAAAAAAAATTCCAGCCCTCTATCTTGAGTGAAATTAATTTTTTAATACAAAAAATAAAACCACTGTACCAAACCCAATGCTTAGCATGGACCGCAAGGGACCCCCAGGGGGGGCCTTAGGGGGTCCTGACAGATTTTTAATATAGCCTATGTTTCATCCCGGTACATTTTCTAACTACATACAAAATTTCAGCTCAATCGGTTCAGTAGTGTTTGCGTGATTGAGCAACAGACAGACAGACACCATTCAATTTTTATATATTAGTATGATTATAATTATATTACACAAAAATACAAAAAATATTTTCGGTAAATAAATTAAAATTGATTACAATATTACAGCAATTTTATCTATTTTCACATTCTCCTTAAACAGTTTTTCATTTACATGGAATGAATTTTTTTTACCGAAAGGTACAGATTTGCATGTTTTACATCTATGTGAAGAGAATTCTTTTTTTTATGCAGTGGCCATGCATGATTTGTGGTACTTATCAGTTTTATGCTGTGGTCAGAGAGCAGTGCTTGAGCAGTTTTGTTTGTCAGTCACTTAACTCCGGGTAAAAATGAGAATTAGCGTACAAGTGCATAGGATTTCCCGACTTGGGAATGTTGGCGCCTACAATGACTAGTTCCAAAACTTTGGGGGAAGCATAGGGGAACGCATTTCCTGGCAATTAAATTGGACACATTCACAGAATACTTTAGTATTTTATTTAGCCGTCTATCCTTATAGAGGGTCAGGCGGCTAAATATAAGCTTAGTTTTGTAAGAATACATTTGCATATGATTGGATCGATTTTATCGTTGGAAAAACTATTTTATAACTTTCGCTCAAACACTTTCATTCACAATCATTTCCATTTTCATTAGTCACTGATTTTTTGCACAAAACCCAAAAACACACGTTTTTATGTATCAGTTGAATTAAAAAATATTTAACGCAAACGATATTGACTAGACTACTATTCTCCTATTACTCACATCGTTCAGAGCAATTCCTAACTAAAGATACTCACATAATATTATAAATTAGAGAAGGAGTTTCGGTACGTCACATAAATAATTAAAGATTCATACGTGAATGCAATAACCATATTTTCGGAAAAATTGTCTTCACCTCCGACATTACTGTTGCGGTTTCAAAATGCATTCAAAAAAATCTTAACAGTTTGGAGTATGACCATTGCGTAGTAAAGACTGTCGTCCGGATTTCATAATCTTTATATATATAAAAGTCAATGTATGTATGTGGGTATGTTCCACATCTCCTCCTAAACCCCAGGACCGACTTTGATGACATTTGGAACGCATGTTTGTTACTGGTAGAAAACAAACACTGTAGGGTTTTCAATTAACCAAACCCCTTTTTTTTCAGGGTTAAGGGTGTGATCCTTAGTAATACATAAAAATGAAATGGTCTCTGTTTGTCTGTTGCTCCATCACGTAAAAACTACTGGACCGATTGTGCTGAAATGTGGCATGTAGTTAGAATAAATATCTGGTTGTATCATATGATATATTAAAAAGCCCTAAGGCCCCCCAAAGGCCCCCGAAGGTCCCCCCTGGTGGTCCATGCTAAGCATTGTGTTCGGTGCTGTGGTTTCATTTTTTGCTTTTTAAAAGAATATTCACTCAAGATATAGGGCTATAATTTTTTTATCGGATGGCTGAATAAATATAATTTCTAATTTTATCAATCGATTTTCTTCTACCCTCCGAAGTTCTCTGAAATTCATCTTTTCAGCTGAAAAATCTCACATTTTTATGTGAAATCAACAATAACATATTTCCTTGACAACCAGAGAATATTCACGCCTCTAGGCGTGCACCTGGAAAACTGTCAGTGTGTCTACTACAACGAACACAACATACAAGATAGGTTACGAACTCCTCAAATGACAATGCATACTGTTTTTCTTCGAGCTTTGTGGTTTTATTACTAAAAATAAGTTTAATGTTTTTCACACCCGTTGAATTTCAACGGGTATCTTCCGCTCGTTTATTAATAAAATAATAAAAACTCATTTAGAAAGAATAGAGAGGGAAGCAAAGACATAATACCTCAGAAAATGAAAAAGATTACATGATTCCTGGAGATAGTATAAATAGGCTGTCTAGCTGCACATTTCAAGTATCGACATGTATACTACGTATGTGCCGTGCCTGTGGCATTGAATCAAATGCTAATTATGGTAATAAATATTTATTTTTAAAACACTGAATTCAAATCTCCCTGGGATATAATTATCGCAAGTAAAATGTTAAAAAGCGTTAAACTAGAGAATGGTAATTCAATGGAAAACTTTAATTCCGTAGCATATGAGAGACTTCATGCCATTACTGTCATCTTATGATGGCATATTCAGGAGATAAACTTTTACGCTGTATCTTTACGTAAATTTGGTAAATTAGTTTTATAGGCATATATTGCATTGCTGCACGTTTTAATGTCATCGATATTGCGAAGGAACAGAATAGTTCATATTCACAACCCATTAAAACTTATTTCAACTTACGCTCACCATAATAAATGAAGACAGCTATCACTTGCTTGATTGTAGCACGAAGGATTAGCTGACTCAACCTGATGAAGCAATACTTTTCTTTTAATACATTTGTACACAACTTTAGGGAATGCTTTCGCAAACAAAGTCAAAGCCTTCAGGTTTTTTATCATATTTCATTCATAGGGCAACAACATCTTTTCAAAAAGCCAATAACTCACTTTTTTGATTGACCGATATCTGCTGCAGAAACCATGACAGAAGTGTTTCATTCTCCAATTACTGCTCCGATCAGAGGGAAATTTCCTTTGCACTGCCGCCAACCTCGGGAACATCCAAGCAGAGTGGTCACTGGAGAGAAAATATGGCAGAATATTAAATCCATTACGAGTTAAGTTAGGGTTCAAGATCTGTTCCTGAGAAAAATTGAATTTATTTGGGATATATATAGTATTTCAGGTGAGTTAAAATAAAATTAACATACAATTGTAAGTGAAAAATTGCGCGATAGTCAAAAGAACATTTTCTGAAACCTTGAGAAATTGTTGGATGTCAGTTGTTGGCGGAGGTCCAAAGGCGCCAACAGGGTTATGAGAGTGTGATAATTATGTTACGATTTTTAAGTATATGTTGAAAAGTTGGAGAGAAACCGGGAATCGGTATTACTCTACTCGAGAGGTGTTACATTGTTTATTTCTACAGAGAGTGTATTGAAGAAAAAATTCTTTGCGCATATATCCTAGTCGTCTGTTGATGCAAAAATATCGAAAATTCTTATGTCTCTTTCTTTTAGTTTCATAATTACTGTTAATATTTTTTTCATTTATTGGATTCCATTCTTCAATGCTTTTCTTCATTTCTTATCCCAATAACTTCTCCGGCGTTTTCTCTTTCTGATTTTTTTACTGCAGTCCAGAATTATATATTTTCGTCTGTATAGTTAATTTCATGTCCTTTTGTCCTTCTTTGTGTTTCCCTGAGTGCTGAATTATCTATATTGTAGGATCTATCTTCCTACCTGTGTAGCCTCTTGGAAACTAGCTCTTCTTATGTGTTTAAACCTTGTATGTTCCAACATCAGATATTCGTAATCCATTTTCTTTGCTTGCATCGTTTACCATGTAATCCGTCAGATTTCCGAGGCTCAGTTTTGGGATTTTTATCTATATGAATTTTTCATAGGATAGGGAGCTGGCTTATTGCTATAACCCTTTATCCTGGATTGGGAACGGCAGTGGTAACTGCATAGCTACTCTATCCACCCCGCAGTTATCCAAGTGGAGTCACTTAAATATGTTAGGTTTAATAACAAACAAAGGAAAAGATGTTTTAGTTGATCTTATCATTAGTTACAGAGATAATGGGTGTTCCGTAAATATTGGTATTTTAACCGTCGATGGATGCTGGGGGGGAGAAAGCTCCAGAGGGATTCATTGAGGGCTTTAGTAAAAATGTTCTTCTGTTAGTGTTCTATCAGTGGAGTAAAATTCAGCTCTATACTAATTATTTCCGATTGACAACCTTCATTGATTGGGCTACAATACTCACCATGTAATTTTGTCTACACTTAATTAGGCGTTAGGAGCATAAAGATTAATTATGTTATTCGATACATAGGTCTGTTTAAGTTTTAATGAGGGACAGAAGGCGATTCTCTCCTTGGATCCACATTGATTGAAGTGAGGGTATCAACGAGGAATATTTAATTACACGTGAAATTATTAAATAGGCCATCACTATCTGTTGCATACAGCCCAATATCATTAAGAGACAAGACAGCCCAATTTCATACTAAATTTGGAATCATTATCACTGCTGTGGTATTTACAAAGTACAAACAAGGTTTAGAGGAACGTAAGTCTTAGTAGGTGTTTAGATCATAAATATTGAATTGCATTATTTGTAAAAATCTTATAGTTACTCCTTTCTCAATTTAATTTGGATGACCGAAGTCGGTGCAGTGTTTTTTTTTATCTGCACCCGACATTCCCGTCACAATTCTTCTTTTTCTTTATAAGTCAGCACACTTCTACAAAGCAGAAGTGCTTTGGGAAAAACAATATTTGTGTCTTATAATTGGTCCCAATATTTAATTCCAAACCTTAGGGTTTTCAAAGCTTTTTTATCATGTACTTTATTCGAAAATTAAAATAATCCATCCGGAATCCCCATTGATTTCCGTACTTAATTATTACTAAAATAAGTCTTTTCATGTCTGATATAACTGTTGTGGTTTAGTTGGATTTGCTTGTACCACCGTAAGGTGGTATCGACCATCGCAAAATGACTTAAATGTCATTTATTCTTATTCTGTCTACTTGCAGAAAACTTTGTCATCTATCTGATATAAACAACTTAATTATACCTTTCCACGCTATTTTATTCTATAAATTGAACTTGACATTACAAGGTGTTCAATGGGGGAATGAGAGAAACACGTTGAAAATAGTATTTTTCCAAAAAAAATATAAAAGCCATTTTCGTGGAAAACTGTCTCTAAGAAGGAAATAATCCAGAGAAAATAAATAAAAATAAAATTTACAAGCATCAAACCACCTTAGTTTTCTTGTTACTCGGGAATTAATGCCGTAATTGAAGTCAAAAAGCGGTATTTCGTAGGAGATGGCGCTGCAGTCAGCTCCTATGGCTGGAAAAAAGTGGTCATTTAAAATACATTCGTGGAATAATCTGCAAATTTTGTACCTTACTATTGGGTTTCTATAGGAAACGAAATGCACCTGTGAAAGCGGGATTTTTTGGACAGAATATCAAAAATGTGAAATTTAGTATTTGTTTTGACTCATACAGTCACGGCGGAACCTCCTTAATACACAAATTAAAATAACCCATACGGAATACCCATTTATTTTCATACTTTTCATGATTTGACCCACAAATGTTTTCTGGGTTTAAAATCGGCCCCCAAACGAACTTGAGATCTAGTCCAATGAATTCCTCGTAACTAAACAGGATTCCGTAACTCAGAAATGATGTCATGAGTTTATATTCCATGTCTATACTGCGTTTTTCAAGTAAATAAAACAGTCTATTGATGAAGTAGTGCAAATGTATATGTTTTTCGACTTTAAAAATACAACGTTAGGAAAAAGCGGAGAGTGTATGAAAATGAAATGCAATATTTCGAAACTTTGTTCTATGAGGAATCTAATGACAAGCATTTTAAATCCATATCATGAATTTACGCAATAACAAAGGATAATATTAGACTACTGCTCCAAATCTTATTGTTCCTTGCTTGTTTTAGAAGCTCGCGAGCCAACATTCAATTATTGAAACGACTGGCTATCCACCTATTTTACAATGGATTTAACAATTTAATGGATATAAAAGTTTCAAATTATTCTGCTGAATGGTATTTGAACCCATAGAAGACTCACATACAAACAAATATATACATTCTTATGTAAAATACAATTGCCTTTTTGTGTTATATATGCCAATTCAATCAGAGGCAGTTTGTCTGGTAGATTAATTAATCGGTTGTCCTCTTCAAAGCCCCTCCGTAGAAGTCGCAGCTAATGTTATCGCTGTGTTCCGGACTTTAAATCTCCTTTCCTGATTTTTTTCCTTTACCCGAATAGACCGCGATTACAATTATGGGCCCAGTCGATCTCCTTTTCGGGTTAACTGGAAGGGTTTAATTGAAACGCGATCATCCTCCTTCCTATTAATACACTCGAAACAGGATGAATAAAATTTAGTGAAGGCGTTAAAAAAATCCCAAAGGTAACATTCAGCACTTTTATTTTAGCCCTCCGACTTTTTTGTACGTACTTACTTACTCTTCGGCGCTGCAGCCCTTGTAGGGTCTTGGCCTCTCTGACAATGTTAGTCCAGACGTCACGATATCCTGCATGATTTCTCCATCTTCTTATTCTCATCTTTCTTAGATCATCTTCTACATCATCCAACCATCTTTTCCGAGGTCTTCCTCTCAATCTTCTGCCACTAGGATGTCCAAGGTATATCTATTTCACCATCCTATCTTCAGGCATTCTTTCAACATGCCCTAACCACCTTATCCTGTTACTCTAAATTTCCGCCACTATGTTATGGTTTTTGTAGAGTTCCTCCAGTTCTCTATTCTTCCGTATTCTCCACTGCCCTTCTTCCGTCACTGCACCATAAACTTAATTATTTTTCTTAGAATACTTGTTAATATTTATAGGATAAGTTTCCGTAAATTATGTTTACTTTGAAATACCCTATGAAATATCTTTTTAAAAAATACATTCTTTTAGTATTCGTGCTATAACCTATGCATTCCTTGTGCTTGCATTTTATTTCTATAAGCGGAAGTAAATTATTTTAATTAACTAACTTACTAATTACGATGTTATAGAGCAGTTGTATGGATTATAATTGGCATGTTTACAGCATAAATGGGCAAGTTTAAATATAATTCAATGGTAAACTTCCACACCCTGACGTTATGCATAGCAATCATTCATGTGAATGCATATCTCATGATTTAGATAATATCTGTAAAGTACCTATTCCCTACTTTCTGCCTAGGATAGGTTTACTCCTCCACCAGGTCCTCCCGGTCAACCCCTCCACCCTTCATCTTCTCACGCTCACTCATGAATCCTATTCACTTGCCTGTTCCCTTGAACATTTTAACGCCATCCATTCGTTTCATCCGCACCAATGGAATAGATCTTTAGTTGAACCGATGAGTAAAAAAAACGTACCTGCGGTTTTATTTCGAACAGTCGAATGAGGTGAGCAACATCAACAATGCGATTCGGACAGAAACAAAGGACGGAGGAGATAGGTTCTCGTAGCGAGTCGAATACGTTCGGAGCGGATCCTAAGGCTCTCTGAATGAGCGCTCTGTGGTGACCGATTAAATTTCCCTCTTAGCTTGGAAGTGGCTCTATATGGTGGTGCTCACGGAGTGGTGCTCCCAGAGTGAGGCGACTTATATAACAGTTGGAGGCGAGAGCTAGCGACAGGGAAAGACATGAATTCTTTCCAAAGTTCTACGTTTGTTGTGATAACCAAGGGAAACCTAAATACCCTATCTCTGCCCCGTTTCCTACTTTTCCTAACCATTCATGATGAACAATTAAAACCTGTACTATTTTCACACTTGTTAATTTACCCTACAAGTACCTAGTTAAAAGTTTCAGTTTATTAACTTGATACAGACATGAAGACCACAAGTAGTACTGTCCACTGAATCAATTTTGTCCAACGAGTTTCAACGTCATCTTCAATTTCAAACTCAATTTGTACCTGAGGTTCCTTCCAAGGTGATGTTAGTCACATTTGGGAACACTGGAAAAAGTTAGAGGCAATGAAGCGTGAAGATGGTGCGATGCTGGCAGCGATTGGGAGGATAATTTACTTCCGGATTAAGCAGAGCCATTAGCAACCAAATTACTCAGGAGCAATTGGTCATGCTTCTTGCTGCCCTGTAAACAATAGCCCAGTCAATAAAGACCCCAGAATATTGAACTTGGGAAATAATTTGGGTAGAGGTGAATTTTACCCCTCTGTTAGAGTACTACCTTATTTTGTAATCTCACTTAAGTGAGAAAAAGTTATAAACTGTTGAAAATTACCTCATTTTTCGAAAGTTCCACTCAGCCACCTAGGTATAGCGCGGCAGTCTTTGGCTCTCAAGTGGTGAACACTGACTTTGGTGATGTATTATTCACTAAATATCAATGAATCACCTTAATAGGTATTATTAGGAAATAATGAACCAATGCCCATCCTACGACAAATTGACAATACAGAAACAGGATAAAAAGACATTAGCATAAAGGTCATTTATCAGTCCACTGAGTCTTGTTACTTTGAGTCAATTTATATGAGTTTAAATGGGAAAGTTTTTCACTGATGAAAAATAATTACTCATATGTATTGTATAAATTGAATAAATTTATTCCTCATAAACTCTTAAAGTTAAGCTTTTCTATTGCACCATGTAATTCATTTTAAAAAATTTGGAGGAAAAGCAATAATACAAGGAGTTAACACTGACTTAGGTGATTTATTGTTCACTACATATCAATGAATCTTCTCAATGGGCATTATCAGGAAAAACCCTCTTTAGGAAAGATGGAACCAATGTCCATCTGACGACAAACTTACAATACACAGTATAAAATAAAGAGACTTTAGCATAAAGGTCCTGGTACAATTTGAAGGCAGAGTAAATCAGGAGAAGGCCTCTTTGTCATTTCAATTATTCGCTAAGCTTCTTTACCGTTCCATTATCGTTCCTGTGACGTTTATAGTTCACTGAGTCTTGCACCACTAACTGTTCCATAGATATCAGCAGAAAAATCTTCTCCAGCGAATATAAAAAGATATAATATAAAAATACAGGATGTGGAGCAATGCATCCTTGTTCAACACTGTCATCATTACCAGAAAATAGTTCGCACAAATGGATAAAGGTCGGCACAAATGGGTTTGCTCCCTCGTCACTTGCAAGAGGTCATAAAGAGAATCCTCCCAGAGAGTTCGGATCACCGAACCTTGATGCACGTAGAATTCATATAGGGAGAGGAATCCTTGGATCACCAGTGAAGGATCTTGTCAAGCGTGTGAAAACTTCAGCGACACATTCTTCATCAGCCCGTTCCATTGCCTCGGCTTCAGGACCTATTAGAAAATAAAAAGTCTGATATCACTGCTGCACCTTAATATTGCAGCCATTAATAACCAGTAGTTGTGATTGAATTTTAAATAAACGCAAATGACTGATCCAACATATGATCACTACAATATTTCTTAAGAGCATAAAACCTTCAGCTTCTCCAGCCTCATTCCTAGAATTACAACTGTTTGCGGAATAAACGTAAGGGGAACAGTCCGCCTAAGTTTTTGATGTTTAGCTAACGCAATCTTTCCTTGTTGATTGTAGAATCTACTTAAAGTCCTTGCTTGGATTGCTGCATTTTTAAACTACCATATTTTGTCCTACATTTGGTCAATTTCAGTTGAAATTAACATCTGAATGTTAAATAAATAATGCTACCAGAATTGGCATTGATGATTTTACTTGAGTGAACTTTATATTGCTTTCCAGCATCATTCCTACTCAAATGAGACCTTAACAGCAGAAATGTGTGTAATTGATCAATATGTAACATTTATGCACTTCTCTTTAATGTCTCTAAAACATATTTCCTAAATAATGAAGGTAATTAATCTTTTGTACTTATTGTGATGTAGCTTACCCGAAAGAACATCAACGTTAATTACATTTCATCATGCAATTTGATTATTGTTAAGCAAGTACTTAGTGTGGCCATGTACATTTATTTCACTTATCCATCAATATTATTCTACCAATATCAACTCGAGGTATTAATCTTAAAATTGACAATTGTAGCGAGGAGAGAAGGAAATCACATAATAGAATGTAATATGTACGTTCATAGATATGCATAGAACGACAAAAGCTATATGCATGAATGTATGTATATGTTAACGTGACTACATACACTTGTATTAACGGCAATCCAGATGACTCTAGTAGTACCTATTTCCCTCTATATGTAAGGTTTTTATCTATGGTTAAAGTCCATTGTCTTCGTGTAGCATTGTTAAATATTACGTAAAAAATCTTTAAAAAATTTTCACCGAGTTAATATGTCACGCTAATTATGTATAAGGCAAAAAGTTTCATCCATGAGATGTTATACAAACGCAATACTTAAGCTTTGAAAGCTATAAGGTTGTAGAATATCACAGGTTCAGCCAAAATTATGATAAACTTTACCAATATCCGATGTGAAGACATTGTGCAAGGTTTTATCGATTTCACTATTCGTGTCGGTAATTATTAGTCAACAGATTGCAACCGATAATGACCCTTCAGCACATAAGGTAGAAAAAAATCATGCAATTCTTCTTTGCTTCCCATATGTGAGTAGTCGTGATTTCTAAAGTCATAAAGAATCAGATTCCATCACCCACTCCACCGCCAATCACCCCAAAATAGTTGTTGCGGGTTAGAATATTTAGGAACCTTCTGAAGCTTATATTCCAATTCAATTCAAACCTTATGATACACAACCCATATTCACGTCTTCTTCTGTTTCGATATATTCCTCCTCTACTCTTTACCCTCCTTCCTACAATTCCTCATTCCGCACCTATTTCGAAAGCATTGAAACGTATATTCTGAGGATACGAGGACTAGCCATCCTATAACCTCTAGAGGAGGAACACACAAGTGAACATTTCTTCGATAATTTACAGAGGAAAAGTCATTGGTCTTAACAGGGATTCGAACCTGGATCCCACGATTTTGCGCCGAGTGCATTAGCGAGGTAAGATAATATGACATTCTCCTTCTCAAAAATCCACATTGGAAGAAGACACCTCGGTAGTTTAACTGGCTCAAGTATTTGATCAGCGTAAACATACGAATATTCTTTCAATAAAATAAACCTGGTTCGAGCTCAGTTCGAGACATGGCGCAAGCAAAGCTGAAGACTGTCAACGGGCACAATTACCAATAGTGGTTAATACAAAAATAGTCAGATTAGTTTCTTTAACTAAGACATTTAAATCATACTGCCAGTCTTCAACTGATAAAATGTTAATTTTCAAATTTTTTACAAATTCGTTTATTGGACCAAATTTTCTACTTTTTGTAATCAAAACTACTACAGATAAAATAGTTTACTAAACATAGAAAATATGTGCCCAATAGGGAGAACTTATCACTGATAGTTATGCTACGGAAAGCATAGAGGTATTCAAGAGAAGGAAAATTCATCCTTGAATTCGAACTGATTTACATGGAACACTTATAATTGCCTAAAATGTAACACTAAAAATAAGAAACTGTTGCCTACCTCATGTTTTTTCTTCGAGTACCCGTTATCCAGATTCATGCACACAGCTAGGGTCCCTGGGCATATTTTAAATGATACTTCAGTAAATCCGGCTTTTTCTCTGGTCAAGTCACAATCATCTGGTCTTCTAACGTCCTTGCTTGTCCATGCAAGTCTTACACCACCTTCACCTGGGGCCAAGAATTATGTATCATGTTCCAAAAATAGCTTCTCAATACGCCCATATCCAACTCATGCAATTTCTTCAGTTTTAACCAGCTGGCAGAGTAGGGCAAAAGAATTACCCAGAAGGAGACTGTAAGGATATTTAATTTAATGAGTAACCAATGCTGTATGCAAAATTGACATGGCAATTAAAAAAAAAACGCTGCTACAGTAAAAAATAAATTAAAAATACATTTGATAAAAAATACATAGGATAAGAAATCTTTCGTCACTGTCATTGTTGAGTTGCAGGCTATTATTTCTTTTCAGTTGTACTTATCGCCCTTTAAATGTAAGGTTTAAGTCTATTGTCTTCGTGTAGCATTGTTAAATATCACGTCAAAAATCTTACATTTTCACCAAGGTAATATGTCACGCAAATTATATATAAGGCAAGAAGTTTCATCCTTGAGATGGTATACAAACCCAATACTTTAGCATTGAAAGGTATGAGGTTTTTACTATGCAGGTTCAACCAAAATTATGAGATATTTTATCAAGATCCGATATGAGGAGATTGTCCAGAGAATTTATCGATTTCACTAATTGTGTCAGTACTTTAAAATTAATCAACTGATTTTAACTGATAATGAACCTTTTTTACAAATTCTTTTACTCGACCAAATTTTCAATTTTTTGTAATCAAAACGACGACAGCTGGAATAGTTTACTAAGCATAGAATATATGTACTCAATAGGGAGAACTTATCACTGATAATTATTCTAGGGAAAGTATAGAGGTAATCAAGAGCACGAAAAATCAACCTTGAGTTCGAACTTATTTACATGGAACACTTATAATTGCATAAAACGTCACACTAAAAATAAGAAAATGCTACCAACCTCATGTTTTTGGTTCGAGTACCCGTTTCCATGTTCATGCACACAGCTAGGGTCCCTGGGCAATTTCGAATATGATACTTCAGTAAATCCGTATTCTTCTCCAGCCAAGTCACAATCATCTGGTCTTCTAACGGCCTTGCTTGTCCATGCAAGTCTTACACCACCTTCACCTGGGGCCAAGAATTATGTATCACGTTCCGAGAATAGCTTCCAATACGTCCATATCCAACGCATGCAATATCTTCAGTTTTATTCAGCTCGAGAGTATGGCAAAAGTATTACCCAGCAGAAGCCTGTAAGGGTATTTAGTTTATTGAGTAACCAATGCTGTATGCAAAATTGACGTGTTAAATTACAACAAAACGTTGCTACAGTAGAGAATAAATTTAAAATACATTTGTTTGATTACAGAGAAAAAACCTTGCAGATTCAAGAGCCAATAAGAAATATTTATGGGGCTCATCTTCAGTAATCTAAATGAGTAAGAAAAATCTAAAGAAATTTCTTCATTAAATAATAGGACTTATTGCTTTAGACATTGGCTAAAAGATAAAGAAAATGTTTTCTATGACGGTAGTAAAAACAACAAGCATACATCCCTATGATCAGTTTAGATAAATTCACAGCAAGAGCTAGGATGTCGGCTAAAATAAAATATGTATCATCCAATCAAAGAGAATAAAATAAAAAACGGTTTTTCACATCTCAACATATTTTCCCAATTTTCATTTTTTTGTCATCAAAGAGCGTGGCAAAGAAACACCGAATTGGGGATTCCAAATTTCCAAAATGAACCCTTCTTCAATTCAATACAATTCTATTCAATAATTTACCTTGAGAACTCCAAGTGGTGCATTGATAATGACTGATCAGCTTGAAATTCTTAACCATTGGCAGTGCCAACTACGCCACGAGCGCAAGCAGCAGTACTCCATCTTACAACAAGCTTGCAGTATTCTACACATCCTTCAGGCAGATCTCGAAGCATGGGTGCTAGTACACCAATATAATAAAGGGATAGACGGATTTCTCCTGCATCCAGGACCATCTGTGTGCCTAAACATTAAGCAATAACAGTTCATAGGTTGTCAATAATGTGAAAACGAGATTCATTTTTTGCTGTTTCTTGACTATTGTGACCTAAAATAAAGATGAATGTTATAAAAAGAAAATTAAGATATGAATTGATTTGCTTATAGGAAAAATGCCATGTTATCATTCGTAAGTAAATATCAAAATTTATATATTCTGTAATACTAGCCAAAGCTTAAACAATATTCAAATATAATTTGCAAACTCATAGCCTTCTGTGATAACAGATTCTACAATGAACGTAGTTTAGCAGTATTACACTGATATCTTTTAATGAATATTGCTATTATTTTTAGTAGCTAAATTTCATAGCCCATTACGAATATTAATATTTTGCAACAGGTTTAATACTGTTGGAAACAGACATCCACAGAGACATTTTTATGATAAGGATAATATCTGGCTTTAGAAGCCTTTTAAAGATCTGATCAAAGTAAGTACCTATTTTATGTATCAAATTATATATATCAATTGCAAAACATTAAGAATATAAAATAAAATAAGCCCAACTCTAACCAACAGTTAACGTTAGTTAGCATGTCAATATGACTTTATAGAAGACTGCAGTAAATAGAAATAACTCAACATAAGTTTAATATTTCACTCATATTTTCAAATATGTTGTTTCTTTCAAGTAATATAAGAAACTAAAAAAACCCATGAAAAGCTGTATGT
The DNA here is from genome assembly GCA_963573305.1 of Pyrrhosoma nymphula. Taxonomy (NCBI): domain Eukaryota; kingdom Metazoa; phylum Arthropoda; class Insecta; order Odonata; family Coenagrionidae; genus Pyrrhosoma; species Pyrrhosoma nymphula. The sequence continues at coordinate 14,058,557 of OY754327.1, forward strand.
TTTAAAGTCTGTAAGCATAAGGCTAACCTAGCCTAACAGTCACCTATCCTCCAATATTTAAAAAATGAGAAATATTTTAGATCTATATCCAGAGAAATAATTTAGTGCTATTGTTAATATTGAAAAATAAGTCAGATATATAATACCAAAATGAGAGAAAACCATTACGATTACTTGATTAATACAAAGAAAAAGTAAATGCCTCAACTATCATTGAAGAGCTTTTGATAAAGTAATTGAGGAGTTGCCTAAAAAAACGCACTAAAATATACCACGTCGCTAAAAAATGCCAGATGCGTTCAAAAATGACGCTACTACTTTGGAAAATCCGTGTGACAATATAGGAAAATGAGTCGCTTAGCACATTCGTTTTGGGCGCTGCCAATAGGTATCATTTTCTACTATTCATAGGAACGTATGCTGTCTTTCAGTGTCACATGTTACCGGGATATCTAAATATGTATCATCCATTCAATGAGAATGGAATAAAAATAATTTTTCACATCTCCACATATTTTTCCAATTTACATTTGTTTGTCATCAATGATCCTGATAAAAGAGCTAATAGAAAAATTTAATGGTACTTTTCTCCAGCACTTATTAGAATCTTTAGCAATCACCTCATGAAACAATAGAATTTATTGCTTCAGACATCATAATGGCTTAAAAGATTTAGGAACGTCTTTCTAAAGGTTAATAAATAAACAATAGGCATGAATTCGCATGATCAGATCCGACGAGGATAAATTCACAACAAAAGATAGGATGATGGCTAAAATAAAATACGTATCATACATTCAAAAAGATTGAAATAATAATTTGTTTGTCATCAAAGATCCTGGAAAACAAATGAAAAATTGTGGATTTCAAATTTCCAAGATGAACCTTTCTTCAATTCAATACATTTCAATTAATAATTTACCTTGAGTATTCCAAGTGACGCAGTGATAAAGACTGAACAGTTTCGCTTTCTTCTCCATTGGCAGTGACCGCAACGCCACGAGCGCATGCAGCAGTATCCCATCTCACCAAGACGTACAGCTTACAGTATTGCACACATCCTTCATGCAGATCTCGGAGCAAAGGTGCTGATGCATCAATATACCCAAGGAGTAGACGGGCATCACCTCCATGCAGAACCACCTGTGCGCCCAAACATTAAGCAATAACAGAACATAGATTGTCACCAATGTGATAATGAGATTCATTTGTTGAAAGAAACATTAATTTTGAAGCATCTTCTCATTGAAGTTCAGGAAAATATTTCAGTTCGTTGATAATGCGACCTAAAATAAAGTTGAATGATAAAATAAGAGAATAGGATATGAACTGGGTGCTGTTAGGGAAAATGTATTATTGTCATTTTTATCTTTCGTGAGAGCGTATCAAACCGTTACCGCCGCCATAGCTGCTTGTCTTCTTCACTAACATACAAGCTTTGGAACTACTTTAGATCCATCAGTGGGATTCAGACCTCAGTTTGTTTATTTGTCTGTTTGACCTTAGAGCTTACACAAAACATCATTACCGGGAAGATGCAACATACATTATATAAGAGTATTATTGAATGTTAAGTATATTTTTTCATTTTTTTCGTTTGCTAACTTACAAGCAGCCTCATTATTCATTGTAGGGTATGAAAGAATTGTCTGTTAAGCAGATCGCTTAATTATTGAAATAGAATGTGTAGGCATATAATAAAAAAGTAATAACCGTTACTTTTTTCTTGTAGAATGCAAAGAGAGGTCAGCCAGTTTCGAGGTCAAGAGTGAACTCACCACAATCAAATTCCTAAGTCGCTGCATTATATATTTGCAATATCTTTGTGCAACTCAGATCTAAAGAATATTTACTATTCATTGAGGGCCTAAGAGTCCAAGTAATACAAGTGACATCAGCACGAAAAACGATAAAAGTGCACATATTTTATAATTTGGTAACGTTGGGTACCATCAGGTAACTACAGAAATAGGAATGAAAGGAAAGTGTTCGAAAATACGGTGCTAAGATCTAGCCTTCTATCACGTAAGGTACGTTGTATTTTGTCATCTCATACTGGCGTTAAGTGATTCAGATGACACTGGACGATGTTTGTAACTTGCATTACTTTGACCGTTCGGCCCTCAATTCATTGGTGTAGGTATGTTTAGTGGAAAGTCAATATAATCCTTCTTGGGTTTTTTAATGTGATGGGCCCTGTCTCATTATAATATATGCTACCTTATCTCAGGGTAAGTCCTACCCACATTTATCTCGCCCATTTAACCTATTTTTCTTTTTCCTCTTTTCCCGTACGCCCACCAACCTTCCTTCAATCAGAGGCTCAGCCAACACTTCAACCCTCATCACCTCCTCCTACATCTTACTTTGCCTTCCCATAATCTCCTGCATGGTTTACCTTTCATATTTTTTATACACTTCCTCGTTTGTATCCACCCTCCATCCACCGAAACACCTTCTTCATTCTGCTCCACCTCAATACCTCGAACGCCTTCAACGTATTCTCATCTTCCTTTAACAAAGTCCACGATTCTGCCCGATTCAACGCTTAAACGTTTAGAATGGGAATAAAGCTTAACCAATAATCAAATATCATTTGCAAACTCATAGCCTTCTGTGATCACAGATTCAGCAATAAACGTAGTTTAGCAGTATTATACTGATGTCTTTTAATGAATATTGTTATTATTTTTTAGTAGCTAAATTTCATAGCCCATTACGAATATTGATTTTTTGCAACAGATTTAATACTGTTGGAAACAAACATCCACAGAGACATTTTTATGATAAGGATAATATCTGGCTTTCGAAGCCTTTGAAAGGTCTGATCACAGTGAGTACATATTTTATGTATCAAATTATAAATATTAATTGCAAAACATTAAGAATGTAAACCAAAATAAGCCCAAACTTTAATCAACAGTTAACGGTAAGTAGCATGTCGATATGACTTTCTAGAAGACTGCAGTAAATAAAAATAACTCAACATAATTTTAATATTTCACTCATATTTTAAAATATGTTTTTTCCTACAAGTAATAGAAGGAACTCAAAAAACCCATGAAAAGCTGCATGTTTGAAAGTCTGCAAACATAAGGCACCTATCCTAAAATATTAAAAAAATGAGAAATGTTTTAGATCTAAATCCAGAGAAATAATTTAGTGCTATTGTTATAATTGCAAAATAAGTCAAATATATACTATCAAAATGAGAGATAACCATTACGATTACTTGATTAATGCAAAGAAAAAGTAAATGCCTCAACTATCATGGAAGAGCTTTTGATAAAATAATTGAGGAATTGCCTAAAAAACGCACTAAAATATGCCACGTAGCTAAAAAATGCCAGATGCGTTTAAAAATGAAGCTACTAAATTGGACAATCCGTGTGACAATATGGGAAAATGAGTCGGTCAACACATTCGGTTGAGGCGCTGCCAATAGGTGGCATTTTGTACTTTTCATAGTTACGTATGCTGTCTTTCAGTGTCACATGTTACCGGGATATCTAAATATATGTATATTATTTTCACATGTCATCCTCATGGTTGTCCCATGACTTGTGCCTGGCCCATAAATTATTAAAACCTCCTATTAATGTACTCCTTTCTCAAAAATTCCCTTTGCTTGCCTCTGATATAAACTTCAAGTTTGTATCTTATTATTGCTCATCCATTTTGTTAATCCAAAATTAGTTTTCGATGATGGCTAAAGTAAAATATGTATCATCCATTCAATGGGAATGGAATATAAATAATTTTTCACATGTCCACATATTTTTCCAATTTACATTTGTTTTTCATCAAAGATCCTGGAAAACAAATGAAGAATTGGGGATTTCAAATCTCCAAAATGAACCCTTCTTCAATTCAATACATTTCAATAAATAATTTACCTTGAGGACTCCAAGTGACGCAGTGATAATGACTGAACAACTTCGCTTTCTTCTCCATTGGCAGTGACCGCAACGCCACGAGCGCATGCAGCAGTATCCCATCTCACCAAGACGTACAGCTTACAGTATTGTACACATCCTTCATGCAGATCTCGGAGCAAAGGTGCTGATGCATCAATATACCCAAGGAGTAAACGGGCATCACCTCCATGCAGAACCACCTGTGCGCCCAAACATTGAGCAATAACAGAACATAGATTGTCACCAATGTGAAAATGAGATTCATTTGTAGCAAGAAACATAAATTTTGAAGCATCTTCTCATTGAAGTTCAGGAAAATATTTCAGTTCGTTGATAATGCGACCTAAAATAAAGTTGAATGATAAAGTTTGAGAATAGGATATGAACTGGGTGCTGTTAGGAAAAATGTATTAATGTAGTTTTTGTCTTTCGTGAGAGCGTATCAAACTGTTACCGCCGCCATAGCTGCTTGTCTTCTTCACTAACGTACAAGCTTTGGAACTACTTTAGATCCATCAGTGGCATTCAGACCCCAGTTTGTTTATTTGTCTGTTTGAACTTAGAGCTTACACTAAACATCATTACCGGGAAGATGCAACATACATTATATAAGGGTATTATTGAATGTTAAGTATATTGATTCATTTTTTTCGTTTGCTGACTTACTAGCAGCCTCATTATTAATTGTAGGGTATGAAAGAATTGTCTGGTAAGCTGATCGCTTAATTATTGAAATAGACCTATGTGTAGGCATATAATAAAAAAGTAATAACCGTTACTTTTTTCTTGTAGAATGCAAAGAGAGGTCAGCTAGTTTCGAGTTCAAGAGTGAACTCACCACAGTCAAATTCCTAAGTCGCTGCATTATATATTTGCAATATATTTGTGCCACTCTGATCTAAAGAATATTTATTATTCATTGAGGGCCTAAGAGTCCAAGTAATACAAGTGACATCAGCACGAAAAACGATAAAAGTGCGTATATTTTATAATTTGGTAACGTTGGGTATCACCAGGTAACTACAAAAATAGGAATGAAAGGAAAGTGTTTGAAAATAAGGAGCTAAGATCTAGCCACCGATCACCTAAGATACTTTGCTTTTTGTCATCTCATACTGGAGTTAAGTGATACAGGTGGCAGTGGACGATGTTTGTAACTTGCATTACTTAGACTGTCAGTCCCTCAATTCATTGGTGTATTCTAACGATTAAGGTAGATTTTGTGAAAAGTCAATAAAATAATTCTTGGGTTTTTAATGTGATATGCCATGTCCACCTGTAACATATGCTACATTATCTCAGGGTAAGTCCTACCCACATTCATCTCGCGCATTAAACCTATTTTACTTTTTCCTCTTTTCCCGAAAGCCCAACATCCTTCCTTCAATCACAGCTTCAACCAACACTTCGCTCCTCATTTTCTGCTCCTACATCCTACTTTCCCTTCCTATCATCTCGTGGATAATTATGCTTTCATATCCTATCATTCACTTTCTCGTTTATATATCTCTCTGTCCACCTCAGCACCTTCTCCATTCTCCTCCACCTCAATATCTCGAACGCCTTCAGCTTATTGTCGTCTTCTTTCAACAAAGTCCACGATTCTGCCCGATTCAACGCTTAAATGTTTAGATGGGGAATAAGTGCTTGCTGGCGAGACAGTTATTACGGGGATTAGAGAGGAGTTGTCTTTTATGGCAATGGCTTTTTATGGTTTTTGTCTTTCGATGTGAAATTGAATCGCTTTTTCGACAGTCCTCAGAGGAATGAATCTGTTCTTTTTATTAAAAGTAATCTTCCCTTAAAATAACTGGCGTTCGCTGTAAGGATATGTTAACACACATTCTAATTACTGATCAAATAAAAATATAGGGACAGTGAAGACAACATTTGGAAGCTTTCTGTACATTCTTAAACGCAGCTCATTTCGCAACCGAACATAAACTTGCAAAGACAGAAAAATTAAGAACAGATAGCGAGCTTAAATGATTTCCACCAAAAGGAAAACAAAAGAACTTTGAGAATTGCATCCGCGATTGTTTTTTTCTGTTGAGCTACATTTAAGGAATCATACTTTGTCAATGTAAAAGTTACAATTAATATGTTGTAAAATATTACATTTTTCAAAAAAGTTGTTTCAACCAATTCGATAACTTTGCACAATTCTTTCGCCCGAGGCGCTTGTGTATTTACGAAAAGCAATCATACGGAAGGTTGGAAAACGTTTAGCTGCTGCACATTTTTCCATTCGTCTTTATTCTTGTGCACTAACATGCACTGAAAAAACTTATATTAGGAAATTTATTGTGCTTATATATAGACATGGACACACCTACGACTGTCTGAAGCCAAAAAATATGGATGTTATTTTAAGTAAATTATAACAAAAAACATTCACATAAGTACACGTATTCAAGGATAATAATACAAATGAAATGTCTCACAAACCTGCTCCGTGGTGAAAATCCACCTAATCGGGGAGAGGTGCCTGATGTTATGGCTATCAGTCCGCATCACGAGGTGCGGCGAGGGTGCAGGACTAGGTGGTATTGTCCTGAAATTATGAAGGTGATTAATTCATTGAAAATCTTTTCAGAATTCAGAATAAATTTTATATTTGGTGTTCAAATATAAAAGCGAACAAATAATATGAAATTATTAACAAGGAGTTAAAAAGCCTTTAAAAAACAATAGAGAAATGAAAGTAGCTTACCTGCTATGATGCCTCCGCGTCCCCTCCTGGTCCGCGGGGCCTACTCCCCTCTTGAAACAACGGGACTTCAATCCCACCCGGGTGTACCGGTCCTTGAGCCACTGGAGCCTCCAGAACCTCTTCCTCGATTGGCTCTTGGAAGAGTTCGAAGGCCCAGTGGTCAGAGGGCCGGTACCTGGCGAAGGGTGTCCATACTGCCTCCAGGGGCCCGAGAAAAGGGTATCTCCGGGGAGGGGGGACCTCTGGAGGCACCACCACCTCCGGTGTTTGCTCCTCGGTGCTCTCCACCACGATCTCCCCGTCATCCCTCCTCAAACAGCCTGGAATGTATAAGAGGGAAGGATATATGTTGTCAGAAGTGTATCATTGCCTCTCCTCAACTAATTATTAAGTCCACCGATGTATGTAGGTCGACTGGATTAGTTATCACTTTTCTAGCACACTTCACACTCGGAAACTCTTATTATTTACATCCACATTCCTTTCTTAGCATTAAGTATTTTTAATCCCCTTTGGGTACATGGCAAGTTTACATTCCTTCTTGCTCGCTACCAAATTCTTTCGCACATGATTGTGTCCCTTTTACTGTACTTAAGCCGAAATTTATACCTGTCAACAATTTACGTAACTGTTTAAGTAGCTTGCAATTATCATTTAGTGAATAATCACTTTTGATTTACTCGATGTCTTGAAAACGCAATACGTGATAAAAATAGTAAGCAGCTAATCCTAAATTTATCTCGTTTACCCATTCCTATAAAGTTAACACTTCGTTCAACATCATGAATAGTCAAATGTCCAAAAAATGAAGACGCCGGCTAATATTAACGTGTAGAAATTCGTAGAGGGAGGAAAATGTGAGGTAGAATGGCGAGCAAAAGTTTTATATGACCTAGTAGTAGGGTACTAATTAAATACAATGAATATCGCATTAAATTATGTAAATTCTTGCATCTATAATGACTCATCTAGTGTATTCGAACAAACATTTACGTTGGCGATAAAAAGAAGTTAAAATTTTGTGCCATGGCATAATATGTAATATGCATTACCAATTACAAGATGGGTAAACTCCACATAATATAAGCATTACTTTTAACAAGCGATTGCAGAAAACATTAACGGTTACCGTATATTTATCCAAATATAAAATTAACGTTAAAAATATCATCAACAATTTCTCAGTTACAATGGTTATCTTAGAATTGACAATAAAGATGCATTATATTTAGTGGTTATTCATTTCTACTTACACAGGGCTGAACCCATTTTTAGCCGCAAAGTTAACTTTGTAGAACACCTTTCGTACTGAATACTCTCTTTCGGACTCTCAACTGAAGAGACGATTAACGACACTAGAAATGACGTTCCGTCATGGCAACGCCAACAATGGTCCGCGATATTCTATGGCGGTCGCAGGAAGATGGATTTGTATTATTTTAGCGACGTGGTTCTACTGTATTCTGTTCGGGATACTATTTAATCTTCGAGATATTCATATACATTTAAAAAAAAAACATATAAAATAATCTCAAGGATAACATATGTTGCTTCTAACCCTTCTTTTAGCCGTGTTTTGACTTAAACATTTATTCGGAGTGGAGAATTTTTTAAATCTATTTTTATTTCCTTTAAAATGTTTTACTGAGAAAAGTCGTCAATTATCGTTTGCAATGATTTGAATTTTGACATGCGTTTATTATAATATTGCTAAAATTAATGCATTCTCAAAGGATTCGCCAGATTTTGAATGGCATACTTTCGTGGGAATTTTGTTCGTGAAATAAATTGATGAATTCTTAATAGGTATTAAAGTCATATACATCTGCTTATGGCAAACGGTTTACTGGAAGTCATGCTTAAATTTAACACGTGACCCTTAGAGCTGGGACACGTCCCCACCGAACACAACCGCACGACTGGGCAGCCTACCCCTTATGTACCGGGCCAGCATCCCAGATGGGTGACCCGGCATAACTAGGGCAGTACTGCTCGAGGCGGATGGTCGACAGGGTTGAGCCCAGTAGGAACGTATCTCCAGGACACATTGCTTTCCAGTAGCTTTATTTGAAAAAGGTACATATTAATACACCTGGGGTTCTTGAACTGTAGTCCAGAACCTTACGTCAAAGATTATACAATTGACACTTTGTCGAAAAATACAATCTCTTCCACAAATGCGGGAAGGAAGTCAAGGACATGTAATATACTCTGTAATCCAGCGTGACCCTCGACCAATTTCGGCAGTAGTCAGGTCAATACTAGGCACTACCACCGCCCATTGCCAGGGCGTGTTGTCAACTTACGCTTCCACCGTATGGGATAGGTTGGTAACAAAACATACTAGTTTTGATTTGAGCGTCGCACACATACTAGTTTGATAGAAAAATAGCATGATTTTTTTTCTTAAAGAATAGTTATTTGATAATGAATAATCATTTTTTTTCCTTCAAAGTAATCCCCCTTAGATATAATACACTTTTTCCAAAGGTTTTTCCAATCTTGGAAGAAATTCTGGAAATGATTTTTCGGTATGCAATTCGGCTACTTTCGCAGTTCTGTTTTCTTCTCATAAATGTTGGCAAAACGTCGTCCTTTCATGGTTCTCTTCAGCCTAGGGAATTGAAAGAATTCATTGAGGCCATGTCCGGCGATTGCAGTGGATGAAGTAAAATAATGGTTTGTTTTTTTTACCAAAAATAAGGATTATGCAAAGAGGTGTGGGCGGTAGCATTTTCGTTGTACAATTTCCACGAGTTTTTCTGCTAAAATTTTGTGCGTTTTCGTCGGATTGCATAACACCAACGGTGCATACAATCTAGGTAGTTATATGGTATAAACCGTACAAATACTATATGACAGGAACTCATGATGCACTACACCATTGAAATTGAAGAAAATTTGTTTTTTAAAATTCCCCTTTTTTTTAAAAGAAAACCTTGTACTTTAACCACTTTGTGTTCATAATGCGACAGTGCTTAATAAGAAGCACTTGGAGTTGTAGAATAAAACAGATCCAGGATACCTTTGAAGCCTGTAATGTTGGGGACATCTACAGTGCGTACCCTGGGAGGGAAGGAAATGGAATCTCGGACTTTTCGGATTGAGGGCGGAGTAAGTTGAATTTGCTGTCAGTGCGTGTCGATAATAACACCAAGGTATCGTAGTTTCTGCACAGGGGTGAGGATACACTTTATCATGTTGAGGGTAATTCCTAGATCATTTTCAAGGAAGTCAATCACTTGGTTTAGCAGTTACCGGTGTAAGGTCCGTCCAAGATGAGCACCCCGTCGACCAGATACGGGATCACGGTGAAACCAAACCCTAATGAGCACTTCATTTGCCACCGCCCTCGACAACCGTTGTAGAATGGCGGATGCTAAGCCAATAGGTCCATGGGTAGTCGGTGAAACATGTAGGTATCGCGTCCACATCGGATGCCTTAGATCTTTCTATGTTAGAAGAACACTGGGAATTGAAATAACGCTTGTTCTAAGTCGAGCCTCACTAGGAAACTGTCACAGAGGATAGCGCGCATCGCTGCCGCTGCATCTTTTAGCTGAAACTTAGGTTTATTCTAGAACGGTGTCGAAAGGGAAAGATCACGAATAAGACGCACACCTCCAGAGGCTTTTGGAATCAATTAACTTTGGCACGGAGGCCTTATGTTGGATTACCGCGGGCCAAATATGCCCGCATCACACAAGGCAGAGAGATAATAATAATATAATATTGAAACGTTTATTGTTGTAGACCCTTGATCGGCCTATCACACATTTTGATAAAATAATTATCATTTACTCAACATAATATTAAATAAAAATAATGATAACTACAAGATAGTGTTTACTCAAAAATATACATAATTATAAAATTTTTACACAAAAAATAAAAGAAAGAGTTTACACAAAAAATTAAAATTAATTGCAATATTACAACATTTTTATCTTTTTTCTTATTCTCCTACAGTTTTACATTTACATTCCTATTTTTTTTATAGAAAGGTACAAATTTGCATGCTTTACATCTATTTGAAGAGATTTCTTATTTTTTTGATGCAGTGGCGATGCATGATTTGTAGTACATTTCAGTTTTATGCTGTGGTCAGAGTGCAGTGCTTGTGCAGTTTTGTGTGTCAGTCACTTAACTCCGGGTAAAAGTGTAATTCAGAGTAGCAGTGCAGAGCATTTCGCGACTTGCGAATGTTGGCGCCTGTAATGACTAGTAACAAAACATTTGGGGGAATTATAGGGGAACGAATTTCTTGGCAATTAAATTGGACACATTCACAGAATACTTTAGTATTTTTTTTTAGCCGTCTGTTCTCATAGAGGCTCAGGCGGCTAAAAATAAGCTTAGTTTTGTAAGAATACATTTGCATATGATTGAATCGATTTAATCGTTGGATAAACTATTTTATAAGTTTCGCTCAAAAGCATACTCTTTCATTCACAATCAATTCCATTTTCATAAGTCATTGATTTTTCGCACAAAACCTAAAAACACATGTTTTTATGTATTAGTTGAATTAAATAATATTTGACGCAAACAATATTGCCTAGACTACTATTCTCCTATTACTCACATTGTTCAGAGCAATTCCTAACTAAAGAAACTCATATAATATTATAAATAAGAGAAAGAGTTTCGGTTTTTCCATACGAATTTCAGATTCATACGTGAATGCAATAACCATATTTTCGGAAAAATGGTATTCAACACCGATATTCCTGTTGCAGTTTCAAAATGCATTCAAAAAAATGTTGACAGTTTGGAGTATGACCATTGCGTAGTAAAGACTGTCGTCCGGATTTCATAATCTATTAATAAAATAATAAAAACTCATTAAGAAAGAATAGAGAGGGATTCAAAGACGTAATACTTCAGGAAATGACAAATATTACATGATTCCTGGCGAAAGTATAAATAGCCGTTCTTGCTGCTCATTTCACGGATCGACATATTTCACGGATCGGATATATATCAGTAAGGTACCTGTGGAATTGAATCGAATGATATATATATGGTAGGGAATACTTATTTTAAAAAAACTGAATTAAATTCACCCTGGGGTATAATTATCGCAAGAAAAATGTTGAAAAGCATGAAACTAGAGAATGGTAATTCAAAAGAAAATTTGAATTTCGTAAAATATGAGAGGCTTCATCTCATTACTGTCTTCTTATGGTGGCATATTTCAGGAGATAAACATTTACGCTGTATCTTGACGAACATTTGGTAAATTAGTTTTACAGGATTATTTTTGCATTGCTGCACATTGTAATGTCAACGAAATTGCGAAGGATCGGAATAGTTCATGTTCACAACCCATTTAAAGTTATTTCAACTCACGCTCACCATAATAAATGAAGACCGCGATCACTTGCTTGATTCTTGCACGGAAGATTAGCTTAATCAACCTTAGGAAACAATATTTTTCTTTTAATACATTTGCACACAACTTTAGGGAATGATTTCGCCAACAATGGCAAAGCCTTCAGGTTTTTCATCATATTTCATTCATAGTGCAACAACACCTTATCTAAAAACCAATAACACAATTTTTGTTGGGCTCCAATCATCTGCAGAAACATGAAATAAGTGTTTCATTCTCCAATGACGGCTATGATCGGAAGGAAATTCCCTTTGCATTGCCGTCAACCTCGGGAACATCCAATCCGAGTGGTCATTGGAGATAAAATATGACAAAAGAATGATTCCATTAGGAGTTACATTATGATACAACATTTTTTCCGGAGAAACATTGAATCTATCTGGGTAATGAACTATTTCGGGTGAGTTAAAATAAAATTAACATATCTGTAAGCGAAAAATTTCGATATATCCAACGAACATTTTCTGAAACCTTGAGAAATTGTTGGATGTAAGTTGTTGGGGGAGGTCAAATCGCACCAACAGGGTTATGAGGGTATGATGATTATATTAGGATTTTTAAGCGAATGGTGAAAAGTTGGAGAGAAACCGGGCATCGGTATTACCCTACTCGAGTGCTGCACTATCTATGTTGTACCTGGGAAGCCTCATGGAAATTAGCTCCTTTTATGTGGTTAAACCTTATATGTTCCAATATCCAATATTCGTAATCCATTTCCTTTGCTTTTATCGTTTACCATGTAATCCGTCAGGAATCCGAGGCTCAGTTTTGGGATTTTTATCTATATGAATTTCTCATAGGATAGGGAGCTGCCTTATTGGTATAACTTTTTATCCAGGTTTGGGACCGGCAGTGGTAACTGCATAGCTACTCTATCTACCCCGCAGTTACCCAAGTGCGGTCACGTAAATAAGTTAAGTTTAATAACAAACTTAACATAAAATGTTTTAGTTGATCTGATCATTATTTACAGAGTAAATTTACAGAGTGGTTGTTCCGTAAATATTGGTATTTTGAACCTTCGAGGGAGGCTGGAGGGAGAAAGCTCCAGAGGGATTTATTGAGGGCTTTAGTAATTATGTTCCTCTGTAAGTATTCTATCAGTGGAGTAAAATTAAGATCTACACTAATTATTTCCGATTCAAATCCTTCGTTGACTCTGCTACAATGCTCGCCATGTAATTTTGTCTACACTGAATTAGGCGTTAGGAGCATAAAGATTAAGTATGTTATTCGGTACATAGGTTATTTAAAGTTTTAATGAGGGACAGGAGGAGTTTCTCTCCTTGGAACCGCATTAATGGAAGTGAGGCTATCAAAGAGGAAAATTTAATTACACGGGTAAATATTAAATAGGCAATCACTATCTGATGCATAGAGCCCAATTTTATTAAAAGACAAGATAGCCCGATATCATATTAAATTTGGAATCACTGCTGTGGTATTTACAAAGTACATACAAGGTTTAGGGGAACGTAAGTCTATGAAGGCGTCTAGAGCATAAATATTGAACTGCATTATTATTTGTGAAAATCGTATTATTATTCCTTTTTAATTTAGATGACCGATGACGGCTCTGTATTTTATTTGTTTCTATATGTGCTCGACATTTCCGTTGCAGTGCCTCTTTTTCTTACTAATAAGCACACTTATACAAAGCAAAAGTGCTTTGGGAAAAAAGAATATTTGTGTCTTATATTGACTGGCATTATCACAAAATCTACTTCCAAACCTTAGTGTTTTCAGTGCTTTTTTATCATGTATTAGATTAGCAAATTAAAATAATCCATCCGGAATCTCCATTGATTACTTAATTATTAATTAAATGCCTTTTCATGGCGGATATGGCAAAATGACTTGAATGTCAATTTATTCTTATTCTGTCGACTAGTAGAAAACTTTATCTTCAATCTGGTATGAGCAACTTAATTATACCTTGCCACGCTATTTTATTCTATAATTGAACTTGAAATTACATGATATTCAATGGGGGAATGAGAGAAACACGGGGGAAAATAGTATTTTTCCAAAAAAATACATGAGTAAAATTCAGCTTTACCCTAATTATTTCCAATTCAAAACCTCCATTGCCTGGGCTACATTGCTCACCATGTAATTTTGTCTACACTGAATTAGGCGTATGAAAGTTAAATGCAATAGTACGAAGCCTTGTTCTATGAGGTATCTAATGATAAGCATTTAAAATCCATATCATGAGTGTAAGCAATAAATAAATAAATATATATATATATATATATATATATATATAAATTTATTTATTTATTTATATATGTTAAAGTGATTACATACACTTGCAGCATGATATCTCATTTGTAGAAATGGAATTGATTGACGTAAATAATTATTAAGCCAATAGTACGATAAGTGAAAAGTGAACGCAGGTAATATAGATTTCTTGAGTACAAACAATCTACGTAAAAACCTTTCGTTATCTTCCTTGGGTATAGTTCAATTGGAGCTTTAATTTGGAAATTGAAATGAATTGACTCAAGAAATTCAAGTCATTGTCAGCTATCTTCCAGTCAAATCAAATTATTCTGAGGCACCATCAACATTGGAACCCCAGGTGTAAATTTCTATTTCTCTTTACCTTTGATGTGACTGACTTATCATGCCACTAGCCACATTTCCATGTTGTGATCAGTGATAGAACAACAAGTTCCTATTTAACTAGACCTTCATTTGCTCATAATTCACTGGTTCATTTCAAAGTAAACAATAAAATAGTAAATCACACAAGCCTAATTATATAACGCTGTGCTGTAAAACATAGACTTTCGGGAGAGTATATCATAAATAAGCACACAGCTTTGTACCTCATTGAAACACACGGGAATTCCTAAATATTGGAAATCACAAAGTGTGGCGTACATTTTGAAGATTACAGAATAGTATTTTGCAGATAAAATAAACAGAATAATAAAGAAATAATCGGTGCATATCCCATCTATCGAAACTGTCATCATACACTACGTCAACAATGATTGGGGAAACAACAAAAAAAATGAAATAGCAAACTTATAAATGACTGCTACAGGTTTTAAAAGAAAGCATTGTTACCTTACATGTACTTATGTTGACCATCCTGATGTTCTGGATATCCTCATCGCTTAAATATTGCCTCAACGACGCCTATTGTCATGGAGATTCTCATCGCATCCTTTGTGACATGTTGCACACCTATGAAAATGGAAAAATCCAAATCTTTCGTCACTGCCAATGTTGAGCTCTAGGCAATTATTTCTTTTGAGCAGAAAATTCTGGATTGCCGATAATACTCTGAGGGAGTAGTGTATTATCGGCAATCCAGAGGACTACAGTATTACCTATCACCCTTTATATGTAAGTTTATTGTATATGGTAAAATTCCATTGTCTTAGTGTAGCATTGTTAAATATTACGTCAAAGAACTTACATTTTCACCGAGGTAATATGTCAGGCAAATTATATATATTAGGCAAGAAGTCTCATTCTTGAGATGGTATACAAACCCAAGACTTTACTTTTTAAAGCTAGAAGATTTATGAATATCACAGGTTCAGCCAAAGTTATGAAAAATATTACTAAGATCTGATGTGAAGAGATTGTGCAAGAATTTATCGATTTATCTATTCGTGTCAGAAAATCAAAATTAGCCAACTGATTTTAACTGATATTGATCTTTCAAAACATGAGGTGGTAGAAATTAATGCAATTCTTCTTTGCTACCCCATATGTGAGTAGTCGTCTCAAGCATACACAGTGGAGAAAGACACCTAATAACAAAAACAATAAGCAAGAAATCCTATGATCAGAACAGATAAATTCACAGCAAGTGCTAGGGTTGTAGCTAATATAAAATATGTATCATCCATTCGAAAATATTGAAAAAATTAATAGATTTTCACATCGCCATATATATTCCCAGTTTTCATTTGTTTATCAATAAAAAGCCTGGATAAAAAAGTCAGCATATTGGGAATGCCAAAATTTCCAAAAGGAACCCTATATCAATTCAATAAAATTCAATCCAATAATTTACCTTGAGGAATCCAAGTGACACAGTGATAATGACTGTTCAGCTTGGCATTCTTCTCCATCGGCAGTGACAACTACGCCATGAGCACAAGCAGCAGTACCCCATCTCACCACGGTGACCAACTTACAGTATTTTACACATCCTTAAGACAGATATATAAATAGAAAATTAGTTTATAAACTGATTGCTTTGAGAAAAAATGTATAAATGCCATGTTATCTTTCTTGAGTAAATATCTAAAATTATATATTCTGTAATACTAGCCAAAGCATAACCAATAATCAAACATCATTAGCAAACTCATAGCCTTCTGAGATAACAGAATCAGCATTGAACGAAGTTCATCTGTATTACACTGATACAAATCTTTAAATGGATATATATTCATTTTTATATTCATTGATGAGCTTTTGGTAAAATAATGGAGGAGTTGCCTAAAAAACGCACTAATATATGCCACGCAGCTAAATAATTCCAGATGCGTTCGAAAATGAAACTACTACTTTGGCCAATCCTCATGACAATATAGGAAAATGAGTCGCTTAGCACATTCGTTTTCGGCGCTGCCAATAGGTGGCACTATGTACTTTCCATAGAAACATTTCGTGTAATTAAGTGTCACATGTTACCGGGATATCTAATTATATGTATATTATTTTCACATTTATTCTCATACGTGGCATATGACTTGTGACCAGTCCATAATTTATTGTAGCCTCCAATTAATTTTCTTTCTCAAAAACTCTCATATCTTAACTCCAATAAAACATTCAAGTATGCTTCTTATAATGGTCGAATGGTCCTGCCGATTGGTCTCCAAATCGCCTCCAGGAACCCATTCCTCCTGGGACATCACCTTCGGGGGGCGCCTCCAGAGGGGTGACCTCTGCAGGCACCCCCACCTTCGGTGTCTGCACCTACACCGGCGGTGTCGGCAACCCGACCTCCGGTGTTTGCACACCCACCTCCGGTGTCTGCACCCCCACCTCCGGTGTTTGCACTTCGCTGCTCTCGACCACGCTCTCCACGTCATCCCTCCTCCTACAGCCTGGAATGTATAAGAGGGAAAAATATATGTTGTCAGAAGTGATTGCCTCTCGTCAACTAATTATTAAGTCCACCGATGTATGTAGGTCGACTGGTATAGTTATCACTTTTCTAGCACACTTCACACTCGGAAACTCTTATTATTTACATCCACATTCCTTTCTTAGCATTAACCCTAGAGTGGTGACGCCCGGTCTCACAGACCGAAGATTAAATCTCATCGGTGTCTCAAGCGAAGTATATAATGTTGCAGTTTATGCTTTTCAGTAGCTTCCTATTTTACGCTGTTCTTCCGATATATGACCCAAAAAATCACTTCGTCAAAGTAAATTGTTACTTACTGCTACTTTCGGTCTGCGAGACCGCGCGTCACCACTCATGTTCCGAAATTTTATTTTGTTGCCGGAGTGGTGACGCCCGGTCTCACAGACCGAAAGTGTAACATTGATGTATCATGAGAATAGATTACAATGATGCCGCTTTTACCATGTTTTGGATTCCAATTTCAAGTCTTGGAAGTTACATGTACCCTATATAAGGCCAAGGAATCCTTATTCCACGAGTCAGTCACTGTGTGCACGCAGTTATTAGACATGCTTGTGGAACGACGCCGCTGTCCAGGAAAAACACCCGTGCACAACGACACTAACAGGTACGTTATAAATTTTGGGATGCATTTATTTGAAATTGCTTATTATCTTCACGTAAATAATTAATTTTACAATATATATAAATTTTTTTGGTTTACACTTATCTCTGATTCATAATAACTGAACGAGATGAATGGCATTATATGTAATTACTTATAGTTTTATCATTATCTCGACAGGGTAAATAATCGGCCCATCCACGTTTTTTTGTGAATCTCCTTTTGCAACTCTTGCGACAACTCAGACTGCACTTATCTCACTTGGTAAGTACGCTACGCAGCAATTTCACTTTTGCATTTTTATACCTTATGCCGTACATTACAGTTCCATGTGTTGCGTCCAATTTTCCTCTAAATGTATGTGAACATTTTTTATTACCGAAATTAGTTGGAGTAATGAGTTATGAAGAGGAACAATAGAGGGTGTCACGGTTGCTGTCCGAAGTAGAGAGAGAACCACAAGAATCCCTGCATTTTGATGACGACGACGACGATGACGAAGAAGATCTTTTGGAGGTGCGAGAAGAGAGCAGTGACTCGGAGCAAGACTGGGACATGGACGACGGAGCAGCAATGAAAGAGGATGATATCTTCACCGGGAAAGATGGGACCACCAGATGGAGAAAGAAGGCACCAAAACAAAGCGTAAGAACGCGTTCAAAAAATATAATTACACAATTACCAGGGCCTAGAGGAAAAATGAAAGGAATAAAAAGTTCTATAGAATCATGGCGATGTTTTTTTGACAGTACAATAATAAATGTGATAACCGATTGTACTAATAAAGTCATCGAAAAGGTTTCTCCTAATTACGGGCGTAGCACGTACGCAAGACCTACTAATGTTCATGAAATTGAAGCACTAATGGGAATGCTACTGCTTTGTGGTACCAATAAAAGTAATCACCAAAATGCCGAAGACCTCTTTAGTACCAAAGGCAATTCAATTGAAATATTTCGTCTTGTCATGTCACTTCAGCGTTTCCGATTTCTGCTGCGTCATCTAACTTTTGATGACAAAGAAACTAGAGATGAAAGACGTAAAGTTGATAAGCTTGCCCCCGTGCGAGAGATATTTGATTTGTTTGTTGAAAACTGCAAAAATAATTTCAGCTTATCTGCCCAGGTTACCATAGACGAGAAGTTGGAGGCACTTAGAGGTCGCTGTGGGTTTCGTCAGTATATACCTAATAAACCCGCCAAATATGGAATAAAAATATTTGCTCTCTGCGATGCTAAAATGCATTACACGTCCAACTTAGAGGTTTACGTTGGAAAACAACCCGAAGGGCCGTATTCAATGGACAATAGAGCACTTGCCGTGGTTGAACGCTTGTGTAAGCCAATTTATTACACTAAACGTAATGTTACCAAGGACAACTGGTTCACTAGCATTGAGCTTCTTGAGAGACTGCTGAATATCTATCAGCTGACTTCAGTGGGCACAATCAGAAAAAATAAGCGCGGCTTACCACCAGAATTCGTTCAAAAAAAGGGACGTAAAGTGAAATCATGTCTGTTTGGTTTTAGGAAAAATTGTACATTAGTTTCGTTCGTCCCAAGAACAGGAAAAAATGTTCTCTTGATTTCAAGCATGCACGACAATGACCAAGTGGATGCAATAACTAAAAAACCTGAGATCATTTTGACCTATAACAACACGAAAGGTGGAGTAGATATAGTTGAAAGGTTGTGCGCTAACTACAATTGCGCTAGACCAACAAGGCGTTGGCAAATGGTCGTGTTTTATTCATTATTAAATATATCAACAATAAACTCTCAAGTAATATACACTATAAACAACAAGAAAGAAAACCTTGTACGGCGTAAATTTATTGAAGTAATTGCATTTACCCTGATTGAAAAACATCTTAGGAATCGTGCATCTATGGAAAACATACCACGAATCACTCGTTTACGGATAAATGAACTACTGACCATTAAGCCATCAGAACTACCTCCTAATCCTACTGAAGGGCAGATTGGGCGCTGTAAATATTGTGACAGTAAGAGAAATCGTAAAACGCGATACTCTTGTAAAATTTGCAACTCATTTCTCTGCCTTGAACACGTAACCTTGCTATGCGAAAGGTGTTATGCCAAAAATGCAGAAGCCTTCTTTTGACATTGATATTTTTGAAAAATGCCTGATTATGTATGATTGAATATCTTTTTAATTTCTGGCATTTAATGTAAATGAAACCTATTGTTAATTATCAATACCTTGTATCGGATTTTTTGGTGTACTAATGAAAAAATGCTAATGTATAAATATTTTTTCCTGTTAACATTCAAATGAATAAAAAATTAAAAACATTGTGTTTGTAGTGAAAATGTGAAATAAATGTTTATAATTAGCAATGCAATTTTGTTATTTAAAGCTAATTCAAGGAAATACTCAATTAATCTTCAAAACAGCATAAGAGACCACATCGGTCCAGGAGACCGACGTCACCACTCATGAACCAAAAATTCACGTCACCACTCTAGGGTTAAGTATTTTTAATCCCCTTTGGTTACATGGCAAGTTTACATTCCTTCTTGCTCGCTACCAAATTCTATCGCACATGATTGTGTCCCTTTTACTGTACATGAGCCGAAATTTATACCAGTCAACAATTTACGTAACTGCTTAAGTAGCTTACATTTATCATTTAGTGAATAATCACTTTCGATTTATTCAATGTCTTGAAAACGCAAGATTATACAAATGACACATTGTCGAAAAATGCAATCTCTTCCACAAATGCGGAAAGGAAGTCAAGGACATGTAATATACTCTGTAATCCAGCGTGACCCTCGACCAGTTTCGGCACGAGTCAGGTTAATACTAGGCACTACCACCGCCCATTGCCAGGGCGTGTCGTCATCTTACGCTTTCATCGTATGGGAAAGGTTGGAAACAAAACGTTCGTTTTAAACAGTTCAGCGTCCCACAAATACTAGTTCTGGTGAAAAAGGATTTTTTTGTTTTTCTTAAAGAATAGTTATTTGTTTATCAATATAATTTTTTCCCCATCAAAGTCATCCCCCTTAGATATAATTAACTTGTGCCAGATGTTTTTCCAATCATGGAATCACTTCTGGAACTCATTTTTCGGTATATAGTTCAGCTGTTTTCTTTTTTTTCTCATCAATGGCGGTAAAACGTCGTCCTTTCAAGATTCTATTCAGCTTAGGGAATAGAAAGAAGTCATTGGGGCCATGTCCGGCGAATGCATTGGATGAGGTAAAATAACTGTTTGTTTTTTACTAAAAAATAAGGAATATTCAAAGAAGTGTGAGCGGGAGCATTTTCGTGGTACAATTTCCACGAGTTGTTTTGCCACATTTTTGGGCGTTTTCGTCGGATTGCATCAATGCAACGACGCATAAAATCCAGGTAGTATTTCGCATTGACCGTGAAACAACCATATGACAGGAATCCATGATGCACTACGTCATTGCAATTGAAGAAAATTTGTTATTGAATAAGTTCCGTTATTTTTTTATCACACCTCGTACTTTAACCAATTTGTGTTCCTTAGGCAACAGGGCTTGATTAGAAGCACTGGGAGTTGTAGAATAAAACTGATCAAGGATACCTTTATAGCCAGCCATTTTGGGGACATCAACAGTGCGTACCCTGGGAAGGAAGGAACTGTAATCTCGGACTTTTCGGATTGAGGGCGGAGTAGGGATTGGAAAATAAATTTCGATTTTAATCGAAAATCGATTATCACACTCCGTTTTTCGATTTAATTGAAGTCGACTTTTTGTTTTGAATAATCGATCAAAATCGATTCTAGCCGATCGATTTTCAATTTTTAGCTTGCTACAGCATTTAAATATGCCAATCGAGCTGCGCCAGTTCGTATACCGCCCTCCAGCCGACCCCAAGTCCAACTCTAATCCACTACAAGCTTGGAAGGAGATTGAGGGAGAATATCCCATTCGTATACAAATCAGCCAGCAGGATTTTATCTATAGTTGCCTCTTCCGTCCCATGTGAGCGACTATTTTCTCACGCCGGATTAATTGCAACTCAGGTGCAAAATCGATTATCCGGAGAACATTTAAATATGTTAGTTTTCTTAAGGTCCATCCCTGAGGAACACTGGTTCCACGGCTTTGCAAACAAGAAATAAATAAAATTCTGTTTTGCCCACTTTACAATATAGGTACAATTCTCTTAGCTACTAAATTACATGTAATTATCTGGTATGGGTTATTACTTCCCTGTATACCTTATTCATATCTATAAAATAATATATTTTTTATTTATTTAACCGTATTCAGTTCTTATCCTTAGTGCTTCCACTAACCCATATTTTGCATTTTGTTACAACAGCACATCCGTATTTCAGCAGACAACTAGATACTTTACTATTTTTTAATATCGATTTCGATTTTTCGATTATTTTGGACAAAAATCGAATATTTGGAAAATCGATTTTTTTAACCAAAATCGAAAGTCGATCAATCGAAAATTGATTCTGGATTTAAATTTACAATCCCTAGGGCGGAGTAAGTTGAAGAGACTGTTTGTGCGTGTCGATAATAACACCAAGGTATCGGAGTTTCTGCACAGAGGATACACTTTTTCATGTTGAGGGTAATGCGTCGCTCTTTTTCGAGGAAGTCAATCACATGGTTTACCAGTTACCGGCGGAAGGTCCGTCCAAGATGAGCACCCAGTCCTTCAGATACGGGATCACAGTGAGACCAAACCTAGTGAGCATTTCACTTGCCACCGCCCTCGACAACCGTTGTAGAATGGCGGATGCTAAGCCAATAGTTCCATGGGTAGTCGGTAAAACATTAAAGTATCGCGTCCACATCGGATGCTTTAGAACTTTCTATG
Organism: Pyrrhosoma nymphula; assembly: GCA_963573305.1. Classification (NCBI taxonomy): domain Eukaryota; kingdom Metazoa; phylum Arthropoda; class Insecta; order Odonata; family Coenagrionidae; genus Pyrrhosoma; species Pyrrhosoma nymphula. Next base: position 14,081,159 of record OY754327.1, read on the forward strand.
TTCGAAGAACACTGGGATTTGAAATAACGCTTGTTCTAAGTCGAGCCTCACTAGGAAACTGTCCCAGGGGATAGAGCGCATCGCTGCCACTGCATTTCTTAGCTGAAACTTAGGTTTATTCTAAAACGGTGTCCACAGGGAAAGATCACGAATAAGACGCACACCTCCAGAGGCTTTGCGAATCAATTAACTTTGGCACAGAGGGCACATTTTGGATTACCTTGGACCAAATATGCCCGCATAACACAAGGCAGAGAGATAATAATAATGTAATATTGAATCTCTCATTGTTGTAGACCCTTTATTGGCCTTTCATACATTTTGATACATTAATTATCATTTACACAAGACAAAATTTTATAAAAATAATGATACTTACATGATAGTGTATACACAAAAATATAAAAATTATAAAATTTTACACAAAAAAGAGTTTACACAAAAAATTAAAATTGATTGTAATATAAGAACAATTTTATCTTTTTTCTTTTTCTCCTTTTCCTCTTTTACATGGAATGAATTTTTTTTAATGAAAGGTACAAATTTGCATGTTTTACATCTATTTGAAGAGACTACTTATTTTTTGATGCAGTAGCGATGCATGATTTGTGGTACATTTCAGTTTTATGCTGTGGTCAGAGTGCAGTGCTTGTGAAGTTTTGTGTGTCAGTCACTTAACTCCGGGCAAAAGTGTAATTCAGAGTAGCAGTGCAGAGCATTTCGCGACTTGGGAATGTTGGCTCCTGCAATGACTAGTACCAAAACTTTAGGGGAAGAATAGTGAAATGCATTACCTGGCAATTAAATTGGACACATTCACAGAATACTTGAGTATTGTAAGAGTCGCGCTGACTTGCATTCCCACACTTGATATCTCTTGAGCAAGCAGATACCTAACGCCTCGGCATCACCGCCTCTCACCCCCTGCATCCGGTGAGGACGAGCTGGGAACTGCAAGCTAGCATAGGCGTGGGTGGAGAAGGAACGCGGCAGTTGGCTTGTGAACGACGTGCGGGATGGCTAAAGGTGCGGGATGGCTAAGTCTAATAAAGTGGAGTTACGCGAAAGGACAAGGGAATGTGACTTATTCCTTAATCCCCTTCCTCGCGTTCCCTTTGCGTTCTCTTGTGAGCCGGAGAGAGTTACAGTATTTTATGTAGCCGCCTACTCTTTTAGAGGCTCAGGTGACTATAAATAAGCTTAGTTTTGTAAGAATACAATTGCATATGATTTGATCGAATTAATGGTTGGTTAAACTATTTTATAAGTTTCGCTCAAAAACTTACAATTTCATTCATAATCACTTCCATTTTCATAAGTAATTGATTTTTCGCACAAAACCCAAAAACACACGTTTTTACATATTAGTTGAATTAAAAAATATTTGACGCAAACAATATTGACTAGACTACTATTCTCCTATTACTCACATCGTTCAGAGCAATTCATAACTAAAGAAAACCATATAATATTATAAATAAGAGAAAGAGTTTTGGTTGTTCCAGAAGAATTTCAGATTCATACGTGAATGCAATAACCATATTTCCGGAAAAATGGTCTTTAACTCCAATGTTACTGTTGCGGTTTCAAAATGCATTCAAGAAAATCTTAACAGTTTGGAGTATGACCATTCCGTAGCAAAGAATGTCGTCCGGATTTCATAATTTATTAATAAAATAATAAAAACTCATTTAGACAGAATAGAGAGGGAAGCAAAGACATAATACTTCAGGAAATGACAAAGATTACATGATTCCTGGAGATAGTATAAACAGGCTGTCTAGCTGCACATTTCAAGTATCGACATGTATACTACGAATGTGCCGTGCCTGTGGTATTGAATCAAATGCTAATTATGGTAGTAAATATTTATTTTTAAAACACTGAATTCAAATCTCCCTGGGATATAATTATCGCAAGTAAAATGTTAAAAAGAGTTAAACTAGAGAATGGTAATTCAAAGGAAAACTTTAATTCCGTAGCATATGAGAGACTTCATGCCATTACTGTCATCTTATGATGGCATATTCAGGAGATAAACTTTTACGCTGTATCTTTACGTAAATTTGGTAAATTAGTTTTATAGGCATATATTGCATTGCTGCACGTTTTAATGTCATCGATATTGCGAAGGAACAGAATAGTTCATATTCACAACCCATTAAAACTTATTTCAACTTATGTTCACCGTAATAAATGAAGACAGCAATCACTTGCTTGATTGTTGCACGAAGGATTAGCTGACTCAACCTGATGAAGCAATATTTTTCTTTTAATACATTTGCAAACAACTTTAGGGAAAGGTTTCGCAAACAAATTCAAAGACTTCAGGTTTTTCATCATATTTCATTGATAGTGCAACAACATCTTTTCAAAAAGCCAATAACTCAATTTTTTGATTGACTGAACTCTTCCGCAGAAACATGAAATAAGTGTTTCATTATCCAATGACGGCTCCGATCGGAGGGAAATTGCCTTTGCACTGCCGTCAACTTCGGGAACATCCAAGCCGAGTGGTCATTGGAGATAAAATATTGCAAAAGACTGAATCCATTACGAGTTAAGTCATGGCTCAAGATTTATTCCGGAGAAACATTTAATTAACCTGGGTAATGAACCATTTCAGGTGAGATAAAATAAAATTAACATAAAATTGCAAGTGAACAATTGCGATATAGTCCAACGAACATTTTATGAAACCTTTAGAAATCTTTGGATGTCAATTGTTGGGGGAGGCCAAAAGGCGCCAACAGGGTTATGAGGGTATGGTGATTATTTGAGGATTTTTAAGCGAATGGTGTAATGGTGAAGAGAAACCGGGCATTTGTATTACTCTACTCGAGAGGTGTTGTTTTGTTTATTTCTTTTTGTTTCATAATTGCCGTTGATATTTTTTTCATTTATTGGATTCCAGTCTACAATGCTTTTCTCAATTTCTTATCCTAATAATTTCTCCGGCGTTTTCTTTTTTCTGATTTTTTTACTCCACTCCAGAAATATATACATTCCTCTGTATATTTTTTTTTCCTGTCCTTTTCTTTTTGTTTCACTGAGTGCTCCACTGTACTTGTGTAGCTCCTTGAAAACTAGATCTCCTTTTGTGTTTAAACCTTGTATGTTCCAACATCCGGTATTCGTAATCGATTGTTCCTTTGCTTGTGTCGTTTACCATGTTCTCCGTCAAGGTTTCCGAGGCTCTGTTTTGAGATTTTTATTTATATGAATTTTTCATAGGATAGGGAGCTGGCTTATTGCTATAACCCTTTATCCTGGATTGGAATCGGCAGTGGAAACTGCATAGCTACTCTATCCACACCGCAGTTACCCAAGGCGGAGTCACGTATATATGTTAAGTTTAATAGCAAAAAAAATGTTTAACTTGATTTGATCATTAGTTACAGAGATAATTTGTGTTCCGTAAATATTGGTATTTTAAACTTACGAGGGGGCTGGGGGAGGAAAGCTCCAGAGAGATTTTTGGGGACTTTTGATAAAATGTTCTTCTGTAAGTATTCCATCAGTGGGGTAAAAATCAGCTCTACGCAAATTATTTCCGATTCGAAACCTTCATTGACTGAGCTACAATGCTTGCCATATAATTTAGTCCATTATGAATTAGTCGTTAGGAGCATAATGACTAATTATGTAATTTGGTACAAAGGTCTGTTAAAATTTTAATGAGGGCCCGGTATCGATTTTTTCCTTGGAACCGCAATAATTGTAGTGATGGTATCAACGAGGAACATTTAATTACACGGTATATTATTTAATAGGCCATCACTATCTGATGCATATAGCCCTATTTCATTAAGAAACAAGACAAGAAACCTAATATCATATTAAATTTGGAATTATTATCACTGCTGTGGTATTTACAAAGTGCAAACTAGTTTTAGAGGAACGTAAGTCTATGAAGGCGTTTAGAGCATAAATATTGAACTGCATTATTCGTGAAAATCTTATAATTACTCCTTTCTCAATTTAATTTGGATGACCGATGTCGACTCAGTGTTTTATTTGTTTCTCTATGTGCTCGACATTCCCGTAGCAATGCCTCTTTTTCATTCTAAGTAAGCACACATATACAAAGCAGAAGTGCATAGGGAAAAACAATATTTGTGTCTTATATTGATTGGCATTAGCCCATAATTTACTTCCAAACCTTAGTGTTTTCAGTCCTTTTTTATCATTTTCATTATTCGCTAATTAAAATAATCCATCCGGAATCCCCGTTGATTTCAATACTTAATTATTAATGCAGTAAGTCTTTTCATGGCTGATATTAACTGTTGTGGTGTATTTGGATTTGCTGGTACCACCTTATGGTGGTACCAGCGAAAACTGCTGCACACCGTGAATTTGAACTTTTTCCTCTGAACGTGGAACGGATCTTGTACATTCGACGTAATACGATACCAGCGGATATTAAGTTCGATGTATTTACGTAAATCCCCACCGCCCTTTAAGTGGTCGAAACCTTCCAGTGAAATGCCCTTTCATTTCCGTTGCCCAAGAAATGTCATCCTTTATATTGAAATCGACTATGGATAAGCCATCAAATTTACCCTGGATCAAGTAAAGACATAAGCTTCCCATATCGACCCCCTCTGTGATCGATCAACGCAGTTGCTGGATATTATTTTAAAGTTAGCACTCGACATTTCTGTTGGAAACCAATGAAATGTAGAAATATAGATCTATTTATATTTTTTGGATATTTTGTTTTGTTTTTGAGTCCTAAGAGTGAGGAAATAAGTTGACAACGAGCAATGTATTGTGTCTTTATGACTCTTTATGACGTTTAACTACCCATAAAACTTAATATGTGCACTCTCATTTGTCATTCGCTCAGATGGCTCAAGACTGCTCATTGTTATTACACTCTATTACTCTCTATAGGACATATTGCGCATTAAATGCATGACTCAAATCTTTCAAACGCAAATGATTCTATACATTTGGTTTTCCTTTAGATGATTCGGATGAAACGATTTGTTTCTTTTTAATTGCCTCGGATTGATGGTGAGCTGTTTCAAGTTTTAATAGACAAAAAAAAAATTTCACCCTAAATTCCTCTCGCGCCCATCTTCCTCCGTTTAGCTGGTGAAAATAGATTGCGCTTATTATTTTATCCAAGGTCGTAGGAATCGGATTATGAAAAAATTCCTCGCCATCTGTCTTCGGAGCCATTCGGAACCTTCCAACCCTTTTTTTTGTCTACCATATATATATTTGACCCGCACCGCGTTCCCCGCGCAAGGGATCCATTGGAGTGCGTCCGTGTGGAGATGATGGTTCCCAAGGCGACCCCTAGTCGAGGGCCACACGCCTCCCCCCCTCAACCCCTCCCCTTCACGTCCGCTGCCTCCGAAGACGTCTCTATCCGAAGGAGTAAGTGAGGGAAGAAGAGCGAGCGCGTTGTCCCACGCGCACACACGCGTATGCATTGCTTCCCTTCCCTTTTCCCGTCCTCCGTCCTGGAGAAGAAAACGATTTCAATCCGATCCCTTAATCCCCAGCCCCCTTATCCTTCCTTTCTGCGTCTCCTCCGCCCCTCTCCTACACCCTCTCTTGAGACCCCTTTTGGATGATGAGGGGCCTCCTCCTCCCATCCTCTTAGCGCTCTGGAGAAATCCGCGGAGAAGCGAGCAAGGGAGATACGGGGCATGAAAGGGCGTTACCCACCCGTGTGAAATTGTATCGCCGCAGCCCCTTTCTCCTCCGTTGCACCTGATTCTCCACCATCCCTCTCTCAGTCTCCTCTCCTTCCTCTCCTCCGCTTCCACTTACCGATCCGCATTCTCTTCCTTCTTTCCCCAAAATGCCCTCTCGAAACCCTTCTCTAATCGGCGGACAAAGGACAGAGGGAATGCTAGTTGAAGAAGACGAGGGAACATCTCCCTCTCTATTCGAGAGAATCCCATTCCACCTCAATCCAGCAGGGTTGAGCGGAGAATCTTCGAATGCCGTCCTTCCACTCGCAAGCTCTTCTCCATTCAATTCATCCATCCCTTCATTCTCGTCCTACCTCGATTATTCCGCTCTCGATCTTTGATCCATTCACGAAATATATGTTCATTTACATCTTCAGTTTCATGTATTCTTATGTGTCTGGGTAGTCAAAATATGGTCGTGGTATTCCTGCTAATCCTAGGAAGTGTTGTGGGAAAAATGTTAAATTTACCCCAATAAACATAGTCAACAATTGAGGCTTTAACATTTGTCTATTCATAGTAGTTCCTGTAAATAAAGGGAATCAATGGATTAACCCTCCTACAATAGCAAATACAGCTCCTATTGAAAGTACATAATGGAAATGAGCTACAACATAAAAAGTATCAAGCATAGCAATGTCAATTGATGAATTTTCTAGTACTACTCCAGTTAATCCACCTACTGTATATAGAAATACAAATCCTAATGCTCATAATAATGAGGGACTATAGTTTAATTGAGAACCATGTAAAGTGGCTAATCAACTAAAAATTTTAATACCAGTTGGCACAGCAATTACTATCGTTGCAGAAGTGAAATATGTATCTACATCTATTCATACAGTAAATATATATTGTGGGCCCATACTACAAATCCTAAAATACGAATTGCAGTTATGGCATAAACTATTCCTAAAACTCCAAAGGTTTCCTTTTTCCCTCTTTCTTGAGCAATTATATGTGAAATTATACCGAATCCGGGTAAAATTAAATTTACCCGATTAGTAGAATGATGCATACATGAACTTTGAAGAGTGTTATCCAAAACCGTTGTGCAAGAGCATTGCCTTCTTAACTTTTGATGAGAATTGAATAGAATAGAATTTTTATTTCAATCTATTATTTCAAACAGTAATTGGGTAACCCCTAAGGAATACACCTGTATCGGGGCTAATATCATGTTATCCATGCAACAATGCTAACAAAATATACATAAGTAGAATTGTACACAAACAAATATTTATAGAATTCTGTGAAAATTTTGACAATAATAGGGGAATTGACATAACGATAAAACACCGATAACAGTGGTTATGAGTTAGATAGATACATACATGATTTGCTGTTGTAGAACATTAACAAAAACAATAGCAAAATCATTTCAAAAACTTTAATTTTTTACAATTAATTCAGTTTTTATTACATGAATATTAAAGAAAAAGACCTCTACATTTTTTATAAGAAGTAGCCAGGATTTTATTTCATAAAGAAACTTTCGGATGCTTTTTTCTTCCTTGATGTATGTCGGAAGGACATTAAATATTTTTATTGAGATACTATATAAAAAACATCTTTTTGGTACAACGTCAGATTGGCTTTTGGTAAAGAAACATCATTTCTTTGACGCAAGCTGATGATGTGTGACTTAGGTAACAAATTTGCTTCGTCACCACTTCTCAAATAAAATGTTTTTAGTACTTTGTAAAAAAACAAGTATCTGAGACAATGAACAATAAAAAGTCAGGGTATAAGACACTGTCTTTGGCGGTTCCCTGTTGAAATATCTAATATTCTTCACATTGAAATAAGTAACTCGGTATGATTCCACACTTTATTGCTCTAACCAACCAAGTTTTCGGCATTTAATGCCATTTTCAAGCATGAAAACCTTATTTCAATATGAAGAATTTTCACTAATCTGCCCGATATTGATATCCAGTGACCTCGATAGCAGGATAAATCATTCTCATCAAATCATCAAGAAAACAACTTCGGTAGAGAAGTAGCAATTAAATCACATCGACGGATACAGCAACTTCAGGGATATACCAACGTGCTCAAGCGGTACATTTTCATCTTCATACTACCCTGCGAGCAACCGTGGGGCTCGCTCGTATAGCAGGGGGTGTCAGGACACCAGCAGTGGAAAGGGGAGGGAATAGGAAGAATGAGTAGGGAGACGGAAAGTACGTAAGAGAATTGTCTATTAGCGAAGTGTCTTATTGCCTCGCTCCTTTTTCTTGTAACCTTTTATGGAGCGAGAAAAAAATAATTATTTCACTTGTACTGTATTGTAGCATCAGTTCAGCAGTGTATCTTTCTTATTTTGCCCTTCTATTGTTGAATAGCTGGGTTTAAACAATGCATTTCCAGTCACCCTGAAGCTCGTCCGATCTGAGAACTTCAAGTAATCTTCTTCTAGCCCATTTTAGTCTTTGCCAAGCCCTTTTTCTCTCATCTATTTTCTATTTATTTCCTCCCTTCCTTCCTACCTACTTCTAAAACGTTCCGCTCTCGATCCTCAACATAGTAACAAAGGTATTTCCATCCTCTTCGTTTTAGGAACGATGAATTACCCTTGATGCGCGGTGAATTCGCTGCGAAATCTCAGGGGATTGTTACACAACTGTAATTCGTTTCATCAAGCGAAGTCATTCAGTCGTGACAAATAGGGTCTCATTATTTTGGGTCAACTAATCATCAGAGGCAGCGTTATCGTTCGATGATACGTTCTCCACATTATTACTATTCATTCTCGAGATTTTCATTTTCGGTGTTTAACTTCTTAATTCCAATGCGTAGACGCATGGAGGAAGAACATATGTGGCACCATGAGTTAATTAAATCCTCCTAACTCCTCACGTAAGACATTTCTTCGGCTAAGAAAATATCCCTTGGGGGATCATTCCATTAAAATATTATTATCATTCTTACGTTTGTAATTGGAAAGTTTACATTTCATGACAAGCAAAGCCTTTCCGTTATATTCATTTTAATGGGCATTCCAGGATGTTGGAATGATATACTATGCTTGATGGAAAGGTACCAGGAAGATAGCAACGACAGTGAGACTTGAGAATAAGCCACTTTATTTCCTACATTCACTATTATTTCCCATCAACCCGCTCGTACCCGTCTTTCTTCCATCCTTTAGAAGCTTTTCGAGAGAATTTTGTAAACATATAAGGGTAATGAATTATGATACTTTTCCACTAAATCGGATAGCAATGTTTTCATTTTCATTAAAACTATTAGATTTCTTTCTTTCATGCGATTCTGTTTTCATAATAATGTAATAATTTTATCTTTATAAAATGTAATTGACCTCAAATGTAAGACTCATAATGTAGATCTACAAAATACACACTAAGACACCATTCTTCTACGATGACTAAATCAATATAATTGTTTCTTTAAGTAAAAATCCCGCAACCCTACGCCAAGACCCATAGGACTAAGAAATACGTATAAAAACATCTTTACCCATGCGATAAATCCTTCAACAAATTCCTTTTCCTTTAATGCCTTTTCTGCCTGAACGATTTTTGTTTATTGACTGCCTTGGCCGTCATCGAAACTTTCTCGCAGTTTTATTCATTTTATGGCACTATAATTTACGCAACCTCACCCTGAACCCTTGTAAATCACGTGAACAACGCAAGGGTATCCCATTTCCTTGGCCCACCTCTTTTCCTTCGGCCATTACATCAGCGGCATACGTACTACGTCATATCCGCTGTGCCCTTGGAGTGCGTCCTTCAACACATTACGAAGCAGCCGAATGGAAGGTATTTAAGCCAATGTTTTTCTGGAGGGGATACAATATTAACCAATGCAATATAGCTGATCGGTCGGAGAATAAACTTTGTGGAAGAGTAATACTTGAAAATGACATAAAACATCGACACCGGTTAAGGGGAACGTAGGGGCGGCGTGGCCTGGGCGGGAAGGCGGGGATTCCCGCCCGGGCCCCGGGTCACGCATTAGATTTCGGGATCCGAAGGACCCGGTGGGCCGGGCCCCGAACTTTCAACATCCAGCTGACCAAACATCTCCGAGTGAAAGTACAATTTTGTCATATTGTACATAAATACCTATGAAACTGTAGTTAAACGCGTTTATAACGCACAAATTTTTCAGATGGGGGAGGAGGGGTCATAAAAACTGGGCCCCTCTGGACGTGCAACGGCCCGGGCCCCTAAGCATTCACGCCGCCCCTGGTGGAACGTAATAAAAAGAGTGGAAAAGTAAACCGTTTTTTATCACCAGTAAAAAAAATAACCAATGATTCATGAAAACTTCAGTCATACTCAATCCATCATAAATACCAAATGCCCGTTTTCCAACTGAAAACACTGAAGCAGGCGTAGGGCTTATAATTGTTTTTTCTAGTTCGTCGTGAGTTTTTGATGCATTTTTCGCATACCCTCGTGCTAAACCTGCTGCGTGTAATATATATTCCTTATTACGGCATCTAAGTTCTGGAACTCGTTACCCTCTCACGTTAAATCTTCCTTATAACTCGTATCAATCAAAGAAAAACTATATTCTCATTTAAAGTATCAACATCAAATTTGTGAAACTTTGGTCAATATATTGTAATCAACTTAGTTTGTTCAATAGGTTTTAAATTGGCTCGTAGGCTTCCGCGGATGTAGTGTTGACTGTTTCTTTTTTCGGGATTCATTCCGCGATGTTTAAAATTGCAAAAAACAATATTTCGCTGGTCCTCCTGCCAGCTTCATCAGGTTAACTGAACAGATTCCTTAGTCTCGCTCGTCTTTATATATATAAAACTACTAGGAGAATCACTCGGGTGATAAATATACAATATACCAAGAGGGTGGCCGATAAAAATATAGAAACGGAAAAAAGAACACTCACAAATTAAAACTTCCGATATTTCGATGGAAAGTAGCTTCCATCTTTCTCTAGGTAGAGAGTAAGAATGATCTTACTCTCTACCTAGAGAAAGATGGAAGCTACTTTCCATCGAAATATCGGAAGTTTTAATTTGTGTGTTCTTTTTTCCGTTTCTATATTTTTATCGGCCACCCTCTTGGTATATTGTATATATATATATATATATATATGAGTGAAGACTCCCTTTCATGTATATAAAGACGAGCGAGACTAAGGAATCACTTTAGTTAACCTGATGAAGCTGGCAGGAGGACCAGCGAAATATTGTTTTTTGCAATTTTAAACATCGCGGAATGAATCCCGAAAAAAAGAAACAGTCAGGTGTTGAATCGGTTTGATTCGTATTCATTTAATGTATATGTATTACGATTATTATGTATGAATTGTTTATAGCTAATTTCTCTAATGGGTTACCACAGAGCATTAATAAAGCTTCCGTTCATTCATCTTTCATCCCAAATAGTGTTAAGTGTAACCAAAATAGTTAAAGAAACTTTAATTCTAACGTTGGTCGTGATTACTTACACCACAGCTTTTCCTACGATGAAATGTAGGGATTCGCATGGAAGCTGAGCATATGCTCCCTCATTCCAAAGGGAGTGCTTTCAACATGTTCAACTGCTTCACTTTTAATTGCAGCCCACATTCATGTATTGGGTAAGCAGTATGACGTTTTTCCCGAGTTCAGAAATGCATGAGGAAAATGGTTTCATCTTTTGAGGGTTAAATTGCAAATGACCGTCGTTGGGTGAGGGTATATAATGCACGGAATAGCTTTGAGCAGATATCATCCTAACGCATGGAGTAAAAATAATCACAAGCTAAAAATATCCCTTTGCTTTGCAATCAAAATGAGTTAGAATGACTCAGAAGTAATGACGTTGTTTAGGAGTCATTATTATATTATTTAATCTGATCTTGTACTATTTTCTTCAATAGGGAAAGCTTTCATAAAAAAATTGATTGATGGAAAAATATTTAAAAATATCGTAGCATCAAAAGCATGCACCATTTAGTGAACCTACAAAGAGGGAATAAAAATTAAAAGGTGAATTTAGATAAATATGAATTGGAACCTAATGTCAAGAAACTAGATTTGAAAATTTCAAATGTGAGCTGAATGCGAGACAAGTTCTATTTTTTATAACCCTAGAAAACATTTTGATTTGTCTGAAACAAACTCTTGTAGGTATTAGGCTGACAGTTTATGTATTATTAGTAGATATTGGATAGGTATACATTTGAAAGTTCAAAGAAATAGTGCAATATGATGAACCAAAACGGGTGTCTTGAATGGATTGAAAGAAGGCATGAAAGTCAATTAACCTAAATTATTAAAATAAAAGCAACTTCATGGAGAGTATTAGCTGGCAAAAATCATGCTTAATTTTGGCTTTGTACTAGATATGATATAGTTTTGGAATGAGTATGCTCCAATCCTAGGATTTTCCACCAGTCCAGCTCTTGGTGCTGTTAGCACTCTAATTATTTATATCACAATACTCTATATGGTATTACGAATTGTAAGTTAAGTACATAATTGTATTTATTTTTCTTCCTCGGAAAATATCTATAAATATACATGCATAAATTTGGAAAACGACGGTCTTATGATTCAAGTGAAAGAACATGGGATGGAATGAACCTTCTTATTTCCTTTGTACGCGCAGAAAGGAGTTAAGTTGAGGAGATTTAGAAGCAAGAGGGACTTAAAGGAGAAAGGAGCTAATGTACCCGTTGAGGGCGGAGGAGTCTTGCGCCAAGGTGCGGCGGGAGACAATGGGGATTTAATGAATGGAAGAAGGGGGAGCTCTTGAGGCGAAACACGGGTGAAGAAGAAGGCCCCGTGCACGCGCCGTGGACTGATTTATTATCGCTCGTATTCATCCGCTACCTCGCGCCACTATCGTGTGCACCTTTGCCCCGCTATTTTACCTTCCCCCATTTCATTACAAAAAACATTTTTTGAGACTACGTCTGACAACCACTCCAGTTTTCACGTTTTATCCTCTTCATTGCTTCACGATGTATGTTATTTTGTCACAATGCGTTTCACCTTCGTTAAACTTAACGCCCATAACCTCGCCACCGTAGATGCTTCATTATCGCGATACTTTTCAAGAGCTTCTCTTAGAATCATAGTACCCACTAAATTATTACCTACATGATGTGTCGTTCTTCTTTCATTCAAAACCTTTAAATTATATATAAATATTTTTCAGTGACAGAAAAGCTCAATGGAGCAGGACTAGTTTTTAAAGGCAATCCTCTATCATAAACGTATATTTATCAAATAGCATGAACCACCCCTTTCTATTCATTTTCACTGAAAAGAATGTTAAAAAGAACTTTTACTGTCAATAATAGATATGATGAGTATTTAAAAACTTAGGAAATCAATCCATTTTCACTATTTTCATTGGCTTTTGCCAATTTCACATAATCTACATTCTTATGGAGACATCAAATATATTTTTTTTTCTTTCGTGAAAAATCTTTCTTATAAATCTCTTAACGTCTTTAACTTTAGATTAACCGCTTCTTCCCGCTACTTCAAGCATACTTGATTGGGACATTAATTCAAAACACATTGAGTTATGCATATTTTTCCACCTCTATGGTGACATTATTTTTTCGCTGCTCGGATGACTGCCATTACGAGAAATAGATTATAATGATTAGCGTGGCAGAGAGGATGTAAACAATGTGACTCATTTATATTCAGTAAAATCAGCGTTCCCAATTTGGTAAACCCTATGGTTGAATGGGGAAAAGGTCGTCATATTTTAATTTGATTAGAAGAGAGGAAGAACTCTCTTCTTAGTAGACGGCAGTGGTGCCTGTATAAGTTAAAAGACCAAACATGTTTTGATCTAGTTTCTTTAACGAGGCAACTTGTGATTCGACCAGAACTTTTTCTCTTTCCCAGTCTCTTTGTTCACAAATTATTTGATTGCGTTAATTCACGAGATGTGGATCTTAGCTTCTGAAACTGGCCAAAATTACTGCGTTTTAAATTTAAATGCTCTTTAAACTTTTTCTGCCGTGGGTAATTAATTAATTTTTATAAATACTTAAGAAAACGAACAAACTACACACCGATAGTTTTTTTTACTACATCTAGGTGTTAGAAATTCCAAATTCTTTCAATATTATCCCTCTGGAGCGCACTGCCGTAATTTATCCCAGGTAAACCAGCTTGTATTTTCAGCCAAATGGCTCGAAATAAAGTTCGGCAAAGGGTTTGATATCACTGGAAAGATGGGAGTTTTTCCTTTAAAATTAAGTCAAATTCATCAAACTCTAGGTAAAGTCATATTTCTCTCAAATTACCATTAAACCGTTTTCCTGAACCAAATAAGAGTACGCAAAGAGCAAAATACGAATGTTACGGAAACTATGTTGTAAACCATCTGGCTTAAGCAGTTTCGAACAACAGGTTTGTTTTTAGAAACTTTCTGAGAAAAGGAAAAATTAAAACTAATGTCACTGTTTGCTGAAAAACCTTATGCATGCACTTTGCCATCGGTGAAAGCAAAGTGGAGTTCTTGTTTTGACAACGAAAGAGTTGCTGCTTCCAGGAGAGGACTCGTGCGGAAGTTGCGGACCCCAGTTCTTTCTTAGTCAGCGGATAAAACTTTCGCTTTCGGCGCCGTCTCACCCTCATCTCCCAAAACCCCCTCCACCCCACTCCCCTCCATCAATTATCCAATCTCCATCCCCTCTTACCCCTAGTCCCATTTGCACAACGCATCCGGCCCTACTCCCCCCCACATCCAAACCCTCACCAACCACCGAGAGAACGACGCCTGCCAATAAATACTAGACACGATTGACCCACTCCTCCCTCCAAGCAGTGGATCCCCCGACCTCCCATCTATTCCTCCTAAAGGTCAGCACTCTCCCTTCACCCCAGCCTCCCGGTTGATCCCCCAAAGTCCTCCTGAAACCACTAATTACCAAATCCCCTTCCCTTCCCCCCCTCCCATCCTTATATTCTCCTCCTCTTCTTCTTCGTAGGCTTACTCTAACCCCTTTTCGACTTCGAACCCTTTAGGGCAGACAGCAAACGGAAAAAAGACCCTTCTTTACGATCCCAATCAGGGTCGCATTCCTTATCTCCACTCAGTGGTACGGGCTGGGAGTGAAAATCCCTCTTAAACTGTGTCCTCTTGAGGGTGTTAACATCGGCAGCGCCATCTTCACGACAATCCTCTCCCTCCCGCATCACTCCGTAAGCTAGAGCCACAAACTTTCAGCATCTTTCTAACCCTCCACACACAACCTAACACACACAAGTGGCGAGGAAGGCACTTCTTTTAACGGCGAGCCCGCATCTCTCTCCCACACCCCACAATTCCCCCGCCATCACTCATTCCACCCCTCGACAACCCACCCCTCCTCCGTATTGGACACCATTTGGTGAGCGCCATCGCATCCCCGGCACCTCCCCCGTCACCTCATCCTTCTGCTCTTAGATCTCTCAAGGGTCAGTCGCACCAACCCCTTAGGCATCCAGTCCCCCTAGGGACAGATTTGTATTTTACCCATCCTACAGCTGGTTGAGACCTCATTAAGACAATATCATTACCGTGGTGTCTAATTACCACGCTTCCTAGTGAAATACCTCCCGGTCACTCCCCCTTTTTTTAAGAGAAGAGACAATTACTCCCCCTATTTCTTAAGAGAAGGGTCAATTACTCCCCTATTTTTTAAGAGAAGGGTCACTTACACCCCCTTTTTAAAATTAATTTTTGAATCTAATATATAATACAGAACCAGATACAGAATTTCAATTTCTATTAGAAACGTATATTGAAGGCAGGCTTTTTATTAATTTTGTTTTATTTGGGCCCATACATTAGAGTAGGATTTGCTTTAATTTTTATATCAGAATATGCAAGAATTTTATTTATAAGAATATTAGTTGCTATATTTTAGGGTGTTATTTAAAATCCTTAATTCTTTCATTGAGTAAACTGTTATTTATTTATGTTTTATTAGGTCCTGTGGTACATTACCTCGATATCATTTTGAAAAATTTATATTATAATAATTGTAGACAGGGGCTTCTAATGAACGTATTCCCTTCCTAGAGACGGATTGACTCTCAAAAATCGTTAAACACAACTAGAAAAACAGTAATTGCCACTCACTTTTCTTCACAAGAGGTGTGGTTAGCTTTTCTCAATAAGTTACAGAGCAGGGCGCCTGGTCGTCTTAGAATTTTCAAGTGGCCCGCGGGTTATACCAAAGTGTATTAAATGTGAATGGTTATAACTAAATCTTTTAAATCACATTCTATTTTCATTCCATTTCCAAACATGTAGAAATATTATGGGCATACATGTATTGGGAATCGGTCCAATGAAGAGTTTTATCCCAAAAAATATATATTTTAGACAAATATTTAAACAGGACTTTTTACTCTCTGAAACAAAGCGTCTTCTCAAGTATGACCCACTCACCGAAAAATGGTCTCCATGCCTGCCTTGATACCTAAGAAACGCTTAGCATTTTGCTTAGAGTTGGTTTTGTCGGCAACTTGTCGGTATCTTTAAGTGCAGAGAGGTAATTAAGGTTTTTGTTTTCTGTTAGATTTTAGGAGTCTACATTGAAACTATATTATATTTCGTGATAGAATTTCAGTTTAACGTGCTTGGGTGGATAAGGATGGTCGCGCATATTTTCCGTTTCTCACACACAGGGGCATAAACACCCGAAAGATAATGCAGAACTACGGTTTCTGAGTGGAAACAGTTTTTTTCTATTGTGGCAGGCTGTTATACACGTAAAAGTCTTCTACAATACTAATTGTGTATTTCTACTAGTAGCCAACATTTTCAGTGTTTCAACCATATGGCACAAGAGGGCCGTATTCCATTCAGCCCAAATCATTCTAATACCCATTAGTAGGGTCTTACTTCTGAGAGCAATCTGAAATCACTCAAACAGTCTTCTCCTCACTTTGCTCGTACGGTCAGCCCTTCCTTTTATTATTCCTCTCTACAGTTAACTAAGTCGGTAAATTACTACTTAAGTTAGTGAAAATTAATTGTTTTTTACATAACATAAAGTTTTCTTTGCACAGCACTCGATAACACATTGATTGCACCGGACAAATTCTGTCAGAATAATTTTTCAAAATGAATAAGCAGAACCAGGGTCAACATTTTAATTTTGGTCGAATGTGTTTCCATCATAACGTCTGCCACAGCATAGCCTGACTTACTTCCACCTCTCCTCTTCCCATTCGCCAGGAGAGCTCAGCAATATTTTCCCTTTATTGTCTCACTGATAACACCCTCGATTCCGTTGCGACTCATGCCTGAAATAACTATAATCCCTTCTACCCTCATATAATAATACCTCCAGGCCAGTGCTAATTACGGTTCATTTGGTCAATGCATATTTTGATTTCATCGAAGGAAAATGGCGGCACATTGGATTCATCCCGTGTGAATGATTCCTAGTTTAACGACGGAAGTGTGGAAGATAGGTGTTGTGTGGTCTATAGTTACGTGAAAGTTATGATCAATTAAAATGAGTGACGTAACAATTTAGCGTTAAGAATTAATAACGGACTAGCACTACATTCATAGTTCTGCTGATTTAATACCAACCGTCATCGCCCAAAGGAAAACAAATTCTGTTGTAAGCTATCGTGAATGGCTGTGTAATTTGGTAATGTGTAGTCACGATTGCTATAATGTACGCCAACTTATGGTAATAATTCCTCTGGTTCCAATTTATTGTGGCCAACAAAGTTAAAAAAAAACAAAGGTAAAAGTTATAGATTCCCACTTAGACAAAGGCTTTACCCTAAACCAATTTTAGGTAGACAAGGGTTCGCTATTCAAAAGCTAAAATTTACTTATGGAAAATAATTAATACTCATTAAAGCGCACTTGCTAGTTATATACTTGATCCTTATTGTCACATAAAACTGCCCCCAGATGTAATCTACTTATTTGGCAGGTCACATTGAGTGAAAGTCTCTATTTGCGATATCAAACTTTAGAAATTAATATAAACCACCATCTCGGGAATTCGGAACTTCATCAATCAATCTTCACTTTTAATCTCCTTCAGATTTTTTCATGAATAACTGTAGTTCTCTTTTTATCCCGGAAAATGATATTGTAGATTTCTCCTCTGTGGCCGTTAACTTAGAAAAAAATGACTTTAAATGGGCCCATTAATTATCTGTGAGATTAATGAATTGCCAATTCTTAATATTCCTCTCTGATGGTACTTCCTTCAATGGAATTTCCCTAGTTAACCCTTTAACTATCCCCTCCTTGAACTTATAGATTTATAGGCTCTTATTCAAAGTGAAGTAGCTCCATGATTTAAGCTTGAGTTTCCTCGGAATGAACTTTTGTCCCTATCCGATAGAAACATGCCCTTCGATTAAGGTCTGCCATTGAATCTTTTATCCGGAATTTAATGGTCTGTGCCGTTTATCGGAAGGTAGCGTCGCATGGGTTTCTAAGTTGCAGCTTATATATAAAATCCTAAACTACTTATTTTATCCCGTCTCTCCCTCACTGACTCAGCTTACAAACATTAACGCCTCAGGCACGACCGATACTACGCAGAAAGTACGGAAGAGAGAGATAAGAGATACGCGGATGAACTACTTGAGTTAATTACTTACAACTTGTTACGACGTCACCAAGGGACGTGGGGGAGCAATTAGGAATTAAAGATCGGCGGTCATAGGATTACTATAATACGTCTCTACAGACGCGGAAGAATACACAATACAATAGAGAGACGGGAGTCAAGTACGGGAATAAATCGGGTGGAGTTGTTAATGATCGACCGAGACGAACGGACGTGACTGAAAGCCCGCGGGAAAAAACCAGAATAGTTGACGACGAAGAAGGTTGGGAAGGATAAAAGAAAGGATTTCACGCTGGACAAAAAACAGAAGATAAGAAAGGAGACAAGAAATTAAGTTGTGGAAGGATATAATAATAATAATTATAACTTTATTAAGAAACTGGGATCTATGTCCCCTAGGTTCTATGGGAATACATACAACATTTGAATAAAAATGTGATGCATTATATAAGATTGTACAGAGCTTTGGCCGGGAGTAGAACAATAAAAATGTTTCTGTAAAAAAACCTCAGAGAGGCTAATGTACCACAGTATCGATGTATAGAGCATAATATCATGTAACACAACCCTTTGAAATATCAAAAGATTTTATGCGAAATCCCTGTGTTGTGGAAGGATATAGAGGAGCGGATTGGGGCACGAGTGGAGAGAGTGAAGCTAGCCCAGCTAACATAGCCCACGGGAGAGAAATATGGCAGTGGCAGGCGAGAAGAAGAGACACTGGGTGATGTAAATTAATATTTAAAAAAATCTGAATCTCTACTAATCTCTACTAAATGAACTCTATTTAAATTGAAGGGCTAAAAAAGAAAAATAGGAGTAATTCTATTGTTGCCTATGATAAACTTGAATAAGAAATCTCTGTTGTAAATTGGGTCCAATAGTTAATGTCAATAAATTTAACTTATTTATTTAACGCTGTAAAAAATATATAATATTAATTGGTAATAATAATCATAACTTGTAAATCCCTCACCAGGAACGGCAAAATAACCTAAAACTGCAGTAATTGTACTGTCCACTTAAATTTTAATGTGAAACGCCCTAAGAAACCTTTAAACACGTGCAGTGTAATTACACATTACAATTTAAGTGAACAGTACAATTACTGCAGTTTTATTTAAGTTCTAAAATGCTGTTTCACCATATAACGCCAGATACTGTCGAAAATAACCTAAGGTGAATGAGTGATTAGATTAAAAGGAGGTATTTTATAAATATTTAGGGTGCGTGATACAATTACGTGTTTATTACGTGAAATTTAAATTCAAAGAAACGAAAGGATACCGGCTAACGTTTCAAACTCCTACCACACCTCCAACTCTTCATGTCCCATACTCTTAATACTTCCTCCCTCCTCCAGCTTCTTCCCTTATTCCCACACCGCGTTATGCATTCCCAAGCCTTTCCTCCATCTATCCACACCCAAACTCTTCTCTACTGAGGAAAAATTAGACGTAGTATCTTACTGAAAGAAGAGAAATTAAAATCTCTTATTGGATTTTTTCTCATACTGACTGCTCTTTATCTTTTGTCGTAAATTTCATTCTCAAAATATCATAAATTTTAAAGACATCAATATGCCTTTCTCAGTAATAACTCGATGGTAGGCAAATAAATAACTTTGTGAAATTTCGACATCATGGAAGGAAGACTCCTCTAGTACCTTAGTAGTTATATCTCTGATGATGATGTAGTAAATATTTAAACCGGTCAGTTGGCTAAATAAGCGTGTGGAAATTACCAAGCGATTCTTCATTCCATAATGCCTTTCTCAGTTTTAAAATCTCCTGAGCGAAACGTGTCTACGTAACCTGTTTTTTATCAAATTATACTATGCGTAATTTTACCAATCGTTATTAATTTATTTTATTTTTTTTACATATTGTAATGTTTATTTTACCAAAAAAATACATATTACACACACTACATCGTAAAATATATGATTTTATCCCTTTTTTTAATGACACAAAAGAAAGTAATGAAAATTACTTTCTTTTGTGTCATCATCATATACAAAATAGTATTAGTTTTATGATATTTTTTATAATAATGGAACATAAAAATTAAAAAAAAGGAACATCATTGTATAAAAAATCGTATTGGATAGCAATTTTAGTATAGGATAATAGTCTTTCATCAATATTGAAGAAATGTTGGAGAAAAAAAATAAGAGTGCAGTTGAGGTCCTGCTAAGCCAAAGCGGCTTGTCAGCCTCAGGTGCCTTTAGTTATAAATATTTTTTTTGCTGTGTAGCGTTTTGGACAATAAAGAACTTAACAATGTTAACCTATCAGCTACCTACACTTTTAGTGTTTTTTAGGAACAGATATGCATTTAATATCATGCATTGGCATAGGTAGGATCTCCATTTGAAAACAAGATGAGATTTCTTGAGGTTAACCCCAACACTAGACTTATCAACTTCCTGGGCTAGTATTGTGATGGTATATTTGCGTGTATAAATACTAGATCCTTTATATTCCCGAATCAACTCAGGATGGCTGTAATCTAAGGCTATCGCAGCAAATTTTCACCCGCTGCAGCGGTGAACATTTGCTCCGACTGCCCCTACGCCTCAGACAACCACCTCCTTTCCCTTATACGTGAACTCGTATCAACGTACTGTGCCGACTACATCGTCAACGAAAAAGTGTTTCTCTGTTTGAAATTTTGTTGTTCTTCGCCCAGCGTGAGTGTTTCGGTTGAAGTCTCCGCCTGCACCTCACGTAAAGAATTAAATCGTAATTCATGACGGCAGCAACTTAGCCTTGGATCCGCCGAGTGGAACAATATGCACGACACGCACGTAAAATTTGATACATCGGCCCTGAATATGGCGCAGATTGTTGACGACAGAGTCAAAAAGCATCTTCACTGCAGTTTTTGAGATATCTTTAAAAATGCAGTACATTCATGAAGAAAGAAAACAAGGAAGCGTCACCCATTTTCCAAAGAAACTTCAAACTAAATAAAAGGAAAACGCTCAAAGGCTATTTGAATGTTGCTCCATGCGAATTTCTTTTAAAACTGCCCAGCAAGTCAAGGATATCAATCAAGGAAGAAGAAATACGATTTTTGGACCAGAGTTCAGCCAGGGAGATAGTAATTGAAGCTATTGACTGATGAGTGATAGGAAAACATAGAAAACAGTGTCTCAAAGAAGAAATAAATGGGCCTAAATTAAAGAAGCATTTGAAAAGACGGCGTCAACATCTTTTGGCCAGTAATATTGATCTAAACGGAATCTTTGTGCACCAAATTTCCAGATAAGGCTTCACATATGCTCAACGATGAATTAAATCCACACTCCCGTTCACGCCCGTTCTCGAGTCGCGCATAACGTTTGAGCTGCCCGTGATCCATAAAATGGTGGAGAGATTCAACCTGCCCAGCGGTACTGCAGAAACACTCGTGACCGCAGGGCTTCTGCAGTACCGTCGGTCAAGTCACATCTGAAGATACATTAATGAAGGTTAATCAGAAGAAAATGGCTCGGCTAAGGAAGAAATACAGAGAGCTAAAGCGACTGCAGAGGACCTTCATATGATGAGAGACCAACCGCATATAGCCAAATACTTCGATGGGAGAAATGACTAGACGGAAGTCAGGAAATTGTGCAGCAACAATTGAGTATGCATCACGACTGCCACCGTAGAGCATCTAGAAAGTCTTGCTGAACCCGGTGGGGTTTATGTTGAATATGCGCCACCTGTAACAGAATAATCTCTCGGCAAAACTGTCCTTGACTTTGTCGGAGCCGCTGAAATTGACACGTCTCACATACGATGCATCGGCTATGATGGGTTCCCTAGGAACACCGGCTGGAAGGAAGGCGCATTACGTGATATCGAGGTGCGTCTGGAGCGTGCTTTACTTCTCTCTGTCTGCCAGCTGCACACAAGCGAGCTGCCCTTTTGATATATAGGCGAGTCATTTGATGGCCCGATGATGGAACCAAACAGCTTCAGTGGGCCGACAGGCCGCCAACTGAAAGACTTGTGTTCAGTTGCCTGTGGTGAAATTTCAGATGGTTGACCCTGATCTGGATTAGTCACTCATAAACAAACGCCAGAAAAACTCGCTGAACATGGCTCTGGTATTTCCAAAGGATGCATCCCACAAGAGCTGGCCGAGAGTGATCCCATCGAAATGGGCTCCAGCAGATGGGATCGACGGCCAAAAGAGTGATTAGCGTCTACGTAGGAATAAGATGACCTTCAGCGGCTCTCAAGACAATAACCCAGATTATCATGAAGCTCTACATGCTTCTGGAAACTCGACAAAGATCAAGACAATTCCCTAAAACATGTAGAGAGATACTTCAGAAATTCATCCTAAACAACGCGTTCTCCGTTTTTAATGTTTCTTTGAATTTTAGACCAGTTATGGGATAACTAAGTAATAAAATAACCTCCCGACCTTCTTGACTTACCGCGACAATTGTTGGCATGACTGGTACATCTTTGATTTAAAAAAATACCGGCGTCGCATCATTTACGGCCGGAATAGCTTAACTGGTGAGCGTTTAGGGTTTTTCTAAAAAAAAACGATCCCGGTGGCACTGCTAAAATACATGTTTTATCAGAAATGTTTTTTTCTCTTATCCTCGGGTAAGACGGGCTGCATATTGTCAAATACCGATGTCTTTGTATTTAGATAAAATTGTTTCCGTCACCGCCACTAACAGATAAATGATGTACCGAAACTGCTGTGAGGTTCATTTGCTATGATTAAATTTCTGCTCTCGCCGGATAGACTAGGATTGGTATTTGTGTTCTGTAATCTCTTATTACTACTTTATTAATCACACTTCACGCTGCGTGAAATACTGTCTAGCATCATTTGGTTTCCCGCAAGAATCAGAGCCCTATCGTATAAAAACTAGTGTCTTAACCATTGTCAACAGCCAACGTGCAACATGAACCAACAGTTATAATCCGAATATTACTGAAAAAAACAATTTATATCAACTTATATAAATTACATCACAGTTTGAATTGATTAGAAGGCCATAAAACAGGTACTATGGTTTATAATTTTTCATGAAATAAAATTATACATTGTTTACCCCATAAACGTTTTAATCATCATCAAAATTAACTTCATATTTTGAAGCAGTTAACACGAACATGGTCTGCTTGCAAGTGAGAACGGTGATGAACTTGTTCATCACCTCAGTAGTAGAAATATAAAACAAAAATAATGTCAACCAGAACTGCATATTAGTGTCAATAGCTGATAGAATTCAAAACACAGATTAAATATTAGCGCAGCCGTGAAAAATTACTAAGGGTGTAAAAAGATGTGAAGATTTAATAAATAGAATAATAAAAACTCACTCTTTTCTCTTAAGTTCACGCATAGTTCCCTTAGCATTGCGGGAAGAGAGAAGGCTATAAAATAAAAACATATCCTTTATTTATTCATCATTTTTAGGATAAGAATGAAGTTGCTTTCAAATGTAGATATGCTCCTCACGGCAGAATAAATCAATTTAATCACATCCTAAGAGATGGACAAATAAATATCGAGGAATGAAGTTACAGTACCGGCTGAAAAATTCTTGCAGCAATATATTCCTCAGCGTAGGGAGAACTTTGTTTTTTTTCGTCTAATTTTTAGAATAGATAGAAAAAGCTAATATGATAGAACATTTATTGTAAAAATAAATAAATAATAAAGTAAATGTAACAGAACTTCAATAACGCTGTTCTGAAACTTCAGCAGCAATTTAATTTATCTTTTAAGCACTTTAAGGACTAGTGCAATAGAATTGAACGACCGAAGACAAGGGTTGGATCAACATATTCAAATGAAAAGATTTTTTACGCCGCACAATTGAGTATCAAGTCATTTAGAAACACACGAAATATTTGATGAAATTGCGCCTGTATGAGCATGGGAACATTCGAAATACTAAGCAAATACTGCCTTTTACCTTAATAACTTAGCGACTATGAAGCCTTTTCTATATGCTCCTTTATTTAATTTCAAGCAGACAAAACATTTTCACATGCTTGAAAAGGAATGCTATCCACCAAAAGAATCTATAGTACACTTTTCGTTTATTCGTTTATAAAATTTCATTCGTCGGCGTTCCACTTATGAAAAAATTACTATAAAAGTGTGCATTATACCTGGTTTATAGTTTGCCCCGGAAAAAGGGACGTTATGGTATACGAAAGATAGCAAATCCTCTCACCCTCACCGCTGTTCAGCATTCGTATGGACAACACAACCCAAGTTTCACCTCACCCAAGTCTGATCTAAGGATTTAAGCCCCAAGGTACCTACTCGTAGAGGCTGAGACAAGGTGCCCGGCCTCCACCACGCGACCCCAAGAAGGGCGCTGAATTTACATATTTCGATGTCGCAAACCACTGGAATTATTACAGTTAGACTGCCATAGGGATAGAGAAGGATTTTTCTGTACACAGGGTTCCAGTCTGTACACAGGGTTCCGAATTTCCTGCTTAAGGAAAAATGTAGGGTACTTTCAAACATGCTATAGCATCATCATTATCAGCTGCTACAAAAACTATTGTGCCTCCAAATTGCACATGTCTTGTGGTTAAAACCAACTATCGTCGGACGTCATTGTTCCGGAAAATAAACATGAAGAGATAGGCGGTTGGATGAATGTTTCATTGCCGAGGTAAGTACCTGCACCTATAAAAGTGTAACTTTTTTCCCTATTACATTTTTAACTGTGAAACGTACACTTGGATGTCAAAATATTTTTACGCCTTACATGAATAATAATAATGGCGACTTTGTTTAGGGCGAAATTAGGGCTGTGCAGCCCTCTCTTACTTTTAACTCTCACATAAAATAACACTAATACCCTGAGTGGAAGAAAACCCCATCCAAGCGTGATTCGAAATTGCGACCTTCGGATTAACAGTCGAGGACTCCACCCCTCCGACACCGAGACCGAGATGAATGTGGTAAAGTAACGATGAAAAAATTCATCCTTATGGACTGGATTGTGAATCTAGATCTCCCGAATTTGAAAGTTTATTGAGTCTGGGTTCCAATCCCAACACATGCGAATGATATTTCCGCAAGAAATTTCCCATATTTTAGTGACTATACCTAGCGGGAAACGCCAGCTTAACTACTGTATTAAACATTATGCGTTAGATTTTTACAGGGCCACAAGACCATACAGGGTAATCAAGGATAAAGACCCCGGGACACTCAGAAAAAAATCAGCAAACTGAATTGACTGAGCTTTATAAAAATATTTCAATCACACAAAACATAGCATTAAAATGGAGATGGATATTTAAAGGGTCGAATTTTGTTATGTATAAAAGTAGCCTAATGAGGTAAATTTAGGTAAAGATAAATTTACCTCTTATAACGCACTTAATTATTAAATATGAAAAAAATAAGTCTGCATGGTAAACATGCTGGATTTTAATTTCCCGAAACAGCTGCGTTACTCGATTTTCATGACAACAGTTTCTCCTCCGTTACAGGAGCTGTCTTCAGGTCGACTTGAATACGCCTCCTGTAACGGAGGAGACTCTGTTGTCATGGGAATCAAGTAACGCAGCTGTTCCGAAAAAACTAGCTCCAGCAAGAAGTATGCTTATTATTTACCTTGGCATGGCCGAGTATCTCGATAAATATGTTATATTTTATTTTCGAATTCATTAATTTGTATAATGTTCATTTTTTTGTTTTCGAGGATAATTATATTTTCAAATTGGGAATTAATTAGCCTTAACATAACTGAAGTAAGACCCAACCCCGTTTCAATATACCTTGCTCTAGTAGGCAAAATGTTTTTAAATGAGTTTAATAATGACAAAATGTCATAATACCTGCGAAAAGTGAATCAGAAATGAAATGAGATTACAGTCCAAGAAAAGAATTGTTCATGTGATGTTATCTAACCAATCAAATTTTCCACAAGTATCATTGTTTAAAGCCACAAGGTAGATGCTTCTCACTCAAATGTTGAAGGCAGCTCATTCTTGTAGTTTATTCGCTACCTATGATGGATGTGATGTCATTCTCGTACTTTTTTATTTGGAAAGTGAGCGTAAATGTTTAGTTTTGGAAATTCGTTGACGCATTGCGTCTGCTCTTGGGAACACAAAAATAACCATTCATACGAATGAGTGAGAGAATTTTATTCCCGTCATTTTCTCCGGTCTCCCTCTGAAACGTTCACCATGTAACGCGAATGAGTTTCTGAACATTTGACAGAAGATGGCAGTTCAAAAGACACCCTTTTCCTGTCACCGCACCTGTCTACAGTTAAGAAGAACGGAAAGCAGCGTAATTTTAAACCCCATGAATGATATTTGGCATGAAAGTATGAGTTTTTCCGTGTGCCAAATTTTCGTGAAAGATGCGTGAGACTCCTGCTAACCTTTCAAATTTTCATACGGATACGCGACGAAAACTGTAATGGAATAATGGATCACGTGTGGAGCTATATATATATAATATTTATATGCCATTCAATTCTGCTGTTGGTTTTGCCCTTCTCTTAAGCAATCTCTTTGTCCATGAGTGGAATTGAGTATGCGAAGGGATAATAATTTGAAGCCTTGGGGGAGCCAACAAATGAGACTCGGTGAAAGCCTGCTAAACGCCATCCAGTTCTTCTGTCTAAACTGGTGACCTCGCTGTATTTCCTCGGAAGAATTAAGGAGAGAAATTAAATGTAAAATTCAGACTAATATCTCCTCATATTTTTTAATAATGAATTTTATACTTTTCGGAGTATTTGGCATCCATTCAAGAATGTTATAATTGAGGAAATGATTGCATTTAAAAATATTCACTAGACTTGATAAATTTAGTTTCAATCTGGAAAAAATATGGTTTGAATCAAGTTTTAAAGGAAAAAAGGGCGAGGCAAGAGCCAAAAAAAAACAATCATCTGCTTTCAAAAGCAAGTAGACAGGAAAATTTTTCATCTGGATGGATAGCAATGTGTATTTTTGTGTTTTATTGAAAGAGAATTATTTTATCCCACACCACCACGGTAGTGTATTGTCACAAAAAACACCTCCCTCCGACAAATGCGAAAAAGTTTTGAAAATCGCTAGGGATTTTAAAGGGATTTAAAAAGCGGGAATGCCAATTCGCTTCGTGCAGCAGACTTTATTTTTATAGCTTTTTGTAAAAACAAACGGTTTGGTGTTTTCACATCTAGGTTAATTAATGAAAAAATACAAACTACGGAATCAAAGGAGACTGCCATTCTATTTTAATGTATAAATAGACTTCAGCGATTTTTCTTTTGAACGTGCCGGTTTTTTAAATCTAAATAAGTATGGAAATTGATTTATTAATGGAAAAGTTTCCATGAAGGAAAAAAAATATTTTTATTAAAATCAAGATAAGGATGTATCATTTAATTGTAGTGTATATTTGCCGACCTCATTTTCAATCGTTTTTAAGTGTAATGAGGCAGTTTAATTTAGTTTATGGGCTTAAGATATGCAAATTCGTAGTGGTCTTACAGAGTAAAACAGGAATAGTGACGATGTAAATTCTTAGCATTATACAGGCCACCCTTCGTCCAGGTGCTCGCTTTGACTTTTCCGGCACATGATCAGCTAATGAAAAAGACTTATTTATTACTCTTCTAAAAATGTTTGGACGTTTTACGGATTAAATTTAATGAAAAATTGTTACACCACCATGCTACGAAAAAGTTTCTCAAATGAATACAGATTCCAGACAAACAGGTATTTAGTGTGTAGCGTCAGACGATGTTCATAAATTATTAACACCTATTCAACACACTTCTGCTTTCTTTATTCTTAAATTCCTCAGAGCAGCATCCAGTCCTGATGTCTCCCTCTCCCTTAACAACCCATCTTCCCTCTTCAAAACAAAACCTTCGAAACCAAACATTTTAACAATTAAACATTTGTAAACTAAAATAAATGAAAACATTCAAACTTTAACTATTCCAAGTTAAACAAATTAAAAACAAATACTGCAGTACGGTTCAAACGCTACAGGTGGTTGATATATCGACAATTGTTTTGTTATGGATCATTTTATTGGCATGTTTACTTTAAATTGGCGTTTTCTATCGCTCAGTGAAGTTAAAATCATGCAAAAAAAAAATTTTTGAATGTGTTTCAGAGCCTCAAAAAACTATAAAATGGAGCAGGAACACGTTATTTTTATGGCTTCGATTATCGCAACCAAAGGATTCAAATCATATTAGGTAACAGGTAAACGCAATCGTCAATGTTTCTGTGAATTGGCGTTTTCTGTCGATCAGTGAAGTTTAACTCCTGCAAAAAACGTTTTGAATGTGTTTCAGAGCTTCAAAAAACTATAAAATGGAGCAGGAACACGTTATTTTTATCGCTTCGATTATCGCAACCAAAGGATTTAAATAATAGTAACCGATAAACACAATCACAAATGTTAAATCCCACATGATAACAAATGTAAACTATGGTTCAAGAGATCAAGCCTTTCTCTTGTGATTAATTGTTTTAACATTCTTTGACTGGTATCGACTACTAACTAGTGCCGAGCAGTGATTTGTTGCGATAGACCCTGCAAGGCGTAGAATACGACGGTGAACATTTCCTCCATATATGTATTATAATGTAAATTACTACTGCAAAAGACTATTGCAAACATGGCATGGAGTTGTATAGGTTGTATCTATGGCGTCAATAAGTAAATAATCGGAGAGAAATGAGAAATCTTATTAGCACTTCTCCCATATATTGCATGTAGGTACTTTTTATATTACTCAGTAAATGTTCATTTTTGTTTCTCGGCACCAGAAATGTATAGAAAACCAACATATTGCCTCTGTCACTTAGCTGATACATATTTAACGAATATATTAAACTGGCAGGGTGCTAAAATCCAGTCCAAGCAAAAAACGAAATAGCTTTAGAATGTCTACCGTTGCATGAACTACCACAGAGATTAAGACTAGTAGTCATAAGTGCCGAAACTGAAATATATGAGACTATATCGGTTATATGTATGTTAATACTAATGAAACTGCGGATATCCATCCCTATGGTAACTCTGGAACCAATTATAAGCAAAACCAATTCTTCGCCATGCCATAAACTTTCATTTCTTAGATCAACAGGGTCCAAAGTTTTCCTAAGTTTCACCCAGCTACTTTATTGCAATCATTGCATTTTTTGCGTAACAGTATATACTTAGAACGGCATAATGAACAAATGTTACTTAAAAAGACAAACTTACTGTTGCATCAGAACTTATGAATGATTCTTCTGAATTAAAATAAATACCATTCAGTATTATCATGGGCCAATAATTATTTAAATTCAATTAATCATTTTTTGTAAGCTGGTATTGCAATAGCCGTTTAATCTAATCCGTGCAAACTCCTGTTTGATTGCATTAATGAAATCTTATGGGACCGATTCTTTCAATTATTTAACGGCAATAAAATATTTGTAAAAATCTCCTTTCGGTAACTAAGACGCTAATTATTTTAGTGTTTTGTTTACCTTACTTCTCAAATGTAGGTGAAATAAGTGAGGACTATGGATAAATAATATTTAATATTGAAAATAATTATAAATCATTCAAGTCATACTGCCTTGCTACGTGTGTGGATGAAAGATTTAGTTAGATTGTCAAAATAAACGCTGAAGTTATGAATGATTTCCTGCGTTAGAATTAATAAATTTTATTTTATTGGATCAAATCTTTTTTTGTACTCTCAAATATTTTTTTTACATAGTGATGAATCCCAAATTCAATACTTTAGCCTCATTTTTTACGCTTCTGTAAATCTAATTTCTTGTTTTCTCCATGAAAATCTTCGAACTAATGGTTTCGGAAATTTGTTGATAATTGTATTCTACATCATTATTTTGTTACTAATTGTATATTTCATAATTTGGTGCCACCTTTTTATAAAAAATGAATAGCTTAGAAAAAATATGATGCTAAAAATTCTTGTACATAAAGCTGTTCGTTGTAGTGTAACAAGCTTTACTAATGTGAGTTATTTTAATCTCCAATATACATTCCACATTCTGACACTCAGTTATTCAACTTGAGGGTTGGTTTGGATAGTTGAGGGTAGAGCTCACCCCGGACTAAAGCGTGTGAATTTCACACATTCAGGGTAGGGGGGCCAGTTCCTTTCCCTGGGCCACCTCGCAACTTCGAGGATCTTTTCTTTTGTTCGGGGGCGTCCAAAGGATTCACCCGGGACCCTTCGATCAGTAGGCCAGCGCTCTACCCACTAGACACCCATACATTCCACATACTAAACTAGTAACTCTGCTCTGCGAGTGTAAAACTTCCTAATCAAACTACGGTAGCATTTATTTCAAACAATAGATATCTACCGTTATGTTGTATTTGTGGTCTTGGAATTTTGATACCAATATTTAATCATATCTAATGTTATATGGTGCTCAGTTAAACCTTAATTGAGTGATATATCTGATGCATCTTATCTATTTATTCATAATTTATCACTATTACATCAAACTAACGAAACTGCGGAGATAAGAGCTGCTTGTAAATTGATTTGCGTTCATAATGACTGTGATGCTTGGGAATGGCTTTGATGGATTTTTCCTTTAAGGTCACAGCAATTATTATTTAATGTGCACTCCCGCACCATTATCCAATGATATCTTAATTGCTCCCCAAGGAAAGGGGAATGGAACCTCTCTCCGAAGTCACTTTCATCTTCGATTGAATTTAAATAACATACGTATTGACGCTGAAAACGAGAATCCATGATTAATGACCGTGGATTTTCCCGGTGGATGGTATGAAAGCAGTCTTCTCAGGTGTGACATCGGGTTATGCTTTCCGTAGTCGACGCTTCGATAAGCAACTCGCTCATTATCCTCAGGGCAAAACTGGAAGCTGTGTTTGGTTTTGGCCAGGATTTTATTCATTAGATTATAAATTCAGGTGGTTCATGACTGGTCAAAATTATTAATTCGTGTTCACCCAAGTCTTATCTTTTCTATGCAAGGTCTCCAAATTTTGCTGACTGTATGTTTTGTATTTCTATTCAGGTTTTTCTCCTCTAAACTGATTTCAATAGACTCTTTTATCAGGCCGTCCAAATATCCGTTGGTGTGGCAAAGGGTTTTCGCATTGTCAAAAACAATGTTGTGTGCCTGATTGAGGCTAAGGTTTGCTAAGGCTGATTTTTTGGGTTGATAGAGCCTTATGTTTCTCTGGTGTTCCTTGATTATTTATAGCCTCCACGTTGCGTGAAGTCTCTTTAATACATTAGGCCCGGCCGCACCCAGAAGGGATGCGATAGACTACAGGTGCTCTGAGGCCAAGGAAATCATTTACTTCTAAAGCGGCGATAGCACACAGGAGTTGACTCCTATCTGATCGATTTATATCGAGTCGACTCCACTTGAAACCACAACTAGGATGGCGGCTAATCCGTCCAAGTATCGAATTTCGCCACTATCGATGGTGAACTCTTATAGGAGTAGGTATTGATGCACGTCCAAGTTTCACCTTCCAAGTGGACTCGTAAAGGAGTCAACTCCTGTGGGTAAACGCCACTTATGTTCGATATAATCGAGGGTGTCCTCGAGCAATAGAAGGAAGTCCGAGATGGACTCGTTTGCTCCAAGTGCCCTCACTGGGGTGTGAAAGTTTGCACCCTTGAGCTGTTTGACGCCGTGTCATTCTAAGTGCTCAGGGCGGAGTCTTGTCTTCTTCTCCTGATGGGGCTTCTTCCTTCGCAAGTGTCCAACTCTCCCTACACAAATTCCACCACCACCTTTCCCATCACGCTCTCCTCCCCTTTTTGAAGCCCATGCGATAGCAGGAGAGGAGCTAACGTTTGCAGGTATAAGCGATCACAGGAATAAAATAAAAGAAATTGACTGCAGAACCGATAGATTTAAAATTTCATTTTCCCCACGTACAACAAAGGTATCATAATAGTTGCAATGGATCAATCATATGAAACTCCCACCCTCAATAGGTAGAGTAGAATCTTCACTTGAGTTAAATAACACAACATCATTACTAACACTTCACACCGGTCGATTTGTCCGGCATTATTTTATATTGTTCTCTGCATGAAGTAGCATCTCCTAGCATTCATAAATGAACAGTATCAGTAATATTAACCACTAGATGCGTGTATAGCATTATTCTGCATGTTTGCATGTTCATTTACATATCACTCTCCCAGTTCCCGGTTGTGCTGCGCACTGTTCTCCTGACTGCTTTTTGGTGTCTGCGCCTAGCGGCCAGGAGAGCGTGGGAAGTTCTGACTTGTGCTGGGACGAGTACTGCATGCCTGGTGTGGAATCACCCCGTGCCACACACCCTAGTGGTGGCTTGCACGGTATTTTGTAGGTGTAGATGCAGATAGCTTGCGGTGGTCGAGATGTTGAGAGCGGCGGTTGTGGCAGTTCAGGAGAAGGTAAGAGGGTTGAAGGGGGAAAGGGGTGAAGAGGTGGATTCGGTTAGGGGAATTGGGTGGGGGTGTAGGAATACGGATGGAGTTCATGACTCGCAGCTCGGCCGTCAATTTTTCACACTTTTTTGGGGTACGAACGCGCGCACAAAATGCCGCGCCCGGGATCCTCTGCCATCGCGTCGTCACGTTCGTTGGTTGGTTTGCGGTTAAAAAGGGAGATTGCATTGGGATGTAGGTAGAAAGTGATGATATGGGGCGTTTGTAGTCTTCGCTCTCCTTTCTACTCTGTTCTTCGAGCCCCTCGGTCGAGAGGCAGGTGCGGTTTATGAACTGAGCTCCTGTCTGCGAGTATGCACGAGAAAACAAGTACGGGGGATTGCTTTCATAACGCCAAGATTTGAAAGAAATACGATTCTCAGAGAATACTTTGAGAAACAGCAAGTTAGGCTCCTGCACCATCCCGAAATGGTATATTGCCAGGATTGCGGAATATATTATTCGTTCTATAGTAAAAAATAAAAAATAAAACTCACTATTTAATAAAATTGAAACAACCTATACCTCGACACTTAGTGTCACCTTCAAGGTAACTTTTCTTATTGATCGTGATAGGCCATATAGTCGAGACAAGAATTTGGGGGAAGAGGAGTGATTAAAAGAAAAAACCAGGAGAATATTTGAAAAACACTTTCTTTTAGAAGTGATAGCAAGCAATATCGTCCAGCTTTCCCCGAAGTCAAATCGAATATGTTTCCAGTAACAT
The DNA here is from genome assembly GCA_963573305.1 of Pyrrhosoma nymphula. NCBI lineage: Eukaryota > Metazoa > Arthropoda > Insecta > Odonata > Coenagrionidae > Pyrrhosoma > Pyrrhosoma nymphula. The sequence goes on from OY754327.1 coordinate 14,114,604, forward strand.
GACCGCGATACTCAGTCTCAAAGTTAATTTCTCTTGAATCACCCATGGTTATTGCATTTATTCAATTTGATGAGAAAACCAAAATATAAAACATTAATATTCACACAGCAGGCCTTCACTTACCATTAGGCCTTTATATATGCCTTTCACAGAAAAAGAATTGTCTTGAACAAAATCTCTCTGAACAGGTAGGTACTTTATATGGTTTGGAAATAGGTTTACATAATACCAACTGCTGAACTGTGAATCCTATTATTATCTGCAGCTTCCTACATATGGCTTTAAAAACATGATACCACATAGACCAACTGACGCAGGCAATTGCATACCTTCCGCGTTTCACTGCGTCTGGCTATCTTCATGGTCATAAGCAGAGATGGGACATTTATGACTTTTATTTTTACATTTCATGACCTTTATTCTATGACTTTCATGACTTTTATTTTCCTGTTTCATGACGTCAATTCCTTGAAATTCGGTCATTTCGTGACGCTTTTGTTAAAAAATTAAAGAAATGAAAATCGGTAAGTGCATTAAGAATCACTTTAGATGTTTTATTTAGCAAACCGAAACCAATGGTTATGGCTACCCTTTCTGCCGAAGGCGCAGTCCGGGTGATGTAGGATTCATAGGTCAAATAAACATGGCTGCTGCTGAAAATGCTCCTTTACATCTACATCTACATATTACCCCGCAAGCCGCCTCAATAGGCGTGTGGCGGGGGATGTTAGGACACCAGCCGTTTACATATAAAATGGACACGCTCTAGTGAAATTAAGCCTAGCATTTATTATAGTCCCTTATTGTTCGGGGGAAAAACGAATTCCCATACCTATCCGTTCGGCAAAATATCTCTCTTAATTTATCGTTTCTGTCGGACCTGGAAATATAGTGGGGTTCTAATAGGATGTTCTCCGTGTCGCTCTGAAAGATATTTATTCTCAATTTTTCAAGCAATCTAAGCCTAGCGCGCAGCCTCCGAGTCTCTAGCGGCTCCCAGCCTAATTCGTTTAACATCTGTGTAATGCTGTCTGTACGCCCGTAGCTGTTTTTGACGAATCGCGCAGCTTTCCTTTGTATTTTATTAAGTTCCCGGACTAAGTCTTTCTGCACCGGATCCCATATGCTCGCTGCATATTCAAGGTGTTGCCGGACGAGTGCGAAATAGCACCTCTCTTTTACTTTTTCATCCGAAAATCTTCCCACAATACGCTTGACGAATCCTAGCTTCTTTAGAGCTCTGCCACAAATATTTTTAGACGTTGTCATGCGCTGGATTATACCATACTCTTCGATCCGAATTAAGACACTCCACACTCATATCAAGGTTGAATAGTGCAACTGAATTAAGTCATTGAATTCAAATATATTTATATACACAATGGAAGCGATCAAGGTCTTATTCATTTAGAATACGGCTCAAGAGAACTGGAGGGACGAGGTGACCACATCTGTCAACCTGGGTCCTATTTAAGTAGTAATGAGTCAGCGTGGTTCATTTTTTGGGTCTCCCGTGCATGAAAGTGGTCCAACAGTCACTCACCTCTCCGTGCAACTGGAAAACGGTCAGCGTGTTTACTACAACTAACACAACATACAGGATAGGTTAGGAACTCCTAAAATGACCGCGCTGACAGTGTTCTTCAGGCATTGTGGTTTTCTTATAAAATAAGCTCCATTTTTTAACACCCGTTAAATGTCAACGGTTACCTCCCGCTAGTCTTCTATAATAGTCACTGATGTGAATATACATGTCAGTACCTTTCACACAAGAAATAAATGTGAATATGTATCTTCATTTGGCTGCTGACCTTTTTTCAATTGCAAAACTAAATTAGAAATAGTGTTTTTCTTTTATTGGGAATGATACCAATAAAAAGAAAATATAATAAAGATTCTTATTCCTACAATCGAATTTTGTATTCCGGACGAAATTCCGAAGATTTTGCTGAAACGTTACAATTTTTCGCAATATTTTAGAGTTTTTTAGTCATAACGATCGTACTCATTGATTAAGTCGAGATTCCATACATACCCTTATTAAGGAGGTTCCACCGCGACTGCGTGAGTGAAAACAAATACTAAATTCCAAATTTTTTATATTTTGTCCAAAAAATCCTGCTTTCACTGATGAAGGGCGTAATCTACAGAAACCCAAAAGTTAAGTAGAAAATATGCAGATTATTCCACGAATGTATTTTAAATTAGCACTTTTTTACAGCCATTGAAGCCGACTGCAGCGCCATTTCCTACGAACTACCGCATTTTGACTTCAATTACGGCAGTAATTCCCTAATAACTAAAATAAAAGGTGGTAAGATGCCTATATTTTATTTTTATTCAGTTTCTCTGGATTATTTCCTTCATATAAATAGTTTTACGTGAAAATGGCAATTATATTTTATGGAAAAATGCTATTTTTCTCATGTTTTTCTCATTCCCTCATTGAACACTATGTAATTACAAGTTCGATTATAGAACACAATAGCGTGGAAAGGTATTAATTTGTTGTTCATATCAGATAGAGGACAAGGTTTTTTACAAGTAGACAGAATATGAATAAAACGACATTTAAGTCATTTTACGGTGGAATCACATCAACTCATTGATTATTTGCACTAAATAAGATATGAATTGTTTATTACAATGTATTTGTGTTGATGTTTTTCCTTCCCGTTGATAATCAACGGGCACTTTCTCTAGTATTATATAAATTACACGTGATCAATCATAAAAATTCACGCGTGGAACCTTAACTAATTAATTGACTCCAATTTCGTCTTTTCCATCAATTCTTCTGATTTAGGTTAACTTTAAAAATAAAAAATGTTCAAGACTGAAGAGGTGTCGTCGGTAAACGTTCACCCATTGGAGAATTCCTTCTCCGGTGCATGCGCCGTTCTCGCCTCTGCTGCTGCTGTTCTCCTCCTCCGTGGGTTTGGCGTGGAGGGGACAAAAGAGTTGCGTCGTGGAATGTCTCTTCCTCATCTGCATTTTTTTAAGGGCTGCCCGCCCAAACCTTTCGCTCCCTCCAAACGCATTTAAATACATTCGCTTCAACGCGCTCGCGGGTGTGTTGCTTTAATGATCGCAATTAAATTCAAACAGCCGCCCACTTTAGCCCGTCGTCTCCTATCTTAACATCTCCCCTCTCTCCTCCTTCCTCTCCCCCTCTCTCTCCTCCGCCCATCAATTCTTACCTTGGGTTGCCAACTTCCCCGAAACCAGCCAAGATTTTTTAAACCCTTCCGCAGGCATTGAGGCGTTTTATTCCCGCTTTAAGTTTATCTAAAAACTTTTGAAACATTTCACCATTATTAAAGTCTACTCATCATAGGTTAGAATACTCCGGCTTTTAGGCTTGATATGGCTTAGCTAGTACTCCAGTCCAGCCTTACGCCCCTCATATTATTTATTGTCCGATTCGGTCAAATTGAATAGTTTCCGCCTAAAATATGGCACTGGCTGGCATCTGGCTGGCACCAAAAAAGTACTATATGGACTGTATGGTGCATGGCTCACCCAGTAGACATCATTAAAGTAGAGGAAACCAATAAAGCAGAGCTAAATCAATTAATGATATGTTTTGGACTTCATAATAATTTGCACTGCCATCATTAATAACCTGATATTGTATATCTCTTTCAGAGTATTCAACATTATGTTTCCATTAATCGTACTATATATTTTAATAAAAAAACCTTTTCTTGGACACCTGGTTTCTTCGGGCCTAGTGTACCTTCTTGGCCTGTATTAGATCATCATATACCGTTTGCAATGATTCATTCATATTGATATTGGACAAATTTTATTGTTCAGGAGCAGCATCTCTGTTAGAAAAAAGTACAGTAAATGAGAAAGTGGACTCTCATGAGAATTACAATGTTGCAGTTGCATACAGCTATGAATAGTAATACAGACAAGTATATGGAAGAAACAAACAAAGATAGAAAAGGTACATACGAACCAATCACAACGTTCCTTTTCTGGGTAGGGATAGTAAAAAAATTAAATATTGGGGAAAAGCCAGTAATGCTGATTCTGGTTTTCTAGTTACCGCCATACTACCCTATCCTTGAATACATCTTTTTCATACCTGCTTCAGTAGAACTCATACATTGCACTTCATGCACGTATTCATGTTCTTATGGTCTTAAGACTCCGAATACAACTCCTCCTGTAAGTAAGTATCTTCCACCAGATTCACCCATGACTTTCTACACCTTCCTCTCATAACGTTCACTCCTCCATCATAAATCTGATTTGTTATCCCACTCTCGTCCATTCTCTTGATGTGGCCAACCAAATATAAAAATGCACGCATCGTTCATATGTGTTCATTGTCAGAGCATTCATTCTACATTCTTTCATCACTCACTAATTTCTAACCCTTGTCCTTCTACTTTTACCATATAACCACTGCATTTAGCCTAATCTTAAGCTTATACTGGTGTATCCAAATTTTGCCACCATACAATATAGTTGAAAGGAGTCCACTTGCAGTAGTATTCGCACGCATTTTGATCTCTTTATCTATCCTCCCTTTATCCATTATCCCTATTTATAATGCTTGTATAAATCGTATAATGATAATACAAGATGACATTTTGATTTTGAATGTAATGGTTTGTGAATGCCTGGTGAATACTCACCCCCTGCCATTCTTGAGGTGGCTAATAGGCTATCACGTACATGTAATAGTTTGTACGCTGTTAATTGTGACGGAAATTACCACTAATATGCAACGTTTCGAAACTGATATACTCGGTACGTGTTCGTAAAAGATAAAATTTGAACGATATTAAACAGTTTAGCTCTTGGAAGAACTAATATTGCGTTTTCCGATATTTTGTACTGTGATTAGATTGCGGAATTGATGCTGTTCATTTATTAAGAACACGCATTCAACGGTGTACAGCGATAAAATTGCTCAGTCTCTTGGAAATTCTCAATTTGGGACCGGTCTCATTTTTAAATGAACTTTTCAGAAGCTGGTGGACCCTACCCCCTCGTCTCGTCTTACATCGGGCAACGACCCCACCCTCCCCTCATTCTCCAACCCAACCCCCTCCTTCCCCACCACCTACTTCCATTCTCTGATTGAAACTCTCCTTCCAACCCAACCCAATCTGTCCTCCCCCAAACTCTGTACCGTTCCTCTCCATCTCCATACTCTCCTCTCCCCTTCACTATTGTACCTTTCACACTCTATACCTTCATGTTGGTTTGCAAAAAATATATTTATCTCAATACAAGTGACGCCCTGCGTTTGCCGATAACTATCCCTCATCGTCGCGTCTCAATCCTCTTCTACGACTGTTGCCATAAATTCAACATTCGGGATTCAATTTGAATCTCTGGGAATCAAATCAATCCACTTACCATGGATTATCTACCTACCTAGAAAGAAACGATAGATATTGGGAGACAATTTTATTAGGCTGTCGTTTTCTGTCGTATTTCGACGTCCTATTTAAATCGTGTTCCAGAACTTTATTGGCATCCTCCCGTCATTCAATGTGATTTTCCCATTCAGAGGGATCATGAGGAAAGTTGTACAAATGCAGGATGAAAATTTCTATATGATGGTCCAAGAGGAGTACATGGTCGATGGGGTCAAGTATAAGTTATATCACCGTTGATGAAGATATTAAGCATACCTTAACCTGTAGCTTGATGTTGAATACCCACGGAACTCATTAAGAAATCAAATTTAAACCTATTACATTTTTTTCCAATTAAATACTTATTTTTCCTCTTTTTATTAGTTATTGTATTTTATGTGAAATGCTTATACGCGTAGTTTAAGGCGTCATTTAACTTTCATCTCTTGTTATCGATAAATATCATTGCTGCAGTTTAAATTGGATAAACTCGAATGAAGAAGATCATCTCTTCAGAATTCCTACCAACATACATATTAGCTAAACAGAATAATTACAGAAAATATAACTAAATAAATTGAGAGAACCTTTAGTTTAAAATTGGTCTTACCCAATGTCAGAAAATCACAAAATTAGCGTTACTTTTGGTGCCAAAAATAGATTCAAACAATGTAGGCATGGAAGCGGTGATCTTTTGCCTTCAGAATTGAAGATATAACCCTGCCCTCATATATGTTAAGGAATTAAGGGAGGATGGCGAGCTCACTGGTGGATAGAATAGCGAAGAACTGAATAAAATAAGGGATCTGACTGGATCCTCTCATAACTCTTTCATCCAAAAGGCAGAAGAGCAAGTTTCATATTTCTTTTAACGTTATCTTTGTCAAATTTTTGTCCAGTATCTCACACACACTTAGATATCAAGGACTTCTACCGGTTCCCCTTACACTAGGATTTAATTTTAATATGGAACAAAAGAAACTTCTTAGCATTCAATCCACATGGTTCTTTAAAACCTTTCAGTACAACATATGGCTCTTCCGTGTCAATACCTGATTATTTATCCTTTTAAAATACAACTAAGCATTTTTGTAGAAATATTTCCATCTCGGAATCCATACCTATGTTTAGTTAGTTCTTGACCACTTTTAATTAAATATATGCGTATTTTATTGAGAGTAGGTCAATGCTCAATCCGAATTGGAATCCATAGGAGTCCCACTGCAGAGTAGCAATTTGATTTGGATAATCAAAACTCATTTGGTTTCCACAATCGACAATTACGATCCATGTTGCATCTCAATCGCTATCGAATGACGTTTGCATGTAAATTGTGGTGACAATTTGTGTTTAACTGAAACAACACCTTTCACCAGAATCACCTTTTTTATATCAAGTGGTATAATTACGCATTTTTTAGTTTCTGTGAGAGATCGTGTGATGGTTTTCAAGCATTTGGTCTTGGGAAAGAGAAAGTGATATCATTAGAAGGCTCTTGATGTTGATTCGGATGTAGAAGGTAGATTATGTAGCAAGGAAGGCTTACAAAGATGAATTGAGCTTGATAGGGAGGAGAGAGGGAGAGAATTAGGAGAGGAAGCTTACCGAGGAAAGAGGAGGAGGAAATCTGAGAAGGAATGTACAAAGAATTCATTTTAAACTGATTAAATTACGAATTGTCTGAAAATATTGACCCTGGGAGAGGAACGAGTATAATCCTAAAAAAAGGAAATTTTGTTAAAATTATTTGGTGCTCACAAAGCTGAATTATCAAACAAACTTTTCAATATTTCTATTTTTTAACATATTTTCTTTTTTTATTTTACTGTGCGTTGAAATTAGTGTTGAAACTTACGCATCAGGCCTTAGTTTTGGTTGGAGGAGAGAGAAATACACGTTGAAGATTGTGTCGGAGGAGAGAACGCTGTGATGCGATTCCTTGGAGCGTCAATTCAGTTTTGGGTCAGTTATACAGCTTCAAGCTACTGAGTTCTCTGCACTCACGCTGCATTTTTTGTGATAATTTACTAAATAGGATTATTTTTTCATTTCGTCTCTCGAACAACGTAAGCCTCATTTCTGAATTAGTACCTCTTTATTTCGAAGTAAAATGATTTCAACATATGTCATTCCTCTCAAAGATAGTGGTTTCATTCATTTTTTTATTATTCGGCGAACTTGCTTCCCCGAGTTGCCATAAGTGTTTCCTAGAATTGAATTGCTGATTGAGGAAAGGGAATTACGTGACCTACGTTAACAGTATTTCTGTTAGGAGAAGAACGGGGCCGTGGAACTCATTATTGAACGCAAGAAAAAAACATTAAATTTATTTAAATTTTACCCTTTTATTCAAACCATCGGGTGCACCTTGGCAGTCATCCAAGGCAGGATGATGTGGTCTGTAAGTCTCTATTCCAGCAGCCACATTCCTACCAAATAACTGGAAAAACAAATAGTTCAAGCCATTACTCTTCCATATCTCCCTAACCTTCCCCCAAATTGCACATATGTAGGTACTTCACACAGGCAAATTTTTGTTGCGCTTGATGGTGCACTCACAGGGGAAACGAGTTGTATGTACGTATGAAACGAGTTGTATGTCTTGTATGCTGTCTATGACATGACGTGAAATTTTATTGCATCTGCATTTATTGAAAGAATTGGCATTATCTTTAGTTAAGGCACACATGACATCTCAATTGGAAAAGACTTCACTGCCGATGGAATTGTGTTTGATAGTCATGCACTTTATTGACTTGACTGTGGAGAATGTTAACGAGTTAGAACTCAGTACATATTCTGCACGACCAGGAAAATGTCAATACCATTCCAAGGACAATGATCGAAAATAAAATGCCACTTGCAAGAAGTGTGAAAATAAGAGTTTGCGGGGAATACCAAATCACAAACTTTTCAATTCGTAATAAAATCAATACAAATACATTAAATGCAACTGCCTTTTATTCAAACATATTTTTTATTGTTTTACAAAAACATGGTTAGGGCTAATGCTCATTTCATTTATGTAACACCCAAAAAGGTTTTTGAAAGAAAACACATTTCTACTTCACCATTGGGGTCGAATTCGACCCATGTTGTGAGTTACGTTACAAAATTTTATGTTGTGAAACCCGGGTTAAAACCGAGTTAGAACGCGTACAGCGAAGATTGGCAAGATACGTTAAAGGCCGTTATGATACGTCACGTGAATGATACTGATCTTTTGCAGCAACTGAGATGGGAATCGCTTTCAGTTCGTCGATTAAAATTTAGACTTAATCTATTATCTAAGTTCCAAACCAATTTTTTTACTTTACGAAATCTGACATACTGCGGTAGATCAGATAATGAGGATAAAATTTGAGAACTAGACTGCAGAACGGACAGATTTAGCATGCCATTATTCCCGGGAACGATAAGAGACCATAACAGCTGCCAATAAAACTTTAACTAGGTTTGTCAATAGATAGTGTAGCACGTTAGTTGATTTACTCCCTAATACTTGTATCCTTATCTGCTACCTTGTATAAACAGTACGCAGTGCATGCGCCCAGTATAACTCTCACATCTCTGTCCATTTATGCAGTTACAAAACACTAACAGTCCTTCAAACATTGGCTGCATACCCCTGTGGCTTGCAGGATATTGTGTGGATGTAGTTCTTTGCAGACTCGAGTTGTGATTTTAACAAATGTAGTTTATGACACCCTCGATCCATGAAAACAAAACAAGCAACGGAATGTGCACAAAGCGCGAATGGTGAAGACTTCCGGCGGACGTAGATTCCCTTAAAACATTCTCTCCCGATACGCACGTTCACATAAGTTTTTCAGCGCCCCCACCCTCCTCCCATTGTCACATTCACTGAAGCCAACGTTCCACCCTTCCCCCCCCCCCTTCTCTACCACCCCGCCCTCCCTCTTACGTAAGTATATCTTGTTCTTTTTTTTCCTTGGCATCCGCACCTCGAAACGGTAACAAATCGACAAAATGTGCCTCCTCCTCTTCGCCCACTTCACACTCCCCCCTCTCTCCCCGACATCCCCCCCTTCCCCGCCTCCCCTAAACCCTTCCACGTCAGCTGCGCCCTTGTTTCGTCTTTTGTTCGCACCTCCACCCTTCCCCACCCCCCTTCACTTTTCCTGGAGTCTCAAAACTCGCTCCGCCGCCTTCCCTCGCCTCCGTGGGAACGGAAGAAGTATTTGCATTTCGTGTTAGCGCCTCCTCCTCCAACTCCTTATTCTTTCCGGAGAGAAACACTCTCCATGACACCCAGATACCCCTCCTCACCTTCTCCCACTCTTCCCCCCCCCCAAACCCTTCTCCTTAGTAAAGGGACAGCACCACACGTCTCGTTCTGTCCTCCATCCTTCGCCGAGGCACTTTGAAAATGAAAGCTGAAAGAAAATGCCAACCTTGAAACATGATGGCCACTGAAATGTTCTTCTTGAATTTTAAGGGAAAGATACTCTTCATTGATATCTAAACTGAGAAAATTTCAATGAAGCTTGACTGATTGGAAATATTAATAAGCGGATACATTTCTGAGTCCATAAAATGTCGCTCTCTGTTGTAATTTAGTGCTCTGTACTTCAACATTCGAAAACGGGTCTCCTCCGGCCTTGGGGAAAGAAAAGAATATAAAAGTGTAGAATGACCTGTCCGTACCTTTGTCTTGTATGATATTTAGCTGGCTAACAATTCGGATATACGTACATGAATTTGATACGTTAGATTTATTCCCGATATTCAGCCGACTAAAAATTCAAAAAAAGGTACGTAAATTTGATACCTTAGGTAATTTCCGAAAGCATCCTTGTTACATGAGTTTGATTCTTGGCTTTGACTTGCAAGTGACTTGGAGATACTTGCTGCATTGGTGCTGAATATCGATCGCATGGATTACATTCGTTCTTAATTCTGCATTAAAATAAGTAAGTTCACGAAATTTCGATTCCAGAAATGGTTAATGTTCAAGTCATATATGCTTCAAAATTAAGAAAATTTGCATCGATGAATTTTTTTGTTTCAGGCTTCACCCCGTGAAAGTGAAAGATATCCTTTTTTTAATAAAAAAATTCGTACTTTTCCAAACTTTATTAAAACTGCGACTGGTTTCACATTGGTATTGCATCTACTGGTGCCTTTCCTTATCAAGGTGAAATCGGTCGCAGTTTTAATTAAAAATGAAAAATTACTAAGTTTTTTTATAAAAAATGGGTATTACATAGATACCAGTAAAAGTTGTTGTACTGCTATCGTAAGCAATGATATCAGTTTTTTTAACATTAATGTAATTGCATGCTGCTCAGTCTAATGAAATGAGTCTCTCTGTTTACTTATTCTAAATTATTTCATTTAAGGAACTATTGAATTCTCGCATCATTTTTGTCAATAACACGATTCGTTTGGAATAATCAAAAGGCATCAGTTTGATATAAATCGAAAAATACTAATCATTATTCAAATCCGAGAATTCTGTATTCAAAATCAATTCAATTCAAATCCGAGAATTCTGTATTCAAAATCAATTCAATTCAAATCCGAGAATTCTGTATTCAAAATCAATTCAATTCAAATCCGAGAATTTCTGTAAACTCTTGGTGATAATAACGTAATAACGTGTACTAACAAATTATTCTTGAATTAAAATAGTATGCAAGGCATATACCTACCCTGAGAATATTTTGTCCTGAAATAAATGAACTTGAATATTTTCGTGGAACATTTACCGTTCACCGTTGATTTTATGAATAAACTGGGTTTCATGTGGAATGCTTGTTTGAAGTGGCGCTCGGAGGAAATATGAAATTCGCGTAGGCGTGGAAGAGGAAGAGAAAATATAACCTTAAAAAAATAATTACTTTACATTTGACGCGGTACTTAATGTTGATCGGTGGATAGAGGTTTTCGTATTTTTCAATACGGAAATCTATCGGATCGTATTTTTCAATACGATCGGAAAGATTTCATGGTAATTTGTTTTTAGATATATTTAAATTGTATCATTTGAAACACACGTTAACATATACATTTCAGCTGATAAAAGGTGCGTAAAAAACTGTTGTGAATGCATTGTGCATCAACAAATGCTATTCAATAATTGCACCATTTTTATTGAAATTAAAAGAATATATTTTCTAGAAAAATGAAAACTATGGTACAGGTAAATGATTATCGTATCATCAGTATTTTGGTGGCAACTAACTCAATAGAAATGTATGATATATTTTGGAAGGGTGGAAAGGATGACTCCTTGGTTATATTCCTTGTTCCATTTATGTGCGTCCATGGTTTTACGGACTCAATCGCTCAGCCTTCTAGTCCCTCCCTTTCAACACTGGCCCTGTTCATAAGTGGTCAAAGGCCCAACTTTTTCGCCATCTGTAAGGCGGGCGTTAAGAATCAAATTCTTCCTTTTCACATTAAAGAGATTTCGATTCGTAGAAAAATATTAAAATATATACCCTCTCTGCATGCATTCTTTTGTGTAACATACTTAATGCAGTGCAAATTGAGCCACGGTTGAATTATATTTAATTAAATCCGATACTTTAGACTTTTGAGAGCCGTTTTTCTTATTGCCAGGGTCTAATGGCATCTTTCTAGTATCTAATGTCACTTGCGACTTGAATGAATATCCTTTGAACTATCTTTTGATAGAAATTTGTCTGTATAAATGAGGGAAAGGAACACACATTCTGATTTACTCAAACTTGAAATGATAACTTCATTCATTCAATACATGACTTGTATTCGTTCCCAGTGAATGCCTATTATCTAGATGTTTCTATTTTTAGGTGAGCTAATTTAGTGATAGCTAAGGCTGACGCTAGTGGCCTCATTTAGATAATTAGAGTTATGTACATGGTTGAAAGGGATTCGCTTGGAAGATCTGCGAGGTGAAATCACTTGTTTATCTAATGCACATATGAATTAAACTTCAGTGGATCGTATTATTTTCATTGCCTGCTGATTATAATGTTAACATGAGTTATCACACAAGTTACTACAAATGTATGATTTGCAGAGACTGGAAAAGAGGAGGCATATGAATGATTTAATATATTTGTATGATATTGTGAATAGTGTGAGTGACTCGCAAATGATTGAGATGACTGACTTTTATTTTCTTTTAAGTGTGACGCAGAAACAATAGACTGTTTTTGAGGAATGGGTGCCAGACTTAATATGGTGAAAAGTCACCTCTTAACAGAATGTGCAACTGGTATAATAAGTATTTCAGAGAATTGGACATATTTGGCCCAAGGTCAGATATAAAGTGAGTGAGGGCATGTTGTTAATAATATTAATCTGGTTTTAATATGTGATATATTTATGGTTTTTCTGTAATTGATTATTATTGTTGAAGAAACTAAAATAAATTAGTCGCTATAAAAGCGGTGCAATAACAGCATAGCTTTATTTCCATCTTATATATGTAGCTGGTAGCAACTGGAGTAACAAGTTTATGGTATATTTTTCATTCATGGTTAAAAAGAACGAATGCTTTACATATTGCTAGTAATCGTCAAGAATCATTTAAAAAATTATGAATCCTTACTATTTTTTCGGATTGGTCAGCTTCATGCGAAACTATATAATTAAAGGATAAATAGAGGACATTTTGGCAGATAAAACGATATAAATGCACAAAAAAGGCACTTGATGCTTGTTCAATCGAATGAAAAGATGAAGTAAAGTTGGATTTACATGCACTTATTGTGTCAGAAATTTTAAATTAAATTTTCCATAAGATGAACGTTATGGCGTAAGCCAGTAATAATATACAAGAACATTCATATCTCTGTTCCAGAAAAAAACTGCCAAGTGATCAGTTTGACGAAGAACAAGCAATTAGCAATTTTGCTTGTTCCATACTGTATTCTTCCCTGGCGCCCCCAAAAGAGGTATCCACGAAAATACCATCGTAGTAGTTGATTAAATGACAGCACTTACATGGAAATGAAGAGTGACCCCCACCTCCAAGGTTGTACGATTACGAATCACTTCGATTTGAAGACGCCACCAGGACTTGAGGAGAAACTCTTCAAGGAAATCGTCAAACACGACGGTGATTCCCAGAAACAGAATGGAGACATTATAATTGTATGCATTCCAAGTTTATTGTACCTTCATCCCGTGATACACAACTGCATTTGCAAGCTGGAAGAGAGGAGAAGTCAGATGAATACGAGTAAGTAATGATTTTAATACCCTTGAATTATTTATTTTCAATATTTTTTACTTTTTCGAAAGCCAGGATTGATCCTTAAAGGTCGTATGATTAACATAATCTGAGGTTTCAGGCGTGATTAAGTGGAAACGGTACATAACTACAATTAATGAAAATAAGCAATTTCCACAAGTATGAAATTTATTGAACGACCGGTTTCGCTTTTTACAGCATCTTCAGGTACATCTATCAAGTGTGCACAAGTTTATATAGAGACCCGGGAAGGGGAGGGGGGTAGTAAGACGGGGTGACGTAAGAAGGGGAAGGGGAAAGGAATAGGAGAGAAGGGTGGACATTCATAGGTGCCTGAGGGTTTGGAAATACCGGAGGAGTCGGGGGGAGGGGAGGGTGACGAATTACACAAACACGTGAATGTTCAAAATAAAATGACATCATGGGTTATCAGCTTCCTTTTAAAGATGGTCGAAGGACCCCTGTCTTCGTCTTCCTTTCCTGGGCGCTGCTCCCTCCCTGGTGGTCGCTCGGCTGGGATACCCTCGCCCAGGATGTTCTGTGGTGTCGGCCGTCAAGGAGGATCGGGGAAATTCCGCTGTCCCTGATGGAAAAGAGAGGGATGGGAAGGAGGAGGGGAGGAGGGTTTGGGGAAAGGGTTGCTAGGAAAATTCGATGGATAGGAGGGGTGAACTGCTATTGTGAAGTAGTTCGTTAAGGAGGGGCCTGTTTTTCATTCTTCTCAGGTTAATTTCCACTTGTTCCATGGCATCTAGTTTTATCCCTTTGCTGGCTATGTATAGTATTTTGGATTCAAAACTACAATTATACCCCGAATCAATCAAATGCTTGGCCTCCACGGATGTATTGTTTCCCGTTACTGTGCACTTCCTGCGTTCTTTTTCATCCTATTAGCGAAGTCGCGACCTGTTAAGAAACGTTGGTGACACGATAACCAACTAACTCATTTCAGCCGTTTTCTTCATAACTAGCATCGCCCTCCTACAGATATTGGCTCCTAATGTGATAGATTTAATTTACAGCATAAATTTTAGCATTTATCGTTCATCTTTCTTATCTGGATTTACCTCAAGTTACTAAGTGCCAATTGCAAAACAATCAAACCAGCAATGGCAGGGTTTCGGAGAATCAGCATTGCTGGCTTACTCTCGACGACACCTTCAGAACGTTACTGCATTATATTTGTGCTTCAACTGATTGTCACTATATTCAGTTACTGAGTTTATTGAAATATGTGTCCTAGGTAAAATAACTCCGTTGAGGGACCGAGTTTGTGAGACGGCTTTCAATGCAGTCATAGGGAATTGCTCATGAGAGTTTCACGAAAATATGTTTTTCCTTTTTTTTTAGGGAAAACTTTCTTTCTTTCTTTGTCATCATGCAAGCGGAAATATTTCTAGACTAACCGGTTGAAGAGAGTACCAAGTATCCGGTGCCTTTAAATAGGAGGTATTCTTATATATATGTTTAAATCAGGCAGTGGGCAGAGACGGGTTACAGTCTTAAATAACGGTAAAGTATTACATTGCGGGTAATCAATTTAAGACTTCTCCTTTTTTTGAGAACTCGAAAATTCCATGGAGAACTTCTTTAATACCACATGCTTAATGTGTGACAGTAATGGGAAATCTGTGAGCCCTTCTTTATCTTGAATGCATTACAATATATTTTAAGTTAATTTTGCCTTGTTGATACTTAGAGATTAAATATAAACATGGTAGTCTTAGGCGTGACTTCTTGGAAATTCATTTGTAAGGATAAAATAGAACACCGAGTATTCGTTTTCATCATTGAAAGAGATTACAAAACTATATATATTTTCCTACGCAACAATTTATCATATTGGCCAATTATTGATCATTTTCTCCAATTATTGTGATAATACGCCTTGCTTCAGTATATTGGTGAGGCATTATAGTCACCCATTCAAAGATTTATGAATAACTGCGTCATTAACCATCGACAAAACATGATAAGGGTTTATAAATTCCCACACAAGGTCATTAATCTCAACGCTAAACTCATTTGCATGTTAGTAATGGCAAACGGGGGACATTTTGGTGCATGTTACTCAATCGATTGCAGCACTGCACACAAATTCAAAGATGCAGGACGGCTTCCACCATATTCTCGTAAGATAACTGCAATATGACTCTATTTTGGTGATGTTTTCATATACGGATTCCAGTATAAACTGCTGGTGATGGATTTCTGTTCACTTATACAGTGTGTGCTCCACACAATGATAAAAAGTCCATCCGGCGTGAAATTGGGTGCTCAGCCGAAAAAGAATTGGATCATAAAAACTAAGGGTTTAGCCGTCGAAACAAATCCGAGATATCGCCGGCATTTCCTATTGAGCCGAGGACTATGGCACGGTTCGAACGTCCCTAAGCGCCTTTGTCCCCGCAAGGACCCCTCGGGCTTTCGGGAGGAAATTAGGTTTACTCAATCCTATTTGCGGTGAATTTGAGGCTGGGGGGGGGAATTAGGGGTTGAGGCCCCGGAGAGCACGGCCGGCCTTGGTCGCATTAGAGCGTTGCTGAGTTTCGCTCAGCATCTACGTGCGGATATACCTCGGCAATTTTTTTTTCTTCTGAGAGGCTAACCAACCAAAATTAATATGCGCGGCATAAACGGCTCGGGTGCCATTAACAAAAACCTGAATTAGTAGGAGACACAAAACACACAGCATAATTTGTTTACACTTTTTTCCAATCATTGCGATCGCACGAATGATATGGTATGATGTGATATCCATGATCCGGGTTCGAATCCCGGTCGAATCAAATGATTTTTTCATGGCGAATTTCACCGTCTTCGGTGTGTATCTTCGTACCCGTGCACGTGACTGCGTACCATATAATGTTTGTCATCGCAATAATTGGAAAACTGTCAAGGTAATCTTTTTGAAGCAACAATCTTGGGTTTATTCTCCGCAACTGTGGCATATTATTCACGACCACGTCTCCTGTGCTACAATGTAGACAGGGGACGAGAACTACGTGTTCGTATTAACCCCCTCTGCTGAAATTCGCCTTGGATTAAGATGGCTTGGTGGTGTAACTGGCTAACACACCTGACCGGCAATTGGGAGATCCAGGTTCGAATCCCGGTCAAGTCAAATGATTTTTTCATTGTGAATTTCACCGTCTTAGGTATGTACTTGATTATTCCCTTTATTTATGAAAGGAGAGTACCCAAAAATAAGGCAATGCAGATCTTAAATCCATTCGTAGATAGACCAATGGTGAAAGTTAAACTACTTAATGATTTAATGTTGATTACCTCTATCATTATCAAGCTGAAAGATCTATGTCTACGTAATATACCTTGCAAAGGGTGGCAATGAGTGATTTTGAGGAGGAGGTTGAAGATTGGAAAGAGCTTAATGCATCAGGAATAAGGTAAGAGTTGTGAATTGTATTCTCGAGTAAAAGTACTTGCTGTGGAAGTATTATTGGAGGGAATGGTATCCAAAAAATTAATGTTGCAGTCCATTCATTTGTTTTTCGTTTATCTGAATTTGTTGTCAGGGGTATTAGTTGTTACCCCTGTAGCACAATAAGTACTGCTCGGTAGAAGCGATTCCCTTTATTATCGCCTTATTTTTGTTTGGAGCTAGCTTACAACTTGAGGAGGCGGAGGTGCATTATATGGAGATCTACGTTGATAAGATGGTTATTCTTTTGCATCCTGTTGTCATTAGAAACAACCACTAGTTGGAACGGGAAAGTCTGCCTCAACTTCCCCTTGTGTAGCTTTCAATCCATGGAATAGTTTTCCTTTAATAAGTAATCTAATGACAATTAAAATAAATAATTGCAAATATATACTTCTAATAACATTTTTATGAGTCTACGACTATTTTAGAAAATTTTACTCCAAGAGCTATTAGCAGCCATATATCAACGGTTCCTTCGCCGTATTTGCCGATAGAATATATTTTACATGCAAAGACACTGAAATACAACATTCAAAGTATCACATCAGGTACAATTTTGAAATGTTGCCGATAATTTTGTTTTCAATGTAATAAATGAAATTTTAATTGTCGACTGGAAACCCACGGTATTAAGTCCTCGAGACATTTTTTCGTCAGTATTTCTTCTAGCCCGCCTCTATTTGAGTATTGAAATTTAAAAAATAGTATTTGGTATATGTGACGCGTGAATAATGGTATGCAATATTGCATTCAAGTCAAATTTTCAACTAATAATGCATTTTAAAATTATGTGTAATGAATTATAAATATGTGACTAATATTAGTGCATCTACACGGAAAATAAATACAGCTGCAGTTTCCCAAACTACGATATATTCCGTGTATCCCTACATAATGGATAGTTTATTGTATTTATCGTTTCAAATCATTTGCTTGTTTATCACATTGAGCTCGTGTTATCTCCCTAAATGCGAGAAAATGTCAACATAAACCTCTAAGGTATTAATCGCACGAGGACCAAAATGCAATTATTTGTGACCACACATAATTCTGGGTACAGCACAATTAATTCTGCTGGATTTATGCTCTTCTTAATTCACAGAATCCAATTTTGATTTAATTAATTCCATATAGGCTTTGTTATCAGAGCCTTTGGGATTTATAACACAAACAACAAAGTTTCCTGGATTTCTGGTTTATGTTTGAGTGATACCGGTATTATTTTGTATGAGATGAATCCTATAATTAATGGATTAAATCATAACGTCGAATGCACACGCGTGAATATTATGTTTATCTATTATTTTACACCATATGTTCCCTATTCCAAAGTACTTAATGAGGAAAATAGGTTAATGCGGAAATAATTGTCAATCTAGGGTACGTGAACAAAGCTGAATATTAACGACAAAGATTGAAATGCTTAAAACTGCATTTGTTTATCAAAGTGGCATTTGGTTATACACACCATTAACTGATTTAATTAGTGCACATTAAAAAATTATACTATAGTTCGGAGGGTTATTTAAATTCGTAACGTTTTCCAAATTCTACTTGGGGGTTGTGCATAAACAAAGATACCAGCTTAGGGGTACCTACAGCGGGTAACGAGAGGGAGGAGGGGTTCACTCAAAGTAACTTAGATGTTACAATACGCCTGTTTACGTTTCTTACTCGTCAACATCGGGTGGACAATACTACAGAGTTTAACATGAGGAAGGGCGCGCGGGGTGTTTCTTGAACCACAAGCTTCTACTTCAAGACAATGTAACTTAACTTTTGCCTCTAGCATGTTGCAAGTCATTATTCCATCAAATTGCTTGTTTTTTAATCTTCTCGCGGGTTAAAAAGCGACCTCGTGACAACACGTTTCAAGACAGCAGTCAGAAATGTTGGGAGGGGAGAGAGCAAAGTAGATGACCACAGCACCCTGCGCCTTGATTCATGGTAGATTTTTTTGATGTGATATCCATGATCCGGGTTCGAATCCCGGTCGAATCAAATGATTTTTTCATGGCGAATTTCACCGTCTTCGGTGTGTATCTTCGCACCCGTGCACGTGACTGCGTACCATGTAATGTTTGTCATCGCAATAATTGAAAAAATGTCAAGGTAATCATTTTGAAGCAACAATCTTGGGCTTGAATTAAGATGGCTTGGTGGTGTAACTGGCTAACACACCTGACCAGCAATTGGGATATCCAGGTTCGAATCCCGGTCAAGTCAAATGATTTTTTCATTGTGAATTTCACCGTCTTAGGTATGTACTTGATTATTCCCTTTATTTACGAAAGGAGAGTACCCAAAAATAAGGCAATGCAGATCTTAAATCCATTCGTAGATAGACAAATGGTGAAAGTTACACTATTTAATGATTTAATGTTGATTACCTCTATCATTATCAAGCTGCAAGATCTATGTCTACGTAATATACCTTGCAAAGGGTGGCAATGAGTGCTTTTGAGGAGAAGTTTGAAGATTGGAAAGAGCTTAATTAATCAGGAATGAGGTAAGAGTTGTGAATTGTATTCTCGAGTAAAAGTACTTGCTGTGGAAGTATTATTGGATTATTAAGCTGAGCCTTGATTCATGGTAGATTTTTTTAAATTTAAAAATGAATATTACTTGTTCTAATTGATATTGGATAACTCTATTCTATCTAGTTTGGCTACTTTATTTTTCTTATTTCAACTTATTCCTAAAAATACTCTCTCAATAAATGAGAAAATATTTTTGAATTGAAATTTTCATTTGTGGAGACAACGTTACAAGCCGGGGGTGAGGGGGATTCTACGGTTTATCAGCGAAGGGGGTTAAAAAAAGCACCGAAAACGGTAACGTAGTTTATGCACGATCCCTTGTTACTTACAAATAACTAAATGCTGGATTGTTCATATGCTGGATACCATGAATTGATTGAATTAGTGCACATCATAAATACATTGATGTTCCGAGAGTACTCTAAAGTCGTAAAGTTTTCACAATAGGGTTTTGAACTAAAGTTTTTATCGTGCAATTATTGATTTTATGCATTATTTTATGAGAAGCAGAGTGTTAAAAACGTAAAGCATCTCACATAAAATTAAGTGTTAAATTACTATATTAATTTTAAAATATGAAATCTTTTGCGCCGCGAAACGTTTTTTCATTGGGCACAGGACGGATGACGTCACTAGTCATATCCCAGCTGATCCCAGCAAGCAAGCCATTGCCGCGTACCACTGCAAGAATTGACTGCAGATGCTTTAATATTGTTTTTTTCTGCGTCTTTGCAAGAATTTTTTATAGATCATGGAGCAGAAAGATTTCGTTAAAGCTGATTCTGACAATATACCAGCGTTAGATATTTTCACTCTTCACAAGTTTTATAAGAAGAGATGATCGGTTTAACGCTGACGAGATTAGGGCAACAAAAATGTTGAGGCAAGTTCCTTCTCCTGAGATTTTTTTGCGTATTTCCTTATTACAGTTGTATCCATTTTAACTTTGTAATGTAAAGAGCAATAACAACAGTTAATAATTTTATCAACTTGTTGGTTATCGTATTTATTCGCTGCTCGAAATTCACTCATTAGATCAGCTCGAGAAAACTATTGTGATTATGCAATAGGGTACAATAAAGTGATATGGGTGGTAACAGAGTGCATAGAACGTGTTTGCGCTGAGCACAAAATAAGAAGTAAATCCTACAATGTTACTCTCGTGATGAACGAAAAGGAAGATAGAGTTAAGGAGCTGAACTGCCTTGACTACACATAGCGTCCTCTGGTAAGTGTTTGCGTTTGTTAATAGCAATATACACATTATCTTTCTTTTGAATTGGTTTGTTTGATTTGTTTAAATACCATGCTTGGTAACTAATACGCATATAGGATAACGCGTCAGAATTACCTACATGACAATAAAAAACAGGAAATGCTAAGTTGAAAATTAATAATAATATTCTTTCTCAGGTCTTAGTGCAGCCACAACAGGGCCAACATGAGAAAACCTTGTAATCATTCCAATTTACATTTGAGTCTTCTTTTATGAATTGATTGTTTAGACGTACCTATAGTATAAAAGTTAAATATGAATCTTAGGCTGATAATGAGATTCCTTGACATCTGAGGTAAAAACCCACATTTGAGGCGGAATTTGAGGCGTAATTGCAGCTAAAAGCACCAAGTGGTACTTCTCCTGGCTTATGGCTTTTGTTTGTATGTATGGTGAAAAATAGCAAGCACTCTTTTTCCACTCCTACAAAATTACTATTAATCAGTCACTGCGTGCATTAATTCTGAATGAAACAAAAAGCTTCCTTCTACCATTTAACCTTTAGGAGGTGTTAGCCTTGGGGTAAAGAGATGGGCTACTAGCAGGATGTTTCAAATAGGATCAAGTTCCGCTTGAGTAGTATTTTTTTCTAAATTTTTGCGTGTATTAGTTCATTATATTTAGTGACCGCAGACTGTAGGTAGAAGTAGTCGATCTTCTGTCTTCTTGGAAATTTAAAATGTCGGTAAACGACACCATCTTTAAGGCGAATACGTCCACCCATTACTTTATGGTAAATATAGTTCTCCATTTCCTCTTCCAGCTGAATGTAAACGATTAAAAATTATCATTAAAACATACATATGATACATTTTTAGCAATGAAATCTACTCATCCACTAGCTGTGCTCTAATCATATTTTAACTACTCCGTAAGAACGACGAAATGCTTCACAAGCAATGTCATATAAGAATGAATTATTCCTAAAGTTTACTAATTGGATAGATAGATTAATAAGTATTACTTACATAGTTTTTTTTAGAAATAGTGATAACTTAATATAAAATTTACCTACGTTTAAGTGATCACCACGGAAAAATAGAACCGAAGAAGGACTCAGATTCATATCTCTTCTCGCGCATTTGAACCAAGATTCTCGTTCTTTCTTATCCTTCGGGACCGTGATGAATAACAGATCAGGCGAGTTTTTACTAATCGGTACTAAGCACCATTTGTATGGAGTTGCAGAAGCCATAGCTCGTGTATCTAAAGCGTTTTTTACGATGCAAGGCCGATGAATAACAACTAAGAGCATCCACACGTAACCACACCAAACCACCCACTCTTCGGTATGACTAGTGACGTCATTTCCCATGATTCCCCATTCTTGTTGTTTTCTCTCCCGTTCGAAATCATCTACTTTTTAAATTATTTTTTCGCCACAAATACTGTTCCATTCGTGAAAAAAGCTAGTTAACACGTATAAAATGTTGTAAAGAATTTTTTAATGTACTTTCTAAAAATTTGTTCATAAGTCCATTCTACTCATTACTTGCAAATAACCCGATGCTGGAATTTTCGTCCCTCCGTAAGTTCTTTGGGTAATTTGAAACCTGAATCATAATGTTTAAAAAAAATAGAATTTGGATATATCCTGCATTCCTTAACACTAGAAGGACGGGAAGGGTCATTTTGATCCATTATATATGTTCAAAATAAAATTTAACTACTTATTTGAGATTATATTCTTTTTATATTTTGTGACAGTGCATTTTTAATTATATTTTACTAATATGGAAAAGATATTTCATTATTGTTGTTGCTTAATTTTTTAATTTATGTTATACCTAGAAGGACGGCTATGGGTCATTTGGACCCATCACTTCTTTCTGTAATGGAGTCTCAAGTTTTCTCACCATTATATTCTCCTATATATCACTGATATTTATTTACATCAACTAAGATATATCAGCGCACCTTTGGAGCAGTACTTCACGCCGTTTTACTTCATTTGGATGTCATTCGTCGATAGCGGAGCTCTCCTGGTTGCAGCTGACCAAAATTACGTAAATATTTTTCTTTCAAATCGTCTTTGAATTTGACTGTCAATTGAAATTGCCAGAGGAATAGGATTAAAAATGTCTCTTTCATTCTGCCATTGTGTACATTACTGTGGTATGTATTATTAAAATATGACAACTAGATGTTAGGAATGTGATCAACATTGCTTTTTTTTCCCAGAAGGAGATGTTACAGCGGCCAGTGGTGCGACAATGGAAATGGATTGTCCTAACCATCATCACTCGCGAAATTGTCTTGATCTCTCAATAGAGATATGGACGTTTTCCCAGACAATTTTTTGTCACCGAAGTGACGGCACGCTACTTCTGAAAACCGTATAGAGGATGCGCCGTGCACAAGTTGTAAAATCATTTCCAAATCCCCTATTCTTTAGCTTTAGGGAAATCACTCCGTGGGATGCAATAGAGAGGAGGAAAGAATTTTGGCTGTTATGAAAGCAAAAATTCCTATTGCTTTTGTTCCTCCTAGGATTAGTGGGTACATTTTCCTACGCCGAAAAACTCGCCGAACCTTTCGTATTCTTTCTTTCTGTCGTCGGCTCCTTTAATCGCAGGTGGCCTTGTACAAGATCCCTACCGTAGTGGCTGTCGGCGAGCGTCATTCACGTAGTCTTAGGAATGGGGGGGTTTCCTGGAAAGGGATATGGCTACCTGGCGGATAGCAGAATTGACGAATAGCAAATAAAAAAGGCAAGACAGAAGTGATGAATGGCAAAATAAGTAGAAAGAATTAAAATGACGTAGGTTTTCGCGGCGTTTTGTTTGCAGTTTAAAGGCAGGTTCCCGGGTTTCGTCCGCGTTGTCATCTTTGTTGGCGAAGTTTTACATAATGTGCTGTGCTGTCTACACCTACATTGTCTGTCTACGCCTACATTCTCCACTTCAGCCTTGCCTGAGGACGCCTACAGCACAGTAGGTGAAACGTCGCCACCAAAGATGAAAACGCGGACGAATCCTGGAAGCCTGCCTAACTGCAAGTATATTCAAAGATTGGTTGAAGAAGTGGTAGAATGCCGATTGGAACGAAATACACATCTTCCCGGGAAACGGACGCTACTACCCCAAAGGGTCAGAAAAGATAACATTGTCAAATATTTGAAAAATTGCAAAAAAAAGCTGCCAATATATGCCCTCAATGCAAAATAAGTGTTTGTGGAAACTGTACTGAAAAAATAACTTTATATGTAAGTTGTGCAAAAACATTATCTTAAATCTTTCCACATATACGCACATATCTGTGCCCATACACATGAGATTTTTATGTATATTTTTTATTTGAAAACGGTTTTGTGAAATTAATATTTATCAAATAAAAGAATATTGATATAAATATGCACAATATTCAGTAAGGTGTCTTTATTTTCAAACAATTATGCTTGAGAATAGCCTAACATGAGCACTGCTGAAGAGGATCAACTGAAATATTTTTTATTATAAACAATAAACTAGTAAAAATAATATTTGTTGCTATTAATGTGTGTATAAGGCCTTCTTAATATAATTTGTGGAAAATAAAAAAGTACCGGGAGAAAAAAGTTCTTCCAGTAATACTTCCGTAATTGCTCTTCCGTGTAAATTGTTTAATTATCTAATATTAGTTAGACAAACGATGGAAGACGCATGAAATATGACTTTAGCTGTGTTCGCGGCGAGCGGACAGCAGATGCGAGCGGACAGGAGACGCGGGCCGGCAGGAGGTGCGAGCAGCCAGCTGACCATTGCGCTGCGACTCGTCGCGATGCTGCGTGGGCGTTGCATAATTACGGGCGGCCGCGCGACAATTTGTGGCCTAACGGCTACAGGTACGTCAAAATGGAAGAAATATTTTCCCTAAGGATCGCAACTCAGCAAAACCTATGGGGAACCTCTATAAAAACATGACTTTTTACATTATCAAACCCCCTCCCCATAAATGACCACGGCGCGATGGTCTAGGGTTGACCTAGAGGTAAATTTTTCTGGCCTTATTTTGAGTCACTTTGAAAACTTTTTCCAGAAGCCAAGTTTCTCCGCGAAAAATCAATTTTTCCGATCCGCCCTCCGGCAGTCCTTCTAGGTAGTGCGCAACTCCCGTCCTCCTAGTGTTAAATTCATCCAAGCGTACGTACCCTTCCTTCAACCATTAAACCACTATAACCTCAACACCCTCCGAACCAAATACCAAGAAATTGGCCAATTCCTTTTATTGTTATTCTCACGGTGTCTTCTTCCCCTGCCGTAACTATTCATTTATATCTTATCGTCATCCTTGGTCGTAAATAGTGACAACGTTGATGTCATAATCCACGCAATCGACATCGTTGTCTCGCCTCTTCGTGCCGAACAGGAATCCGTTTGAAGTGTCTCCTTCCGATTCATTCCTATCTTTCGCCCCAAAGCCATGCCCACTTCCCCACCCCCTCCTCCTTCACTCACATCCATCCGCTATCGCTATCGCCTTCCCGCAAGTGAGAAAGGGAGTGAGAAGATCCACGAATCCTCCGAATCCCAAGGAGGAAGGCAATCTCTCCCTGCGTGTGTGTGAGTGTGTGTCTCACTCTTTCACACTTCTCACGCGCACTCTATCCCTCTCACGACCTCTTCCCCGCAAGCACAAATTCTCCTTCGCCTCCTTTTTTTGCTTGGCGATCTTCCTCCCTCCGTTACGAACCTCTAAGGGGGGGAACTAGGAGACGCAGGAGGAGGGAGAAAGAGCAAGCCCTGTAGGCGGAATGTGTTTCGGGGAGCGGGAGAGGGAGGGAGTGTTGTCTTGAGAAAGGAACGGGGACGGGATGAAGAGGAGAGAGAGATATCCGAGGATTGAGTGGAAAAGGGAACGCACTCACACACTCTCACCCTCTCCCTGTCTCCCGAGGGAACGGCAGAGGGGGTTTGTAAAAGGGAAGAGAGGGTGGAGAATGAACGTGCTTCGGGGGGAGATGAAGAGGAGAAGATGCTCTGCGACTCCCAGCCATTCCCTCCTCCTCCTCCTCCGGGGGGCTTCCCTTGGAAGTGGGAGAGAAGTACGGAAAGCGCTCCGAGCGGTTGGAATCGAATGGAGAGAGGAAAGACATCGTTCGTTGAGTGTGTGTGTGTGTCTTGAGCGAGCGTCGCTTTCTCACTTCGCTGGGAGCGGCGCCGGGTGCAGTCTCCCTTCGTCAAGCCAAGGCCGCACCCTTATCCCTCATCACTTATCCTCTTGTAGTAGACTTGGGATTCCGGTTGGCAGTTGTCAAGGTTTTGTCACCCCTGGCTTTAATCCCGAGACAAAAACAACGCACGTGCCTGAGGTGGAATTCAAACCCGCGACTTGTGGATTTGCCGGCTCTTTACCAACCTGTCAACCTCTACATCCCTTAGACCTGCTCATGGTAGTTCTGTCCTTCGTTACAAATTCATTGAAAAAGCCAGCATTTCTTTTTCGCCCGAAATTTAAGTGGTGTTTTATAATAAATGCTGACCCTCAGACGAGTGAGAAACTTAACTTCAAACGAGTGACTACCAAGGAATAATGTACACCTTTATTTTTTTAGCCACTGTTGAAGTTGGAGGGCTTTCCAAAGTAGTGAATTGTGAAGCTAGTGCTTGAAAAGTACTTAAACCGATGGTAATCAATAAAACTAAGATATTTCTTTATTAAGTAAATTCTAATCCGCATTTCGTACACTCTTTTGTACGAAATGCGGCGTTGATTAACTAAAGTTTTTTTTAGAGAAAATATGTATCCAGCAAAACATATAGCAGTTGAAGTTTATGGTTGCTTTAAAGATATGTTTTTTGAATAATTTGAAGATATGTTGGCAATTATAAATTGCACTGTGGTAGCATTATTTTAGAGGCGTTTTTATCACTAGGAGAATTAAGTAACAAAAAATAGGATAAATGTATTTACTCTTTATGTATTTACATGATAGACGTAATTCAACAAGTCATACAGGCAAAGAAAGACGTATACTATCCAGCATAGTACAAATATGCACTCAATTGAACAAAAAATATGTAAAAATGGCAGAATATTTTCTCATTGGTATTATTTTGATACGGAGACCGAAACTAACTCCAACGAGATACGCAATGCTGATACTTAAGGAATATTCAAGCAAAATCACTGCTACAAATGTCCTATTAATTGAGAAATTGACCTAATTGATTCTTGAGGACGTGCTTGCTTTTACATAAATGTAGGTAGATAAATAAATTATTTCCCACATTCGGGTATTGCTAGGCGGGATCATGGTGGATAAAAGGGACATAGTCTATCGAAAAATTAACACAAAAATCATTCCTCCCTATGAAATTCTTTCTCACCAAGGTAGCTACTAATAATATTCAGAAGAATTGATGTACATGTATAGATTTTTGATGGCCTAAAATCCATCTCTCAAGGCCATTTACGTGGTCTGTAACGCCTAGTTAATAAAACTTTTACAATATATTATTAATTATTATAAGATGATTTTTTTACAACCATCGCAACATGAGTGACGTAAAACTCTGGAGAAAGCATTTAAAATGGCATATTTCCTTCCGAGTTTCACTGGTCACATACTAGTCGTTTATTAAACTTTAATGTCAATATTTAAAATATAGTTATTAACTGCTTGATATGTATTCATAGATTCAGAGAATAATCACGGATTGTGATAAATATAAATACTATAATCCTATTAGTTGTGACTTTTCGCGCAAACATAACAAACAACAACAGAAATTCACACGATGTTTGTTTCCAAATGTTTTCACAGGCATTTTCCAAGGCATAGTCTCTTGTAGGAAAGCCTGATAGACTACATTGAATGCCATGGTATATTTTAGTTTCTTGGCAAACACGAACTACACGCACATGCACATCCAACAACCTATCAGCCGAAAATTTAGAAATATTGTTCGTGTAAATGTCGTATTTTGCTTTCTGTTTGCACCAACAATCCTTATCTGCTGGCTTCATTGAACTGATATTCACATCAATATTATTATTAGATGCACGATTTTTTATCGCTTACTTACTGTACCATTGATACTATTGTAATCAAAATCATGCTCTTTGCCCTTATATTTCTCTGAATAACAGTATTGTTTAACTTGCATCCCCGATCCTGTTAAGCCCCGTGTTCTTGGTTGTCCAAGTTTTGAATATATACCGCCTGATCCCTGCGGCTACGTCTGAATTCCTCAAGAGCATTGAGTAATTTAAAACAATACTTTGGTAATGATTCTGATTCACCGAAAGGTGTTTCATTTATATTTTACCTTCCTCCCGTAGTTTGCCTCAAGTTTGACATAACAGCATTGATCAAGTGTACTACATTCCGTAAAAGGCGAAAACCACAGATCACTGGGGCTACTGGACTTATTCACCTACTGCTATCTAGCGTACATTTGCTTGTGTTGGTGAGTCATTCTCATGATATCTGCACAAAAAGTGTACCTCCTCTGGAAGCAACTTTCACTTGGTAAGGAAATGCTTTCTCTTTTTAATTCCAAGGTTGATTCTTTGATCGCGAACGGCAAGCCCTTAGAAGTAAATTGAGCGTCGTTTGATGTATCGGCTCCATCGCAAAGACCATCCGCACACAAATCGATAGGGCCTTCATGTCGACTTCTACCCCCCTTCCCTGGGGGGGCATTCCTCTCCCATACGACCTCTCACTCCTCCTTTCCAACAACCTCATTTCTTTACCTCGCGGGGATACCCCAACATACCCGAGTCGTGAGCTAGCACCAAGTCTCCCATCCCCGAATCAGCGGCGCTTCGGTCATCCCCTGGGGGTGTGTATGCCTTCATTCTCCCTCGCTGCCTTCCGGGCCCCTCCCACCTATTAGTTCTCTCCAGATCATTCGAGACGCCTCGCCACGTCTATTGCCTCGATTCGATTCCTAGTTATCCCCCTTACCCATCAGACTCTCCTCCAGTCACCCCTTCGGATGAATAACTCTTACTCTCTTACTCCTGTGGCCATTGAAAACCAAGTTGGCTTTTGACCTCACCAACGTACTTCCTCCACCTTCTTTGGTCTTTTGCCGTCTCCAGATCAACCTCAAGCTTCCTTCGATCTTTCTTTACTTATTCACTCCAACGCTTTCTGGATTTCCAAAAGGTCGTAATCCATTTCATTCGCCTTTCCATACCTTACTGATCATTATTTTTACAAAACAAAAAACAATAGTACAACCTGTCTTATTTTATGGATCTGAGGTATGGACCCTCACAAAACAGTCCCAGAAAGAACTCATAGCATTTGAAGACAAAGTTTTGTGAAGAATATATGGACTAATTCAGGAACGGAAAAAGGAAGAATAAAGAATTAAGGGAATTCTATAATGACAAAAAAGGAAGGATTCCAAAGGAAAAGGAAGCTACTGTGTGGGCCTTTGAACCAAGAATTAAGGAAGAAACTGGTGAAGTGCTATATATGGAGTGTGGCACTATATGGGGAGGAAACTTAAGGCAATTAAGAAGGTGGATAAAAAACGACTGGAAGCTCTGGAGATGTGGGTATGGAGGAAGATGGAAAAGTGTTTTGGAAGGATAAAGTGAGAAACGAGGAGGTATTGAGGAGAGTGGGCAAGGAAAGGACTCTGATGGAAACTATTAGAAGAAGAAAGGGGAATTGGATTGGACATTCTCTGCGAAGACATTGTCTACTAACGACGGGTATGGAAGAAATGGTGGAAGGAAAGCGGGGAAGGGGAAGGAAAAGGAAGCAAATGCTATATGACCTTAAAATAGACGGAAGGTACGCGGACACAAAGCGTCTGGCTGAGAGAAGCGTGTAGTGGAGGAGGAAGATCCCATGAGCAAACCTTCTATCTGGAGCAGAAAAGCGAATGAATGAATATAAAGAACCAGATATTATAAGAATAATTAGATGGATGGATAAACGTCTTTAATGAGGCAAGATTAAGACTTTAAAAGTCCCTTCTTCCACCTAAGCTCTTGTCAGTACATGAGTCATTGAACATGAAAAACTCGCCCAATATTTAACTTATGAATTCCGGCTAGGCCTTTAAAGGATAATGCTTTTTGAAAGGCCGAATTAGCTGCCGTTGTTGCTTTAGTTAGAAGTAAAAGCCTAAGGTGGCAGGGACATGTACATTAAGGTAATAAAAACACAATGATTGGTTCAATAACACCCTTTGCAAAACCCCGGGAGCGCATTGCTTAGTTGTTGCTCGGAGCTCCCTCTTTCCTTTCCTCTCCCTCGGATTGAGTGACAGAGTCTTACTCCCACTATTGGGTCCTTGATTTCCTTAGCACAGCCACTGTTTGCAGTCCGGGCTGAATAATGATGATTGCAACTGATTAAATTGATCATGAAAATGCACAACACCTTATTTCATTGAGGGTGTTTAGGTCACGGCAGGTTGGAGGGAGAAGAATATCGTCAAACTTGAGCTATCTGCTCTTCAATCTCATAGTGATCTGGAAAGTGATCAATGCATTATAAAGCTATTAGTATTGATCAATACAATTGGGTATGGGTTCAGTGCGTTCGCCTGAGATTACTTGACACTAACACATGTTAGGAGCTACCTTTCCAACATGGAGGAGAAACCCTAATTGTTTTGGTACCCCATTTATTAAATTATGCCAGTTCGATCACCAACGTTTGGTATTACTATGTAGATAACAACAATTTGTTATGTAGCGTAAAACAGAATATACTGGGAATTTGTTATGAACTATCTAGTACCTTATAAAAATGCGACAAAGCAAAGTCTTCTCCATAGGTTTTAAAATATGTCCTCATAGGTTTTAAAATATGTTCTTATTTAGTCCTGTGAAGAAAGAGTAGGGTGAGACAAGGGGAAACGAAAAATAGGAGGCTATTACGACACCAGATCAAGTAAAGGTGGGTCAATGGGGCTGGTGCACGTAGTATGTAGTGAGATAATAATAAGTCGTGAATGGTTTTCGGGTTCAGCAAATAAGTGGTCGCTTCACGGACTAATTAGCTCAAAGTAACAATTAAATTGGTTAGGTTGGCCAGACAAACTTATATCCGTATTTATGTCGGAACTGTGGGTTTTTTAATTTATTGTGTACCCTCTACACACCAAAGCTACCCATACTTGTAAAGTTGTGCCAATCAGAAAATCGTACAACTTGAATATCTGTCAGGGTGTGTCACTAAACGTATCAAACTCCGGCTTTGAACGTGATGCCAGAAGTGTGTACTCACAAAATACTATCCCATACATTTTAATTACTTTGTTAAAAACATTTTTATATTGAAAACATGCCAAAACAGTTTTATTGTCGTTAAATATTCATTTAGTCTCTCATGTTATTTTGCAACTAAATGAATATGACTTCAAAACATGTCACCCACTGAGATCTAAATTACTTAGGCTTTCAATATGTTAATTTAATTTAGTTTTGACTAAAAATGTATAACGGAGTTAAAATTACGTCTCTTGTAGTTCTGAAAAGAGAGAGAAATGGTGGATGCAAAGCAATAATTTATTGCTAAGATATTCTCAAAAATGCCTGTGTTTATAATCAAATTATGGAAGCAGTGGGAGAAAGATACCACTTGAGTATATTGAATATCTTTGCGTGACTATTCTCGAAAGACATCACATTTTAACGGTAGTGTAATATTATCTTGGTGTTGGTTAAAACCTTATGGATCTCATGTTTACGTAACGCATGTCATACACGGTCATTATTAGTATTTGACCCTGAGGAGGTTTCCAGAAACAAATGCTAATATTTGCTCGGGTTAATCTACATTTACCCGTCATCCTCAATGCCGTTCGCAATCTAATGGCCATTTGTGGAATAATGTTGAGCTTACACTTTCAACGCTTGCCAAGAGACACCAAATCGTCGTCACTCTTGTGAACCGGGATGCGTCTTTTCATTCCACATTAGCTCTGTGGACCCAAAACACACGAACAAGGGCAATATGCGAGAGAGCTGAACGTTAGTGCGTGAGTGAACCCCGTGCCTCGAACGACCTCGCCGTGAAAGCATATGCCGTTGAATTCCTTTTTTGACCCAGTCGAGAGGAGAGTAGAGATTCCCATTGGAAGGGACGTCTTCCTCCTGACGAACTATACATTTTTCTCCCAAAAGGAGCAACGTACCCATCTGCCCAATTCATGCCTTCTTGAGGGAGGACTATAGGGGACGCTTTCAACGGGCGACTCTTCTCTCCCTCCTCCTCGCCAGGCCTTGAATGGATCAGAGATGGAGGGAAAAGATAAATGGTAGGGGGAGTGAGAGAGAGGGAGAGGAACAAGGGGGTTCAGAAAAGATGAGACCCTCCCTACACCCGGGGGGGTGAAAGCAAAACGCCGAACTCTTTCTTGTCTCTCGTTTCACTGCTCAGGGGAATCTTCCAATTACGTGCCTCCTTCACCTCCTCCCCTATTTCCCAACCCCCGCTTCGTCTCCGTGTCTCCGTCACCCGGCCAACTCCGCCTCGTTGCTGCCTTTTGTGATGGCTTGGGTTGTGTCATTGTGCTCGCTTCTCTTGACTGCCACACCCGTGAAAGTAGGCATCCGGCGATGTTGGTGCGTAATTAGTATTGCCTAACCTCTAAGGGGTTCTCTCGTTTAAATCCCCCGCTGGGGATGGAAATTGAAGGGATAAGGCAATCGAAGAGACGCTAGCTAGCTATGTGATATTCACTTTCCAATATCGACCGTATTTATGTGGAAGATTATCGGTAACTTGGTGTGGTAATTATTATCGGATGCAAAGAGCAGAGTAACTACAGTAATACTTATAGTACCGGAATATGCGCTCATCTACAAACTGAAAAAGCGTCAAAATTCCAAACATATTTTTTTTATTTTCTGTGGCATCTATTTTATATATTTTAAAGACTCCTTGGATATAATAACCAAATGCGCATGATCAGCGACAAGGAGTTATTGTTCATTCCATAGTATAATGAATATTTTCGTCATCGTCCTATGACTGATAATAATCGGATCTCGATAAATTTGTTTTTTTTTTGCTGAAACATCCAATTTCATCGGATCGATGTGTAAAATTTATCGATATATTGTATCCATTCTTATATTCCACCAAGTATTCTCATTTGAGGGAATAAACATATTGGATTGGGGTATAAATAAAACGGTACCCTTGATTTAACAGTTGGTCTAGAGGACGAATTCCTTCGTGAACAAGAGGGAAAGAGGCGCTTTCCTCCATAGTGATGATACCTGAAATAATAAAAACTGAATACTTTCGGACTGGATGGACTAGAGATGGCCTAAGTTTCTATCAAAAAAAGTTGGAATGAGCCTTGCGTAACCGTTTTATTGATTTAAATAGATTGAATTAAAGTGCATAAATGTAAAAATACAGGGAAATGAAATATTTTTTTTCGATGTGAAGTGTATTTGTCACAGAAATATTTTTTGTAATGTTTCATAATCCAAGTTTAACAACGATAATTTTCATAGGTATTGAGTGTGATTTCAGAGAAGATGCGTCATGTAAAAAAACAAAGTTTAAAGAACATTCATTATAGAGTACACTTGTATATAATGTACAGCAATTCACAAAATCTGTCTGTAAGTTGTCAAATTTTCAATAAATATGATTTTAAGGAACGTTTATATACCTTTGTATGCCATTTTGACGGATTGCACGCTATGTAACGCATGTTTTTCAATACCTAGATTATGGGATATTAATATTTCTATCAGTGCTAGCAGCTCATATTTCGCATACGAATAAAATGTGAAGTACACATTTTTATGCATGTTAGGACAGATAAACTACAAATTTTGAAAGAAGAAATGATTCATTTATGTGAGTGAATTTTGTGTTTCCAAGAGGTGATGTGAAAACATTATCAGTACCCCTAAAGCAA
Organism: Pyrrhosoma nymphula; assembly: GCA_963573305.1. NCBI lineage: Eukaryota > Metazoa > Arthropoda > Insecta > Odonata > Coenagrionidae > Pyrrhosoma > Pyrrhosoma nymphula. The sequence goes on from OY754327.1 coordinate 14,148,297, forward strand.
CAGTATGATTTTTAATGATAGAGCGGGAGATATTTTACGGCAATGAGCTACATTAGCAAACGAAACATTTGAGAGACGGGTAGTGGAGTCAGATGTTCCATCAAAGACAGGTGCATTGCGTAACTGTGATGCAATCTAGATAAACCCGTAGGTAATTTGCCTCAGAGTAATTAAAATAAGTTCAATTAAACTCTTGATTCCTCGGAAAATATTTATTTATAATGTTTCAACCAGCTTCAGAACCCGTTAGCAACTTCATTTGCCTAGCTGCAGCATCCAATTTCGATTTAATACTGTAGAAACTTCATTTGCTTATATACATTGTCTATCATAGTAGTGGAGGAGGTAGGGTAGGGGACATGCTGCACAAGAGTTTACAGTTTGAGGATAGAAGGGGTTATATGGTTAGGGGTTAGGGTAGAGTTCTGCGGACTGATCGCTGTTGGGAAAACGGGGAGAGGTTTACACTAGTTTGTTGGATAGTAGTTGCGGGATATCTAGGACGGGAAGTGGAAAGGAAACAAGAGTGATTAGTCGTCAATGAGTTCTTTCTAAACCACTTATGATTAGATGGTCAACTGTTCTCAAATATCCAACCGCAAATAGAGGTTCTGAATCGGAAAAAGATGGCCAAAAGTGCCAAATCGCGTTTTTAGTTTTCTCCGAAAATTTTCCAAATTTAGTTGATGGAAAAGTTTAGGTCGAATTTTTATATGGAATACATTACCATGTGACCATGAACTATCTTAGAGCGTGAAAGGCGAAAACCAACAAGGATACACTTTTATCAGCACACACAGGTTTATTTGTGGACAACCAAACAATACTAAACAAACGTAATCCCCCCGGGTCGTTCAGGGGAGTTATTTTGTAATCTCACATTTTTAATGACTCTTTTGCGGGAAGGCGGGATACTCGTTTCGCTCTGGTAATTACCGACGCACGATAGGCCAGGGTCCGATGGTGGCTTCATTTCACGTTCCTGACTACAGATGAGATGGAACTAATGTAAGGCGGAGGCAAATGAAACAGATCAAGAGTCGAAAAAACTGGTGAGTCAAATAAAATACCTTGCCGATCACCATTTGAGAGCCGAAGGTGGTCACGCCGCGGCCTGGTGGAGTGGAACTACAAAAATTACGTTATTTTCTGTATTTTATGGCATATTCTCACTTGAGGTAGTTGGAGCAAAAAATCACTTCACCTAGAATTTAATGAATTTGGCCTCATTTCAAAGAAACAACTCTCATCTTTCCAATGATATCAAAATATCAACCCCTTGCCGAACTACTTTTCGAGCAATTTTCCTGTAAATATATGCTGTTTTACATGGGATAGATTATGGCTGAGCGCTCCAGAGGGAGAATATTGAAGGAAATAAGAATTTTTAACACGTAGATTTCGTGAAAAAACTAACGGTGTATAGATTGCATATTTTCTCATCTATTTATAAAAATAATCTGTTACTCACCACAGTAACTTTTACAGAGTCGCAAAAAAACTGCTGTTTTGAAGGGTTTTCAGCCGTTCGGAGGGAAAAAGTTAGTCAATTTAGACACTTATGTAGCTTTTTTTATTTAATTATTGAAATATTTGGGCATATGACGTAGCGCCATTGGTATAGCAATATTTATTTCGTACTTCTTACAGACGCGGAAATCAAAGAAGAAAATTTGAATATGGTCTTCACTATGACTAGGGAAGTATCTCGCTCAAACCACCTTAATTGAGATTACAAAATAATACCTCAAGACGCAAGGCACTCGGTAAGAATGGAGGCAAGTTCAGGTTTTCCAAGTATCATGGACGAGGAGAGACGACAGCAGTCTAAGCAATGACGTCGGCGCGGTCTCCGCGAAGAACAACCATTGCTCCGCGACCGGGTTCGTTGGGGGGCGTAACTCGAAAAAAATCCTAAGCCATGTCCACCCCTCCTTTTTATAGTCTTTTAGACCAAGCTAGCGCCATTGACATTGCTAGCACAGTCGATAAGGGATTGTTATTATCCATGATTCGAGAGAGAGAAAGAAGGCAATGAGCAGGTGCCTTAAGTCTTCTCCCTCCGTAAATGTCCTTCGTCTCCCAGTCTCACTTTCGTCCTTCAAGGCAGGCAGATGAGCAGGTGGACTGGACCAAGGGGCGTTCGGGTCGAGCAACCGGGGTCTTAACGCGGCGCTACTGCATTAGAGATAAACTGTCTATCCATCTAACTGACCCCGAAGTTACTTGAGTCCACCAACATATAGTTAGATTTCCCCGGTGGGGTGAGGGAGGGATTTTCCTCATAGAGAAAATCATGAAAAGAATTACATTTTACTGAGAGAGTAATGGAATAGAATAAACCTTTATTATTTATACACTGGGACCGGTCTCCTAGAGCAGCAATATGATACAATGAAATTACAGCGAGGTAATAAGCAAATAACCAAATGGCTTTGTACAATAAAGATAATAAATGGAGCTTAATAACATAGATAAAGAAAGACAAAAACAACCACTCTCTGTGAAAAACAATTACTGTACTTGTGATGGAAACGAATTCAAAGATAGGTAATTAGCAATAGCCTTTTTTAAGATGTGAATGCTGTTAGATATGATACAAGATAATCAAAAGGTAAAAATCCTTAAGGTATGAGATTTGAAAAAAAACATTTCAAACAGTTAAAACATAAAATCAGGATGGACTATTAAAAAAACAATTTTAGTCTAGAAAAAATTAATAGTGATAATTTAATACTAAATAGGCTGAACGATTAGGGAAAAAATTCTTTAAATAAAATTCCATGCTATGAAGGACAAACGTGAAACTGGGAGAAGACGGATGTTTACGAAGGAAAAACTCCTGTTCACTTAAAAACTCGTGTTCATTGCTCTCTCATTAACCCCGGCTCAAAACAGGAGTCTTTTACTCCAGGGACGGAGTGTGGAGTAATTTGCCCAACTCATACTTTCTCCCAACCTTGTGGAAAGCTCAGCTGGTCTCCCCTCGGTGTTCCACTAGAGGCGGAAGGTCATTGACGGCTCAATATGTCAACATGATGTTTTTTCTTTGCCGTCCTTTATTTACAGAGACTTATTTCGGTATCTAGGTACTATGACCGCATTTAATGGCAGAAACAATTTTTACATGACATTTTACATTAAATAATAAATATGAATGAGTTTTTCAGGCGGTGATCCGTGAAGTTACTTATATCAGAGAATTATTTGAAAACTTTTAAAGCTAAATCTGAAAATCGTAAGTCCGCACTTACAAACGTCCGTCCTGTAACCGTATTTGACCCTGTAAATAAATGTTATTTGTGATCGCGCGTCGGTTTCCAGCTCTGCGCTCCTGAAACTGAAATAATCGTGACATGGCTGGATAGTTGAAACAGTATGGTCTCTAACGCTTAGCAATCTCCATGTTTTAAGATGTGAATGCTGTTTATGATCTTTACAGATTCTAAAATGAAGATAGTCTAATGTGAAGTTGAAGTATTGAATTAAGGTGATGGATAAGTGCACCCGTAATCGTGGTATTTGATAACATTCCGAAAAAACATAGGTATTTAATATTCACATATTTCACCTCTTGAAATAGTGTGTCCTATGTACTGTGAATGTTTTCCAAGAAAGAAAACAACTGGTATTATTTTAAACACCCTTCCCCTGCCCTAACCGCAGTACAAATAGGAAATTGTTTGTCACTGAGGAGCCATTATCAGTCCTCCATGGACATTTCCATTGATATTCACTGTTTGTAACACTTCAATTCAGTCACCTTGGTATTTTTCATCATGTTGTGATTCATGACGCAGAACTGTAGTTAAACTTTTCTTAACTTTTAATAAGAGCAATCTCTTACACTCTCTAAGTCTTTGCTACATAGCTTATCACTACAAAGTTAATTGGTAAGGATAAATTGGCATGCAATGTTAATTATTATGGCGTTTGTTCTCTTAACTTACGAAGCACAGCTGATTGTCATACAATTATGACTCAAATGCTCTGAATGTTGTGCACAATGGATTAGTTCATCTAAAATAAAGTACTAATGCTTTTTATGCTGTAAAAGTTATGAACTAATGAAACAGTCTATATTTTCTTTAATTATTTAAATTCAAAACGTTTTCGAATGCACATTATTTGAACAAACAAATAATTTTTAATATGAAGGTTTAACCACAAATCACAACACTTAAGTCACAGAAGAAAAGCTGAAAATATTTTCTTCTACCTTAATAATAATGCTGGGAAAATAATAATAAAGGAAACAGCGTCACTAGAACTGTTGATCTGGAAGTTAGGCTATGCTAGGCTGTCTTAAGTATTAACTCCTTCTGTATTTGAATAGTTAACTATTTAGCAGTTCTTATGTGTAACCGATGACTACAACTATTTTTTCCATTAGTATTCTTATTTCCTTCATAAAATCCTCAGAAGATGGTGGTATATTTAGTGCTGTGTATTACGTTACATAAAATTACGCTAATTTTAGTTTTTATGCGTGTTTTAGCCTTCAAAGATCTGTGAAGATCTGAGGGTTAAGGACAGGAAGAATGACAACGTCACTTTCCACGTGACCGCGTGGGGGAACATTAACAGACAGCAATTCGTTTGCGTCTGAATAATCAAAGAGCGAGTTCAGTAAATAAGTAAACTGTGCATATTGACACAGGCGTCGACAGATAATAATGTCGAGTATGCGACGAAAGCGTCAGTACATGAAATTTATCTGCTAAACGCTACATAGTTTATTTATTTATTAAGTGTATTACATTTATGTAATTATTTCAAAAGCTTCTACATTTTCCGAAGTAATCTATGGAAATCTACACAATTATTATTTCGTGATGCTTGAACGACGTTAATGCTTCTGATACTTTGGTTGATACTAACATCTTATTTTAGAACCAATATACTAATGACCCGCGCATGAATTCAAAAAACTACTATGTAAGATGAGATTGTTGCATTAATTACATCATTGTAATGAGTGGACGGAAGACTTTTATCCGAAGAAATCCTATAATAGATTTTTCCACAAGACATTTTGCCGATCGTTGAATAGTGAGTACACGGTTAAAGGTAAGATTAATTATTAATTCTTAAATCAGTATGGGTTTACGGTTAGTGAGAATGTTAAGTAATATTCTTTGTCTTTGTTTATTTGGTGCGCACAAAAGAAGTGAATTTATTTCAGATATAATTGTTGACGTGTTAAAAATACAACGCTGCGCTGCATGCGCTAATTATGAATTATGCATTGAATTATATTGTGTATTGTAATTATTATGCATTGAAGTATCATCGAGGACGAGGACTGAACAGAAATTGATATCTATACTCAGTGCTTGAATAGTGATAAAAACATTTTATTGAGTTCGTCAAAAGGTATAAAATATGAAATTTCAAACAATCGTCCAGGTCCAGAATTACGTATGCTATTTTGTATCCCTTGAATTCTATTACACGAACTATTGTTTCATAGTATTAGTTCGTTTTTCAGTGTAACAGTTAACCAAAACATTAGAATTACTACATACCATATATAATCTACAGCAAAAAATCTAAATGAGAGTAGTATAAAATGAATTACTAAGAAAACCGGTATTTTAATGCTGGGAAAAAAATAAACAAAAAGTGTGAGAGAATCACATATTTAGCTGTGGTAAACTGTAATGACAGATCATAATAAATCACTGTTTATGTTTTTACGCAGCAACAATTAATATCAACTAAGCTGCCAAGCTACTAAAGAATTACATCGATAAAGGTTAGATCGTAGGCCCTAAACACCCAACGTGACACTCGAAGATTTAATGCAAGAAACTTTTCTAGTCTTCTATACAAATTGCTTCTATTTGTATGCCAGCTTTAGTTCACCTCTGTCAATTATTCCAGCAATCATGGACTATTTATTTTACATCGTATTCGTCCTTCCTATTCCCTCTACCACATCTCTTCCATATGAACTCAAGTCCCCAAAGCAGGAATGCATTTACCTGTTCCAAGTCTTCATTTTCCCTCCTTAATAATATATAGTAATTGCTTAGCTAGTTGAGCTTAATTAGCTGTGCTTGAGTCTATTGGTTGCAATCAGTGTGTTTTCAATTAGGCCCAAGGTTGGGTTGGTGGTGCCCAAAGCCCCTATTATCAAGGTTTTTTTTAATGACTTAAACGAATTCCTGTTACAGTCACGCGTTATGTTCCGGCGGTCACGTGGATACGTTTCCTATCCCGTGGTTTTGCATTTCTGAGTACACCGCGGACGAACGGAAATCCAATCTGCAGTAACGAATCCAACGTTATTTGGAATGTCCACCATCAGCTTATTTCTCATCCAATTTCAGAGAAAAGCACACTGCACCGTGCTCCAAAGCATAGAAAACGCACAACCTATTTTTTTATGACTCGGGTGAACCAAAAGCTCTATCCGCATGATTGATTTCCCATATCACTATGACGACAGGCGAGCTTTTTTCACCTCAGCACCAGAAATTACGATATCTGTCGTTGATTGAAAATACAATTCTTTCCCGTGGAAATGTTGTCCAATCGCTTTAAAGCTCTGACGTTGCGTTTTCTCGTTGAGTTTTAGTAGAACTTGATAGAATGTATGCATTTCAACAAAACATAACATAGCAAAATTATGACGAAATCATTCTCAGAGGTGATTTCATGAATTGGGAAGGCGATATTCCTTGAAATATATTTTTATATTCTCCAGCTGGAGGCAGTCGTAGAATTCGGTAATGGTAATTTCAGGTAGCGAGGAATGATAGTAGAAATTCTATGGCTAAAATAAATGCTAGGTTTTACAATGTAATCAAATGTTTATCTGTTTCAAATGAATATAATATCATACGAGAGCACAGTTTCTTTTTAAAGTGGACCTAAGAGTAAAAACAAAATGTAAATCCACATATTCCTAATACAATTCTTCTGGCAAATTAAACTATTTTTTCTATCACACTCAGTGGCTTACATCCTAAAGGATGGACAGAATATTAAAAAATCTCGTTAAATCAATTTATTATCTTATTGTCACTAGATTTTGTAGTCTCTCAATACAACTTTTGAAAATATTCGTACTAATGAAGTTTAAAGAAGGAAATCTTTGAATGGTATAAAATAGAGGCATTAATGAGATTTTTAAAATGTAAAAAGTAAACCAGTAATAGTTTTATCCAATAAACCCTGGGGATTAACCTGGAAAGGTGAACATCGAATCGAATCAGCTCTATTGGAGTGTCCAGAATGGAGTGTGTCAGAAATGATTTTACCCACCAACTTCTGAAAACAGAAAATTTTAAAGCTGATTTAAGAATCAGAAATAAAAAAAGGAATACGCATAAAGTATGCTCAGTAAAATACTAACAAAGATCTAGATTTATTAGAGACCATAGAGAAAATGACCAGTTGGAAGACCGAGGAAAACGTGTTACATGAAATGCGGTGCATTGTTTATGAACAGGTAAAACAGTGCTTAAAAACTTAAACAAGAAACTAAATCGCTGACCCAATATGGGGGATAGAAAAATGAAGCGAAAATTTAATACAGCGTATAATTTCAGCTTAACTTTCAGAGGCCATGACAAATGATAAATTAATATTTCATATAATAATAACTCATTTGTTAATTTATGGGAGTTTGGTCATGTCTTTTTAAAATAACTCAACTTCCTTTTTCCGGCAACGTTTCGCCTTTTTATTAATGAGACTTCTTCAGGGATACAGTACAATGCAAAGAATACAGTTAATAATAATTATAATACTACAAAGATAAATAAGTTTTCATTCATAAATTTAGTACCCCAAAGGAATAACTTTCTTACTGCGACAATGGTAACACAACAACAAACTCTTCCTCTTAGTAACAAAATCAACAACAAAAACAAAATGGAAAACCAAGCTAAATTTTGTTTAAAAATATAATAAGTGAAAATAAATAAAATTTATTTAAAATGAATAGTATAAAGCATGAAATTAACAATTACATATATCGTAACTTCAAATTTCGAACGTATATTACATATTTTACGTATATAAAAAACATATTCGTATTCAAATTCTGGATAACATTACATATTACATGGAAAAAAAACTTTAGTTATAGGAGATCAAATTATGATAGATTCAAAAAAGATATAATAATAACATATATATAGAAAGATTGACAGGTTGATAAATAAAATGATGAAAAGACGAATACCGGTCCGGAATTATAATCTGATTCCTTAATATTGTGTTCTTGCTTTTCATTTTTTGTTTGTAATTATCATTTTTGGGAAGCATAACTTTGAATACTTGAGTGGGTATTTGACCTGCTGTTGGTGGCATAGACAACATGGTTTTGTACATGTTAAATCAGGTGTGTCAACTTAAATGTAACGCGAAGGTCAATCCAGAATGTGGTAGATAGTAAAAAACAAGTGCAGAGCGAGGTTTGCGGTCACTTAGTCGAAGTTACGTCGGCACTCGCTCACTTCGGCGGACGTGGCTTATCCGTCTCGTGAGGATTGCTGGGAATCAGGAGGAACGTTGGCCAGAGTGGACTGGAGGTCAGATTGGACGGACCTTTCTTTACACAAATGAGGTAAGAACAACGGTAACTCAAGACCAAATTGACAAATTTGTACTTGGTCTCAAAACTTTTGCTGAAATGTCAGGAATCCTAATTAATTAAGAAGGTTCGGTGGTTTCACCCAACTTAATAGAATTCAATGAAACTTCCTGAAAGTATTAATAATATTGTTCTAAGGCTACCTGCAAATTTTCAGAATTATTTACCGCAGGTTTTTTAAGATATTTGATCGAGAATTAGATATGAAATTACACGTTCTTATGCCTTTTCTTCTGCATCCTGCAAGTTATGCATCCACGTTCAAATACCTTACTCATATGGTGCCAATTTCACACGATCTGCAACGCGCGCGAGGGATTTATTCAAGCGCTCGGAGAAAAAATCAGCTATACATATCCATTTTTCTATCGATGATATAAATTACTACACATTGAATGAAATAAAAGGTTCTTTCTGATGTATATAAAGTCTTGCGTTCCCATAATATCCCGTGTATTTTCATGTTCAATTCTCGTTCAAATATCTTAAGAAATCTGCGGCAAATAATTCTGAAAATAATCAGGTAGCTTTAAGACAACCAAATTAATGTTTCCAGCAAGTTTCATCGAATTCTCTTAAGTTGAGTAAAACCACCGAATCTCCATAAATACCTAATCAGTCTATATTTTGAGGTAATTTCACGTAATTCTCTGATTATAAAAACAACAGGGCCAATCTGCTCGAAAAATACTACAAAAAGACGTATTTTATTTATTGATTTTATTTATTTAATCAAAAATGTCCACATACAGCAACTGTTGCCAATTTACAGTGGCCAAATAACAAACGTACCATCACAAACTAGCTTGATAATGCATTCTTGCGAAGAGCAAGTTAAGCGACGAGCAGGTTCAAAATCATTGTTCTGCGCTTCGTTATTTGAAGCTTTGAAATCCCTTCCATGGGTGCATGAAATGCTGTTGATTTTTCCTGATTTCTCTAGATGCTATGAAGTCCATTTTTAGCAGGGCAAGGCTGAGGCAAGGAACGTGCCTCATTGTGCAATGCTTGTGCATATAAGCAAGAATTGCGATAAAATTAAAGCTGAGACCCGTCGATTGATGATGGTAATTGAGAAAATAAATTAGCGATTGAGAATGGAATTTTATTCAATCGTTTACCGAAAACTGATGATTTTTTTTTTGCATAGCAGCCGGAAGAAAAAAATGCCACCTGATACGTGCATTAAGTAAAGAGAAACATTTATGTTTCTATCGTCAGTGTTTGCTTAGTGCATCATGTCACTATGTGCTAAAGACCATTAGAAACTTTAAAAACTAAATGAAAATTAGACATTTTAAAGTTATAATTTAGAGTGATAAGATAACGCAAAAAATACCATTACATGTCACTCTTTTGATCCTAATTTAGGCTATGAATATAATTTTATGGATGAAATATAGAATTCTGTGGATAATATGGAATATAGATATATATATATTTTTTTTATTTACAGTTTTTTTAATATGAATCATATTTTGCATATATAATGCGTTCAGAGTTCACTTCTGAGGTTTGCCACGAGCTTGTCTCTGATTCAAAGCGGTAATCATTGTGAAGTTGCCACCGGTCTGGAAGAGACAGATACAGTTTTGAAAATGACCTTAGCCGTCGAAACACGTTTGACTGATGTACTGATATTATTGCTATGTAAAAAAACATCACCACCAGTAGTCAGAAAAGAAACATGCTTCAACAGAAATAACATATGATGAACGTTTTCATATTTCGTATTCATTTCTGAAATAAATTTAAATATCCTTGGCAACCTGTATTGAGCGTGAGACTTTACTACACCGCCCAAGAAAACATATCTCGCCCTTTTTTATAATATATGTACGGCAACAATTTAATACAATTGCATACCACATGCAAACAAAATACTTTGCACCCCGTGAAAACAATTTGGCCTACTCGAGACAATCATTCTTAGCAATTAAATTACATTGGGCATGGTTCTTTCCTTCAAAGTCATCATTACTGGCACACACGTTTGATTTTTCAGATAGGACGTCCTTTCGTCGGCACATATTCATCTATGTCACACATCTTCTCTCGGTATCAAACAGAAATTTTAAAATAATACTTATGCGGGCATTTCCGGAGATGTTACTGCATTGGAGCACAACACGGTATTTGACATTGTGCTTGTAAAATATAAAATAAATATATATGCGTTGTACGAAATCTGAAGTAAACACTGCACAAACACATTCTAACGTTCTCTTTAAATCATATTAAAGATATGCTTACGTCATTCTAGGTGGCAGTGGTGCAAATTGTGTTTTCGTATGAAGGGATGTTTTGCCATTTTTTAATGCTTTTATTTTATGATTTAAAAATGTTATTCCCTTCTCATATATAACTGTTTCCGTTGAATTATTCACGATTTGCGCGTATCAAACCTTATGCGTAAACGCTAGTGGTGATGTACGGTCTTGTGATGGATTGACAATAAATTTGAATTTTCCTCGCTAATTTCCGCCAAAATCGCTTTGGTCGGTGTCATAGTATTGCTTTCGATAATGGACTGATAATTTTGAATTTTATACCGGAAGGCATCAACCAAATACTTCGGATAAATGCATTTTATGGAAGAGAAAATAAAGAAATCAATCGATGGTAGTTTAAATGCGAAATCATCAGAAGAAAGAGTAAAATTATATCAATGATGAAAACAAACTTGTTAAAAAGAAAATCTTGAGGGGGAATAAATTTCCATTGACTTGTAGATTCAATTATGTTATCACGAAATATTTATTCCACAAATTTAAACGTTTCGATACGCAACTTCCCCTGTGTTTTTTAACAAACACATCAAAGTCCAATTAAACATTTCGCACAACTCTCACTTTGCAAAAATATTGTTTTCCGCGGATTGTGAAGAAGAATAACTGCTGAATTCAATTTGGATTTATAAGATATTAATATATTGATTTGTGGCTGTTTAAGTTTATCCCAGAAAGCCGTTTCATTTTCCTTTCTTTTGAAACTTACTCCCAATGGTCCAATCCATCAAGAGTGTGACATAATACTCACTATCTGATTCAAATGGAAAAAGAGTTTCTAAAATAAGCCTAATGGCGGATGGCTGGGAGTGTGTCAGATTGATCTGCGGCTTCCGTTTCCAATCTCACTGTTCTACCAGGTTTCCGTTTTTTTCTCTGAGAAATGCCTTGAAAGTGAGAGGCAACTTGGACACTCGGTTCTACAACGGATAGAAATCGGTGAGATGCTGGAGAAAGGTCCGTGGTTTGCGGTGGATGGGACGAAAAGAGGTGGAGGTTGAAGAGTAGGCGAAGAGAAACTCCAAAAAAGGCATTTTCAATCGCAAAAGTGGTGACAAAGTGTGAAATGTGTCCTTGTGCCCTTCAGTAAGCGGAAGAATTCGTCTACCCTGTCGGAAAATTCCCTAGAAAATTGAACCCCCGTTTTCCGTATAAAATGTACCTCAAGAGAACAATTTCTCTAGCATGCATTTTCCATGAGAAATGATTTTGAAATTGAGTTGCAGTGGCTTAGAATATATTTATTTTACATAAAATGTAGTTGACTGTGAGAGGTGGTTTTAATAAAGGTTGTACATCTATTTTATTTAAAAATACTTTGTTAGCCTCATTAAAATTAATGTTGGCAACTCTATGGTTGTATAAATGATACTATGCAGATTTGTTTTGGTTTTTATGAATATCAGAGTGTTATAATGAATGTACAGAAACTGGTAGTTATCCTTCGATCAATGAGCTCTTACAAAAGTAGCACTTTTGATAGGATGCATACATGTGATAGGATAATAAAAATACCATTTTCAGAAAGTAGATAAAAATTACAAACTATTAAGTATTAAATATTTTTGGTTTCTCCCATGATAAAAAATGTTTTCCCAAATTGTTATCTTTTAAAGAATAAAATGTTTTATAATTTAGGATACCCACTTGATAATTGGAAGCAACCTGTTGGCAGGAAAAGAAAGATAAAGGTCTTAAAAAATAATATGGACAACTTTTATTTCAAAATCGTAGATATAATCCACTGCTTTTTAGTGTTTTTCATGGTAACTATAGGGTGATTCTCGCAAATGTTTGCGTTGTCATAGCTCGGTAACTAAGGAGTTGCGACCCCATGTTCATGGGACAAAAAATGGTTAACATTGTATAACCAACCTCCTGCTGAAATGTGTACATTTCCCCCTGAAATACTCAGTATATATTTTTTCCTATACATAAATTCACTCTATGCACTGCACAATGTATTTTATGCAATTGCTATTGTGATTTTCCCTATGCCTGAAGGTTTTCCCTAAAGTAGAATTCTGTTCTAGGGAAATCACTGACAGTAGTCTGCAATTTCTAAGGAAAAAAGTTCTAGGAAAAAAATCCCTAGAGTTTTAGGGCACTTCCTTCGAAAATAAATGTTTTCTAACCCTTAAAGGACCTTAAAGATTGTAGGCCAGAATTTGTTATTTCAATGACGTGCTTTTCTACAAAATGACACGCAGATTTCAAAACACTTTGTCTCGAAGTGATACCTCCAATAGTTTCTGAGATACAGTTTGGGGCAAATAGATCCCCCTATGATCGGTAACGAAATAGATAGTCCCTATGATCGGTAACGGAAGCATATGTTAAAAGGGTTCCTATGTGGACAAACTATTCCTGGGCAAAAATCCACGTTTCAAACGTATGACTTTTTCCCTGTATCAGGATAGCTGAAGACTTGCATTGTTTTTTCTCTCTTTTTTTCTCTCTCTGAGTAATTTTATTTTTTTAAAACTTTAATTTTTTATAAATAATAACGAGATCTCACATTTTTTGGTATTTTTCCGGTGAACATTCCTAAGACTAGAATCCCAGACGAGGATTTAAAATTTACTTACATCAAAGCCTTGTTTTTCATATACGCATAAAACTAACAAGTATTGATGCTGCATTTGTATCAAGACTATAAATAGGTAAAATATTCAAGCCAGCGTTTTTCTTTGTGCACGTCATCCGAGGAAGATTGTTGAGCGAGTATGTCACTGAAAGACAGACTTTCGCCTGTCGGGGGCCGAGCGGGGGGCGAGTTAGTTGATACGCTCCTGATATATTATAAGGTTTGCGATGGCGACTTGGAATTATAAAACTATTAAAAAGGACCTCTACATATTAAGGATTTAAGGTTTTCCCGTCGAATAATATAAGTTAAAGTTTATCGGGTTTAACACCGGCTAATATTTTTTAAATGTATCAATGGATGGTTGACTCAGCCATCGTCATCAGGATAATGATCCAAAATGACATTATCCTGATGACGATGGCTGAGTCAATCATCGAAACGTTGATACATTTAAAAAATCTTACCCGGTGTGAAACCCGAAAAACTTTCGCTGACCTCTACATACATTGTTACCAAGGAATTATGGTGTAATCCATGCCGATTTTCTCTTATGAGTAGCCACAAGATTGTACTACTGGCGTCGTTAGATATAAAAAATATAACTTAACATTATGATTGCATGCTCTTCTTCATGGAAGAAAGGTTGTTACTTCCTACGTAGAAACTGAGTTTGATAGCTTTATTTACCCGAATTTCATTTTATTTATTGGAATATGAAATCACATACTATTATAAGCATGCAAAATATTTTAATACTCCTCAAAGACAAATACCAAGAACGCATGCAATTTGATACTGGACATTTTTCTGTCGGGCGTAATACCATTTATTCAAATACAAAGGACTTTTTTGCATATTTGAATCCTTCTAAGTTAAAATGAAAATTTTTCCTTAACCGCTATCATAGCCATATTTAAATTTTTTCTCTCAGTTGCCATAATTGTATGCAGTCATTTAAGTCCTCCTCTTCACTAGTAGAAAATTATACTTCTTTCTCCTTTTTATCTAAAACAAGAAGGTTCCTTACTTCCATCGGTATCTTCATTTTTTATTATGTGGAAAACTTTAACGTTGAAAGCAAAGGGATTTGAATGTCATGCTTCTTTTGCAAAATCATAATCCCTTGCCTTTCTATTGATTATTGTGAGGACAATGCAAAACTTAACTAGATGATTATACACTTTGACCAGCCACAATTTTTCTATTTGATTTTTAATACAAGTTTCATCCGCCTAGGCAATTTCCTGAGTCGCGTTAACCCACTGCAGGCGAATTGAACTGCAGAATCTCGTCGACGATTGATGAGGATTCATGGAAATTGTTTCACTTTAAATGTAGAGTAAGGTGTTTGAAGTCACATAACTTATTATCCAATCAGCAATAACATATTCATTAATTCAACTAGAATAAAATAGTTTTGCCAACATAATTAGGATTTAACTGTTGTGGCATTTTCCCCCCTGTTTTTTTGGTCAATTCCCCTCTTTGAGCAGTTTCCCCTCTGCGGACTGTTTATCCTCCGGACTTAGCCGAAGGACTTAGCGCGCATGTAACGACATGTGCGCCAACGACGGCCAAAATGCCTACGACTACAAAATTCAGCGACTACTGCCAGCGACTTCTGCCACACCTTTCGCCGCACCATTCGCCGCACCATTCCCTCACCAGGTCCTGCCCCGCTTTTATAGCCAGTAAAGTGAGGAAGGATACCAAAAATGCGGTCATCCTGACCAAGGCACAAAGGCTGTGATCCTGTATTCTGCGGCCGACGCTAGAAAACAGTTCCTGGCGCTCCAATTAAAAACTGCCACCCTATCTATCACCCATCCCATTATTTCCTCCCCTCCAAGGCTACCAATCGCCAACCTCCTGACCTTACCCATTCCACCTTCGTCCTTGTCAACAGACCCCCTCCTCAGCTGACTCATGTCTAAGCTCGCCCTCTATTGCTTCCGAGACGGCGACCGGTTAACACCGTTGTGTGAGCCTGCTGACTTAGTCACTTTTGTACTTAAGAGAGAAGCTCAACCTCTCGTACTTGTTAAACTTAAATTATTTTCCGACTGGAAACTTTCATTACGGTCGCCTGGCACTCGACCTATGGGTAAATTATTGTAATTGTTTTGGTTCTATTGTGTGATTTGTAAAATATATTGATAAGTTAAGTTTATGATTGATAATACTTGTGTTTCGTTCGTTTTCCTCATTTTTCTCACCCGAGCTTGGAAAGAGTTTGTGTTTTCAAGAGTGTTATCGGCGAGAAAATCTGCTCCTTCTCCCGATAGCGCTACACTGTATCTTCGTTAAACGAGCAAAGAGATACTTGGGAGCTCATGTACAAATATTCGTCCGGAGTGTAATCTCGCAGCCACTTTAGCTTGTTTTGAGAATTGTCATAATCTCCGTTAAAGCCATATTTGCATATTAGTTTGCAATTTACGTTCCTTCCTTAAAGCAGAAACCGTCGAAACGCATGTCAGGATTCGAGATGCTGTGTGAGACAGAAGGACTTGCAGACTTACTTCACATAAATCTGAAATCTAAAAATTTACTTGAATGACAGGTCTATTCAATGAAGATAACACAATAAATGCATCTGCTTTTTTCAAATGTTTACTTAATTTTACGTCAGATATCACTACATTTTATTGAATACCTTGCCTTCCATTAAGATACTTGATATTGCTCTATGTATTAAAGATGCTATTTTTATATTTCTGATTTCCATTTTCATATTCCGCTACTATAACACCCTTTATTCTTGCACTAATTGATAAACTTTCGTTTAATTTAGAACCCCGTCTGGGTCAGCAGGATTTTTAGCTAGTCTTACTCTCTCGTAGCTAGGGTACAGTTTATGTCCATGACTAGGCCTATATTACGTAGACCCTTATTTTGGCTCTTTGTTAAATTTATTTTGATAGTCATTGGCAATGCCTCTTCTTCTGACATCTCATACTGAGCAATGTCCGATCTCTTCCACTACTGAAGCATTGTATTTACCCTTGTTGGAGTGGTAGTGGTTATTTATTTAAGCAGCTTAGAGGCCGCTTCATCTCCTTTCTGCCTTAAAGTCGTGGGTGCTGCGAATGAAAGCGTTTCTGCGAAGTAAGACGATCTTAGACTTTCTGTTTTTCTTCCTTTTGATCGACCGCTGGATACATTTTCCCGACGCCCAGATTTGCCTAGTAAATTTAAAATTTAAGTAAGCAATTCGTGTCCTGGAGACGAAATA
Organism: Pyrrhosoma nymphula; assembly: GCA_963573305.1. Classification (NCBI taxonomy): domain Eukaryota; kingdom Metazoa; phylum Arthropoda; class Insecta; order Odonata; family Coenagrionidae; genus Pyrrhosoma; species Pyrrhosoma nymphula. The sequence continues at coordinate 14,165,018 of OY754327.1, forward strand.
AGGAGACTAGTAAATATAAAGTCGCAAATGAACTGAAAATTCCTCGAAAATAATTTTAGGAAGGCGTTGAAGTAGTTACCCGGCAAGTATTTTAGCACAATATCCGGGAATTTAATGACGGCGTACAGAATTTTCGAGCAAAACTTTCTGATAAGAAAATCCACTATATATTTCTTCTTATCAATGAAAGATTTGTGTCGGACATCCATTTTTTATGCTGCAAAATACGTGTAATTTCGGTGTGTGCCATTATTTTATACGGAAATAACAGTAAGATTGCACACGAAAACAAGAGTTTCAAATTAGGGAAAGATAATTCTTTGGGCTAACTGAGCACGAAAGCATGGACTGGAAATATCAAAGATGAAGAGAAAATATTAGAATTACAAATTCCCGCCGAAATCACGGTAGGAAAGGAGGTATTGGGCTATCGTCAGTTATCGCCCAAAATTCAAAAACATGAAGCGAAATGAATTAGCCTATTTGTATTTTGTAAGACGTGACTATTAACATGTGGCTACTGGCGAAGTAATTGCCTCTTCCTTGGCAAGAAGATGATGTCCCCACGCTTCCCCAAAAAAATCCTGGAGAAGCCAAAACATTCGTCGAACCATACGACCACGACAACACAGATACAAGGGTTAACCGCCAGGAACAAACTACAACTGAATTCTTATGGAATTTCCGAGCCAACCATAATATTTTTCTTTAAAAAATAACATTTCACAGACTGCACATGAGGTCTCACAGGGTCATAAAATGACCCTTATCGCGGGGCCTTAATGCCCGCGAAGCCGTTCACGTGGGGCCCTACCTTCTAAGTTTAGGGGTAGCATGCAACATCGGCTGTTAATAGCTGGTTGAAGCATTTGCTTTATATTTGGTGCGTATAACTGACAACGAACGCACGCATCTTTCAAGACGCCCAAAACATAGAATAGCGTAGAGATGTGGATGAAAAATTAGGGTTAACTTCTGCATTATTTACGGAAAAACTGGCCTAGATGCCTGCCACCAAGGCCTGAAGCCACGCACATGCATTAATAATTTGGGGTTTTCCCATCATTCATTGGTTGCTATAAATGTATAGGTCCTTTTTAATAGTTTTATAATTCCAAGTCGTCATTGCAGCAGCTATAATATGTCACAAGCGTATCAACTAACTCGCCGCACCCCTGCGGCACTCGGCCCCCAACAGGCAGAGCCGACTCCGCCCCGTCATCGAAAAATTCGGTCTTGCATTCGGGGACGCAAAAATTCTCTTCGGAATTACATTTGAAGGATTTGAAAAACATTGTGTATGAATAAATTGGTGTATATCGTTGTATAACTCAACTATTTTAATGCATTAACTTAAAAAATAGGTTAAAATCATTGTCCGCCACTATTTTTTATATAAAATTCAAATATATTCCAAATGACATATTATTTACATTTAATTAAAGAAAATGAGTTGTTTAACAGAAGATAACAGATTTTTACTACATATGTTAGTTTCACGGGGTTCTGTAATAGTTAGAAATCGGAGGATTTCGTATAAACTTGTTGAACACTGAGCTACTGCTAGTTTTTACCAAGAAAAAACCATGGATATTGGAACATGACATCTCATGCAACGGTTGGGAGTTGGCAATTGGGAGTGACCATGCAAAGTTTCAACATCCAGAATGAAAAAAAGCACTTTTTGAATTTTGGCCAGCTTTTTTCGATTTCAGCCCACTGTGCGACGCTTGGTGGTATGCTTTTTGCTTAGCACTAGAAATGTTTCGAATACATCCCTGAGAGCATTAATAGCCTTCGCTGAGGAGGAAAAAATTAATAGTTTGACTACTAGATGAACCCCAACGCCTCTACCATCTTGCCGAAGTTGTGGTGATGGTTTCTGCCGTGGAGGGTGATCGCTGTAGTCGAGGCGGTGAAGTTCACTGGGGGGAACCGGAAGACCCATTATCCATTGTGGAAACCACAAACATCCTTTTTATTTGTAGCTCTTTTTTCGCCAAGTGACGCGCAAGTGAAAAATGTATGGATAGCATTTTGCTTCCTACTTGCGATCAAGATGTTGAGAGCAGGTTGCACTCTTTTGGGTGCAAATTCTCAATACAATAATGTATCTAAGACCACTAATTTTGTAATAAAACTACCACGCGATCTTCCCAAAGGATGCAATTGAACTTGCCAAGGCGGTGACCATAGTGGCAGCAATTGAAGTACTACAAAGGAGTATGTGTACTATGGAACAGAGCTCACAGTAATTATTTCCCCTCCTCCATTGTCAGCATCTTCACCCAGTATGAATGGATCTCTTCCGTCAAGTAGAACATCGTCTTTATCACCAGGTAACACCTATACGGCACTCATAATGGTTGGAATTCAGTTAGTGTGAATCAATTTGTGTAAACCAATGTCAAGTTTCATTCCGTAGGGACAAATGTGTCCCATGGCATAAAAACATATATAAAAAAAACACAAATACAGCGTAAAATGTCCTGGATATTATACTATGTCCTAATACTAGATACATACGGAGACCAAACTAATGGGATTGTTGTGTTTGGTTAAATCATTCAATTTTTATGAAAAATCAAGTTTCCGGTTCATAGAAGGTAGTTCAAGTGAAAGATTTTGTCAACCCGGCAACTAAAATAATAAACATATATTCAAAATAGGTATGCATACTTAAAGCCACTAACATACTGATTCCGTACGTATAAAATTTAGACTGCCTTCATAAAATATGGGAGCGTTTAAAAAATATGGGACAAATATGTCCCTTGGTCCTTAATGGGCTATGGAATTTTCAATTTTTCCCTTACATTTTCCTATGTTCTAGGAAATTCACGTAGGGAAATTTCCACCAGGGTATTTCCCTGTGTCTACGTGGTTTGGGAACTGTAGGTGGCGGTGGGGGGAGTAATTTGGGGTTTTGGTTGCAGGGGTGGAGGATACGATTGGGGTGGTGGGGTGTCTGCGGGGGCCAACGAAGTGAGGCGGTCATTTTAAAATCTCCCTGAGATGCTGCTGGACCCCGTCTCGCCGGCCGCTCCCACATTGTTCACGGGATGAACAGCCCCTCGAACCACACCACCAGCATCCATGCCGGGAAAACTATGTTAAAACGTGAGAGCAGCCTGGTTACTTATCCGTTGATGCATTCAACCGAGCACCAAGTGACATTGAGAATATTTACGCTCCCAAAAACGTTTGATCAGGGGAAAGAGTATTATCATATTTGATCACATTTGTCGTTTTCCACGTGAAAAACACTCAGGTAATATTACTCGTATTTGGAAAGTGAAGCACCCTCGCTTATCAGAGCATAATTGCTGGTAACCGTCTATTTCTCGTTCGGAAGAGTCAATATCCTTTCCCTGCCTTTTATCTGCCTCCATCTCTTCTATTAATTGACTCATATTAATTTGTATCTGTTCTTCGCATGCTTTTTTAAGACGTACATCGTGAAGTAGAAATTATCTAAATTTCGGAGAACGGTTACATAATGAACCCATGAATAGATATTAAAAAGTCCATGGATTAATGAGTGTATAAATATATCATAGCACTAAATTTTGAAGCCTCGTGAGTCAATATACGTAAGATTTTAGTGAAATATCTTATATTCATGAGTTCTCAATTTAATCAGGTCGTATTTTATCCTCAATACCCACGATCATTTCGTGATTTGACTCATATTGCTTGTTTATGTACGGAAATTCTATCTTACTCCATAAAAATAGTGCTTATTTTCATTTAAACTTTTTAATTTGTTTTAACCCATAACCTCCCAGAAAAAATTTTGTTTGCGATTTTGATGAATTTTTGGTATGTACTCATATAAAATATTTTGGTGATATACCATGTCGTTTCCGTATAATGACCCGTAGCCATATGGCTACGCTGGGTGGTATTGGGGTTAACATCTCGAGTGCTGCGATTTCTACGGTTATGTTCGAAAAAAATAATTAAAGTTCCGTGCAAACATAGTTTTGGATTTAGAGGTAAGTAAAAAATCATAGATTTCATACAAATATTTACTCTCTTCAAAAACTTTCATCTTATGACACAATTATAGGAACGTTATTATTTTGTGACTAGTTCGTTGGTAAGATAACTTATTAATCATATGCCTAACATTTATGGAATATTTTGCGAAAACGAACATATACAAAATAATTGTTCTACTGAGCTTCATTTTGTTGACTGGACGGATCGGGCAGTCTTGTAAAACTCTATTTTGTCGCATGGTTCTGGTACTTCCATACCCGGGGCTTTTCAAATCAATGAGCAGTTTTACAACCCTAAAGAGATTGTCAAAGAATACCTAATTGATATGGCAACTCCCGCTTACTGACAGGAAAACTATTGAGCATCACAACTATGGGTTCCGCTGCTTTTCCGTACGGCGGCCAAAGTATTTATCCATAATCTCATCATAATTCGTGTTTTGTTCTGGAATATAGTACGCCATGTAGCACTGCTGAAGAATTTCCATAAGTAGGACAAATTTCCACGGCTTGTCCAGCTAAGAATTATCGGCGCACTGCAGGAATCCGAATATTTCCAAGAATCGACTTATTCTCATAGCACTGCTATCCAAGATGTCATGCACGACTGGAGCTTCCTACCAAAAAGGTCTTTTTTCCGGAAGCTGCACGTACCCGAACAACAGCAGTATAGCAAGGAAAGTCTTCATTTATTATGAAGTAATGTTAGGATTCGGTTCGTTCATGAAAACTTTTTCGAACATTTTTCACTTTAGTACCAGAAAATCAATCACCTCCGCATTGAAGAAATATTCGAACAGATCTAAACAAGACAAATTAAATAAAGCAGTGTAGGTTGGCTCTGAAAATATACCTAGTTACTGTCCCAGAAGATCCTCCGCCCATTTGAATGTATTTTTGTCTTCTGGTGCTTTTTTCGGTGTCTTTGTTTCCTCACTCTTTTTCTTTGTTAATGTTTTTTATCCCTCGAAATGAGAGCTCAGGCTTCTTTTTTTTTCCTTTTTGCCGAGTTTTGTTTTCATATTCTAAGACTTCGGAGTCTGCACCATCCGAAACGTGGTCTTGGTCATCTTCCTCTTTATCTTCAACAGATTTTGGAAATTGGAATGAAGCGTTAACCTTAAGTTAACGGCCGGAGAGATTATTAGCTAATCCTCCTGTTTCCTCAACATCGGAGTCTTCATCCTAAATTCTTTTTATTTCTGGAGGTTCGATGTAAATGCCTTGTATTTCACCGGTATCAGTGTCATCCTTCAAAATATCTAAGATATCTCGCACTGTAAGGTTCCTGGAAAAAAAACGAGGACCCAATAAAAACTTCTACGTACAAAAACCTGTAGTTATTTAATCAAATACTTTACCCGCAGTTATAAACGCTTAAAACCCAGTAACCCTGATAAAACAAATGGATTTGGCGACTCGAGTGAAATGACCCCTTAGCCTCCCAGCGTAGCCATATGGATACGGCGGTATTTACTCTGCTACAAACATTGTTTGATCACACAATTAAACAAAACAAGGTACATGACACCCCAATCCTTAAGGAACAAAGGAAACCTATTTAAATTTCACAACAAGAGATTACATAGCAAAAAATTTCAAATTTTCCTGCAGCGGGCGTCCATTTTGCTCCTCTGACGCGCACAAGTCTCTTCCCACGCCCAGACTCTCTACCAGACTAGTTTCCAAAATGAACTTACTCGTGGATCTGGCAATCGTGACCTTAAACAACGCAGTGTTGACTAGTAAATTGCCATAAAGTTCGCGGTTCCTCCTACAGAGCGTCACACACTCGGCGCATCAGGGTGCAGCCATATGGCTACGGCGAAAATGGGTCACCGACTATGTAAATGCTACAGATTACCATAGTGTTTTGTGCTGGTAACATATTTCTACTCAGATTTTTTATGTTGTCTAAATCAAAATTTGTGAAGCTACTTCTGAATTGCCTCTATTTCAATCGATTTGTATATTTATCCTTACTTACCTCGTTTTGCTCTTCAGTGATCCACACTACTATTACTTAAAATGTTTGAAAGAATCTCCATGTGTAATGCACAAAAGGTTCATTTGAGTTATGTTTTCTTCAACACGGTGGAACAATTCCCCAATAAACCCTTTTTATGTGTTTTCAGCAGACTCTTAACTTGGTTTCTCCCTCCTTTTTGGCTCTGCTTTTTAAATGCCGTGTTTTTCTGATAACCCTTGGATACACTACATTGCATTTTAGTTTTATATATCTTCATATTCGATCATTCCATGCGTTTTTAACTAAGAGTTTACCCATTGAGTATGCCTCTTTTGCGGTTAGACTAAAAAATTCTTTTTCTATTCGCAATTATCCCCGGATTGTGTCCAACAGAAAATTATTCCTGCGTTCATTCTTGATTCAGTATCTGTTTCCCAGCAGAGCTATCAGGAACGATGTGCACTTTGCAAGAAACAGTGGATTCACGGGTCTTTTGCATGGAGCACCACCCCTCCCCACGGTATGCGAGCCTTCGCTTATGACCGAGGGTACGGAGGGGCTGCGGGAACAGGAAGGAAAACAGGTAAAGGGTGAAAAGGGTACTGGGAAGGACAGCTTCCGACCCCAGAAAAATATGTTAGGCCAAGGGACAAATGACGGAACGCGAAACAAACATTTCTTCTAGGGCGTTTGCTCCATCAAATCCTATTAATGATTAACAGCCAATCATTCAGGAACCCTGGGAACCAAGGGAAGGGCCTGAATTTGCAAGAGAAAGTTGGAAATTCGATGCCCGTCGGAGGGCAACCCAAATACATTCTCAAAGACTGCAATTTCTCTCGAGGCAAGAGTAGTTTCATGCCGCAACCCATATTTCATTCAAGTATTTTTCTCGCGCTCTGCACACCAGGTAATTGGCTTCATATTGGCCGACGTTCCGGGAAACGAATTGTTTTCCATTTTCAAGGCGTGTTACTCTCTCTCTCTATGTAGGATTATACACTGAACTGAATTGACCGTTTGACGAGTCCAACAATTAACCTCAGGTGTCGTCAGATTGGCTGATGTTCCTTTGAAATCTTTTCTGTTCTTTCTGTATGTCTTTCATGCAATTTATTATAGGTGCCCAAGTATTGCTCAGATGAAAGCCAGTATCCCGATTGAAATTTTTTGGATTAAGGCGGATTTCGATGGCTTCCTTGATTATGCGGTCCTAGTAGCGTTGTGAGCGACAAAGAAAGTCGTTTTCCAAAACGTCGGCCAATATGAAGCCTATTACCTGGTGTGCAGAGCCCGAGAACAATACCTAAATATTATTCACCGGGAAAAACCTAAATCGGATATTTTATTTATTTTATTATTATATGATTAACCGATATGGTGTGATTGCGAGGATGGGAAGGGAACATGTGAATTTTATTACCATCAAGAGTGTCTTTTGCTCCAGTTACTTTTTCTCAAACAATTCATCATCCAGGCAACGTTCCTTCTAGCCGTTGCTGCATTCACGCTCGTGTATCGAACAATGGAAGTTCAGGAGTTACATCTTTTTATTGTCTTGGGAAAATAAATTTATGGACCATTCATACTGAAAATATACGTATTTAATAATAAAATGCATAACAAAAATATGTCTTATTAATTGCTGCTACCATTGTCTGCGCTCATTTTTTTATAATGCTGCATTGTGTTCGAATCTCTGAGTTGCGTGAGTTGACGTACTCAATTAATTCATTGAATTCAGATTTTCCGTAAACTTAGTAATTTATTCTGTCTTGGCATAGAAGCAGCATTAATTTGCAGTGATTCTATTTATATTTGCCCTAGTTTTAGACAATATATTTTTCTCCAAAATAAAAAGAACTTTACTTTGGATGAATGTAAAACCTTGTGACTTCTCAAAGACGAATTGTAGCTAGCGTGCGATCCGAAATCCCCGGAGAAATTTTTAGAAGCGCACTTGGGGCCAAAAAAAAGCTTTGAATGCTTCTTGGGACGCTACATTTTCCAAATGAATCATAATAACGTTCTTCTTTGTTATTTAAGCACTAAAAAACGATAGATTGCCGATATGACGCCCAAAAATGTTAAAAATGACGAACGCCATACCCTCTCCTACACAAATTAAATGAGAAACCGTTCATGCGTAAATGAAATTCCCATTTTTTTTCCGGCCGAGCGAACTATCAGAATACTCGTCTCTCTTCTAGAATAGTTTAATGAAAGAGAAGAAGAATTCGATTTATGCCGCTCGAAATTTTACGATCTGCTGCCCTCGAGGACGCTGTTAGGAGGAATCCTCTGTATCTCTTCGTTTGAATTTCCGTCAGGTGAGAGGGCGGGGTATAAAGAGGGGGTTGAGGAGAGGGGGTGGTAATAGGGAGGGGGTGGGCGGGTGGGAGGGGGCGGGCGTTTGAAAGGAAAGGTGAGAGAGAAACAGGATTTATCAGGGAGGATCGCAACTACTCCAATTACGCGATGCGCGCAATCCTGGAGTGTGATATTCTTTCGAATGAATGGAATGGGTTACAGCGGCTTATCGACCACCATCATCAGTGGGGATGCGATTCGGTGTAATTCAATTTAACCGGTAGGTCACCTTTATCTCCTAGGTTCTTAAATTGGTAGAATTTTAAAAATTGGCAACACAATGTCACGGTTCTCAAGTGTATGGTTCCGGAAACTGGTATCTTGCATGTATCTGGAATAACTTAATTACCCGGAGTTGCTCGGGGTCATACCCCCTTCATAACTCATCAGAGATAAATACATATATATATATATATATATATATATATATATATATATATAATAAATATATATATATATATATATATATATATATATATATAATAATTTGAACAGAAGGTGAAAGAAAGAGATAGGAAACATGTAACTAAAATTGGACGAAGACACTGGTGATTTGGAAGATGGTACAGCCGAGAAATCAGAGGGTAAAAATGTGCCGTGACCGGGACTCGAACCCGGAACCTCCCGATTTCGCGCCGAGTGCTCTACCACTTGAGCTATCAGGACACTTAGATTTATATATATATAATAATTGTTGTAATATTATAAATATAATAAATATTATATATAATAATATATATAATATATATTGTGAGGCTTCGCCTCGTGACAAGCATTAGCGATTTATAATAATTCATAATTGTTCGTAGTTACACTAACTTTAGGATATAGTGTAATGCATGTTGGTGACTACTCACCCCCTGCCGCACACCCCTGAGGTGGCTTGCAGGGTATTTTGTAGATGTTGATGTAGATTGAAGAGGAGAGGGGTAAGTTATTAGTTGTCAAAACATACCAAAGTGTTTTTAATTATTTTGTTTATTCAATAAATTTGGAGAGATTCTATACAATTGTGAGACAACAGCATAGTAATCAGTATGGCGATATCTCCCATTAACAATATCAATAAAAAGTTGAATGACTCAATGATGGACCAAATTGGGAATTGGAATTGGGAAATTAACAGGGTGAAAAAAGTAAAAACATTTAAACAAGCAAACATTGTTATCATTAATTCGTTCCACAATCGATTTTTTTATTGTTCATAATAGATTTTGAGAATGAAAAGGAAAGGGTTATTTATTTGAAAGCTTTTACTGTATTGCTTCATGATACACTAAGTTTTTCGTTTGTCCATATGGAGCATATACAAATAAATTAGTTGGCGTATCGCATATAGTTGGCCGTGCAAAAAACATGGAATTTGTTATGAATCACTGCACAAAACCCAATGCTAAGCATTCCCAATCAACTTAACTAAGCTAAATGAATTTTAAATTATAGATATTTTTATGTAGTTGCAAATTCTTTAAATTAAGCATCCGGTGATAAATGGATGTGGTTTAACTTCAATAGTAAATAAAATCAAAGTTCATGATTGCTTGCCATGCTATCTCAACTTATAAATCAATTAAATCAATGAAATTATTTTGATAAGAGAAAGCAAGTAGTGAGGATCGTGTTCGTGATAAGACTAGTGAACTTGCTGCCCATCCTGAGAGCCCGCGTTCGTTCACCGGCAGTACTGATTATTTCCAGAGGAATCCCTATAACTGCTTAAGGTGGTTCCACCGTAAAATGACTTAAATGTCATTTTATTAATATTCTGTCTACTTATAAAAACAGTTGTTCTCTATCTGATATGAAAAACTAAATAATACCTTTCCACGCTATTTTATTCAATAATTGAACTTGAAATTACATGTTTTTCAATGGGGGAATGAGAGAAACACGGGGAAAATAGTATTTTTCCATAAAATATAAATGCCATTTTTGCGGAAAACTGTTTATAAGATGGAAATAATCCAGAGAAATTTAATAAAAATAAAATATAGGCCTCATACCACATTATGTTTATAGTTATTAGGGAATTACTGCCGTAATTGAAGTCAATATGCGGTAATTCGTGGGAAATGGCGCCGCAGTCGGCTACTATGGCTGGAAAAAAGTGCTCATTTAAAATACATTCGTTAAATAATCTGACTATTTTGTTCCTTACATTTGGTTTTCTGTAGGTAGCGCCTTTCATCAGTGAAAGCAGGATTTTTTGGACAAAATATAAAAAAAGTGGAATTTAGTATTTGTGTTGACTCACACAGTCGCGGCGGAACCTCCTTGAGTGTCATGTGGAGAGTGACCTCCACAGGGGAGTGAGAGTGGAGGGTGACATGTAGAGTGTTGGACGGGATGCAAAACTGTGTTTCCTATTGAAGCCCTCTGCTAAGAGCAGGCCAATCCCGACGCTTTGTTTCTCACAATCCATACTCCATTCGCCAAATAACCACCTGTACAAAGAATAAAATTCTTGTAATATTTACTGACGTTTTAATTAACTACCGGTCACATCCAAGTGTTAATATCATCACTGTTGGATGAAACTGGTCGTTTATTAAAGAGTTCAAGAAAGTTCACAAAGTTTTTATCTCTTGTACAACGATGAGAGTTTTATGAAGTTCAGCCCGATTCTATCGAATTCCATCCACCTGTCTTCCAAACCGATTAAGTTGAGAAAGAGAAGTATATTATTAGGGAAAAATAAATTTATCTAGAAGTCGGGGAAATCAAAAACGTAAAACGCATCCAAGTGTTAATAGCCAAAAATCAACAGAGTTTTTTGGTCTCCAAAGTAACAGCATGTTTAATACTTCGCTCTCGACGCTTAGCTATGCAATGTTAAGTTTTGGGCCAAATTGGCGAAACTGTCAGCGTCATATCCGTGATATTCGTATTGTGATATCCGGCTCCAAAGAATGGTTGATTGGTAGGAGGCGAATGGAAAACTGAAGTTATAAGTACCATTGAAGGTCGGTAGAAAGGTTGTTGAGGAAAGAATTAAGATGAGCAAAGACAGCGAAGTATTAGACAGGCTGCCACTTTGGAGGTCATCTGCTCAGTTGATTTTAGGTAAATAATAAAATAGTACTTGGATGAGTTTTATTACTTTATTTCCCCCACTATTAGATAAATTAATAAAAATATACTTCTCTTTCACAACTTAATCGGTCGGTTGTTTATTAGAAAGGAGGATCAACAACTGAGAAGGATAGCACCATGGAAGACAGGTGGATAGAATTCGATAGAATCGGGCTGAATTTCGTAAAAATCTCACTGTTGTACAAAAGATAAAAACTTTGTTAACTTTCCCAGACTTTAATAAACGACCAGTTTCATTGATGATATTCACTCTTAGATTAGACCGGTAGTTAATTAAAATGTCTGTAAGAATTAAAAATAAATATCTTTTGTACAGGTGGATAGGTTGGAAATGGAAAGGTTATTTGGGGAATGGAGGTTGATGTCTTGTCAAAATGGCACCAAAGTAGGGATCGCAGTCACTATGAAAAATATGCGATAGCGCTGGGATTCAAACTCAGGATCTCGAGATGGAAAACCCCGATTTTCGGTATTCTAAGAGCAAGACTAAACATTGATGACAACATTTCAACGATATTGACAGAATCTAAAAATCACCAATGCATGCTGTTAACCTTCACCCCCTGTGTTAATTATTTGATCGTAGAATGTTTGCTCTTTCATTCGACAGCGGTATTTGTCGAAAGGTTAAGGAGTGGAGGCCTACCTTCGCATCTTCCGTATTCCGAGTCGAGAGCAAAATCATTTTCCTTCTCTCCGTGGGCTCTTCCTCACCATTGAGAGGAGATAATTGCCGCGGTGGAGAGTCAAAGAGAGAAAGGTTCAGTCTCCTACGTGCTCGCCCTCTTCCGAGCTGACGCTGGCGTTTCACCGATGATCGAAAGGTCCAATCACCCACGTCCTCTCGACTACACTCTCGGCTACACCAGACGCCAAGGGCATCCCTCAGACTTCCTCCTCCATTCCTCTTTTCTCGCTCTCCCACTCTCGATACCTGCCAGTGGATGAGGCCCTTGACATATCAGCGGAAGTCTTCATGGATGGGAAAATAATTGAGTTCTCTAGGGTGAAGGTGGGCTCTCCAACGATACTACAGTGAGTGGCAGAGAAGGTATTTTAATGCCCTTTAGGCTTTCCGATCTCTAAAAACTAGTACTTCGATTTTCAGTGAACACTTCAACGTCAGACTTATTCGACGAAATTTCAGAGAGAATGATTTTTTATCGGAGTTTGGTATCCAATGATCACACCTCCTTTGCAGTGTACTTATCACGGTCAAAGAGTAGGCAATATCATCACCCAATGATGTGGAATTTTGGAGCGATATAGGAGGTATTCCAATGCCCTTTAGCCTTTCCAACAGCTACAAATCAATGCTTCCATTCTCAATGAGCACTTCAATTTCAAACTTACTCAATGGAATTTCAGAGAGAAGGATTTTAATCGGAGTTTGGCACCCTATCTTGCTGTGTACTTATCATGGTCCCATAGTAGGCAATATTATCACTCAAATGGCATGGAATGGTGGAGCAATAGAGGGGGTACTTCAATATCCTTTAGCTTTTCCAGCCTCTACAAACCAATACTTCCATTCTCAATGAGCACTTCAAATAGTAGGCAATATTATCACCAAAGGATGCGGAATCCTCCCAACCCTCGAGTTCAAAGCAGCTGAGTAAAATCAAAATTTAGTAGGTAGGTACTGCAGGGCACCCAACGGAATCTATCACATTTTTCTAGTGGAACAAGGGGAATGACCCATGCCATATTTTTGTAAGAAAATATTCATTAATTTTCCCGAATATTAGAATCAAGCCTTCGTATCGTTACTACCATTAGAAGTCTTACGTATATAATGCATCATTATTTTCAGACAAAAATATGCAAGGTCTTTCCATGTCAAATGATCCAAAGATGGTTGAATGCATAATTTTTGAAAACATCCATTTTATTTGCGCGCTCATTCCTATGATCGGTGCAATGGCAATTATATGCAACGATATTAAAAACTTTATACCTCCTCGTTTTATCACGGCAGACATTTTTCCAAGATGGCGCATACTCATTTTTGAGAATATGATTGTTTACTCTATGCCTAATATCTCGATAACTAATAGTGACTGAGGAGAAATACTGAAACCAGGTTTTTTTACTCAAACTAAAAAACATGTTCTTAAGTTTTTGTCTCTTACATTTCTTTATTGCATCAATTGAACTTGCAGTCAACATTTTATTTCCCCAAAAAAACTGGTTTTGAGACTCAAGGAAAGTGTACAGAGGATGAGAGTCATCAATTTGAAGCCCTTATTTTTAAATTAAAGTAAAAGAATAACCATAGGAAGTGTTATTACTGCGAAATTATCGTTTTTATTACATTTGCAAACAAAAATGGCATAAATACAGACATTTTTGGACTTAATTTTATCCGTTGGGGGAGCAATTAAGAATTTATGGCTTTCAGAATGCAAAAACACATCTTAAAGATAGAACTTGGAGTTTGAGATACTTCTTGTACGAGAAATATGGAGGTTGTAAACTAGCTTGGCACTCAAAATTAGTAATTTTTTGACTTAATTTTCTTCGCAAGGGGAGCATTTAAATATATGAAATAAAAGTGAGCTAACCCATTTCTGAATGTATTCCTCATCCCAGGCCCATCCATTTCGTCAATTTTTCATTAACTTTATTGGCCATCTTGTACAATACCCTATTTGAACGATATTATTGTTTAACTGAAATTTCTTCCCTCAATATTATTTGTTATTACCTTTTTGAACACTTAGACTGTTTAGCTAAGTATACGTAAAAAAATGAAGTTGGAATTTGAAGTTTCATTTGATGCAGGATACTTAATTTTTGCAAAAAATTAAAAAAAGCATTGTTCCCTTTTCATTATTTAACATCCTTTAATTGCTAATTTACCCTTATTTGTATGCATCCTAATTTATCTTTTGGTTTATTTTTTATGCTCGTATAGATGTGGCAATAACTACACCAACTTAAGATTGCGGTGAGTCAAAATAAGCAAAATATCTAATAAATGAAAAGGAAAACTTTGCCTCCTCTCCCCAACGCCTACCCTGCATGGTATTTATGGATCATGTTTTTCTCTTTACTCTTTGTACCCGAAGATGACGCCGCTGCATCGAAACTAGTCGTACCGTAAAATAAAATGTGGAATAGGACAAAGTTTTCCTTTTCATTTATAAAATGAACTTTCTCAAAGTTGAGCTTGTTACGATTGAGAAAAAATATGCAACCTTCAAATTTAGTCAAGTCAATGTTCTTAATCTCCACCAGTCTTTTGTAAGGGTTTCAAAATAGTGCATCTGGTGCCCTTAATTCCATGTTATCTCTTTATATATATTTTTTTAAACATAAGTTACATTCATTAACCCAGTTATAAGCTAACTGCACAATTCCAGTTAAATTATGAGAATTTATGATTTGTGTCCTTAGCAAACCTGCATAAAACAAGTCTAAATTTCACCTAACATTTTCCGTTTGTCAGTCAGCCAGGCACCGACAGAGGGTGTATTCCTCCTCATCATTCCCCTCTGAATCCCGCGGGCATTCCCGTTGACAGAGCGGGAACGACGGCTTCTTCCCGGATGCCTGTCCCATCCCTTTGGCATAGTATCCCTGACTTGTCAATTTTCTACGAAGTTGTTTGCACAAGGTTGAGTAAATACGATCCAAGGTACCGGTTTCCTCTCGTACAATTTGTCGACTCCGCAGAAGTAAAAGAGAAACGTACTCAAAGGGGAGATAGAGGTCTTAATAATTCGTGTTTACGCTCGTTCCAAACTTGTATTTACTAGTGTGTTCTTTTCCATTCGTCTCAATATATCCAAAGGGGACTTCCTGACCCTTCTGAATTTCGCGTCGTTTGTAACTCAGTGACTCTCCCATCTTTGCTACTCTCAGTGCAATGGAGTGTATGTGGGGCAAACTGGCAGGAAATTTAAAGCCCGAATCAAGGATCACAAACTAAGCGTGAACCATAGTGGTTGTAACTAGGGAACGTGAGCTCTACTTAAAGTGACAAGTTATAAAAATCTCCAATGGGCGGAATAAACTGGCACCACTCGTCAATATTACACCACAATTGCTGTGTTGGTTTGCGGGAAAAAAGGGGTAAATCCACGCTATTGATCAACCATAACCTCTCGACAACAAAATTAGGAAAAAGAGGAAAGTTTAAAAATTTAAGGTAGTTTGAGCGAAAAATCACTTCACCTAGAATTTGATGAATTTGGCCTCATTTTATAAAAAAAACTCATCTTTCCAATGATATGTAAATATTAAACCTTTGCCGAACTACTTTTCGAGCAGTTTGTCTGAAAATATAAGCTGTTCAACATGGAATAGATTACGGCTGTGCGCTCCAGTGGGAGAATATTAAACAAATTTGGAACTTCTAGCACCTAGATTTCGTCAAAAAACTAACGGTGTGTAGATTGGATGTTTTCTCAGCTATTTATAAAAATAAATCTATTACTCCCCACAGTAATGTTTACAGAATCTCAAAAAACCTGCTGTTTTGAAGAGTTTTCAGCCGTACGGCGGGAAAAAAAGAGTCAAGTTAAAGACTTATATAGCTTTATTTGTTTAATTATTGAGAATTTTGTTCATATATAATTGTCTTTGCACCATTAATATTACAATATTTATTTCTCATTTCTTACAAATGCTGAAATAAAAAAATAAAATTTGAATATAGTCTCCATCATGACTAGGGAACTATTTCGCTCAAAACACCTAAAATGAGGTAAGTTTTCTGGTCGACAGGTTGTGGTTGGTCACTGGCGTGGATTGACCCCTTTTTCCCGCAAACGAACACAGCAATTGTGGTGCAATATTGACGAGTAGTGCCAATTTATTACGGTCTTTGGAGATTTTTATAACTTTTCATAGTGATTGTAAATCATAATTTGCCAAACAACTTCTCGAGACTGGTCATAAGAGTGAATTTAACACGAAAAATTTATATAGAACTGATAATAGTCGTAAGTTAAATTATTTAGATTTGTAGAAACCGAAATTTAAATTATCTGACGAACTTTAATTCCTCTCAGATGTTTTTAACGGTTTTAAAATCCGACTTGTATCCCTATCCTAATGCCTGCCACAAAACCCTCACCACTAATTGTTCCCCCACTGCTGTCCTTATTGCAACCCAACTCCCTCCCTCCCTCACCTCTCCCCTCCCCAACACCGCCCCCCTCACCCCCACCTTAAACTCCCCCCCACCCTCTCGGTCCTTACCCCACTCCTCAAAGAAACATATATAAAGCCTTGTCGTGAAATGTTTGTTCAGTTGTCCCACCTCTCTTGAAAATGACACATAGTCGTCGAAATCGATCGGGGAATATATGAAGCTGTGTGGAATGTACAAAGTTTGTTCCATTAACTATGTTTGATTTTCTACTCTCATTATCATTTATATGCTGGACATGAGACTTCACTTTATTTCATTCTCTGCGATATCCACCAGGTTTCCAACTGCGATACCAGTCAGGAATTTTCGTTGATATGCATTTCATTGCATTTCCAGATATAAGTACAAATAAGGAGTTTGCATTTAGAATAAACATATGCACAATCCCTCATTGGATATATCTTTGACATGTTGAAACCTTCACCGAGTGTAAACGACTATAAAAATAGACCAGGTCTGGTCATATTTAAGAATTAATCGTTTCAAATTTTCTGAGTTCATGAATTGCTAAATCGCCGAGTTATCCGTTATTTATTTTTTATTTATTTTTCTAATTTATTGAGAAAAATATCTTTTCGTTTTTCTCATTCGGTCAGTCATCTTTTGAGTCTCAGAATTCAGCTTCTATTCATTAATTGTTTCAAGAGAGAGTTTTTGGCTGCACTGGGGTCGCAAACTGAGGGGTTGTATTGATAATTTAATCTATGCATACTCTTTTAAAGGATTTACTCTTCAATGCGTCACAAATTATTCTGATCTTCAACGCCATCACCACTCTCTTCAGCTTTTAGATAATATAAACCGCCAAAGTTTCAATTTCAGAATTTTTTTCATTGCTTACTATTTCGGACAGCGATTGACTGGTACGTGACAGATCTTGTTAAAATAGTTATGAGTCTAGGTGGAAGTTAATTGTCAAACTGTAATTATGGCTTTTATCAGTCTATTGGAATGGTTTTTTTTCTCTTCGAGGGATCATAAGGAATGCGAATCCGACTTGATTACAGTTTATTTTTGTTTCATCAACCTCTAAGGAGGAGCTTAGTAAGAATCAATGATAAGTCAATTTTTTTCAAAATATAATACCTTTCATTTTCATGCAATAAAAGAAATGTCAAATAAATTTCAAAGCAATAAAGTCTTGTGCTGCATGAAGTACACGTATTAAATATTTGTTGCCCCATTGTTCATTGCAGATAATTAATAAATCATCCCTTAAAATGACTTGGTTTCACAAAGTTTGTCCTGAATCAGTGTCTTACTATAGTTTTCCTATCCTGTAACTGGTGGAGATTTCAAGAATCGAATTATAGGAAAGAAATTACATTTTCAGGAAGGATCTTGAACTAGGTGACTCTAATAATATCGTCAGACCTTAAATTGCAATGCAGTTGCTTGATTTGACCTTACTCTCTGTTCATCTCAATTTGAATTATGCAAGAAATAAAATAAATAAAGTCACAATGGCGAAGAGTTTTTTATTTTACTTAACTTCAAATGTCCACTTCTCCTAGTTACCCTCTGGATGTTTGCATAGCTCCTAATATCCATTGTTTCCCTTGCCCAGTTAAAATACATAAGCATTAGTCCACTTCATCTTTTTTCACCTTAGAACGTTTTTCATTATTCCAGCTACAATATTAAATTTTCTGTGACCTATATATTTAATTCTCCTTTTATACCATGTGTTCTTCGTTTATCTTTTTCATTTTGGAAATTTTGACTCGTTTTCCTTAAAATGTAATTTATTTTTATTAGCTTTCTTATCACGCGTGCTTTTTTTAGTATGCGCGATTGTATTTTACTAATAACACTGATTCTTGGAATGAAACAGTATTACACAGTGCTTTCATGACTAAATTGCCATCATAGTACGAAGATACTATCATAAAGGTGTTCTAATAACTATGGACTCTCTCTGACTTAATAACTCCCTTTTTGTATCCCTAAAATTCCTACCTTTCCCACATAAAAACTATTTTCCTCAAGATTACTCCCACAAATGCTCTTAACGTTTCCAACTTCTTTTCATGACTTTCATTCCTATGATTTTCCTTTCCTTTTCGTATTTTTGCTCTATCATCCTCACTAACAAGACAAGACATACTTTCAATGTCTTTTTGATGCTTTGCTCAACTTTTTCCTTCAATTTTCTATCTTCCCCTTACATTTGTAAGAATAAGTCCACTCTCTTTTGTCCAACCAAAGAAACCTTTCTATCATTATTTACATATTAGCCTCATTTAGTGTAAGCAGATTTTTTATAAATGATACAAAGATGTATGTAATGGGTATTTCCATTTTCTCCCGAAACTAAATCTTGTATCCTATTAAAGTTGCAACGTGTCTCATGCGACCTTTTCAAAAAGCATCCATTACCTCCGTAGGACTGTAACTGTTTGTTATATTTGATCTAAACCAATGTGTATGAAGTTTTACGCCGATATCTATTTTCCTTCAAACTAGGAATAATGGGTCGGTCTTTCAAAGATCACAATCACGCACAATTGCAACTCAAATGTTTTTTAGTATTTAATCTAATTTTTTTTACCCTTTTGAACGAAAGGCTATTATTTTTTCTAGCCGTTTCTAGCACAAGTATAAGGAAGTAGGCAATTTATTATCCAAGGCAAAAACACCGAAAAATCACCCCTTTTGGCTTCCTTATTAATCACAATGAATGCCAGAAAATATGATGGACGTGGTGGAAGTGGAAAAGGAGGGTACTTGTCCGCGTGCCATTCAAACCCCTTCAATCAATTCGCCTCCCTCTCTCTCATAAACTTACTCCATTCACTCCCGAGGAGTGCTTGACGCTCGGAGTCAATTACACCCCCTGCCCCTCACCACGTTTGTTGTCCCTTTGATTGAGCAGGAGAGGAAAGGGTGCAGTGGGTCCCACAGCTGCTGATGGGTGCCTGCGACTGGCCACTCAGGGTCCACAAAAGGCCGCCACTCGTCGCATATCCTGCCCAAAACCGACACCGATGAGCCCGTGCATCAGAGGGAAACAGCAGCTGTTTGACTGGTAGGATAGGACTGCGTTCAGGAAAAAACGCTTAACAATAAATAAAGCCTAAAATACCAAGTATAAAAAGTAATTGGACAGGCTATAGGAGCGAGATTTTTCTTATTGCCGATAATTAGAAGCAACGCTAGCCCCAAAAATATTAAGAAAATAATATACGAGGCATTTCTATAGCCCAAACTATTGTATGCCATAGGTATCGGCCTGGGCAGGGATGCTTAGCAAGGGATCATTGGAAAAGTTACAAGTAACTGAGAAAAAATCCTAAAATCTAATCTTTACATCCCATAATTCATAAGAAATGACATGCTGTACTCAAAAACAGGAATCATAAAATTCGGAATGCACATACAACAGCAGGCAGAAAGCTACAGCAAAAATAGCGAGAAAGCAAATTTCAAAAACTAAATATCGTAGGTGTAAATAAAATTTTGGAAAACGACAAATACAAATGTCCCGAAAGTATTATCGTTAATGAGAGGCAAGGGTAGCCTTAAATGAAATGGTAAAACAATGAAACTGGATCTGTTAATCGCTGCATGCCAGCAAAGGACCACTCAACCCTGCCCAGCACAACACCCCTTCAAATGTGGGGGTTAAAGAGAAAGGACCCCGCGACACCACAATTAATGAAAACCTGTAAAAAAACAAAGTTTTGAGTATTTATTGATGCTACTTTAAACGTTGTACTATGAAAATCGTTATATCGTCGATAATCTCCTGTATAAAAAATTGCTATTTCACGATATTTTGAACTTATATACAAGATGAACAAGATATAATAATGTATTTATAATAATGAAAACAATGCATCCATAACTCCAACATAATAAATCTTGACATTAGTATTGTACAATTTCAGAGTAACTTTAGGTAGCCTTGAAGGAGGACCTGTTTTAAGGTTACCAGCAATTTTTTTGGTTCTGCTTTACAACTCATATATACACATAAAGCATATGTTAAAGGGATTTCAAAATTAGTACAATATATCAGTGTATACATAAAACATTAACCTTTGGTTACTCGGGTTCCCGATTCCAACGCGATTACTCAGGTGGGGTGTCATACACCCCAATTACATTTTGATATAAATATTCATAAACAATATAAAAAATGCCGAATTATGTATTTTATTTCTTTAATGGCATTGTTAATTTAAATAAAATTGTTGAAACAATAGAATAAATTTTATTGCAATAAAAAATGCTGTTGTCTTAAATGATTACAAAATTTAAAAAATTTTGACAGATTGGTTTAATCCTGCTCATTTCCTGCTGTGCAATTGTTACATGAAGGAATTACTTGGTCCATACATATATATTTATGACAGGCATGGCATTGAAATCTTGATTTTCGGTCTTTGACCCTTGGACAATCTTCACATCTTCCCTGTTTTGATTTCTTTGCTGGCGGTGGATTCGCAATTGACGGGCACCTTCCGCTTATTCTCTGGAGCTTCAGTTGAGTTCCCTTGGTGAGATGGCCTTTATCGTGCCTTCGGCGCAAATGTTCTTGTATTAGAGACAAGCCTAATTTCTTCAAGATGATTCTGCGTCGCAATGACTGCTTAGTATTACTGTAGTAAATTACTTGAGAATTGATTCCAGCAATGTTGAGTAGGGAAAAGAACACAGTGAGCGGCCATCGCCTACTATTTCGAGAAACATTATAAGTACCATACAGTTGGTCAACTGTGTCCACCCCTCCTTTTGTTTTGTTATAAAAAGTTATAACTTCGGGTTTCTTTTTCTCACTGGTGGACTGGTCGATTTTGGAGTCATTGTGCATTGCCGAAATTAAATTTACTACCTTGTTTTTTTTTGGGATAAAAGAAACCAATGCCAGGTTCTCCTTGAATCCGAAGTAGCTTGAATAAACTAATCTACCTTTTGGATTAGAAAATGCTAATGGGATTTCTTTCTTGTTCTTACGTATAGTTCCTACGAGTGTTAGTTTGTGATCATGTACAAGTTTATTGGCCAGAGGAACACTCGCAAACCAATTATCAACTGTTACGTTACGCCCAGTTCCTGAGATTTGTGTCACCATTCTTTCCACAATATCAGCTGGGGTGTTACTCACATTGTAGGGACCATTTGGCTGTCTACCAACGTAAACCTCTAAGTTGGTAGTGTAAAAAACCTTCGAGTCCGTCATAGCAAAAATCTTGATTCCGTATTTCGCGGGCTTCGAGGGAATGTATTGGATGAACGAGCACCGACCACGGAAAGCTTCTAATTTTTCGTCAATTGTAACACATTCACCGACACTATAGTGGGTTTTGCACATACACAAAGAGATCGAATACATCTTGGATTGGAGCCAGTTTGTCTAGACTACGGCGATCAACCCGAGTGTTACAATCATCAAATCGGAGACACTGAAGTAGGAACCGAAACCGAAAAAGTGACATTGTCGCAGGAAATATTTCGACGCCAGTTCCATCGTTCTGCCATAAATCTTCTAGGTTTTGCCGACTAGAGCGGAAAACACCAAGCAGATAGAGAAGTCCAAAGAGTGCGTTTAGCTCTACTATGTCTGTTTTTGATACTCGGGATTTATCTTTGTATCCTGTGGTGGCTTTCTCAATGAACACGTTTGTACTATCAAATATGATTTGGGTTATGTTGGGGGATACGAATGATTGAAAGCACTCAGTAAGGGACTTAGCATATCTTGCATTCCCTTTGACACCAGATGCCTCAGTAAGTATATTGTTCGACCTCTTACGTGTTGTTTTTGACTGTACCTTGGACCACAGAAACGTCTTGTCCTTTCCGAAGAAGAATGAATCCTTTTCAAGTTCTCCCTCATCTTCATCATCAGCGTCTTCATCGGAGTCTGTATTGTGGTCACTCTCGCTAATATGTTCTTCTTCCAAGTCAGAATTGCACTCTGGTTGTAAAATAATATCACCGTCTTCAGTCTCTTCCTCACTCTCAGAATCATTTTGCAGGAGTAATTTTTCGATTTCTTCCTCTTGTAACATCTGCAATTGAAGTCAGGTACGCTTACTTGACTTTAAGATCACTATAAACTACCAAATATATTAGCCATATTCTATACAACACTAAATTTTCTTACCTTTGAATTCATTCTCGTCACTGCTCGGGTGGGGTGTGACAGACCCAAAAGACTTCCGGCACTGCTCTGGTGGGGTGTGAGGTACCCCGAAGCTGAATTTGTGGTCGTCACGGTTCAACGTTCCACATTAGACTATCGGTGCGATTGTGTTTACAAAATAGAGACAACACGTGACGATAACACGAACTCTCAGAATGCATGCTCAAACCATCTAGGAGTATCAATGGAAACTTTGTATGCTGGGGTTCTGTACACCCCACCCGAGTAACGAAGGGTTAAAGTTATTTACTCAAATACAACACAGTTATCATAAATCCTCCAGATTTTCTTTAGTTAGAAGCAAAGGCTTTACACTCTTTGATACTGTATTCACTGAATATCTAGTTTTCACTCCTTTTCCTGATTAACTCTCGTGAAACGATCTGCTATCACTGGATGAGTGGCAGAGGAATTCGAAATAAACACCGGAAAAAGTAAAATCTATATATATTAATTTTGTAGCGTGTTAGTCATTCTTTATCCATTTTGTTTATTTCTCTCTCAATTCTTGAGAAATAAGGTTTAGTGCATTAAATGTGGATTCTCTGTCTGTATGATTTGGTATTAGTTTTGGATTTTTATCAGTTGGTGGTGCAAAGAAAAATGCAAAAACCGTGGCTATTAAGCTCATAATCCGCAAAAACTGCTTAACAACGATGAATTTATTTAGGTCAGCAACGGTGAAGTAAACAAACAGTACTCATTAAATTACGATCAGTTACAAACCGTATGGGCATATAAACGTTGCTAATTTATCTTTTTCATATAAATTTTGATTGCACTACGATATCTGAATTACTTTATATGTATTGATTTTATTTCCCTTGATATATAGTTACTTTCACGCGAATAAAGTTATTTAGTGAAGATATTTAGAAACTATCCGGGTGAATGTTTAAATGTACGCCACTCCAAAACAATAAGGTATATGTCAAATTTCTGTTAACTCAACGTTAATATAATAAATTATGTGACTTGATGTTGCCCTTCCCTTGATTTGGTTTTATAGCATAAGCTATACGATTAGCTAGCGTAAGTGAAATGAACCTCAAGAGTTTTTCATACATTAAAGTATCTGGATAAGTAGCAAAGGTCGTAAACGTTTCAATATATTTGCATGTGCCGATCTCACAGTATTGGCACAAACTTCACGTCGAAAGTTTAAAAGTACTACTTATACCATTAGGAATGCTATATGAATGTGCGAGAAACTGACCTCAGAAATAACTAATTACCAGTCTTTGTTAATATATATGTCAAATATTGCTCCCGTGCTTGCTGTTTTGGGGAAGTAAAATTGCCAGTGGGGCACCTAAAGAGCACACCAGACGGAGACCGGTGGCAAAATCTTCTCGGGTTTGCCACCGGGTAAGGCTTTTAAAGGCTACCGTTTCGACGAGTGACACTCCCTCATCGTCATCAGGGCTGAGACTGATTGCCGAATTGGTCCATGCCGGGTCTTTATAGCTGGCCAAGGGCGGTTGAAAACCCAATGTTGACCGGCTCGTTCAAGGCGGTTTGAATTTGAATTGTAACCGCGACCGTTTAATTTTACTGAGTAGCGGTCTCCATATTTGGTTGGCAGACTGCACAGAGTCTCGATTTAACTTCTTCTCCTCCAAACTGTGTAAAATCATTGTTAACGAGAGGAATTATAATAAAAGGTGTCATCAGAGATACAGACAATAAATTTATCCATGACCAAGAACGTAGCGAAGAGTGGAGACCAGTGATTTTCTAACTGTTCTAGGCTTCCCAAACACATCTCAACCCAACTCCAATTCTCTCTTATAAATGTGATTAATTCATAAATAATAAAACAAAACTATGTCCAATATTTCCCAAAGAATACCTCCACCAAGAGGGAAAACGTTGTTTTTTAAGCCACCAACCTGCAACAATGCTCGTTTGCGCCATTAAGATAGGTAGGTAGAGGGGCGGGGAAAAGGAAGGAAGGGAGGAGAAAAAGCCGGCGTCGGCAACAGCCTACTCTTAAAACAGGACGCCAATGGGTCCAGAGTTGAACGTTCCATCCTACGGGCGGATATTACACTTTGAAGTGATCTCCACGCAGCGCCAAAGCTGGTATCGGTATTCCACTGGGAAATCTCCGTCACTGCCGGGATTTAAAGCCGGGTCCCTCGTGGTGGAAAGCCAGTTCTCTAGCCACCACACCGATTTGATCTCCAGCTAAGCATGGAATTGGATCCTATCCCAAAAAGTAATTTTATGTTAAAAGCATTATCTGCGGGAGTTTCAACGGTTCTAAATGTGCTCTTTATCGGAAACATCGTTCAATAGACATATTGGAGATAATTAGCGACTAAACGGTCTTCGTAATAGAGTTCAAATTACAACTCTTGGTTCACTGGTTCCTCCTAATGAAACTTAAAGAGGACATGAAAAAATATCGACCTGCTGCAACATCTGCTTTGCCATATCGTACAGCTCCCGGGAAAGGAGAGAAAAATAGCGATTGTGGGAGTAGGGGACGCTGAAAGAGCTACTTCCACTGTACGAAGGTGGAAAGGAAATGTTAAGAGGTTTTCCCTAAAGGGATTGGCGGGAGTATAGGTCACAGAATTCCATTCGGTCAGGGAGAGAACGGAGCTCCGAGGAAAGAAGGAATACGATCAGGGTCGAGTGGATGAGGAGAAAAGGGATTGAGGTGAGGGGGGTATGCGCGGAGGAGTTGAGATAAGATTGTAGGCGAAGAAAGAGGCACCAGCAAACGAGACATAAAACGAATTGAAAAAGAAAAGTCTTTATTTGGACCTGTTCCATATGATTCTATTTTCCAAAAACATTGCGTTGAAATATCGAACTCTCCACTATGCCACAACTCAAATAACGAGGTCAAATTGTGACTTCATCTTTGGGTTGGCTGGTTGGCCGAAGAACATAAGATCCAACAATCCTCTTCGTCAATCAGAACCAAGCCAACCTCTTATCATGGGCATCTTATTTGCATGCCCAATGTAGGATACATAGAAATGATGTTTAAATAACGTTTTTTATACCACTATTTAGTAAAATATTCATATCGATTCCACATTTAATAAATGAAAGTTTAATTTAAATTTCAGAAGTATTTCTGTAAGCATTCCCAATGTTTGATTGTGCTGAGTTCCAACCAGTTAAGGAAATAAGAATAGTCTTGTGATAAGTTCGAAGCTCATGCGAGGGATTAATTGGCACACTGTTGGACGTACAACTTACATACTGCATTTTAGTTGAACGAATACGTGGAAGAAAACAACTAAAAGGCTTCCAAAGCTCCTTCTTAGGTTTAATGAAAATTCATTTCTCAGCATTATTACTTAAAGAAAAAAATATGGAAGTATTTCAATTATGTTTTTCATGATAATTGCTGAAGTATATATCATACGTATCATTTAAATCATATATTAAGGGACCTAAAAACTCTACAGCTATGTTCAGAGAGCGGGAAGAACTAATTAAATCAGCCTGTCTCCTCAAAAATTACTCCTTTTCTAGGGTGGCTGTTTCCATTTGCTGCGCCAACTGTGGCTTCCAAGAAAGTTCTAACTCCACTAGCATTACGTTGATAAGGATTAAAGCCAGAGCATCTTTTGAATTATAACCTGGAATCTTTGGTCAATAAACGGGCCTTCCCATCTAGGGTAAAAATGCCGCAAAAGGCTAAAAACAGATTGCGATGCCACCTGATAAATTATATTGACGGAAAATGGAAGTTTCCTTTCAACTTTGCCTGCTTTATGATTGCTGTTGGAATTTCCCAAATGAAGCCTCCAGTTTCTCCTATGATTCGCTAATGTTCAGTATGGTTGTCTAAACTGCAAAAATGAATTTTCTCTGGTCTCGATTTGTCAAATATAGAAAAATAAAATAGACAGCCAAGATTATAACTACCTTACGTGCTATACGAGTACAGTGGCCATTATTACATAATTGTTTATGCAGAAACTACATATTTTACGCTGCATTCTTATGATTGTAAATTTTCCTTGTGTACATGAATAAATAATGGAGATATAATTGATCTTCACCATCGGGGAAAAAGGTTTTTCGATTCAAATAACTGTGAACTGGTTTCGCAGTAACTTTATCGGAGCCACCCGCTGATGGTTACACAATGGAGGATTATAATACGAATGCTTTTTGATATTACCGTTGAAATCAAATTTGCAAAGGTTTTCATATAGATTTACGGACTTTCATCGAAACATTAAGGCCTAGTAACCAAATTACTAATGGTAGAAAATTTTATTTTTTTTCTTTTTCCCCAAATCGACATCCGACGTCATTTCATCCATCGATCATAGCCCGTGGTTTGATTTCCGGTGACGACGGAAATTATCTCAAAGTATTTTTTCTAAATATTTTTACTGAAGTGAAGTGGATATCTTCACAAAAGCCTTTTTAAGGCATCTTTCGGAATGTAATGGGTATGAAAGGGAAGAAGCGATGGATGAAAATATGGCGTCGCGGCCGTTATGGGAAGGTTGCCCGTCCATTCAACTTTTAGACTCCTATATCCCTGGTAATTTTTGTAATATTTTTAGAAATGATTTGCAAATTATCATTTGTCATAGTTCTCTGCACGATAATGTAAAAAGAAAAAATCATGATAAATCCCCATTGTAAATTCACAGTGACAAATGCATTCACATGGTACCACGTAAAAATAATCTCAATTGTTAGGAGGTAAATTGAACTAACTGGGATGTTGGCGGAAGGATATATACAATTATACATGGTGATCCTGTGCTTGCATATGAGAATACATGTCGCGGCATAACGGGTACTACGAGTCTATGCGAGTTGGATGTTCCGTTCATATTGCCTATTAAGGAGTCAACATTGTGATGTGAACCCTGGCCTAATAAAGAGCCTCTATTCTCGATATCTGAATCTGTCGGATTCAAACAGATTTTTACTCTTTCCTCGTCTCCTAATGGAGTCTTAGTACTCATATAACTTTGATTTCATGCATTATTTACACATCACGTGATTCTGTTAAACTCATTAGTCGGTATCCTTTCATCAAATTTTGACACACTATCCTATTTATTCATGTTAAAATGGTCTAGAATTGAGCACTACCTAATAACTATTTTTTGTATTTGTTTTTAAAATTTTGTTTTTGACAACAAACGTTTTTAAAAACATGATAAAGCGACTCAATTATATCCTTTGTTTGCACCTCAAAAAATTTTAATGATATTGTGTTTGGCAGTTGGAAGGAAGCCTTAAGAACGCATGCTGGTAAAAAAAAACATGTTTCCGTGAATTCACGAGTCTGCGAGCGGGTAACCAGATTATATTTCTACCCTCTAACCTTTTGATATGGAATGTAATCTAAAAAGAAAGGGGGATTAGTTTTCCTGAACAAAGTTACCTTAAACATGGAAAATATTTCATTTAGTATTCATGAATACATTTTTATGAGACCTGTATTTGCATACTCTTTCTCTCTACATTCTTTTTACTGTAAGGATATTATTTTTTGCTTTAATTAAGTCTAAGGAAATCATGCACAAATAATGTTATTCCACGCGTGAAAGCTCTGTTTGCAATAGTAGTACCTATTTTCCTTGTCCCTGTGTATCAAACTATTTTTAAACGCCGTTGGTTTAACAGAGGACCGAGGAATAATGTCGTATCCAGTTGAAGAACTATGCGCAGGCACTGTTTTTTGTGATCCTCTCTAGTTAATTATTTGTATCATCCATGCATCAATGCGAAGAATGAAAATGTGTTACACATAACTAAATTTAAATTAAATTTAGTTATGTAGCATAATGCTTTCGGGCAATGCTGCGTTTTGTTCATTATGAAAGTCTCTACATTTCGCTTCTCTTACTGTAAGCGTCATCAGGAGAAAGAGCGTTTACCGGCTTTAGTTCGCTCTTACATAGCATCGATGTCCGTTGCACCATTGTAAGAGAAGCAAAACAAACAGAAGCAATGAGTTTTTTATAACGAACAAAGCGCAGCATTGCCCGAAAGCATCAAAAGTCTGATAAAGTCTACATAGATAAGAAAGCTGCGAAAGTCTTCAAACATAAATTTAGTTATTTTTCTGGGCAGCCTTCAAAACATAATTTCAAAGGCTAGTTAACAAAAGTCTGACCGTTTTTTGTACCAAATTCCTCTCTTTCTAATGTGCTCCAATTATTTTTTCACTTCCGTTATTATTATTCGGAAAACCCATTACTTTTCTCGCATTCACGTATGCCATTCCTCTTAATGTGGTTTGAGCGAGATAGTTCCCTAGTCATAATGGAGACCATATTCGAATTTTATATTTTTTTTTTAATTTCAGCGTCCTTAAGAAGTGTGGTATAAATATTTTAATATTAATGGCACAAAGAAATAGTTATATATGACCAAAATTCTCCGTAATTAAATAAATTAAGCTACCTAAGTCTCTAACTTGACTCATTTTTTACCGCCGTGCGTACGACTGAAAACCCTTCAAAACAGCAGGTTTTTTGTGATTCTATAAACATTACTGTGGTATCTAATAAATTATTTTTTATAAATCATTGAGAAGATATGCAATTTAAACACCGTTAGTTTTTTGACCAAATCAAGGTACCAGAAGTTCTTAATTTGATTAATATTCTCCCTCTGGAGCGCACAGCCATAATCTATATCCCATGTAAAACAGCTTGTATTTTTAGGCAAATGGCTCATAAAGTAGTTCAGCAAAGAGTTGATATTTTGATATCATTGGAAAGATGAGAGTTTTTTCTTTAAAAGCACTTCAATAGTGCCCTCTGATGATCGTATATTTTTTTTCGACGTCTAGTAAGCAAAAAAACTTTCATCTACTCTCACGGTAGGAGACACCCGATGCTCTGGGTAATCACCGTGGTCCTCAAAATCGGCCAATCTCTTTAACCAATGGAAATTATGAACACTCGAAAAAAAATATTATAACAAATCAATAAAAATGGGAGGCGAGTGCATTTGTTGGTAATGAGTGACTCTCATATTCTCTCGTCTTCTTCGATTCTAGAGCCGACCCTTCTTTTCTTTGTTCATAACTCTGACGTAGTCACCCATGTCTTTGTACGTTTCTCTAGTCACAGATATCATTGGAATTGGTGCAATTGGGATTGTACTTTGAATTTTCCAGGAATAAGCCAGGAAGAGACATCCTTATTCTTGGGAGGTAATCAAGGAATATTGTTGGCGGAGTTTCCATCTGGTAGGAATGAAAAAGAACGGAATGTTCACGGAACACCGAATTTCTCTTTTGGTACATGATGTTGGAGCTCTTATTTCTGTTTTTTAACGCGAAGGTCGGAAACGTTCGTGTTTCATCACAGCAGTTCCAATAATAATAATGATCAACGGGACTGAAATATGACTTCTCTCCCCTTCAGGAGCCAACTCATTTCACTTCGGCGTCTGCCTGTGGTGATTTCTTCTCGGTGGGTGCTCGCCCTACGCACCATTCTCCTTCCCCGCTCTGCACCGCGTCCCTTTTCCTGCGAATAGTACCCACCCTTAAAGTGGCGGAGCAGCGGAATGAAAAATTCAAATGAGGCGAGTCACATCTCTGATGATACCCGGTAAATTTCAGCTTTTCAATCTCTCCGCTTGGAAAGTTTTTTTGGTAACCATGCAACCTTTTCCCTTACAAGGACAAGAGAACCCATAGCGTAAACTGTACTCCATAGACGTTTTTGTGTGAACACTTTGAGTCTTTCCATAATTTGTCATGAGAAAGACTGCTTCCATTCAATCCTTTATTATTCGCTTTCGCGCAATACGTAGCTGCTATTCATTGCTGACAACGTTAAAAACAAGAAGTCATGCATATAATAAGTAAATACTGTTTCATTAGGATATGAAACATTTTCCTATACGCCATCTATTCTGGTTTACTCATTAAAATATATGATTGGTATATTCAAATCCCCTGACTGAACATTATTTCATTATTTAATTGCAAGAATGCTGTTTTGTTGAGTCCTAATCAAGTGATATTGCTAATTATTAAGCTCAAAATATGAATGAACTTAGAAAAATTATTATATTAGCATTTTACTACGAAAACTCTCTAAATCCTTGACTGTTTTAGCCGTGAGGTTAGTGGTTTTGGCATGTAACCCCCATCTTCCTGAAAGAGATTTTTGTGGGAGAAATAGGAACATTTTTCATATCAATGAATATAAAAATCAATACTTTTAGTTCTATATGCAAGTAAGAGGCACAGATTTATATTTCCAATTTAAAAAGCTTTTTCAATTCAACATTATAAAAATTATATAATCGGTTACAAGTGTATGACACCTTTAGTACGGTCGTTTTTCTTGCCATCACAGTGTTTGAAGGCTGCGTCCTCACGAGAAAATAGTGCATTCAAAAAATGAAGGTAACGCTTCTATTCCAAAGTTGTTAAAGTATAAGTAAGTTTGTGAGCATGAACCGAAACTTCTGGGTAATAGTAGCTATGACAAGCCAAAGATTTTTATAGATTGATTTTTTGCTGTTAAACAAGTTTAGTCACGATAATGATGGCAAAAATCTCTGACAGTACAAAAATTAACTGTAATTCTAAATGAGAAGTAGTTGTAAGCTCGAGTCTATGACGTGGGCGTTATACTAAGATGAAATGAGGTACGCTTTCATCGTGGGTTAGTGGAATTGGAGTTGAATGGCTGAAGGCGGGGATGGCTTAGACAAGAGGCACGCTCAGTATTCGGGAGTATCTTAAACTTCATAACCTTCTCTCAATGATAATGCAATGGAGATGGCAAGGTGAATCAGTCCTCCAATCCTGAAGATGAAGCGTCCCACAATTGAGGTAGTTTAAGCGAAAAATCACTTCAGCTAGAATTTGACCTCATTTTAAATAAAAATTCTCATTATTCCAATGATATCAAAACATTAACCTCTTGCTGACTAATATGCTTAAAAATATTAACTGTTTTCTCATTGGATAGATTACGGCTGTCCCTTCAAGAGGGAGATTATTGAAAAAAATTAGGAATTTCTAACATCTAGATTTCATCGAAAAACTAAGTGTGTAGTTTGTATGTTTTCTCAACTAATCATAAAAGTCAATCTATTACTCTTCGCAAGAACTTGACAGAATCTAATTAAAAATCAAAAATTAACTCTTCCTGCCTCACCAGCCATTAATCAACGTGTTTTTTTCATCCTCAACCATGCCCAAATATTTGTTTTTTTCTCCTCCTCCCCCGTAACTTCAACAACAACGAACACAAATAACAAACTCCTGTACCTAAATAGATGCCGTAAATCGGTGAAACACGTCGTGCAATAAAATTTTGGGGAAAAGTACTAAGTATTATCATTATTCATGAGTACTTAATTTCTCGACACGCGCATCAAATTAAAAATCCATCATAAGGTAAAATGAAATTCTTGACTCAGAGAAGATCTCGAGAAGACATTTAAGGAATGTCCTATAACTCTTCTACCTATCTACATTTATATAGCGAGTTTTTTTGCAAATTAATGCTGTATCTCGCATCCCAAACGCCACTTTTCTTTATCATCCCAGTCTCTAGGTTTTAATCTTCTTCTTCTTATTTCCAACTCTATATTTTCTTCCATTTATGTCTAGTTCTTCCTCTTTTAATTCTTTCCACTGGATTCCATTTCCAAACCCTTGATGATATTCCTCCCTCCTTCATGCGTCTTTGATGTCCGTACCATTTCAGTTGTTTGTCATGTATTTTTTCTAAAATTGTTTTTTTTTGTTGGCATTTTTTTTCCCTAATATAGTTATTTGTTACATGATCTAACAAGGTTAAGTTAAAAAATCTCCCCCAGCATGACATTTCAGCCGACATTAATCTCTGAAACATATTTTTATCTACAACCCAGAACTCTGACCTGTACGTCATTACTGGTTCTATCATTGTTTTAAAAATATTTATTTTAGTTTCGTAGGTTATGTTCTGGTTCCACACTGTTGGATGCAACATTTTAATCATTCCTTTTGCTTTGCCTACTTTCTTAAAAATGTTGCTGTTGTCTCTTCCATCTTCACTTATCGTAACTCCACGTTAATCATAGGAATTGATGTGTTTTATTTTTCCACTTTCCAGCTCTATTACAAATTATTGCGTTTTGTTTGTATTTACCTGTAGCCGCCATTTACTAAATTCCTCCACTAATTAGTTCAGCATATACGCAAAAGCTTCCTGGTCTTCTGCCATTATCATCAGCGAATCATATTCATCATATTATTATGAAGAACTATGAACATGGTATATATGGGGGTATTTTCTACCCATATTACGATTGGGATGCATTTCTTCTTCCTATTTTTTAAGGCGGCGTACAGAAATATTTTTAATAGAGTGGGCGAGAGGCAACATCCCTGTTTCACTCATTTTGTTTGTGAGAAGGGTGAGGATATTGTGCTTCCTACCTTGATAGTGCTTTTACTGCATTTATATATGCTTTATTTATACCGGCTTCGACCATAACCATCCATAATATTTTTTAGAGGGACGGAATCAAACGCCTTTCGTAGATCAATGAAGATGACGTGAAATTCCCCGCTTTTTGTTAATTTCTTCTCCATTATATGCTTTAATGTAAATATATTGTCTATGCGTGATCGTGCTGCGTGACCTGACTATATTTAACAATGCAAATGAGCTGTTACTACTGTAACTACATTGAGAATTCTTCTACCTCAATTTCCCATTTAATAAGCGTTCCAATCATTGCGGTTGCAAAAATTATGTGGTACGCAGTCATACGCACTGGTGCAAAGATGTACACCAAAGACGGTGAAATTCGCCATGAATAAAAATCATTTGACTTCACCGCACCGGGATCACGGTCAAGTCTTATGAATTTTTTCAAGTCTTTCCAAATTGAAAGTATTAAAGTTTTGCTGTAACGGTTGAAACTGGGGAGATTATTCTCGAAGGGTAATGTCGGGCAGGTAATGCAACATACTCGACAAGTCTCAAATTTTGAAAGATATTTATTGAATTTTCCCAGTTTGTGACGGCAAACTTCCGTCATTGTCAAGGCTCGAAAACTCTGGAGCCCTTATGAATATGTTGCTAGTTTCTCTGTTAAATTAACCACTGTCTAGACGTTCTTTAGGATTCAAGCTGCCAGCATATATAGACTCGCATTACGAGTATCGAAAGTTTTATTCCTATATGTGGTTGCTCATTTTTGAATAAGCGGTGAACCTTTTGCTTTCAAACCTGGAATATACGATAATGGAGATCACAGTGGTCTTTGCCTCAGCATATTTTTTTTACGGAAACTTGATAGTCATTAGGAGTGATTAGAGACTGTTTCTTCAAGTGCTAGCGGGAAATTTCCCCAAGGTAAAGACGCTTGACAGAGGTTGATGAGGAAGAAGGTGGCCAAAATGAGTAAGAGTGAGGAAGTTTCTCTGGCGGTGGCTCTGGCTGTTTAATGCCGTCTAATTTATTCCACCACACAACTTCTCCAAAACGCGATTCCCAACCCCGTTCTTTTGCTCTCTCTCTCCACCCTCCCGCGTCTCCATGGTGACGCACGAGTGACGCGGAGGGAAAAATAATAACGCCACCCGAAACGTTTTCATCCCCGGAGAAAGGAAAGAGGGTTGAAGGGGGGGATGTTACAGTATTCAATCACGGGCATCATCTCATGTACTCACTTATGTCAGCCTCCACCCCCTTCTCCCTCCCCAACCCCGACATGTGTGGCTTTCCCAAAGAGGAATGCCTCGTAGTGTATTTCCCCGCGAAATGTGTGCATAACTAACTCGTGTGTGGGTCCGTGCGTGCGTATTTAGCATCCGAGGGGTTCTCCCGGTTTGCACGGTGTCACCTGAAGAGGGAGAGAGAGAGGGTGCGGGCGGCGCTCGTCTTCTGTCGTGATTGACGCGCTGTCGAGAAAGCGGCGGGAAGAGAGGTGGCGCTTCGAGGGCAGAGAGAGAGGCGCCTCCTCCGAGATTTCCGACACCTCCTCCCCCGCTAACCCCCGCCACCCCCCCCGCCACCCCCTTTCACGCCATATATTCGTCACTGGCGCCGCCAGAAAAGTAGATTACCGCGCATTTTTCATTCCCCTCTTTCGAGATTTATTACCCGCCATATATCATCCTCCATTTTCGCGTGATTCTAGCTCAGGCTTCCTCTCCCACCCTCAACACTACCACCTCCTCTCTTTTTACCTTTACCCCCCTCATCCTCTACACAGACGCGCATCCATCTTCACCTCACCTTCCCCGCCCCTCAAACTCATCCGTACCACCCACCTCTTCTTCTCACCTCTCCACCTCGGTACGAGTGAAAGAGGCTCGTGTAATAGAAACCCCATATCGCGCGCGCCCTGTCGGGAAACAACAACAGCAGAAGCGGGGGGAGGGACCAAGGAGGGTGGAGACGCGAGCTACAGAGCGCGGCTAGCGGCAGAGGCGCGCGGAGAATATTTCCACCCTCCTCCACACTCGCGAGGGCGCCGATAGAGTGTTCCTTTCCCCTAATAGAGACGGCTGGCACTTTCTACCTCGCATCTACTAATCCTCCCTCCCTCCCCTCCCTTCAATGGCGGTATCTCAAGTATTGCAATCCTCCGCAAATTTAGAAACAAAAACATTGAAATATCTTCCTTCATACCAAGGTGACTTATTTGCTTTGTGCGTTTGCTAAGGTAACTTCTACTTAATTATCACGTCTCTTTCAATCACTTGGTTGTTTAGCTTAAATCTACGAAGTAATTTGTAATAATCTTCCTCGAAATCTTGTGAGACTGGTTAAATGTTTACAGCAAAAATACTATATAAAATGTTACGGAAGTTTTAGAAACTATATACAGTGCAAAAGTTCGTTAAACACCCGCATACTTGCAAAAAGACATTAATTAGAACTTGGAAAGTTAATGCAGACATAACAGACGTGAGACTAGAAGTTGTTAGCTAAGTTTGGTAGACTTTATACCAAATTTCAGCTCACTAGGCTACCTGTGGAGCAACCTATCCATCAAAAGTTGATGACAGCTATTATAATCCATAGAGTTTCACTTGCAACAACTAATATATCGTGAGGCGTCCACTGATGACCACCCCCACCCGCCTCCTTGCACCACTACCTCTCCAACTCTAACTACACAGTGTACAATTATGCTGAAAGCAAATTGTTTCCGCCCGCCTGATGATGATATATTCTTACAGTTTGAGCCATGTTTCATGCATCCTTAGTGTACTTCAACATATATTATTAGTTTAGTTAGATCATTGAGCAGAAATTTTTTCAAATTAAAACTCGACATTATGATTTTTTAATGCTTGCAAAATTTGATTTACAAAGACGCCTCTGGACCATTCAAGACGAGAGGATGGGTGTTGTTCTTTCCAAACCTTGTGGTGCGAAGTGTGTTGTGTGGGTCCAACATCATTTTACTCTAGTTACTCGTGATATCGCATTTCAATCACTTTTTTACTATAGTGAGATGAAAAAAATTGTCCCTGCAAAAAAGAGGGTAGTTTCCATAATGCTCGTCAAAGCATAAGTAAATTTTTAGTTCAAGTACATACTGCAAAGTGATTTAATTACTTCTAAGTGAAAGGCGGTGATTATGGGTCAGGGTTCTTGTAAGTGATAAGCTTTAGCAAAAATATTAGCGTGCCTATGGGGGATTTTTGTATGCAATCCCTCCTGTGGTAAATGGTAAACATAGCCTTATCTACATTATGCGCTTTTATAATTTCCGGTTAATTTGACTAAATTCTGACAGTAGCATGAGTTGATCTGTTCACTCCCCGCCACCAAATTGTATCGTGTCGGAGTGTGGTTAAGAATTGGATCCCATTTTTCAGGTATAATTGCGAGCGTCAGCGTTATGGTGACGTCTTCAGGTTGAACTGGAGATTTTGTTCATTGGATCGTAGCCGGATGATGATGGCAAGTTAGCGACGCCAAAATATCTTATCCATGTAGTTGCGCGAATTTCCTTCCTCTCAGTTGATGTTTTCTGGATTCTTCATCATTTCAATGCTCTCGGGAATCAACCTTGTGAAGTATCTTCATTCCTTCGCGATCACCTTTGTGTTTTGTAAGTGAATGTTGTGGCAAGACATGTTCGGCGATAGCTGGGAGTCGTAAAGTCTTTCTTCTTCAGTGGACTCTCGTGCTCCTTGATTCTGACTTGTACTGCTCTACCCGTTTGTCCTTACTTAACATTTGTTTTATCCCCGCAAATCTATAACAAAATATTAAATATCTTCAGCTAAATATTGTTAATGAATTGCTAAAATTGTATGAAACATCGCTCGATAATAAGGTGATGCTTTCACATATTCGCCGTAATTCACTGTATGTCTTTTAATACGTCGGTGTGTGCAAAACCTTGCCTTCCTGCTCCCAACAAAACACCACCACACAACCCTTCTTTCCCTTCAAACTTCTAATTCCGCTCTCAACTCCTGGCGCCAGCCACGACCCCCTGCCCATCACCGCACTTCCCCCCCCCCCCCGCCCCACCCCCCCAGGGTTTTTTGCCGCATCGCCAGCGAGCCAGTTCATAAATCGCCACCACACCCCAACCCCTCTCAACCCGCCGGCTTAATTCACCCCCCAGACCCACTCCTGAATACATCCCTCCTCCCCCTTACGCAGCCAATCCTCACGCGGCCACGTGGGTGGGGGAAAGAAAAGGCGAGTCTGAATTTTAATAAGGTGAGCTGGAGGCCGCGAAAGTGGAAACCGCGGCCGAGAAGGAGAGCTTGCCTGGGAAGTTGATATTATTATTATAACGCGTCATCCCCCTTTTTCCGCGCCAGTGCGCTCATGAGAGGGAAGGAAGGGGTGAAAGGTGAATGGGCTCCGGGTTAAGTGAGAGGGAGGGGACGAAAGGTCGCCTAACACCTACGCCATCCGGTTGTGAGAGGTTTACCTGTGGTGCCGGAAGTGAGTGGAGAGTATTTGTAGATATCATTAAACTTCTTGGCAATTTCCTGAGTAAAGTTTGGGGTCAGTGAAGGTGAATCAAACATAGATCAGCATGCAGAGGTAAAGAAGGACTCCTTTAGAGGACCTCCAGAAAAACCTTCAGCCTTTTTTATGCCACTAACCTAGTATGTTTTCCTTTCCAAGAAGTTATTCTCTTCATAAGCGATTGCCTACAACTTTTGCTAGAACTATAAACACTTCAAACAATCTCGTAGGCGGTGAGGTTGAGTCCTTGTCTGCCAACCGTATGGTCACGTCTCTGAGACCCGCCTGGGTGGAATTTTCACAAGCCAGAGCTTGGTTGAGAGAATGATTCAAAGAATGCTTCAGGTAACGTCATCAGCAAATGCTGTACATTTTCAATTTAATTTATTTTCACACAAATCATAAACATAAACCAAAAAAAGAATAGGTCCCAAAACTGAGCCCTGTGAAACTTCTGTATCTATAGTTACATACTCACTAAAGCAATTATTTACTTTCATACATTGCGATAGTAGGTAATTCTATACGTTCATCATGGTGAACTTCTGTAATTTGAATTAAATTCTTACTTTGTTACCATGCGTTTTTATTTATTTTTAATAAGTTACGAGGCAGCAATTTAATAAAATATAGGATGACTAGTTCTCGGTTTTCCAGCCGGGTAATGGTGTTAAACTGCACCGACGTTTCAATGACGTAGTCTGCCATCGTCTTCAGGGTAAATTTAACATTTTAGAATGAAATTTACCTTGAAGACGATGGCAGACTACGCCATTGAAACGTCTGTGCAGTTTAACGCCATTACCCGGCTGGAAACCCGAGAACTATTCATCCTAAGCATTCGCCGGGAAAGACTTAAATCCTAATAAAATATACATCCGTAGCATGCTCTCATACGGCAGTGAAGTCAGTGCAATATCGGCCTTTGAGCTTAAATGAAAGATAAGAAGCATTAGAGGCGTGGTGTTATCAAGAAGTGATGAAGATGAAATGGACGGAGAAAACCACCACTTAACATGCCTTCCGAAGAGTAAAAGAAAAAAATTGTTGCCATAAAAATTCTGATTAGAAAAAAAAGACAACATTAATTGATTCTTTTGGCAAAATATCAGCATCTTCGAAACAATAGAAAAGAATTAATGAACCTAAGGAATTACCGAAGAAACCAAGGATGCCAAGCATATTACAAAGGACGTCAAAGTGGTGACTTAAAGATGGGATAAAGGTGAAAGGACTGCAGAGTCGAAGAAAGCCAAATCTCGGTATGATGACTTCTGGTGATGATTATATTAGAGAAAATAATCACTCCTCATGCAATTCAAGATGGTGATTCTACTCCCTGATTGTCTTTACATATATCTGGAGCCCTCTGCTTCTTGGACGAACTGATGAACTCGATTACCCCATGTTAAAAAAGTCACATTTTCTTTCAACACGTCATGTTTTGGTCCGTAGTAACATCAACAATCTTTCCAAAGTCAACGAAATAGTTTTGAGGATACTGGGACTAGCCACGGTAGTAACCTTTACGGAGTCATCCGCAATTGCACATAATTTCAAAATTCCACAGGAGAAAAATCATTCGCCTCGACCGGGATTCGAACCCGGATCCCTCGATTTCGCGCCGACTGCATTAACCAGCTACCGAGGCGTCCTCATCCACTGTGGATTATTTGGTGGCTTTATAGGAGCAATATTATATGCTCCTATAAAGCCACCAAATAATCCACAGTGGAGGAGGACGCCTCGGTAGCTTAACTGGTTAAAGGCGTGAAATCGAGGGATCCGGGTTCAAATCCCGGTCAAGGCAAATGATATTTCTCCTGTGGAATATCGCACTCAACGAAATAGTTTTGTCTAATCACTACTAGTAAATTATCAGATTTTAAAACCTCATTCCAGTTTTCCTGAGTCATTATTGACGTTAAGAACCTGTTTGGTTAATTAAAACGATTCACGTTAAGTGAAAAGTCATTTGCGCTTTGGGTTATAAATATTGGTACTTGTGAAGTATGAAATGTTCTGAGTTATTTTTGTTCAAAGGGTTAAAGTTTTGCAATTTCGGACTATTACGTGATTATGTATATTTATATGGACATCTTCAAGTCAACTTTATGAATGGCTCTGTTATCAATTTGAATATAATTTGCACTTTATAAAATAACAAAAGATTACTTCCATTCTGATTAAAATGAACTGACATATTGGCCTTAATTTTTAGACCGTTGGAGCAAATTTATTAACCAATTGCGGGACAATTCTTTGCATAAACTTTACGACAGTATTTATCCACAAAATCGGACTCAATTTAATTCTTACCAATACATATATAAAAATCGTAGATAATACTTATCTGCTAAAATCGGTTCCTTTATAATTATTTTGGTGAAATGTTAAGGATTCCATGAATTAGCCTCTGTTTTACCTCAACGGCGTCACCAGTAAGTATTCCGCCTTGACTGGACTCAGATAAAAATGTACAAGTTAGGAAGACCCTGGTAGCTTAAGTGGCTAAATCGCCGCGATATCTTAGGATCCTGGCTCTAGTCCCGGTTAAGGTGGATGATTCTTTCCTCTGTAGAATTTCCGTAATTATTTAGGGCTCTTTTATTCTCCCTCAAAGGAACATAGCATTGATATATCCCTAAATCACCAAAGTCTTGAACTGAGAACAGATAAGTGCTTCGAGATTACACAAAGTTGCCGTTGAGCCTTCTGGTAGCTAGAAGTTATAAAAAAAGTTGTGGGAGCGGAAGCAAGGGCGGCTTCTCATTAAATCAAACAGTCAATAAAGATTCCGCCACAGAGCAAAGAAAAATATTAGTTAATGTTTAAAATAAAGTAAAAAATCTAAGCTAAAGCAGTCAGAAATTTCTGTACAGAGTATTTAAATACGGGATACATATAATCCTTTCCGCCGGACATGTTTCGGCCTAATGTCCTATCTTTCTCTTGATAGTGAGGTGATTCGGAAAATCCATAAACCACCTTAATTTGGAATACAAATGTTTTCAATTCCCGAAAGTTTCCAGCGCTTCCAGCGAAATATATATATTTCTGTGCTGAATTTCAAGAAAAATTGCCATTGGTAATCAGATGAGTTCCCCTGCTTCTGCAAGTTATGGCAGAAGTATATCATAAACTGTCCCATGTGATGTGGTTTAATTCGATGCAAAAGCTTTCGCCCTTTTACGCAGAATGAGATGATTTTTATGATGAATTCCAAAATTATTTTTACTCATGGTATGCCACAACGGGAGATTCAAAATGTGAGAGCAGTTGCTTTTTTTCAACTCGTAACTTATGCAAGAAATACATTTCCGTTCTAACGTCAGGCATGAAAAAGTCCCTTACCATTAATATTCATGCCATGAAACCAGTGACGAAGCATTCATTTACATGAAGTAAAGCAGTAATTTTCAGCTGTGGGATAACGGATACAAAGTGGGTTCTCCGTTTGTACTAATTTGGTCCAGCAGTTTTACTGTTCGCTTTCATTACTATCATTGCATTTCATAACTAATAAGTGAAATAAAATTGATTAAACAATTAAACCTTACATTATAGTTATCAGAACTCGAAAATATGTAAAGTAGAAATATAATTGTTACTTTCATAAACTTTATTTGACCTGCAAAGTTATTTTGGGGATGGAATTATTTTTTTTCTTTCGTAATAGAAATCACAGCATGAATATTTCTGAGGTAAATGTTAACATTTATTTAAAGGTAGCACTGGTTTTTACTCAAATTATAAGTAGCTGAGTGATTATTTTTATTTCCTCCTGGTGGTTTTTCATGAATCGGGCAGTGCAAGACTGCTCAGGCAGATTCTTTGCTGTTATTTTTCAAGCCTCTATCATTTGGTGTATGTAATTACTTTCTTTTTTTTTACAATCCCTTTAATTGAATCCCAAACAATTTGCAAATATTTATGAAATTGTGGTGCTAGAGTGATATGCGCGTAGATGTTTCCTTTACTCTGTACCACGGAATTGAGAGGGAGAGGTTCAAGGTGTAGTACTAAAACTATATCTCCACCTTGAAATCTATTGATAATCCCTCAAATGTCTCCGCCTTGGCATGGCACTTTCAAAGGCGGAGAGACACATCTGTGGAAGAAATGATGTCACCGGCACTTATTGCAGGCTACCGTTGAGATAAAAATCGCATTTACGTGAAAAATGGAATGTAATAAATGGAAGAACCAGTGTAGGTATTCAGGAAAGCACCAGCCGTTATCGTTTTGGGATAATTTATGGGG
The DNA here is from genome assembly GCA_963573305.1 of Pyrrhosoma nymphula. Lineage (NCBI taxonomy): Eukaryota > Metazoa > Arthropoda > Insecta > Odonata > Coenagrionidae > Pyrrhosoma > Pyrrhosoma nymphula. The sequence continues at coordinate 14,206,956 of OY754327.1, forward strand.
TAAAAGGTATGAGTTCTTCACACTCGGATTCGTTCCACTCTGATTCCAGAGCCACTGAGTATGAATTTGCTGCGCGTCATGTTTCCCACAGCGTTAAGTTGTAAGGGCTCCCTCTTGGCCCACCTGCTTGGACCGTTGGCCCTTTTCCAAAGTCCCCGGATGTATTTCGCCTGAGAAAGTGGGGAATATATATCAAACAAACTGCGCCATTCCCACCGTTAATGCAATCATTTGTATTTCTGAGACTATAAGAATCTGTCTCTGAAAATTTTTAGAATGATAAATGCAACTGCAACTTTTACAAAAAAATTCAATATCTATACTTTTCTTGGAAATATAATTCGATCAATTTTATCAGTGAACATGTAGCTCAGTTTCTCATGATTTCACTCGGCCGACATGATGGCATCAAAACTCTCAACATTTTAGTTCTAACTAAGCTTTTTTCAGTTCCCAACTTTTTCTTTGGATGTCACTGAAAAATGACCGTCCTCTCGAGGAGTTTTCTTTCTTAAAGTGATGTTTTGCGTGCTTGTTTCACCGTATAGTATGATATATGGACAACACAAATGGTTTTTACTGCAAACTTTCTCTATCTCATTTATAAAAATTGAGAGTAAAGAAAAAATATGAGTAAATTAGTCACCAAGATGACAAGCGGGGCCCCGGGGTGATTGAGCTAACTTTTCAGCTTTGCATGAGGCAAGTATCCATCGGCAATCGTTGCGACGATGTGAGATTTCGGCGGAAGGCAAGCCAACCTATTGGTTGGGTCGCGCCAAAAGAGAGATAGAGGTACTACGTGTTACATAAACCACTGTTGCGTCCTCTCTTCCACTTTAATATAATGCTCTACTAACTTAACCCTCCGGTGGGCGCGCAAAATTCACTCCCACGAGTGGGCGCGCCGCGGCAATTTTACCGCAAAAATAAATTGCATTCCTATATTTAAGGGCAAGATAATTTACTAATGAAAAAGGCTGATAAAGTTTACAGTTACATATTTTATTGTTTGACACTGAATGTACATTGTTAATCATCTTAGTTCATCTTATCATCTCATACATGTTGCCTCTTGACGACAATGCCTCCTACATACATTATTTTTACATCACTGGCACACAATTTTTGACCTGTAATTTTTATGCCACCTGCAAACATGGCATATTACTGGTTTAGGTGCTTCAGGAACCAGTTCCTTGTTCTTAAATTTTCCTAAAATTTCTTTTTTATCTTTAGTCAAACGTCAAACTCCCTTGGATGTCACACAACTACTGAAGCGTCCGGTGGATAATTGATCCGAATATTGTAAATACTCCCTCCTATCATGAAAAATGATTACCCGGAGACATAAACATTAAATACAAACAGTACCAAATGGAGAGCTCAGAAACTAAAATATGCGGCAATTTGCCGCGGGCGCGGCCATCATTGCTGTTAATCAAATTAACAGCAATCATAAATGCAGTGTATGCGGCACTAATTCGTAATTTTGGTATTTAATACGTCACTATAACACGTCTTAAAAATGAGCTGAATATCTTCCTCGATGTTTTAATAGATTTACATGGCAATTTTATCCTTCTGAGGATTTCTTAGACTCAGGACAATATTTTTAATCAAAAAAGGTGGAAATAGATTGTATAGGAAATTCTAGTATGTCACTATAGGGTAGCGTTGTCGAATATCTCTTGACGATAAATATTAATGCCAAGTCTGAGGTTGAGTCACCCGAATCAAGCCACAGGGTATATTTCCCCCAAGGATTCCTCTGATTATGAGTAATTGTTTAAAAATTTCGCTACCGAATCGTGCCACTCTACAAGAGTATCAATCAAGATACGCACGTAGCTCGGTGCGTCTCTCTTGATTTGGGTCACGGAAGTGGCTGTTCAACCTTCAGTGTTCTGCTCGTGTAAAACCGTCCAAAGACCGAAGCCTGGAAGACATCAAAGCCGTTCTAAACCTGGAGAGGGCCTATTTCGACTTTAACCGAGTGAGTGCCGCTGCTATGAAGTTGGTTCCTTTCACTGCTTCCGGATTCCGGAATGATAATGCGAGCCCTTGAAAATAGCTTCCTGACTACCAGCAAAATAGGGAGCACCCCCCCTACCCCTTCTAAATTCCTCCCTTCTTCTACCTTTCCCAGCCGCCTTCATTTCCGCCCCCTTTCAAACGCTTTGTTCCCGTAGCCCTGGTGTGGCCCACGCCGCGCCTCTATCCACTTTGCCAGTAACAGTGAGTTCGCCTGGATCTCCTCCCACGCGCCTTTGTCACCTGATTGGCTCTTTGTGTAGGAAGGACTTTGTCGAGGGACTCGAAGCGAGGGCAAAGGAACGGAAGGCCAGCGCTCGAGGCGACCCGTCACTCCTCTTCTCATTGGTGGGCAACGAATCGAGGAAGCATTGGCATCTACTTGAGAAGCATCTAGTTTACAGAGCCGAAATTAATAATTAATGACTATAGTCAAGTTGAACCTCACGATAATCTCACAGGGCATCAAGGAATCGGAAGGAAAAGGAAATTAATTCCGGATATATTTCATCCTTCACCGCACATTTTGTTTTTAATAAGTTCCTACATTAATTTTTTCATATCTTTAGTCTTACTTTCATTTTTGACCAGTGTAAACGCCTTGAATGGTTTTACTATGTTGTACGATCCCGCTCATGGAAAAGATGGAAGAAAAAGAGCCGGGTAAATATTTTTAATGAAGCGTTTCCGTAAGAGTGGAGGAATTCGTCTTCGTTGGCAGTAGAAGGTTTGAGAGTTGTGGCAAATAGTCCGTCGACGGCTTAACTATTAGGGTATTATTAATATTATCTCTCCTGAAATATATCTAAAGTCAAATTTTTACAACATTATCATCATTTAAATGATTTTAAATTGAATCGCTTAAAAGCTCATTTTTAACAATTGATCATCTCAGTTTGTCCATAGTTTTGAGCATAATAGCTGTCACGATATGTATTCAAGAGTACATGCAAGTGAGGTTAAGTTGACAACCAAAAATGTTTTGTGTACCACACTTAAATGCTGCCGTATTATTTATTCCAGTATGGGTCACAATATAATACTTTAAATTGGTATGAAATTTGGTCACCTAAATTACGGCACTAATATTTTCGTTGAATTTCCGCTGATTACATAGCTTTAGGACGGAGAGCGCAATTTTTGAACATTCCACCATTTTATAAATCGATGTATTTTAGCATTTTCCGTTAGCTACATTAATAGCTAAACCAAACACAGTCAAACTCGTGTTGGATACATAAGAACTCTCCTGTACTCATATTTGCTTAAATGATAGCTTTATTATCGTGAACGAATCTTTGGTTAGCATATGGAGGATGAATACAAAAAATAAAGTTTACTTTTAAAAGATGAGTAATGTAATACCACTCTATAGTAACAATTAAATTACGGAGATAAATCTCAAATACGGAATTTTACTAACGAATAGCCCCGATTTAATGTATTCCAATGCAATTACATTTTAAAAACATTGAAGAAAACATGCAGTGAATACTAAATTTATTTGGATTGCTATTAAAGTAGATGCTACAAAAGATGCTAATCAGTGGATTACTAACAGATAGAGATTTAAAAATATATTTTTCGCGATTTTTTTTTATTTTTTACCTCCAAAATCTCTCCAATTTGTCTCACCATATCCTTAATTTTTCTACCACGTTATATTACAGTTCCTTTGGCTGGATAATGGCTATATGGGCGATATTATCCCTCAATATGGTCCCAACAATGTTTTCACCGATGTGTGGATTAAGATTCCAAATATAGAAGATGGATTCGTCCAGGCAAATCCAAATTCCAGTTTAATTTTTTTAAAGTGATTAATTCTAGTGTTTTATCCCACTTTGAACAAGCAAGCTGATGCGACAATGATTTGTGAGGCATTTGAGGAGACATCAATGATCATTTATATGCTATCAAGCCGATAAAAATATTTCCAACGCCATGCTAGCCATTGCATTTGTATCTGAGGAAACGATAAAATTATGAGTTGTAGTAGTAATTGTGTTTAACGTGCTTCAACGGTTAAGGTCATTTCGCACATACTGTCTGCCACGTGCAGACGGGGGAAACAGCACTCGGACGAATCGGAGGATCACTCCTCCAAACCCGAGCCGAGCCCAGCAATGCTTAACTTCGGTTACTGATTGGGAACCGGTGTTTCCATCGTGGCAGGCCGTTGCCCAGATAAATTATAAACTTCACGGATAATACATTACGTGATTACCTCTTTCACACAAATGTTACTGAAAATAGTAGATCGAATTCCTGCCGGGTAACCGATTGGCCTGCAAATTGGAAAAGGCATTTTATGCTAATTGCCATTCGAAATATAAGTTATGTAACTGACTGGTATTTATTGAGTGGGAATCATAAATTGAATCTATGTCGAGAGGATAAATAATCCACCGCCTTATGTTATCCAAAAGTGACAGCGTTGTACAAATGTGGGGATCAACTACGACAAGGGAGAAATACACTCAGTCCACTCATCTTGATCAATAAACAGTTGGAAAACGTGGATATGATCACTTTTCACAAAGGAACATAGATAATCATTATGTTCAGCTGTGCCTTCAGTTGAACGATTGGTAGCCAAAGCACCAATTGTAATGATAGTGTCCTCAATTCATTACAGCATTTACTCGATTGGCGACAGCTTCACTTAAAAAACAGTCGGGTGAAAGTATTTTTTGTTCGGTGACAAATAGTTGCTCCAGCTATCTGATTCGCCTTACCACTCATTTTAAATAGAAACCTACTCGCTAAGTTGTCTTTCACATCTCTGATCAGTCTCTGATCCCACATTAGGTTGGAAAGTCAGCCTAGTCTAATTTGGTTGGATCACGCAGTCTTTTGATATCCCGAGAACGTATAAGCATAAAGGAGGTGGTTGCCCTATGAGTGAATAATCTTTTAGAAAAATAATCCTTATAAGTTTTGGTATAAGATCCTTGTAAAAAAATTGCATAACTCAGCTGATTATTAGGAAAAAATCGTTAAAATGAAGAAATGTTTGACGAATGAAGATGACAGTCTTCGAAGTTTTATATATTTACTGAATTTTAACAATTTTACTTTCTCTATGTGGTGGCTAAAACATCTCACTGATTGTATGGGAGGAGTTGGTTTAGTGTATACATGGTCATTTATCGTACTGAAATTTTCAGGATTCAGAACGGTCGAATTTTTTCCGATATTTTGTTCCTCATATACGTTAAATTCTTGAATTTCTGGATGTGGCATCAAACTAAAACTGCTGCTTCACTAAATAAATTGGATGGCATTTAAAAATATTTCTGAATAAGATACCTCAGCTTTCATATTCTTAAAACTCTAACCTCATTCCCTTCCTTTCCGATTCCCAATCCGACAAACATTATTTGTGTAATTATGTGATTATGGTGAAAAGACGAATGTTTCATATCTATTAGGAGTAACATCCTACACAATAATTAATTTATAAAAAGTAATGTTCTGCAAATTTATTTCGCGAGGCATTTTTAAACCTTAAATGCAGCGCTGCTTTCATGCATTAAAATGCAGCTCGTATAATTCCATGAAATTCAGAATGTAAATAATGATAGCAAAACTCAAAATTTTAGAAAGAGTAACTCTAATGTTTAGCATTTTAAAAACGCCCCAGCAAGCAGCAGTCTCCCAGCAGCGCCGGAAGCTTCGAAAAAGTCCATTTGTCTCTGGACCCAAGTTTATATCTAAGAAACAACTAATTGTTTCGTCAACTAAATAATGCCTACTATTCACTACCAAACATCTGCCTCAAACCCTCCCCTAGAGATAAAAAAAGCAATGATTCACTCCTCTTATCTTGATGATGCAAGTTGATTGAGTCGCGGAGGGTCAAACCATTGGAGGGGTTGCAATCTCCGGAGGGTTGAGCCATTGGAGGGGAAACATCATGAGGACAGCCTCTGAAAGCTTCAATAAGATCAAAAGGTCGCGAAGCTGACTTGAAGGGCTCACTATTTTACAATGTGTAGCGTTAAAGCAGGAAATGTGCCCTTTGTAATGGCCTCTGTTTCTTGATGAATGATTATATGTTGCTTGACCTTGTGGAATTTTCCAAATATGAGTTTGTGCCATTGTGGTATGCGCCAAAAATGTGAAAACACTTAAATTTTGATGAAAGTTGTCTTCACTTGGAAGAACCTCTTAGAAGACTTGCAAATACAAAGGAAAATGCTGAACTTTTATTCAAACTATGGTCAAAGAAACCGCGAAGCATCAAGCATGGCGGGAGCGTAGCATGGAACATAAAAAGGGTCTGTATCACCTTTTCCGGTCAGACGAGGGAGCACATTGAATACCACGTATTCCTGGATTTCGTCGATTGACGATTGCTTTCAGTGTAGGTGATCGAGAGTATAGAAGAAATCAAGTTGACCTCACCACGAGCCCACACAGAATCATTTCATTGACCACAGACTGTATTTGATGCGCCTTATCTCACTCTATTGTTCGAAGATATCCACTCCTACCCACAATAAATGGCTTCCCCTTCTCTCCGTTTGCAACCTAGGTAGTGCAAGAGAGATTGGTAGTGCCAAGGTATAGAGATGCGAATTTTTGATTGGCCTGAATGGTTAATTTTACTCTAAAACGAGAGCTGTCTCCAAATTTATTTTTCCTTTCTTTGACTCGCACCTGATTTTAAAAGATTGGCATTTCACTCGCGTGGGATCTTAAGGTGTTTCCACCGCCAAATGACTTAAATGTCTTTATTCATATCCTGTCTACTTGTAGAAAACTTTGTTCTCTATCTGATATGAAAAACAAAATAATACCTTTCCACGCTATTTTATTCAATAATTGAACTTGAAGTTACATGGTGTTCAATGGGGGAATGAGAGAAACACGGGGAAAATAGTACTTTTCCATAAAGTATAAATTTCCATTTTTGCGGAAAACTGTTTATAAGATGGAAATAATCCAGAGAAATTTAATAAAAATAAAATATAGGCCTCATACCACATTATTTTTATAGTTATTAGGGAATTACTGCCGTAATTGAAGTCAAAATGCGGTAATTCGTAGGAAATGGCGTTGAAGTCTGCTCTTATGGCTGGAATGTGCTCATTTAAAATACATTTATGGAATAATCTGCATTTTTTCTGCCTTACTTTTGGGTTTCTATAGGTAACGCATTTCGTCAGCGAAAGCAGGATTTTTTTGACAAAATATCAAAAATGTGGAATCTAGTATTTGTTTTGACTCACACAGTTGCGGCGGAACCTCCTTAACATAGCTCTTCCATACATGCAATCTCGAGAATAATTGACATTCGATCTTTTTGTGAGAAGAGTTTTAATGACCTTCTCTTTTAATGATCAATGCTGCTGATTGCTTGAAAACCGTTGAGTTACAAGCTCAAAATATAAGTACTTAAGCATCCAATTGAAATTCTCTCACTATATTTTATTTCATCAGTCATCATCAACTTTTAAAGACATTACCTTGTAAAGCTTTATCTCTCTTTCATCGCAACTTCCTTCAAGTTAGCGTACGATGACAAATACATCTCTTTATCCGTATTTTTAAAGAATGCAGGTCTTTACCTTTGTTACTTCCTATTTCGCTATTACCTCCGATTTTATATTCTAGGCAAAGAATTCTAGGCAAGTGCGACGACAAAGTGAGAGAAATAAGCTACTTCTCCCTCGTTATACCCCATTTAGAATATGCTTCCAGTGTTTGGGATCCTCATGAAACAGGCTTAAAAACAGAGTTAGAACGTGTACAGAGAAGAGCAGCCAGGTACGTGAAAAGCCGTTACGATAGTCTTGTTAGTGTTACTGACCTCTTAGAACAACTCGGATGGGAATCACTGTCAGACCGTAGGTTGAAAACAAGACTAAATTTATTATTTAAATTCAAGAGTAGTTTATTTTCCGACGAAGTTGATCATATTTTACGACCGCCAACGTACTATGGTAGATTAGATCATAAAAATAAAATAAGAGAGATAGACTGTAGAACAGATAGATTTAAAATGTCGTTTTTTCCGCGAGCGATAAGAGACTATAACGGCTGTGTAAGGACTTAGAAATAGATTAGTTGACTGGTAGGGTAGCTTACTAACTTATGTATTTCTTAAAGCATGTTTACGGAGTTTTATGGTGTTTCTAACAGCATGTTCTGGCTTCATAGGCAGATTGCCCTATTAAGTAGCATGTAGAATATTATGTGTCATCGTACATGAGTGGCGTGCATGTGGGGATTCTCTTGCATGCTGCATGATGGAATTGGTTAGTATCCTTAATATTCATGACCGTGCGGTGTGCATGTGGCGGTCCGCTGGCATGCTGCATTTTGGTGACTTGTCACCCCCTGCCAAACACCCTAGAGGTGGCTCGCAGGGTAATATGTAGATGTAGATGTATATTTTTTAACTGGAACTGATTATGCCGTACTACTTGAGTAATCAGTTTTTCTCTTCTCTGTCCAAGTGTTTTTAAAAGCAATCTCTTTTCAATAAAATTCACAGCTTCAGGCTCTACTTTGTAGAAACTTTTAATATTAATTATAATAAAGTTTTGTACTTTTCTAGACTTTTTATTTTTTTAAACACACTACGCGTTTCAACAATTTAAAAGTGTGTTTAAAAAAATAAAAAGTGTAGAAAAGTACAAAACTTTATTATAATGAGTATTTCGTTAACTTCTTAAATCAGGTCTTTAGTGATTTTTCCATCCGCCTAGCTTATTACTTCAGCTTCCTCCAGATCTACATTTCAATTGCTTCAAGCTTCATTCTCTCCACTTTCCTGATGGTCCATATCTATCATAACAATGAGGAAACACTCCAAGCAAACGATTTTGTGAACATTTTAGTGATATCCATGTTCATTTGATTAGAAATTGCTAAGTTCCTTTTGTTGTGAAATGATTGTTCTGCCGAGGCAATTTTTCTTTTTACTTAATCAGTCCCTTGTCTTGCATTTATTTTCTCTAGGAAGCGAAAATCTACAACCAGCTTCAAAATTTTGAATTGTCTATTTCATGTCAGCTTTCGCATTTGCTCTTTTTTATCCAATTTCCATTATTTTGGTTTTTCTCTTGTTAACCTTCAATTTAAAAATTTCCAAAGTTCCGCAAAGTAGATGTTGTGAATACTTCTTCTACTCAATCAATTGCCTTGAACTTTTATTTCATACTTGTAATTGATTTCGGTATAAATAACTTATATTGGTAAGGAGTCAAAGGCCAGCCTTTTCCAGCGCCTCTTCTTAATTTTTTTTATTTTTTCTTACACCCAAGTGTATCATTTCCAATCAAGCATCTTGAACACATTTTCAGTCAATTATTTTTCCTTCCAATCAAGGCCGAATTTTTAATGCTTGGGATAATAGTCTCAAATCCACTTTACCATAGGATTTGTATAGTTCTATAATGGTCACAGTCTATTAAGGCACCTTCTATTATCTTGGTCTTTCTCTTAAATATCTATTAGCGCTATTATCGAATCTCTTGTAACTCTTTGTACAGGCAGGCAGAAGGAATTAGAATTTATCAATGGCTGAATCAATTTTCATTCCCCAAGTTATAATCAGACTTTGTTGTGATGGTTGCCAAAGTCAAATAGGGTCATTCAAAAACCATAAATAGGAATAATTGAACGTCCTATTCAACTTTCTTCTCATAGAAATTAATTTACCGAAGCTGAATTAATTTTACTTCCCAAATTGCAATCAGTTTTAGTTTCAATGGATGTCATAGTTAAATAGGATAATTCACAAGCTCGGAATGTAAGAGTTTAAACATCCAACTCAAATGATTTCTCACTATATTTAGTTAATTTATCAATGGCAGAATTAATTGTTATTCCATATACTATTTTCATCCTTTAATTAGATGGAAACCTACATTGAATAGCAACGCTCAAAAGCTAATCACATAAGATTGGCAAAAAAATGTATTATTTCAATTTGAATTGAAACCATTCCCTTGTGCATGATTCATCCAACAAATGAAATCGTGATTCCACGAAAATATTACTTGCAATAGGGAGGCCTTTTGATTTGATATTTTCTTTTTGAAGTATTGATGAAATTACTTAAAGAATCACACCAAGTCTACTTGTCTATCATATGCAACTCATTAATTACTTATTTTTTCTCACATTGAACATTAAGTTGCCTATTAATTAGTTATATTTCTATTATTCTATGATTTATATATATTTGGAAAATATTTGTAAGCTCCCTGACGTAAAGTTTATTAAATAAATGGTGATGAATTATGTGAGTTATATATGAGGATATATATTTTTTTCATGCAAATATTACTAAATACCTTTTTGCAGTAATTGAGGGATAAAATTGAACTTTTGGGTCTTCAAGGCTTTCGTGTTTTAGTACATTTCATTAACTGCATGGTTAAGAATATTGTCACATGCACCAACAAAAGAGATTAGGTGTAAAATAGGGAAGCAGTTTAGAATGAAACGACGACAGTAAAAGCTCAGGTGAGGAAGAAAGATGGCATTTCTTAAGTCCGTTTTTACAAGGAAATAGATACTTCGCTAATTTTTGCGCCTAAATACAAACATAGGAGGAAATTTTGTAGGTGAATGTTTGCCAAATACTGCCATGCAGAATTGTTCACAACGACCTCGTATTGATGCGTGCCGTTGAAGTAGTTCGCCTGCATTTTTGCTTACCTACTGAGTTTGTTGTTTAAAAATATTTGGAGGTGAGAAGAAACGAACTGCTCACGTGCACAGATTAGATATTAAACAACCCGTGTGAGAAAAAAAGGCCGTATTTTTCGATGCAATAAAGGCATTGCGTAAAAACAAGGGACAGCAGCCACAGTCGATTTCACAGTCGAACGGTAGACTTTTCCTTTCCTAAAATTTTTAATTACTGCTCCGCTGCAATCAATCTACAACTCAATTTAAACTACGTTGCGCAACGCGAGTGTTTCGTGCTAAAAAACAACACTCACGTTTTCCGATAAATGAGTTCTCACGGATAGTTGCGCGTGGATGGCTATCGATTTCACAACAACTTATATGTATTTCAATCTGTATCTTGCTATCTGATGTTTCTTTGAGTTGCGCAATATACCGTGTTTATATTTCGGCTGGTTTGCTCAGCTAATGCAAGACGCAAACGCTCCAAGGGTCTCTTTAACCAAGGAAATTATTGTACGGCTATGAATTGGTTAAGCCTTTCCGCTTTTCGTCGTGAAATAATTCCATGACTAATAAAATCATTGAAATACATATCGCATTATCGTCTTATAACATAACGTTTCCGCGGGAGAATCTTGAAAGTAAATTAGCCTGTTTTCTTATCACTCGTCACAAAACATTTTATTCCCAGCATTTTTAACAATAACATTTTGAAAAATCAAGATCAAAATCAACTTGAAATACCTGCGTTATTATGAAGACCAACATTATTTTCGTAAATATGTTGAATGTGTTACATACAGTACAGGTTCGTGTCCTGTCACGATCGCCATTAAGTTTCTTCGGGAGAATCTTGAAAATAAATTATCCGAGCCTTTTTTCTTATCACTCGTCACAACACATTTAATTTACAGCATTTTTAACAACAACGCTAATAAATTAAAAAGGCAACCAAAATATCAGCGTTGTTATGCATATCCAAATTCTTTTAATAAAGATGAATTACTGTATGTAATACTTTCAACAATAACCAACCAATCTTCCTTGAAACCCATTTGGTTACGACGCGACGTAGGGAAGCTACCACACACTATTTATGTTTCGAGAAAAAATAACGTAATTCACTAACGTAATGGTATAGATATAAAATCTTTAAATCTATCATATGATTCACAATATTACATTTAAATTGTGGATCCTGTGTGCTGATCACATTTTGCATCCAAAGCTCAATGATATTCAACAGTTATTCTTACTCATAATTTAACAACGAATTGTATATATCAGTTCAAAAGAGTGATTGTTCAGTGATCCGTACTTTTATAGAGAAAACCATGCAATTTTCATAATTGCTTATGAGGATGTTCATATCTAATCTTAAATTAAATCTAAATACACGAAAACGAATGTCAAATACCCTTAAATGATTCGTAAACCACCAGTTTATTTACAAAAATTACTAATCCAATAAAAAAGAAGAGAAATCCCATCACTAGCCAGTTCTATTAATATTTTAATCAGAGTATGACGAACAAGTGCTTTAATTTGGTCATCACGACATTGTTTCTTTGTGAGAAAACTGTAAAAATAGAGAAATTATCTTAATATAATATATACTTATCTATGAATTACCAATGGAGACTCAGTACGGGGTATGCAGATCATTCCATGCACAACTGATGAAAAGTTACTCCTGGGCGATTATAACTTTTTCGTATCAATCAGATTTTTAAAAATTCAAAATCTTTAGCCATAAATAACCTGAATGAGTGAGCTTTTTTCTAAGCTAAGCAATGAATTTAATTAAAGTTGACAAAGCTGCAGAGCCATCGTACCACTCGTTGGTTCATAATTCATCATTGAAACGCAGAAATACAATACATTCAGCCACGGAGGGGTGTTTAGGGGAATTATTTTGCATGCGTGTAATACAGTTCTGACGTATCCCACCTCCAGTCGCTCACTCAACAATTGGTTAACCTGATGTATTGCCCAGTCATGTAAGACAAAAGCACACGCGTCCTTGTCACACGTGGTTGCTTTTTTCAGGATCAAAGTCATGATATGAATTTCTCTCTCAAAGTTCTTAAAAATATCTTTCTTATTTAAGATAAGTATTTCGTGTCCTCTTTACAGTGCTTGATCTTTTATATGTTTATTAAAACTTATTATTATACAATATGAACTAGAATAAATATCCTAGCATAAACAGATGATGTGATTCTCCTCGCAGAAGACAAGGAGGAACTGGAAGAACTAACAAAAATTCTACTCTAGGAGACGGAACTAGTGGGTCTGAAAATAAATGACGAAAAGACTAAATACATGCTCTTTACTAGAACAGAACATCAACTAATGAATATAATAAATATAGATGGGCATAACTTTGAAGAAGTGGAACAATTCAAATACTTGTGAACAATACTATCAAACAAAAATAGTGAAGAACCGGAAATTACGAACAGAATTAATTTAGCTAACAAAAGCATGTATGCCTGTAATAAAATATTAAACTCAAAGGTAATATCACAAAAGGCCAAAATCTAAATATATCACACAATAATTCGACTGGTACTTCTATATGGTGCAGAAACATGGATCATGAACAAGAAAGAAGAAAGAAAACAGATAATATTCGAAAATAAAGTCCTGAGGAAAATATTTGGCCCCACAAAGGAAAATGAAATATGGAGAATCAAACGGAATAAGGAAATACGAGATCCCTACAAAGAGCATGCCATAACTGCATGTGTCAGGACCAGAAGAATGAGATGGCTAGGGCACGTTATGAGAGCAGAGCAGGGCTCAATACTTTAGAATGTTACCAGTGGGAGACCAGAGGGAAGACGACCACCGGGAAGACCAAAATAAAAGGTGGTGGGATGGAGCAAACACGGACATAAACCGGATAGGGGGAGCAGTGGAAGAAGCTAGAGACCGAGAAAGATAGAGGGCACGAGTTGGCGAGGCCAAATCCCAGATAATGGGCATAGATGGCCATGGGAGTGAGTAAGAGTATGTAAGTGTTATTATACTATTACAACTTGGCCTTTCCTAGCTGTAAATTTTACCTACGACAAAGACTAAACTGCTGAACTAAACTCCCTCTTTTGTTATTAACTAATATTGTGACAAGGGGCTGGATGGTGTTGGGGATTTTTTAGAATCTCAATCTCACCCTACACAATGAAGTGAGGTCATCCAACAATAAGGTCAAAAGGTCTTTAAATGTCATAAAATGTGTAGGTATCCCACTTGTTATTCCATGCTTTAAAACGGAACGGCAGTTTCCTTGGTAATGAACGGTTGAGTATCTAAAATTCAATGAAACTTCTCTATGAACATTTCGCCACTGGCCTTTCGCCGCCAGGGAGTTAATTGAATAAGCTTGCAACGAGCTTTTTTTACAAAAAGGAGGGAGGAGTACTACAACATGAGGTCCCAAAAATGTAGAAGTTAGTGAGGGAAGGGGGAGTTTTCTCGTTTCTCTTGCTCATATCTGCCCTCCTTCTACATGGAGTGGATAACATCAAGAAAAAATTAAATTAGCTTGATATCTAAACTATCGAAAAAATACTTTATCGCTCTGAGCCGCGATTCTTTTGACCTCAAGTACAGTAACCCAACATAAGACCTCTTCATCTGGTCTTGTGTTAATAGTGAAAAATATTAGCCACTCAATAATATTTAAAAACTACTTAAAGTTGACATATGTGTAAAGGCCAGTTGCACAAACATTTAATCATACAATCAATGGCCATGAGACCCAATAACGTTATGGAGCTCATTACCAAATTCGGGTTAGAGAACTATCGTTTTAGTGACTCATCTACAAGCGGCTAATACTTTGATAATTTCGTTTGTTCCCTTATTTACGACTAAAATTCATTCATTACGTTACTAATGAACACTATAAGTAGTTAGTGTGAATGGATAAACTCGTCAAACGTCGCAAAAGTCTTCTATAAAGTAATTATGTGCTCCTTCAAACGGTTCACTGCAAATCCGCCAAATTGTTAATTATAGAGCTCATGTGTTAGCAACATCTACCAATTCCTATGCGTCATGAGACAAATATAGGTATTAAATGTTTCTGCTACGCATATGTGACAAATACTTTGACTTATAGATGCCATAAATCTGTTGAATATAGTTGCAATATGTCTGTAATGGGCCAGAAGAGAAGCTTACTCACATTTGTGTTTATAACTCAAAAGCTCCGAAGACGAAAGGCATTCCATTTTCGCGACACTTCTTCTTATAATTTAGTTATGCTTTGTCAAGTTTTATGTGAAGCTCGTTTTTCAAAATCAACTATTTTTACTGCGTTAAAAATTATAAACCTACTAAAGATCTTATGCCAACCGCAATCTTGCCAGAAAGCTCTCCGGCTAGATGATCCAGCAGAGTGCTATGAAGACCAATACCGTGATTTGAAAGACAACTTTCAAAATTTTTATTTAAAATGGATGAGGAGAGAAAAAATAATACCGGAAGAGAAGTTTCTCTTCAATTTCGTTCCTCAAAACACGCTTTTTATTCCTTAGTTTTAATCGGTGTTTCAGGAACATAGTTTTCTTCTTTATTTCCTACTATTGGACTGATACCCTTTTGGGATACTCGATGACTTTATTTTGAAAGAAAAATCCCGGCTTATTTTCTTGATCATAACAGATGAAAGTACAGTATTCCTCATTTGTTCTTGAGTACCTTGAGAAAAAATTGTGAGAACGAAAGCTGATTGACAGTATCTTGAAAGGGCAAACAACCTGTTTGCCATTTTATTGAATTTCTCTCCGTACGATTCCCAATGTAATCTTTTTAATTGTTTTTTTTTCGTGGTGTAATTATGACTCATGTTACAGCATTAATATGAAATGGCTCTCCATAGACAACTAATATTATTTATATAAAGCCTACGAAGAGTCGAGGCCTTTTAATTTATTTCCTCAAACCTGCTTTGCAGGCTCAGCATAAATTGCGATGCTAGTTATAGCTTCAAACGGTTTTCGGGGTGCATAAGAGTCTATGTTAGTGTTATGCGTGCCCGAATCCCCTCTCTTTATAATTCATATGTTTTCATTAGTAATCGTATCATTACTAACGCAAACAAGTTCTCATCATATTTAATTTTTACACTCCTTATTACTTTCTACGTAGGAAGAACCGTAACTTCCGGGTTTTCCTTCATAGCAACAAGGATCTTTAGTTTTTACAGTGAATGACGAGTTGAATGTTCTTCATCAGAAGCTGTAGCTCATATACCACCACTCTCATAAAATAGATGGCAATGATGCAGCCGTGGGCAGCTATTCGAGATTTTCAATCTGCCTCTCAGGTGTGCACGAAAATTATGAACTCGTGAACATCATAGTGTCTGTCACTTGATCGCACTTTGATCAGAGGTCGTTCAAACTCGTGTAGGGTGGAATTTAATTACCTGCCACGGCCAAAAACGACTTTTGAAACGGCTGCCATCCCACTTAGCGTACAGGAAGCGGAGACTCAACAGCATCGGTGACTCAGCACTCATGTCGTAATTTGACAAATATTTAGCCTCGTAGATGATAAAAAAGCGTTGTAACCACGCAAATAGGCCATAAAGTGTTGCAGTATGTTCTCTGGGAAACCATTTGCGCTTGATTCACATCTGACCCCGTTTCTAGGAGACCGTATTCAACAGATTATAGGGCATGCACCCGTCGCGCTCCGGTCTCGTTCGAGTTGATTTCTCATTAGTGACTAATGCGGGCCTCTGCGTCGTCTCAAGAGACGTATTTTCAGCGGCCAACGCTTTTCATTCTCTGGGGGTCCATTCCATTTGCTCGGAATATAAACGCTCGACTAAGTGAGGCGAAAACATTTTAAAGTTTATGAAATGCTGGTGCGTAGTGAAGTTTTTTTTAATATTTCGTTTTTCGACGAAGAGAGGGAATTGTTGGTCCAAGTTCAGAGGATTAATTCCGGGAAAGCTGGTGCCTTGGAAAATAAAAGTGGTTGTAATCAGTCGAGAGCAGGACCCTTCCAGGCAGGCGAGGGATGAAGTTTACCCAAAAAACACCCCCTGCTCACCCCCCCCACCCCACCGAATTCGCTTGTCTTTGTCGTCCTCTTTAGCATTTATTCGGATCCCCCGAATTCCCATGCATTCAAATTCTGAAACTCGCACCATTTCTGTTCACTCATTTTCCTGTATAACAGCTTGTTTTTTTATATGAAAGCAAATATTTATTGTCCTGAAGGCCATCCAGTGTTGCAAGAATAATAGTGACAAACAATCTAAGAAGCTTGCCGTCATTAATGCAAAAGGAGACTGATCAATATCATCCATATATATATATATAGCCATCAAATAATGGTCGTGAATGTTTAAGGAAAGTATTTGAGGCAGCAGGAAACATTTATTCCAAAACCATTGATGCTTTATTGTCAATGTTGATTATCTGCTTCTCGGAAGCCCGCGACTCAAGCTCAAATATCTAAACCAACAATTCCTACACATTCTCAAAAGCACAACGGCGTAGTTTTCAGGCATATTGTCAGAGCTTGCAAAATCCCTTACGAAGGGTCATTTAAAAACGGCGCATTACATGAAGCTAGTTATAGCATTCTCATTTTAAGCTGCATATTCTCCCTCGGTAAAAGAATGTGCAGCTTATTAGTTGTACTGGCTACAGGACATCTTATACCGGAGTCGTAACCCAAGATCACATTCGCAAAACACCTTTAAGACGGTGACCACTAAAGTGACTCTAATTAAATATTATTTTATTTAAGGATAAATGGATTAAAAATCGATGAGTTGGAGTAGTTGAAAACCTCGGGAGTAAATATCCATTGCGGAACATAGAAATGCATGCTGCTTTCCTCTCTTTAACACTTCGTATTCCCATAATTCATTACATCCTCCCACGGTCAATTAGTACTTCAAGATTCTGGGTATCCCCTTTGATGCATTTTTCCACTCCCTCCTCCATATGCCTCCTTCTCCCTACCATCCACCACCTCCCCTTCAATTTTGAGAGATAAGAAGCACGCTCTATGTTTATCTTATTTTATACCGAGCCATGGCGCTTTCCGTCGAAACTTATGTCTTAAATAAGAATAAGCATATGGAAATACCAAGTATATAATTCAATCATTCAAATTTTCCATAAGGATAAAATAGAAACCTTATAATGTGTTCAGTCGTTTTTGTAAGCACCGCAGTGTAGTGTTTCCAAATCTAGACAAGACGGAGTTACATTAAAATTGAGTTTAGTTTTTTAATTAATTTTCATTTTTAATAAAATAGATAATCTTGGATAATCTTTTGTTCATTTGAGGTCATGATATATCCATTTAAAACATGTTTGTGCTTTTCTACACTTTATTTTTAAAATTCACAACACGTTCACCAAATGTTGGCATCTTCGGGTGCAGTACAGTTTGTTTACAAGTTATTGTTGTCGGTTTTAGATATATGCAGTAGGTAACATAAATCATATTAATTAAATTTTTATATATACCTCCCCACTACTTTCTGAAAAATTATCTTTACAAAACATATACTTTTCTCACACCATAAACCTTTGATTTGATTGATTTTTCCAAGCATTGTTTTTAAATTTTGTTATTATTATCATGTTAATATTTTTACCCTAATTTATAGTCTATTTAGATTATAATAAAATATTATATTTCGATTATAATAGAATATTAGAATTAGAATAGAATAATTTAGATTAGAATAGAATATTATATTCTGTTTAAATTTTAATATTTATTAAAATATTATTTACTTTTTCTTTTCTTTCTTTTCGTTTTATTTTCTTATTGTAATTTTTTAATGTAAACACTTTTTAAATAAAATTTAATGTTCTGTATTTATCTAACATCGGCAACAATAACTTGTAAACAAACTCTACTACACCTGACGATGTCAAACATTGGTGAAACGCGTTTTTAATTTTAAAAGTAAAGTGTAAAAGAGTACAAACATTTTTAAAATCGATATAAAAAGATTCTGCAAAGTAGAGCCTAAAGCTGTGGATTTTATTGATGTCATGAGTTGGTAATAAAAATAATCTGGCATTCAGGATTTAAATCCTGGTAATATAACCAATGGTTCAACAGTTCTATCTGACTCATAGACCTCGCTGGAAAACAGATACCACGCTTCCATTCTTCTCAGCACTAGAGATCAAGTAGATTGTTTAATTTTTTCTTATCGGCAACTTTTATTGCCCTTTACCCACCCACATAAATTGTCTTGCCGAAAAACGTCAGTACTTACACATCCCTTTTAGCGGAAAAGCCAGCCCATTTGTATGAGTCTTTGTCCAGAAATGTTTTCACAACGTGCAATTACATTCCAGAATTCCTTGGTTTCTCGATCCGTGAATATTTACTCATCTATGTGATTCTTATGTTTTCCCGTTTTTTCCAGTGATCAAGGAAGAACCCACGTCCATAAAACTCCATAAGATTTTTTTCCAGATTTATTTATTCCTCTATGTTTCTCCTTAAGGGCTTATACATATTTCTTGACTGTAGCAGTTGCGTTTTTGGGAACTTAATGATTACAGCCAGTCTTTCCTCAATTAAGTTCCCTGACGATTAATTCATTTTCTTTTCTTATGAACACAAAAGCCAGCCTTGAACCGAGAAGAGACTTTCAGTCTTGATTTACTCATCAGCTATTTATCTCCCGATATTTCATCTACTTCCCCAGTGAGTTCTCCCCCAATATTGTGCTTCTTCCGCACCCAATGTATTGTCCCACGATTTTCTTCTCCCCTACCATCCAGGAATTTCAGCTCGTCAATCCGTTTCAAATATTTCGTCTGAGAATCTTCATCTCATTTCATTTCGTGGAATCCTTAGTATTCACGTAGGTTTGTGATTTGTATAGAATCAATTGTATACAAAAAACACAATGTTCAATGTAAGAGAAATTCCAACAAGAACCCGGAAACTTTCGTTCTTTCCGTACACCTGGTACATATTTCGTTATCGCCATCGATCCGGGTGCACATCATCGGCAGCGTGGGTTCCCTTGACGCTTCCGGCTCTCTGGAGCTCTCATTTCCTCTCCGTGCGCTAGATATCTACGGATATTATTGGTCTGTTTGCAACGTCCATTACCCACGAGCCTGCCTCGTTCACCAGCAGTTGAACTAGACTGGTAAAATAAACGGATATAAAAACCCATTAGCCTCGAAGACCGGCTCCTTGCCGAACGCTAAATAAAGAAGAAAAGAAGTACATTTCAGTGGTTAGTTAGAGTCATGAGTACTTGGTGTTTTAATTCATCAATTAACTTATTATTCCTCGACTCATTTCACTGATTGATTCATCCCGCAACCTATTTTCCTATTAAAATTGAAAAGGCTGGTGATATCCAAATCTGTCACCCTCGATTTTATATCTGGATTCATGTCACATACACGATTCCTTCTCTCATTTGTTGCAGATTACGGAGGTAGATTCTAGCGAAGACATTGGACTCCCTGTGTCGTTCGTCTTCATTAGAGCTCAATTCATTGTTGGAGTAGGTATCTATGAACCAAAATTTTAATTATCTTATGTTTAAAGTAATGTTGTTCCTTTTAAGCTTACGAATTAGCGTTAGCTTTTGAATGGGTGAATAAAATGTGAAAGTCATGTTAATAATTGTAAAGCTTAATTATATCTCCTGAAATCTGAATGGTACCTGGGTTCAACTCGTAGAGAACACTGGAGACGAAATTTCCTATCTTCCATTCATATCACTAATTAATACCGCCTCCTTCCGTTCAGAAGAGCTTCTTACATCTGAATGGGTCCTTATCCTCAAATCCAAAGATTATACCATTTGGAACTGCTTACTGGAAAATTCCATGTCAAGCTATGGGTGATGTTTCTGTGTGGTCCAATTTATTATCTGTCATTGCTTCTTTTCTAATGTCTTTTAAGAGCCAGTGCAAAAAAAACAGGTCCTAACTGGCACCTTTTTTCATTGAAATTTCTACAAATAGTTTTAGACGTTAATTTTTAAGTAACACGTTGAGAATGATATGCAATAGAAATCTCATTTCTCTTACTTTACGTTTCAAATATAAGTTTTCTGAGTTTTTTTGCTCAGTACTTGGTGTGTTTGAAAGGGGACTATTTCTTCTACAGTTCTCTTTCCCTGATAGAGATATTGACTCTAAATTATGGTTCATTCCTTTGATCTGTATGAAAGCAAAAACCACTAAATAAAGAACCACGAAATAATATTACAAATAAGAATATGCACAAAATATCACTGTATTCGTATTAAGAGGTTATCATAACGTTTGCTGTAGTTAAGCTGCGTCACTATCATGTTTCGGTGAGATTAAATTTGTAAATTGGCTTTAAATATTTATACTGTATCAAATTTTCTTTCAAAATATCATTCTATCTCATGTGCAATATCAATACAAAACGTGCGCCATAAAATGTTAAATTATTTTATTTCCTCAAGGACATTTTAAACGGTATTCCTGTTAAAAATCTGTCAACTGGGCAACGGCCTTCTTTGATTCATTCAAAATGTCAGCGAGCGGTAAAATTTCTGTTTAGCTTCCGACCATGTTCAACATGGGTGTCATCATCAACATCGCTTTCACTCATCTGAAATAACGCCGCTGCCACGGAGAGGTCGCGCCTGTTTTCGTCGACCGCGGCATTACTTTTGTCAAAACGGCCTCGGTGTGCGTAATGAATGCTCCCTCCGCATTGTAGGAGGACGGCGTGCCTCCCTAATTCTCCAATCATTAGCTCGGAAGGTTAATATAACGCCGCGTGGAGGATGGAAGCCATCGACGCAGATGGTCTTCGTCGAGGGCAATTCGTTTCTCCTCCGAACGCAACCCATCCGACCTCCTGAGCAGCATTAATCAGAGGCAAGGGAGTTGAGAGGAGACTCGGGAAGCGATTGTAGCGCTAAAGGCACCGTACATAACGGGGTGGCGCGGCTTAAACCATAACAGTCTTCATCCTTCGCTGGCTTTATTGCACGAAAATTAAGCTTCTACTCGCGAGGGGAGAACAACTTGCCACCCACTGTCTCTCCATGGGGATCGATGTCGATCGTCTCAGGGGGAGCCAGGAGTCGAGCCACCCTCTCAACTGGAGCATTGTTGCTCCAACCCCCTGGGATTCGCAATCTATCTGCACCACCCATTCGACGTGCAATTATGTTATTAATATCGTACGCTTCTCTTTCTGTTGTGAATTATAGTTCACATAGAGTCATGAAAGTACCAGAGGTGGCGCCGTGTATACTCGGTAATGAAAGTGAAACTGCCTCCGCCATATTGAGTGTCCGTGATGCGCTATTAGCGTAATTAGGCCAGAACATATTTATCTACAAGTTTGCTGCACATAAAATGTTTTACTAAGAAGAAATACGGTAGTAGGAGCAATTTAAAACACATCGTCTGCTCGTTAGTGCCAGGAGTGTAGAATATTTTTGTTTAATGAAAGCCTTAAAGATAACCTTTTGAGTAAGTAATTTTGGAAAAGAAAATTAAGCACTCTTAAATGATTCCGTTATTTTTTTACCAGCTACCACCAGTTTCCTCGTAAATATGTCAAATTTAAGCACACATTTATGTGGGACGTAGAAAAATTTCAGTCTGAAGAAGACAGCAGGAAGATTTTTGTAAGTCAGGAAATTTCTATTGGTGGAGAACTGTACTGGAAAGAAAAATTGATGGGTATTTAAGTGGCCATGGCTTGTTATCAGTGGTCCTTAAAAATATTAAACTTTTAATGAGCCTCTGCCACTCATGTAAACATCTTGCTCCAGGCTTAGTGTTGCATTTCCTTCTGATGTACACTCCATTGACGGTCTGAAGATCTTATCACTTTCTCTTTTCCCGCACTAAACAAGCATCTCCCCTCCTTAAAGAAAGCGCCTTTTCATCTCTCCGATACTTCTTGAATGTTTCCCCCGTCTACATGTTCTCCTTTGAATTCCCATGTCAACGCTCACCCTTCCCGTTCCATTTATGTAGGCTTGACAACAACTTGGATTAACTCCCTCGTGAGACGTTTCAATGCCTGTGTTATTCCCAACACGAGCGTCTTATTAGTCCCCAATCAACGCTCTTACGTTTTAGCGAAATAGAAAGCAAATTCAATAAAATCCTTGTTTTTCAGCCCTTTTTTTAGTGTCCACAATAATATAACCCTCTGAAGTAGATTAAACTTAGCGTACTGTTTTTCTTACATTTCAATATAGCCAGAAGCATTTTAGTAGTCCAATCAGCTCCAATATCAACAGTAAAAAAATACACCTGAGTACGAAAATGTCATTATAATTCTTCTCGTGCACACTTTAAGTCTCAAACTGTTAAGCTTATTTAAGATATATGCAACGGCAATATAGGCCTGTATTGAAGAAAAAGACTTGATATTTATATTAATTTTTCATAAAATAGGATGTCGATGTTGACATACATATTAAAATTTCGTCTATGTTGATGTGATTCTAGTGCCCCTCCGAGAAGTTGCATCAGTCATTATGTATTATTTAACACAGTTATGTTTGTCATCTGATAAACAATTATCATTATTTAATTAATATTTTGATTAATGAACATCTTATTAATATTTTTATTTATATGAACTTGTTCTTATAGAGCATGCTCTTGAACAAAACATTTTCTATCTATCGATCTATCAATCAATTATAGCATTAGGCTATAAGTATGCTACGATAGATACGATAAGTTACTAGTCGTTCAGATAGGTATAATAATCATTTTCTCTCATACATAACGCGTTACCTCCACCATAGCGTATATGGAGCAAAACGCTATTACAAATGAGAACTCCTTTCTTTCTCTAGTTTCCTCTGTAACTCAGTTTCTCTGACTACCCAATATTCAATGGTCGTTGACCTCACACCTTCAGACACTCATTCGCGTCATCTTGCAGGGTTTTATGTTTGTAGAGAGAAATGAACGGCCCGGCCGTATTCATCCTCGGAAAGGCCTGGGATGCTTATCGATCACTTTAAAGTATCTTTCGCCTTTGGTCCATTCTCTCCTTCCTCTCTTACGAAATATCCTAACGAGGGGATGGTTGTATCGTCTTTCATGAGTTGCACTCGATTCTAGAGTGAATGATATACATCGCGCTAGACGGGATAGGCGCAAGGAAATCGTACCGTGTTACATATGGCCTTAAGTGGTTAGATGAGTGCTGGGATTTGTGGTTGTTTCTTAGGGTGTACATGTGTTTCTTCTTTATACTGTCATACACTGTCCATACGAACACCGTGCCTAGGCAGTTGGCAATGGTTTTCCCTAAACTTGGCATCGAAATCATCTATCACTTCGACCATGTACTTCCCATCTATTTTGATGAAGGAAAAGCTGGTCTACGAGGACTTATACACCTGTACAAAAATGTTATGAATTTTCACATGTAGATATATAGATATAATATTACAGTCAAGGAAAGGTTCTGGCCTTTTATTTTCATATGACTAGTATTGTAAATTATTTTTGAAAGCAATAAGGGATCCGACACGCACTCTGTTCTGGAGGATCGTTCCTACGACTTCCAACCTCGCTGACCGTCCTTCCAGGACCTTACTCCCCGCCTTGTATGCCTATGTAAGCCGTATTGGTTGTCCAGCTGCATATAAGAGTGAGTAGATTTGGCTCCTGTACGCGGTAATTTCGGATGTTTGTGGCCTTTGGGACGAAGGCCCAATCTCTTGTAAGCTGTTTAGATGGTCCCTGTTACGATTTTTGGTATTTTACATATCTCATCTTCTTCACGGATTATTGGTTTATTATTTATTTAGACAGAGTTTTAGTCTTATTCAACCTTATAGTGTGCGTTTCCCCAAGATATATGTGTTCCACATTGGGTAACAACTTCCATACGTATGGAAAAGGGTGATAAAAATTCAAAAGGGAACTGTTATCGGTCTTCATTGTTGCAACTACCAAATGCATATATACATGCACAGTCCAGCAGATGACGGACCGGCAGAAGAATCGGCTAAAGGTTGCGCTTTAAAATGTACAAATTGATACCGAAAGCAAGAACATTAACCACGCAGCACAATAAAAAGCTAAAATGATTTTTTTTGTTTAAATGCTTAGTCATTTTTCTAACTGAAGATATATTTAGAAGACTACAGAATGTTACTTAAACTTCATTGTCCTAATTGGTCATAGGTGTATATTATCTTTATTTCTTTCGAGTTTACACTATATACGTTAGCTTGTGATCACAGATTGAATTAAAAAAATATCAGCTGATCAATGCCACGGAAAGTTTAGAGCTTATGCTGTCGAATAGTTTGTCGCGAATACTAATGCATAATGACTCATGATTTCATGATTTGATCGGTCAGGTCATGATTTCGTGATTTGATCGGGAATGCATACAAGAAATCACTCATCTACTCTAAAAGCCGGCTTCAATTTGCTACGATCTATGAAGGAGAGTGCAGACTTGACCTTTCTCCGCGAAATGCGACTGATAGCAAAACAGTGTGAAAATGTGGGAGAGGTGTTGTTTCTTTCATCCCACCGTGCTTCCGCGATGCAGGAGACGACTCGTGGTGACAACCGTCTCATTGCCATCAGCAGACGTTGAATGTTGTCTCACCGCGATCTCCACCCTCTTCCCGTAACCCTACCCTCTCCCTCCAGCCACATTGTTGGGTGGTTAGGGGGCGGGGACACCTTTCGTGTGGACGCACTGTTTAAGCGGTCACTTCCAATCACTCCCCGACCTCGTCACAGCGACTCATTCTTAACTTCTCATTCCAGCAGCAAAGGTATGTGCATGAGACTTTCCGAGATAGCCAATGTTTCCAGTCAGGCCAACCCCTGATAGTCAGTTTGATGAGTTAGAGCGTAGTTTACCTGCCACAAGCACGTGAGGCATGAAAAATGATACGGCAAATGGAGTGCTACAGCCATATCTCGTTTCCCTATGCATATGCATTTTTTCATAAAAAAGTTGTACATTGAAATCATAATGTTCGGTATCATACAAAAAGGATGCCTTAATCTAGGCCTAGGGATCCTATTATCAATCAACGAGAAATTATAAAGAGGGTTATTGCCATATTATTATACAATTGGTAACAGTTTCAATACATTGGTAATGATATTGTAGAAATCGGTTACTCATGTTGTCGACCTTCATTTTGATGCAGATAAGTATCATTTGAACTATATGTGATTTCAATTCATAAATGAGATTTTTTTAGCTATTTAAATAACCTAAAATTAAATTAGTACAGGAACTGTATTTTTAGAAAACAACTTTCAAAAAATATAAATATTTAATCAGTTTATAGTATAATTGGAGTAATTTACTACTATATATTAATCTTTTAATCATCAGTATAATCTTCTCTAGCACTGCTAAAGATCCGAACAGCTTTTTCTAAACGTTGAAACCGAGACGTGTGATCTCAATATAAAGAGAATCAAGCCCCAATTCTTCTTCCGCTCTTTGCTTCCTTTCTCCTCGAGAGTTGAATTCAATTTTTATTTTGCATGCGCCCCCGAAGGTGAAACCTTTACAAAGAGAGAAGTCTACCCGCTCCATTTTGCTTCTCCGCCCGAATCTTTGTTTGCCTGACCTAATTATTTCTCCCCCGCGCCACCAGAGGGGGGAGAGAGAGGGAGGTGCAGAAAAGTTGAAGGGAGCGGCGCGGCGGGAGACTCACTTCTCATCTGAACGTGGCGTCTCGGCGACCCTCTTGCCCCTTCCCATCCTACTCGAACGCACCCTTTCTATCTCTCTATCTCTCTTTGTTGGATGCAATAAGTCAGTCGCTCATTGGAGGTTCGTGGACCACTAATAACTAGGTCAATGCTCCTTCATAGCCTCCTAATTATCGCACCTTGCCTTCTTCAAATCGTTGATTAACTATGCCAACTTGAGGAAAATATCACTACCCATAAAGTTTCAATGAATTTGACCTCTTTATGAGGAAAAAGATATCAGATATCATCCTTCAAATGATATTAAAATATCCTCCGCTAATTGCACCCTTTTTCGAGGTTAATGACAAGCAATTAGAAGCAGTTTTCCATGGCACATAGTTCGGCTGTGCACTCATAAGAAGCACAATTAAAAATGAAATTCCGACCCGTTGGTCGAGTTGAGCGGTGTTTACTTGATGTTGTCTCCATTTCTTTACACACCGTCTTACTTTTTATGCAGCCCAGCGTGTGGTGTGTAAAAAATATTCAAAGAACAAAACATTTATATCAACAGTGGTAAATTGCGTCAATAATACCTCCATACGTACTTCATTCTCCTACTAATGTCTTCAATTCTTAAATCAATTCGAATGGGACCTCTGTTTAGACTAGAGAAAAAGCCGCGCTCATACTTCCTTGAACTTAATAAATTAAAACTTATTAGATGCTACAGAGAAGACGATTAACATGGTACCTATGGTACAAATGGTATTATCCTACCATACATTACCTTACCTACGCGGCCACTCAAACCTAAGAAGGTTTTTGGCCTCACGAACAGCTCGCCGACATCCAACTTGGTCTTGCATCTGCTCAGGCGCAACATTTAATCTCTCTATGTCCTTCCGCAGCTGGTCTCCCCAACGCCGCACAGTGGGGTACGGAGGTAGCGCTCACTTTAAAAATCGTAGAAATTTTGAATGAATTGAGATATTAACGTAAATATTTTTTTATTTGAAAGCTAAAATCATAGTGAATAGAGGAAAAATATTTATCAAATGAAAAATAGCAATTAAAGTCTGCAGAATGTGTGCGGATGCCGTAATTTTTTCCAATATTTATAATAGACTAAAATAAATCAGCGAAAAGTAAATGTTTAATAAAATTAATTACATATTACTATTTCAAGTCGAAATATTATTTTTATTTTTTTTGTTATAAACAATTTTTTATTAATAAATTAAATAATTGTGGTAGTATTCACGTAAGAAATATTTTTAAAGCAGATTTGTAATCTTCGAGAGAAATATAGCAAAAAAGCAATAATGTGTTTTTTACATGCAGTAAATAGTTTAGCCATAAATCGATGTCAATATATCGGGTCGCGAGACGTTCTAATAGTTGACCCAGCGCGCGCTGCTCTATGTCAACAACAATATGAAAGGAATTACGTTGTATAACATTCATAATCGTTAATCTCCGTCCAGTTTTAAGATATATTTGAAAATCATATGTCGATACAAAGCTAAGAAGTGTATCTATTGATAAAAATCCTGTTGCACGCTTTATTGCAAAAACAGTATGAAAATTAAATTTTTCTGACCGAATTATATATGACGAGAAAACAGAATTATGTATAATGTCCATCAATCCGTGGTCCACATGGTAAGTCCATAATACGTGAATCGCGGCCACGATTAAAGATATCTTTAAAAATATTATGTCGTAACAAATCTGAGAAGTGTATGTATTGATAAAAAATGTTTTTGCCAGCCTTATTGCAAAATAATTATGAAAATTAAATTTTTTGCGACCGAGTTATATATGACGAAGAATCGGAATCATGTATATTGCTCATCAAAATCGTGAATCGCCGTCTTGGTGCCCCAATGGTCTTCTACCTCGTGGAACATTCTCTGCCACCATCTTGAGTATAGAACGGCTCCCTCCTGCTCACATGTCCAGCCCATCCAGGTGCCTTGGTCACATATTAGGCGAAAAATAGCTCGTAGGATTTTGTTTTCCAACAAATATTAGTTTATTTTCTGACTTTTTACTTAATGCCCAAATTTCAAACTTATATAGGACCACATGTAATATAATACTCTTGTAGAGTCTTATTTTGGTTTCCCGTGATGTAATCCCGTGATATAATTTCCAAATGTGTGGGCCTCTCTCTACCGCTGCCGTGCACGACACCCGGCTCACTAGACCGTGTCCCGTAGTTGCCAGAATTAATGTATATGAAAAATGTACATAATTTCAAGGTTTTTCATTAAGATGTTATTCCGTAGCCTTACTCAATAGTGTTTTTTTACGTGACACCATCAAGCTGCGTGGAATATCATTCGTATGTCTCCTAACCTTCGACCTATCTGGCATGGGTGGCCCTACCAGGAACTTTGGTCCCTCCAGTTCAGCTCTAAGTGTCATCGTAGCACGTCAGCCCTTCCACGACGACAAGGAAAATATTATACGTAAATTTTTATTAGGATTATTTTTGTTATTTTCGGATTATTTGTTTCCTTCAGTGCACTTGACGATTAATTAGCTCTTTTGTTGTTGTAAGGATGACAACTGTTTTTAACGTCATTACCCAAGAGGGTTTGATTTAGTTTCCACAGTTTTTTTTTCACATTTTGTTTTTATGATGCATTTTATTAATTGCCGCATGGTGGCTTTATTTTAAATTTGTATCAAGGGACTTTTTCCCAGAACAATAGATTTTTTTTATTACTATAAATTTTTTAAATGGTAATCACCCTTATTTGTGTGCTGGAAATGAATGTTTATTTTTCCAAACTGGATTGAAATATCTGATGCATAATATTTTAATGATTCCTTTCGGCTCTGTTTCTTTACACTCTTCCTTTTATATATAGAAATCTTTCTTGAGACATCAATTACGGAAACTGTGCGGAAACAGAATTACTAGGAGTATGGTTCCTAAATTGGTGTGCATAACCTTTCCCTTTCTCTGGAATCATTTATTGAATTCAGGAGAATTAATGATCAATTTAATACATCTCCTCCTGTTATTTTTTTGGAAAATAAATACGGAGTACATTTCTTTTTTTTAATCAACCATCAACATTAAATATCAATAATGGGAGATAAAAATGAATCGGATTAAGTTTCACTCGCCTGTTCGACGCGGCTGTTAGTAATGTAAAATAATTTTTTTACTGATTGTAGAATTATAAAAACTAATTTTATGCGTTTATTTATAACTGAAAAATAAGTAGGGGAAATATGAATTAATTATTTGAGTTACACACTGAACCAGGGTTGTTTAAAGATTAAAATCGAAAATGTTAAGAATATGCCCCACAGAAAAGGACGCAAAGGTCATTTTGCTATTGAATATAGGTGGTTTTTTTTAAGAAAACCTTATTGACCTATAGAATAATAATAGCTATCCTGTTTTTTTATCGAATCATATACAAAAGCGCAGTTGAAGTATCAAAGAAAACAGCGATAGCTGTGTGCCTAATGTTCAGTTCTAGATATATTATTCCAGTATTTTGAGGGCTAATAGCAGTTTTAAGTTTAACTTAGCGTTCCAACATCAAGACAGAGATTGTAAATTTATCACTCAACTTTTAAAAATAATAATGGCTCATTTACAAATATCCAAATAAATCAACTGGAAATGAATATTGCGCTAGCAATTTATAATGGAGGCTTGTTTTAATAATGCACCCCAAGGGTGAGCTCTAAATGAATTTAAAATGAGATACAACCCCATGAACCTGAGGTTAAGGAAGCTCATTCATATGCAAATCAATATCCTCGTGGAATTTGCGGCTCGGCATTTTATTAAACTGAGAATATAAGCATCATTCATTGAGACATGGCCATTAGAGTTTTAGAGCAAGTCATAATGATATAGAAGCGTCGCAATAAGGCGAAATGGTAGGAAATAGAAAGAAAATGTAAGACAGTAAAATAGCAAAAAGATTATTATGTCGACATTGTCAACTCAAAGTGATAAATGAAACCTTGGTAGGTGGATAGAAAAAGTTAATTTATTTTACATTGGCTCAAACTGTGTGGTTCGGTCCTCAATGTATGGAGGAACGTCTTCATTGTCAACTCTTCATCTTATCCCCCATACTACCCTGTAAGTCGAAGCAGAAAGCGCGTGGCAAGGGGTGTTAGGACACCAGCAAAGGAAGGGGGATAATAAAAAAATATAGCGAGGAGAGAAAGAGAGAGGTAAATCGTATGTTAACGATGTGTCATAATATGAAATTATTGTGTCATAATGTAACATTATGTGTTCATGTCACAAACTTTTGTTGTAATCTCTTACAGTGTTTGGAAAGAAGGAATATTTGAAATTATCACTTCGGCAGGGTATCTTTTCTTATTTTAGGGGCTATTCAAGTATTACGTAAGACGTTTTGAGGAGGAAGGGGGATTTGGGGATTTTCTTACATTGTCTTACGTAGGGTGGTGAGGGGGTATGATACAGTCTCACGTATGGTATACGTATCACTTATACTGAATTCGTTTGTATATCACTTTTGAACATTTTTTTGTATGAAAAATTATACTATTTAGGATCACCACTTTTTCGGTACACCTGAATGTATGCTAAACTATAATAGCAATCATCCGAGGAGGGGTTTTTTGGAAAGATCAAGGTGGAGTGAGTGACCTTTGGATTTAGAGAATTGGTAGCCTTGAAGAAGAGGAAATGGCGGGATGGGTACCTAAATTAGGAGCAAGCTCTTAATAAGAGCATTAGGAACTGGCTTCTGTCTCCATCCAGGGAATACAGGGTCATGGCCTTAGTGCCATGGTCAGAATAACCGTCCTGCCGGAATTCTCCCTGCTCTGTTACTGCTATAGCTGGTTAAAAGATAGCTAGTTTGGCGTAGAAACGTATGGTGCGGTGAACGATGCGGCCAAAGATGCGGCAGAAGTTGCTAGGAAGAAGTCGCGAGGCAAGAGGGTTTCGTATGGAATTTTAAGTCGAAGGCTTTGTTGGCGTCCCTGGGGCGACGTCGTTAGCACAAATGTCGGACGCGCTCCCGGCAATTTCTACGTCTGCAAGGTAAACATTCCGTAGAGGGAAAATTGTCGAAAGAGGGGATCTGAGAGGAAAATGGAGGGAATGCATAAAAAATGCTACGAAGTGTGAATCTATGTATACATTGAAAAGATAATTGATTGCGTATTAATGACTCAATCAATCTGGACAGTGTAGCCTGTTTTTATTTAAATTGACCATCTACAATGACTATCGCATGCAATTTTTCCATAAATTTAAATAATAATAAAATGCATTTTTGGAATTTATATCTATTTCGCATTTTTCTAGAGATTGCAGTATTGAGACCATTCCGCCAATAATGCCAATGTTTTCGACGCTATAACTGCTAGGATGTTTGATTCAATATGACTGATTTTTCATTTTAATGAATTTAATGCTACCCTGTGTTAGCGTACATACATGTTCCAAATGGTTCCATCTGTTTCCTTTAATGCGAGTGAGGAATGAATGAAATCATTACCAAAACGAAGCGTTAACGGTTTGAATTATTCTGTCTCCTAAAAGTTTATTTATTACACATTCATTTACTTTACTAATAAACCCATTAGTCCTCAACCCTTCCTTTTCGGTAACTTCCCAACAATTATGATCCCTTTTAGATTGTTATTCGTCAACAGAAGGTTGTTGTAAACACGTTCCGTTGCTTATTTTAGAGAAAAGAAAATGTTCCATTGATTAGTGTTTCGTAATACCATGTTTTATTTAACTGTCAGTGCTTTGTCTTAAATTTTTCTTTACCTTGATGAACGTAATTATTGTAGTGCAATGCTAGCAATAGATATCCATAATGTCCAGGAAGTGAGGTCTGAGATCATCAGTTTTAAAGTATAGTCTCATAGCAACGCATTCGGAACAAACAAAAACCAGTCTGGAAAAAAAGCCGTTCGGTCAAGAATTAGTTCGGGAAAAGGGAATTGTGAAAAACCGTTCGGAAAAAAGGTAGGGAATCGCTTTTTTAACGATTATTTGTCCGATTAAACTTTGTGTTAACCCTCTGTTTGGTTGCGAATGCTCTATTCCATAATTCGTGTAGATAATTAATTTAAAACGATACGTGAAGATGGTTGGCTCTTTTGCAGAAACTTACTAAAGAGTTTCTTGGTCTGTCTCCGTATATTTATTAATTTTAGGTGAGGTACAATTATAGCAATACATTCATTCTTCAGTCAATATATTCATTGATGTTGATGATTTGGATGTTAAAACCTTGAGGAATATATATTTAGCTTATTACCTGAACGGGTAAATTACTTTTCAGGAATAAGTGCACTGAATTATCCTGCAGTATTTTAGCAATTTGTTTATTCGAATGCAAGCAAAATATCCTTAGCAAAAAAAGTAAATCGTTGGGATTCTTGATAAAATCCTTTGACCTCGTGTTAAACTTTGAAAACATTATTCAATTAAAGTTTGAAAACCCCATAGTTATGATAAAAATTACAGAGAAGTAGTTATTGTTCAAACTGTGACATACCTAGCCATATTTATGTTGGAACCAAAGCGAAAACTCATCTGTGTGGTTTGCTAGGTTAGCTGAAAGTTTATTAGAAGAATAAAATTCACAGCTTCAGGCTCTACTTTGTAGAAGCTTTTAATATTCATTATAATAAAGGTTTGTACTTTTCTACGCTTTTTTAGTGTAGAAAAGTACCAAACTTTATTATAATATTTATTAAAAGAGTTTATAATGGACATATTTTGCCTACTACGACACATTTTTCATTTCCCCTATGCATATTACCATTATGCATCTTTACTTTCATTTTTTACTTTGTTATCCTGGTGAGATTATTACATTAAAGGACTAAACGTGCCTCTGTATATCGTATGGACGAACAAAATTTCCATTCACCAATTTGTTTTTGGTTGAACGTGAATTTCTTCGCAAAAAAATAAATATTTGGGAGGTAAATTGATTATTGACCGCGCCAACATTATTGGATTACGTGAGGCGAGTCCGTCGCTGAGTATTTTAAATGTATCACATAGATCATCTCTGATTGAAGCATTCCGCATTTGAAAGGAGTAAGAGGACAAAATAACTTTCACTCTTCTATTTTCCCGCTATATATTCACCAATTCGAATTTAATTTAAAGGTAAAACCTTTTTTTTTACCGACATTTCATATTAAATTCTCAATAAAATCACTACATAATTATTGATACGCTTTAAAACAACAGTTGCTGAATAAGTAAATTATATGGTGAGCATGAACGGCTGAAATTTCAAGAATTTGCTGAATCTCAAGATCTATGGAGGTTGCCTCATTCAAATCATTTGATCTTTATCAAGAATGCATTCACAAAGACCATCTTGTTTTATAACTTATAAACCGTGGTTCAAATAAAGGCATCACCAGCAATCTAGCAATCTTCATGAAGATGAACTGAAGTCGTACATAGGTAAGACCTCAAAATGAATACGGGCTTAAAATCCAATTTCGATTCAATAAGAAAATACATTCGCACCAAATGTTTAGGCTATTCACATTGACGCTCAAAAGGACAAAGACGTTTCGGCGGACGTTCTACGCCATTCAAAAATATGTCTTTACACACACTGTTATTTACAGTTTTCATTCTTTTCCCCCCATTTCGTCGATGATAAAAAAGGGCCTAAATCCCTTTCCCAAAATAAAACTGCCAGCTCGGATGTTCCTCCACGGCGCTGTAATGGCGAGACAGTGGTACAGATTTAAGTCGGCAGTAATATTTGATGGCCCGGCATAAATAAGGAGAGGAAGTTTTAACCCCCGCGGGTGCTTATCCCCGGCATGGCGCTGAAATAACTCTCTCCAGTTCCATGCTATCCGGGGCGAAATCCAGGGTAGGATTGGAGGGGGAGGTTTGCCGGGAAAGTCGAGCATCGGATTCCGCGGAGGAGGTGATAACGCCCACCCTCGCACTCGCTACCTCTCCCCCACCCATCCCCAACTATCATTCCCATGTCGCCGCCCTCCTACTTGCATTAAATTGCAACGGCTACAAAACGCATCTATATGTATAAGAAAAGCTCTTGTCACTCACTCACCGGCGCAGGAACGCTGTGAGATGGAGTCACAGTCACTAACATTTTAAAATGCGGTTATTAGATGGAGCCACAATCACTTATAGTATAAAATGCTGTTATTAATGGAACCATAGTAACTTGAGTTTTAAAAAGCCGTTATTAGATGGAGACTCACTTTAGTTATAAAATGCCGTTATTAGATGAAGCCATAGTCACTTTAGTTTTAAAACACTGTAATTAGATGGAGCCATAGTCACATAAACTTTAAAATGCCCTTATTAGATGGAGTCACTGTCACTGAAATAGTAAAATGCCGTAACAAGATGGAACCACAGTCACTGAAATTTTAAAATGCCTTTATTCAACTGCTTGCAAGAAATTTCATAAAAGCGAGAATTATTTGTGATTTGGCTCCGACTGAGTCAACGCTTCCTTTCATATTTTGCGACGACGACAATTTCCAGTGATTCTGGCAAATATGATTACAATCAACAAGTCGCAGGGTTAGTCGTTTGACCACGTTGGACTCCAATTCCAAACAGCAGTAATCTCACACGGACAACTGCACGTTGCTCTCTCTTTCACAAATAAACGGAAATAATTTAATTTTTTATTGTTGGGAATAAACTCGTGTTAACGAGTGTCATTTAATTTCAATATCTTCCTTGAATAAGCGGGCGCCAAGGGGGCGTTTTAAAACCTAGTGTATATGATTTTCATTTTCTTTGCGCCGTGATAGCCATATTTCTCTTTTTAGGACTAATATATAATGGTTAACCCTTTAAGGACCAAGAGACATGTTTGTCCCATATTTTTGAATCGCTCCCATATTTTAACAAGTTAGTCTATGGTAATAAATTCTATACGTACCAGATCAGTATGTTAGTGGCTTTAAGTATGCGTACCTATTTTGAATATTTGTTTATTATTGCTGTTGCCGGATTGACAAGATCTTTCACTTGAAATGCCTTCTATGAACCGGAAATTTGATATTCTATAAAAATATAATGATTGAACCAAACTCAAAATTTTCATCGGTTTGGTCTTTGGTATGTGGTTCTGGTATGTGGTTCCAGTACAGTTGACGCTGAATTTGTGCTTTTTTTTGCAAAATATTTGTTTATATGCCATGGGACACATTTGCCCCTACGACCCGTAACAGATTGAAACTTGACATTGGTTTACACAAATTTATTCACACATAACTGAATTACAACCATTATGAGTGCCGTCTGGGCGTTACCTGGGGATTAAGACAATGTTCTACTTGATGTAGGAGATCCATGCTTACTGCGTGAAGATGCTGATAATATAGGTGGAGAAATCAATACTGTGAGCTCTGTTCCATAGTACACATTTGTAGTAATTCAATTGCTGTCACTATGGTCAAAAAAGATCATTGACTATTTTTAAAAAAATAAAAGTTATGTCAATTTCAAAATACGTTAACTTCTATTATTTAAGATAGCTCTATACTTTTGAGCCACGTCACCCACCATGTGCCGTGAACCCATTATAGTGCAACAAACAAGAAGAGTGGCAGGGTCTAGGGTTAGGAGTGGCGGTAGATCGGCGAAAGGCTTTATCAGGGACATAGCTCGCTTGACAATCTTCCGCGGGTGACGTGCACAAAGAAGAATTCTGGCTTGAATACTTTACCTAGTTACAGTCTTGATAAAAAGCAACATGAATACTTGTCAGATGCATACGTATACGAGGAATAAGGTTTTGCTGTAAGTAAATTTAAAATCCTCTTCCCGGATTTTAGTCCTAGGACCGTCCCCCGGAAAATTACCAAAAAATGGAAATTTTCACTATTATTTATAAAAAAATTAAACATTTCTAAAAATAAAATTACTCAATTCATAATCACAAATGATTCTTCGTAAAGAGAGAAAAAAATAGAGCAAATCTACAGCTATCATGCTACAAGGAAAAAGACATACGTTTGAAACGTGGATTTTTGCCCAGGAATTGAACCCATTCAACATATGCTTCCATCGCCGGCCATAGGGACATATTTGTCCCAAGCTGTGTCTCAGAAACTATTAGAGGTATCACTTAGAGACAAGGATTTTTGAAATCTAAGTGTCATTTTTAGCATAAGTACGTCATTGAAATAACAGATTCTGGCCTATAATTTTTATAGTCCTTAGAGGATTAAACATCAAATTTAGGCGCAAATACCTTTTGGGTTGCTTCCTATATCACCTGTTTCAATGTAAGGAACTTTTGTATCTGT
Source organism: Pyrrhosoma nymphula (assembly GCA_963573305.1). Taxonomy (NCBI): domain Eukaryota; kingdom Metazoa; phylum Arthropoda; class Insecta; order Odonata; family Coenagrionidae; genus Pyrrhosoma; species Pyrrhosoma nymphula. The sequence continues at coordinate 14,243,639 of OY754327.1, forward strand.
TTGATGCTATGAAGATGATGCCTTTGTCTAGATATAAAAATACATTCAAGGAGTAGCGCTTCGTTGCTAAATTGACCTGCTCATCACATTACGACTTTGAACAAATCATTTGTAGTATGTACAATTGCGTGGTCCAAAATTGTTTTTTTTCCGAATAAAACTCTCCCTACACGGGAAACGTTTGTACTGATATGAGTATCTCGCATGCAAAAGTTTTTCGAATTCGGATAATATTAATCACTGCCACCCGAGCCCCAAAGTTTAACATTTTGTGAAAATTCAGGCGCAAATGGGATACAAACACCGATGGAGACTGAAGTATTTAATAAACCGACGTTTTAGTAAAACTTAGCGATGAATTTATATCTCTGAATAACATTTCCGAAATTTTAAATTGATTTGACGAAATCTATGGTTCTACGACTCCCGGGAATTGTCAACACATTTTGAGCATAGGCAACCCGCAATCCAACCAAAAATTCTGGCTACATAGGACATCACTTCCCATTTTTCCTTTTGTAGCCGTAATTACCATAATTTACCTGCTTTTTCAAATTGCATTCATTTAAAAATGTTTCAGTCATCATTTCGCATAAAGTAATCCATGGAAAAAACCAACAAAATTATAAAGTTGTTAAATTAACGTTAATTTTGACGAATAAATACGTGCCCTATATTCAATGCTCGCCACAAAGATGATTCAACGAGTTTCATTCTCGTAGGAATGTATTTCCTTTAAGAGATAGTCGGTATAGCACGTTTGAAGTGAGTCAGAGATGATAGAGATGTTGTGATTGAGGGAGGTGGGGAAAGAATTACCGAGCCGGGATAATCCTAAGCGGATCCCCAGCAAAGAGTCGATCTATGATTGCCTAGCTTATTAAGGGGACATAATTCTCTGGCAGGTCATATCCCATTTAAGACCCTCCTTCGAATGATTTTTACACTCCTTCACCACCTACTGCTACTATAGTAATGACATGACGTTATTGACTCTTTAGTCCATCCATATTCGCTACAATGTTTCATTTCATTTGGGTCATCCCACCCATTACCCGGCAAGATCGTAGTGCATATTTAGCATCACAAGCCTCAAGTAGCCAGTCAGTTCGGGTGCGTTTCTCTATGAGGATAACTACCTTGTGCAGCATTTTGTGGTTTATTGCTTGCTTGGTACAATGGTGCTGCAGAAAAGGTTTGCTAAGTGTGGAGTGGAGTGCCTTATATTTGGTGCGCCCGAAAAGTTCACAGGTAATGTTTTGCATACTTATGATGTGATGATGAAAATGTTTTTGTACTCTCGGTTTATTAAAGAAGAAAGTGGAATTACTGATTTATCAGTGCCGGGAATAGCAGAAACTGTGTTCCATCCACTGATACTTCAGAACTAAGGCAACTAGGTGCGATAAGATTTTGCCCACTCCATGGGCGGAAAAGCAAGTCGTGTAGCATAACGTGTCATTGTTATAACAATTCTTTATTATGCTGCATGAGAAAGAATTGTAAAAACAATCACATTGTAGGCGGTAAATGAAAATCAATAACCGAGATCATATGTGTGAACTGTTATAATAAATTTGGTGCAATGATAAAAATTACCTGTTTAAAATAATACAACGATATTTTAAGCTTAAAAAAGTTAACATTATGTAACACGGCTGTTATGTAACCATCTTCATCTTCATATTCACTAAACATTACTTTGTAAACTGAAGGTTAATAACAAATATGTGATAATGATAACTTTTATCCTTATTTATAAGTACATTGCACCCTCTGCTTCTGAAACAACGAGTTTTCGAAAATATTGGTTATACTTAATATATCGAAGATCCTTTGCATTTATTGTGTTTATTATATGTAAAATAAACATATTTCATCATAAATTGCTGACATGTGAAGAATAAATCATAAAATGTCGCAAAAACATTATTTACAACGCAATGAGCCAAATTGGCACATTTGGTCCTACTAGGTATTCTAGAATTCCGGTCCTTCTAGTGTTAACAGTTAGCCTTACAAGTACAGATTTGGGAGACTTTCTGTAGAAAGGGCCTTGGTTTGAAGTTCCTCCCTTTCCCTGCCACACACAGACAATGGGGAGGATGTTGCAAATGATTATATGGTTGCTTCAAATTCCGTGTGCAGTCCGGAAAGCAGGCATGGATGGGTATTATTTTGCATTAGAAACCGCCAAATTCAACCAAAGTTTGAACTTAAAGCACAATTATAAGGTAACTTAACAATGCACACTAAATTACATACGCACGTGTCTCATGGACGGGTGGTTGAGGGGGGGGGTTGAAACTCGAATAATAGCCATCTCCTCGTGGTGACTTCTGGGTAGTTTCTCTACAAAACTAGCGAAGGGATACTTGGATAAGCACTTGCAGATCAAACTGTACTCACATTCTACGTTAATAAACCAAATATTCTTTGAATCGTAATAAATCGTCAGATGCGTATTTATTCGTCAAAATTAACGTTAATTTCAAACTTTATAATTTTGTTGGTTTTTTCCATGGATTCCTTTATGTGAAATGATGACTGAAACATTTTTAAAGGAATAAAATTTAAAAAAGTTGGTAAATTATGGCAATTACGGCTTCCAAAAGGCAAAATGTGAAGTGATGACCTATGTAGCCAGAATTTTTGTTGGTTTGCGGGTTGCCTATGCTCAAAATGTGTTGATCATTCCCGGGAGTCGTAGAACCATATATTTCGTCAAATTAATTTAAAAATTTAGAAATGTAATTCAGAGAAATACATTAATCGTTACGTTTTACTAAAATGTCGGTTTGTTTTATTACTTCAGTCTCCATCGGTGTTTGTATCCCATTTCACAAAATGTTAAACTTTAGGTCTCGGGCGGCAGTGGTTAATATTATCTGAATTCCAAAAAAAATTATGCATGCGAGATTTTTATATCAGTACATAGGGAAAGTACATAGTTTCCCGCATAGGGAAAACTTTATTTGAAAAAAAACTAATTTCGGCCCATCCTACTACATTTTTTGTGGAACTCACTACCGATTGAATTCAAATATGTAAATATTTTCCAAAATTTTAAGGACACATTTTATAATTTCTTGCTGCATAATTTATGCCATAATTTTATGTTTTTTCTCATTGTGATTTTATATGTTCCATATTTTAATATTTTATTTTATTAATATTTATTTCTTTTTCAAATTTATTAATCAATGTTGGAAGTATATTTAAAGTACACGGTCAAAGGAAATACTATATTTCAGTTTTGCTCTAAGGGATTTTGTACCCGGAGTAATTTAAAACAATCTATTTCTATTTCTAATTTTCCTCCCTCCTACTTCTCCCTGAAAACGTCTCCATCCCCTTCCCCTCCTCACCACCAACGTTCTCCCCCAATGCCATCATCCCATCAGATGTGCCAACCTGCATCTCACCGATTTTTTTAAGAAACCCTTTCAGGATTGATTTTTTGGTAGTTGTCCATCACAATAAAAAGACAACTGAACCTGAATATAAATGAAAATAACACTAAAATATCGAAGCCCGGGTCGTGGTGATTAATCTTTAAAGTGTAATTCAGAAAGTTATTTTTCATTTTCTCCGTTTGTATTTTCCTATTCCTGCCAAACTGTGAGCATTCAGTAGTTTGAGTTTAGAGATAATGCAAAGGTACCTACCAAGGGTTGCATACTTCGGCTCAATGCTAAAGAAAAAGCACGAACTATCTTAAAATTATCATTATAAAATCAAAATAAACCGTTTAATTGAACCTTTCTTCGATTTTGACTATGAATCACAAAAGTTTAAATTTGTACGTAACATGAATTATTAAAAGGGCTGGTGTGCGATGACAATAATCAATGGGATCTGACAAGAAAAATTAGCTTTTAACCATATCTCTACTCTCTTTCCCTTCTGGAAATTAAATTCATCTGGCACCTTTTTCTTTTAATTTGGCATTTTATCCTTGCCATTAATGATTTTTTTAGCTATGAAGCATGAGTTTAATATTAATATAACCTGTGGTTTACGCCACAGTTTCCTATTCTTTCTTGGCCCTGATGATATTTTTTTACAACTAATTTAATCGGTCACTGCAAATGCGGGAAAAAGTTTGCCATAACGGGAAAAAGAAAAAGAGGCTATCTCATTGAATTGACATGCTATGATGAGTCGTTCTTTTCCGCAAAATTTAACTAAAATAAAGGCGATGACTTGATGAAATATTTTGTCAAATAGTGAATTACCTCATTATCTTGTATTTACCACAACTAAGCATTAGGCCAAAGCTTTCTCCTTCAGCCAAAATATTCATATATGATGCTTGCAAACCGATTGCATACCATCTCAATCTTCGGATAGCTTTCCGCGTTGAGGGCCACTGGATGTCAGTTGAAAAAGCGGCCGATTTCTGCCTTTCAGCTTGGGTTGTTTTCAAGAATTTATGAGGTCCTTGCCTTTGAGCTTTGCTGCCAAAGCTTTTATGTGCTGTTATAATCTCACAAAGTTCGGCATGAGTTAAGGCTTCCGGTAAAATAATAGTGGAAGAAAGTGCTGGATTTGAGTGAAAGAAAATGGAAAGTTGGGCAAAAATAAATTCTCAAATGACAATTTGGCTAAAGAATCATGATGGTTTACATGAAATTCGAGCTATATTTTAAAAAGGGAAGAAGTTTTTTATTCATAATAAAAAATTCCAATAATTCAGCTAATTAATTCAGTTAATTAGTGCAGCAATTATTCTGAGAAGTTTGTGATATTGGCAGGAGTTTGTGAAGCATGACATTGCGTCTGCCCTGCAGTGCTGAACTGCTTAGTCTTCCTGATTTCTAGAGAGTAACTCATTTTAAAACGACACTTGAATTATTTCATTTTAACTTCACATTTAAAAAAATCATTCATCCAGGCTGATATTTAATCCCAGGATGATTTTGGTTTATGATTGAGGATTTTTTTTAATTTTTTGATGAATTTTTTACTGCAATATTTACGCATGCATAAATATATTTGCTTTCTGGTTTCTCTCCACCTGAAGATAGCATCGTGCAAAAGAGTGTGCTTGTGTCTTTAGATAACATTTCAGAACGCAGGGGTTTGGAAACCAAAAGTCGTTATTGATTTTTTAAAAGTGGATGCTTAAATCCTTGTTGAATGGTTGAGTCTAATATCCAAATAGCATTCAGTCTGAAAACATATTACCAATGCAAGTCTTAAAAAAACTATTTTGCTAACTTACCCTTCGTTGAAAATACGGCTCTCTCACAAACTCTGTCAGCTTGCATGCATTAACTTTGGGGTTGGTCTGCGGCCATTATAGCAGGTCTTGGAACACAGACGGAGTGTACAGGGGAAGACATTTATGTGAATAGGATATTCGACAGTGAAGAAAGGATACTAAACAGAATAGGGGAGAATGAAAATGGAAGCATTGTGTGAATAGAGCAATTATATACTTATATAATAGGTTCATGTAGATTGGCTTATAAGCGGGATTTGCTTAAGGTGGTTTGAGCGAGATAGTTCCCTAGTCATAATTGTGACCATATTCAAATTTTATTTTTTGATTTCAGCGTCTGTAAGAAGTATGAAATAAATATTGTAGTAATAATGGCGCAAAGATATATTTACATATGACCAAAATTCTCAGTAATTAAATAAATAAAGCCACATAAGTCTCTAACTTGACTCATTTCTTCCCGCCGTACGGCTGATAACCCTTCAAAATAGCAGGTTTTTTTGCGATTCTGTAAATATTACTGTGGTGAGTAATAGATAAACTTTCATAAATAGTTGAGAAAACATGCAATTTACACAGCGTTAGTTTGTCTAAATCTAGTTGCTAGAAGTTCCTAATTTGTTTAATATTCTCGCAACGCAACTAAATGATACAAAAACACTGACGTCAGTGGTGCTGAGAAAAAGTCTCACACCTTGTAGCCTACGGTATCAGACATATCATTATGCAGCTGCGGACGCTTCATTTATACTTTATGAGACGGTCGGTCAATAGGATGAGATAAAAAGTCAGCTAAAAGGAAAGGAAACTTATTCTAACTCATGATTACAAATGAAAAGTGAAAAAAACTTTGTATATGTCCACAGTATTTATTTTGGTACGACGCGTTTCAGCGAACCATCTTCGCTATCATCAGGTACAATGCAGGTTTCCCTCAAGAAGTCTTATATACATACATGCGGAAAGGAGGGGTATGGTTATGAGTTAGCGGAAGAGCCCCCTTTACCCCCCATCCCCTCTCCCTCTTCCGCTAACTCATAACCATACCCCTCCTTTCCGCATGTATGTATATAAGACTTCTTGAGGGAAACCTGCATTGTACCTGATGATAGCGAAGATGGTTCGCTGAAACGCGTCGTACCAAAATAAATACTGTGGACATATACAAAGTTTTTTTCACTTTTCATTTATCATTATGTTCCACAACATCTCGCCGAACACCGTTGAATACATCATGATTACAAAGTGAGCACAAGTTTAAATTTGGTGTGAGAGAAAATCTCATAGCGCGACAAATGACGGGATAAACCTAGTCATGATTTTGAGTTTACTTTTGAAGCTAGGCAAGAGGAAATCCTGTTGTGCGCTCATGATGATAAAAATGTTAATTGTTATCCAATGCGACCCACGTTTCTGAACTTCTTTGCCAAAAGAAAAGCTGAAAATGAGACAATTTTGGGATAAAAGTGGAAGTGGAGAAAGATAAGGCAGACGGAAATGTGGATAATAAAATTGGGAATTAACTAACGTGCAGAGGGGTTGCATTAAACGCATAGAGCATCGCACTGTCCATATTAGAAGCATAGGGCGTAGAAAAACCACGGGAATGAGGATTTAATATTTTGCTTTGGTAAGCATGTGTGCGGGAACGGGGTTTTGAAAAATAGTACTCTTCGCTAGCTTATTAATTATTCCGCGAATACTTTATAAGCTATGATCCCGCTGCAATCGGCCTTATGAAGGTCATTCCAAGGAAAGATCCCCTTCGCGGAATACTCATTAAAAAAATGAATGAGTGTCCTCTCTTATAAGAAAATAATCTTTTATCGGCCAAAGTTCGCGATTCTTTCCCCAGGAAATGTCTCGCGACCGTTGGCATGCTATGAAGAAAACATTTTTTGAGTGTGCAGTCAAATTAACGTATATCACTCGATTAATTCATGCGGAAGGAAGTAATCAAAAAACTGTCCCTCATCTGTTTTCTGCATCGCCGTTATTTGAAAAAACTCTCCTTCTGAGAAGTGCTCTTTCCATTGTAAGAGGTTTATGAGTCGAAACGTTCCATCGGAGAAATGAACAGCTTGGCGTCTGACGGATAACTCAAGTGAAAACCCCCCTATTGTTTCTCAAGCATTCCTAAAACTATAAGTGCCATTTCATTTAGTTTCGTGCCCTGACCTTTGACCCGCACGCCACACCAACAAAATCGACTTGCCTTCCACCCTCTTTTGTTCTCTGGGATTTCACCGAACCCATTCATTCCTCGATCACAAAGAGGCCGTCAAACATATCACATTTTCTCATCTTTCTCAATCTCTTCGATATCTGGAGATGCCGCCTCTTCCTAAAAATCCCCGCATCCGTAGACCCTCCGACCGCCCGACCCTCTTCAAGTCCTTTCCTTCCCCCCAGCAACCCTCCCTCCCCCCACCCCCCACAAGCCACGGCTACAGCAGCACCCCAAGGTACGAGGAAGTCCAATGAGGGGCTGCCGTCTCTTCTGCTGCTACCGTACCCCTCTGGTCGCTTCAAGGGGCGACGGAATGTGGTGTACGTGCCGTCTCCACCAGTTCTCATGCTCCCCCATCTCGGTGGCTTACAGCTTAGGGTGACAATTATCATCACCTTGGTTTCCTTCATCAATACAGATATTATAGAGCCTTGGTATCTCATTTCAGCTGCCTCCATTTCGTCTTGTCATTCTTGGCTTTACCTCGCACTCTACACTAGTGGTGGAATAAAGTGTTGTCGGAGCGAAAAGGTTGCAGCCTCAACTGTTTTGGTCAGACAACTCTTTCAAATAACTGTCGCAAACATCTAATCAGCTTCGTGATCGTACCGCAGCCGTGCTGTTGCGCTCTGTGCTGTGCAGCGGCAACTGATACTAGCTGAAGCTGACTGTTTCGTCTTCTATTCTGTTCCAGTTGCACTGCACGTGTGGCTGCGTTGCGGTTATAAGCTACAATTTGTTTGATTTGAATCTTTTTCGGGTGATTGCTGGTTTATTCAGCCAACACATGTACGCCCATCGTTGTAGATAAAATTAGAACTGTGAAGTATCTATCTTTCATGAATCCAGATGTGATAGTTACTGTAAGTGAAAGATATCTTATTACATTGAATACAGAACTACCAGCCAATTTTGTAACAGCGCCGACCGATCGCCTGCTGTTTTGGTGTGCCTTTAGCTGTTGTCCGCAACAGGGTATTTCACGGCACTGTTTCGTTTTGAAACTGTTTCGGTTGCGAAACAATTGCAATGAAACTGTTATGTTCTTTTAGTGCCACAACTACTCTACACTACACTTCTTACACCCCGCAAAACATTCCTTATCACAAAAGAGGGTGAAATTAGCCATGAAAAAGCGTTTCACTTGACCGGGAGTCCAACCCAGAACTCCCATTTGCCGGTCAGGTGCGTTAGCCTGTTACACTGCCAAGCCTTCTTAATCCAAGGCTAATTTCAGCGGTGTATGTAACTGGTTAACACACCTGACCGGCAAATGGGAGATCCGGGATCGAATCCCGGCCAAGTAAAATTATTTTTCAATTGGCGAATTTAACTAGTTTTATTAGTCATCATTTTTCAACCATCAACTATCTGTAAAAACCAGATTTGGTTACAAAATAACGTCAATCACAATTACTGTTTTTAATTAATTAATATATGTTTTACTGCGTCAAATAAGGTGAACGTATTTGCATTCATGAGCCAGAGGCAGTCACTTTATGGTCATCTAATGTATATCTAGAAGGAAATTATTAATCTCATCAAAATTTGATCATTGACCGGCGTATGACAGCATAGATGATTAGAAGAGAAAAATAAAAAAAATATAAAGACAATAGACCCTCAAGTACGCCTTTATTTGCAAAAAAACGCTAAAAACATTCTTATGATTCCACGGAATCCTTCATAAAATCCAATGGTAGTTTGTTTGAAGAATTTGCATCCCATGAAAGCAAGTATAGGGTAAGGCACACGACCCGTGTAATTTGCTAGAAACAAGAAACAGAATATGCTACGATATTATTCTTCAATCCATTTACGTAGAATAAACTAGATGTAGAGGAATCACCAACTCAGTATCTTCCTTGCAGACGGTTCTGGTGAAACACTCCATGAGTTGGGCAGTGTACACGGTTAATGATATCGTTATGTTTCCGTTATGTTCGTAAGCATTTATACGCATGTTTTAACACGGAGTATCATTTGTTGAGATTGGGGGTACTATCAAGACATACTAAAAATTGTTACCTACACATAAGAGATTTGATAGCCTCATGAAAGGGTAAATCCTCATTAAAGCGAACTCCTTTCTTAGATTTGACGCATTTTACTCAGGTTACTCCGACACTCCAACTACAAATACGAGGAGGTCTTTATGAAATAATTATGCTCATTAAATGGGATTAAAACCGAGATGTTTGAACTCCCTTGCCTTATGCATCAATAAATTAATCTGTCCAGGAGTCCCTACCATTGTGAATATCATCGGGTACGTTATCAAGAGATTTGATTCGATTTATAGTTCAGGTGAATTTTTTATTCGCCGTGAATTTCTGTCGTACTTGCTCTCTACAGCGATAGACTCCGTCGAAGTTAACCCTTTAACGCCTGAATTTTATTTCCTCCGATCTTTTTCATCTTTTCAGGAGTTGATCATTATTGCATTTAAAACTTATATCGCAAATATTATAGAAATACGTGCAGTGGTTTCATGGAAATGACCTGTGCCCATATGATCACGCTAGGTGAATACCGTAGCAATAGCATCCCCGTTCGCGCACACTCAATTCTTCAAATAATCGCTAAATTTATCTTGCTCCCCGGGTAAAGACTTTGAAATAAATAAAAAATATTGAGTTTTAAAGTTGTTTTTATGGATTCTTTTGAACATAAAGATTATATTGCATAAACAAATTTTGCAAATATTTATGTCAAAAACACAAACATATTGTGAATAGTAAATAAATTAATTTTTTTGTGAGAATTTGCAAAACACGGTACACACAGCCCTAATTCACATTGTACACATTGGGTACGAACAGTACTTTGGCAATATTCAGCTGCACAATGGCGTCGATTACATGGTTCAATCAACTGGCCAATACCGTAAAGGCGAATTTCGTCACTTACTCGGGCATGGATACGACTATTCCTTGAATTCAAAAGTCATCCTACACTTAGCGGAGGATTTTGTCAGATGCATTTGGACGCTGCTGCGACGAAACTGTATTAATGAGCGTTTTCCCTGACTTCCTATGGAGAATCCACGACTATTCCTACGATTCCATGGTTTATAATGTATTATTGTGTAAAAAAATGTTATTGGTGTGGTCACTACAACACACGAAGTCATGTTACGTTGGTAAACATTCGCTTATACTTGCAGAACTAATTTGCAGTAATTTACAAGCATTCAAAACAATCATTGCTAAAATTAGATAGAGAGAGAGAGAGAAAGGCACTTCTCTCTTAAAAAACGCTATCAGACAAAGGAAAGTTAAAATAAAAAATACTCTATGCACTTCATTTCCCTCCACTAAAACACGCAGTTCTGATCGCGCCGGAAGCGCGTAGATTATACCGTTCCGGTGAGTGCGAGACTCACCCCTACCGGTCAATTGACAAGTGGCGCATGACATGGGAAGAGTGTGATGTCGTGTATGTGTGAAAGAGGAAACTTAATAACTCGTAGTAATATTGTAAATACACAGCAGGAAATATGAAATACAGGCTAAGAGATTACATGATATGACAATGAACAATATATAGGGCATGAATAAAGTCTTCACGGGATTCCCACCAGGTTGGATGTTCAGCCAGAGCCGACGTTTCAATGGCTAACTCTGCCATCGTCCTCAGGGCGTTGAGTGCTGGGTCAAAATTTGTCCGGGTTTATATATCTTCCGGCCGTGCGTCAGGTCGTTTCTGATTGGCCGTTGTCGTTTCTGTGGATGTTGTTTTTTCGCGCCGTCTTAATTATCTTTAAAACTGGTTTCCATGCATGGCTGATCGCGTATCCCGTATCGCGGTTGAAGTTTTTATCCGCCAACCTTATCTCCATAGCCTCCTTTGTCAACCGGTCCCAGTATCCGTTTGATCTGCAAAGAAGTTTTGCGTCGTCGAATACGATTCGATGGTCCCGGTTGATACTATGTTCCGCGACGGCTGACTTCTGGGGGTGGGCCAGTCTGATGCAAGTCTTGTGTTCCTTAATCCGGGTCTCGATAGTCCGACCAGTCTCTCCAATGTAGACCTCTCCACATTCGCAGGGGATTTGGTATACTCCTGGCGTCTTCAGTCCAAGATTGTCCTTGACTCTGGTTAGCTTACATTTCAGTTTCTGTGGTGGCTTATGGATTGTCTCAATTTGATATTTACCCAGAATTCTCGATATCCTCCCGGATATAGTGGAGATGAATGGGATGCAAGCCCTCGCGACCGTTTTCTCTTTCTTCTCATCAGTTCTTTTCAGGACAGTCATGTCTTCATCGGAGGGTTTCTTAAGAGCGCGATGGATGTCCCTCTCACCGTATCCATTCCACCTGAACGTTTTTCTCAGGTGTTTCAGTTCGCTGGGCAGGCTTTCTTCATCGGCTATGGTTCGGGCGCGATGAACTAAAGTTGTCAGAACCCCTCTTCGTTGAGCGGGATGATGGTGACTCCGCCCATTCAAATAGAGATCTGTATGAGTGGGCTTGCGATACACCCGGTGGCCCAGGGATCCATCTTCCTTTCGATGTATTAGGATGTCAAGGAACGGCAGACATCCATTTTTCTCTTGCTCCATCGAGAAACGACAACGGCCAATCAGAAACGACCTGACGCACGGCCGGAAGATATATAAACCCGGACAAATTTTGACCCAGCACTCAACGCCCTGAGGACGATGGCAGAGTTAGCCATTGAAACGTCGGCTCTGGCTGAACATCCAACCTGGTGGGAATCCCGTGAAGACTTTATTCATATCGTACGCCAGGAAAGCACCAAGTCTTACAATATATAGGGCAGCCTCACAACAAAACAAAACAAGAGGGTGAGGCATGCAACCTTAAAGAAGAACAATAATTTGTTATTACGCTATTTTTATTTTATAGCATATATACGAAAACATTATTTTTTTGTTTTGCATTTTACTCTTTAGTTTTCTAACATATCTTTTAATTTTTTTGTGATACATATTTTTTTTTGTATAAATAATAGTATTTTTTAGGAATTAATGCATGTATTGTTTTCTTATTACTACTCAAATTGGCATATTTGAATTACGGCGCAGTGCAAAAGAGAATGCAGTCTCTTGGAAAGGATTTTATGCTTCGAAATGCCTCAAAGTGCACGGATTATTAATTAATAAGATAAAAAAGCAAATGAGGCAAATAAAGGAAAAGAAAGAAATTAAAATCCTCATCCTTCTGCCTTTCCTTCTCAATTTCCTTCCCGCAACACGCATTCACACATTTCAAACCGAGTCCGTCTTCCGTTGCTAATGAAAATAAAATGATCTCTTTCCGAATGGGAAAATAAAATGAAATAACCTCCCCCGCTTCTCCCGGGAGGTTCACCCGCCATCTAGTGGCGGAGAGAGCTACAAATGAAGCCAAGATTAATAATAAATATTTGGTTTACGGGCCAGCCCCCTCTCTTTTATTTGCAATCCCAATCGAGAAAGTCATCTCCATCTCTCTCTATTTCTCCCTCTTTCTCTATTTCTCTCTCGCACCCACGCTTACGAGGTCTGGCATATATATAAAAAAATCCAAAAAAAAAATGAAACGCGACTGCGCCGATTTGTACGGGAGCGCTCGTAAACAAGCGACTGGCGACGCGCGTGGTGACGCGATCGCATTCATTCCCCCCACCGGCGGCGTGCCGGTCGCGGCTTCCTTAACCAGCGAAAAAAAGAGAGGATTCTCGCGCCCAATGGGAGGAGAGGAGGAGGATGAGAAATATAAACAGACAAATTTACGCGATGATGCATTTTAAATCATGGGTGTCGGGCGGAAGAATCCAAAGGACGGGTCGGGTGTTGTCGAAGGGCTTGGGTTTTAGACCTCTCATAAAAGTCCCGCGCTCAAATCCTCGCGTCTGAAATATTCACGACAGGTCGTCGGGAGTTGTACGGTGGGTTTTTGCGGCTCCTTGATTTACAGCAGCGGTGGAGGAGGTGACAGTGAATGCGAGAATCCCAGAAGGTGGCTTGATAAAGGGGAGATGTGAGAATCCTTTTGTGCTTTCGACGCCTCGTTGAGGGCCAACGTGGTTACAGAACGCGCTCCTTCGCGGCTAGCTGTTTGCTTGCTTTGCTATTTTTGGCGATAAGATGAGGCCACACCATCTGGTTATAAGGCAATTATCATTCAACCATCGTAGAAATGTCCATTTCAAATAAAACAGTATTGGTAAATTCCCACACAGTAATTTAAAAAATCACAGTTAAATTACACCACCGGCCAAGGTTTCGGCACGTAATGTCATTATAAAAGTACAACTTTCTCAGAAACTCCACCATATATACCCCGGGATGGAGGCGAGGAGGTGGAGGAGGGGGTATTAAGTCACAGAGGGGGAACATAGGAGGAAAAGGGGGGGGGGTAGAACACAGAAAAGCCGTTGGTGGTGAAGGTCAGGAGGCATGGTCATATGATATTCGGACGGGAGGGAGAACAAGGTTTAACAATAGCCAGGTTTTTTAGTACAGGTTTAGTCCAGGTTTAGTCCAGGTTTCCGACGGGAGGGAGAACAAGGTTTAACGGTTAACAAGGTTAAAGAAGGAATGTAACCTTATTAAGGAAGGATCGCCTTGTTAAACCTGTTAAGGAAGCTAATGAGCTAACATCTAATGAGCATTCGTCCTTAACATTCATATTCGATGAATACAAGTTTTATGACCCGGAAACCTGGAGCGACTTTTCATCCCTTTTATATATATTTAGTTGTGTCTTTCCTCTATTCTTCTATATTCATTTGTTATTTCTTAATTATTTCTGTACAGTTATTAGGAATAGCTCAGAATAGCCGTATTTTCGGAAACTTTTTATTTTTTACATCTATTGACGTCCATAACTTCCTGTTCCCCACATCTATCCATTGCAACCTTGCCGAAAACATTCTTGTCTCGGCTTCTCACATGTAATGTCACGGGGAGATACGCAGATGGTCAGTCATTGTTGAGTCGTTTACGGTCAGTTATGTAGCCGTAATAGGAGTCGAGGTTAACCAGCACAGTGGTCCCAAATCGAAAAAAGCTTGCCAATATTAATCCCGTCCTTATTTTTACATAGGTACTTTCTAGATTTGAAGGTAATTTCTTAAGGTTTTTCAATTCAATGAATCAGAATTTGCAGTTAATTTTGCTGTATCTTTGAAATTATTGTTTTCACAAGACCATTTATTTAAACAATTAAATGAAACAATTTTAAATCGAGTTTTTAATGATTGCTCCGCATGTTGTTCGACCCACACCCCCTTACTCGAAGTTAATTTGCTGTATCTCTTCCTGTAAAAAGAATTATCAGAAATTATTTAAAAAATTATAGTAGATAACTAATTAATATTGAAAAGCAATCGTCGTTCCTAAATATGTTTGATACGCAGAATCCCGCGCCCGTGAATGTGAACCTGCAGTCCCATCCATCCGAGTCATCTCCCGATCTTCTCTCCTTCCTGAAACGTGGTAATGCTCTTATTTAGACGTACATTTTCATTCTTTTCATAAGTCATTAAAATAAACATTGCCATGCTCCTCTCGAACACTATGAGTGATTATTCGTTTACTGACACCAAGAGGAAAGACCCACTCCTATCGAAGTGTACCGCGTTTCCGCCAGTCGCAGTCAACAGGGGTCGCATTGTAGTCGGTGGGTACAGCACAAGGCAACAGTGTTCAATTTTAAGGGCGTGTTACGCTAAAGACTGTAGGTAGTTATTATTAATCGTGATTTGGTAGTTCATCACTCAAACTCCGTGGGAAGATCTCATTTTCTGCGGACAGCAACAACTATACTTCTTGGGAATTCGTTATTTTAGGTGATTCTTAGTCTCGGATTATATTTCACCATCTAAAATCAGCTACCATATAAAAGATTTAATGATCCAAAATTTCTTCATTTGCATTAAATAGCATTTTATTGGTAATATTAATAAAATACTAGTAATAAGCTTTTTCAGCGAAATTTGGTGGTGCAACAAATTGGAAAAACGGGTGGTTTTGCGAAATTATAAAAACAATTTAAAACATTCATAATACCACTATTATTTTAGTATACAATTTATAAAATCGTCAGTTTCGGTTAACATCCAAACCTCTTCACTTTAGGGCTAGACGCTTTTAGATTCCTCCAAGCCCTTTAATCAAAAACTACGGTGGATAAAAATTGGTATGCGAGAGATATTTTAGTAGGCACCAGCTTAAAATAAGTCACCTAAAGTGATGGAAAAATGTTAATGCCGGTACGTTATCTACGGATTTTGAGTGTTTGGCGGCTGTTAGAGAAAATTCTTGGAAAATTAATGCCCTCGCAGGGAAGAGGGTAATTAAGGAGCAAAAACAGCCAAAGTTGTCTCTTTAGTTATTTCAATTAAAAACTTTGTGCTTCTACTTAAATTAAACCTATAAACAGCAAAGTCTTCTCTTCAGACGGTTTAGGGAAGCGGAAATAACCAAGGGAGAAGGAAAAAGTCCTTAGATTAAGGACGCCCTCTCAGCGTAGGCAATTCCTACAAGGGATGAAAGAAGAGCTTCCTGTTCAGCTCAGCCCGCCTCTCACAACGTCTTCAATTCGACGCATATAACGCTTTCTTTCCTCGAGTGACTTCATTCTCACTCCTTCCCGGAAGGCCAGTGCTAAAATTGCGTGGGTGAGTTTGAAGTGTACCCTATATTGAGACCTTTTTCCGGTAGCTTACCTGCAGGTAATTTAAGCACATAAATTCTCACGATCGTTAATTACAATAGTTACTGGTTTTCACCTAAATGACTAATTAATCACCTAAATGTCTTGATCTGTGTTTTACTAGAATACAAATAAATTTCCTTGAAACATGCATGAATTCACAAAATAAGATTCCAACAGTTGGATATCTTGTTCTATAAAAATCTTCATCGTTTTGGAATTGGGACTAGTATAGAGTTGCCATCCATCTTGCATCGGTTCTCGTAAGACATCACAAATTCCGTACCCGGTAACTAATAATTATTTCAATCTAACGCTATATTGTAAAAGACTGAATAATATCGGAATGTTGTATGTTGGTGAAATATATAGGTATTTGGAAATGGAATATAAATAATAGAATATAGAACACCAGCAATGTTTTAAAGTTTTGAGTAATGCCGATAACCTGTCTCAGTCTACATGATCCCTATTTGGATATAGTGTCAGAGTTTGTGTGTGGTTAACTCTATATTCCCTATTCAAAGCGATTTCACTATTCTATTTCTATCAAATACGCGACAAAGATTCACCAAAATTATTGATAACATAGGTATACTTGTCGAAAAGGAAAGTTAAAAAAAATTTAAGAACTAAGGAGAAACATTTCAATAAAATGGGGACGAATAGTCTATCATGGAGGAATTATAAATAACATGGAAAGAGCATATGTTAAAACTAAAGACGTTTTATTTATCGAAATTGCGCATAAAAGAACGCAAAAATGTGGCATCATGATACAGAATTGGAGCTATAACGCCTATATACAAGAGTCTACGGGGCATTGAGTTATAATTTAGACAAGCTAGACATATTCGAAATTTGAATTATTAGCAAAGAAATAGATCAGTTTAAAACTACAAAGTTCAGGAAATGAAGTATTTAGGACAACAATCACTATGCAGAAATATAACAGAAAGAGTAATAAAAAGAAGATTGATGCTTGTTAGACCAGAATAAAAAACGATAGGTTAACAAAAATTATCACCAAATATCTTTGGCGTGAGAAGTGTGCAACTAGATTTATTTAATAAGACAGGATGGCTTTCAAAAGAACCAATTAAAAATATGCAATTGGGAAAAAAATGATTTTGTTGGAAGAGTTAAAAACGGTGTATGCCAAGGGTGAAGAGAGGGAAAAGTATGCTCAAGGTCGTTCAAAGAGAAAAATAGAGACAGAAAAAGATGAAAGAATACTGGAAGAATAGAAAACAGCAAATAATAAACCAATGAAAAGTGTTCTCTAAATGGCGCTAACGCAATAATTATTTTTTCGATGCGTAACGAGTGGCATCTTATGTAGTTAATGACTAAGGGCAGGCGAGTGCCATCTTGACACAGATGAGAGCCTGTCGAGGGCGTTTGAAGACTTGGATAGTTCCGGAGGGGCGTCCTGCTCCATCGCTCAAAATAGTACTACCTCAGGGGTGGGCCCGGAGCATGGTGCGGAGGTGGGCGTTGTGAGTGACAGGAGGCACACCCTTATGCTACGTCGAGACGAATGTTGTCGGAGGCAGGAGGAGGATGTGTGGGTGGGGAGGGTGGGGTAACGGGGGTGGGGCTGAGAAAGAGTGAAACAGACGGGCAGAGTGCTTTCTCAAAAGATCCCTTTTACCGCGATTCGAGGAACACGACTGAGAGTGTGAATCGGACTGAATATTCTCTCCTCTTGAGGAGTGAGGTCGAGTGAGGTCCTTTCGCTTCGCGTGTCTTCTCACTCCATTTCCTCTTGGGTAATTGGGATCGCTCGTTGTGGGCGTCGAAAGGAACATTGTGGGTGGATGCAATGTGAGGTGAATGGAATGAGGAAACCGCCTTCCATTTCGTGGGTTTTGCAGATGCGTGTGGAGCAACTTCTGACTCTTTCAGTCGGAAGGAGTGCCTTTTAGGTTTATACACCTTACTAAACGATTGCCTCCAGCACTACGTACTATACATGTATCTCCAAACCGAGCAGACGTGATTGATGAAAGCATTTAGAAAAAAATGAATGCTTTCAACAAATTTAGAAGTATGTACATTTAAGGGTTTCATCAATCAATGGACGCGACATTTAAGTGACCCAGCATTCAACCTTCACAAAAGTGTGTGTAATGCCAGCTCTTTACCATCTCGAGCGCAGACAGCTTTTGCCGTCTCGTACACCATTGCCCGCATCGGCTGCAGGTGGTGCACGTGAAGGCACTTTATCAATTGTGGCATCATTTTGGCTTCATTCAAGTATCGTTTTCAGCGAGAGATGCTAGCAAAAACTGAAACACCCGGAAACATTTTTAAATCGGCAGTCGGCAATGGTAATAGTATATCGTATATAACATCAATTTGTCCGGGAAAAGAATACTATTGTCTACGAGTGAGAATCTTCACAGAATATTGAACTAGTTTTGGATCCAGGCAAATCATCATTTAGGATTCAAAGTCAATCTGTTATTTATTATTTTTCTTTGATTTTATATGCAATATGTACGCGAAGATGAAGGAAATTTTTATGCGTATTTCAAAACGTCTTATTTTGTTAAAAAAACGATGTAAACGTTCCCATTTTTATTTCTATAATTGGTTGTATTAGCTAATATCTTTATTTCTAGGGGATTCTCATGAGGAAAACACGCATTTTATATCCTGTAAATAGCTTTAGATGGATGACATCTCACTGAAAGACTGATAGGCTCTTGCTCGTCATTTTTCGCTTTTTACAGACCGAATAGACCTAATATTATAATTCTTTGTCTCGGGCGTGACTCCATGGAATCGACTTAACATAATGAAAAGTAAAGAAAACTTTGTAATTCCACATAAATATTTAATGTGCGACCTAGGTTTCGACGTGGCACGTCATAATCTGGTACAATTGCATAGAAGGCAGAGAATAAATAGTCACACACACAAAATGATTTCAAAAACAAAATTTTAAAAAACCCAACGGTCTGAGGTGTGGGTGGTTAAGGGGTGGAATTCCCAGGGGCGGAGTTTGGCCAAGGAGGTGGGGAATGGGTTTTAAGAGCATCGAGTCAAGGAGGAAGGAGAGGATTAGGAATTTCCGTACTTCTGAACTGCTACTGAAGTACTGCTACTGAAGTACGGAAATTCCTAATTCTCTCCTTCCCCCTTGACTCTATGCTCTCAAAACTCATTCCCCACCTCCTTGGCCAAACTCCGCCCCTGAGAATTCCACCCCTTCACCCACACCTCAGACCGTTGTGTTTTTGGGAATTTTGTTTTTGAAATCATTTTGTGTGTGTGACTATTTATTCTCCACCTTATAGACAATTGCAATTTGATGCAATTGTACCAGATGATGACGTGCCACGTCGAAACCTAGGTCGTAGGTACATTAAATATTTATGTGAATTACTAAGTTTTCTTTACTTTTCATGACCTAATATTAATTTACAACGTCAAGATTTACGTTCACGCCTAGATCTTTTTAATGGTAGGATGGTGACTAGCGTCTGGTTACAAAAAACCTGCAGTGCCTCCGTAAAAGATTATCCGTAGATGATTCGTGGAAATAATATATCGATTACTCAAATTATCAAACCCTTCCTCCACCGCATCAAATTCGATTTGACTTCCTCAACTCCGTGGAGGTACTACGAAATAGTAGATAGTCAATTTTTATTTGGAAAACATTTACGTGTGAATGAGGGGCTCGTATTAAAAAAATCTCATTAAAATATGCGATATCAGCTGTTTCCAGGTGCGTAAGCATCAATGACGTTCGCGATCATGGGAGGTGTCTTGGGAGGTGTCAAATAAATGCTGGAAACGAAATTCCGTTTAAATGAGATGGAGAAATGAGGTCGAGTATTTTTTCTTGTCTTTACCTCTTGGCTGAGCTGATTCTTTCCCCGTGGAGGAAATTTCCATTTCCTCTATCATGTGGCAACCCAACGTCTCCCATCTCTTCCCATTTATCACTAGTAATTATCTTTCAAAAAGAGAGACGGAAGGTTATCTATTTTTTCATGCCGCGATGAAAATATCACGGAGCAAGTTTTTTTGTTCCTTCTTTTCCTTAGCCTTTTTTCCTACGGGGGAGCGTTCGCTTCCTGTGAAATTCCCCGCGTGGGCGTCTCTTTGTTGTCTCATTTTTCTCGTTTATTTCATTTCATGGCCTATTAAATGGCCCCAGAAGGATTTGAGCTCATGGGGTAGAATTTCGTTTACCCAGAACATAGATGACAAGAACCTCCTACGTTTTATCCCTTGAGTCTATGATAATTTAAAATAAATTAACCCTGCCAGAAATCATAGCAATCGTGGCTTACTCCCTTGTTACTTCAAAGGCACGCA
This sequence comes from Pyrrhosoma nymphula, assembly GCA_963573305.1. NCBI lineage: Eukaryota > Metazoa > Arthropoda > Insecta > Odonata > Coenagrionidae > Pyrrhosoma > Pyrrhosoma nymphula. Next base: position 14,264,100 of record OY754327.1, read on the forward strand.
CCAATGCATGAGAGAAGTTGATTAAGGGACTCATCACTGCATTAACAGGCTTTAAATCAATGCAAGGCTATAAAAGAGACGGTATTAATATATTAAATCTAACTGACCCGAAACTGTTTGGAAATCCCACTAATATCCTGTTAATCCGTTATTAATGGTTACATTGAATGCACATTGTTAACGTTGAGTGGGGTTGTTTTCCTTATGGTTTCAACAGTAAGTTGTTTGCCGTGGTTTCAACATTTTTCCAATTAATTTTCCGCTCTCCTATTTCATTATGTTTTTTTCTTATCATAGAATGAGTGCTTTATTAACTATATAATATTTCTGTGAAACTGAAGGTCTCTCAATTGGAGTCCAGTATTCTCTGAGACGTTCTGCTATTCACTGCTATTGTTCCATTCAATTTTCATTCCGCCGGAGTGATGAATACGGATAATAATAATGAATTACGTTATACATTTAGCAACATAGCATCTGACCTTCACATTTTAATCTTTATCGTATATAATCGTTCCGTACTTTTAAACTATAGACTCTTGTGTTTCAAGCTTATCGTATCCTTTTTCTTCCATTATCCTCGGTATGATACTGCAATGAAAAGCAGGTCGACTACAAATAAAATATTCTCTATAAAAAAAGTATATTCAAATACTGGGAGTACAATAAGGAGTTTTACGCAATTTATATCGATTTACAAAAGGCGTATGGCAGTATAAATAGAGATAGATTGTCGAGAAAAATGGATAAGATGGGGATTCCAAGAAAATTGATAAATCTAGCAAAGCACAGAATCAAGGGGCTTTGTACGGATCAATGGAAATATTTCCGAGTCATTGAAAATAAGCACAGGGATAAGGAAGGGAGATGGGCTCTCCCCAATTCTATTTAATATTGTAATTGAGGAAGCACTGGAAAAAGTAGCAGAGATCAAAATTGGGACCAAAATAAACGTTTAAGCCTTTGCAGGCTACGTAGCGATATTCGCAGAAAGTTTAGAATATTTAACAATGTTGACAAATGCATTTATGAAGGAAACGGAAAAAATAGGACTGAAAATAAATGATACAACAACTAAATACATGCATTTTTCAAGACGCTAAAATAAAAATACAGGTCCTCTGTAAATAGATGGAATAGAATTTGAAAACTTAGACCATTTTAAATAATTAGGAGTAATTTTAACAAATGACAACACGATAGAGCCATAAATACAAAACAGGTTAATCCTCGCCGACAAATGTCTGCATGCATGCAACCGAATTCTATCTTCTAAAGCCCTGTCACTCAAAACCAAAATTAGACTTTATAAAAAAATAATATCTCCAGTACTACTCTACGGATCCGAAACGTGGAGGCTGTCGAAGAAGGATGAGAAAAAACTAACAGCGCTCGAGATTAAGATATTGCGAAAAATCTATGGGCCCACATGTGAAGAAGGACAATGTAGAAAAAAACACAACAGAGATATCAGGAATCTATATAAACATCCAGACATAACAAGGGAAATAAAGGCAAGAAGAATCAGGTGGGCTGGACATATTCTAAGGAAAGAGGAGGGATGTCTGCAGAAGGAGGTACTAAATGGGATTCCTGAAGGAAGAAGACCCCAGGGAAGACCACGGCTAAGATGGTGGGACCAAGTGAGAACGGATATGCAAAAGATTGGAGCAACAGAAAGAGAGGCAGAAGATCGATCCGGGTGGAGTGGATTTGTTGATGTGGCTAAATATCGCCCTGGGTGTAAGTAAGAAAGTATGATTGTAAAACATATGATCCCCAGCACTTTTTATTTTTGGTCATAGACTTTTTCGGCACGTTAATGGTGAAATTATAATGGGCTAGTGAATTAAGTGTGGAGTACGGCAGAAAAATAAACTATATTAGTAACAAATTCATGATAAAATCAATAGGCTGAGAAATAAATGTACCAGCGGAAAATAGAGATTAAATCCATTAAAGGTATCGAGCTTTTTTCTCAAATAATTTAAGGTTTCTGGTGATATTCTCCCATTTGTCCAACTCCGAAAATTATTCCAAACAAATGGCTGCTTGGAGCCATTGAAAGCAAAAATATTCACGAAGTAATGTAATTGAAAATGTGTCAATTACAGCATGTTGCAGTGTTTTCCACAATAACTTTGTGTTCCATCTCAGCCTTATGAATTGACAGAGAGATCGATAAATGTTTCGTAACCCAAGACAAAAATTTATTTTTTAGATTTGAACTTGATTCTCCAACGAGGCTTTAACACTGCAATGCCACAGTGCATCTTGCTGTCGTTGGGAAGTAATATCTTTGAAATTCATTGTTTTAGTTTAGAATGCGAGACTCCTCTGACGAGCTGCGATACAATGCAATGCAGCCATTATGAAGAGTCTTTTCTCATTTGAGGTCAAGGCGAGCAATTTATTTTCAGCTTCATCTCATAGGGAAGCCAATATTTGCATCCTTTTCTGCTTGAGAACCAGCCAGGGCTGAATAAATTGAAAGAAATGATACAAGAAGTGAAGAACAGAAGGAAAATTCTAAGGGGAAAATTTAAAGGCTTAAAGCGAATGCTCTTCTACATGAATTAAATTTTAAGATGAAGTCCCTCATGTACCACATTACTAAATCTGTTTAGACTATTAGCGTACGTTTAAAAATGTGGATTTACTTGAAAATACCTGAAATGAGAACAAAGCACGAAAATCCAATGAACCTTCCAAATAATAAATCCTTATTCATAATGAATAAAGACACTTGGTAATCTTCCACAGATTTATTTATTTGACACGACGCGTTTCACCACACTGTGGCATAATCATGTGCAGGGTTCTTCGCTTTAGGTCAAGCATATATAGCTTTCCACCAAGGCGTTAGGGAGTGGGGGGGGAGGGGGAAGGCTAAGGGAGGAGCGGAGAGGGGGGTAGGTGGGGGTGGGAAGGAGGAGAGGGAAGCGGCGGGGGTGAGGGAGAACTAAGGGTTGGAGTGGACAGAGGGCGGAAAGACATAGGAGACACGGACGCAGGGGTTGGGACTGGGTGATGATGGAGGCCTTCTTTTCCTTGAGAACTCTGGATGGTGAGGGAAAGGAGGGGGGGGTCAGAGGGTTTTAAATGGCCAGTGCACTGCCCACACCAGAGCACTGGAGGGGGGGGGGGGGAAGGAAGTAGAGTGTGAAAGATTTGGGACATGTGGCAGGAGTCGGTTGGAAAGAAAACGGTTTAGGGAGGGAGGGTGGGGGGGGGGGTGCTTTAGTCTGGGAAATATTTTGTGGCCAATAAAGGAGAAGGGTTGTGAAAGAGGATGTCATTACATAATTTTGTATCATTGCACTTCTGGTGCTTCACAATTTCCATTGTCTCCAAAGCGTCCATTTTCCACCCTTTATCAATCAATCCTATGGAGCAGCTTGGGGGTGAAATCACTCCTGTGGCCGTCTTCCAGCAGATGTTTGGCAAAATTGGAGGATGTATCCTCCAATCGGAAACATCCTTCATGCTCCCTGGCTCTTGTTTTGAGCGCTCGACCACTCTGACCGACGTACACTGTCCTGCATCCCGGTGTATTACATTCTAGCTTGTACACGCCAGACTGTTCGAGCAATTCTTTTTTATCCTTCCCGTTTCCCAGAAACTTTCTTAGATTCCACTTTGTATAGTGGCCTACCTTATATTGGGGGGGGGGGGGGTAGCAAGTTTGCTAGCCTGTGGGATATGCCGTCTAAGAAGGGGAGCTTACACCATTTTGGTTTATCTAAGGGCAGAGGGGTAAGGGACGTTAGCGCCGAAAAGGTTTTTTGTTTAATTTTATTTCTGATTATTCCATCAACTATTTGTGCTTTATAGCCATTGCTAATAGCGATAGACTTAATTGTCTCTAACTCAATTTTATAATTAATTTCATTGAGGGGTACACTTATAAGTCTATGTACAAGTGAGTGGAAAGCTGCATGCTTATGGGAGTGGTGGTGGGCAGAATCGGATGGGATGGTGTGGTCCGTATAGGATGGTTTCCTGTAAATGGCGAATTCATGTTTTCCTCCCTCAATTGAAATATTCAAATCTAAAAAATTTATTCTCCCAGAGTTACTCTTCTCCATTTTAAAATTAATATTCCGGTGCTGCATATTGAGAAGGTTAAGGAATAACCCCAGCTGACGGTCACTTCCTGTCCACACACAAAGTATGTCGTCCACATACCGGTAATAATACTGAACGTATTGGAGAAGGTAGTGTCTTGAGTTAAAGAGGTTCGTTTCCAGGCTGTCCAGAAAAATTTCGGCAAGAAGGGGGGAGATGGGCAAGCCCATGGCTAAGCCATCAATTGATCGGAAAAATTTATTTTGGAACCGGAAATAATTTAACCTCCAAGTGTCTTTTTTCATTATGAATATCGAGAACTTCCACCATATCTAGCCTGAAACAGTAGAATAAATCCTTGATGATATATCCTGTAAATTTAACGGCAAATTGGTTAATAATTTTCGGGTTCCATTTCATCCACTTGAGTTCATTAATGTTGATTTTATCGCCAATGTTTCTTATTACCATGTAAGGCCAATGCGTTGAGTGGCATGGTGGTAGAAGTTACGTGTTGTGCCAAGGTAATTCCATTACGGGGGACAAGTCACTAACTCGATTGAAGTTGCCCCTAATGGCCCGTAATCTTTGAGGCCAAACTTTTGAATAAAACCGATCAACTCTTGCGTGGGAACTTTCGCGGCTGGCCTGACTCTCTCTCCTTCCCAACAACGGCTTCGAAAAGTCTCTACAAGATTGGTCCCATCAATGCAGTGCTTCTGGGTGATTGACGTTTTTTTGTTGGCGAAATTGTTTTCCTTTGCGTTAGAATTTATCACTTAGTTATGCCTTTAGAATTAATTTTACTCTGGATTAAAATAATATTTCTCAATTAATATTATTTTACGGTATTGCTCCTTTTTTTAAAGCTCAAATGATTATAATTTCGAGCATTAGCAACAAAAATCGAAGCTATTACTATATACTAACTTCGATCAAATTGCTGAATATTATTTCTAATTTTCTCACTGTTTCACCGAAATGTATGCTGTGGGTCAAAATTGCTGTTGTATTTGAAATGATGTAATTTCCCTCGTTGGTCATTTGGTGATATATGTAAATTCAAGAATTTATTTTTTTTAATTATAACCCACAGGCTGATCAAATATTAATTAAATGCACTATTATGCTCGTTAAATATTGGTAACTGATATTATTAAATCATCACCTAATTCATTATAAGCATTAAAATTCCGCTTATGCAATCAATACTGAATAACAATTTCGCATATTTTCGTACTTGTAAACTTTTATATTATAGTATTCCCTTACTTCCATGAATTTGTAACCACTGGATACGGGACACTTGCTCCAATATTCTTCGGTCCTTCCCGGACCCCGGACGGGCATTGATCAGGTGCGGTTCTGGTGATATCTCTGACGAGGCGCAAGACTCTACTGAAGAGGCGCAAGCCTATAGCAAGGGGCGTGACCCAGGGCATGGAGTGCAACGCTACTAGTCTAGGCATCGGCACTCCAATCTGAAGATGCCAACAGATGTAACGCTAGCGAAACTTTTGTCATAGCAACAAAACAACGCGGTTTTCCCGAAAATGAATCTCTTTCATGTCAGCTCCTATGCGGAAGAAAGAAATGTTCTCAAATCTGATAAAAAACTTCAGGGTTAACGTTTTATTGTTCAACGTATTTTCGTCAATTCATGTAAGCGACTATGGTTTCCAGTTTATAATTTTACGGTGCAATTACGAGCAAAAATTGCAGAAAATTATTTCGAAAAAAACTTTTCTTTGGATTTTGACACCCATTATATGATTGAATGATATGAAGGTAGATAACGACTTAGGCACGGAGGGAGATGTATTCTATTGGAAGTATTCCTTAAAATTGAGTCTTCCAGAGGCAATGGCTGCGCAGCATACTTATGCAATATACTTAAATTTGTTATTCCAATGACAGGGTATACGCCTCACTTATTTCGACTTTTAAATCTCACAGTTGATGTAAAACTTTTGATGTAATACTTGTGTCTATCTTCGCGGGGATATCGCCAAATTAACAGGCTACTGAGGGTGTGAAATGCTGTCGATATTTCATTCCCTAGTATATATATGCATGCTCTCTTTCTTACTCTCAGCCTTTTCCCTGTTTAACATGATCCGCATTCCCTTCTCTCAGTATCCTCCTTCATTTCTCTCGGTCTTGAGCATCCCCCGGTCTCCACCCTCTTTCCCGCTCAGATCCTCCGTCACCTTGTCCCTTTAACTGAGCTTGGACCGTCCTCTTTTCTTCTTCCCCCTCAACATCAGGCGCTCCACTGGATTCCCAACTTAATCCTCGCTACTCCGCTCGACGTGACTAAACCACCTCATCCTGCTCTCCTGCACTTTCTTCCCACCTTTGACCGACCCTCTGATGTGGTCGTTCCTAATTTCGCCTTTCCTTGTCACGCCGCTCATTCACCTCAGCATTCCCATCTCCGTCATCTCCATCCTACGATCTTGGGCCTCCGCACCGTGGAGCATTGCTGGTCTCACAAACGTTTTTCATAGCTTTTACTTCACCTTATTGTCACGTCATGCTGCAGCTCTTTGTCCATTCCGCCACCCTCAACAACCGTCACGAGGTACTTAAAACTTCTCCACAGATGGTAGCCTCTCATCCTGGAGCCGTGCGAACAAGTTATTCAGCGATCGCCGTTGGCATATATTCCGTCTTCACCCCGCTTACCCTCATGCCTCTCTCCTCCAGTGCCTTTCCCCACTCCTCCGGGGTTAGTTCAAGTTGCACTCGGGTCGGTCCGTAGAGAACAATATTGTCCGCAGAGAGCATGCACCATGGCACTTCCATCTTCACATCCACAACCAACACGTCCATGGCCAGGTCGAAGAGGTATGGGCTCAGGGTCAATCCCTGATGGAGCCCAAGCGACGCCGGGGAATCCTCAGTCACTCTCACACTGGGCCTCACATGAGTTTTCGCGCCTTCATACATTCCCATCACCAGCCTCATATACTTCTCTGGTACAACCTTTTTCATCCATACTTCTGGTCTAACCACCCGTTTGCACGCCTTTCCCAGATGGATGTACTCCATGTGCAGCCCCACCTGCATCTCCCGTATTTTTTGTCATTAGCCGCCTTAGCGCAAATATTGCATCCGTTCTCCCTCTTCCTGGCATGAAGCTAATTATTTGTTTATTTATTTATTTTCAAGAAACACCGAAAACAGCTCTTATTGGCCTTTACATCGGGGTATTAACAATGGACGAGCACAAACAACCATGCCCTGGGAAGTGAAAAATCCTCCCCAGGCGGGATTCGAACCCTCGACCTTTGGGTTAGCAGGCGAGGACGTTACCCCGCCGCCACCGAGGCCGGCAATTATCTGCTCTTCCCCAATTATTATTCCTGCCTTTTCCTCCCTTCGACCACTCCTTCCCATATTTTAATTTTGTGATACGTAAGCTTGATCCCCCAGTAGTTGCTCTAGTCCTGAAAATCTCCTTTCCCATTAAATATCGGAACAAAAATGATCTTCCTCCATTCCTCTGGTATCAGTTGCGATAAATCAATCATATGAAACTCCCACCCTCAATAGGTAGAGTAGAATCTTCACTTGTGCTTAATAACACAACATCATTACTAACACTTCACACCGGTCGATTTGTCCGGCATTATTTTATTTTGTTCTCTGCATGAAGTAGCATCTCGTAGCATTCATAAATTAACAGTATCAGTAACATTAACCACTAGATGTGTTTCGTAGCATTGTTCTGCATGTTTACATGTTCATTTACGTATCACTCTCCCAGTTTCCGGTTGAACTGCGCACTGTTCTCCTGACTGTTTTTTGGTGTCTGCGCCTAGCGCCAGGGGTAGCGTGCGAGATTCTGATTTGTGCTGGGACGAGTGCTGCATGCCTGGTGTGGAATCACCCCGTGCCACACACCCTAGTGGTGGCTTGCACGGTATTTCGTAGATGTATCCTTCTCATGTTCATCTAGCTTTCTCATCAGGCCACACAGTACGTCCACACCCTCGCTCTCCAGGCTTCTCCAACCCTCCACAGAGATCTGGACCTCCCCCACTGCCTAACGATTTTCCATCTTCTTTAGTTCCCTAGTACCTTCCCTCGTTGGAATCTTCATCCTCAAACCTCTCTTTCTCTCGGGTTCTCCTCGTGGCAAAGACAGACGAGGAATCAGAGGGGATGTGAAGGAAAGGGGTGGAAGGGAAAGAGGTGACTCCTTCCCCTTCCATTAGAATGTGTACACTTTCCCCCGATGGGAAAGCGATGACATAGCGGAATGGATCGAGAGATCCGTCCGCCATGCATACGATATGCAAAGTTCTCCGGCGCTCTTCCCACCAGGGTGCGAAGATATTATGCGGGAGGAGATCGCTCACTGTTTTGAACTCGGGCGGGAATTCAAGGGAGATGGAAGGATCGAAGTTGAGGCGAAGCACCAACCTCAAGGATGCATCACTAGGCCTAGGCGATATTGATAATTCAAAATAGCGATACGATATTTTTATCATGTCGTATTTTGGCGATAACAATAACTCATATCGTCCTAACGTGCCTCAATAAAATATCGTGATACATGACCCAATAAAAACCACAGTATCACGCCCCGATCAAATATCACGATAAATATCGCGATAAAATAGCACGATAAATATCGCGATAAAATATCGTGATATTGCGCTCGATAAAATATCGGATTATCGAGCCCGATGAATTATCGTGATATCGCGCGGGAAAAACGTGTCGGAAAAAGACAGCTAAACAGGTTGACCTTTGTTTAAGCTAGAGCAGGCACGTTTTGAAAACTATCATTCTACTTTCTGCTAATTCAAATTCTAAACAGTTCTCTCTCACTCTTTCAATCTTAGTGGTCTTGATAGTTTAAAGGTGCCGTCTTATTCGAATTTTGGAGGGGACTGAAAAAAACTGCTTGTAAATTAGTGTATTTATTGTCCGCTGATCTAATTATGTCGCAAAAATCTCAGAAAACGAACTATTCGGCTAGCTAGAATAATGTGATCTGACTTTAGATCGTTATCAGAAGTAACTGTCAGTAAATGCATTGCATTCTGAATGCTTTACTTGTGGTAATGTCCAAATAAACTTTTACCGATTATTCGGTGTCATGATTGTTTATCGGGCGTGATATTGCGATATTTTAGCGGACGCGATATTGCGATTTTTATCGGGTGATTGAACACGATATTTATCTAACATCGTCAATCGTCATTTCGTCAATTTTCAAAACTCAAAATCGTATTTGCTATATAATAAAATATGGCGATATTTTAAGATACATCGATATAATTCCCAGGCCCATGCACCATCGCCACTCCAATCGATCCTCATCTCCTTCGGAGGCAAATACAGCGAATTTTCCTTCTTCCGCTAAGCATTACTGCACTCTCCATTTCCATGGAGACTCATTCTGCATTCTCCGATATGTAATTCTCATAATCCAAAGAATCATTATAAACTCACCCTCCACACGAAGGGTTGGATGGAACGCTATATTCACTGTTTGTACATGCTTTACAGGGTTATATTCAATTTAAATACTGCCAGTTTTATTAGTATCTAATCATACATTTTACTGGATTAAGTTGCCTTAGGACAGATGTGGTTGAATTAGGTCCAATACTAAACAGATAATATTTACATATAAATGGTTGTCAGGGAGTGAAAAAAAAAGAAGTGTGGAGGTATTGACGGGACGGCTGAAGCTACTATTGAGTGAATCTAATGGAGAGTAAAGGGGAGTGGAAGTGGAATATGTTTTAGTTCATAAGCGGAACTTTACTTTTTACTACTTATTAAACACACTTATTTACTAGACAAACTTACTATTAGTAAGTTTGTTGCAATAAATTTCTACTTTTGTTTACATTTATGGCTTTTATAATTATTCATCCATACGAATACATTTATTGGCAACATTTATTAGGATAAGTGAATGTGTTATCTAGTCCAAAGTAGCTTGCTTAAGGAGTTTATAGATTATTTCACGTAATGCCCTTTGGTGTGTGTGAATAGGAATCCATTGCGGGATCTCAACAGTGGACATGTGCATTGAAGGCAATTCGTTCTCCCTTGACTTCTCACTGGCCCACTTCCATTAACCCGCTCCCGACATTCTTCCGCTGTGCAAGGCAGGACACAATCCTCCATTCAGAGCTCAACGATTGCTTCCCCACACCTGTCACCATCACTCTTGCTGCATTTCCTATGAATCGCTACTGAGTTAAAAGGCGCCTGTTAATGCTCCAATTGCATTGCACCAGTGTCATGATAGTATTATTTTTATTTTTTTACAATATAATGTTGTGAAAAGAAGTCAGGAAAAGAACAAAAACGGGAGTAAGAATATACGATGAAAGAATAGAAATGAAAAGGTTTGCGGATGATATTGCTGTACTAGTGGAAAAGATAGAAGATCTCAAAAGCACGATAGAAAAATGAATTAAATCATTGAAACAAGATATAACATGAAAATTAATGCAACCAAAACAAAGATGCGACAAAGAGGGAAAAGCAAAAGCGCGGATTGTGGTCGATAATAAACGCCTCGAACAAGTGGATTCCTTTGTATACCTCTTTGTGGGGAGTAGGATTACGAGAGATGGGCAAAGTAGGGAGGAGGAAGTACGAAGTAGAATTAATCAAGCAAAAAGCGCTTTTAGCAAAACATTGAAACTTTTTACGTCCCGATGCAATAGTCTTCAAATAAGAAAGAGGCTCCTTAAAACCTATGTCTGTAGTGAATTGTTATACGGGTGTGAGACGTGGACCTTAGGGTTAGAAGAGAAAAGGAGACTGCATTCGTTTGAACTATGGTGTTATAGGCGTATGCTAGGAATTGGATGGGCAGACAAAGTGACGAATGAAGAAGTTCTTCGATGAGTAGATGCGAAACGCAGCCTAGAGAAAACCATAGTTTAGAGACGAGTAAGGCTTGTTGAACATCTGTTGAGACACGGAGGGCTCCTGAAATTAATAATAGAAGGAAAGAGAAACAGAGGGAGGTCACGTCTGCAGTAGGTACCTGGGGCAGATAATGAAGAACATAGGATGCAGGAGTTACGTTGAAATGAAGAGGAAGGCGGATATACGAGAAGAATGGGGAGAGTCTGCGAATCAATCAAAAGATTGAACTCTGAAGAAGAATTTTGTATTGAAAACAAATGAATATTAATAAGCCCAAAGTTAACATGGACAAGTAAAATAGCAAAATATAATTTTCAAATAAAATTACATATATAATAATAAGATATATGAAATAATAATATTGATAAATTCTAACAAAATAAAATACTGAATGAATTGCACAGGTTTGATTTCGGAGAAAATGATCTAATAATCCTTATGAGCCTTGGATGAGTTTGCTTGCCAGCACTGACGAGCTGACGTCTAAGCGAGGATTGGGTTACATTGGGGAGCACTGTAGTTGAGAGTTGAATGTGAGGAGTGTGCAATGAAAAGAGCATTCTTCTGCTCTTAGTTCTGAATCCAGATTCCTCGATATCTGGGAATGTCTCTTCATCTACGCTTTCGTCAGCTGCCCTCTCAGCTTAGTTAGTGGCACGAGGAGTCCCGCAGTGCATTCAGTTACTTAAGGGTTGGATTAGGCCTTGCAATTCGGTGAGTTGACTTGGGTTTCACATTGATCTATAAAATAAGGGTAAAGTGTCATCTCTAACCCTATTAACGAGTTCATCAGCTAAGTACTTCTCCTAACATCAAAATACTTTATCCATACATTCTTGATATAAATGGCCATATATACGAAAGGGATACCAATTTATGCGCTAAACAATCTTTCAAATTACATTTCTTATTTCAAATAATCTTTCACCATTATGATCTAAGTAGGGTTTGTTTGCTTTGCATTAGTATTATACTTATGTTCCAAGATATATCACACTTACATTTTCTCACACTACAGAGTGACTAGTAGATCAATGTCGTATTAAAGTGGCAAGAGTAACAATATATTTACCTTCGTGTTCTTTAAGTCACAGCAATATAATTTGCAAAATAAAAAAACATTGGAAGCTTTACGTAGGCCTTTGTGGCATTAACTGCGCTACCGTTATTACAATAGAGTTCATACCATATGACGTTCTTGAAGCAGTAAAAACAGTGCAATTTATTCATGAGAAAAAATATTCAGTACCACCATTAAACTTATTTTATGAGAAAAAAGCACTTTTGGGTCTGATAAAAATTATCACAGTGCATTTGTATTGTATCAAGAAATGAATATTTTAGTCCCAGATACAACAAAAGTCATATATAAAAAGATATTCTTGGTTTTATTATCACTAGATGTGTTATTTTGTTTAAATTAGGTTTGAATGGAAAAAATGTTTGCCTTTTAGAATTAATATTTCATGGCAGTAGCCTTTTTCTTTTTTAAAAATTTTATTCTCCAGCTTAGAATACGTCCTTACTCTCTTACCAGTATGATGAAGGCTAAATGGTTAGCCACCAAGGAAAAAGTTCTACCTAGAGTTGGCATGAAGAGAAATTTAGTTAGAAAACTGAGAATAAGAGGAAGAAGACACCCATATTGAGTGCTTTGGACGATATAACAGCCTCTTGAAAATAATAAAAAGGAGAATTGAATGGGAAGTGTTACCAAGGGAGACCGACAACGTCTTGTGCCTATATGTTATGTTATGAAGAACTTTAATGTGAAGACTTTTGCAGAAACGAAGCAGTCAGCTGATTGAGGAGTGGAGTGGAGACCTGCAGCAAATCTACCTTTGCATTCATGACTGTTTTGATGAAGAATCTTAGGATTTGACACGTAGAGGAAAATGGTAAATTGCTTTTTTTGAACGGAAAAAGTACCCGTAGCGATTATATGTTCAATGCTCCCTCTAAAAGACTAGGCACTTGCATCTAATGTTGGAGAAATTCACGTCATGGTGCACTCATTTTTCATTAAAAATGCATTACTCATTGAATTGCTCAAGAAATATTGTTTTAAAGAGAATAGACCAAATTCTTTTCAATCAATTTCAGTGTATGGGAAAAATGCAGTCAAGTATCCGAAAATAGTTTTTTAAATTTTAGTAAAAAGCCGTTTGGCAATAATCCAGTAGGAAAAGTTCGAAGCCAACTAGGTTGGCAAACTTTCGAAAATACTACTAGTTTGTTTTTTTTAAGGCACGGAACGTTCACAAAAACCCTTGTTTTAAATCGCAAATCTTTTGAAAAAATGGTTTCAGCAGCCTTAGTAACAGCTTACATTTCGAATTCACTGGCCAGCCTCATGATAATTCTGACTTATAGAGAACAAGGGATTGCTGAGCACGGCGGACTTAAGTTAGCTTTTGGCTCTTTCCGTAGACATGATAGTTCTATCACAAGAGTTGGCTTTTTATCCAAGAAAAGAATCCCATCCTCGAACTGGAGTGAAGTTATCAGATGAATAAATCCAACAAAACGATGAGACATGGGGCAGTAAGTGCGTATCTGGTAGTAATAATAATCGATTTGGGAAAAGAGAATTTTTCTCGCCTCTTTCACAGTTGAAGAAATACTCAAGTATGACTTTATTTGTGCCTAATAAATGAGTTTAAAGAAAATAAGGTATCTGATAGAGAGGTCATTTTTGCTTATGTTTTCCGTGTTTAAACTATTTTGGCTTTCAATAAGAGATAATTTTGGCACATTCTTGGAGATATATATCAAACTAAACTATTAAATGATGGCATGCTAGCAGTGTCCTCAAATAAGGTTGTTCAATATTACCGTTGATAGTTGATTTCGCAAGTTTATGTTCGTAATTTCTTTGAATTTAGTAATTTAATTATTTTTAAATGAGTTTTATATTTTGTAAAATGATTCGAATAGTGTTGCTCATTCGAACCATTCATGGTCACTTGAACCTTTAATGGTCATTAATGACCACAGCAAAGGATGCACGTTTACTTTTGAATCGTGAGATATAGACGTTTTTCTATATACGCTGTGGATTTATGGATGGCAACATACAATACAGACCCTGGGGTATCCACAAATTAATGCGCGAGCAATAATTCCTACACCAGAGGTAAAAGAATTCCGGAAGTGACCGCTCTCGTCTCAACATTCCCCCAGGGACTCCGTTAATTTCGTCGTCACGACCTTTGCCATTAAGGTGACCACAAGATCACCGCTATCCCTATTCATGGGGATAGCGGTGACTGACCCTTAATGCATTTCAACCCCACTCCCTTCACTCTCCAACAGCAGCATGTCCTTCGTTTCCCTTCCCTCTGTCTAGAGTCATTCTCTCTGCCACGAAAAGTGTCGTATAGCAGCGGTTGAATTAATTTTCAGACCACTACTTACAATTTATTGTATTTCTTAACTTTACTTTCATTTTAAGCTTTACATAAAATAGATCGAGAACTTCTCTTTCCTTTCCAATTCAACAATTCCAATCAACAACTCCCTGGCAGCCTCGAGACTGAAAGGTATTGAGGGTTTTCTTCATCATTTAGACATACGTCAAAAGATGTCGCCGAAAAAATATTTTTGCGGCGCTCTTTCATTTATAGTGTCACATAAATTGCGTGGAAATTATTTATGCTATAAAGGTTTTTATAAATATAATCTCTTGAAACCACATACAGAGCCGAAGAAGTTTCTTTTCCTCAAGACTGATTGGGGTAGTTTTATATCACAAAGAAAATCGTGGAAAGACGAAAGAAACTTCGGATTACTAATCATATAAAACTATTAAAATGGTTAGTTAGATTGCTGGTCCCAATCTTTCATTATTAGATAACAATAGATTTTGAAAATATTGTGCAAACGAAAAGAAGAGAGGAGTAAGAAAATTTATTTTCTTTTCCCCATCACAACAATATCTAACTCGAAACGCGTTTCTGTGGAATTAATAGCGTCGTTTCACCTGCGCGGACAAATCATTGGCGATATTCAGATGAGAGGCTTCTTTCCAGCCCACTGAGTTTCATCTCCAATGAGAGAAAAATATAATCATCATGAATTCATTTTTATTTTGGCATGTTTTTCAATTCCATTTCCTTAACGGCATTTTATTAGCTATTTTTAATCTTAGCATGATTTGCTAGCAAAAAAAATAATGTCGCTTATCACATTTGCCAAATCTTTCATGTCCTTAGCCTTATAAGTTCGCAAATCCGAGGATAATTGGTAAATATACTTTCCGCTTCAATTAAAATTGAGCCCCGGCGTGAAAATAGCACCCGGGATTTCGTTAGTGAAAACTGAGAGTAATTACTGCTTGGCAAGCGGAGGGGAAATGAAGGAGGCTTGCCTGTAAACAGTGTGCTAGGTAGTGTAAATAACATTTCCTTAATGTGAATTATACAAATAGACTTTTAGACAGAAACGAGTTTTGAATTCACAATGCGTTGAAAAAGTAAATAGAGAACGCTTATTTTTATTAGGACACCATGTTGTACGCTGGCTCATCTACTTTTTTAATTAATTTTTTTCTGTTACTTTCATTTTTTAAATTAGCATTTCTGAAGCTATTTACTGCTACATATTTTTCTCTAACAAGTAATGTGTTGATGTTGGAAGACTGTCATTCAAGCACGAAGGTGCCTTACTCGGCTGAATAAGACTGTATGTGACTGCGTTCGAAATACACTTAGGATGCATGAAAATAAATCCGTCCCTGTCGAAACATTCAAATATTCTCCTTCTTTCCCTTCCGTCGAGAAGCAAAAAGAAGCAAAATTTCAAAACAAGACCTCTGCCCGCCATCTGCCGCAAGAACGAAGACTGGAAGGGTTTCCCTCCCTTGTATTCAATTAGAGAGCAAATAATTCGCTCGGCCAGAAAATCGTTCGGTTGTCCCACCTGGCGCTGAAACATTCAATAAAAGGAAACACACAGCCGCGCGTCTCCAAGGAAGAGGAGGGGAAGAGGGGTGGGTGTAGGAGGGGAGGTGGAGGGAAAAAGGAAAGGTGGTGGAGGGGGTGGTTTGAGGAGAGGAACATATTTCCCGAACATCTGTTTCGGATTGCCGGGCGATCGAAAAATGGTCGACGAGCATCTCTTTATATCTATATTCCTCCGGCCCTTCCTTTCCTCCTCTCTCCGTGGCTTTTCCACCCCCACACCCTCCCCCATCCTCCAATACCCCCACCCCGTCCCCCTGGACCCACCCTTAACCACATCCTCCTCCTTCCCTCCATTTCCTTTTTTTCCCAAGCGGGAAACAGGGAAGACTTTAATTACACACATTCGGGTATCGGGCAATGCCACCGTGAAATATGCATCGTGGTGTGGCCGGGGGTGGGTTTTCGGTGGCGCCGTGGCGTCTCTGGACTGCGGTGGGGTGTTAGGATTAGGGAGGGGTAAGGCGGGGGAGGTGCCAAGAGCAGAGACTATCTGGGAGGGGCGAGGGGAAAAGAGAGGAAGGACGCAATTGGTTGGAGAGGGAGGAGATAGCGAGAGAGATGACGACGGTGGATTTCGAGGACGGTGGTATTGAATGAGAATATTTCAATTTCGATTCCGAGGGGGAGCAATGTCTCTTCCTCTCGCTCTTCGAGAAATAAGGCGAAATAATAGAATTGGATTCAGTGTTCGCTCGTATCTCACCTCTTTCCCAGACGTGCGGAGAGAAAGAGAGTGGACGTCCGTTTCGCAGTTCGCACTCTCGGTGGAAATGAGACCGGTCTGGCGAGGACGACGAACGTGTGGCATTTCCGTTGACGGAGAAGCATAAATATTTCTTGGAAAAGGAAAAGGCGTGTTCATGCCGAGTGAACATATGTATTACAAACCCCTGCTTTTTTATGACACCGAGTCAACATCTACAACACTGTATGAGTTGAATAATTCATTAAAAGGCTCTTTACTGAATCTTATCTTTGCTGCTTGAAGTATTAAGTTAATCACCCCATCGCCTCAGCAAGAGAGAAAAAATGAAATAAATTCAAAGAATATCATTTTCAATTTTATTATTTTAGTACCTTCTTTGAATGGCTATTGACCACTTTAATACTCACTCAGTGATTCAACCCGAAGGTTGGTTTGGATAGTTTAGGGTAGATCTCACCCCGGACTAAGCCACAGGCGTGTGAATTACACACATTCAGGGTAGGGGGGCCAGTTCCATTCCCTGGGCCACCTCACACTCCGAGGATTTTTGTTCGGGGGCGTTCACCCGGATTTGAACCCGTGACCCTTCGATCAGTAGCCAAGCGCTCTAACCACTAGGCCACCACGCTCCCTCAACTTATAATAATACATTGGTTAATTTATGGATGTTTGTTCATGTCTTTTTTAAGAAAATCAACTTCCTTTTTTCGCCAAAGTTTCGACTTTTAAATTAAGGCTTCTTCAGGGCTACAGTACAATGCAAGGACTACAGTTGGTAATAATTATAATACTGCAAAGATAAAAAAGTTTTCAAACATAAATTTAGTGCCTCAAAGGATTAACTTTCTTACTGCGACAATGGTAACATAAAAACAAACTCTTCCTTTTGAAGAAGCCTCATTAATAAAAAGGCGAAACGTCGGCGGAAAAAGGAAGTTGAGTTTCTTGAAAAGGACATTACCAAACCTACATAAATTAACCAATGTATTATTTTCATAGCTAAAGTTTGTGGCTTGGACGACGCATGTCCTTCCCAAGCTTATTAAATAAATGAGATGGTAAATAATTTCAAATTGCTTACCCAGGTAGACAGGACTAACTTTGACAATTTTCCAATCATTGCAATTGCACAAATTATGTGGTACGCAGTCAAGCACACGGGTGCAAAGATGTACCTTCTTCACTGAAGAGGATAAAATTCGTAACGAAAAAATAATTTGACTTGTTCGGGATTCGAACACGGATCTCCTAATTCGCTTGCATTCGTCCCGAATTCAGTTTGCTTGGAGGTTTAACAGAGGCCGATACTCCTGATGGACAATCTGGGGGAACTGGGATCGAATCCCGGTCAAGTCAAATTACATTTTCATGACGAATCTCAGGACTAACTTTAACACGGTCGATTGTGTTCGGTTTCAGTCATACTGTGTACTGAATGTTTTTTAAGCAGGACAACATGTATTTTTTTAAGTAATGATGCTCGAATTTATCCTGAGTCTTCTGCTTTAAGAGCTCTGGCGGATCCATTATAGAATTTCTCCTTAGTCTTCCCATAGATTGTGGAAATATTCGAAAATGAAAGAAACAGGTGAAGAAAACAATTGAAGTTATCAGTAAATTTATTCAGTCTCAGCTCATAAAAGCTTTTGATTAGTTACCAATTTCTACATGTATTTCCATTATCCTTAACATCTCTCTTACTGCATATATTCTTCCCAAGCAATTTGTAAGAGAGGTGTTAAATGATGGCAGGTTGTTTGCCTGTATTTCTTTTACATTTTCCTGCAAACATCCTTTCATCATCAAGGAATAAGGGATAATTTGCTCCGACCAATTGTCACCAATTTGAAATCAAGTGAGTAGCTGAACTAATAAACAGGAAGTATTAAATTGCCTATAGGTCTTTAGGCTGTAATATTCCTTAATTAGGATGTGGGATGATGTAGGAGAGATTATTTTCTTGGCTTTCCCAGATATTATTGCATTACTCGGAAATTTAAATAAAAAGTAATAAACCACATCCATTAAAGCCTTTATCATTACCGAAAACGTACGTTATTATTATATCTCGGAAAATAAGGAGGTTATATCTATGTATTTTGCGTTGGACTTTTGTCATAATCGCCTCCCAAGAAATGGGATTAAAAACTTGATCACAGTATGCAATTGCTGAGGCATTTTCTTCAGACTTATCAGTGAAGGACTGTTTGTGTGTGATACGTCAGTATTTTTATCTCCGTCTAAATGGCTTAGAGACGAAAATGGCCGAAATATATTTCATTGTTTTCATGAAATAGTAATGGCATAATTAGCATTTTTATTCATTACCACCTCTTTTTGAGTAATAAAAACTCATTTGAACTCATTAAATTTTGAAAATGGTCAATTAATTATACATATATGGCAGCTAGGGCAATTGTTTCCTTAAAATTGTATCATTATGTCCATAATAATATTGGAAGGAGTGATTTTTACGTCACTCACGCGTGAGAAATTTTTTTCTCACGACATGGTGCAGATTGGTTAATATACAACTTTTGTACTTATCAGGCGTGCGCTCTAGCTAACTGAGCTACAGACCCCTAAGCTGAAACTTACACATTATCCACAGGTAAGATATCAATAAAAGTCTTCTTATTTGCTGACCTTCGAAAACTATCCCGGCCTTCTACTTTAGCAAAATTCGTGTGATTTTTGACTATACCAACATTTTTTCCAGGGTGGAACTTTATTCCTCTTTGACGGACAATTATGTCACCAGGAATGACTTTTCCGTTTTCCTTTATCCCTAATCTACGACCTGCGGAATCTCTATAATTACAGGAACTACCACCTGATTTTTTAGTTGACATATCACACCTCTTACCTTTGAAGATTAATTTCATGAATACGAAGAACAGTTATATACTGCCTATGACAAGTTTTTCTACGGTATTTATTTCTTCTCTTCTTTTTAAAAATTATAATTTTTTTCTCATCACACATAAGCATTTAAAAATTGCATTTATTAACAAAAATATACTAACAAGACTTAATTTATTGTTTTACCCTTGGAAGAATAATTCTATTTCTAGAAATTTGTTATACACTCTTCGAATATGAGGCATATTAATTAAAATTGACTAGTTATTAGCAGTGGCAGACCTTTTTAGGTTGGAGGAAACAGTATTTCACCTTCCATTTTTTCCAAACACTGATTTTGTTTCAGATAAAATTTCTTGCTACATGTTGCATTGCTTAGTGGAAAAAATATATTTTACTACTCTTTAAAACGGTTGAACACGAAAATGTGCAATAAAGACCAATACTTGTTTTGAGTTTGCAGACGAAAATGGATTGATTTAGCAAAGGAAATGGATTTCAACGTTATAACAGGTGACCGAATCCCGCGGGATTTTTATTAGTAACGGGATAATAATTTTTTGTACAATGCCTGTCATAGTTTTCGTTGCTCTCCGTAACTCAAACTGTTAAAATGTACTCTACTATCATCAATATGGAATTCTTCATGAAGGTGACTACCTTAATCTTTATGATTTTTTAAATATTTTTTTAAAATTCACATTTGTTTTAGTTTTATTCCTATTCCCGGTATTTCCTTACGATAAAAACTAAATATTTTCTTCATTTTCAAATATTTAGTTTAGAATTCACCATAAAATTGATGATTACATTTCGCAATGTTACTACGTGAACCTAATGCGCGTAGCATTCTGCATATAGTTTTTTGAATTTATTTACTTATTTATCAGAAACTCCAAAAACAGCAACTAGGGCCTTCACATTGGGTTCAATAAACAGAATAAGTTAAAAACAACAATAGAAGTAGAAACAAAACAGAAATATTCAAAATATAAACAAGGCAAGAATGAGGCGAAGATGACAAGAATGTTACGCATTACGCATTTCAGTTGGGGGAGAAAAAGACGTTGCGTGAGGAGAAAAGGTCAAGGGTGGGGCGACTATTATAGTTAGGGCATTGAAAGACGAAGGTAAACGATAGAATAGTGATCGTTGGGAAATGGAGAGACGGAATTTGGGTGTGTGTTACAGACTCATATTGTGAGTGATGCGGGCTGGGATGCGGAGTGAAAAATAGGAAAGAAGAAGATCAGAGCGGAAGGACCCATTCATGATGGAGTGCAGGAATTTAAGGTCCGAAGTCAGCCGGCGAAGGGAGAGGTGTGATAGGCCAAGAGATGATAGGATTTCTTCACATGAGCTACGTCTAAGGGAGGGCACGCGATGACGGACTATGGCTAAAAAGAAGATAAGGGGGCGGTTGAGTAATTTAAGAGTGGTGAGGGACGAAGTTGACGAGATGGGAGAGCAATATTCTAGGATGGGTAGTTCACATCCAAGAAACACAGATTTTAGGGCAAATGGGTTCGTTATTTCTTTGCGCCGATAGAGAATTCCCAGTATCGATATTGCCTTTTTAGAAATACGAGAAATATGTTCATGGAACATCAACGTTTGATCAAAGGTAATCCCTAGGTAATTCGAGGAACTAACAGAAGGCATAGGGTGATTGGAAAGTTAATTGGTAAAGGAGATGGTTTTGCGTTTTAAGGAGAAGGATATTAGAAGAAATGCATGGCAACATCACTCATACAATTTTTTTTGGAATTGTTTTGGTCTAACAAGGCTCGTCATGATTGCACAAAAATGTTGCATACTTCTAGTTCTACTACTTTCGCGGTTGCGTCATCTTCAATTCAGGATTGTTGACCTTTAAGTGTCTTTCTACTGAATTTAGAATGACATCCTATTTTTTTAAGGACTGAAACGCCAGTTTTCCTGAAAGTATTCTTGGTAACAATGCGGATGTATCAGGTAGCGTCTTACGAACACAGTGATCTCCATTTCGCACGTACACTCTCACATGACCCTGACCTTTTGAATTCACATTGATACTTTCACTGGAGATGAAATAATATTTCAAGGGAGGATAATTTTCATAGAATAGGTCAACCTGAGCATGTAATTGCGTTTGCGATTCTATGCTCAGGTTCACCTGGTAGGTTTGCAAATGCATCGCAAATGGAGCATTCGCGATTTATATTTTCGGGATGATATTAAATCGGCATTTTGATAACCTAAGTTTTAATTTTTGTGCAATGATAAATTTACTCCGTCGCGTCGTCCACAAAATATTAGTCGACACTTTCTTAGAAGTTATGTGTAAGAAAACAGTTCACCACTAGTTTGCAAATATTAACGTAGCTAACTAGTGATGTGATGTGTAGTAATTGTGGCCGAAAATAAAGAAGAGCTTAAAGAACAAACTACAATTCTTTTAATGGAAGCCAAGAAAGTGAGCCTACAAGTAAATGAAGGCAAAACCAACTACATGAAAATAAGCAGGCATGAAGAGGTAGAGGAATATTTAGAAATAATCAATTATAAGTTCAAAAAACTAATAAATTTAAGTACCTAGGGGTAACAACAAATAGCAACAATAATAACAAGTAACAACAAAGAGGAGACCGAAATTCTCACCCGACTTGCAGCAGCTGAGATAACTAACTGGAGCCTAGTAAAATCTTTGAAAAGCAAACCTCCTGTCACGAAACACAAAAATTCGTATCTATAAAACAATTGTCCAACCAGTACTACTATATGGTTCCGAAATATGGTCACTTACAATAAGACAACAGAAAAAACTCATTAAGTTTGAAAATAAGGTGTTGAGACGAATATTTGGCCCCATTAAAGAGGGAGAGACATGGAGATTAAGGAAAAACAAAGAGTTGAGGGAACTGTACAAAGATTTTCTGTACAAATCTACAAAACAACTATCTACTAGATCTATCTACTAGAATCTAACAAACTGTAAAAATCTATGACTTTGTCATAAAAATTGAATATTAATAATAATGTTGTTCAACGCCATTTACAAATAGTTTTGTAATAAAAAAATTGTAATTAAAATGAATATTAAATAATATTAATTGTTTTATAGATTCCTTCACATATTGTTTTAAAGATGAGATTATCGCTTCGCAAACCTCTGGTACCATTTTTTATATTTCCTGCTATTATATATTCTGAAGGTGTACATGATGCTCGTGAATGAGTCTCCACTTGCTAGGCAACGCAGTGTGACTGCCAGTCGAAGAAGAAGCTGGGATGATTTCTCTAAATTCTGTGTCTTGCTTCATTATTATCCCTCCAACATTAAGAAGCAAATCTTCAAAATCAGTAGGCGTCAGCCGGGTGAAGTTTTAAAAAACCCATGGTGTCTTCCAGTCTTAATTTATTTAATAATGCTAGACGCTAGACGAGACAAAGAACAGTGTCTCTAAACGGGCTACAGACAAATCGCGCAACATGGTCTACTAGTTAATTGTATTTTACATGTACATTAACATTTATTTGTACATTTTCTGTGATCTGTATTTGCTAGGCTTTAGCATCGCATGGTAATTTTATGAGAATAACCTCTGTCATGTTCTATCGATTGCCATGATCCTCGCATAAGTCCCACACGTAGAGCCTCGTTTATTATTTCACTAGGGAATGTCTCTTGCCTTTCTCTTTCAGCTGCGAATTCTCGTACAATCCTCGGAATCTCTTATTCACAGCCATCAACCAACCTATCACAGAATAACTAAAAAACATTTTTTTTAAGCTCGTAACTTGATTTTGCGCCAAGGGTTACACCAGATTTGACTCCATTTTTTCACCATATCAGTCGCAGGAATGGATCAAAAGTTATTTTATATGAGAAAAGCTTCACATTTTATTTCAATATACACCAAATTATTATCTGCATTTCTGTATTTCTCATATAGTAAAAAGAAAAAACATCCTCGCAAAGATCTTTGGGTATTCATTCGTGCAGCAAAAGAATACTGGCTGTATTCTTTTGAACGATATTTCCGTCACTTTCATGTATTTTCACAGAAGCTTCCTCAGCTAACCTGTGCTTTGTGGAGCGTATGAGATCATTATTTAATATCATATATGAAATTTTACTCCCTGTTCAACAATTCTCCCGTAGGGTAGTGAAAAAGTACAATATGTTCGCGATTTGTATCATATCGTACGCTTCTGCTTCCTAATCTTATTTTTAATATTCAGTTTTACAGCCTGAATAACTCTCATATTATTTAAAGCATCTATGGACCCAGCGACAGAGAAATAATACTTGCCGCTGGATGAATTTAATACCGTTACACAGTTACTCATACAACGTATGCCTTGCCTAAGTAATTAGTTTATCTCAATCCGGTACCAATTTTGCCGATTGCTCTCGCCTTCAATTGAGACGCCTGAGGGCTTTTGCTTCATAAACAAGTTCTTCACCATATGGCTTTGAGCTCCTTTACTGAATAAACCAAGTCAAAATATGTGAGCAGGAAATTTTAGATGGAAAATGCTTCATTTTGAACCATATTATACAAGACTAATTTCGTAATCACATCGAGTAAATACAATATATCAAGCCAGAGAGTGTCCTGTCATAGTGTTTCGGTGTATAACTTTCACTTTCATTAATCTTATCGTTTAATTACTTTGATGTGATATTTTTCTTACAGTCACTCGAGAAAAAAATACTACATTCAACATAATATCATGAAGGAATGCATGCCAAATATTTATTATTTAATCCACAATTATGCTTTCGTACTTTAGATTTACTTGAATGATTAAAAAGCTGGCATGTATTTATTTCTTGCAAAATCAATCCCCCTGTTATAAATCTGCTCCCTGGAATTTCGACCACCTTGATACTCGCTTGGCTGAGGCCTTTTTTTCAGTTAAATCTCATTTTTCCGCTGTGCAAAAATAAAATAAGATTTTTTTACACTGTGGGATTAAAAATCAAAATATGGCCGGTGATTTTCAGCACCGAACAAAAGGCTTATATGCGTAATCCAGGGATCGTTATTATTTTTGTTGGATGGTGCTCGGCCAGTGATCCAAGGTGGAGGGAGGTGGAGGATAGTTGTAGTAGAATTAGGAGTATGCACCTGGTTGATAAGGGCGTATCAAAATGGTCGGTCATTTTACACCACCACGCGCAAACTATTACAGAGTTAATTTCTCCTAGATAAAGAATCAATACCAGCAATGTGCCTAAATATTTTGTGCAACGTGATACTCAAAATAAAATAAAAATAAGTAGATGAATTCATAGGTTACTAGAAAAAGCCTGTTTCGCTAGGAAACATTAAAACACAACTGACATTCTCTGAGCCATCACCCAATACGCATCAAAGGTTACCAACCGAATAATACTAAAAGACATCACTTATCACTATCCTCCTCCCTTTTTTAATGCGCGCCACTTAATCCCAGTCATCGAATTTTAAAGAATAAAAAGTCTTACTCCCTTTACGAAAGGCATTAGCGTTGTGAAACCGTAGCCACTTTCTGTCTCCTTCAGTCTACGTTGATGTGGCACTATTTAAAATGGTACTTACCTCCACGTAGTATAATAGGTGGCGGTAGTAGGCTAATGAATGAGAGGTTACTTAGGTTATTTGAGCAATCACGGATCTGTGGTGAAGGTTGGATTTATTTTTGGGAACGGAGGAATATCGAAGGGACACCAGACATCACCGTAAACCTTCTCTTTTCAAGTGGCACCATGTGTAACATTTGCTTGTGCAGTTTTATTGCTGGCGCCAGGTTCTGGCGTGCGTTTTCGTTGCTACTTTTTTCTTGGTGTATTTCCCGTGCCGGCCGCGTGGTTGCGTTAGAGTATAGCGAAGTATTTATTCGTCGGCTCCTCGGGAGAAAAGGGGATTTTTCTGTTTGGAGGTCGTGAAGTTAGGAGCCGTTGCTTGTGGTAGGTCGCGGAGTTCGCGGCATTTTTCGTTGGACTCCAGATTCGTTTGAGTTGTCGGCGTTTCTTTCCGTCGCTTGGGTGTTCCTTTTTACCCATCTCCCTAACTTCCCCCTTTCCTGCCTTTCCCTTCCTTTTCGTGATTCTCGATGATGAGACGTGACTCGCGACACTTGGTACGAGTGTAAGTCGCTGAGAGAATTACGACAAGGAAATTCCTGCCCTTTTTGACCTAACCTTCCTCGTCCGAGGACAGGCGGACGTTTCCCTTTCCTCTACTTGTGCTGGCGCCCACCCCTTTTCTTTTGTTTTATCCGATACATTACGCACTATGTCCCCCACAACACCTGACCCCGCCCAGAACTAGTTGGGGGAATGAGACGCCGTCACAAATGGAGAGATTGTAATTAAAATGAATATTAAATAATATTAATTGTTTTATACATACCTTCACATATTGTTTTAATGATGAGATAATCGCTTCGAAAACCTCTGGTACCATTTTTGATATTGCCTGCTTAGACATTCGGAATGTGTACATCAGGTTCCACTCAGAGAATGAGTCTCCGCATTGTGATTGCCAGTCGAAGAAGAAGAAGCTGGAATGGCTTCTCTAAATTTTGTGTATTGCTTCATTATTATCCCTCCAACCATCAGAAGCAAATCTTCAAAATCAGCAGGCGTCAACCGGGTGAAATTCTGAAAAACCCATGGTCTTCCAGTTAGTTGTACGCCTCACGAATCAGTATTGTTCAGTGCTCTCAACGTGGACTTGATAAGAATTATCATTACCCATAAACATTTCTGCGAATTCCTGGATACAAACTTGACTATTCGGCTCGGCAAGCCAGTACCTACTCTGACCACTAAACCAAGACGGACCTCTCCGGTTTCAGAATCTTTGACGACATGTGATAAGTAATAAATGAGGAAACGCTCGGTAATCATCTTTTCAAAGGATATTCACTAAATTGTGAATTTAAAAAAACTTAGCGAATTAAAATTCAATCACAGTTGTTTAAGATATTTTCCCGATAATTACTAAGGCTTGGAGAGCGCAAACAAAACTGGTAGGTCCCTTTTAATTTCCTGGAATTTATCAAACTTTCAACTCAAGGCCCAATTTTCTTTTTCCTACACTCTTTATCTTTTCCTTAAATGATTTCTCTAAAACATCTCCTCCTTCATAAAGGCGGAAATACCTCTTTCTTTTCCTCAATCTACGCTTGCGTAAAAATTCTTCCTTTCATCGCAGCCTTCACTAACTCTCATTTTCTCTCATCCGTCCTCTTCCTCGAATTCTCTCTCTGATTTTTTCATCAAACATTCTCTTTTCTCCCTTTTCATCTGACTCCTCATTCCTTAAGCTTTGAGTTCTTTGTTCGTTTTAAAATCTTCGCCAGAGTTCTCTTTCACAGAGACTAGGGTTATGAAGAATTAATTGCTGCAGAGTATCCCAAAACAGCACAAGGTATTTTCCGTTTAAATACATGACTTCCTACTTCGTATGCGTAATTGCATCTCATTCCTAAGAATTTAATTATTCTTGTTTCGAGTACTTACGTATCATTTATTCTTCATGTTTTTTCTCTAGATTTATTTTTTTTTAAACTGTATTCCTTGTGTGCTTAAGAAAGCACAATAACTCGTAAATTTTACCGATTCCGTTGGACACTACCAACTCACTTATAAATCCCGCGCTTTTTATATTTATCTACTAATTTGCTTTGGTTTCAAATCCTCTCTGACCAGAAAAAAAATGAAAAATACATTGTTGAACTTCACTTTCCTCATTTTGTAATTCGAATCTGACGGAAATTTGCTCATCATGTCATTCTCAGGTCCACCTGAAGTTGACAAAGTTGAAACCCAAAGGGTCGTTCCAATAATATTCACAAGTGAAGTTTCATTTTTTTTTCAGAGGTAGGTATTTTTTATTTTCTCCATGATGATTCACTTCCACGATATATAGCCTGACACCGTTTTTTATGTCCTTTCTGACCATTCCTTCTTTTTATCTGCCGAACACATTCTACTCTCCAAGAGCCTTTTTAAAAATTTAAATAGTTTCATTGACTTGTAGGTTGCATAACTTCCATTTTTCTTCGACCCATCTTACTTTGCAATGCCTCTTCAAAATACGCAAAGGAAGGAGATATATCCTGCGCTGAATAGCATCGATTTATAACAATGAATTAGACATTTTCCAATTCGTTGTTCTTGTTCCCAATCCCAATAATATGCGCGAATTTGGTGGTGCTGTAGGAAATACCATGTCCAGTTATTTCTTAAGAGGAGGGTAAAGGTTAAAAGAAGGGAAGGGTAGGGACTTCATGGTCTTCGAAAAAGCTACATCCTCATAAATGTCATCATGTCTAAAAAGTCTTATCTTCGGTTTTCTTGGAGCTTTGATTGATTCATTTTGTTACAGTATTATATGTTAAGTAGATTTAATGCAAATGGATTTATATTGGTTATAGATTATAATAGTTTATTTTCGAAATGGTATTTATTTTTTTATAGTAACTTTGTTGATTGCTTGCTCCGTGTTTTTCAGATTTCCGTATGCCTCTTAATAATTATGCATACGTTATAATTTGAATATGTTATTCAACTTGAATTAGGCTAATCACTTTCCTTACAATTTCCTCAATCGTATTACCATCTTCTCACTTCATGCTCTACGACTCGTTGGTATTCCATCCGACCAAGTGCCGCCTTTTGTGAGACGCAGATCTTCCTCGTCAGCTTCTGTACATATATACAAGAAACTGTAGATATAATTACAGCAAAATGTGTCTTAATTCAAAATAAAAATCTTTCGTGTACGTCTTAGACTCCGTTATTTAAAGTCACATGGGCTATAGGTTAGAGTTTTATGAAATTACGAGCGGCATATTCAATTTATCAATTTAATCCAATATTTTACATTTGCTTGTATGTACTTTTATAAAAATTTATTAATCCTTCGTCTGTTATTGGCCTAATTGTACGTACTTTGTTAATTATCCAAGGCCAAAAGGTGGATTTGATTTTTTCTTAATTGAATATTAAACGCTTGAATGTGCATGAATAAAATAAATAGAGATTCATAACTATAATTTTCTTACTAGAATTTCTTAATCTTAAGTTTCTCTGGATAAAACGATTATTTTAGCGTATTCTTCAAAGAAGTGAAAACAATTTTTTTAGGGTTTTCGTGAAGGCTTCCGCGGAGTTTCGTTGATGAAGAGAATGGTTTTTCGGGTTTCCATCCGCGTTTATACATTTTTGGTGGACAATATTTCGCCAGCGTTCCAGCTAGCATGAAGCTAGCTGGAACGCTGGCGAAATATTCCTGCTAGCTGGAACTATTCCTGCTATTTTAGCTTCCTGCTAGCTGGAACGCTGGCGAAATATTGTCCAACAAAAATGGATAAACGAGGATGGAAACCCGAAATACATTCTCTTCAATTTTTGTAGGGGTAGAAATTTATTTTCATCAGCATTTCCAGCGTAATATACTTTTACTGCGACATATCTAGTGTTTACCTAATAACTTTGTCATCTGCTTGCTCCGTGAATTTCAGATTTCCTCTTAGGAATTATACTCGCCTTAGTATGAGTTATTACCTATTCAACTGAAATAGGGCTACTCAATTTCCTTACCCTTTTTGTGCGAAATCGAGTGAACGTCTCTACTGCTACTCTTGTCTTTCATTTATGATAAGAGCATGACGCAATTACTTAAATGATAAAATTAGATGCTTCGAAATTTTTCTATCTTTTACATTTTTCGGGAAAAACCTTTGAAATCAAGTCGATCATTTATTTTCCTTAACCTTCCCTCTCCAAACAAAGCCTTTGCTTTGTAATCTCTTTGCTTTAATGATGTTATTTGAGGACGTATTTAAAACACTGTGGGGTGACCGCCCACTCTTTACACCAGCCCTTTTCTTGCCCATCTTCCCAAACTTCCTATATTCTCGCCACCGGATCGTCCAGCCTAGACCCCCGGGCAGTAATCCGAGCTGCACCCCCTTCTGGTGAAAATCAGGGGCGGCAGATGGACGGAGCTGAGGTGACGGGGGAGGGGAGGGAAGGGGGCGGGGATATGGGATAGCGGGGGCCGCTGCTTGCTGAGAAAAAATTTCTTTGTGAGAGGCCCAATGTGTTTTATTCGGCGAGTGGGAGTCCTTAGCGAGAACTGCGCGTTGCCTTTCTACTTCACCGGATGTTGTGTGTGTGTCTATTCTTTTTCTCTTAGCCAGTTGGCAAATTTGAAATGTGTTAAAAAATGTTATTCAAGTGAGTGGCTGACATTCCTCAGAGAAATTTCAATACGAAGACTTTATGAATCCACTGATATTATTTGAATGATATTTTTCTAAGAGAATCAAAATGAGGCTTAATTGGTAGTTGAGCTTTTTAAGTTATTGCAGAAAATATTATCAAAAAAATAAATAATGATTACTTCCAATTAAGAACTAAATACATATATCCACATAAATGATATAATTTCAAGAACATAAATTCAACATTCAAGAAATAGAAATTACAATAGCAACATACCGTAAACGAATAGATAAAACAGTTAATATCCCAGCACCATAGGACTTGAAATTTTGATAGTTAATTAATAATTAATAAGAAAGTAAACCCAAATCATCCAACCCAATAAAATAGAAATCATATTATACTAATAATCGATAATATTATTGCTAATACAAATAAAATTACCAAAATAATAAAGCAAACTAAATATGGACCTTCATCTATATAATCATTTCTATAAAAAATTACAATAGAAGAAATAAATAAAACAAACTCAATAAAAATTAAAAATAATAATTCATAATTTCCGACATTTCGAGAGAATACTCGTCACATTATGTCAGGGCAAGAACTGTTTAAACCGGTGGAGAATACAGGAAGAACTTGCTCATATTATTTACCAAGAAAACATTTGATCCTTCTTTGATCGTATGGTTTTGCATTTTTATTCTTTTGACCGTAAGACTAGAATGCTCGAAATATCTCTATCAAAGGGACTAAAAAATTTCACGAATTAAGGACTTTTTCTCCCCTCGCGTATTTCATTTTCATAGCCAGATTAAGATTGTAAAAGACGCCTCTAAAATAATGACTTAAATTTTCATGCGTATTGTTAACATTTTCGTGACTAATGATCTGAAGAACAGTTCATCAAAAGGGTGGGTGATTAATCTGTTCGTGACTTTTGAGAGCAGAACATGAACGGTAGATGCTCTTGGGTGAAGCAATTTCCTAAGCGGGGATAATTGGGTCAAGTTATGGCAGTAAATTAAACGTTGATAAGAGGGAAGATATATAAACGTGCAGGAGTTGATTCATCGCTCTCGCTGTAGGCGCTGCACGTGGCAATCGATGACGTCGATGCTCTATTGTTTTTGGTTTTGCTCACAAGTGAAGGTTACCTTGGAAACCGTGTGTCACAGGAAATGGTTTCAATACTTAATAGCGAATGGGGGACTAGGACAAATCATAGAAAAAGAAAAACATCCATGTGCCATCGTTTTGTCGAAGTGGTAGGAGGAGTTGGAACCTCGGAGGTGGGCGATTGTCTGTGAAGGGCGATGACGCAATAATTGAAACGATTGGCGGTTGATAGGAGAGGCAGGGGGTGGTACGTGAGTTGGGGGTGGGGGTGGTGGCAAAAGGCGTCGCGGTGGGCCCTTTCTCAAAGAGGTCCTCGCCACCTAGTCACCCTTCTCCAAACCGGAGATAGCTCGCCGCCCTTTTGTTCCGACAATCTCCTATGCAGCCAGGCTCCTTAAACATCAAGCGATTCCCTTTCGTCTCCCTGGAGACGCGAAAGACGAGGCTCTGAAAGGGCTCGCTTGTGACGGCTGTGGCGCTGAAAACTCTCGTCTCGTGAGGCCTTCAAACGGCTGGCTGGTTCCCTCTCTACCCCGGAAATTTTGCATCGCAGCCACCACGCAAAGCGATTGCGACGAAGAGGCCTTGGCGTCATTGCGGTTGAGCGAGGCTCCATTGTATCCTGTTTGAAGTTGGTGAAGGATCTGCTAGTAAAACTGGCTCAAATTATTCTGTAACATATTTCAAGGGATGGTAGAGCTGTTTGTAAACCACAGATAATACATACGCACTGTTAAGCGACGAGAAGCTTGTGGAGTGGTATTAAACTATGCATGAGCGAGCTAAATATATGTCAGGACAAGGTAAAATACCACGACCGTGTGTACATTTTGGTTAAGGATTAAAAATACTTTTCCACACTTAGTTTTTTATGTTTGTATAAGAATTATGTGGTTTATGACATTTATGTGTTACTGTCACTCTTAACCCTGGAGTGGTCGCTAAGCTACCTATCACGCGAGCGGTCGCGTGTGAGACTTTTTATCACACTCAGATGTATCATTGATTATCTATCATAGAGCGTTTATTGGCAATACATATTACACTATAATTGGATATAATATATTTCCCTAAATGTTTATTTAAAACAATGATTTCAACAGATATACAATTACTGATACAATTACGTAATCATTGCTAATTTTACTTGCAATGATATCATTGAGTATAAATGAAAAAAATTACCATTCTCATGAAGAAATATTTATTTATGAGGGCATACATTATCATGACTCATAAATTTGCATTAACGAATCTGCTCTCCACGAAATGAATCAACTTTGCCCGCATGTTGCGAAATTGCAACGCAACTGAGTGATGCAAAAACACTAACGTCAGTAGTCGCGCGATGAGAAAAACTCTCACCCCTTGTAGCCGACGGTATCAGACATATCATTACACAGCTGCGGACGCTTTATTTACAATTTTTGAGACGGTCGGTCAATAGAAAGAGATAAAAAGTCAGCTAGAAGGACACGAAACTTATTCTAACTGATGATTATAAAGTAAGCACAAGTTAAAATTTGGTGTGAGATAAAATCTCATTACGCGACCAATGGCGAGTTAAATATACGTAATCAGTTTGTTCGCTAGTGTTGCTAACCTTTTCCTTGGTGGCTCAGTCGGTAAAGACAAATTTATTACACATATAATTCATTTACGATAAATATTTAATTGGTCACTTTAAGGTATTTATCAAAAGGTCACATAACATCATTGGCATTCACAATTTAACAACTTTGCTGGCGTCTCCTTTATGCAATTAAATTTTCTCTCTCAATTAATTAATTCAACAGACTTAATTACTACTGCTGCTTTACGTTTTTTCTCTCTCATAAGTTCCTTCTCTTTACTAGCTTTTATGCTGTTTCGGTGCTCCTCTTTCTTCTGCCTTCGTTTATTTCTTCGTAGCATATTTCTATCCAGTCCTCATTTACCTTCTTGGATTAGTTCCGAAGGTTCTTTTACAGGATTACCTCACCACCTGCTCCTGGGATTATTATATTTTCTTGATTATTTTACAAGAGCCCTAGTCTTCCTCGTGATCCATGATTGACCTCTTGCCCGTCTCTCTTTCTCACCAGATTCCCTCCAGCTACTTCTGCAATTATCCTCTTCAATTCATCTCACCTTCCTTCGATGCTCGTTTCTCTACCAATCTCTAGTTTCTTGTCAACGACTGAATCATCCTAGTTATCTTTTCCATCAGTTCTTGGTTTCAGAGATATTTACTTCGTTCTTATATCTTTGACAAGCATGTAAACGATTTTGTACCTGCCTCTATCCCCGTCATCTTCCATGGAATCTGTTGTGTGCTTTACGCGCTGTTGTTGCTCTAAAAAGTGTTTGCTATTGCTATATTTATCTCACTGCATAACTAAACTAGCCTTCGGCGTTTCGTTTTCCCAAGCCAAAATCCCCAACCTTTCTTCTCTCTTTTTATTGATATGATGTTTATTTCAATCATTAACGTACAAGCATACTCTATATTTTTCAAAATTAAATACCAAATTAGCACCTGTTATTTTTCCTTCACCAAAACGTACCCTTTGATAAAGATTTAATACAAATTAACTCCAAAAACCTACACCAGACATGAAAACTTAATGGGTAAAGGTGAGCTTTCGTCCCGCCAGTGTTTTCGCGAATTTTACCCACTTTTAACAGAGATTTCAGAGCCAAATTCACCTCACTTATTATGCAAACCTTGCGCATTTGTAAAATACTTTTAACACAACAATGCATAAACTACTTTAGGAATGGGAAACTTTTAAACCTGAGATTTGCGTTTTTTCCTGCCCGCTTTCTTGTGAAATATTGCCATTTCCTCTTATCCACTGTAGATGGCGCAGCGATCGAGCAGTTTGTTTATCTACTATATATACTCCAATGCCCACCAATAATCCCCAATGAGCGAGAGGGATTCTATTCTAAAAATAGTTGGGGTGGGTTGGGTTGGGGGGTGGGGTAAGGGCATATTATAGAAGAGAAATTAGTCTTATCAACCTACCGGATATTCGTAAAACCTCCAAATATGGCGTCGAAAACTGACGAAAAAATCACTAAATTGGTCATTTTCAAACGTCAATATCTCAAAAAACTACTAGTCACACGGGTATGACTCTTACATTTTGACAAATGCTTTTTTCCTCTTCTCATAAATATCACAAAATGTTAACCGTGCGGGACGAAAGCTCACCTTTACCACTTAATGCTTCAATATTTTTTTCCATGACTATATTATTCAAAAAACATATAATTTAATCCTTCATGCGTAAATATAATCATCAGTATCATTTAGAATGTTATCTTGAATTATAATAACTTATGCTGGTTGATAATACTATTTACGTATTTCGTACCAGTTTTCAATGGCTTAGTAGCATTTTTGAAAAATGGATAGTGGTTAAAATGAATTTAATATTTAAATTCATAACCATTTAGCCATTTCCTTTCGGTATAGGCGCTGTCAAAAAGCTAAATTATTGGTTATAGGTTTTAAAAACAGGCTGCTTCCATTCCTAACATTACTCCTCCTTCGCTTCTGCTTCATTCATGCATTCATGTACGCTGTCTTGTTCTTAAAATTCTCCACGTTTCGTTTACTACCTAAACTTAATTATTAGAATCGAAAAAAGTAAAAGTAAGGAGTAAAAAAACTGGAGTCAGTAAATCTAAGGTAGCCTCTTGAAAACATGAGTGGTCTTTAATTCGGTATATGAAGCATTTGTGATGGGAAATGAAATAGGATGCAACAATATGTTGATTCCTGAAGTCTTTCAACCAAAATTCCACCTGATAGAAATTATTCGAAAAAATAAGCATCCCACGACGCGACGTGGCGTTAGTAAAAAAAATGAAATCATTCACGGAAAAATCCAGATACGATCTTAACTTAGAAGTTCTTTGATGATGGTAAAAATCATCGTGTTCAAAAAATGAATTCCTTTTTTACTAGACAGACAATCGTTACCTTCTTCCTCTGGAATTTTTCATTAAACTCGCCTTGGGAGCAATTACAGGAAAAAATATCGACCCTGGAATCTTTTTCGGTCACTTCAAAAAATATATTTTACCCCCCTAACGGGAACGGATAATTTTTTTCTATGGGAAGACAAGGGAGCTCGTGATTCCATTTCATAGTTTCGCGATTCCAGGGTTTCGAGGAGGAGAAGGGAAAATAAAAAGAGCTAGCTAGCGAGGAGGGTCCAATTGCCTCGGCAGCTGAGGAGGAAAGGGAACATATGAACACAGAGCATTTACGAACGAATCGGATAGGGGAATACCAGGGGGGGGGGCGGGGGTGTAAGAAGGGGTGGTAGAGGAGGGCGGGATGAAAAAAGGTGGACAATGACGACGACCAATTTTATCCCGGTCAAGGCGAATGATTTTTTTCCTCCGTGGAATATAGCGCTGATGACGACGACCGTCACACTGTGGGATAATCAGGTAAGTTCACTTTCAAAATCATACAACTTTTGAAAGAAGAGGGATATTGAGATGAATGTTTCACCATCTTAAAGCTTAAACTCTGAGAAATATGGAAAAATTACGTAGGCAGTCGTCATTGTTTATCCGAGCTTGCAAAAAGTATACAAATCAACAACTTTTTATCGAATACGATGACAAACTGTATTAATTTCAATAAGAAAACTTTAAATGTATTCAGTACAAAAAAAGAAACAAAATATATAGAAAAGTTTTTTCACGTCCATTCTATAGTTTAACCGTAAGTCAAGCAGGAAAATAGTGTGTAGCGAGGCGTATTCTGACGTAATGTTAACCTTACACCACGGGTGCATGCTAAAATACAACCTATATTCCTGCTGCTTGTATATTTTATCATCCAAATTAAATTTATTGGCTCCTATTAAAGACACCTAAACGTTTAAATAAGTTATTGGAAGCTACTTTAAGCAGCTCTACTCACGAAAAATACTGAGATAGTGAATACATACAGTTCTGATATCAACTATGTACCACATATAATTTGCATATTATCTATTAAATTTTTTGTTATAACATTGTTTAAATTAAGCAATTTTTTCACTTTTTCATCCACCAATTAAAATAATATTTATGATTAGCCCAAAAAACTGTAATATACACATTCACATTTAAAAAAAAGATTATTTTCAAATTGAAAGCAGTATAATTCATCGTATTTGACTAAAAGTTGTTCAATTGCATTTTTTTCCAAGCTTGTAATAATACGACGTATTTTACGTACTTTTCACATGTTTTTTGAGGTGTAAAATTTTAAATAGTGAAATATTCATCTCAATATCTCTTTTCTATCACGTGTTCTTTGATTTTGAAAGTGAGCTTTAAATGAATATCTCACTGTGCGACGTGTATCTGCGGCTCCAGAGAGAAAGTGAGAGAGAAAAAGAGAGAGAAGGGTGGTGCAATTACTAACCAGGATTATGTCTCGCTGTGGAAGTAGGGGGAGAGGGTGTAACCAAGGGATGAAAAACAAGGGGTGGGTTGGGGTGGGGCGACATCTCGAATCTGTAGGAGAGTTAGCGGATGCACCAGAGTGGTGCCATAAGAGAGGTGTAGATTTGAGTCGTACTTCGGGGAGAGGGATGGGAGGCAGGGGAGGGAGGGATGGGAGGGAGGGAGGGGAAATATAGATGAAGAGATAGAGGGTGCGCGAATTGAAAAGGGGGTGTGTATGTGTAATACCCGTAGAGATTTCTCAGGGGGCGTCGTCCGTTTCCATGGTGACGGAGGCTGAATTGAATGTGGCCGAGGAGGAAAAATGGGTGTGGAGGATGCAGCAGAGAAGCGTGAGGGTGAGGTCATTTGAGGGAATATGAGGGTGTAGGAAGGTCGGAGGGTGGAGAGATGCAGTCCCGGTAGTTTCAGGTTTCAGCGGGGGGGGGGATGTGTAACGCTGGTCGTACCCACGCCATCATCCCATGTGGTGTGCGGCAAAAAAATTGACTCAAGAAAATGAGGGAATAGAAGAAAAGGCTTTTTTTTATTATTTTTGATTGCGGTGACCTAGCTCTCTCTATTGTCCTAGTAGTTCCTATTTCCCCCATTTAGAATTTCCGGGTGATGAAGTGCCACTGGAATTACCACGTTCCTTTACTCTTCTATCGACTTTATTCTGGACTATTACTCGGAATGTGGAACATAATAACTCTCAATAAGGTAGCCTTAGCCTTCACAAAATAAATAATATGTACATAAACTTTTTTCGTAGATTTTCGCAGTTCATTTTAATTTTGGTAAGTTTCTTTTGGATTTCTGCGATTAAACTAAACTATTTTTTCGCAACAATTTCGCCGTGCTATTCTGCCGGATTCGTCAGGCATTGTAAATCTACAATGAAAAATAGATAAACAAACTTAAGCAGTTATTACGTACAGCATGATTAATTAATACTTTAGTTTTTCAAATGTCTTTTCCACGTATAAGGAAGTTTGTAGCCATCTTCTCAGTTTAGGTTGTTAGGTCTTTTTTTATATTTCAATGGCTTCCCTGATGATCCGTGGATAGTAGTTAATTTCTTTACATATAATTAGATTTAGAATGCCTGACGGATCCGGCAGAATAGCACGGCGAAACTGTTGCTAAAAAAGTTACTTTTTTTGCAGAAATTCAAAAGAAACTTACTAAAATTAATATGTACATAGTTTAAAAACAATGAATGCGAAGCAGAAGGCTAACAAAATAGCTAACCGAGTCTTTATAATGCTTGGCAGGTAAAATGTTGGGCTCCTTTGCCATTCAACCACAGAATATGCCATTAAGTTCAATTCTTGGATTATACTCGTAACAGTTATAAAAAAACTGTTTCATTTTATTTTTTGCTCTTATTATTTTTATTTTATTCAGTTGTTATAATTCGGTGAAAAAAACTTTTTAGAAGTGGTGTTAAAAAACGTTTACAGTAGGTCATTTTTATCTTTTACTCACTTGACTTATGTAATTAATCTTTTGGAAGTGTATTGGAATATATGTAGAATCCTTTAAAGTATACATCAAAGATTTGATCATTTTCTAATGGATTTTGTACTTAATGATGATCAAGGTACTTAGTAATCGCCGAAACATTAATGGATGTGATTAAGGAATATAATTAAATGCTTAATATTCGTCTGTTATGTTCCAAAATCGCTGGCATAACTTTATTAACTCGCCCCACTTACGAATTAATCCAATCAATCACACGCTTCGTGAACTTCGGTTGGAGTCCTATTTCCTAGTTATTTGCCAGATACTTTCATGTAAATGTAGTACATTAAGAAAAATAATAATGTAGAAAGGAACATTCAAGTGTACATGATTTTGTGGTAGGTATCGGAAAAACCTCTTTCCACAAATATCTCTTCTTAAGTAGGACCAATAAATAAATTAGTACATACAAAACCAAAAAAAAACTGCACCAGTGGTAAATAAAATTAAATAATTAGAGTCCACATATATAGATGAGTAATATAACTTTCTGCATTGAGGGAAACATGAAAAGTTATTTACTTCCTTTCAAATGGAACTAAACACTATAGAATATTGTAAGAATTTAAATTATATCATCATAATTTTTCTCTATGGAAACCATTGTGTTTCTTACGCATGCATGAATGAATAAAATATATCATAGTCCATTTATCCTTGAAGTTTCAATTAATCTTATTCAATATTAGTTTCCTATAATCGTTACTCTCCGTGTCGGAGGAGATGCATATCAATCCAATGATCAGTATTTTCCTGCGGCTTTTTCACCATACATTTTAATGCCTAATGAACGCCTTTTCGCCTTTTTTTGTTTATTTCTTTATTCATTCCTTTCGTTTCAGAGTCTGTTTTCCCCTAGGGTCTAATTCATCGCTTTCCTCTTCAGTTGCTCCCGTCTCGTCCTATCTTCTGCAGCCTTAAAGATGCCGTGCCAAGAGATGAAACATCCTTAAGAGTTTTGCATGTATCTCATCTAAAGCTCGACTCATCACATACTCCGCTGAGTTTCTGTTATGCGGTTGAAATTCATTCCCTTCTTAATAGCCTTCCTTCCTTAACATTGAACAGAGTGTTCCCGTTTAAATTCGGTGGTGTCATAAATCTTTCAAGGTTGAAAGATCATTCGGATAAATGGGTGAAATAAATTTGCGAATTCTTCCAATGGAGTTTTTATGAATATTTTAACGTCTTTCAGCAGCTATAACCATTTGGCAATAAAGTTTCGGATATCCCGCAGTGAGTGCGTCTCGCAAAAAGGAATTCAATTCTCTGAGGGAACCAAGAAAACTCAAACTAAAAATTTTCCACCTCCCTCAATTGACGCCCTTCAACTGCCTCTTTTTAACGGCCTTTATCCGGCTCAATCTCGGAATTAAAGAGGTTCGTTTTGTGTCGTCCCACGAGATACGTGAAGTAGACGACCAACGTCTGTTTCGTTTCCCTTGATGAGAATAGGAAGAGTTGAATATTTTTTTTTACGATTTTAATTCGAGGAATGAATGAATGCTTTTTAAGATACTGAAGCTGCAACCAGAGCAGGACGAAGACATTGTTGGGAGAGGGTGAGTGAGTAGGCTAGGAAATTGAAGAGAATCTCACAGTGCATGCAGTGAATAAAGTTCTTGCGCAGACTGAGTTCAGTTTTTTTTACATAGATACCATGTTTTCTCTCAGGCACAGATTAGTGTGTAGGAATAGGGGTAAATATAACTTTCTTGTGAAGAAATACCGTACTTAAAAAGGTGGTTTGAGCGAGAAAGTTCCCTAGTCATTATGGAGACCATATCCAAATGTTATTGTTTGATTTCAGCGGCTGTAAGAAGTGTAAAATAAATATTGTAGTATTCATGGCGCAAATATATAGTTATGGATGACCAAAATACTCAGTAATAAATAATACTCCATAAATAAATAATAATAATAATATTTATTCCACATGTGGAGTAAACAAAGTATATATATATATATATATATATATATATATATATATATATATATATATATATATATATATATATATATACAATATATGATAAAACAATAAAGTGGAATTTAGGAACCCCATAGGTAAACCTGTTTTGGGGTTACCATCATTAATTAACTTGAAGCGGCTAGTGCATATGTATAATCATTTTTTTTTAACCTGATAACAGAAAAACTATTAGAGATAATACATATTGCGTGCGGAATTATAGCAGAGTAAAATAATTTATAAGAATTTTCACTTACAACAATACAAATAAAAGATGATTAAGAACAATGGCAATACAGTATAAATAACAAAGTAAAAATCACTAAGACTATACAACAACTTTTAACAATTTTTCGATGTCTTCACTCTCTTGGCAGAGGAGCCATTATTTTAAGTTCTTGAGATTCTGCAAAAATTACTGTGGGGAGTAATAGATTTATTTTTATAAATAGCTGAGAAAACATGCAATCTACACATCTTTAGTTTTTTGACGAAATCTATGTGCTATAAATTCCTATTTCCTTCAATATTCTTCCTCTGGAGCGCACAGCCGTAATCTATCCCATGTAAAACAGCTTACCTTTTCAGGCAAATTACTCGAAAAGTAGTTCGGCAAGGGGTTGATTTTTTTATATAATTGGAAATATGAGAGTTTTTTCTTTAAAATTAGGCCAAACTCATCAAATTCTAGGTGAAGTGATTTTTCTCTCAAACTAACGTAAATGGTCGAATCTTTAGGGTGGTATCATAAACTGCCTCGCTGGTGGTGAGCCGCAATTCACTATGGATGAAACCTGAGTTCAAAGGATCGAGTCCCCCTTGGATGGTATTTATTTCATCATCCTGCACGCGTGGGTTTGTTTTAAATGAATGCAAAATTCAATTGGTCATTTCCACTGATAAAATTTCAATAGCTGTGAAGAAATTATGAGTTTCACTTGTTGCCGCGGTGAGTCGTGGGCGTCGAGCAAAATTTCCACGTGCGGGGAAAGGGCGTTGGTGCGTGGTTTCCATGGAAACGGCAGCAGATATGTAGATGAGGGGGCGTTTGCATCGGTGGAGCACACATGTTAAGTAGGTACATGTTTCCGCAGAAAAACTTCTGAAACATCCGATTTGAAATTACGCATAGATATTTAAATTTTTTAAGAAAGTTCTCGAATGTAAGCCGCACCCCAATTTTGAGGCGCCAAAATCGGGAAAAAAATGTGCGGCTTATATTCGGAGAAATACTGTATTCATAAAACCGCAATTTTGACCATTCTGCCATCTATGAGACGCTTTTGGAACACGTGAAGTGATAAATGCACTCTCATTTGGATGAATTTTTGGTTAAAAGCTATGTGTATTGTTTATTTTCTTACTTTCTTTACACCCTCAACGGTACTTTGGTTTTGTTTATATGCCTACGCTTATATTGTGCTTAATATGAGATATGAATGATCAGGCGATAATATTTGTAGCAATAATTGCCATGAATTTAAGGTTCCATGAACTTCCAGCCATGATTGTTTACTTTTTCCTTGTTTGGCTTCTCATGGATACGAGATTATCAAAGTGATGAGCGGAATATTTCATTCTTTGTTGCATAAAACGGTTTTATGGAAATAGAACCTGTCCTATTAAGTTTAAATGTTTTACAAAACTAGGTTTTATAAAGCGGTTTTATCGTTAGAAATATCATTTTTATAAAATTAGGCGATTTCATAAAACGTTTGACCAATTTTTTTAAGCGTGAGCTACAGGCATTAGGGGTAAAACGGTGGAAAAGTTTTAATTAGGCCAGAGTAAATATTTAGAAGTTGAGCGGTTTATTGGGATTTGCTTTGGAAGCAGTGATATTGTGACATAAGTACTCGGTATCAGTTGAACCTTTCGAGGTAAAGAACAAAAAAGGGTCTTCATAACGAACATCCCTCTCCAAAACGTTTATTTTTTCACTCAATAAACCTTTGAAAAACATTTGGGATTGATCCCCAATTCGATGTTTGAAGAGAACCAATTCTTAGTATCGGAAAATTAGCTGAAATTCCGAGGAAAAAGTCTTTTGGCACTCAGCCAAACGCTAGCTTGCGATTTATACGAAGAGGAAGGTAAATATTTTCATGCTAAAATTTCCATGAAGTAATTTTTTTATTCAAAGATCGGAAAATGGATCATTCGTTGCCCATTTTGGTCCATGAATTTATTTAAGATATAATTTTTTTTAAACAGCTTTAGAATTTTATGGCATACTATTAGAAAAGTCTTATTTGACGGAATAAAGGTTTTTAAATCCCTTTTGTTTCAAAGCAAAATATGCTTGAAACTTCATTGTGCTTTTGCTATGCCATTTTTCCAGAATTCAATTGTCTTTCTGCTTCTTCGGCTGTTATTAAGCGTTATTTTGTCTGCGCATTCTATCTCTCAGTTCTATTTATCATCTGCTTGTGGTTTACTAAAATAACTGTCGTTAAATCGAAATGCAAACGCTGTATAATCCAAGTATCATGGGTAGATGGTTCATACGCCTTCTAGGTCACTCCACTGCCCTCTAAAACGTATGACGAAATAACTACGATCTTACGATCCCAAGCCCTAAAGAGATCGATATAAATTCTAATATCTAATTATTATAATATTAAATATTCACTTTCCCAAATTAATATTTCGTTATAAGTTTTGATATTCACAACTGTAGAGATGTTGCATAGCACCCGAATTATCATGCTTCTTTTTGATTTTAAAAAGAATCACCATTTTCAAAATATGATCCAACGAGATATCCTACTGTTTCGTTACCACAAGAATACACAATTAATGCAATGGAGCAAAAATAGTTCCGACTAGTTTAACAATTATATTTTCACGAGAATGAAGGTTCGGTTGAAATTAAATTCCCTCATTAAACCAGCCAAATTAGCGTAATATATCCACTAACCATTTAGCGCTCTTTTGAAAAAACGCGGATTTGGAAATTCAAAGAATTGCGGAAAGAATTTAATCCTCAATTCAAAAAAGCGAAGCGGTGAGCTCAGCCGAATATATATTGCCCGAGAACGGACGCAGCCGTTTTACTAGTTCCGTGAATCTCGCGAGA
Source organism: Pyrrhosoma nymphula (assembly GCA_963573305.1). NCBI lineage: Eukaryota > Metazoa > Arthropoda > Insecta > Odonata > Coenagrionidae > Pyrrhosoma > Pyrrhosoma nymphula. Next base: position 14,306,964 of record OY754327.1, read on the forward strand.
GGTATCCAGTATCTAAAAGCAGCAAGTGATGGCCTAGTTTCCGGTGCTTTCAGCTCAGAAAATCAACGTTCATTTACTTGTATGTTTTGATTTATTTATTCACCGTATTTATTTCACGATTTTTTTTGTCCGTAGTGCGACTTGTGTGAGTGCGTATATCACTGATTCGGAGAAAATGGATGAAGTAGCAGTCATAATTTTTGGAACCCTCGGCGGCGTGTTCGGAATCCAAATGTATTCAACCCTTCCCCCTCCTCTCCAATCCCCAATTATTTCCTCCGCCTGAGCGAACTCGATGAGGAACTGTTGAGCCACCCCCACCCGTCACCCGGCCGCGGTGCTACATCGTCCAAGACAGCCGTCAACACTCACTCGTTGGGTGCGCTAAGCAACAGTCAGCGCACGTCCTCCCTCTCACGCTTTATTATTTCCGAATCGGATTCTACGAAGGAAGGGAAATCAAACAAAGAGGAGGAAGGGGGGCGTGGAGGAAGAGAGGGGAGGGGATTACATAGCCAACCTCCCGACCCCCTCTTCTACCCTCGCACGAGCGCCTCGCAGTGAGTAATGACGAAACCTCCGCTTCCTCCCTACCCAAACCTCCCCACCCCCCTCCACCGTTTCCAAGCGACGGGACACCTCGAAAGAATCGGAGAATGCAAAACGCTGTAAATCCCATTTTTACTCCATTGAATTACTACGGTGGTTCCACCGTAAAGTGACTTAAATGTCATTTTATTCATATTCTGCCTATTTTTAAAACAGTCGACCTACTCTATCTGATATGAACAACAAAATAATACCTTTCCACGCTATTTTATTCTATAATTGAACTTGAAATTACATTGTGTTCAATGGGAGTATGAGAGAAACACGGGGAAAAATAGTATTTTTCCATAAAATACAAATGCCATTTTGGTGGAAACTATTTATATGAAAGAAATAATCCAGAGACACTGAATAAAAATGAAATACAGGCATCTTACCACCCTATTTTTCTAATTATTGAATAATTAATGGCATAATTGAAGTCAAAATGCCGTAATTCGTAGGAAATGGCGCTGCAGTCGACAACAATGGCTGGAAAAAAGTGCTCATTTAAAATACATTCGTGGAATAATCTGCATATATTTTGTTCCTTAGTTTTGGGTTTCTATAGGTAACGCATTTCATCAGCGATAGCAGGATTTGTTTCACAAAATGTAAAAAATGTGGAATTTAGTATTTGTTTTGACTCACACAGTCGCGGCGGAACCTCCTTAAACGGGAGATCGCATTTCTTTCTCTGACCTTATCCCCTTCCTTCTTTCGCCCCTCCTGCCCGGGGCGGGGGGAGGGGGGGAAGGGGTGCGGTCGAAAGAAAGGGAAGGGGGCGCTGAGCACCCCTCCCCCGCCAAACCCCTTGAGGGCGTGGGGACCTTGGACTCCTTAAAATCTCAGAGGAGAAAGCCATTCCCCATTGGATTCCCGGCAGTTTCCAAAACTGACCCCTTTCCGCTCGTGCGACTGAAATCCTTTTCGCGAAAATGGAGCATCACGGAGATAGTAGTGGGCGTAGAATCCCTGGTCTGTCACGGGTGATTTGGAAATATCTACTGCTAGCAGACGAAGACGGTTAACAGCTTCAGCCTTGTTTAATGATATTTAACTCACAGAATGAGAGTGCTGTATTGTTTCACCCTTTATTCAGATGCCCTCCGTAACTCTCTGTGCTATGTTAAGGAGAGTGAAGAGTCAAGTATTCTGAGAACTTGCACTTAATGTATCATACTCACAATACGCAAATTTGAAGCATATTCCATTTCCAGTACTTTATCATGTACTGTCGGCCCCGGTGGCAACGGGGTAAAGTCCTCGCCTGCTAAAATGAGGGTCGCGGGTTCGAGTCCCGCCTGAATGGATTTTTCACCACTCAGGACATGGGTGTTTGTGTTCGTCAATTGTTACATGTTAAAAACACCCGATGTAAAAGGCCGTAAGTGCTGTTTTCGGGGATGTAGAAATAAATAAATAAGATCATGTATATTTAGATGTACATGCGTGATCAGTGAGAATGCAGTCGATGCGTATCTGTTTTTTTGGCATGTATTTTTTAGTGTAAATTGTCCTTTTTTAGGCTGTCTATATATTTCGGCTCAATTGATGCTTTAAATGTTGCTATATCCTCTGGAAGTGGAAACGAAAAAACTCGCCTGCGATTAAAAAAATTCACGAAATTATTTTTGAAGCAAGAAAGAAGTGCGCATATTACGTTTATGATTAAAAAAATGCAGAACACTAGTCTTGCCTCCTGCAAACATAAACATCTAATTGATATTGCGAGAAGATGGTAGAGCGAGTTCATTTTATAGTGTAACCTGAGAGAGCCTGCAGGGTAGCATCGCGAAACTATCACGTTCAAATAAATTTAATTAAAATAATCAAAATACACTTAAAATCTTCGCATAAACACAAACGAGAAAAATCTACAAGAGAAGTTCGTATATATATTTTAGATTTTTGGAGAGTATGGGCTTCTGCAGTGGTTATTTATTAACCGTCTGGAACTCATTCGGTTTTGCTATCGTTCGAGATTTCGGGATAAAATATTCAGGGAAATATTACATTTACCTCTTGGACAGTAGCGCTTAGCGTTCGCACACAGGTACTTTGGCATTGTATGCACATTACCTGTGAAGACATCTCGCTCCTTAAAGCCTCCATGAAATTCACAGTGAGAGATGACGCCTGGGTAGCTTAACTAGTAGAGCACTCGGCGCGAAATCAAGGGGTCTGGGTTCGAATCCCAGTCTAAGTGAATGATTTTTTTCTCGAGGAGTTTTCCCTGAGCACGCGACCTGCAAAGGTCAAACAAGCTTGGTTTGGATCATAATGTCGTCTTGGATGCTACCAGAGGACTTCACAACTCATTAACGTGAATTTTTGAATATTAGGGATTGGACGTGGCAAGTGATAGGAAGTAAGGCACCAATCAATGGTGTTCGCGTTTTTGTGTAATTGATATCCTAAGGTTCTTCATTGGTTAAATAAATGTTGTATTTGAAAACGGTTCTTTTCATCAGCATTCAACTTATAAGCCAAAGAGAAATTTGGGCGATATATGGCACGAAATATTTTCATTGGACTTATAACTCAAGGCAAAATCAACTTACTCTCGAATGAGATATCGTGAAAAGTGTATTACTCGGTAACTCTAATCTTGATTTTAGTTGGGTATATGTAAGTATGTATATAAGTAATCTTTAATCCTGAAGATAGTATAGTTACATATTTTAATATATGAGGATAGTGATGCAACAGCCAAGTGTAAAGGATGAAAATATAATTAAGTGATCGGGCGGAAGAAAGAAAACAAGATCAAATTGACTCTTTTTTAAAAACTTCCCAACTGCCAGGGAATCTAATTGATACATGCCGAAGAAACTCATGTCAATGTATGCCTACTGTGTTCGTCAGAATTTAATCTCAGGTTTCCGTAGAGTTTTGCTGATGTCTTTTGACTTTAAGGTGCTTGAGGGAGAGCTGGTTGAGCTGTCGTATAGCCTAGACTTCGTTCAACGCTACTTTAGACCTAATTTATACCGTGGGAAAAGTTTTTGTTCAGGTAACTTGCGATCTTTATTTACATTTACTTTATTTAATGTGTTGCATTATACACGTTTCTATTTGTTAGAGTCTGAGAAATGGAGACAAACTCTTTGTACACGTTCTGCTACCTAAGAGTGTTTCGAAAACAACAATGGAAGAAGACATGAATATAAAGAATTATAGAGGAACGCCATGGATGTAATAGAGTAAGCACATTAGAGTAAATTTACAATGAAGACTTATAAAGGAGCAAAACGGTTATCTCACGGGAGAGCGGTTGAGAAAGCTTGTGCATACCACTGATGATGAAATTCAGCTTGTTAATTCCATGTCTTCGGTTTTTATTTGTCATTTACGTTATTCATCGTTACCAGTTTATTCCTCAGTGATTAGGTAAATTGTACTGACTTCCATTACTAGGTATTTTTGACTTCAATTTTACTAGTTTGCAATAACATAAATTTAAGGATTAGGTCCTTATCGTAATAGTTTTCGTCATAAGACGTAAAATAAATGTCCATGATAACCACTCCCTGCAAGAACTTATTAGACCCTAATGTGTGCAATAGTTGCCCAGTGATTAAACATAATTCATTTCTTTCGTTTTATTAATTTTATTTATTATTCCAGGAAAATATTTCAGATTTGGTATTTACTATCTATTTTTAACACTTCTATCGCAGAAACTTTGTCATAAATATAGGTCTATTGTGGTTTTTTTCGTATGTGGACACTCAATTTACTGTCATCAAATTTAAATAATACACCATCTGTGGTGTGAACAATGCGCAAAGATGTAAAAAATTCATATTTATTTTGAGAACCCTAAAGTCAAAAGGCTGCTGTGGCATTCTCACCACTTTACACAGCGATTCAAGCTTCAATTATAAGGCTTGCTTAGCATGAAAGGTTAGATTTTCAAGGCAATTACGGTTTTATTCAGATACTGATTGCTCGTTTTCCCACCCAAGTGTTTTCCTTTTGATGTAGTACCCCTTTCCTTTCATGTTCACATTTCCTAAGCTTTGCGATTTTTATGATCGATTTATTGGAAATATCAATGCCCATTAATGAAGCAATAAAGTCACTTGCTACGGATAGATTGAGGACACCAGACCTGATGTAAAAATTCTCTTTTGAAGGTTCCTTTTAGTGTGAAAAATGCATCAGAAGTTAAATTTTAATCTTCCATTATTAATGAAGAGGACATGCCAAAGCTTTTGCACGATGAACGAAAATTCTGTGAGTGCATATCAATGAAAATGATCGGCTGTGTTAATTCACCCAGAAATAGGTCCCAGCATTAAGTAATAAATCAATGGAAACTAAATTGTGATATTTATTTCATGTCGCCTACTATAATCTGATCTATAGAGTTTACTATTTTCTGGGGCTTAACAACTTTCTATACTTATGGCACGTTGAGGTGCATATGTATGCCACCATTAACATGCTTTTTTCATCAAATCACATAATTATTTCATATTATTTATTTCCTGTGTTTAAATGCCACTGATGATTTTTATTTTGATACTTTTAGTTATTGCCCCACCAATTGTTGAATAATCACCGGGTTTTTACAGCCGTCATAAAGGCCTGAGACCCGGGAGGGATTTTGCAGATATTGCAGCCATGTTGGTCCCCCATCGGATGTGTGGCTATGTAGCGTATTGGGGCATGGGGTGACATGGCCTCCCACATGATGTTCGCTGTTACTGATTCCGTCTGCGCCTCATAGGCCGGAACACACACTTGATACTATTCATTATCGACTTAACTTTCACACCTAAGATGAGAACTGCTAGTATTTCTGAGTGTCTGGAGTACGTGTGCTGGAGATTAAACAGAAGGGTTGTGATTTCAGTACACTTGGAATTCGGTTTCGTTATCGTTATCCATAACTCAAACCGCTATAGAAGGCCATTGTTCACTGATACTGTTCTAAGATTTCACTATATTTTGCCGATATAATCTGTCTTACCGAAACCTGGTTAAAGCCTAGCATTCCAGATAATATGGTCGAGCTCACCGACTACTGCTTCATCAGACACGACCGGGTCGGGAAAGGCGGAGGTGGGGTCGGCGTCTACATTCATCATCGCCTTCGTTCATCGGTGCTGTTCACCTCTTCGGAGACCTATGAAGCCCGACCAGAGTTCATGATCCTTGAAGTGTATGGCATTAATTTTTCAAAACTTCTTTTATTCGTTATTTATAGACCTCCTAATATTGGATCCTTAGTTGATATTGAGCATGCTTACATGACATTCAGTCCTAATTTTAAAAATATTGTTATAGTTGGTGACCTAAATGCTGATATGTTACGGCAAAGCTATTATTCTTCATTCTTACGGAACTTTATACACAGTTACAATCTTTATCTTGCCTCAACACAACCAACTCATCACACTGAAAATAGTCATACCCTACTTGACCTCTGTATAGTAGATTCTCCAGAAAAAGTCTCAGCGTTTTCTCAATCTCCTGTGCCCTTTCTTTCCGCACATGATAAAATTGAAATTCATTATAAATTTAAAATTACTTGTTCGATTGCACCTAAAATTGTTTACCGCGATGTGAAAAACTTTGATACATTGAAGTTCCAAGCTGACCTACACGCTATTGAATGGCAAATTTTATTTGGTTCCTCCTCTATTGATTCTAAATTGGAATTTTTTAATTTAAAATTCCTGGAAATTTTAAATCGTCATGCCCCCTGGCGTACATGTAAACCCCGCAGATTCTCAGCCCCATGGCTGACGAATGACTTAAAACAAAAAATGATGGAACGAGACAAATTACGTAGAATTTTCATACGCACAAAAAGCTCCTCTGTCTATACTGAATTCATCGCATTACGGAATAGGGTGAAATGTTCCGTGACGGAAGCCAAAAGAAGATATTATTCATCTACCTTTTCCAACTTGACTCAGCCTAACCAGGTTTGGAAGGAACTGAGGAGTCTTGGCCTTGTGCAGCGGCGCAACTATCAACCAACGCTCGATCTTTCCCTGGATGATCTGAACACGCACTTTGCCTCTACAGCTGCCTCTGACGTAAATGACGTCGCGGACGTGTTCAGTCTGTCTAATCTGGATCCACTTGTACCCTTCAATAATGAAGGTTTCTTTTTTCAACACGTAACACCTGATACCTTACGTAAAACACTATCTCTCAGTAAAACAAATTCAGTTGGAGTTGACGGTATTTCAACTAAATTTATTAAGGCTTCGTCTACTACACTATTCCCAATAATACTCGACATCTTTAATTTCTCTCTAATGTCGGCAGAATTTCCAAAGATTTGGAAATCGTCACTTATTACACCAATTAGAAAGGTAAAAAAACCAACTACTCCTCGCGATTATCGCCCAATCTCAAACTTATGCTCCCTTTCTAAATGTCTAGAACGGATTGTTTTTCAACAAGTCACTTACTACTTAAACCACAATAACCTGAACGATCCTTTCCAATCTGGTTTCAGAAAACAATTTTCTACGCAGTCAGCATTACTCAAAGTTACTGACGATATACGTCGTGCTGTTGATGAACATAAAATCACCATACTTGTCTTATTTGATTTTACCAATGCATTTGGCCTTGTGAATCATGCCTTACTTCTCCAAAAGATGAAAGATCTTAACTTCTCGAGTTCCTCACTTAATTGGTTTTACTCATATCTAAACGAGCGACAGCAGGCTGTAAAGGATAGAAATGGTAATATATCGCACTGGACTAATGTGCCTTGTGGAGTCCCTCAGGGCTCTGTCCTCGGCCCTCTCTTATTTTCTCTGTATGTCCTTGATCTTCCTCGTTGTATTAAAAACTGTAAATACATGATGTACGCTGACGACCTGCAGATTTACTATCATTGCCATTTGAATGACTTGTATGATTCAATCGCCAAAGTAAACCAGGATGTCAACGCTATCAATGTATGGGCTGTAAACAACCATTTCAAACTGAACTGTAGCAAAACCAAGTCAATAATTCTGGGAAATTCCAAGTTACTCAGAAAAGTCGACGCTAATGCTATTCCAAAGATATTAGTTGGTGATACGGAAATATTGTATTCAAATAATGTTAAAAACCTTGGGGTCACCATGGTGTGTAATTTGTCTTGGCAAAATCACGTGTTAACCATCTGTAATAAGGTTAATATGATCCTTCATCAGCTTAAAATTCAGAAAAACCTCATACCCCTTCTCACACGCCAGCAACTTATCTCCTCACTCATTTTCCCCCACTTTGATTATTGCTGTCTTGTGTACCATGATATCACTGAAGAGCTAAATGTTAAGCTAGAACGTTTAATGAATATGTGTGTAAGATTTATCTTTAACCTCAAGAAAGATGATCATATTTCCCCCTATTTTACAAGGCTTACATGGCTGAAGGCCAAAACCAGAAGAAAATACTTCCTTGGTTCTTATATGTATTCCCTCTTTCAAAATCAGCAACCAGGCTATCTGCAGCAATTTTTTCCTCCTAGAGTAAACATGGCTAACGTTACCACCCGAATGACTCCCGATTATTTGATTCCTCCTCTACATAGGACCACTACATACCAAAAATCTTTCTGTGTGGCAGGGGCCAGGTTGTGGAATACTATTCCTATCGACATAAAAAAATCAAGTTCTGTATTTGTTTTTAAAAAAAGATTTTTTTTGTATCTATTCAACCAAGAAGGGTGTTAATTTAATAATTATGCAAAATCTCATTGAATTGTTACCTCTCATGTTATGTCTCATGTTATATCTATCATGTTATATGTTATATGTCTCATGTTATTATTGATCATGATAATGTAACTGTCTTATTAATCAATAATTTATAGAGCTCTTACAAATATGTAACTTTATTGTATGTTCTTAGTGGACGAAAACGTCCAAGAACAATAAACTTATTCTATTCTATTCTATTCTATTCTATATTAATTTAACGTATAAAAGCGTATCAGGCCTAAATTTGTGGAAATACTTTATGTCCATTTCAAATAAACAATATTGGTTAATTTCCACAAAGGCCTTGATAATGGCATTACGTGCCGAAACCTTGGTCGGTGGTGTATTCTAACTGTGTTTTTATAATATACTGTGCGGAAATTAACCAATATTTTTGATTTGAAAATATTAGTTTAAAGTTGTGATATATAGCACCTGATTTATTATGAAGAATGTCAATCATATTTCCGTTGTGGTGAGCGTTATTGAAAAAATAACGATAACGCGAGCAAACGCGTTATGGAGAACCGTGATATCGCCCCTGGTCTTGATATTTTGTTCGTTTTTCCACTTCTTCCGCGTCCATTTTCGTTTCAGGCGGCGCTGACAACTCGACCACGAATATGGCACGTGAGATGTGGTCGAGGAAAATTATATCAGGCTTGGTCTCCTCCAACTGCCTGGTGAGGGAAAAATTCCATCAGATTTTTTACATGTCACTCTCCTAGACTGATTTGATAATACCATGGACATAAGGAATGGAATGACAGGTCTAGATGCATTCCAATTTCCTTCACTGATGCTAATTAAGGTAGTTTGAGCGAAAAATCACTTCACCTAGAATTTGATGAATCTGGCCTCATTTTAAAGAAAAAACTGCCATCTTTCTAATGATATCAAAATATAAACCCCTTACTAAACTACTTTTTGAGCAATTTGCCTGAAAATACAAGCCATTTTATATGGGACAGATTACGGCTGTGCGCTCCAGAGGGAGAATATTGAAGGAAATAGGAATTTATAACACCTATATTTCGTCAAAATACTAACGGTGTATAGTTTGCATGTTTTCTCAACTATTTATAAAAATTAATTTATAACTCACCGAAGTAATTTTTACAGGGTCGCAAAAAAAACCTGCTGTTTTGAAGGGTTTTCAGCCGTACGGCGGGAAAAAATGAGTCAAGTTAGAAACTTATGTAAATTTATTTATTTAATTACTGAGAATTTTGGTCATATATCTTATTTCTGATCATATAACTGTATCTTTGTCCTATTAATACTACAATATTTATTTGATACTTCTTACAGACGCTGAAATCAAAAATATAAAATTTGAATATAGTCTCCATTATGACTAGGGAACTATCTCGCTCAAACCACCTTTAAAATTGGTTCCATTTAGTTATTTGGGAAAGGCAACCAACAACTTAAGCCATCTCAATTTAGGATAGACGTGTGGGTTGGTTGGTGAAAGATTGATTGGGGAATGGAATTATTGTGGAAAAAATCGCCGTTGGAATCGGCCTACTCGAAGCGCTCCAACTCCAAAAGGTCGCTACAAGGGTTTAAAATCCTGTCTGACGAATGGAGAACTACGCTCAAAGGTCCATGAGTGGTGTGGTAGTAATTGTCGAGCAATGATAATACGCTCAAGGCCCGTGAAAAGGTCGCCAGGAAGGCAGGAGCTTTCAGGGCAAAGTAGCACTTTTTTCTGAATTGCATCGTTTTCGGAGCTTTACCGAAATTTTACGCACATTGAAGGACATTTTTGAAGGGAGCGACATCGGCTCGCAATTCCGATTCCGAAGTCAAGTTGGGACTTTGCTCGCACGGCAACGATGATCAACAGAACTGCATTTACTGTCGCAAGTGGGCGAGGAGAAAAATGCCTTTCCCTTCGCCAACGGATAAGAACTGCGCCCAGCGGAGTCATATACACCTGCAGCGACACCTATTTCCGTCCGTGGCACCGAGAGCTAGGACTCAGCTTTTCATCCCTCGTCCACCCTCCATTCCCCCTCCCCCCTGCTTCCCGGAATGTTGCACCGTTCGTCCCCCACCCCCTTGTCCCACTTTCGTACTTCTCCACCCATCCCCTCCTTCCTCTCAGAATTTCTATTCGATGTGAGCATTTTCTGCTGGTATTTTCATGTCTTTCGGGTACAGCTGCGTCTGTGTATCTTGATAATGACGTTTCGTAGCGAATGCAAGCCGCTAGTCATGAATAAGTTAATGATTTCGTAGTCTTTCTATGAAAAATCGTTACCTAATTCGAAGGAACTACATCAGTTTTATGCCTTTCAAGGTCACATAATTGCTGTTTAAGATCTATATAAATAAAACAAAATATAATTGTATATGATAAGTATAACTTAGGTTTTCCACATAGATTTATTACAACAAGACGAACTAGGTTTCGACGAAGCTCCTCATCATCAGGTCAGACATAGGTTGTAATAAATATATGTGGAAAAACTAAGTTATTCTTATCATATACAATGCTATCATAAGCTATTTCAATGAAGTCACGCCCAAGACAATGAAATATGCCGTATATAATTGTGAAAATAAGAGAGAAGATGCCATTGGGAAAAAAAGACTCATCATTTTATACGGCGAGGTGGTACTAAAGTTGCAAAGTGTCTTCATACCCAGTGAAAATCAACAAGAAAAGCCGAATAGTGCACCTCAGGGGAAATCTACATCTACGAAGTACCGTGCAAGCCACCACTAGGGTGTGTGGCACGGGGTGATTCCACACCAGGCATGCAGCACTCGTCCAAGCACAAATCAAATCCTCGCACGCTCCCCCGGCCGCTTGGCGCAAGCCAAAAAGCAGTCAGGAGAACAGTGCGCAGTCCAACCGGAAACTGGGAGAGTGACACGTAAATGAACATGCAAACATCCAGAACAATGCTATAGACACATCTAGTGGTTAATATTCCTAATACTGTAAATTTATGAATGCTACGAGATGCTACTTCATGCAGAGTACAAAAAAAAATCACACACAAGGAAATGTGGTGGATTAAGTCACAGTTCAAGAAAATTGCAGGCAAAAAGTTGGCAAAGAAAATTGGCTCATCGGTTGAGTGATGGAAGTTGGTTTGGTTGGTGAAGTGAGGGTTAGTCCGAGTGTACGCACCGCTGGCTGGCTGGACTCTCTAGGGTTTCACGTTGGAGACGCCGAGTTGCCGATCCTGAGTTTCGATCCCCTCACCAAAACCCCTTCTTCTCCCTGCCAGCCCTCTTCCCGAAGCCTCACAAATCTGAGGAGGACGGTCGGCCATTGTTTCACCACGGCGGCGTCCACAAAGCCGCAAAACAAACTCCACTCCCCCAGAATTCCTCTCGCCATCTCTGTCCGTGCGAGGGTGATTTTTCTGAATTGGAGAAAGGGACCGGAGAGCTGGAATCAAGTTAGGTATTGGATTCCCCGGCCATGCTTCCGGGATTCAATTTCCGGGGCAGATAGAATTTGCAGTCTACAGATCCACACCTCATCGCACATATCAGTAGCACTGCGGAAAAATCTAAGGGTTGGCTGAATTTTCCAATTTCTCGAGTGCATACTGGTATAGCCCACTTGTTTTTAGAGTAAAAATTAACCCATCTAATATCAAAATACTGATTCGGCTTATTCGTCGTAATCAACATATTCCACCAAATCCTGATTGAGGTTTAATTGAAAAGGAGTTTGGCTAAGCCGTTTGAGATGTGGCGAATATTCAGAAAATAATATCATCTTCTCAGAAATTTATTAGTTGAAAATGCTTTTAGAAAAATATTGCCTGCGCAATTTGCTCAAACAGCAGGAGATATTCTGGTTTTTTTTACTTTGGTCAAAAAAGTAAAATTAAATTGTCTGAAATCTCTAATAAAATGTTTTAGGTTCAATGAATAAAATAAAGATGTATTTCTCAAGTACTTCAACGATTATAAATGAACTAATACTCTAAAAAACCTTTCAGTCGTCATCTTTGACTTAATAAATGGAAACATGCTAAGGCATTTCCATTCATAAGTTATCGTAAGTAATTACTAATAAAATATGAGAAAAACGTTGCAAGAATAAACATCAAACAAAAGTAAAACAGTAAACTAATTATTCCTATGTTTGAATCCTTGGGCTGTACACTTATGTCACACTGCCCCAACAATCTGCTTTAGTTCTATACACAATTCACCACAATTCTTCTATTGATTTTGAGAATGAAAATCAAATTTAACCTGAAATTATCATGTTATGCGTCATAAATAAACCACGGCGAGTATCTGTATGCAAAATATAATGTGACATGTAATGTAAGACGGTAAACATTAGTATATTTTTATAGCTGATTTAACATTGGCAGTGCTAAAGTCCTTACCGTGTTCAAGGCAGATACATGATGACACGATTTCATGCAAATATTAGCCTGGTAAGTAATTAATCCACGAATAATCCACGAAACACGCCTAGCGCAATTAAGACCACGTTCACGGGCTATCCTTGGAGTCGCTTAGTCCACTATCAAATCAATAAAAATAAATAAAAAACGTGGTCTGCGTCGGACCAGACGGTGGAAGTTATACTTCTTTGGCCGGTCGCACACACCCGCTCACACACACAGGCAGACAGGATATATAAATGAAATAAAAGACATTTTTTTCTCTTCGAAATATTGGGGCCTGTTTCTCTATTATAATTTCAAAATCCAAGAGATAATGCATCATAGAACATTATCATTTTACATGGTTTTGACTTGTAGAATGGAGTTTCGAGGTACATTTCAGAAAGTAGGTGCAAGGATTAATGTTTCCTGGAAAAACAGAGAGAGGGAAACCCGGAATAAGGTGTAAAGAGTGTTTCAGAAGCAAAATGGAGGAATCTGGAGCGATCCCAACGGATAGCGTAGGCATGAGCAAATGGTGGAGTGTCAAAGCTACGAAACAGTTTATGTATATAATTATAAAACATTGTAAAAAGTATATTTCTAAGGCATAATATCGTTAAAAGCGATTGAAATACGCACGGAGAATGTTATATTCCTTTAAGTTTAATCTTTATAGCACGCGTATAAGGTACTGGAAGTCTCGGGAACAATGAAAAAATTGCTTAGCAACGAAAATGAAAAAAGATCGAAATTTGCATTAATTTTGCGTTTAAACTTCAAATATTTCAATTTATCGATCGATAGAGAAACATCGGTTGCAAGAAGTAAATGCATTGATCTTTTGGCCTCATTTCAGTCAAAGAATGAAACTTGTATCTAAATTATTTCATATGAATTAATGAAAATTACTCTACACGTAAATTATTCGTTTTTCCCATTTAAACCCATTAAAAAACAAAATCCTATCTGGACTCGAAACCAATGAAAAATATTGGGATTTTCGATTTTTTCCTGACTCGACACCAAATTTGAACCCTTCCCTGAAAATTTCATCCTTTTAGCTCGATTAGAAATACCCAGGAATTCGTATCAATGAGTACAATTGTGGATTTTTCTCACCCAAAAAAGATCGTGACGCGGAAAAGAGCGTGACGCGGTTTCTCGACGAACATCCCATCCCAAAAGTCTCCAACGGGCGCAAAGAAGTATAACTTCAAAAATTGCAAATAGTCAATCTCATTATATTTCGAAGAAGCCAAAATTTTAATTTATCAAAAATATAATCCAAAGAAATGTACCATATATAGATGCAGAAATAAAAAAAGTTGCATTAAAAGAACAGACATTACTTATCTAAGCAAAATTTATCATATTTTAATAAATGACACATAACTAAAGTAATGGATCAAAGCAACCAAAATAAATTTGTAAATAAAAACGGCACCAAACTTTAAAGGCAACAATCTTCAATATGTCTTTGTATTTATATATTTAATGACTGTAAATTAACCATTTTGTAAATAAAAAAGAATTGTAAAACATTTCAACATCATGTATCATTTTTTTATAGCCCTGAAGATGTATCAATAAAGGTCCGAAAGTTGGCAAAAGTTTGAAAAAATATTTATATTAAATGATATGATGCTTTCGTGATATTTTCACAGTATATCAAATCAATCATTGAAAGAGGTTCCCTCGAACGGTAATATAATTGTGGCAGGAGTTATGATAAAACAAATGACGGTAATACAGCGTACAAGGGAAATGAGCAAACAAGGGTCATTAAAAGATATTTGTGTGAAGAGTACTCAAGAATGTGCCTTTACATAAAATATTACCTCCTGATTTTTCGTTTACTTAGCGTTATCTTCCACCAATACCTAAAATAAATGTTTCATATTGACACAAACTTAATTATATTACTAATAAAGGTTGATATTTAATGTTTGCTAAGAATCTGGGCTTCAAGTGTGGCCCGCGTACCTAAACGCGTGACAGCATTTTACTGAAGGGTTAAGAATGATTGGGATCTAGCCTTTTCATAAGCATTTAATCTATAAAGTATCCATTTCTTTACATTGCATATTGTTTTTTTAGAAGAAGATGTGACATGGCATATTGAAATGCATGGATAATAAATGCTAAATTTTTATGTTACCGGGTGTTCTAAAACAATCAGCTATGGGATCCCGTAAGTCTATTAGAATACAAATATTCAAATTTATCGATAAAAGCTATAATTTATAAGATATAATTTTTTCTTTTGTCATTCCCCACGTATGGATTTTAAAACTACAAAATTTAATCTGCTTTAAGCCGAACAATTTTTAGATATTTTTAAATTCAACGCTTAGTAACCGGGCAGAAGGATGACGTCACAGAAGAGAACCAGAAAGTTGTCATTATCCTGTCAAAAAAAAACAGAATTGGATGATGCAACTACCTTTGTGCTCAAGAAGGGATAATAATTTGCCGTCACGGCAATAGTTTTTCAGGAACAAATCATTAGAAACGTGGAAGTAGCCATATTTTACTTATCAAAAGAATATACCGAAGAGATTATGCAAAATATGGCGAGAATAGAACGCACAAGGATAAAACGAACACCACAGTCGAACATCACGAAAGGAGAAAAGAAAGCTCAGTAACTATTCAAGTAAAACAGAGATATTGTTATCCTACTCGCGGGTATAGGACAAGCTACGGTTAACCTGGATACGTAAGCCTATGAATATAAAATATAGGATATTTTGGAGTACATATAGAAAAGGATATAGAAAAATAAATAAGGATTCAAAGGGGATGTTCAAGAGGAAACAAATAAACTGATCAAGATTTATATCGCACATCAAGAAATCTGGAGACATATCACGCCTCAGGACCCGAAGTCACCTTTATGGCCAACCCAAAATTCTTGAATGAAGTCGTTTCGGTAAAGACCATAACCAGCTCCATAGATTCCCCAACCTATAAATCAGCCAAATACATCGCTGCTTCTCTCCAATCTTAAAAAGAGGGAAAAAGGCGGAATCCTAAGTGAATAATTCTCTTCATTTCCTCAGCGGTATCGATGATCTAAGATTGGCAACAGAAGGCATTTTATTCAGCTTTGACGCGTCGTCACTTTTCACCAATAGGTATACCAACTGAAAAAGCTATCGATATCATTTGAAACACATTCAACGAAAACATGGTTTACCTGGCGGAAATAGACCTCAAAATGAATTATTTCAAGTGGAAAAGAGTTTTATGAACAGAAAAATGGTGCAGCCATGAGATTTCCCATCTTTCACGTGGTTGCTAATATCTACAAAGAACACTACAAAATAACTGCAATGAAAATTTATCTTGACAATCAATGAGTCTCAGCCGTAATATCACTTGTTACGTTATCATTACTACTAACGATTGCCATTCACAGCATAGCATAACAACATCGGTTACCTCCTACGAGAATATAACTGTCCCTTTACATGCCTTAAAAAATTTAAATGCAGATTTAAAGTAGGGGAGAGAAATGACATTGGTGACAGAATACTTGGCCATGAAATTCAATGCACGGAAATCATAAATCAGCAATTTTTCGCGCTATAGTAATAAATATTTAACAGTGACCATATTGAGCATTCAATTATTTACTTCCATACGCCAAATTCTTGATTTTAAATAGGTATAGACCTAATGCTTAAACCTATGCCCCTATTATAATCACTTGTTGTATGCCGTATTATAATACTTCATTAATCTGCGGGTAACAATATATTTTAACTAAGTTTTATAAGCGTAGTTATACTGAGGATCCGATGAAGTTCTTAACCATCAGTAATATTGTTTTTTGGCTCGTAAGAAAAAGGTTTTCTTTAGCATTCCCTACTCTCCTCATTATTTCTGAATCACGGTTACAGAAACTGCATTCATTTAACATTAGAAGAAACAAGCCTTTAACACTAGAATGACCGGAGTAAGCCGCATACCTACTATGACCGCCAGCGATCAATTGACCGTTCCCCCTTTTCTTGCGCTCTTTCGTACGTTTTCCCTTCGTAATTTTTTTCTAAGAGTGTAGAAGTGTTCTGATAATGTGTTACGGTTAAGCGTAGTGTTAGGAAAAAAATGTACGCTGCAAACAATGTTAATTACTCTGATAAATGTTTTTATTGTAAAATAAAAATGTCTCATTTGAATTGGTAAAAATTAAATGTCATGCGTTTTTAAACACAAGTAACATTTCAAAACACGTTATTTATCGTATTTTTATTAGATAAAAACATGATATCGGAGAAAAATGAATTAGAAAAGACAGCGTTACAGTGAAGCGCTAAAAATAGGGTCTCAAGGTTATTCTTTACTCTTATGAGAACTTTTTGCAAACTTACTGATTACTTTCACGGTGTCCACACATATATTTGTAGCACCTTTATAAACTATATTTTGTATTGTTCTGAGTACAGAGACCAAACTGGCATTGCTTGCGAACCTTGCCTAATGGAGGAAGGGATCCCAAAAGTTGAACGGCAGTTCTTTTCTCAATATAAAGTGCGGATAGCTCCTCAACTACTTTCATAATGAAAGTTCTTCGGGGCACCTTGGAGCCATATACAAGCCTGTACAAAGTATTTGCATTTGTCATTGATAAGTCAAGTATATTGTAAAAAACGTGGACAGGCCATCGGCGTGCCCCGGCCCGGACTCTGTATTTGCGACACATTCCATCAATAGTGTCAACTCTACACTTGGTTGCGTTGTAGAATTCAACTGTCTCTGGTTTTTTCTATTCAGAAGCCTCGTTGATGGTTATCCCTGAGTACATGCTATTAAGGATCAGCACATTCTTGGAAGATTTACCTTGGTAAGAAGTCAAGATAACGCTGGCATATTCGTAAGTAACTGTAGTGTGTAAAGGATCTTTAGCTTTCTCACAGAGGGAGGAACTTCCTTTCGATTGTTGTTATAAGTACCAAAAATACTTGTCTTGTGTTTTGCAAGCTCTTTAGTTAGGGACAAAGATGTGAAAACAATATCTGGTGTGACATTTATACCCTAATCCAAGAACGGTTCGAGCAGGCGCAGGGTAACATTTTCCGGAAATCTGCTCTGTTGGTCTCAACTCGTCCTTTCCCAAGTATGGGAAAGCATTCAGCACGTAACGTTCCTTTGCATCTGTTGCTATCCAGTACTTTACCCTACACTTGTCTGGCTTGTTATCCATGAATTTGGTAAAGGGATATCTACACTTGAATGGGAACAATTGTTTATCTTTGGTAATGCTCTCAGTAGGCTTTATAGCAGGCGATACAGTTCCCTATGAACTTGTCCCACATCTTAGATACGAGGCAAAATTTGTCAGTTCTCTTCCGTTGAGACCTGGTTGCCTTTTCATTGACCCTTATAATTGTCATGATTTCCTTGAACCTATTTCTTCCCAACGTTTTGGAGAAGAAAGCGGGCCCCCAATTTTTGTCTCACAACGTATGGATATGTAATCCCCGTGCGCCATAGGCCTTGCGCGCGTACAGTATGGCAATAAAAGCGTCAAGTTCCTCCAATGATATAGACCTGTTGTCATCTCCTTATACGCGACGCGCCTCATTTTCTGTTCATTTGTATAGCTTAAGTATAGGTTCACAAACAAACAATTGCAAGCAAGAAAGGGGGGAGCCTTTCTCCATAGAGTGTATCGCATACCGTCGCGCATTATAACACGTCGCGGAAAAGTCTTCCCCGGGCTCTCACGGGCAGCCCTGCAGGCTACGCGCCGGGCAGCCCTGCAGGGGTGCGGCGGCGCCAGACTTGGCTGCCAGCAGCTACGCGCAAACGTAACAGCGAATTTCAGCTAAAGAAGTAATCACCACTGCCCATAAAATGTTTAGTAGCGACTCTTTACGGCGCAACATACTTTGGTGGTTTAGCTAATCTGTCTCTCCTTCACATAAACGGTAAAATCATATGTAAAAACTGTTTTGAAGACATGAGAGTCAAAGTTGAGTGGTGTGCGTTTGTAATAAGGTGCACGCTATGATGTTTGACACAATTGACACCAAGAATCGACAAAGAGATCTAAATAACGGTATATAATGCAAGAACGGTCAATTGACCGCTCGCGGTCATTGTAGGTAAAAGCTGGCATTGCTTTTGACCTGAAGCATCCCCCCCAAAAAAAACTTCATTTTCGCATTATTTGTTCCAAAATATTAAAAGTCAAAGAAACTCAGCCTCATAAATCGAAAGATAACGAAGTGGTGCGCGAAAGAAAAACGCGAACGGTCAATTGGCCGTCCCCGGTCATTCTAGTGTTAAGCAGATTCTAAGCATGATTCACAAATGCGCAGTGAGAAGTAGAAACGGAAAAATGCTTATATTTGCTAAATTTGCTGTGCTTGAACGTCGTCATTAAAATTATAGTAATGACAGCAGAATCAGAGTAAACCGAGTAAGGTTAAAATCACTTAGTTATATGGTTCGTGGTATGCTTCCACCGCTATGAAACATTTAAGAGTGCCAGCACTGGTACCACTGCACTGGTGCCATTAAAATTCTATCAAGGCATAAAAATGTAATAAAGTTAATGACTTCCTCTTCAAAAATTCTATAATTCTCAATCATAAAGCTGAAATTGGGGAATATTTTGTAACGAGCTCATAGTGGTGACGTCCCAGTTGGCTCCGTGAACAACCAGAAAACGGGCATTCGCATTCCACCGAGGAATTTAATAATGTGCAGCCCAATTGCTGTTTCATGCGGCGAATTCTCTTCTGGACGTACGAAATATTCGGGTTGTCAGAGCCTTCTCTCTCTCAACTTCCTAATTCACTTTGGTCTCGCTCGTAAAACACATTCACCCACCACGCGGGAGAATATTGGCGAACATGACGTAATAATTTATCAAGGGCTAAAATTGTAAAAATCTATTATGCTTTCCTGTGGCTTACGACTTTTTAATTTCCGTATTTCAAGGAATGCGAAGGTATGAAATGTTATTGAAGCATTCGCTACGTAATCATTCAACCATCTGGTTCACCAATCATTGCGTTTCCTCTAGGAGAGGCCACTAGATCATGCGTCATCACTCTCCGATTATTGGGGTCTATAAGTGGCCTACAGTGTTTTTTTACAGTACCATCATCCAATTGCATATTCAATTTGCTCTAGGAAAAACGATAATTTGTTTATAACAACCATGAGTAATCAAGCTTATTTTTTCGTTAATTTAGAGAAGGAAAGTTATAGGCCGGAAATATTAAATATCAACTGAAAATAATTAGTCATTACAATGGCAGCATTAACACAGACATATATGTGATTCCAGGGAAATTGACGTAAATTATTGACGTTTTTAGTATTTCCTTCGAAACATTGTTTCAACAAAAGAGTAATATTAAGCCAGCAGATGTGTATCGGAAGCGATATGGTGGCAGTAAACTAGTCTCATGGACGGATGATTCCGATTACATTTATTTTATTATAATATTAAATCCGAGCAAATTTAGAAAATATAGGTTCATTCCTGTCGAATGACCACATCCAACCCTCGGAAAAGTTGACGAAAATAGTCGCTGTACAGACATAGCTTTGTAATTGCAACTTTTCAGTGGAGTCATCATTTACGCTTACGAACGTTGTAACGTAAGTGTTCGCTGGTTCTTGTGGATATAGATATAGAACCATTGCTGAGCGCTAATCCTCAACTAATTGGTCCTTAACTGAACCACGATTTCTCACTCAATGGAAATGACGTATGTCTTCCCACAATGACTTCCACTGCCGGAGTGGAAAAAGTAGGTCTGCACTCTCAGCAATACTCCCAACTTTTTCAAAACCTTGCATTCGAGGGAAAACACTACGACCAAGCACTTCTTGTTCGTCATTAGCTGGGAATATGGAGCGAGGATACTTTCATCCTTCGAGCTTAAACCACCACATTAACGTCACTGTGAAGCCCGCTGGGAAAGAGTGGACGCTGGAAAAATCTCGGTGTGAGAACGGGGAAATCCATCAGAGTTAATATTTTCAGAAGAATTTAGTGTGTCTTCAACATTTGTTTACAGTGATTTGTCTAGTAACCTTGGACTTGTTTGCTAGTACAATACTGAAGAGGAAGACTTTTTTCTACCACATTCTCAGCACGTCATGGAAGGAGAGACCCAAGTATTAGCTGTCAGATGATATTCTATGTCCGCACACCCCATGTGTGCGGGAAACATGCAACAGCCCCTTCAATTCAAACACAGTTGGTTTCAACTAATTTGGGAAATAATCATCGTCCAGTCCCGCAGAAAGACTTAATTCGGGAACTTAATAAAATACAAAGGAAAGCTGCGCGATTCGTCAAAAACTGCTACGGGCGTACAGACAGCGTTACACAGATGTTAAACGAATTAGGTTGGGAGACGCTAGAGACTCGGAGGCTGTGTGCTAGGCTTAGAGTGCTTGAGCAATTGAGAATAGATATCTTTAAGAGCGACACGGAGAACATCATATATAGAACCCCACTATATTTCCAGGTCCGACAGCAACGATAGATTAAGAGAGATATTTTGTCAAACGGATAGGTATGGCAATTCGTTTTTCCCCCGAACAATAAGGGACTTTAATAAATGCAAGGCGTAATTTCATTAGAGCGTTTCCTTTTTATATGTAAACGGCTAGTGTCCTAACACCCTCCGCCACACGCCTATTGAGGCGGCTTGCGGGGTAGTATGTAGATGAATATAATGATTTGGACATGAAAGGTATTTCCTCAGCATAGGTTATTCCTAGTTTTTCTCTTACATGTTGACTTTAGTTAAATATAATACCGAGTGATTATGAAACTCAAAATTTCTCGCATGACATTGTTTCCTATTTTGAATTCAGTATCGGCTTCATTCTTATGTGAGAGTTTCCACGCAACTACAAAACAGGGATGAGTAAAGGGATCTTGGAGAGTCAACCGAGGAATCGAACTAAAAATCATGATTAACTTGTATACTTGTATTTAGCTATTGAATATCCTTAATTAGAGTTGGTTACTGACTACTTAATTATCCTGGGATATTTTCTGGAGAGTTGGTATTCAATAAATTATATAACATGAGTACTCTTGCCAACGTTTCAAAAATGTATCAAGGGAATAGAATGGGAAGGTGCACTTCCATAAGGACCTATAAATATAGGTTTCTTCAAGAGACCCGAGTGTATATTTCCTGATTTATCTTTTCGTCACCAGGTCTACAAATGTTATATAAAATTCATGTTTATCTCCATCGTCTCGGGCTCAACCTTGTGGAAGTTCAAGAAGGTACGACCTGAAGATGAAAAAGCTGCGTCGAAACTAGTTGTACCTGAGAATAAATTGGTGGAATATAACAAAGTTTTCCTTTTCATTTACGATAAAATGCATGTATTAACAACTGTATAACTCAACTTAATGAATAACAGCACACAGCCAAACCAGGAAGTATAATATGTAGATAATAACCACATAAAATGCAGATGATTCTTATGTATATTGATATTTGTTATGGTAACAGTAATTTATTATTTCTTGGTAGCTAAAACATGATGATCAACCAAAATAATATGTAATATTAATACAAAAAATGGGATTAGCAAAAAAACATATCTATGAAGTATAGCTTGATACAAAACTGTCTAAAAACGATCATACACTACACAATTTTTCCTAACGCATAATATATTTGTAACTTTGACATCTAGCGACGAGCATGGAAACTAAAAAAATAATAAATTGAATGAAATCATAATGATTATAACAATTATTATCTATTGACGAGTTATTGAGCTATATGTGGTGGGTGTTATAAGGCAAGAATATATTTTACTTAATTTCTGAATATCTTTTCCATTGCTACATGCTTTATTGTTACATGAAACATCTTTTAAAAAATTATTTAAATTTATTTTTTTTAATTTCTTTTACCACTACATATGTCAATATAAATAAAAACTGTCTGCATATTCTTAATTATAAATCTTAAGTATTCCACCTCAAGATATGGCATATGGCAGGGTATGGCAATTCAAGGTATTTTTTTTCAATAATTTGAGTTAAAGGCAATAGTTAATACATTTTGTGTTTTATATTACTCTTGTAGCCCGATGATTAAAAGATAAATTTTGGAAACGTTGGCAAGAGTACTAATATGTTATAAACATCCTTAGCAGTCTATGTCCTCATCCATTTCGCAAAATATTCCTCGCGACTCATCTCATGTGCGTCTGCATTGTAACTGGTCGAGAACAATTGCTACTCAGCACATCGCTTAAATTTCCTCGCTGAATTCCTCAAATCGTGAGATAGCGCAGCATGCGTTATCGAGCGAGAAGTTGCAGAGAAACATTCAGAGAAAATGCATCAAGTGACTCGTCTCAGTTAAACTTCAGCCGATTCAATTGCAATACTAAAACAAAATTGCTTTTCAAGAGTAGTACCACGTCAACGTCGCTGGAGACACCCCACTAGTTTGAGAAAAAAATCACTTCGTCTTAAATTAGATAAATTTGACCTCATATTAAATAAAACAATGATCATATCAAAATAGTAACCCTTATGCCGATCTATTTTCGAGCAATTGGCCTGAAAATACAATCAGTTTTACATGGGATGGATTACGGCTGTGCGCTCCAGAGGGAGAATATTGATAAAAAATTAGGAATTGCTTAACACCTAGATTTCGTCTAAAAACTAGCGTTGCGTAGTTTGTATTTTCGTTATTGCGTTACTATTTGCGTAGTTTTCTCAGTTATCTATAAAAATTAATCAATTATTCACCGCAGTAATATTTACAGAATCGCTAAAATAAACACCTAATGTTTTGCTGGCTTTTTTTTCCGTACGGCGTGAAAAAATGAGTCAAGTTAGAAACTTATGTAGATATATTTATTTATTATCGAGAGTTTCGGTCATATTTAACTATATTTTTGAACTATTAATATTACAGTATTTATATCACTCTTCTTACAGACAGGCGTATTCAGAAGGGGGGGGGTTGGGGGGTTGTAACTCCCCCAATTGATAAAATAAAACGTAAAAATGATGCGTTTAACGCATGCTAATAGTACACCTGTATATTACCTTCCATAACATAAGAGAACACCTTCAAAACGTCATTTTAAGATGTATATTTTTCAAAATTCCCGTTTAACATAGGGGGTATTCCATACTCCCTCCACCCTTCAGAAGGGTCCTTTCAGATACTTCTAGATATGCCTATGCTTACAGACACTGAAATTAAAATATAATATAAAATTTGAATGCGGTCTCCATTATGACTAGGGAAATATCTCGCTCAAACTACCTTAATAAGTTTCCTCGAAATGGATTCGAATGGCGGGCGAATAACTGACGGGGGCCCGCCTCGATGATTTCGCCGCTCGCCTGCCCTTTGGCTGCACCCTCCGAAGAAAAAGGAGCGGCAGGGAAACTGAGCGGGAATGATCCGAGTGCAGCGTGATGGAGACGGTCGCCCTACCCGCAATTCCCTCTCCCACGGGACAATCATCTTCAATCAAACCCCTCTATCCTATCCTCACACTCCTTCTTGGATACGCCCTTCAAAACGTCTTCCCCGTCCCTTGAAAGAGAGCGATCTACACCGAATGTGGTTTGAAGGGAAGTCGTATTCGTGGCGGTCTCAAAATGACGAGTCCGTTTAATTGCGATGGCGAGAGGTTTTTTAATGACTTCACGCCTGTAGGAAGGTGCATTAACTGGTCGATCAAACAGTGGGTGAAAGAAAGAGGATAGGAAACACAAAATTGTGAAGTCCAATGGTGGTGTGAAGATGGTATAATGGCCGATTCACAGTGAAAAAAAATCGACTACGCCGGGAATCGAACCACGGACCTTTTGATGTAGCGCCGAATTCTCAGACCACCGAGTTATTTAAACTCATAAGAATCACTGGAATCGGCGGGGGGATTTATATGGACCAAACACCCCCAAGAGTAGCACGTAAAGTTCACCGAGAGATGGCGACATAATATATATATTTAGAAAAATTTACTTTGCACATAGTAGTGGAGATGATGAATTACGCCGTGCGTGCTGAGACCCGATATTACGGGACCGGGTGACATCAGTTCCGGTCCCGCAACAGCTTTCAGGGCCGTTAAGCGAGGGCCCTCGAGCGAATCGTGGGAACTCCTCCAATCGACTTCATTGCCTCCTCCCGAAGTCTTGTCAACCCGCTCGCTACGTGAGCACGAATCCATGGTGACCAGCTACGGCTCGTAACCGCTGGACCAATAAAGTACTTGAAAAGTCGCTTTCTATGAAACCCGGTAGCCCTTTCAAATTGGGCGATAAATCATTCTGCTACAGCACCATTTTTCTTCATAAGCCTCTCTTCTATTTTTATTTTTACTTTTCCAGGTGCTAGAACTTCTAACTCCATTTGATAGAGAAGTTTAAGCCAATAAGTATCTTACTCATGATTAACACAGCTTAGTACTTTTCTACAATATCTATAAATATTGTGAAAAATTACTAAGCTGTGTTAATCATAAGTACTAGTAACTTCTACGAAGTGAATCCTACATCAGTCAGCTATAAAAAATATCTTCTTGATGAATGTATAAACGTTGATTCAGCGTAATGGCTGCTCTAGAAAAATTATTCGTATTTAAAATAAAAATTATCTGGATATAAGTTGATAGCCTTTTACCATTTATTAGAGAAGTTTTCTTGCTGGAATAATTTCATTTCGCCTAATTTCACAGTTATTATATTTATGGTGTCTCTCTGGCTGCTTGTAAATTTAAAATCTGAGCTACTGGTTGTTGATAAGAACTGAAGAAGAATACATGGTTGACATGCATTGAAAGATAGTTGTAGTGAAGAGAATCAATTTACTATTTGCAATATTTCTTACTCCGCAGCATTTCAGCTTGGTACTGACAGTACCTAATCTTTCTACTTCCTTAACCCTTTAACTGCTCCCATCGTCTATTGGCGATTTGAAGTATGGTTTATGGTTTTAGTAAAAAAAAGTTCAACAATTCGTATCAAACAGTAAAATCAGACGACAATTACTCATTGCAAATTTGAAAACTAATTTTCCTTTTTATAAAAAGTGACAAATTTTAAAATTATGCAAAAATTTAGAAAAAAAAGGTTACGTTTAGGGAGAGCTACGTATATTTTAAATTATTTGAGCAGTTAAAGGGTTAATTGTAAAAAAACCTATCTCACTGTGTTCTTAAGTGTTGTTGTATTAATAAGCAAGCATGAATTTGGGACTTGTTCCAAAAAAAACAAAGCACTCTCTTAGGAAAAACTTCCTCAGAGTATTTTTTTTTAAGTTAAAAACAATCAAAAGACCTGGTTATTTAATCGCCTAATTTGCTGCTCGGCCATCCCCAAAACTCTTGCCCAACAACAAGGAGCCAAAAAAATATTTTTCTATCCCTCTTAGCGGACCGAATACTTTCCAAAAATCTTTCATTGTTGCCGCAATAAATTTCTGGAACTCCTTCCCCACAAACATTAGAAATATCTCCAAAGTGAACCATTTTTAAACCATCACTATAGAAACATTTACTCACACACCCCAACTGATCTTCATATTTTGTGTATCCAGTTTCCATATGTGTTTCACGCAATACAGTTCTGTAGCAACAAGTTATTTTTATGCGTGTATTGTTAATCATATTACTGTTGTGCTTTTAAGTTATCTTTCGGTAAAAGGGTATTTATATATGACCACGGAATTTTTCACTTTTTTTATGATGTGTACTTCATGTATTTTTTATCCTTGATTTCTTTATATTTTATTTATGCGTTAAGTTTATTCCCATGCGTATATTTATTAGAATTGATAAGTTATGTCTTGTTTGTTATTTTATTTGTTATTCTTTGTGTATGTTCTCGCTGCGACAAATAGCAAAAACCCTTTTCGTGCATACCTATTGTTGTTCTTAGGTGGCTTTGCCACGTAACATAAATACATATATTTATTATTATTTATAGAGGCAAAGGTTGTCTTATGGGCTAGTGGTTCAAATATAAGCCACCTTAATATCTGACAAACAAGCTCGCGTATTCTAGCGGAAAACACGTTAAATATTAGTAATAGTTTGTGTAAGAGTCCCAAGGATGCGCTGTCGCAGTCAGTTATGCAGAACGTTAGTAGTGAACCAGTTTGTGTTTTTTGGTGTTAAAAAAGTGTGAAAGGTAAGTATTTACAGCTACATTAGAAGTACTACTTATGCGTAATTAGTTGTTAACTTGTCAACAACGTATTATATAAATATAGGGCATTTTATTCCTCCATAAAGTATATAATTATAAGCTGTTTTTAACGGATGGTGATTCTACACTTTCCAAGATGGCGAAGGTGGAAATAAGGGCAATCGCTGGAGTGGCTATATGGGCTACCCCGCTGGGCTAGCCCACATAACAACCTCTACAAAACTTGTGTGGTTTTCTGTTTCAGATACCACGCAAAGTACTTAATCCACGGAAGAAAAATAAAATCGGGAAATAAATACTGATTTTAATCGTTAGACCTAATAATTACTGATTTTTATTGTCTTTTATTGCGTAGCACATATTACCACCACAATTTTATTTTTTTTTCAAAATGTGTAACTATTATAAAAAAATATTAATATAGAGTTTAAAATAAATGTAAAGTAAAAATTGTGTTTTAATTATTTACAATATCATATAGTTTAATTATTTAATTTTTCAGGAAACTTCAGTCATAATAAAGGTATTTATAGTGAAAAAATGAAGTGTTAGCCCACTATACCACCTTTGCCTCTATAAAACAGTGGGCACAGGAGTACTCATCATTAGTCGCCATTCAATAGGTTTCCCGCATAGTGGCCAAATGGCCCCTCCCATGCGGCCCGGGGCCGCGCAAAGACAGGAAGCCGCGGAGCCGATTTTCGCCCCGCGCGCTTCCAGCAGGGTTCTTTTTAAAGCAGAACCACTCCCACGCGCTCTACGAATGACGTAAAAAAAACATTTTATTTTATCCCTCCTTGCGCCAGGTGTGCCTTATCTGCGAATTGTGCTCATAGTTTGCGGTGGGAATATTTCTGCGTGCGTTTGTTTGTATGTACCTTCCCAGGATTCATTTCTCAGTTTGCGCGTCAAGGGCGTCGAGTTTCTCGCTGACGCGTCGCGACGCACGAAGAGTCGACGACGGATGAAATATCTAGAAACGGCTCTTTTGATCGTCACATCTTTCCCCATCCATTTCATCTCCGAATTGCATCTTCACTAGCGTCAGGTTCAAAAAGGGACCGTTCGGTCTTGTTAGAACCTCGACAGCAGTGTGTGTATGTGAAATCAGAGCTAAGAAAAATTAGGAATTTTAAATTCGACAATCGTTAGTACTGTACTGTGCAGCAGTAGCTATTTAAAATTCAACAATCGTTAGTACTGTACTGTGCAGCAGCAGCTATTTTAAATTCAACAATCGTTAGTACTGTACTGTGCAGCAGTAGCTATTTTAAATTCAACAATCGTTAGTACTGTACTGTGCAGCAGCAGCTATTTTAAATTCAACAATCGTTAGTACTGTACTGTGCAGCAGCAGCTATTTTAAATTCAACAATCGTTAGTACTGTACTGTGCAGCAGCAGCTATTTTAAATTCAACAATCGTTAGTACTGTACTGTGCAGCAGTAGCTATTTTAAATTCAACAATCGTTAGTACTGTACTGTGCAGCAGCAGCTATTTTAAATTCAACAATCGTTAGTACTGTACTGTGCAGCAGCAGCTATTTTAAATTCAACAATCGTTAGTACTGTACTGTGCAGCAGCAGCTATTTTAAATTCAACAATCGTTAGTACTGTACTGTGCAGCAGTAGCTATTTTTAATTCGACAATCATATAATCATATAACAATTAAGGAGGTTGGTGGATCATCTTCAGGACGCATTCCCATTTTTAAGTGCTTGCATATCATCAGCGCAAGTGCTCCAACAAGATGCAAATGACTTAGGAGAAATCATCGAGACAATCATAGCAGTTTAGAGTAAACGTTTGGTGTGGAATCCTCTGGGAGAGACTAATTGGTCATTTCATTTTTTGTGGCCGTTATACTGGAGAAATTTTGCTTCAATTTTTCCAGAACACTTTGATTTTGCTACAAGAGAATGTGACATTGGCTAAGTGACAGTATGAATATACTTCAAACACTGTGGTTCCCGCGTTCAGTGTTCCGCGTAAGTTTAGTGTTAGGTCCCGCGGTAAGAATAATTACTTGAATTTCAGAATTTGAGGTACTAAATTTATGATTGAAAACTTTTTTATCTTTGTAGTATTATAATTATTATTAACTGTATTCCTTGCATTGTGCTGTAGCCCTGAAGAAGCCTCATTAATAAAAAGGCGAAACGTTGGCGGAAAAAGGAAGTTGAATTTCTTACAATAAGACACGACTAAACCTCCATAACTTAACCAATGTAAGGTAAGAATAATTTTTATTAGAATTGACCGACGAGATCCCCGTATCAAAATACGATACACTTTAGCCTATGGGGTTGGACTATGTGCGCCGAACTCAAGTGCAAAAATGCGAATTTGCGTCGTCAAGGTACTACGTAAATGCTGCGGTCCACTTGAATATTTTAGAAGAGTCACGTATGGGGATCACTCTAAAGCAACGAAATGCATCGAGATGGTAGTTAGAATTCTGAAAATGTCTCGTAAATATACGACATTTAATTCTATGTTAATTGTATCACTCTTGCAAATAAGAGAATTTAAGGTGGTTCCACCGTAAAATGACTTAAATGTCATTTTATTCATATTCTGTCTACTTATAGAAAAATGTGTCCTCTATCTGATATTAAAAACAAAATAATACCTTTTCACGCTATTTTATTCTATAATTGAACTTGAAATTACATGGTGTTCAATGGGGGAATGAGAGAAACACGAGGGAAAATAGTATATTTTCCATAAAATAAAAATACCATTTTCGTGGAAAACTGTCTCTAAGAAGGAAATAATCCAGAGAAATTAAATAAAAATAAAATACAGGCATCTTACCACCTTATTATTATTATTATTATTGAAGAATTGATGCCGTAATGGAAGTGAAAATGCGGTAATTCGTAGGAAAAGGCGCTGCAGTCGGCTCCTATGGCTGGAAAAAAGTGCTAATTTAAAATACATTCGTGGAATAATCTATATACTTTGTACCTTTATACTTTTGGGTTCCTATAGGTAACGCTTTTCATCAGTGAAAGCAGGATTATTTAAACAAAATATCAAAAATGTGGAACTTAATATTTGTTTTGACTCACACAGTCGCGGCGGAACCTCCTTAAGAATGCTGATGCTTTTTTCTTATTGGTTCTTATTTCTTTCAGCAATTATATTAACAAAAATTATTATAAAATACTGATGTGACCAATCATTACTCCCAGGAATTATATTGCAGTTGACAGTCGGATAGTATTCATGGGTAATTACCATGGTGAGAATGACGAAAGCTTCGAAATGGACAATTTCTTATGTCCAGTGTGAAGGATGGAAGTAAATCTGATGTGCTATTCTCACGGAACGTAACTGCATTGGCCATCGAATCAACGCCGTAAAGAACGTAAGCAACTTTGACAGAAGTGACCACGGTTGTCAGGGAAGGACGTCAAGGAAGAATGATATAATGTGGTATATTTTATTTTGCTTTCAAACTTACAACTAGTCCGTTTTTTTCTGAAAATACATAGCAGCAAGAATAATGTTTTCTTTTTTAGTATGACGTATTAAATTGGATATTCTGCTTTCAATTTAATGTAAAGGAAATTATACATAATGAAATCACCACACAAAATAATATCAAAAAGAAGGTATCGGAAAAATGACTTATATTGCAATAAATTGTGAAGCATCCACTGTGATTTTTGATGTTTCTCCATGTTTCTTTCAACAATTATCACACAAATAAAATGTTATTCCTTGCCACTTTTTCTCTGCCAACATAACTACAGTTACGTTGCTCATGTGACGCGTTAATTAAGTTGAAAGGTACTAAGGATCTTATTGTGGTGTTAAGGTAACTCGTCATATGAATTTCCCCGGCCGAAATGGCTCTCTCTACGGAATTTAAGGCACGTGGAGTTTATTCCACAATTTGTCGTAGTTTAAATGCAGTTTCAAGTTAGTATTCGAGTTACATCAGTCTTGGGCAGATCTCTCATGAGCAAGTTGGGGAAGTTTCACTGGTGGAATATATATTCTCCACTCTTGCTACTTAAAAAGCTTTTAGCAAGGGGCATGCCGTAATTTTATGCCATATCATCATTCAACAAACAGAAATGTAATGAAATATGAAATCTGTAGTATTAGGGGAGAATGTAATTAAAATGTTTTAGATTTAGCACCTGGCTCAGCAAAACAAATTACTCTATACCTTCCGCGGTATTCCCATTAGTTAAGAATGCTCATTTTCGGCGAGAAAGCCATGGTACACTTTTCAACCGCTGTATTAGCAAATGAAATATTTTATGCCCGATACAACTTGCCGATTACAAGTTCTATGCTGTCTCAAGACTTTGCATTCAGGCCAGAGTCCTTAATTTATGTTACTAACCATTTCAGCTTGTGCTCCATAAAATAGTAATACTTCCTGCTCTATGACAATGAAGCACTTCAAAGAAGGAAGAAGACGTTTCTTCAGCTTTTGGCATCTTGGATTAATGCTTGCTCTGGCTCTTTGAGCATTGTGGAGTGAAACAGCTCGTTTACATTACTCATCTCATGAAACACTTTACTCTAGGCTTAATCTCTCTTGTTTACTTGCATTTCATCCCATCATGTCCTCAAATACATTGCCTATTCCTGTTACACATTAATTTTGCCTTAATTTCAGATGGCTTTTACTGCTGTTTCAATTGAAAATGAAAGAATAAAGGCAATTATATTTGCACATAAACTTGTGAGTTAGTATCAAAGGACGTGCATTTTCACTTTAAATCCTTGAGCTAATTCACATTTTAAAGGTGAAATGAATACTTAAACGAACAGTTAAATACTTTGGTGTTACTTGATAATTCAAATGTTGCCCATTATTTGTGATTACCAAAATGGTATCTTAACCAATAGTCCGCTTCTCAGTCTACCTGTAAATTGTTTTAATATTTTTCAAAATATTAATTATTGTTTCATGCATCACGTACACATTTCCCGGGGTAAAATTGACGTACGCCATATTTTATATTCACATAAAATATGAAATATTCCAGCTCACAAATTTGCCATTTTTCAATGGATTTAAATCTATCCTCATTTAAAAAAAATGGCATTCTCAAGTTGATACTTTTCAAAGTTCCTATTCTTTGTAAAATTATAAAAATTTAAATATTAATACTGATGAGTTATAATGAGTATGATAAATTTGTTTAAATTTAATTCCCAATTATAAAATACCGAAATAATAATCCCAAATATGGGCTTGATTATCCGAGAATGCATAATTGTTAATTAAGAAATCAATGCATTGTATTACAGTGCCTGGCAAAACGATTACCAAAGAATGAATCAAAACCCATGTATAATGAACGACGAAAAAAAACGCTCCTAATTAGGTAACAAAAGGCTTTTTCGAATAGCATAAAGGTGGACTTCATTGAATACGACCGCCACTAATTCCAGCTAATGGCGCCCACTGCCCCCTCTCACTTATTTCCGGCGCAGCAGCCAATCAAAGGCGCACCTACGCACTCATTAACCAATGGGAGACCGCTTGGGTAATCGGTATAATAAATTGTTTATTCACGATATTATTACGTTTTTTGCTTACTGTGGATTTTTTCTGTGTGCATACTATCGCGTCACTTAATAACTATTCTGAAGGTTCCTCAGTCTTCATTCAATGTTGAGCGGTCCTGGTTTACCGTCGTCATAAGATTTTGAAGTTGATTTTATATTTTCAGCGATAAATGAACGGTTGCCAGGGTAGAGTGGCATTATTTATAGTTTCCGTTTAAGGTGGTTTGAGCGAGATAGTTACTTAGTCATAATGGGAACAATACTCAAATTTTATTACTTGATTTAAGTGTCTGAGAGAAGTATAAAATAAATATTGTAATATTAATGGCGCAAGGATATAGTTATATATGACCGATATTCTCAGTAATTAAATGAATTACATAAATACATTAGTCTCTAACTTTGCTCATTTTTTCCCGCCGTACGGCTTAAAACCCTTCAAAACTGCAGATTTTTTGCGATTTTGTGAAACTTACTGTGGTGAGTAATAGATTATTTTTTATAAATCGTTGAGAAAACATGCAATCTACACATCCCTAGTATTTTGACGAAATCTAGTTGCTAGAAGTTCCTATTTCCTTCAATATTCTCCCTCTGGAGCGCATAGCCGTAATCTATCCCATGTAAAACAGCTTATATTTTTAGGCAAATTACTCGAAAAGTAGTTCGGCAAGAGGTTGATATTTTGATATCACTGGAAAGATGAGAGATTTGTCTTTAAAGTGAGGGCAAATTCATCAAACTCTAGGTGAAGTGATTTTTCGCTCAAACTACCTTAAGAGTTTGGAAGAATCACCTCTGTTGTTGTTAATTTGAAGCCATCTTCCCCATGCATGTTATTTGGCGTTTTATTCTTTTTCATGCCCTCCCTCATGACCTCAGAGTTGCTTTCACTTCGCTGGACATTCGTGGTTTTCCTGTCTTTCGCTTCCATTCTTCATACAGATATGTTCAGACAGGTGAAGGTAGTTTGAGCGAAATAATTACCTAGTCATAATAGAGACCATATGTGAGTTATATATATATTTTGATTTCAGTGTCAGTAGGAAGTGTCAAGTAAATATTGTTATGCTAATAGTGCAAAAATTTTAACTGAACATGACAATAATTTTCATCTATTTAAATTTATATGTCTACATGTGTCTCTACCTTGACTCATTTTTCACGCCGCATGGCTAAAACGCTTTCGCAAAGGTTTTTTTTGCGATTCTGTAAAAAATACTGCGGTGATAAATAAATTATTTTTTTACAAAAAGTTGAGAAACATATAAACTGTTAGTTTTTTTACGTAATCTAGGTTTATATATTCCTAATTTTTTTCAATATTCCATCTGTAGTGCAGAACCATAATACATTATCCTATGTATAACAGCTTATATTTTCAGGCAAATTGATAGAAAATTATTTTGGCAATGTGATAGTATTTTTTATATCACTGGAAATATGAGTTTTTTTTCTTTAAATGCGGTGAAATTCATCAAATTCTATGTGAAGTGATATTTCGCTCAAACTACCTTATGCAAAAATGGCACCAGTCCCTTCTGATTGTTACTTGCTCATGCTCTTTTACCTTGATGTTAATGGCAACCTTTTATTTTGGCTTACGCACAATTTTCCAAAACTACAGCTGGAGCGCGATCACGGTTCTACATAACGAATGCGTTATAGCGTTATTGTATTTTTAAAATTGTTCTTATGAGATCGTAAATGCGATTGTCAAGCTTTAAATTTTGTCTGGAGCTTCAAATCACTAGTTCTAATTGATGGAGAGAAGGAACCAGGATGCCACTCATCATCTAATGTACATCCTTGTGTATTGTAGGTGGTAATGGTCATGTAGCCTCTCTAAAATCATCATCTATTATTATTATTGAAACTTCCTCAGATCTGTAAATTATTTTGAACCCATTTATTAATCCACCAATATGATCTGTAAATCCAACTATGTAAGGTAATATAGCATTTCCCAATATTGGAGGAAATTCTAGTTTTTTTTACTACTACGTGAAAGGTTTCTTAATCTATTTGGAGCTGTACTCCTGTTTCTTCAATCTTTTTTGAAAGTGGTGTATTACACGTACAATGTAGCTAGAATCAGAATGCAAACCGAGACCATCTCGAATAATCAATAACTCGAAAAATACGGAATTAATATGAGCTAGAGTAAATTATGAAAAAATTGTATTCATCGGCTTTGTCATACTTCAGTTAGTGACTCGTTTGGAATGAAATATTACTATGGATCGTCTATTGTAAGGAGCCTTATTGTTGTACTCTGATGCTCGTTTTCATGAGCACAATTGGCTTTCTGTACAGCTAACACGCAAGTGAATGGGCCTTAGATAATAAAAAACCTCGATAAGTCGTGAC
Source organism: Pyrrhosoma nymphula (assembly GCA_963573305.1). NCBI lineage: Eukaryota > Metazoa > Arthropoda > Insecta > Odonata > Coenagrionidae > Pyrrhosoma > Pyrrhosoma nymphula. Next base: position 14,341,759 of record OY754327.1, read on the forward strand.
ACAGATACGTAATTAAGACTGTTTTGCACGTATAATGATCGCTCTGATTAATTCTAGGGGTTAAATCGGGCGTTTCTTGGCGTTCGTCACACCTACACAGGCGAACGTCTTTGTGGATAACCCCAGAATGTGGAAATTCCGAGTAGCGAAGTATGTAAGACCGTTGTTATAAATCACTTCCACAAAGGCGTTTTGAAATACACACCCGTCAGATGAAGATAGTATGGGATACCAAGAGGCCGTGTTTACTACGTGGCGGTGCCGATTGTTGACTATATTGTCGTAAAAATCGATAGACTGGAAACGTTTATCGTTATCTCCGCACCCTTATCGCGGTCGTGATTCGCTGCTGTCGTTCGATAGACACGTGGGACAGATTGGAATCACTTTGAATCTAAGAATGTTTTTCCGTGAGCGGGGAGGTTACCAATAATTGACGTCGGGAAAGAGTAGCGTACGAGATGAGAGCTCAGTGCTCCTAGGCTTGCTGCATATCATATCTTTAGAAAAATCACTGCAACTCTGCTTTTACAATATTTTCCAGAAAACTGTAAGCGTTAAGACGCTTAAAACGTAACTCAAATTTCAAAGAAACCAAGTAAATTAACAATAAGTTGAGTAACGGTAGCCGTCACCTCGGAACCTCTGGTAAAAATACTAAAATCTAACATCTTACTATCCAAATCAAAAGTTTCTTAAACCACGCAAGAATACTTTATGAGTTTTTAAACTTGTTAGTGATAATGACAGAATAATTTAAATATTCATTTAAATTTTCCCTAACGAAGTTCACGACCCTTGACATAGCGGGCGCCTTGATTAACTAGTGGATACGACAGGTACGGCCGTCTAGCAAGCCTTTTCTTGTACTAGCCCTTTTGGGGTCGTATAATAGGTTATGATTATCACGTCGTATCCCAAATTTCAGGAAAATAAAGAGCGGCTAATACACCTTAACGTGAAATGGAATACGACCAAGATAAACTGAAAAAACGGAGTCAATAAATAGGGACAAAAAATGGATTGTTTAAAACTGCAGAAGCCAGCTGGATAATCCATCCTTTAAAAAAACTCACTCTTAAATAACCAAAATGTAGTTGAACTATGCAAACCCATATACTAGAAAAGACATCTTTAGTTGAAGTCTTCTCCATTAAGGAGGTTTAAGATAAACTGTGTGAGTCAAAACAAATACTAAATTCCACTTTTTTTATATTTTGTCAAAAAAATCCTGCTTCCACCGATGAAATGCGTTACCTATAGAAACCCAAAAGTATAAAGGTACAAAATATGCAGATTATTCCACGAATGTATTTTAAATGAGCTTTTTTTCAGCCATAGGAGCCGACTGCAGCGCCATTGCCTACAAATTACCGCATTTTGACTTCAACTACGGCATTAATTATACAATAACTAGAAAAATAAGGTGGTAAGATGCCTGTATTTTATTTTATTCAATTTATCTGATTTATTTCCTTCTAAGAGACAGTTTTCTACGAAAAGGCATTTGTGTTTTATGGAAAAATACTATTTTTCCCCGTGTTTCTCTCATACTCCCATTGAACACCATGTAATTTCAAGTTCAATTATAGAATAAAATAGCGTGGAAGGGTGTTATTTTGTTGTTCATAACAGATAGAGGACAAATTTTTCAAAAAGGAGACAGAATATGAATAAAATGACATTTAACTCATTTTACGGTGGAAACACCTTAAGGCATAATAGGGTTAGGCATTCCTTTAACCCAGCACCTCACCGGTGAATACTTCACCCATAAGCCGGGAAAGGCTACGGTCTTTCATATATCCGTTGGTCTTAGGACACCACGGACCATATTCCTGTTGTATATAACAAGTCATTCAGTTTCTTCCAAAAGATAAACGGTAAAGGAAATGATAGCCGAAGAAAAGCATGTATAGTTTTTCGAAGACAAGCAATAAAATATTGAAAATATAAAATACCTCTAATATCGTCGTTAGAAGAAGTTTTCGATAGAATTCGTCTGTATTTATTAGAAGACTAATGCATGAAAACCATCGCGCAATCCAGCAAAGATCCGAAGGCGATTCTATTTGCTATTAGGCAGCTAAATGTTATTGCATATTCCAGAAAGCTATCTAAGCTAAGTGATTAGTTGAACAAGCAGATTCCTACTCTTGTTTTGAATATCCGAATAAATTAACTAAAATATTCTCAACATGCATTTATGTTATTACATGATTGTTTTTAGTTCCGATTTTTTTAAATAACATAATGACTTTGTGTGCATATTTGTATCATACCAATGAATTTATTTACATTTCACCAATTATTTGATAACAGTTGAAAATTAAAAATTCTAAATTTTTTTGTTAAATTGTAGTTATTAGTAAAAAATAAAATGCTCTTCTTTAGGCTAGATTCCCTGTGTTTTTGGCTTAGCTTAAGTAATTGATGACATTTTTCACTTACGGGGAGGAAAAACAGTTTACCTGTGCACAACTCTGCTAAAAGTGGTCAGTACAGGTACCTAGCCATTTTCATTTTCCAAGTGCCCTCCACTCGAAGGATTTGGGTACTCAGATTTCATTCATTCTTCCCTTCAATAATTATTGTTTTCTTGATTTAAAACGAAGAAGATATGAAGAAGGCTGTGTTGCGATAGAAAAAGTGTCATTCCCAATAGATATAATTAAATGACAGGGAAAAAAAGAAAACATTCTTCTTCTGATGTCCGCTGTCGGTGTACTAACCATACCAACAGAGCCAACGCAATGATTAAGTATTTACGAATGCAAGAAAATGTATCGACATCAAAGATCAAATTAATTAGAGGGAAGCATTGTAGATACTAGGGATGAGCATCGATGGCCGATGTTTTGGAAAAATCGATAGTTAGAGTCCGATGGTCGATGTTTCGCCATCGATAGTTTGTCACCGATGTTCTCACACTATCGATGGTCTTTCGTCGATGGTTACCATCGATGTTTTTTCAATTGCTTCATTCAATTGGTAATCTTCACCTGAAATGTTCAAGTTAAAGCAAAGATGCCTCGAAAGAGTTTGCATTGGAGACACTTTTCCAAACTTTCTGAAAAAAGTGCGAAGTGTAATTACTGTGGGAAAGTAATCAAAACATCGGGGAACACATCGAATTTAAAATGTCATTTGGAAATCGTTCATAAGAACGTTCTTACGACGCGGTAAAATCCAGACCCACCTAGCAGCTCTCCACAAGCTAAGGATGATGCCGATGTTCAACGGCGAGATCCTTCACCGTCAACATCTTCTGGTAACATTTCCTCAGAACAAGAGTCTTGCGCTGTTCAACAGTCTGTAGCTTCAATTTTTAAAATAATTGAGTCCTTTAAAGAAGGAAGATTCAATGAGAAGGTAACTCAGGCCATTTTCTATATGATTTGTGGAGATTTTGAACCTCTAAGTGTTGTGGAACGACCTGGTTTTGTATCCCTAATGAAAATTGCGGCACCTCACTACACCTTGCCGAGCAGGTTCACCTTTAAAAGGCTGGTAAATGGCAAATATGACACGCTGAAATATTATATGAAGAGAAAGTTAATAAATATAAATTGCACCTTCACGGCTGATACGTGGACGGACATTCAGATGCGCAGTTTTCTTAGTTCGACCGTCCACTTTCTTGACGGTGACTCAAATTTTGAATTATTTTCTGGAAACCTTGTTATGATTCCCCTAGAGGAGAACCACACGAGTGAATACCTGGCTAAAAAGCTTAGATCCATGTGTGAGAAATGAGAAATAAAAACTGAGAATGTTACAGCTATGGTAACAGATAATGCAACCAACATTGTAAAGGCTGTATGTCTGGTATTTGGTGCTAAAAAGCATATACCGTGTTTCGCCCACACATTAAACATTGTTGCTCAAAGATGCTTGGAACGCAACAAAGATGTAAAGGATACTATCGATAAAGTGAAGGCAATTGTAGCTTGGTTCAAGCATAGTGTGTTGGCAAGTGACGAGTTGAGAAGTAGGAGTGAGAAAAAACTAATTCAGACTGTCCCTACTAGATGGAACTCTACCTACCAGATGCTGGAACGGTTCCTTGAGCTTCGACCCATCATTTACGAAATAATAAACAGACCTCAGCCCCAGTTATGGAACCTGCTGCTGAAATCGAAAATGTTGGCAAACTATGTGAAATTTTGCAGCCTTTGGATTCCGCCACTAAAGAAATAAATGGAGAAAACTACTTGGCCAGTAGTCTAGCCACTCCAGTGGCTAATATAACAGCAGGTAAACTGGAAAAAAATTTCCGAAGAAGGCTGTTGGGAAAAAATTTCACAAAGAAATGGTGGAAGGATTTAGAAAGAGATTCGAACTGATAGAGCAGCTCCCTCTGCTAGCAGTCTCGACGGTAATGGATCCAAGATTTAAGAATATTTACTTTAAGGATTCAGTTTCCCTAGCCAAATATCTGATGTATATTGATAACCAAATAAAATCAAATTATACCAGACAGGATTCATTGAGCTCATCGTCTGATTTTGATACTCAAGGTGAAATTTTTAAGGACGATACTTCATTAAACTATTCCTCACTAAATACTTACAATCAGTTATAAACGTTGGAGTGCATTTTTTCTAGAAAAGACCGGTGGGACTATATTTAGAGACCACAACAAATATGTTAAAAATAAATGGAGAAAACTGGACCATGACTTGGAGCATTTCCATTTAGAGTTGGGTCTATACCTAAGTAAGTAGAAATTACTACAAATCATTTCCATTTCATTACCAATGTATTTCTCTTTTTTGTACGTGATTATTTTTACTTTAATTTCAGGGGCACTTGTTGAAAAAATAGAACAAAATACTCTCACATTTTGGGCTCAAATGTCTAAAACATACCCATTACTTTCTGAAGTAGCAAAAATATATTTAACTACGGTTGCTACTTCGGTGCCGTCTGAGCGCATGTTTTCAAAAGCAGGCCAATTGATTAGCAAGACGAGGAATAGGGTAGAAGGGAAACTGGCCTCCCAGCTAATCTTTTTAAATTCATTTAAAGATGATTTGTGGTCACTCTAATTTTTGTGAGCACTGTTCCGCTCCTAATACATTTTATATGCAATCTATTTTTTATATCGGAATTTTTTGCAAACATTTTCCAATTTAATTTTCACAAACCTTCCTAGTGTACCTACTCGGTGATAAATTTTGGAATGTTCATAGGAAGGTCTGATAAAGGAGTACATGATTATAATGATGCAGATTAATAGATAATTTCTTTAATTATGCATTGAAAAATTAAAACCTGTAATTTATCATCGATGGTTCATGATCGATGTTTTCTCACCATCGATAGTGTAGATTCGATGGTCCATCGATGTTCGTTGCTCATTCCTAGTAGATACTAAAAGTTGGTACAACATTACAACATAGATACTAAAAGGTGGTACAACATTCGACTTAAAAATGTACACAGTGAATTGAATGATTTTAATACGTCGATAAAAAAGTTTCCCGTATGTATTTATGTAAAACAAATACCCTTAACTTTTTGTGTTGCTGTAGACAAAATTCTGGTGGCCTCAACGGATAAAAAATAAATAAATGAATACCGTTACTTCTCCGATTTAAGTGAAAATTACGATAAACCCCGTTTACACAACAGCCTTACGTACCGAAGCAGCAAAGCTACATACCCTTACACGACTTTGCCGTTACAGCTGTAACGCTGTGCTGCCATCTACAGAAATCCCGCGAACAAGTAAACCGCAAGCAGCTTATTTCAAACGACATTAGAATTCCAGCCTTCACGATACCTTTTGCAATATTCGTAATTTTTTCGGGAGCAAATGAAACTCTTCTCTGATTATCATTCACAGTTACATCACGCCATTATCCATTTTTTGGTCGCTTTCTGAGAATCGCGTTTCATATTATCCGGTTCCTCCCCCGTAATGACAGCGCCAACCAACGTAAGGTTGGCAGTGTTAGGAACTACGTGTCACAGCTGATCGGACGTGCGTTTCCATGGCGTTCTGGGACTACAGGCGTTGGTACTTCGGTACGTAAGGTTGATGTGTAAACAGGGTATTACTTTGTCGAAGCAAGTAATGACGGTCGCCATAGGAAGCCTTGGAAATACTACAAAATTTCCGATAATTTTCAGCCTTATTACATATATATTATTATTTCATAACGTCATTGCTAATAATCTGATAACATTATTTTTATAACCTTATTTGAAACAAAACAACCTCATGATGAAAAAAACGCAATTAGATGCTGTAAAAAATCGCAATTAGATTAAACCGCTGGATTAGACATGTAGTAATCTTAAAACCAAGAGAAAAAGAAGTTGGTTCAAATTTATGTATTTAATCAATAGAAGAAGAAATCTTTGCATTTTGGAAAATGGAATATCCGGTGAAACTTATGTAAAAAATAATACTAATAATAATAAATATCTCGGATATTAATGAAAATGAAAACATCTTTTCTAGGGCATTCTACAATATACAAACTCAGAAAAGGATCTATATCAAACTGTTAATAGAATTTCGAGGGGGGAGAACAGACTCTTATTAAATCCGTAATTACGTATATAAAGATTCTTCATCCTCTTTAGGCTATACACAGCTAACAAGCTGCAATATTTTAAGCCGAAAGTGACTTTATTTAAAAGTTGGGACTGGTCAAGAGTGATCTAAATTAATTACCCCATCTTTTTAAAGGAAAGACAACGTATCAGGATGTGGGCTTAATGGCGAGATGTCCTCGCTCGAGTGCTACTCTTGGAGGTGAACAAGCCGGCAAAAAAGAGGGAAATTTATTTACAAGTTTGCCAAAACATTCAAAAGCAAAATGATAAGCTAGATTTAACTAAAAACTTAAGGACGTCCGGTGGTTTCACTCAACTTAAGAGAATTCGACGAAACTTGCTGGAAGCATTAATTATGTTTTCCCAAAAGCTACCTGAATTTTTTCAAAATTATTTACAGCAGATTACTTAGGATATTTGATGTGGAAGTGGGCATGAAATTACATGGGTTCTTATGGGAACGCGAGGTGCGACTATCTTTATTCATCGAAAAGAACGTTTTCTAGTTAAGAATAAGAAAAATAAAAATAATTTAAATCATCAATAGAATAATATAGGAAAATCATTTGATACACTTATTTTTTTTATTTTTATTTTTCTTATTCTTGAATAGAAAAAGGTTCTTCTTGATGAATTAAGCTACTCGTACCTTTAGCTCCCATAAGAACCCATGTAATTTTTTGTCCACTTCTCGATCAAATATCTAAAGTAATCTACGTTATATAATTCTGAAAAAAATCAGGTAGATTTAAGACAACATAAGTAATGCTCTTAGCATGGTTCATCGAATTCTCTTAAGTTGAGTGAAACCACCGAACCTCCTTAAGTCGTTAAGATTAGTATGCCCTTCATTGCGGGGTTAACGCGAAATATGCGATAAAATATCCCTCAGTATATCCAAAGTATTAGTCACGTTTTCGTCGTTGGCATGGGCATGTTTAGATAAAAAATGGCAGTCGAATAACTAAACATATTTATAATGGATGAGTGGATAGTTCGAGATGAAGGTCCGAGAAAATCGTTGGTGATTGTGGAGGGAATAGACTCTTAAGATGAGAAATATTATGAGTCTCAACAGTAAGAGTGTAAAGACATGCATGAGTGTAACAGAAGCAAAAGATGTACACCTGACGATGCCATAAAATTGGTGAAACGCGTAGTGTGTTTAAAAAAATAAGTAGCGAAAGAGTTGTGTAGCGGCACTCTGGAGGATCGCTTAGGAAGAGATACCGTTTCCAAGTCTTAACCTCAGTAACTAAGCTATTGATAGTAAAACAGATATTTTAACTTCCACAGTTAATACAGAATGTAAAATGTTATGACAATTTTTTATCACTAAGAGTTCACAAAAATTCTCAGATTTGAATACGTTGAGAAAATTGTTATTTCTTGAGTAATACGAAACTGATGTCACTTGATTATTCTAAACGAATCGTATTACTAACACAAATGATGTGAGAATTTTATAGCCCCTTCCATGAAATATTTTGAGAATTACACAGATAGATTCATTTTATTAGACTGAACACAGTGAATACCACATTTATGTTAAACTTTGACGAAAAAACTTATATCACTGCTTATGACAGTAATTATACAATTTATTTAACAAATAATTAAACCACAAAAAGGATTCAGGTAATGCGTTTGAAGATGGTGCAACTGCCGAAACTAGTTGTACATTTTGTAATAAACTGTTGAGTTTGCCAAAGTTCGTTTTACTATTAAGGTGGTTCCACCGTAAATGACTTACATGTAATTTTATTCATATTCTGTCACTTGTAGAAAAATTTGTCCTCTATCTGATATGAAAAACAAAATGATACCTTTCCACGCTATTTTATTCTATAATTGAACTTGAAATCACATGGTGTTCAATGGGGGAATGAGGGAAACACGGGGAAAATAGTATTTTTCCATAAAATAAAAATGCCATTTTTGCGGAAAACTTTTTATATGAAGTAAATAATCCAGTGAAATTGAATTAAAATAAAATATAGGCAATTAACACTTTATTTTTTTAGTTATTGAAGAATTATTGCCGTAATTGAAGTCAAAATGCGGTAATTCGTAGGAAATGGCAGTCGGCTCCTATGGCTGGAAAAAAGTGCTCATTTTAAATACATCCGTGGAATAATCTGCATATTTTCTACTTTGTAATAACTAAACAGCTACTTAAAGCTGTCTGTGGGAAAAACACGGGGATTCTAGCTTCACACCACACTCGTAAAAAAATTTCGAATAATTTTGTTTGTGGTTCAAAATCGTTTTCATTTAATGAAAAGTATTCTTCCAGGTCAACAAAGTGTATAAATTGTTGAGGGACGTGGGTGAGGGTTGAGAAATTGACATTTAACATAACTTCTTTAATGCTGTTAAAGATGTTCAAGGAGAAGTTTGATAGAAAAAAGTATAGCCCATTCAGTTTTTATTTTATAACTCTCGCTGCAATGAAAACCTGAGAGATATTTCGTCGCAACATTTTGCGTCAATGCGGCATAGAAGGGCACCTTTGAAAACCTTATGGAAACCATGGATACATTCATATTTACCTGTTCATCACGCCATTCCCTTTCTGAATCGGCTCAGTCAAAGAGCTTAGTCAAGTTCAAAAGTTGAAAATTTCACTTGGTGGAAGGACGTCATATTAATTTAGGAGCTTCCACCGCGACTGTGTGAGTCAAAACAAATACTAAATTCAACATTTTTTTTATATTTTGTCCAAAAAATCCTTTCACCGATGAAATGCGTTACCTATAGAAACCCAAAAGTAAGGTACAAAATATACAGATTATTCCACGAATGTATTTTAAATGAGCACTTTTTTCCAGCCACTGCAGCGCTATTTTCTACGAATTACCGCATTTTGACTTCAATTACGGGATAAATTCTTCAATAACTAGAAAAATAAGGTGGTAAGATGCAGGTTTTTCATTTTTATTCAATTTATCTGGATTATTTCCTTCTTAGAGACAGTTTTCCACGAAAATGGCATTTATATTTTATGGAAAATTAGTATTTTTCCTCGTGTTTCTCTCATTGCCCCATTGAACACCATGTACTTTCAGGTTCAATTATAGAAAAAAATAGCTTGGAAAGGTATTATTTTGTTTTTCATATCAGATAGAGAACAAATTTTTCTACGAGTAGACAGAATATGAATAAAATGACATTTAAGTCATTTTACGGTGGAACCATCTTAAAACGAATCCAACTACACCACAACAGTTATATCAGCTATCAAAAGATTCATTTCATTATTCACGTTTCTGTAAGTTAACATAATTGCAAAAAATTGCAAGTAGACAGAATATGAATGAAATGACATTTAAATCATTTTACGGTGGAACTCTTCCTTATGCGCCGCTCTCCTTGTTTTGCCTGCTTGTCTCTTTCATATTCCTCCCCTGCATTGAATCCGACGGCTCATAGCTATCGATCTTTTTTTTCGCTTCCTCGCGGATGAGGGCTCCGTTTTCATTCGGAGTTTTCAGGGGTTATTTGGAAGCCGCGGTTGGCCCTGTGCTAGGGGGGGAGGGAGGGATTTTAGTGCAGTGAGAGAGACGGAATGAGAGTGAGAGGGGGGGGAGAATTAAAGAATGAAAGAATGAGAGGTATGGCAGGTGTAGGGGGATGAGAAAGAGAGGGGTGAGAGGAAAGGGCGATCATCAACCCGCATGATATTGATCGAGGGAATGTTTCTCGAACGCTCCAAAAACGTTCCGAGTACTTATACCCAAAAATATATATTCATTCATATGCAGCTGATATGAAGATGAAATGGAGGGATAGGAGCACCAATTAAATTAGTTTGAGCGAGATATTTCCCTAGTCATATTGGAGACCGCAACTCTGTACCTGGTATCATTTAAAAAATACAGATCCTTGAAACCGACGCATTCTTTTGTAACCATTCTGTATAATCAGGAATCAACCCTATGATGGTTATTTTGAGAAGGTTGATTTGTTTCCTTCTACCTGTCATGCCTTGAATTCACACGTCATCCACGATATATTTTGTGCTAACCAGATATTCCAACGCGGATACTTTGTAGATATTTCCTTCAATGTGCCCTTCACTATCCGTGGAATTTAGCGGAATGTCGTGGTCTCGTCAAACTTTTTTCAGAGCGTCAAATATCTCTCTTCCAATGTCTTTTTCCCATCGTCTCTGCTTGCATCACGGCTTTTCCTGCAAAATTAAGAAGGACATACTAGGTTCTAAGTTTCACCGACTAATAAATGTGTGATTTTGCATCAGTATACCAGAGGTAACGCAAAGTGGTTACAGAATATTAAGTTTTTGCTCGGTAGAGAAGACAGAATATAATCGAGAATCTGAAAAGAAAAAGTCGGCAATTTTTTAAAAAGTATGCTTATACACGAAATATTTTATATTTAAAACTGCTGTTTCACCCCCAATAGAAGACCTTAACAGCCGAGGGTTAGTCGAGTATAGCTAGCATTACGTGTTTTAACGCCAGGCAGCCTAAAAAGCACGTTAAAACATTGAGAATATCCAACCGATATCCAATTTTAATATAAATCCTTGATCGATGGAGTATTCCACAGGAATAGAGTCGGGTTCAATGGTACGGCACAGCGGTCATAAAATTGATGTGATCAACTCACAAGAATTATCCGTTTTTTTATTAAAAAATTTCGTACATTGCCACACTTTATTCAAAACTTTGACCAGTTGATAACGTATCGAAGTATCGACGACTTGATAACGTATCTCCTAGCTTTAGGCCATAAGATGCCTTATTGAGGTGAAACAGGTCTCAGTTTTAAATGAAGTGTGGAAAAGAACGAATTTTTCAAGTGATAATTTCTTTTGGTCTTCGTTGGGCACTTTTGGCACGGGGGAGCAAACTCGCTTCACGTACCGTACCGCACTGTTTGCTTCGACGACGTAGTTCCAATATCGTCGTCAGAGAGCAGTACCACTGTCCTAATAGTGCGCATAACTGCCACCAGATGGTAGGACAAGCGGTAAGCGGGAAAAAGTGTATCGCGTATCAAATTACCCTGTTCGTAAGCTTTACCGAATCTTGAAATTCAAAGGTTATTAGTTACTTAAGTTATCATAAGCCAATAGTTTCTTTCCTAGAATTCTGTAAAAATAGTAATGAAATAAGTCAAATTATTCATGAGAATAATGAAAATAACATGCGAGAAAATGATGAAAGCAGAACTGGTGATTGAAGTTGTAACCAATGATGATCAGAATTGTTAATTAGAATATTTAGAATAGAAATATAATTAACATAAAAGATACGAATGAGTGTTATATTATTCAGACGCATGTACAATACCTATTTTTGAGATAAATACCTATTTTGTCAACAAAAAATAAAATTTACATAAACGGAATATTCATTTTTTTAAACTATTGTACCTTATTCTCCTTTTTTATTCAGATTTATTTGGGAATATAAATCGGTCTAAGAAGTTTTCAATTCCAGCGTGTGGTCCGAAGCAAACCCAATTTTTTATTTAATTAAATAACGGATATCTACCACTTCCACGAAGTCATGCATGAAACAATCAAATCTATTCGCTACAATTAATTTATATTGCTCCCCTTTTATTCCTTTAATCGAACACCTTGATGACATCCGTTAAATGAGCTCGTTGCGGGTGACAAAATCCCTCAGAATCCATTCAAACGGGTAGCGAGCGCTGTTAAAAAAGAATGCTTCCCAGCCAAGAGTTGTTTGCAAGTCTCCAGCGAAGACGAGCTCCTGTGTATATTATTGTTGCCAATGGTTCCCAGGGGCTGTCTTCCTCTCTCTTTTTGCAAGTGTCTAGTAGGTGGCGAGGGACGGAGGGGCAGGGGGTGGGGGGTGGGAAAGGAGGTGTGTGATAACGTGCAGGTGCTGTGGACGTCTTTCCGTCTCCCGAACCCGATGCGGGGGGCGGACACACGCAAAAGAGATCGCTCACACGTGGATGTGCGGTTTTTGGACCCTCACCACATTCAGTGCCCCATCCTATCTTCCCTCCACCCCTCCCTCCACCCCCTCTTTCTGCCGGGGGTGGCGCTACGCCGCCTCATCGGCGATCCCATCAATCACCTTCAGGCGATGATGAGTGGGGAAGATGGGGGACAACACACACAAAAGGGGGTGTGGGGGATAGCGGGAGGGGGCACTGAAATTCGCGGAAGTATAGCAGAGAGGGCCACAAGAGGGGTGTGGTGTCCTTAGATGGAAAGGTATGATATGGAAGTGGAGAAAGACATTCCCCCAACCCTCTCCCACCGCCCGTCCCTTCTTAAGGTGGTTTGAGCGAGATAGTTCCCTAGTCACAATGGAGACCATATTCAAATTTTATTTTTTTTAATTTCACCGTCCGTAAGAAGTATGAAATAAATATTGTAATATTAATGGCGCAAAGATATAGTTATATACGACCAAAACTCCCAGTAATTAAATACATAAAGCTACATGAGTGTCTAACTTGACTCATTTTTTCCCGCCTTACGGCTGAAAACCCTTCAAAACAGCAGGTTTTATTTGCGATTCTGTCAAATTTACTGTGGTGTGTAATAGATTATTTTTTATAGATAGTCCAGACAACAAGCAATCTACACACAGTTAGTTTTTTGACGAAATCTAGGTGCTAGAAGTTCTTAATTTGATTAATATTCTCCCTCTGGAGGGCGCAGCCATAATCTATCCCAAGTTAAACTGCTTTTATTTTGAGCCAAATTGCTCGAAAAGTAGTTCGACAAGGGGGTTGATATTTTGATATCATAGGAAAGATGAGTTTTTTCTTTAAAATTAGGCCAAATTCATCAAATTCTAGGTGAAGTGATTTTTCGCTCAAACTTCCTTTAAGCACCATTCGAGCATAGGGCACTTCTTCTATATGTTTGCACGCGATATTTGGGAGGGAGGCAATGGCGGGGATTTACTAAAGACAACAAAGCCAAAGAGTGTGAATGTGAAGTCTGTGACTCTCTACTTAGTGTCAGACACATCATAGTCAACGGTGAAAAATATCGGGAGGTGCGCGGCAGACTCAATATTGAAGGTGACATGGACTCTATCCTCGGCAAAAATACTCAAAGCATCGGCTGTGTGATAATTTTTCTCAAAGAAATTGGCTTATTACACCTTGTATAATGAAAAAGTGTAGATATGTGATAAGATAAGGGGCCTTGTGTGGTGCTAATAACCCCGCTGTTGACGCACCCTTATAAAATACTACTACCAAAGAGTGTAAAACTCTCTCAATTACGGTATATGAACTAAAAACGACTGCGTGCCTGTTTCAAGTATGGATGGCACAAACGACTCAATTAATTTAAATCGTTATCTACTCAAAAATAAAATTTATAATATTTTCAGAAAAGAATTTTTATTCTTCCTATACTCGGAATATTTAAGATTTACCATAGTGTTTTCACAATAGTTTGATTTAGTGTGAATTATACAAATAATATCGATCATCATAGTGGTTCACATTTGAGCAATACAAAGAATTCTACTATTGCTAATTATTTAAGTTTAACTTTCTAATGTTTTTTTTAACTAGTTCTTTTTAAAAGTATGTCATCAATTTTATTCAGGGAAACTTGTTCTCATATCGGATAGAAAACAATTGCTGGTGTTTAGGTCCAAGGTTTTTATTTCCTGGAGGGTAACGAGTAGGGCGAGGGAGCCAAGGAAGGAAGCGAAGGTGAGTTCACATCGAGTGGTGATAAAGGATCCAAATCAGTCTCCGAAGAGCATCCAATAGCTTACTTGCTCTCTGTATATCTCTCACGCAGATCCGTCTCTCTCTCTCTCTCTCTCTCTCTCTCTCTCTCTCTCTCTCTCTCTCTCCTCCTATTGGAGAGAACCATCTATTCATCTTTCCACCGCTGTGCTTCAATGGTTCCTTAGGAGACTCCCTTGACGATGCCCTCGGGCAACATTATTGTGCATCTTTTTCTCCTAATGTCACACAGTAATCATAGTTGTATACAATCACATCATCCAGCTATAAAAATGGCATCTGTTCAAAATGAAATATCCAGCTAAAATAATTGCAGAATTATATACAATTTCAACCCGTGATCATTCGATTTCGAAAATCCGTCGGCGAATCAACAAATAAAAGTATAATACCGTCCTTACCTGATAGATGCCTGAAATGTGATACGTCTGGTTCGCGATCACAGCTGATAAGGGACTCCCAAAGGGCAACAACCGCCCCGCACTCCCCCCTTCTTTTGGAAGCCACCTGTGAAGTTACAGCGTGGGAAAGCGATGAGTGAAATGTGATACTTATGATGATGCTGAATCGAGAAAAAATATCACTTTACTCCGACCCCCTAACTATGAGCGCTGAGGCGAGGGTGGGGGGAGAGAGAGAGAGGGATGGAGGGGATAGCAAGAGGCAGGCCAAGGACGCGTAGCCGCTGGACTGCCGGAAGCGCCAGCGCTCGGCGTAAAGGCCTGTGGAAAAAAGCGCTGGACATCGCCTTTGTTTTACACGACTACAGTAATTGTATTAAACTTACTCACCAACTTGAGGAGTATCTGCATTGAAAGTTAAACGATGCAGCTACAACTTATATCAAAGCTCATTTTCTTATCACTTCTCATAGACGAGTAGCATTTCCGCGAAATGATCAATTTTAGGCAAGTTAACTAATTTTTTCTCCGATGTGGTTGACATCATGTAAACGCCCTATGAAATACGTTCTAGCAACATCCCTCCTGCGCCAAACGGTGAAAACAGTATTTCTTTATCTATTAACATGGCGATTTTAAAGTCAACGGTCTGAAAGATGTAAAATTTCCTGGCGTGGTATCCACAACCATAAGTAAATGATGCTTCCTATAAATGAAGTAAAAACAGATTAGAGTTCCGATTCTCTCTTCGCATGCGCCGATGCACTACGTTATTTATCCCATTGATGTGACTTGAGCATAACTTCAGGTTGTGAAAAAATCATGAAGGAGTGCGAAATCAACCTCACAACTACCACCGGAGTAAGGGTACAATTTGAATCGACCGAAATAGCGGCTCCCTCGTTCGAGCATCGGCCGTAACAATCTAGTGTTCGCTGCCGAGGCCCCTGAAAGGAAGTCCAACCCCTCCCCCACTAGTGAAAGCCACCTGGGTAAAAGCGAAACTGGGCGAGGGTAGATAATAACAGATTAGGTGAAGGAGTGATCCTCTCGGGTTACCCCCTTATCTCTCTCGCTGAATGAGTCCCTCGCAGATGAATGTCGTCGCGCCCAGAAATAAGGAACGAAGAACTTTTTTCTTGAGGGGTCTTCCGGGAAAAATCGGTTTGGACACGCCAATTGTTCAGATCCGACTAAGGTATCACCCTAAAATCTGACGGCTTTATTGTTTCCAGCTGAGTTATTGAGAGGGATAGCTGGATGGAAGAACTGCCTGTAAGGCAATTTCCACATACCCTGGAAATGATATTTTACCATTCATCACGATAACCTGAATCTAGCCTCGTATTGCCGGTAATAATTATTTGTCATCACAAAGCGAATGAGTGAATGGAATCATACCTCTATTTGAAGCGAAGGCAGGTTGAAACACGGAAATCGATTTCCATTGAAATGTAAAGAGTAGCAATATTTCAAAATAGGTATATCACTACTTGCAGGGCATCTTTCGGCTTTCGTCTTACTTCCGAATCATCCGTAAACATTTATGACGCAAGTAAACAATGAACATTGTAAATTGATATATCGAGATAATATTGTCAAAATTCGCAGCGGCAAAGATGGGTAGTGCACCAATCCGCGAGTTACTGCACGCCGCACCGCCAGCTGCAACGGCAAAATAACTTATCCGGTGGCACCATTTTTGACATTCCTTCACACGTTTGAATTTTTTGATTGGATATGTGTGTTCATATCTTTGAAAGTTCGTAAGTCGGATGATCGTAAGTCGAGGACTTACTGTATTCACTTTGGAGAAACTAACGACAGGAATTTAAGGTAAAATGGTGCACGGCTTACATGAAAATCTAGAGGATTCGTGTAAGCCGCGCACCCCCATTTTTTCACAGGCATTTTCGGAAAAAAAGGTGCACGGCTTACACGAGTAAATACGGTATTTATAAATATATATATATTAGTGGACAGTGCAACTACTGCAGTTTCATTAAATTACTGAAATGCTGTTCCACCACGTAACGCCAGATATGGTCGAATATTTGAATTAGGTTGTACTCGGATTAACAGTTTTTAAGCGTCGCCTTCGATTACGAACTACGTGGGATCGGCTTAGTCGCGCAGTGAGTAGATATTAATTCCATCGTTTTGATTCCATATCACTTTTTTATTGCAATAACTGCGAGTACTTCCTGCTTATGTACAGGAAAAATGCTGGACCGTTCAAATCGTCTCTCTTTCATTAAATACCATTCCCCGTTTGCATTTTCATCATTCAGGAATATAAATAAACATCGCATCACCGGGGCTTGAAACATTCCGTTCGGGCGCACTTCCCGTTATACTTCCCCCCTTCCCCAACAAAAAATCCATCCCTCGCTTCTTCGGTGTCCACTTCACGGTCCGTAATTCCGACTCCATCCCCTCCCTTCTCTTTACCGTCCTGTGCTGCTGAAACTGTTCCACACCTCCACTCCCACCCCACTTCATCACCATGATTGAAAATCCTCCCTCCCTGCCTTGTGATCTTTTTGCCTCACTATTTCCCTCCTTTCTAGCAGGAAAATATTCCACGCTTTAGTAATAATTAATGAATGCGTTTATTTCAATGCGGAAAACGCTATCTGTCGTCTAATATCTGTTATTTTTGTTTTTATTTTTTTCTTTTTATTGCACGAATATATACATTTTGCCATCATAGATTACAAATAACAGAGATATTTCGTACATTTTGGAACAATTTAAAAAAAAAATTAAAAGATTCAATCATAATTAATGGATTCATATACAATTTACATCGTAATTTAACACATTTTTAGTGATATCCTCAGTAATTTTCGCATATATTGAACATTATGGTGAAGTACGCTCGCTCGGGTGTTTCACATCCTGAGTGATTCACAAATGCGTTAATTTTTATTTCGTCCACATTATCAATCCCATATATACGTATATAATAGCTGCGTTAAGAGGCTTGGTTATCATTATATAAATTATACACTATAGTAATGTATCAACCTAATAAAAGGTTAATGTATTTTTTTTCCTTTTTTGAAAAACGGCATGTTATCGCAACCAACCGTAGTACTGGGTTGGAATAGCTGAAAAGTATACCAAATTATTTAACATCTGGCAACCAATGCGCAACTTTGGATTCAGATAGTACATGGATAGATGAGTCTAAAAAGCCCGGGAAACACATTTTCCTGGCCCTCTAGCGGTATTGATGACGTAATCAATATGGCCACCAAAGTTTTGTGAAACGCTTCTACATTTCTCTACATAAATCGGGTTTGTATTTTAATATTAACCCATATTATTAGTGATTATTAATTGAGAGAAAACGTGCTTTCCAACAGTATATTTGACATCGTTTTTTAGGTTGATAATACCAGAAATATTTTTAACTATATTTTTAAAATTTATTTTTATTTTGATATTTTCAAAACATTTTGCTAAATAACTTGGAATCCGTTACATGTATCTGAAAACTTGCCCTATCCATTTTTGGTCAGAAAATTACCTTATTAGCGTTATATATGACTTATATTTATCACAAACAGTTGCTTAAAATTTGCCAAAACAATGCAGCGTAGCACAGCGAGTCGTTATGGCAACAATGTAATTTATATGTGTTCAGTAAAGTTATAGAGTGGCTTTATAACTGTTTAAGTGATAAATGTAATTATTGTAATTTTTAATGTATACGTAAAAAAACGGCAGCTTTTTTAGGGTTTATTTCTTTATATCCTAGGCCCCTCGAAATTACATTTTTGGGGGCAATTTCAAAAATGTATAAATTAATAAAATAGAATAAATATGTAATATTCCATTCAGTATCCATTCCATCCACGTCATATGATCGATATCATAGTACTGGCTACGGCAAAATTAAATGTAAATCAAACACCCGTGATTACATGTGACCAACTATTGTATGCTATTGGGAAGCAACTACATTGGAGATTTCCTGGCAAGTTTGGCGAGGAATTCATCATACTCATGATTGGTAGTGGCCTTTACATATAAATGA
This sequence comes from Pyrrhosoma nymphula, assembly GCA_963573305.1. Lineage (NCBI taxonomy): Eukaryota > Metazoa > Arthropoda > Insecta > Odonata > Coenagrionidae > Pyrrhosoma > Pyrrhosoma nymphula. The sequence continues at coordinate 14,360,503 of OY754327.1, forward strand.
TGACCATTAACTTACTTGGAAAGTGGTTAACTGGCAGTGGATGGACTGAATTAGTAACAACCGATGGTATTGCAAGTTCTGGTGTTGCAGAATCCTGCCTTACATCGTCGCATGCAAAAAGATCTCGGTATGCAAATGAAGTTTTTATTTAACTGCCTTGCATTGTCTGCAGGTAAAAGCACTCAACAAATTATATGTGAAACAAATTTTAGCATCAGTGGCGAAGGCATTGAACCGTGTATTTTGTCGAAAACATCTGAATGTCCTTAGTTTTAATACTGGAACACAGTCATCAAACTGGAGTCCCTTCTAGTGCAAATTGTATTGAGTATTCGTACCTCGAACTTTACAATGTACGTCAATACTTTGGCTCAGTTATGTCCGTTGACATTTGCGTTGGACGCAGTCCACTATTCTTGTTGGTTGCCAATATTCGTGCGTTCTCTACAGGACCTGTCAGAAGAACATCCAGATATACACGCTGAATTTCTTCGTGGCAACTTTACGAGCAGCAAAACTACTACCACGTTTTCTGCAATAGCTGACGATCATCATCATGAACACAATAACAATGTTATAAAAGGGTGAATGTGGAGCTATTGGAATCCTTGATAGTAAAAATGCTCTGCTTAAGTAGATGGTAGCAGGCCCTGGGATCAGTTTTTTTAATTGAGGATTTTGAAGGGAAATCAAATTTAAAAGATTAGAAAAACGTAGGCGCAAAGCATCATGAAGATAAGAATGCATTTGAGAAACGGATGGATCTTGGCCCATGCCAAAGAAATGATGATGCTTCCTCCGTAAAATGACTTAAATGTCATTTTATTTTTATTCTGTCTACTTGTAGAAAACGTTGTCCTATATTTGATATGAACAACAAAATAATACTTTTCCACGCTATAATACTCTCTAATTGAACTTGAAATTACAAGGTGTTCAATGGGAGTATGAGAGAAACACGGGGAAAAATAGTATTATTCCATAAAATATAAATGTTATTTTAGCGGAAAGCTATTTATAAGAAGGAAATTATCCAGAGAAATTGAATAAAAATGTAACATAGGCATCTTACCACCTTATTTTTATAGTTATTAGGGAATTACTGCCGTCATTGAAGTCAAAATGCAGTAGTTCGTAGGAAATGGCGCTGCATTCGGCTCCTATGGCTGGAAAAAAGTGCTCATTTAAAATACATTCGTGGAATAATCTGCAAATTTGGTTCCTTACTTTTGGGTTTCCATAGGTAACGCATGTCATCAGTGAAAGCAGGATTTTTTGGACAGAATATAAAAAATGTGGAAATTAGTATTTGTTTTGACTCACACAGTCGCGGCGGAACCTCCTTAACCAAACTAGGAAATCCGTTTGAAGAAACCGATTTGGTGTCAATAGGGAGCAACAAACTAATTCCAATTGTCGAAGATGTCAAGTGTGTTTCGGAGTCATTTACTGTAGGACTGCAACAGTATAACGAATATGTCGTGTCCCGTCTCGATCACGTTCAAAATTCAATTCATGAATTTATTCCTCGAACCAATATTCACATCTTCAAGACTATAACAAGAGAAACAGATAAGGCAAAGTCCAAGTTTGCTAACTTGCGTAAAGACTCGAACTTGTTCTTCAGATTGTATGCCGCATCTGAAGCACATCCCGATGGCAACATTGATGATTTCTTTTCGCATGAAAACCAAATGTACCCACCATCTATTTCAAATGATGGAAAACCAACTAACCAACCAACAAGTCGGATATTATTGAATGCATTCAAACAAAATGTGACATCAGCTTTAATCACAGCCAACCAAATGTAACAGCGAAAATATTTGATGGAGCAGCCGTAATACATACTATGCCTAATCTTGGTATTGCTACAACATTTTCCGGATACTACAAACATTTTTTCAAACCATACTTCACTAATTAACTGAGTAATAGTTCACAAATAGATATTGTATTCGACAGATATACTTGTAACAGTTTTAAGGCAGATACCCGAGAAACAAAGGGAAGTGGCATAAGTATTAATGTCTCAGACTCAACTGCAATTCCAAAAATATTTAAGCAATGCCTATGTGTCAACGAAAACAAGGCACAATTGTTCCAGTTTCTATCTAAGAAAATGGAGGGAGGTGAGTATCCAGGAAAACATGTTGTCTGTACTTATGATGACCGAGTCCTCTCGTCAACATCTATGGATATATCAAGCAATTCCCCCGCATCACACGAAGAAGCAGATGGCCGCCTTACTTCTCCATGTTTAAGCACGCAGTAGGAAAGTGGACGTATTTGCATCCACACTCTTCGTAATAAAAACTGTGGACTCAGATGGAGTGGTTATTTATAATATCACTGTTCCAACAAATACAAGATATTGATGAACTATGGATTGAGTATGGGTGTGGGAAATAAAGAAAATGTATCCCAATTCATGAGATTTGTGCCAAACTCTCACCGGAAATTTGCAGAAATTTGTAGGCATTTCATTCTGTAACTGGTTGCAACACAGTTTCCACATTTTGTGACGTTTGGCAAGAAGACAGCTTGGAATGTCTGGACGTCATTTCGTGGAATTGATTGTGTATGGCATCAGCTCTGTATAGGCATATCTGATATTAATGATGAATGTCATGATCTGTTGCAGCGATTTGTTATTCTACTTTATGATCAAGTATCAGATCTTCAGAGCGTCGATGATTGCAGACGATTGTTATTTACAAGAAAGAATCGAGTAATCGAAAACGAACCTCCAAAACCGATGCTTTGTGACCCAACGCATCAAACGAGCTACTCTCCAAGCAAGAATTAGGAACAACAGACTCGTTGCACGATACACAATACCTTCGCCAACCAAGTGGTGATGGATAGTAATTTAAGGAGGATCATACTGGCCTGTGTGGATTCCAGACGTGTCAAAACACTGTGTACAACTTACTTCTTGTACTTGCCGCAAGCGCTGCACATCTAGTAAATGTGTTAAAATGGGAATAAGATGTACGAAACTTTGTGTATGTGAAGGACAGTGCTCCGACAGTGATCGGTAATCACAAGTGAATTTACAAAAATCATTTGGATATTATTGCATATGACAGCAATATATTATTTTATTAGAATATTATGGCTGACATTAGTGTATTTGACAATGTATACGTTGAATTTTGATATAATTTGATAATATTGTGTTGTACATTCTTTTGTTTCTCATTCTTGTACTTTATTTGTGAAAAAAAGTAAAGGGCAAATTTTCAGCTACATTTAACGGATTCCAATTTACTTAGCGAAATGTTGCGAAAAAATCAAAATAAACATTTTTAAAAACATATATATTTACAAATATTTCTGGTATTATTAACCTAAACAATGGTGTCAAATATACCGTTGGAAAGCGCGTTTTCTCCTGATTAATAATCACTAATAATATATTTTAATATTAAAATACAAACCCGAGTTATATAGGGAGATGTAGAAGCGTGTCACAAAACTTTGGTGGCCATATTGATTACGTCATCAACACCGTTTGAGGGCCAGGAATATTTATGTTCCGTGAAGTTTTTTTTTCAGCTATCCCACCCCACTATAGTGGTGCAACAAATTTTATATTTATTTTAGCCATGTTCACTTGGTCTCCAGGGAGTTCATACGTAATAAATACGCCGCCGCATGTTATGGCACAAGCTGGGAGATAACGGGACATCCACAACTCACCCTCATCATTTTCCTTCGACATGAAAACGAAGTATTCACCTGATTATTTAAGGCTTTCCGATTTCCAACCTAAGCAGGAATTAAATGTACTTGCACCTTTCGGCAGATTTTTAGTTCAAGCCAAATGGACGCCACTGAAGGTCGTATCCCTGTGTCTGTTTTTCTTTTTTTACTATCCCCTTTCCTCCCTTTCGATATACTCCTTCAACATATTTTCTAGAAATCTTCCTGAGTTTTTCTCGCGCATGTTATCCCTGCGCTGTTTTTCTATGTAAAAGTTTAGTTTCTGATCAGTAATCTGACCAGTATTCTGGTAAGCATGAGCACTTTTATCATTCATCACACATCTGGATTTGCACTTTTGAGTATTATCTAAATGTATTTAATATTCCATAATTTACAATATTTCTATTTTTTTACAAATATATTAATGAGATTGCGAAACAAGCAAATTTAAGTCTGCAGTATAATATATACGAAAGGGATTAAAAAGGAATCTTATGGCTTTTCCAAGTTACAGAATGAAGAAGAGAAAACATTGGCGTCAAATTCGATACAGAAGACAGATAATCGGACATCGGATAATCGGATAAAGTGACCGTGACACTATCACTTGATCAATACATGTCAGTGAGTGATGATAGGTGTAATTGTTTTTGGCAAAAATAAGGAAACGTTGTGGTGGAAGAAAATTTGTCGCAATAACGTGGACATTAGGTCTGAAAGCATTTTCCTCCAGATGTAGTTTCTCAAATAAGGTGGTTTGAGTGAGATAGTTCCCTAGTCATAATGGAGACCATATTCAAATTAATTTTTTTATTTCAGCGTCTGTAAGAAGTATGAAATAAATATCGTAATATTAATGGCGCAAAGATAAAGTTATTTTTGTCCAAAATTCTCATTAATTAAATGAATAAAGCCACAGAAGTCTCTAACCTGACTCATTTTTTCCCGCCGTACGGCTGAAAACCCTTCAAAACGGCAGGTTTTTTTGCGATTCTGTAAAAGCTACTGTGGTGAGTAATAGATTATCTTTTATAAATAGTTGAGAAAATATGTTTTCTATACACCGTTAGTTTTTTGACGAGATCTAGGTGTTATAAATTCCTATTTTCTTCAATATTCTCCCTCCGCTCAGCCATGATCTATCCCATGTAAAACAGTTTATATTCTCAGGCAAATTGCTCGAAAAGTAGTTCAGCAAGGGGTTCTTATTTTGATATCATTGGAAAGATGAGAGTTTTTTCTTTAAAATTCATCAAATTGTAAGTGATTTTTTGCTCAATCTACCTTAAATGAGCATTCAAAAAGCGTAACATTTCCTAAGGGGAGGTTGGGAGCTGCTTTTTACTTTCATTGATGAAACGGTAGTGCGTTCACACCTTTACATTGATTACATATATGCATCTTTATGCATATAATATAAAAATTCAGCCTGCGTATGTTCGTGCACGCAAAACTCGAAAAGTATTCATCCGACTGCGATGAAACTTTGGTAAGTTTCTGTGTGCGCGCACACGAAGGTTTTTGACTTATAAAAATAGCTATTTTTGCAGTTGTTTTTACCCAATTATTGGTAACTTTTACTCCTGTATGAGAAAAGCATTGATTTCGGTGCATACGTTTCTTTTTGTGCTTTTTAAAAATTAATTGCACTCAAGATATTGGATAAACATTTCTATCAAAGAACGCATAAAAGAATTTAATATCTAATTATTTCATTCAATTTTCTTATACACTTCAATTTTGTACAAGTATTGCGTTTTCATCTCTAAATTCATCAATTTTTATTTCTTTTAAACAACAGAAATTTCCTTGGCAACGAGGCGTGAATATATATTTAATAGCGATTTGATGAATGGCTATTCACTCCTGCAGAATTTAAAGGCCAGGTTAAGTGACCAATTTGATAGTTGTAGTCAAACGACTACAGTTCCCCGTTCACCTTGCCTTCTCAATGACTATCAACAAGGCTCAAGGTCAATCGCTTCAAGTTTGTGGTTTCAATCAGGAAATTCCATGCTTTTCAGGTGGTCAATTATATGTTGTATGCTCATTAGTGGGACATACCAGTAATACCAAAGTCAACACCAGTTGATGAACTCAACGCTTGCCTCAAAGCGTCGCTTCTTTGGAGACATGCGCAAACTCACGTTAACGACCAATATGCGCCTAAATCTGCAGCGCAATGTGTCAACCATATTTTCAGAACAGCTATTGCACATTGATAATATAAAATTACCAGATAATGCCGAAAAAATATATTTCATGGTCAATTGCATGCTCACGAGTGGGATTTGTTTTTGCATAGGGCGATAAGACCAAAAATATTGTATATCCCAAAGCACTTGAATAAATGTTTTCAACAATAATTTAATACACAAAAAATCATTGTCTTTCATTTATTTTGTACATATAAATGTGTATGCTTTGTATATGTGTGCCTACTTACAAAGAAAAAGAGGCAGTGTAACGCATGTCGGGCACAACTAGTTAGGTACAAAAGTAAGTGCAATCTTATACGAAAATTTTATTGAAATTCGAGCTCTATCTGGATTGTCGTATTTAGTAGTTCTTCATAAAACTTTCAAATTCCTTGGAAAGGGATTTGTGGGCAACAGACGGCACTGAAATTTCGCAACCATGACATACCACAGGTTTACATATCTAAAGAGTGCTATTTGATTATTAATATTTATAATTGAAAAGATTACATGTGTAACAAGGCAAGGCTACAATTAAGATTACTGACAATTCAATAATTCAGGATATTAATATTACTGGAATTTATCCAACGGTGGACAAAAAACTGACAGGCTTCCATGGTAAAAGTAATATTATACAGTATATTCCAAGCAAACCAGGTGAATACGATATCAAAATCATTTCACTGGTAGATTCATGAACCTTTTACACTAAATATTGAGGTTTATTAGGGTAAACAACCTAAGGACCTTTTGAAACAGAGTTCACCCAATCCGAAACTGTGAAGCGATTATCAATTCAATTTCTAAATTCTGGATTTAACAAAAGGATATCTGGTACACGATAAATAATTTGGCACAAGAATGACATACTATAAAGAGACAACTATAATTTGGACGATCAGAAAAAAACTTTTTTTTTTAAACTTACAAATATGTCCCATGTGCTGAAAAAAAGTGAGTTTACTTAATCTATTCAAATGAGTTAAATTCAATTCTATGCGATACAATAAATTATACTGTTTGGTAAGAAAGACTATTGCTAAATATTTGAGTGCACTCATCAAATTAATCATGCATCATCCTGGATGTTCGACTCCCAGCGACCAAAATCTTGTATTTAGCATAGGCGACCGTACTCAAGGGTTAAATTACATGGTTTTAAATACAAATTGGATTAAACATCGGGAAAATAGTATATTTTATCTGATATTAATGCCTTTTATGCAAAACACTGTTAGTAAGAAGATCATTATCAATAAAATGGTAATAAAATGGTAACACAATATAGGTACCAGCCCATCATTATTTTTGAGTTAGCAAACTTTTTGCAGACAATGAAGTCAAAATGCGTTTACTCAATGGAAATGGCACAGCAGCAAACTCCCATGGCTCGAAAAAGTGCTTATTATAAATATACTAGAGACGAATCTGAATATGCTACATGACTTTAATTTTTTTAAGAAGCTTAGAAACTTTACAATAGGATAAACAGATCTCAATTAATGCCTGATGATGGTGATTATTCACTGAAACCCGGGTCGCTTAATTTAAATAAAAGTGGTTTTAGTAACAGATATTCATCGACAAACATTATAATGGAATACTACAAATTTAATTATGAACTAGTGAAAATTGTAGGTATTTTCTTTCAATTCATTATTTGTTTCCATTCACACTGTAGCCTTGGAACCAACTTAGATGGAAAAGTTAAAGGCATTTTCAGGAATAAATCTTGCACCACAGGTGCTCCGCTTGCTGAAGTTATCTGCCTCTGCCAGCAAAAGATACGTTACTAGGCGACAGAGCCATGTTTCAAAAAACGCGACCATTAAGTGAGCCTCCGAACCGAATTACCTCGCAACACATAAGAGCTGAAATGGTCGCCTTTTTTTTATTGAATAACTTCACCAGGATTTCGCGCAACCGATTCCGAACAATACATGCGGGTGTCCTGTTAACAAGGACGCCAGTCCCACGGCCAATTTAGCGGTTCTAGTCCGCAGCAAAAAAAAAGGTGAGCGCTGGAGGCATTTTTTTGTTCGTGTGGCGATGTTACCTCAGCAACGAGGAAGGTGGGCGAGAGGTGGTGGGGGGGAGGGAGGCAGGGAGGTGGCTGGGGGGCAGGGAGGGAAGGGAAAGGGATAAATGAAATAGCGCCTCGTATCGGTGGGGTGCGTTCGATTCGCTTTTCAAAGTCACGGATTTCTTCCTCGAACTGAATAATACCTTCCTAACCTACGACTCGTCTTTCGCCTGGACTGGGGCGTGTGAGGAAGGACGCATTCACCGATGACCCGAGTTGTCTGGGGTCGGCGCGAAGAAGGAAGTTCGGACGGAATCGTAAGATGGAATCGGACGATGGTGAATCATTCATCTCTCTTTCAGGTGGAACAGGGCGACTATTTGGTGAGGTGTCTTCAGTGTGTTGTACCTGCCTCTCCTATCATCAGTCCCTCAAAAACACAAGCCGAAGCAGTAGCCACTCCTCTGCTGTGGATTCCACGAGTCTCGAATTGACCGGGCGCAGACTATATTCGCGATTCCTACATGCAGTATGGGTTTAGGATTGCATGCACGAAATATGCTAAAGGCTAAGGTTTTAAGGAAAACAAGCTCTAAAGGACCAAGAGCCAGCCGCTGGTGTCGCTCATCAGTTCCCAAACTACTCAGCGAGGTAACTTGCCATTGATAATTTGTGATAACGACTTGTAATAAAAACTATTATTTTTATGATTTCTAAGAGCATGTGTAGCATTTGAAACTTATATATCACTTAAGTTAAAATACATAAGATAAAACTTGATTCTTGTGCACCTGTTATAATAGTAGTTGTGCAATTTAACAATATTAGTTTTCAGGTTTCCATGGCCTCGATCAGTCTACATGGTTTATGGGATTTCGACTCATTCGTTGGCTTGTCTGGACAACAGTTTTGCTGATATTCCAGTCAGTGTCTTCAGGTCGAAGATTTCAGTGGAAGAAATCAGCGTCTTCGTCCTGCAGAAGCTGACTGGAATAACTGTTGTCCTGACAAGCCAACGAATGAGCTGAAATTCTACAAGCCATACAGGCACCAGCTGGTTCTAACATTTTTAATTAAATAAAAATGGCAAATGATGGTGACAAATACTCATATATATTAGTTACTGGAATCAGTGGTTTTCTGCCATTTTTAATTACTTTTGGAGTGTATATTTTTAATTTTTAATGCAAGTTTCATTATTTCCTAGCTCATATGATTCTACTTGGAACGAGGCTGCGATGCAGTTGACAGCTCCATCTCAAAGGACAGGAAGATTACACCAAAGTCTCCGGAGAAATCACTTTCGAGTTTTCTTCTTGCGACTGGTCTTGTCCCGTATGCATTCGGAATTGCGGCTTGGAAATGGAAATTTTCGCTCGTGGTAAGCCATGTCTTTCTTTATTAAACCCTCTATTTGGATCTACTTTCCCTCACTGAAAATATAATAGAAATATATTTCTTAGTAATATCCTTTACCCTCGGCTAACCTATGGAACCTCGGTCAGGTCAGTCATCCAAATTGTCTGCACATTCTAACACGGCAAGGAGAATCAGTGATATTATTTTTTGTCGTTCATTAATAAGTGACTCAAATATGTTGAAAAAATCTCTGATATGGGGCATTTGCCTCACATTATTGAGACATTCGGTCAAACATGGGCTAGAAAGTCGCTGGACTAATGGGACGACGAATAATATTTTTCAAGTACGTGGTATTAGCATTTCCTCTGTCAAAGAGGCATGGGGAGTTAACTTTCAGTGGATCGTTGATGAATAAATACGATAGACTTTACTCTTATATGACATTCAATCCCTTTGCGTGCAACATTAAGATTTCCTTAAATAAAATCGGTGCGTAACTAGATCTAATATTTCGTTTCTCACGGAAAAATCGGCGTTTCGAAATGCTTTCGGGCACCGGGCGGACGTTCGCCTCGTTAGGTCTCTTCCTTCCGCTGGCCTTCGCTCCACTAACGACTCTGCGGGGTATATAATAACATGCGTCCGTCGAGAGGCGCCAGTTGCTATGGCGTGAAATTGCGTCGCAGCGGTCTCTGATCGGCGACCCCCGTCTCGCAGTTGACTCGAGGTGTTTGGAAGGAGGAAGAAGGGGGCACTCGGCGAGTTATTTGTCGACGGAGGGGTGGGTACATGCGAGGGGGGGGGAAAGGGGGGCGGGGGAAGGGACGATTTTGTTGAGGGACGGGTCGGGAGGGGCGGATGGAAAACGGCGGCGAGCTTTCAAGGTAGTTTGAGCGAGATAGTTCCCCAGTCATAAAGAACTCTATATTCCAATTTTATATTTTAATTTCAGTGCCTGTAAGAAGTGTGAAGTATATATTGTAATATTAATGGTGGAAAAATATAGTTAAGCATGGCAAAAATTCTCAGTAATTAAACAAATATATCTTTACAAGTCTTTAACTTGACTCGTTCATTTATTTCAAGTATTCTACCAGCTGATTGGTAGGTTCTTGGATAGTCCCCATTCTGCATCCCAACCGCATAGACATTGTCTCGCTTTCCCTCCTTAGGATGGCGCGCTACTAGATCCCTCTTCAATTCTTCATATCTTCTACTTCCTCCTATTACGTCCAGAATTCCTATCCTCCTCTTTCCTCTTCCACGCTTCCCCAGTGTTCTCCCCTCTATCACTCTCTTCAACATGCCCTCTCCTCTCTAAACCTCCTCCATCCATCTCTTCTATCTTCTCCGAACCTCTTCCACAAGCTTCCTCTCCTCTCCGACCATATCCAATACCTTCTCGTTCGTTCCATTTCATTGGAACGAACGAGAAGGTATTGGATTCGTTCGTTTCATTTAGCATTTCCACAATGTGATTTCTCATCTGAAAGACTGTTTGAAAGATTGTTGGGTGTCTTTATATTCAGTTATTTGGATTGTCATTGATAACACTTTTTAGGCTTTTTAGCCTCTCCTTTGCGTGAAATATTGATTTGCATATACATAGATATATTGTATTTTTATACAAATAATCTTTGTTTTAAACCTCACTCTTTTCTCCTGAATAAGAATTTCTGCAAGATATACACCAAAGATGGTGAAATTCACCATGAAAAAATCATTTGACTTGACCGGGATTCGAACCCGGATCTCCCAATTGTCGTTCAAGTGTGTTAGCCAGTTACAGCACCAAACCATCTAAATTCAAGGGGGATTTCAGTAGAGAGGGTTTTAATGCGAACAAGATGTTCTCGTCCCCAGTCTACATTGTAGCACAGGAGACGTGGTCGTTCATGATAAGCCACAGACGCGGAGAATAAACCCAACATTGTCGCTTAAGAACGACTAATTTGACAATTTCTCATTCTTTGGTGTGGGCATATCTTCGCACCCGTGACTGCATACCACATCATTTACGCAATCGCAATGTTTGGAAAATTTCTGCGAGCTAAATTTTATATTCTGACATCACGCACAACCCTTTACAGTACCTATCATTCCTTCTTTACACGCTCAATTGGCGACTAAAGCGAAAACATAACGTTCTGTCAATTCCTTTTACATCTGTTCTTCATGGCTGCTGTCTGATCACACACTCCCAAAAGACCCTGCGGTAGCTCATAAGTAGATCCCATGTAGTCGTATATTAACCTTTTTCATTTAGGTATTCTACCGGCTGATTGGTAGGTTCTTGGACAGTACCCATTCTGCATCCCGATTTATGAACAGTGTCTCTTTTCCCTCTTAAGGATGGCCCGTTATTAGATCTCTCTTCAATTCCTCATATCTTCTACCTCCTCTTATTTCGTCCATAGTTCTTATCCTCTTCCACGCTATCCCAGTGTTCTCCCCTCTAACACTCTCTTCAACATACCCTTTCCTCTCAAAATCTCCTCCATCCATCTCTTCTATCTTCTCCGAACCTCTTACACGAGCTTCCTCTCCTCTCCCACCATATCCAATAACTTCTCGTTCGTCTTCCTCGCCATCCAGCTCACCTTCTCCATCCTTCTCCAAACCCACATCTCATAAGCCTAAAGTCTACGCTTCCCATAAGTCTTAAATAAACAAGTCTCTAACATGACTCATTTTTTCACGCCGTACGGTTAAAAGGCCTTAAAGTGGGTCCATACCTCCAAGCCAACTCAAGTAAACTGTCGCCGCTTGTGGTTGCCTACTGGTGTGGTGGTAGAAGCCCAACGGGAAACTGTGAAGGCGGCACTGACAAAAATGGAATTGGGAACAGTTATCCTTGGGCGGGGATGGAAAAGGTCTTATACTCCGTTGTCAACGCACGCTTGAACGCTTAACATTGCTATAGCCTTAATACGTATACAGAATCAATGGTTGTTGATTTTTTGCGTATATGAAAGATGATACTTTAATTGAAGTGGGCTGAAAATCCTCATTTAGGAAAATTGATTTCGCAATGTGCCCGGGAATATAACCATAACATTTCGTAAAAATCAAAGTTTTGCTATTTTTTATGAAAAAAACACTACCATTTCATGATGAAGTTACTCCGTTTAAATCTACAAATGACTCTTCGTCTAAAGTAGACCGAAATTGCAAGTCTCCAGCTGTCGCGGCAAAGCCGTTACTGGGTTAGAGGGAAACGTCTGAAACGAGCTTCTTAGCCCCGGTATAGAGCCACCTTAAGTTACTTTCTTAGGCTAAGTCCTCTCTTTCAAATTGAATCTCCCTAACGACCCTTTTTATTTATCCTGCCCCTCCTGGCTCTATTCCCCGATCTCGGCACGGCTAAGTGCTCCGTGATCAGGAGGAATCACCGAATTGAATGTTCCTGGGGTGTGCGGGAGAATTTGCTGTTTTTTTCTCATGCGAAGTGCGTTATATAATATCTGTCACCAAAACGTGGAGGCAGTGATGGGATCGACTCTCTTCACCCTCCTTTGTGAAAAAAAGCCGAGCAAAAATACAAAAAATGAAATCCAAAGGTCATCAGGACGGTGGGTGTTCGCGTGAGTTCGCCATAACTGAAGGAAAAAATTGTAACTTGGAGAAATAATTTGATGTCGTGGGGTGCAAAAGTGTGTTATTATTTCCTCGCCTTAAAATCACTTCAGAGGTGGGCGTGGTTGCCCATTTTCCCTCATTGGGGAGCAGCCATTGGGGAGGTACTCGACCTTCACATGTGTGAGGGACTTCAAAGAAAAGAATCAGATATGAGATATCCCCTAGGTTGATGAAAAACGTGAGACATAGAATACGCTTTCGTCGACCAACAGAAAAGGCTGCGCATTAGAAAAGAGGGCTTCCACTTGTGTGAGATCAAGGCTTTCATTGAAGTTTTGCTATCTCCCTTCTGTTTTTTTCTCAAATCCTGTTTTGAAGAATGATTGGTTGAGGAAAACATGCGTCTTATGTGCCTGGTGAGCGGGTTAGTCATTTAAGAGATCGCCAGAAAGAAATAATGGGTGGTTATGATCCCATGGGCAATCATACCGCGTAATTCCGCGTGGAATTTGGTCCTGATCAAGGCTGATCTTTACGCAAAGGTCATTTTCCGTTAGCCATGCAGTTTCAATGCAGTACATAACGTCTTAGTGCATTCAAGATATCATCTGTGCCTTTTAATGGGAAGGCTGGGCATGCTCGTTGCGTGATAACAAAATGCCGCTGCAGCTGATATTGAAAGCATCAATTACGTTGCGATGGCAGTTTTCTAAGAAACGCACAATGTTTTAGAAATTATTGACGTTCTTCGGCCCCCATCTTAGTCGCTTTGTCTACTCTGTAAAATAAAGAAATGCTTCAATAACTATGGCAGTCTACATTTTTTTTATTGCGTTAAAAAAATTTGAATTTTTGTTTATCATTAGAAAACATTCTATGTCACAATTAGCCACGATATGTGATTGGTTATTTACCAAATTTTTAAGTCATTCCACGCAAAGCCGAACAAACATGTTGATATCTAGAGCTTGATTTTTTGGGTCATAGTATATTGATCCCTAGTTGTCTCATGTAAAAAATGGCAATAAAATGGAATAAGATGTTAAAAATGAAGCTACGTATTAATTAACCTTGAAGAAAAATAACCCTCTCAGGCCGCATTAAAAACCGTGACTTTCGGAAAAGCGTGACAAAAATTAGCTCTTCTTTCACTAAAATCTCTTGTAGATAAACCAGACAGGAGGAAGTACTCTTAGTATTAATGGAGGTAATTATCGTGGTTTCATGAAGTTCTTTCTTTACGAGGTTTCAAGGTTTGTTTGGTAAGATAATATTACACCCAGATTACTTTCAATTTTACGTGAATGTATAATTTTTTTCAGGCACCCATGCATAAAAATGACTGTTTTTGCTTCGATCTTCGTTAGACTGCTATTTTTTTCCGAGTGGCACTAAGTGATAGTACTATGGTCACATAGTTTAAATAAAATTATCACATATGCAGTAATGTTTTCCAAAATGAACATACCAAAAAACATCCGTTTCATCGATTTACACTGGGGTTGCATTTGATGTAAAATGACTAAGCACAAAGCAAACTTATACGTGCGGTAAGTTACATATTTTCTCAATGCTTGCCAAGAAATATGATCATTCCGTGAACTTCCATTGACTGACCTCTACGTAATTCTCGAGATAAGTTGGTAGAGAAACGCTGGCTTAAATAATGACTTAAGTCTATAGTGTTTTTATCTTGAGTATGAAAAAAACAAATGACTCCACGTTAGAAGAGATGGGTTTTGTATAACTCAACTATTAGCGTTCTATCGTATCGTCTAATTAACGTGTCTATAGCTAGATTTGAAGAGCACCTGTGTTCGAGGTGAATATTGAACCTACCTTTGCGTTTCAATATCGGTGAATTTTCAAACTTGCTAGTGTGTTCACGTGAACCAGTATTGAGCTAATCACGGATATGCACGAATTCCGGAAGTCACCGCCGTCGTACAGCACCAATCACGTCTTGCCTCCTTCAAGTTTTAAATTTGCTCTGAGTGACGCCTAAGGTCACTTCCGCCATCTCCTGTCCACCAGCAGTTCCCCTGGAAACCCTCCCCACCCCCCCAAATCCCTTTTTCCCACCCTCTCCTTCTCCTCCCCTCAAACCCTCAAACACCCATTCAGAAGGTCCGTCCTTTGGGGAGAGAGTGGGGGTCGATCTCTGGCGACCGGCAATCCATCTCGAATCCCCATTTTACGGAATCGAGAGGCCACGCTCTTCTCCCCACCCCAATCGCTGAGCACTCCGCTTTTATCATTCATCTCTGCTCAAAACTCTTTTTCTGCGCGATATGAGAGCGGCCGGGGCACAAAAGATAAGGTCACTCGGCAGCCGGGGCATTTAATACCACTACCACCTCCACTGCCACTGCGAAGGGTGACTGATTGCGCAAGAAGGGGTGCAACCCCACCCCTTACCCCCACCTCCTAAACCCACCCTCGGGGGAACTCGCGCAACCTGAATTTCGAGTCCTTCCCTCTCCCCCACACCCGGGCGAAATTTTATTCACATGCGAAGCAGCGAGCGTCCTTCTCCAGCAAGGCTTTTCACGCAAATCGCACCCTGCTCCCTTGCCCCCCACTTGCTGCCCCTTGTCCTCTCCCCCCCCTTGTGGTGGTGGAGAAAGGTAGAAGTTAGAAAATGGGTATCATTCGTGGTCCCTTTTCTTTCCCCTTCTCGCAATGGTGAGCCCCGGGCGGTAAGAAACGATAAGTACGGTACCTATTCCATTTTTCATTCAAGTATTCCACCAGCTGATTGGTTAAGTTCTTGGACATTCCCCATCCTACATCCCAATTTCTGAAACATTGTCTCGCTTTCCCTTCTAAGGATGTCCCACCATTTAGATCCCTCATAAATCTCTCATATCTTTCTTACTTACTACCTCGTTGCTACAGCCCGGTATGGGCTTTGGTCTCCCTTCCCTCATACCTTCCACCACATCTTATTTCGTCCAGAATTCCTATCCTCTCCCTTCATCTTCCACAATTCCCCAGTGTTCTCCCATCTATCACTCTCTTCACCATGTCCTCCCCTCTCAATACCTCCTCCATCCATCTCTTCTGTCGTCTCCGAAACTCTACGTAGGTACGGTATTATGGCGTAAAATACTGGCGATATACCTATCAGTCATCGGTTTACGATTCCAAATTTGAGTACTGCAGTGTTGTTCTATGCCATTGTTTTCACTTCGTCATGAGCAATTTGAGAGACATCAAAATAAGTCGGTATTGGTTATTTCTATGATTGATTATAAATTCATAAATTAATGGTGCAAAATTGGACCCTTGTGGAACAAAAGCGGCCCATCATTGAACCTGGTATGGTCCGCCTCTAGGGCTAATCACCATTCGCGATGTAAAGCTGGTTCCGAGGTAAACAAGAAAATACCACCCACAACCGGCCCTCTTCGAATAGGGTAGGGCTTCCTTCCTGGATAGGGTACGTTGGGTAGGGTGCGTTGGGTAGGGTAAGTTGGGTAGGGTGCTTTGGGCATACCACCAAAGACCACCGAACACTGGAGCTCGTGTGAAGTGGTGGACTGTCGCACTAAGCGTCGACGGCTTTAAATTCTTTAATTTAATTAATTTAATAAACTTAATAAATTTAATACTATCGAAAGTTTAATGTGCATCACCGCTCATATAACGTATTACGACAGATTTATTTTCTATTTATACTCATTTAAATGCCGCTGATCATCACTGTACCGCACCCAACCTCAGGACTAAAAATAAAAACTGTTTTTCTTAGTTTTATATTTTCATTGTTATTTTAGAATTCCTTGAAACATAAGGTTAGCGGCAATCTTTAAGCTGTAAGTCGCCTTGATCGGTAGTCACTGAACATTCCTATCATAGGCAATCGCTGAGAAAAGTGAATGAACGTATTTCCATTGCCATCGGCTACCTCCGGTGACTCTTGCTCCGATGGTGCGGCATTTTCTCTCAACTGTGTGATATATGGCCACTATAAAAGAAGGAATGTTTTTGTTTTCACTACATCCGCCTCTGTTTTATTTCTTGCTCTTTCCTCAAATCTCGAAAAATGTGGAATGCATAATTTCGAGATAATCTGAGCAATTTGACATAACAACCGGTCGATTGGACCCCTGTGACTCATTATTGGCAGAGCTTTTATCTAAAATGGCTAGAAATTGGGGCCTTGGCCATGCTTTTAACCCACGATTTCTAGAGAACCTCCCATATCTAGTTGTATTTCCATGGTCTTATCAAGACAAGATAGGAAATAATTGGTAAAATAATACAAATCAAGCATTCGGCTTAATGCTATGGCCTTCGTATATTTTTAGAGAAGAATATTATTCCATTCACAAATACCCGTTCAATGATTTTGACGATCCGTTGTAGTCATCGGGTTAGAAAAACAATTTTTGGCTGCTAAGAGTAAAAATCGTTTCACTTTTCGAAGGTAAAAATACTTAGAAATTTTACACTCTATTCTATTGCTGTTCAGTTGACCGGTTTCGCTTTTTACACAATTATAATAGGTAGTACAATCGACGACTGTACCTTTGTTAATTATGTAAATCACTGAAATCGGTCAGGTTAACTTCAATAGAATAGAGTGGAACAAATTACCAAGTATTTTTTATCCTAGTTATGATAAAATTTCACAAAAGTTCGTCGCCTGCAGTTGATTTTATTACTTTACCTTTCATCTCGTGGTTAAGATATATATAATAACGTCTTCTCAGAGAAAAATATATTCCTTGAAATTTTAATTTGACTATGAGAGTACAAAATGACAGTGGATCTAGCGATTTTGGAACTCTTCGCTTAAACCCATGCCTTTTTTATTTTAAATTCCAATTTTCTTGGATTCTAATGGTTAATCGCCGTTCTCATTGTTCAATTATTTCCTCCCTTTCAAATTTCGTGATTGGTGGAATTGAACTTACTCATCTTTTCGTATTTCCTGATAAATAATATCTTTTCAAAAGCATTATCCACATAATTTTTTTATTTATATTGTCATATTAGAATTTATCGGTTTCATGGCGGAATTTTTAGATGAAAAATTATGGTCTTATTTATCATAATTCATACTTATTTTTTATTGAAATCGTAAAGTATTTAAATTTAATATCAACCTTACATTTTCCTTGGATTCTATTGGTAGAATATCGCGGTTCTAATTTTTGAGTCACTTCATTCCCTTCAAGTTTACCGATTGGTGGAATTGCACTTTCTCTTCTCTTTGTATTTCCTGATAAATAATATCTTTTCAAAATGCATTATCCACATAATATTTTTTTATTTATGATTTCATATAAGAATTTATCGGTTTCATTGAGGAATTTAGCGTAAAAATATGTACGGTCGTATTAATCATAATGCATTATCGGAAGTAACAAAGAAAAATGCTTTCATATTATTCTATGTAAATTCCTTTATTAAGAAAATTAACTTCGGCTCATAGTCGCGCGGTCTCCAGGCATTAGCCAAACAGCTGGCGTAGCAATTCTTCCAAGGAGGAATTGAACGCAAACACACGAGTCCTTGAAGCGGCTACCTCTTCGCTGTCCTTGAGCCGCTCCATTGCAATTCGGAATCAGTAGACGCGACCCTTTCCCTCTCCCCCAGCCCACCCTTATCCATCACGTGACGACCCAGCTGGTGTTGAGGGGAGAGGGGAAGGACTAGGGCGGTAATCGTGGTTCATTGAGTGCACTTTTTTATTAATTTTTTAGATAAGTCGAAAAACATAAATACGTAGATAACATATCATTTATGTGCATCTGATAACTTGTTGTAATGAACCATACAGGCAGTAATGGAAATTATGCGAGAATTATATTTTAAAATATTTTTCCTTAATTAAAGCATGTTATCACGGGAACTACCGGCGCTGTATTCAAAAGTAAAATGCAATTATATTGAAATTGGTTGTTTTCGAATATTGGACACGGCATGACACTTTGATGTTTGTAAGCAACAATTTTTATTATTAGAAGTTTATTATTTCGCGTTTAGAAGAAAATATATAGATACATAACCGAATTATTACGATATGTATGTCATCTTACACAAGAGTACATGTTAAAATAGTATTGAATTGCAATAATAAACAACAAAAAAAACGGTATGATGCAATTTATTTCACTTCTATATATGCATACATATCACTAATGAGAACCCGTATGCAAAGCTTCACTCAAATCTGTACTCAAAAATAGCTTCTAATCACCTTAAAAAACTTTCCTCGCCGACCCGTTTGATACCTCTATTAGATGCTGCATAACATTAACGAAGCCAAATCACTTTTTTCAACACAATGCAAATCCATTTCATACAAAAATGCACCTCTGGGAATGAGGGTAAAAGTGCCAATAATAGAAAGAAGGTCATGCAATTTGCTTAAGGAAAGGTCTTAGAGCCTTCGTTTTGTTTGGGAGCGGGTGATCAGATAGAGTTTTAAGGCTGTCGTAAGGTGCACCTGTGGTCTAAGCAATCCTTTAAGAAGGTGATAGGTCAACATCGAAATGTCCTATTCAACACTTCTATGAGTAACAAAATACCTTTCACGGTACTTTATATTGACCAGATTTCGTTGAACCATTTACCATAATTTTATATGGAAGCATAATTAATAACAATATGGCAACTTTTCCACAACGTGAAGTGTAACACTTAAATTCTATTATATATCAACGGAATAAAAGGAGGTATTGAAGAAAAGGTTTTTCTCTAAACTGTCTGCTGTGTACTGCGTTGATCGAAACTGTTGGCGAATGTTATCATTTGAGTGTTGGTGATGGTCTACAACGGATATCACCACGCAAATTATTTTTATGGCATTGTTTCCATTTTGCGAACGTCTTATTCATTCAGTGCATCAGAATTATCAATCATGTTTTACCGAGATCTCATGATATTAAAACTAAATAGTGTACCTAAGAAAAGTTGAATTTTTCTGATAATATCAATCTTAGAAAGCTTTATATAATGCTTTTAAATCTAGATTTACACTGAAGACATACATTTACCTCTAATTACTAAATTTTAGTACTTTAATCATGGTATTTTGTCTCCTAGCAGTTTAGACAGCATTGCAATTAAATAGCAAACCTGTGAAATCATGTCAATGAAGATGGAAACATTAAGTATTATTGTGATACGTCTAGCTAAGCAAAAATATCACCCAGTAGTCTTGGAAGCAGAAGGAAGTTACTAAATTTTCCATTCTATTTTGATCTTCGGTTTCCGTGACATGATACAGTTAGTTTTCATGGCATTATTTTGAATGATCATGCTAGGGAAAAGATATTTTGCGTATTCCGCTCAGGGCATTTTTCATTAAGCCATGGGAAAATTATGTCTTAAACTTACTTCTCATATTTGAGTTGTTAAACACGATAGCTGGTTTTCAGACAATGCCAAACATATAACCTTTACGTACATGCGTCAACCGCAGGCTTTAATAATTATTTTTGAAAATTTCACATGATCCATAAACAGCCCCTTCACTGTCTGACGTCACTACATGGTAGCATTTATCTCCAACACGTGTATTTCAACTGAAAGGATCTAATTGTTCTAGTTCATTGTCCTCCATTAATAAAATATAAGTGATTGCTTTCGGTGCTAAGCCGTTGGAATATTATAATAGGATTAGAAAACTTATGAACTGCAGTTTGGTATCACAACTGAACATGCATCATTAAAAGTATTTATTCTGACCCGTCAATTTGCAATATTTGATGCAATTATCATCACCAAGAGATGCCTAAAATATTTATAAATAAATAAAACGTTTATTGTCGCAGACCCTTATCGGTCTTTCAGACACCTTGGTACATTAATAAAATATAACATTTATTCACTGAAAAAAATAACTCATCGACTCAAAGTGCAACGGATTTTCGGTTTATTACGCTTTATACTGATAGCACAATTGAGTGGAATTCATTAAATGGCACTAATTAGCTTTAAACGACCTTAAAAGTTGAATACAGCAATATATTTAACCGCTCAAGCTCTCATTGAACACATCACTAAAAATGAAATCCAAAGACTCACTCGAAATTGAATGGAATGTATACATGATAAAATAACAAAACGTGCCATTTTCCACACTATTAAATTTACATTCGATCCGGGTTTCGATGTTAATGAATCATCTTCAAGTGATGATTTGAAGATCCACACTTGGAGATGATGTACTAACATTGAAACCTGGGCCGAAAGTAAATTTTATTCAGTGGAAAATTGTACTTTTTGTTATTTCATCATCACTAAAAATACCACTGCACCAATCACCTAAACATTCGTATGGATAAGACTGATACGGAGGATAAGCTTGCTCGTTCCAGTTACAGAAAGCTTGGGAAAGACAACTAAGTATCGTCAACGCACAATTAGATATGATGCAATTTTGCAACAACACACGCGCAGTTTGGAAATATTTGCAAGGAGAAGTTATCAAATGAGGTACACGTTTCAAAGACACAACACTTTTCTATTGAAAAACATTTTATCAATTGGAATTTTTAGACAAAGCCAGGTAATAAGTATTCTTCATTCTAATTCACCTCGAAACAGGCCAGAGCATGGTGTTTCTACTGATTTAAGTAGATTTTCATTGACAGTTTACACTCACAGAAGCGACTTTATATTACTTACTTACTCTTTACTCCTGTGGCCATTGGAAACCTAAATGGTCCTTGGCCTCGCCAACCACTCGCCTCCATGCCCTTCTGTCTTCTGCTGTGTCGAGTTGAGCTCCCATTTTTTCCAGGTCCTTCTTCACTTCGTCGCTCCAGCGCATTCTTGGTCTCCCTGGTGGTCTGGTGTCTTCCGGTTTTCCTTTCCATATCATTTTTACCATTTTGTTGTCACTTTTTCTGTGGACATGGCCAGGCCATCTAAAAATAAGTCGTCTGCTTCTGACTGTGCCCACAATATCTGGTCCTTCGTATAGTTCCCTCAACTCTCTGTTTTTCCTTATTCTCCATGTCTCTCCCTCTTTAATGGGGCCGGATATTCATCTTAACACTTTATGTTCAAACGCTATCAGTTTTTTTGTGATCTTATTGTAAGCGACCATATTTCAGAACCATACAGTAGTACTGGTTGGACAATTGTTTTATAGATACGAATTTTTGTGTTTCGTGATAGGAGTTTGCTCTTAAAAAGTTTAACTAGGCTCCAGTAGGTTCTCTCACCTGCTGCAAGTCGGGTGAGAACTCCGGTCTCCTCTTTGTTGTTACTTGTTATTGTTACCCCTAAGTACTTGAACTGATTTGTTTTTTTGAACTTATATTTGAGTATTTCTAAATATTTCTCTTCATATCTGCTTATTTTAATGTAGTTGGTTTTGCCTTCATTTACTTGTCGGCCCACTTTCTTGGCTTCTATTAAAAGCGACTTTCTATGCATCTCATAATTGAAACAGTGGGAATAAGGGAAAAAAACTAACACAGGGTCAATGAACACTGCTTTCTTTCTTCAAGGATGCTTCGAGAAATGTGTGAGAAAATATCTCCTCTGTGTAACATACCACCTTCCTGACCATTTTCTCGAGCAGTAATGACAGATACATGTCTGCCACAGACCAAACTGAGAGCAATATAAATGTTCAAATCTGATGGAGTACTTGATTGATTCTCACTTCAGTATAGTCACTGATTGTATTTTTAGGGTCAATCACCAATTGCACTTGGACCCATTTGGTTACATATTACTCGAAATCCTGCACGCATGCTAAATTATAGGTCCTTGGAGTAGCATTAAATAAGTATGGCTGAATGTAGGGCTGAAATAGTTTCACTCTTCTCTGACCTGAAAAAAAAATTTCAGAAGATTAATTGACATTGAAGAAGCCCATGAATTACAACGATGCACTTCTTTTTCTGGTTTTATCATACCTTATTCTTCGGTGCTTCTAATGGCCATGGTTGGTTTTGATGGAATATAGGCTCCGTTCTAATTAACTATCATGAGTACGCCATGTCCGTGGTCTACATTTCAAAGGAGCATTTAGCAACAAGGGTTCAAACCATCACTCTCCTTTGACCAGAAAGATTAATCAAAAGTTTCAGTGGTTTGATAACCCAATTTTCTCACAATTCTTTACTACTCACATTCAAACACTCATTTCCACTTTCCACTCATTAAAAATCACCAAAGCCTACAGTACTCTATTCAGATTATTAAAAATTAGCGTATCCGATTAAATAAAACCCCTTTACCTGTGAAACGTAATTCTTTTTCGTTTTATCCTCTAACAAACGGCCGTTTAAATTTATTAAACTTTCGGTTTTGGCATCCAAATGCACCGCACACACAAATCTGCACTCACCTTATTACTCTATGGTACGTAATAAACCGTATAGCCAAGGTATTAGTGAGATTTTGGGGACTTTTATCATGAGGTTTTATCAGCCCAGAGCTTTCATGGACTCAGTAAAGCCACGTAACAGACACGGCTTAGCCAGAAAATTCCCGAGTTCTTAATGCTAAAGCATAGGAATCACCAATATTTTTGCACTCAGAAGATGATTAAATGTGTGAAATCGACCGTCATCTAGGATTCAATTCTCACCGCTGGAGGGAGCTTTATTGTGGCCACCTCTGCGGTTTGAACATTACCAGCCCGGTGTTTCCGGCGTCATGTTAACAATCCCGATTCTCTAGTATTCATGGGTTAAAGCGTTGAAAAAGGTCACTTTACGTAAAGGCAGCTTATGGAATATGACGATCATTAAACTTGTGATTCTTATGACAACAGTGGTGTGATTGAACCAAGTGCTTTAAGGTAAAACCTCTACTACAAGGACCTTCGATAACATTCCCTGATATTTTCATATATTGCAGAGAAATTATGTCTTAGTCGATCTGTGAAAATGTAATTGGAGGTAAACGGCCATTTAGTGCTGATAACAGGATTTGAAAATCGTCATTTTCAGCCTCAAATTACATTGTTCTTATGGCGGAATGGTGTCGTTCCTCACTTCAACATTTTATTTCTCGAGATTTTCCTCGACAAGGCTACCTCAAAAACGACTATATGGTGATTAAATAATCAACGGATACAATGAATTTTTTTCAGGTTACCTTATTGGCCATTTAATGCAGATATTTATGATTGAAAAGCGATGAAGAGTCTTATTTTCATTCCGTAGCCGCCATATTGAAACAGACTTGGCATCTATGTTCGAGGAGTAATCAAAAACATTGGAGTGAAACTATGCAAACAAACAAAGGTGCCGGAACGGAGTGAAACTACAATATGTTGACAGCTATACAGTGTTGTCGAGTTCATCGTCAGCAATTATATATATTTCATTTGTTTCAATTACGTTTACATTAAAAGAGCAAAAGCATTCACTAGTTCTGTTGTTTTAATTCATCCGTAATTTTTTAATTATGCAGCTTTGCTGCAGTTCCAGAGAAAGTTTTTAAATTCCTCTGAAGCATAGCGTCAATATAAAAGCCATTCTTCGTATGACAGGATTGCTTCATTTTTAAGAAAACTCATCTACTGTACAGCTATGTTGATTGATTGAAAATTAGTTTTAACTATTATTAATAACATTTTGAGCCATTTTATCTTGTTGCTGTCGAGTTTATCTATGCAATGAAATCAGTACTTCGGAGCGCAGGTTCTACCTTAAGAAAAAGATTGCCAAACCGTTACATGAAATTCATAAAATTGAAACATTGGATTTTTTTAAATGATTGGACTTAAATTGTGGAAGAGGATGATGACTCAATTTGAGCTTCCTCGGAAAAAATCTTGGAATGAGAAACAAGAGATGTAACTCTCGAGAGAGGGAAATGAGACGAGGTTGGTGAACGTGGCTTGTCAATATAACTTCTTCGGTAATCCCATTAATATGGTATCGTAATTGCCAACTTGTCTCATAGTACTTTATTAAAATGAATCGCGAGGAATAAGGACAAGGCTCCAGTGGCCATTTTCCGGGAATAAAAGACGGCAAAGCGTTGTGGTAAAAAATAGAACAACGGTCTTGAAAAAAAAGATGAGAGTAGGATTACGCATGTGTGTGTGTGGGCACGAATGAGCGTAATGGACGTCGCTCGGCGTCTCCGGAAGTTCACTTGGTGAGGGAAATGAGAACCGTTTCGAAAACGCCAATTAATCACGAAAATGCTGACAATATTTTTTCCATGGAAATATTTTTTTTAATAAAGTGGATTATTTTGTACGAGACATGAACTCATCACCGGTATCAGATCAACCCATTGCTAAAACCATGAAGCGCTTATTTCTGAAGCTAAATTACTTATTAGCTATTATTATGTGTGTCCAGAATGCCCGCAATTCTTAAATGCCGTTTTACACAGTACATTTTTTTGTGCAATCTATCGTGCGAACGCATGTAAAGTCAAGTGTGCAAGAAAATATTGTACGAACGACTGAATCAGGCAGAATGTCGCTTTACACGATGAGTGCAAACGCACAATTTTCCGTACAATTTAGCGATAGAAATCGATCGGAATTTGCGAGTGTTTTGTTTATCATGTTCATGTTTAACTCAAGAACACTTCATGTATACAGTGTTCTTGGTTTCACTCATGAAAATAAGTTTCACTCACGTATTAGATACCTTGAAAAGCTGATCACCTGAAATTCGGAACCTCGACTCGACCATCTGCCTACTGATTATTCTCCCAGTTTAGACTCTTGGACTCGACCTTTATATTCGACCTTTGCATAGTTTCGTTTTTTCTCTTCTGGATTTTAGTGCGACAAGTCATTGAAGATTCTCGCTGCATCTCCACTCTTGATATACTCATTTCGTAGGTTTATTTTGTGTGTGTGACAGTGATATTATCAAGTGGTATAGCCGAACACGGCACACGTTTCTTTAGTCCCTCCAAATTTCCATCCCTTGTATTTGTACCAGTGTTTAAATGTCTTTTTTGGACGATTTCTATGTTACTTGCTTCCCAACAGAAATAAAATGGTTATTATCATATCACGCGGGATATCAAGAGCTCTACTTAAATGCGCAACCGCAGTCATAATTTTGGGGGAAAAGGACACAAACTCAAAGGTCGCGATTCCACTGAAAAACCAGAACACCAAATAACACGAGGAAATGACGAAGTAAACATTTGAGCAACTTTGAGTTAACTCTTTTCGGGTTCTCCACTAGTTCAAACTATTCATAATTGCCAAAGTGTATTTAATTTTTACCTTGATAATTAGTGACGAGTCGTCTCTCGAAACATCGACAATTATGAATAGTTTAAACCGGTGGAGAGCCCGAGTAGAGTTTACTCATTAAATATTATATGCACAGGATAATAGTTACTCATATTAATCGACAGGAAAGTGTTAATCCTTTTTATAAACAACTTTATTTTCATCGTAACACAGGTACCACAGTTTTCGCCATATCTACGCCATCTGTTGCATAAAACCGGATCAAAATTGTATGATTATCTGATTGGAATTAGAACAAGTACTATTTTCCGTTCAGTCATTCATACATATCGCACAATCGTTCACACAATTAGCCGTTTTACACGGTACAATTTCCTGATACATACGCCCGCACGATAGATTGTACATAAAAATGTACCCTGTAAAACGGCCTATAGGAACACATATAATTAATGACAGTAAGTATTCTAATTGAAAGTGGGTGAAGTTCATTATCGCCATCATGACGAATTTTTTATTTTAAATTTGATATCTGAAGGCTACCACTGAAACTAGGACCTGTTGACTGATTTTTCCGCCTGGGTTAAGAACCAGGTAGTGCTAAAACCACTTACAATTTACGCATCTGCTCTTAAATTACCTTCCATGAAAAATTTCATTTATTAAATATAATTTTAACAACTTTTTCGTTCTATCTAGCCATAAGATCTTTGGTGATATTTTATGCTGGTTATGGGGAGTTAGCGTGTAAGGTTCTCTTATTTACTTCAAAGAAAAAGAGTTTCTTTTCGTGTTATTGGAGCATTTCAGCTTTCTGAGGTAACGGTTCTTAGTAAATAAAAATCCAAATCATCTAACTTCCCTCTGCTAGTTTTTCATCATTGAAGTTGCGGCGCATGCACTAGGGAAGGAAGAATAGAGGAATGAATGAGGAATGAAAATTGAAATGCACTCTTCCTGGATTTACAAGGTGTTGGGCAATGGACAGGGGGTAGCCACCACTCAAAGGGGAGAGGCGTGACAACGGAGGAGGATTCTGTACACTGCAAGTGCCACAGCCAGCACCACTAACCATCGCAATGCCCATGGCTACGGCTTTATTTGAGGGCCGGTGGTGTCAATCTGATAGCAAGGCGTAGCTAACTGAATTTACAAACGTGGAGTTTGTCAATTCTTATCAGCGAAGAATTCAAGAACTGAACCCTCAGGGATAATTCTTTTTCAATTTCAACAAAATGAGGTCTGAATTTATTGGTAGAGTTTTAGTTAAACATACTTCGACTGCTAAGGTCATTTTGCACATACTGTCAGCCATTGAGCTATAAATTTTCATGTAAAACTTTTGTAATACATTCTAATATATCCATTTCTTACATTGCTAAAAAATTGTTCATGCATCATTCAATTGATGTCTTCTCAGAAAAACAACGACCCGTGTTTCTGTGCAGGCTGCATGCAATCTAATTACACTATCGCAAAGAGTGACAGCAACTATAGAGAGTTGAGAAAACAAAGTTTGGATTACTGGCACGTTCCTTTTCTGAGCTGATTTGTTACTATCCAATAATAGTGGAAAGTAACTGTCAAGTCCACTTGAATCAGCAAGACGGAGTAGTTACCCTGGCAACTTAGGAGACACTTGATCACTAGGCGATAGAAACTGCCCTCGAAATGATTACGAAGAGTGATAGAAACTACAAGTATTTAGTACCACACAACTTAACAACCCAGGTTCTTCTCTGCTCAAACCGCATCTATTTATCTCATCTTCGTTTCGTGTCGGTTATCGAAATGTTTAAATGCAAATCACCCAGTTCACCAATTCAAAAGAAATAAGATCCGGTTTGATTTGGCGGAATTCCATTTTATATAACGAAAATAAAATGTATACAATCCACAATATTTGGTGAAAACATGTACGCAAAATTCGGATTTCAATGCTTTTGCATCATCATCAGGTGCTTGATAGGTCAATCAAGCACACTTGATGATGATGCAAACGCATTGAAATTCGAATTGTGCATTCATGTTTTCACCAAAAATTGTGGATTGTATAAATTTTATTTTCTTTAAATCACCAATTCAAGCCTTCGCGTTATCTGGTTTTCTCGTCCATCTTTTTGGCATGATTCTGTCTTTGGTTCGACTCTATTATGCCAAAATTCCGTCATAATTAATGCGTGATATGTAGTCTCAGTGGTTTCCTTGAGTTTTATTAGCGTTGCGAAATCACTTCAGCCGTCAGTGTGGCTATAAATACTGCACAATACATAATCCCAATGAAATTTGTCATTATTTTGTGTTTCAGCATTCCGCTTCTAGAAGAGATGTTTTCACTCCCATTAACCTTTCTCCATTTCAATAATAAAGCTCGGAAGAGGGTCGATCTTGGTTTGAAACATATTGTTTGCATTGACTAACGTCTTCATCATCTCCATCTTCTGCTTTTCACGGCTTAAGAAATCCATCGCCGTCCTCCTCCATTCAGTGTTCCTCGTCCTTTTCTATTCTACCAAAACTCTTTTCTTTCTTATCACTAAGGCACTATTCACTCTTCCTTTAGACATCGTCCTGGATACACCATCTTCTTTCTCCCTAAGTATAAAGCATCATCATTTTATTTTTTTGAATGTTTTTCTGTTAGCCATTAACTACTTGCTGTTTTCCTCACTCATGTGATAAATTCATCTCCCATAAAAGTTAATCAACTTCTTCGCTGCTACTGGTTGGTCGCGAGGTGATAAACTCAACGTATACTTGGGACGTAAATACCGATTTTTAAATATTTTAGTACCACATTACGCTCCTTTGAGGATATGTACATTTTTTAATAGGCGCGGAAGCGTACAATCCATTAGAGGTATCCACGGCCATGGCGATAATCTTTAGTAGACTTTATGAACGATACATTTAGGGAGTTCCTTACTTATTCAATTCTTCATTGTTCATAAATACTCCATTATCATCCCATTTGTGCTCGTATACGAGGTTCTTTCTTTAACCTCCTTTTTCGTTAATTCTTAAAAATATTTGTTGGTAACTTCATCTACATCTACATACTACCCCGCAAGCCGCCTCAATAGGCGTGTGGCGGGGGGTGTTAGGACACCAGCCGTTTACATATGAAAAGGAAACGCTCTAATGAAATTACGACTAGCATTTATTAAAGTCCTTTATTGTTCGGGGGAAAAACGAATTCCCATACTTATCCTTTCGGCAAAATATCTCTCTTAATTTATCGTTTCTGTCGGACCTGGAAATATAGTGGGGTTCTAATATGATGTTCTCCGTGTCACTCTGAAAGATATCTATTCTCAATTGTTCAAGCAGTCTAAGCCTAGCGCGCAGCCTCCGAGTCTCTAGCGGCTCCCAGCCTAATTCGTTTAACATCTGTGTAACGCTGTCTGTACGCCCGTAGCAGTTTTTGACGAATCGCACAGCTTTCATTTGTATTTTATTAAGTTCCTG
Source organism: Pyrrhosoma nymphula (assembly GCA_963573305.1). Taxonomy (NCBI): domain Eukaryota; kingdom Metazoa; phylum Arthropoda; class Insecta; order Odonata; family Coenagrionidae; genus Pyrrhosoma; species Pyrrhosoma nymphula. The sequence continues at coordinate 14,390,006 of OY754327.1, forward strand.
GATTAAGTTATGTTATGTTAAGTTATAAGTTAACTTATGTCTGAATGTACACCCACGCTCTAAAAATGTTTATATTACTTTATGGAATCCTGATAAATTGGAGCTGACTTAAACATTTAAGCTCACAATAAAATTCTCGCGATCCCAGCTTCACTTTGGGCCGCAGTCTTTTCCTTAAGCGTGCATGTCTTCATGGTGGTACTCATTTTTCCTCTAGTGGTACTATATCTAAAAGATTATTTATGTCTCCCTACGCCCCTGAAATAGCCTCCAGCTACTAATTGGTGGCAGGCTTAACCCACCAAGGATCCTCCTATTCCTGTCTTCCACCTGGTGTTCTCATAAACGCAACCTTCTCTCGAGAACTCGTCAAAAAAAAAATTAAGGTAAAACTCAAGAACATTTGCGCCGTCTTTTAAGATGGGGGGGGGGGAGAGCGCTGAGGAGCCAAGCGTTGTTGCTTAGTGACAGGAAGGGATGAAGAGCGGCTTTAAATCCCTCCTAAAAGGAGTTTTACGACCTCCCCGCTCCAGACAAAAAGAACATAAAAATTATTTAACGAGACTTCGCTTCTTCTTCTTACGGGGTCCTTCTTCCGTAATATGGGAAGAGTTCGTAGGCATCTGCTTTCTCCCGATCCAGGGTCTACCCGGTGCCGAAAAGGGCTCTAGATAAAGGTATTTATGGCCATTTCAAGGGTGATGCGAGAGGCGCATTCATCAAATGAGCCACGATATTAGTAGAATACGAAAGGGGAAGTTTCATACTTAACGAATGCATCAATTGGAGCTCACCGCAAACGCAAGAGACGGCGCCAAAACTATCGTAATATCGTTTATGCCCAATGCGATAAAAAAATGTATTACTGGTGTAAATAGTTACGTGTCTTCTTAGTTGTATTATTTTTAGTGCTATAATTAATATTCTCCGGCTTCAATGGTCAAACCGGGAAAAATATATTAAGCAATAATAATAAGGCCGAAACCAAAGTCTTTGACATGAAACGCATTACTACTTTTTTCGTGTGTGTTAAGGCTCAACAAAGAAACAAAGACGCATTCTCTATATTTGCTCGAAATTTAACGAAGGTTGTGCACCTATAAATGCATGAAAATGTATCAATCTTAAAAATAATATTTAATTGCTGGTTTTTATGTTACGCCAATGGAATTGAGGATTTTTTTTAACTTTTACTAAGCGTATGATATTTTTCATAAGAAAAATAAAAAAAAACTCTCTGATCCTCGTTCTTATTTGCATTTATGCAATGCCTAATTACCATTTTTGCGTCAAAAAAGAAGCAAAAATCGCTCGCAGTGTTATCCAATGCTGATTAAGCACAAAAAACATTATTTCAACTGATGAAGTCCAAACTAACTATGGCATGAATTTGTCGTTTGACCCATAGCTAGCGTCTACCATGGAGCACAGCCACGATGCGTGATCTCTCATTCACCCAACAATTTTTCAGAATATTCCATCCTTCCAAAGGAATTGATTGAATTGAATGGTTAAGTAAAAAAGATTTAAATATCAGATAGTTAGTTAAAATAATTAAATCTTTGAGATTCTACAGGTATGCAACGTTTTTTCAATGCAGCTGTCCCGCCATTTGTTTCATTTAAGGCCATATTTAGCTCAACGATCAGAAAATCATACAATGCTACGAAAATTCCAAAATTAGGCAAACAAGGTTATTTCCGCAGATTAATACGGTTTTAAGTGAAGGACTTTATCCAATAAAGGATAGAATAAGTCAACTCAATCTAGAAAATTTCAATATCTTACCTGTATTCAGCTTAACATAACTTCTGATTGAGGTGAATCCATGCCGCAGCCACGTAGGGTGGTTCGAAAATAAACTATTATTTTATTTCGGAATGCTTTAGCACGCAAAAGTTGCCATTGGCATACGCAAGAAAAAATAATATTAAAAACATTTTTATTTATATATCTTCCAATCACGTATTGCCGTTAAAGATCGATAAAAATCGTTAAAAACCATAAACTTTCAATGCTTTTTCTAAGTATGTAAGGGTGGTATGACTACAGCCCTATATCGCGTAAACGATTTTACAAGTATTTAAAAATGACTTAAAATTATATAACTTATATTTATATCATATATTTTGGTAGCGCATAGCTATGGAGTTTTACATTTAATAACGATCATATAACAAATCTAATTGAAACACTAAAGTTACATTCTTGTACCTGGAGGTGCTTAGAAAAAAGTACAGTAAAATAATCCTTATATTTAAATGCTAACCGGTCGCGCAGCCGCATTAAAAAATGACTAATGCTGTATTGGCATTACGTATTGTCGCGTTCTTTCGCACGAACTTTCAATATGATTTTAAAATAAGATAAAAGTGTTATATTTGAATACGAGCATAAGCCTACTTCAGTAACACTAATTCTTTTTGGCCGCGCAGCTGAATGAAATAGAGTTCCAATCATATATTTGACGGTATTTTTCAAATTAAACTGTTTGTGGATTTCTTCGCTCCCGTCGCGACGAGAGGGAGTCCTTCTGCCGGCCGCCGCCGGGCGGGGAGGGAGGGGAGAGACGTCGCCGAGCGTCGCGGTACGCGCTATGAACCGTTCTTCTGTTATCATTATAGATAAGAGTCGTTGGTGCTTTTGGAAACTAAGTAAACATAGAGTTAAATAGACTTCACCGTGGCTGATTGTGTAAAATGTAAGAAATTTTTCCACTCTTTCATCGAGTTCATATTCATCATCACCAACTGGTATTCTGCCTACTGTCAGGTCCTGAACACCAAAACTGTCTCAACTTCGTGTTATAAATAGCATCAGATTCACTGGTGACATGGTGATCTTAGCCGATGACAACCAGGCACTTCAAGGAATGATAAAAAGAGTAGAGGAAGGAATTAAAAACTATGGAATGACAAAAATTGAAGGTTGCATATTTTTCTCAATCGTCTCAGGCTCAACTATGTGGATGTTCATTTTATAAATGAAAAGGAAAACTTTGTCTTATTCTACCTATGTATTTTACGGTACGACTAGTTTTGACGCAGCGGCGTCATCTTTGGGTACAAAGAGTAAAGGCAAAAACATGATCCATAAATACCATGCATGGTAGGCCTTGGGGAAACGAGACAAAGTTTTCCTTTTCATTTATTACATATTTTTCTTATTTTGACTCACCGCAATCTTAAGTTGGTGTAGTTATTGCCACATCTATACGAGCATAAAAAATAAACCAAAAGATAAATTAGGATACATACAAATTAGGGTAAATTAGCAATTAAAGAATGTTAAATAATAAAATGGGTGCTCTGCTCTTTTTGATTTTTTTGCAAAAACTTAGTATCCTGCATCAAATGAAACTTCATATTCCCACTTCATTATTTTACGTATGCTTAGCTAAACAGTCTGAGTGTTCAAAAAGGTAATAACAAATAATATTGTAGGAAGAAAATTCAGTTAAACAATAATTTCGTTCAAATAGGGTAGGAGGCTGATCAGGGAATTGTACAAGACCCAGAAGGTGGACATTAAAGTTAATGGAAAATTGACGGAATGGATGTACCTGGGAAGAGGGCAAGGCTACTGCCAATTGTCAAAACTATTTAATATCTGAATTGAGGAGATGGTCAGTAAATTCCTGCAGAATGGTAAAGGGATAGGAATCGGAAGACAGGAGATAAAACCATCAAATTCGCTGGTGATATGGTGATCTTAGCCGATGACAACCAGGCACTTTTAGGAATGATAAAAGTTTAGAGGAAGGAATGGAAGACTATGGAGTGAAAATAAATGTTAGGAAAACGAAAGTTATGATAGTGAACGATGAAGGAAATGTGAATGTTATGACAAACGAGGGAAGGATAGAGCAGGTTAGAAGGTAGATATCTGGGGAGCATGCTGACGGAAGATTGGAAGAGTGAGGTAGAGATTAAGTCAAGAATAGCTATGGGAAAGGAAGCTTTTAATAAGAAGAGAAAAGTGTTATGCAGCGGTATGGAACTAGAACTGAGGAAGAGACAGGTGAAATGTTATGTGTGGAGTGTTATGTTGTATGGATGCGAAACGTGGACCTTGGGAAGAAGAGAGAAGGATAGGATCAATGCTTTTGAAGAAAGAGGAGGAGCTGGGAAGAATTAGGGAGGAAATAACACTGCTGAAAACATTTCAATAGAGAAAGGGAAACTGGATCGGACATTTTTTAAGAGGGAAGGAGATTTTAAATACAGCAGTCGAGAGTACAGTGGAGGGAGATAAGTGAAGAGGAAAGAAGAAGGCTGAAAATGACAGACCAAGTGGAGATTAAAATAAGTAAAACAAGAAAATCAAGGATGAGGCCCGGGACAGGACGAATTGGAGTTCACATTAGCTACAACTAAATCCAAAATTTCCGCGAGTCAACTCCATGTCGGGTGGACCGGACCGTACGTAACTAGTTCAAAGTGGAGGGGGGGATAGTGGAGTTATATTTCTTGTCCGGGCAAATTTTCTTCTTCACATTGTAGTAGAGACTTCACTCTTAAATTTGGTATAAAAGTCTCCGCCGAGCAACATCGCTAACATAAGTAATTTTAAACCTAATAGGGAAATACGTGAAAAAGAGTACATGTTAATTGTTCAATAAAATGTTGCAAAAATAAGCTACAACAACCAAATAATCTATAAACCACTGTAACTCTTTTTTAAAAAAATTCCAACTTTTATAGTATGTGCTTGAAAATTACATATGTTACTTTAAAACGCATTATGAGCAAAAAAAACATCTAGCTGTGTTCGGGGGAAAAAAGGCCGCTTATGGTGGTTCCACCGTAAAATGACTAAAATGTCATTTTAATCATATTCTGTCTACTTGTAGAAAAAATTTGTCCTCTATCTGATTCATTCATTCAAGTATTCTACCAGCTGATTGGTAGGTTCTTGGACAGTCCCCATTTTGTATCCCAACCTAATAGAAATTGTCTCGCATTCCCTCCTAAGGATGGCCCGTTATTAGATCCCTCTTCAATTCTTCATATCTTCTACCTCCTCTTATTTCGTCCAGAATTCCTATCCTCTTCCTTCCTCTCCCACGCTTCCCCAGTGTTCTCCCCTCTATCACTCACTTCAACATGCCCTCTCCTCTCAAAACCTCCTCCATCCATCTCTTCTGCCTTCTCCGAACCTCTGCCACAAGCTTCCTCTCCTCTCCGACCATATCCAATACCTCCTCGTTCGTCTTTCTCGCCATCCAGCTAACCTTCTCCATCCTTCTCCAAACCCACATCTCAAACGCCTCAAGTCTACGCACATCCTCCCTTCGCAATGACCAAGTTTCCGACCCATATAGCGCCACGCTCCATATTAAAGTTTTCACCAGCCTCTTCTTTACGTCTCTTCTCAGACCCCCCCTCATCAATTCCCTTCTCTTCGAAAATGCTTCTTTAGCTAGCGAAATTCTGCATCTGATGTCCTTACCACTAAACCCATTCGCCTCCAAAATACTACCCAGATACGTAAACTGCTCGACCTGCTCTATCTTCTGCCCTCCCACCCTTATATTCAGCCCTACCTTCTTACTTCTAGAAAATCTCATTACTTTCGTTTTCTTGTGATTGATCTTCATCCCATACTTTTCGCACTGCACCTCTAATGTATTCACCATTGACTGTAACCCCTTGGCCGACTGACTTACCAATGCTTGATCATCTGCAAATCTCACTGATTTTATCAGCTCCCCTCCTACCTTTATTCCTACATCCTCCTCCCCCCAAGCCTCCCTTACCATTTCTTCTGAATACTCATTAAAAAGCAACGGCGATAGTGGGCACCCTTGCCGCACTCCCCGTCCTATCGTGGCCCATCCCGATTCTCCATTGGCTACCCTAACCTGCGCAGTCTGATTCATATACAAATTTCGAATCAGACGCCTGTCCCTCCAATCGACCCCTAATTTATTCAACACTCCCATTAATTTTGTCCATTCCACCCGATCAAACGCCTTCTCGAAATCTACGAAGCATGCAAAAACATCCTGTCCATACTCTAGGTTTCTTTCTACTAGAGTCCTCATCACCGCTATAGCGTCTCGCGTTCCCGTCCCTCTCCTAAATCCGAACTGGTCGTCACCCAGGTATTCATACGCCTTCTTCTCTAGCCTTCTGTTTAGAATCCTCAGAACTACTTTGGCCGCGTGGGATATTAAGCTTATTGTCCTATAGTCTTCGCAAGTTTTTGCCTTACTCTTCTTCGGTATAGGAATTAGTACAGTCTTCGCGAAGTCTTCCGGCCACACTCCATCCTCATAAATCCTACGAATTAGTGCAAAAAGTTTTCCTCTTCCGTTCTTCCCCATGCTCTTTAAAAAATCTGCAGGTATGTCATCTATTCCCACCGCCTTGTTCCTTTTCATGTCTCGTAGAGCTCTTTCAATTTCGCTATCTAGGATACTTGGTCCGATGCCATCTCTGTCGATATCGTCTTCCCTTTCTATATCTAACCTATTGGGCCTTATTTCTTTACCATACAGCTCTTCAACATACTCCTTCCACCTCTCCTGGATCTCTCTCGGTTCTACGATTACCTTTCCCGTATTGTCTGTTATCTTTGTAATTCCCCTTCCCTTATTACAACCCGTCAGTTCCTTTACTTTCCTATATAATGCATCTGCTCTTCCCTCTTTTTGGTATTTCTCTAACGCGTCGATCTGTTCTCTCCACCACGCCTCTCTTGCTTTCTTTGTTTCTCTTCTAAGCCTGTTATTAAATTCTCGGTATTTTCTCTTACCTAGCTCTGAGTTTACACTCTTCCATTTCCTTCTCTCCTCCATCTCCCTGATCATCTCCTTCGTGATCCACGGTTTTCTAATTTTAGTTGCACTCACTACGCCTACCGTTGCTTTCGCTGCTTCTATAATTCCATTTTTCACACTTCCCCATTCATCTTCCACTGCTCTAACACCATGATCCTCACCCATTATCTCATCCACCTTCTCCCGAAACTTCTTCTTCATTGCCCCAGTTAATGCCTCCTTATTTCTCTTACGTACCCTCCTTCCCATTCTTATCTTTTTCAGTTTTACCCGACATTTCATGACTAATAAGTTGTGGTCTGTGTCTGCATCAGCTCCTGGATAAGTATGCGAGTTTTTAGCACTATTCCTGTATCTGTGACGTACCATTATATAATCTATCTGGAACCTGTCAGTGTCTCCCGGCTTCTTCCAAGTGTACCTACGTCGAGGATGATGTCTGAACCATGTATTTGTAATTACTAGGTTATTTCTGCGGCAAAACTCCACAGCTTTCTCGCCCCGGTCATTTCTTCTTCCTAGCCCGTAATCGCCCACCTCCTGCCCATCTCTTCCTTCACCCACCACCGCGTTCCAATCCCCCATTACTACCAGGTGCTTACTTCCTGGTATCCTACCAATTATTTCCTCTAGCTGATCGTACACCCCATCTACCTCCTCCTCTTTATGATTAGAGGTAGGCATATACACCTGGATTATAACTAAATTCGTTGGTTCTGCTTTTAGTTCCACGACTATTATCCTATCACTCACCTGTTCTGCATACACTACTTTTCTACCAAGTTTCCTGTTCATTACGAAAGCAACCCCGCGCTGACTTTCATTCCCTCCACTATAAATTACTCTATAGTCGCCGCTCCAGTAATCCCCGTCATCCTTCCATCTTACTTCACCCAGACCCATGATGTCTACACCCACCCTCTCCATTTCTTGCTTTATATTCTCTAGCTTCCCCGCCCTCAGCATAGTCCTAACATTCCACGTGCCTATTCTAATAGTTTCGTTCCTCTTCTTTATCTTCTTTTCCTCTGCTGCTGCTTCGTCTGAGCAAGGATTTCGTGTGATGACTACCGCAGGGGCCTTGCTCCCACCGCTGCCGGGCACGACACCCGGCCCTCTTGGCCGAGTCCCGTAGTTGCCAGGATTCATTATCAATTGAGAACTGTCCATAATTTCAAGGTTTTTGTTTTAATTGAGGTAGTATTCCTTGGCCTTACTCAATAGTGTTTTTTACGTGACACCATCACTTCAGAGGCCGCCCCACTGGGGTCAGACGCCTTTTGCAGCCGCCTCACTGAGGTACAGACGCTGCGCGGACTACCATTCGTCTGTCTCCTAACCTTCGACCAATCTGGCATGGGTGACCCTACCAGGAGCAATGCTCCCGCCAGTGCAGCTCTAGGGGTCATCGGAGCACGCAAGCCCTTCAACCACGACAAGGTTGTAGTCCAAGAGAAGGGCCTCTATCTGATATGAACAACAAAATAATACCTTTCTACGCTATTTTATTCCATAATTGAACATTAAATTACATGGTGTTCAATGGGGGAATGAGAGAAACACGGAGAAAAATAGTATTTTTCCATAAAATACAAATGCCATTTTCGTGGAAAACTGTCTCTAAGAAGGAAATTATCCAGAGAAATTGAATAAAAATAAAATATGGGCATCTTACCACCTTATTTTTCTAGTTATTCGGGAATTACTGCCGTAATTGAAGTCAAAATGCGGTAATTCGTAGGAAATGGCGGTGCAGTCTTTGACAAGTTTTTGACTATTTTTTTCTAAATTTCAATTTGATGTCTCCTGGTCTAAAAAAATGCACCCAGAACTAAACTGATTTTGGAATTTTGTAGCTTGGTTATTGCTCACTCATAATACATTATTGCTTTATTCAAAATAGAAAGTAAAAAAATAAAATTATTTATGGCCAGCTTTTTTTCGATTTCAGCCCACTGTGCGTCGATTTCAAGTCCGTCGACGTAGGATGCGAATAAGAGACGCTCTCTTCTGTTTGTGTTGTGTGTGGGTGTGTGAGCGGGGGTGTTTGTCAGTGGCGTTCGAAGTTGGGAGTGAAATTTAATGTGACGCGCGTCTCGCGGAATTAGAAAAAGGAGGAGAAGAAAACGGGAGAAATGTAGTCGCTTGAAAGAGGAAAACGGGAGAAAAGGGGAAGAAAAGGAGAGTAGTCGCTTGAGAGAGGAAAACGGGAGAAAAGGAGAGAGAAGTGAGAGGATGGGAGGAGTGGGGAGGTGTGATGGAGATGAACTAAGAAAGGCCGGAACGAGGAGAATCGACTTAAAGGAGAGGAATAATTTGCCTGAAGGAAGTCACGAGAAATTTATTTCCCACAGTAGTGACGTTGTGTCTGTCAAGACGCTTGGGATGAAATTAGCTACAAATACTTACTCATACTCTTCGGCGCTACAGCCCTTGTAGGGCCTTAGCCTCTCTGACAATGTTAGCCCAGACGTCACGATATCCTGCATGAGTTCTCCATCTTCTTATTCTCATCTTTCTTAGATCATCTTCTACATCATCCAACCATTTTTCCGAGGTCTGCCTCTCAATCTTCTGCCACTAGGATTTCCAAGGTATATCTATTTCACCATCCTATCCTCAGGCATTCTCTCAACATACCCTAACCACCTTATCCTGTTACTCTTAATTTCTGCCACTATGTTAGGATGCTTGTAGAGTTCCTCCAGTTCTCTATTCCTCCGTATTCTCCACTGTCCGTCTTCCTTCACTGCACCAAAAATCTTTCTTAGCACTTTCCTTTCCCATCTTTTTAATAGCTCTTCTTCTGCAGTAGTCATGGTCCATGTTTCTGAACCACACATAACCACAGGTCTAATCTCTGTTCGATAAACCTTCGTTTTCAAGTTCCAACTGAGGTTCCGTGTCTTGAGCACCTTCAACAAAGCTCGATAAGCCCTATTGCCTGCTGCAATCCTAGCTTTTATTTTTTCTTGCATTTCATTATCTTTTGTCACCAGCACTCCCAAATACTTGAAGTTGTTACATATCTCATATTTCTTACCATTTAATTCTATAGATTTATCTTTTACAGTCGTACTTTTCCTGGAAGAGAACTGGTACTGAATTTTGGCACAGTTCACTTTTAGCCCAAATTATCCTGCCTCCATTTCTGATCTCTCCAGTCCCTCCTCGAGATCTTTGAGTCTTCTTGATACCATACCGACATCATCAGCATAGGCTATGTTTTGCGATATACGGTTGAACAAAGTACCACCTGGGTTGCTGACTTCTGCTTTTCTCATCACCCGCTCCAGGACTACATTGAAGAGCATGGTGGATAGCACATCTCCTTGTCGCAAGCCCTGATTAATTTCAAATTCTCTGGTAAGGTTCCCTTCTATTTTGACCTTACATATTGTATTCTTTAGGGTCATCTGTATCAATCTGATTAATTTGGCTGGGAATTCCATTTTCACCGTAGTCTGAAACAGCTTATTTCTCTTTACACTATGATTAGCTGCATTATCATACACAAATTAGCTACAAATAGTATGGTATAAAAGAAGAAAAAGCTGTAACGATTCGGTTGACTTGTTAGTCATAGATGTAACGGTTGTATAAACAAACACCCTCTTTTCTTCTGGCAAAATTATCAGGAAGAGCATTAAATGATGAAAATTTGTATCACTTTTGATTTTCTCTCAATAATGTGATTTCATCCAAAAAAAATAAAAGGGTTGAGAAAAAAATATATTTCTTTAGATTTCACGATTTTATGTGCTTAAAAATATGCGCAATATATTACGAAAATAATTCCAAGTGAGAGAACCTACTCCGCTCTGTTTGAAAGCCTACTCCGCTTGGATACTCAAAACTCACCTATTTTCCCAAATTAAACATTTTCTGTTTCAACATAGTTATGATCATCAATCGCTTATTTAAAAAAATGTAATAAAAGATAAATTCATTCCCAAAAACCTGAAAATTTTTAACACATTCTATTTTAATTTAGTTGAATTGTATGCACATGAATGATAAAAAATATTGTTGACATTTGTTATGTTTATCTGATAGAGTAAGAGTGTGTTCATTATATCCCAAAGGTTTATTTCCTACTTAACACGAAACACAACGATTACGGAGAGGCATTCACAACGGTCAACCACGCGCGAAGCAATTAGCCCGTATACGATCAGGGGGACTCCCACCGGTTTGCATTTGCGGTTCCTAGGCCTCTGCGATTATTCGATTAATTGAATCGTCGATTCTATTAGCTTTACAATTGATCGATTATTTCAGGCTTATCGATGTCGATTGCGTTAAATTGACTTGATTGCTAATTGTGTTTAAAAGGTCAATTGTTATTCTATTGTCAATTGTTATTCAATTCAAAATTATTGTCCGGTAATCGATTAATTGACGATTAATGATTCGCTATGGATTGCAAATTGCACGGTTAAACTTGTTCGCTTTTGCTCGACGCCGGCTGATGGCCGCCGCTGCTGATGCTTGCTGCTCGCGCACACGACCGTTGTCTGTCGGATAAACACGCTGAGGATCTCATCTGCCTGTGTTCAAATAGCAATGTATTTTTTTAATTAATTAATAAAAACTAACTGATTGAATTATTTTGTTGTTTTTCAAATTAGTTCTTACATTCTTCTCATTTCCAAAGGAAAGCCTTTGAAAAGGACGATCCAATTGAGTCCGGTCAATGAATTGGTTGCTGTCAATTAATTGAGTGCAGTGGCAATAATTTGACACCCATTTCGATGTCAGTTAATTGACCTTTGTCAAAAAATAGAATGACTTCAATTAATGGACGGCTGGAAGTGGGCCGAGCATAGAACTTTCTTTTTCATGCTGTAGGTGGCAGTGTTCGATTTGTTGGAAACTTCGCGAGCCCTCACTGTTTACTGGTAGCAACAGTTTGGTAACAGTAACTTGTAGTAATAACATGGATAGCGTCGTGGGGTTAACGTGGGGTAAATCGCCAGAAGAGTTTTAATAAACTTTAGTTTTGGCCACGCCTCTGAAACTTCCCATTGTTACCGTGTGGTGATTTTGGCGTTGTTACTGAAGCTGCGGTAATCACGCGAACTACTGGCGCTAGCAGTACTTACAACCAACGTGATCCCTGCCACAGCATTGTGATTAGCAGTGAACTTGTGAGAAAGAATGCGTGAAGGTTTTGATTTCAAGAAGTTAATTCCTGTTTCTTTGCGGCCAAGGTTAGTAAAGGTATATCCAAACATCTGTGGAACCTGTTAACGGGAATAGGCATCGGTGTACTTGGTGTAATCGTGGAAAATCGAGATGCCGCGTAGCTGTGTTGCTCCAAACTGCAAAGAAGGCTACGGGTCGACAAAATCGTGTTTGTCCTTCTTTTCTGCTCCTAAAGACCCTGGATGCCCTTCATATATGTCCAAAACAAAGCCAACGCCTCGAAAACAAATTATTAAGAAAACTTGATCCGGGAAAAAGAGGCTCCGAATTGATTCAGAGGTGAATTCTTCTGCTGAGGGTAAAGAAGACCCGTTCACACCATCACTACGTTTACCAATCGATCTCAGATCGGTCTGAACTCAGACCGATCTGAAAGTTCAGCAGGGAACTGACTCACATCGCCTGGTTTACCAACACGGTCTGATAATATCGATATTGAACTATCGATTTCAGTATTTTGAATTAATTTGAGATTTCTTGCATATTTCAGCCGCACACTTCTCTCCTTTCCCTTCTTGCAACAAGTCACGCCGTAAATGATATCGGTTATATTTTGTTTACCATCGGCAACCAAAAGAAGAACGATGAGCGCCACGCTCCGGCCTCTTCGGATCGATCTGAGATCTCAGACCGGTTAGGGAAAGCGGGCTGACTCGGCTCGCTTCTCAGATCGATCTGGCCAGCCCGCTCCGTTTACCATACCGAGCTGAGCCAGTCAGATCGATCTGAGATCGATTGGTAAACGTAGTGCATGTGAGCTTTCAACAATCTCTGTGTATCAACAACTGTGTGGCGATGAATTGTGTGTACCGCTGCCATTTACTTGGAGCAGGAATATTCCGAAATTTGGGCCAAAGGTAGTGATTTTTACCCAATTAATTTCAACAATGTTGCCTGATGGCAGAGTTAGTGTAGCAATTTTTAAACAAATTTGTGTCAAAGAAGACGGTATTATAGAATTTGCTGTGCTCTGAAATGTCATTGATAACAAGCGAGTGGACATTCAAAATGGTCCCCTGGAGAGTTGCTCTGAGTTAGAAGAAATCATTGGAAAGGTTGATGTCGCAAAGGTTCGCAGGGGCGATGTGATTCGTGGTGGAATCATGAACTTGGACAGCAAAATTTGCGTAAACGATAGTGCCAATCATTGGAGGCACGAAAACTGTATGCTGATAATTGAAGCTGGTGATGTATGCTGATGTATGCTGATGTCCATTGTAAGCAAGCCAGAAGGACTATACTTCAGAAGAGCTTGAGACGCACGCGAAAATGCAATATGACACGACTTACCGGCAAGTTAAGTCCCTAAAAAAAGAGAATTGTGACAACCTTGAGGAAGAAAAACTTACATATCAAACGCTCACTATTCAGGGCCAAGAACAAGATTAGTAACCTAAGAAACAAGATTCACGAAATGATGAAGAAGGTGGGAGAGGGTCCGTTCCAAGACAAACTGCAAGCTCACCCCAATCTCTCAAGGAATCAGGTGATTTCTCTTAAAGAAATATTCAGTGCTGCTAAGGCCCCGTTTCCACTATTGACATTTCTACGACGGTAACTCTCTGCCCGCGCAATGCTAGTAATGGAAACGCTCGAAAACGCCTACCATGGTAGATAGTCCTACTAGCATTGAGTTACCCTCGTAAGATCAGGGAATAGTGGTTACCGTCGTGTCTTTTTGTAGTGGGAACGCAAGTTAGTCAAACTCCTGGTAAGAATCATGGGAAAACAGTTGAAAAACGGAAAGCGTGGAGGGATAACGGTTTCACTGTCTGCACACACTATCAAAAAGAATAAATATTTATATACGACCGATATGGTTAAAAGTGATTAGACGTTGCCATGCGTAGTTGAAGAGAGGATAGATTTCTTTAAGGGTAGGTTACACTATTCAAGTATATCGCTAATAATATGAAATGAAGGAAATTTTGTCTTGTCTACAATACATACTTTGTTTCACTGCCTGTCCAAGACTTCGGCCTACGAAGACATTATCAGTTGATAAATCTTAAGGTTGATACTTTACACGTGCGTGTATAGAACGAGATTAAGCGTTGAAAAACATAAGCATAATAGATGCATAATAATGATAAAATATGTTTCTGGTTTAGGCGAGAAGTCGTACGCTTTTAAATTTCGTTCGTCAATTGTCCTTTAAACTGGTATTGCTACGTCACAAAACGATGCTTTACCATGGTTAGAAGTAGCTAATTGGAACGCATGTAGGTTATGATGGCTGAAATAACCGTGGTAGAATGTTAGTAGTGGAAACGGGGCCTAACACCGTGAAGAAAAATGGCAGAAGGTACTCCGAAGACTGGATGCTCTTGTGCATGCTATTTCATGTGCGCTCACCTGCTGGATAAAAGTTCGCTCGCGAAAGTGAAATTTTGCCCTTGCCCACAATTAGAACTGTAAGGCGCTATTTATCGTTAGTGGATACGTCATGTGGTTTTGACGACAGATTTTTTGAGCTATTCAAGAGGCAGCTGTGCAGAAAAAAGGATATACAACGGCATGGTGTGATACTTTGGGATGAAATGTCTGTGCGTCAAAGTTTGTCGGTGTGCTGCAATAACCTCAGCTACGTGGACTTGGCGAGGATGGGCCCAATGCTGAAACTGTCACTGAAATGGCAGATCATGCCCTGGTTGTAATGTTTCAGCCCATAGCTGACACTTACACGCAGCCAGTTGCTATGTTTGCCTCAAACGGTCCAGTGAAAGGGGGCGTATTAGCAAACATTTTATTAAAAGCCATCTTTCTTCTCGAAAAATCGGGTGCCAAGGTCCATGGCTTTGCTTCTGATAGTGCATCAACTAACAGGAAGCTTTGGACGAAATTTGGAATACGGGGACAACTGGGCAGTGAAAAAAATTCATTTCGACATCCTTTGGACCCAAATCGCAAAATATTTGCCTATGCTGATACCCCTCACTTGCTCAAAAATATCATAAGGAGGAGATAATGGAATGGAAAATAATGCACTTCGTGATGGTGAGGATGAGGCAGCATGCAGCTCAAAGGAATAATGAGGCATGCAAGGAAAACTGTCACATCAGGAAAACTTCGAAATTTTCCAAAAGTTAATAAAAAATGACCTTCAAAAGTTCTCCTTTTATTCGTTTTCATATTTGGCAATAACAACCACTTATAAGTCAGTAGCGCAATTTTTGCAGGAGATGATGCAGAGATGGAATGTCTGCCTACCGGTAAGCTTCATTTCCCCACGCTTTCCTCATACTGTTAGATTTTCCCATCCCTCCCTTCGTTGTAGAAACTCCCTGCCCTTATTCTAAAATAAATTCTTAAATTAACTTTTAATTTTTCGAAGGATCCGGTCTTCATATAAATCTGTTATAATCTTCACGCCGCAATGTATAGGAGGCAAATACGCTTTCTGCTTGGGTGTAAGTACTAGTGCTGCCACTAGTTGACATTTCTGCCACGGCCTCAATAATCGTGCCATTCTTTTTTGAGAGTTTCAGAGGCGTGGTTTTGGCTCATGTTTGACGTATTTTGGAAAGGAAGGAAGCCAACGCATGATAAGGGAAGGTTATCGTCTTTTTATATGCGGCTACATGGATGCCATGGTACTACTAAATATTTAGTAGTACCATGATGGAGGCCTATTCTGAATCGGGGCGCGCTTTTCTACGATCAAGCTATTCCACACCTCATTACAGCCCAAGTCCGTATTCTGAATCGAGCCGTGCAATAAATAGCTACGGAAAACTAGTATTTGTGATGATTGCAATTTGAAATTTCAGCAGCCAATGAGAAGCAAGCGATATCTTCTAGCTTTGATGAAGTATTCATTCCCTCATATAATCTATGAACTATTTTACCTATTAAATAGATAAAATTATAAATTTTATACTTTTTATGTATTATAAGCTATAACGTTTAACTTACAAGCTCGAAGCAATATATTCCACATATTCTATAAAATGACTTACGATGATATTATGGTGGAGCGGTGAATGCTAATGTGAGTCTTCTGCTGTAATAAGATTTTAACATTACATTTTTAAAGCAATTTATGTAAATATTGCCTGCGATCCCAAGTATTAAATAATGTTTGGATTTTCCTCTTTCCCTGTACCAATTTTGTGATAGTAGTGAACCTTATTAGCTATCGGCGAGTCGTATATCTCATGTTGACATTTGTATTTTTGTAACTGGCTGTTTTGACATGCAAGTACCGCAAGTAGTCCTTCTGTCGAGAACTATCATTATTGTAATACATTTTATTCTAATTTGTGATTTCTTATTCAATTGAAAGTAATGGCCTTGGAGCTCCCATTGACTGTTGTTAAAGTTTGTAGTGGCATTGACGCGAAGGTAAATGTAAGCGAAGGATGTGTAGAGAAAAATGTTAGTATCGGTCACAGTTGAAATGATACAGAAATAAATTTACTGTCTTTATAATTGTTGAAGATTGGCTATTTAGTAAACACCTGAGGTTTTTGTGGGTAATGAAAAGTTTATGAATTATTTTCCCCGAAGAAGACCCCATTCACGTGATGTTTCACGGGGTGACATTGGACTAGTTGATTTTTATCTAAGTTTACCATTACGAAACACGAAAGTGGTGTGCTCTTTTAATTCAACCTTAGTATACTTGTTCGTACATATGCTTGGGAAATTCTAAAATTATAACCAAATATGGGAAATAATCCGCAAATAAAGGGCAGGTAGACGATAGTTCTCTCATCGTAAATATATCGGTATCCGTTGAAATGATGAAAAAACAATTTTACTGCTTTTATAATTGTTGAAGATTAGCTATTACGTAAGCAACTAAGGCTTTAGTGGGTAATGACAATTAAATGCATTATTATGGAGAACCCATTTAAGTGAATTTTTACCATTTTCATGGGGTGAAATTGTACTCGTTCATTGGCCATGGCATTCTCGACGAGGTCATGGTTGTGAAAGCGAGGTAAGAAAGTAATGCTTAAATGTAAATAAATGATCTTAAGGCATGGTTAAAAGGATGAAGGATTTTAATCGGCGTTGCCCTAAAATTTCCCCGCGGAAATCCTCCTCTCTGAATTGGAGTGAACATGCGCTGGGATATTTTTCTATTTGCTCTGTCGTCACGCCGTATCTTTACCTCCCAAAGTTTTCTCAAATGTTTGTCCTTTGAAAACGAATGAAAAGATATCTTAGGAGTAAATGCACTACTATTGTACCCGAGTACCACACAATACTGCACCATCGCAAAGTAATGCGCTTTCTCAACCAAGAAAGAACGAGAGCTTCAATCACAAACGGACGGTGAACACACGAGTCAAGCCGGGCATGGTAAGCTTGGTGGCATGTTTCCCACAAATCTGCTGCATCGGTCACGTGACCTTTGATGTGCCGTTTATGGGCGGAGCCAAGCCTAGTCGTCCATCGCCATTTCTTCAATTCCCGACAGTAGAATTAACCAAATTTCCAATTATTCTTATAATTGATCGATATCGATTTTTTTCGATAGTCGCACAGGCCTAGCGGTTTTCGCGTCGCAGTGTATAGTACCGCGCGGCAGCTCAAGCATTAGCGAAAGTCCCTTCCGCGCAGCTTGGGATCATGTGAGTCACAGGAAAAAACTTCCCCGTAAAACGGACCCAACTTCACGAGTACAGAGCCCCTAGAGTTAGTGATAGCAGACTTGCGTAAAACTAAAACTAGGAAAGTTGAAGCTTACGGAGAAGTTGATACCTTCTGTAAATGGCTCACACTTCGATTCTCGTAACGTGACACATGTGTACTACGGTAGATCAGATCATGAGAATAAAATTAGGGAACTAGACTGCAGAACGGACAGATTTAAAATTTCATTTTTCCCACGAACGTTAAGGAATCATAACAGCACTGCCAATGAGACTTTTATCTAGGTTTGTCGTTAGGTAGTGTAGCTCTTAGTAGTGGTAATAGTAGGTGCTCCGTAATACTTGAATCCTTATCTGTTACCTAGTACTAACAGCACGCCGTGCATGTTTTCTACATAAGTCTTGAGTCTCTGTCCATTTGTGTAGTTGCAAAATACATATATATTAATGGTCCCTCTCCATTGTGATAATATCTGTAGTGTAGTAGTGCATGCTTGTGAGGCTTCTTCTCGTGACAAGCATTAGCGATTTATGCTAATGCATAATTAGTCGTAGTTACACTAACTTTAGGGTATAGTGTAATGCATGTTGGTGATTACTCACCCCCTGCCACACACCCCTGAGGTGGCTTGCAGGGTATTTTGTAGCTGTAGATGTGTCCTTCAGGTGCGTCCGCAGAACTAAAATGAAAGAGGCGTGCTCTTGTGGTGTAGAATTGAACACGGAATGTGACCGGAAGAGGAAATGGTAATGACTCGTCTACGAGGCCGAGGCGGAGTGAGCCAACGAGAGTCGGAACATCAAAGTGCATTCATCCCCCGTGTTCATGGCGACTTCTCTGGAGCCCCTATCGCACGCACGCACGTAGCTGTCCGCCCGTGGCCCACGTGCACCGAGTGGAAGAGAGGCCTCAGGGTGCGGACCGATGCCCCGTGCACCATCGGTTCGCTGCACGAGCACTTCTCGTACGAGGCTAGCATGCGTCGTCCTTTGCCTAAAATCACCAAGTTGTTCCCTAGAGGGATCACCGGGGCTTCCATTGCGTTAACAATTTGACGCGTAGCCGCAATGTAAATATTACCCCTAGTTTGGCGTTATCACGTCGCTGATATGTTGCTTCGATTTTTCAGCTGCAAAGCCGAGTTGATGCGATTCCTGTGTCCTGTACTGCCCCACGGCTGGACAGGAAAATACTAGAACTCTGTAATGACTTTCCTAAAATAAGACTATTATCTAAAAAAAACCTTACCCCTATTCATTCAACTGCATTAACTCTTGTTCTTCAGATAATGTTGACTAATTGCTAGAGGCCTGAGTCAATTCCGTTTATTTTTGCCGGAAATAAATGTGAAAGATTTGCTAGTTGCTCTAGTTTTATTTTCGAGCAATGGACGTCCTCCCGAGTGCCAATGCGATTGTTTCATTGCGTCATTTAATGTTTTTGGTCTAAGTTAAAAGCCGTTTATAATAGTGCAGCCAATTTGCTCATAACTTATCTTCAACTACTCATGAAATGACTCTCAGAACTTATTTTTATTATGCGGTACTACTAAACGATGATCCAATACGTTGTTTTCCTTGTTTTTCTTGCATATTTGACCAAAGTCAGCTCATTTTCTTACAGACAGTTCAAAGTCATTACTCTTTTCTCGGAAATCAAGTAATGTCTCATACATAGTTTAAATTTAAATTATATGTAAATATAGCTGTAGGTAATTACATACAAATTTGTGATTGTAACTATAAAAAATAAAACTCCGCAATTACGCAGTGATTTGGTAAACGACCGACTTTGTAACATTTTCTGGTGTAGTACAGTTGCAAAGCTAGTCGTTTTGTATGTAAAATATCGTCAAATTTAGAAGTTTTGTTTTTCATATTAGTAAAATGAAATAATTCGTAAGGTAGAGTCAGAAACGGTGTTATACAATCTTATGCCTGCAGTATGATCTCCGGTATCTATTTCCAATGCAAGAATTGATACTTGGCAAATCTATTCGGAAAATGTCAACATTGTTGGCAAATAAAGAGTTCTTATAACACACTGCCAGCAAAAAAACATTTCTCGACGTTTCGAAGTCATTTTCATTAGCAAAGTTATACGATTGACCAGTTTGGATGAAGAAGGGTAGTAAAAGGAATGATAAAAACGATATAGCCACTTATCACAATTTAATTCGTATCACTATGATATTAGTAATGTTAGTTTATTAGTTAGATTGATAGTATGTTAATCGTACATTCGCATGTCATTTATGAATCTTAAATAATTTACGCAATATTTAAATCCCAAAATGCAGTAGAGAAGTTTCGAATGTGAGCACATACATTACAGGATACACCATAACCTTCAAAAGGTTCAATAGCTCACACCGCGAAGGGAGGATACGCCAACTCTTTTTTATACACACCTCGCCTTCCGTATCCCAGCGGCCATCGCCGCAGTAACTCTATATTTGGCCGAATCAAATATGGAGGTCCTCAAAAAAAGCAATCATTTTTCCTTGTCAACAATCGTGGCCATACGCCATATTTTTATTATTAATTTTAATTATTAATTAAATTAGTAATTATTTAAAAATATAATTAATAGCGTTAATAACCAAAAATTTTGAAAATTATTCCTAATCACTTGTACATTTGTCTGGATGTTATGTTATGATTTGGTATGATTAGGTTTAAGGTATGATTGTTTCTAAAATGTATGGTATATAATATGTTAAGATAGTAAGATTGTAATATATATGTTAAAGTATGTATTTTAATATCCGTTGTACTTACATCCCGTTTTGTTTTTTCTTTAAATTTGGAAAATAAGCACACAGTTTAAATGTCCTTGCATGAACCTTACTTACTAATTTATAACATATAAAACTGATACAACTCTTTTTTATTTCTGTATTTTGTATATCATGTATTATATATACTGCCCCATAGGAGCATTCGCTCCTAGGTCAATAAATGTTTTTCTATTCTATTCTATTCTATTCTATTCTATTCTAATCTACTATAT
Organism: Pyrrhosoma nymphula; assembly: GCA_963573305.1. NCBI lineage: Eukaryota > Metazoa > Arthropoda > Insecta > Odonata > Coenagrionidae > Pyrrhosoma > Pyrrhosoma nymphula. The sequence goes on from OY754327.1 coordinate 14,410,614, forward strand.
TCTACTCTTTCTACTCTATTCTATTCTATTCTACTCTATTCTATTATATTCTACTCTATTCTACTCTATTCTATTCTATTCTATTATAATCTACTATATTCTACTCTTTCTACTCTATTCTATTCTATTCTACTCTATTCTACTCTATTATACTCTATTCTACTCTATTAAACTCTATTCTACTCTATTCTACTCTATTCTACTCTATTCTACTCTATTCTACTCTATTCTACTCTATTCTATTCTATTCTATTATATTCTATTCTATTATATTCTATTATATTCTATTCTATTCTATTCTATTCTATTCTATTCTATTCTATTCTATTCTATTCTATTCTATGCTACTCTATTATACTCTATTTTACTCTATTCTACTCTTTTATACTCTATTCTACTCTATTCTACTCTATTCTATTCTATTCTATTCTATTCTATTCTATTCTATTCTATTCTATTCTATTCTATTCTATTCTATTCTATTCTATTCTATTCTATTCTAATCTATTCTATTCTATTCTATTCTATTCTATTCTATTGTGTATTTCGGTTTTGATCTTCGAGAGGCGAGGCGACCGTAATGATCAATAATAAATATTTTTTAGGTTCTCCATTCGTGTGGTACTCGGTATATGTTCAAATTTAAGTTTTTTTTATCCTCTTCTTTCGAAAGAGGCAATTCTTTCCTGTTCCCATCTATCGTGTTGAGAAATTTTTATCAAAATTTGTGAGTATTTTTCAAATGAAAAATAAAACAGAAACACGTATACTATACTACTTTTTAATTTTTTTTATAAATCCTTCTACAGCCCGAACTTCTACGTACGGCCATAAAGCTATTGGATCGGACGGCAGCTATAGAACTTACTAGACGTATCAGTTAATCCCAATCCGTCTTTGTTCACCAGAAGTAACTTTAACCAGCACGCAAGACCCTCGGAACGTGCTCTGTCGTTTCGAAACATGAAGAAACTTCATGTGGAAATGGGGGGTAGGATAAAGTCGGCTTGGTTTATACTTCGCCAGGATGAATAAGGCATTAATAAAATATTTTGTCCTTCAAAATATGCTTCCCATATTTAAATATTCATGGGATGGTGGTCCGTCCACTAAAAATAAAAAAATTATAGGCTTAATGATAGTATGCGGTGACCCAAATCCCAAATCTCAATTACTTAACGTGGCCATAGCTAACATGAGGGAAATACTTTGATGTAATTTCTGTGACTTCCCAAAGAGTCGCTTTGATCACAAACGGTGAATGATGCATATCGTGGTATCATGTTTTCCTGTGGCTGTGCCAACTTTGGACCAACTCGTGGAAACTCCGTGCATGCCCAACTAATGGCATTGCTAATGTCATGTAATTGCATGCTTCGGTGTGTTTTAAATGCTCTTAAGTCATTTACATAACGCAAGCAACCGTGAAATAAATTTAGCCTTCTTAAGTCGTCAAACGAGCATTTGACTCTAATATGCTAAATAGCTTATTCCATTGAGAATACAAATGCCCTCTCAATTAAACATTCACCTTAAAAATCCTCCTGTGAACTTTCATGTACGCTTGATATTACCCATCAAGTTATACAATCATAGTCACCTCAACGGCGGTAGGCGGGGAATGTAAGAATATTAGTGGTGGTACTAAAAGAACACAACATTCTAATTGCAACTGTTCCGCAACAGAAACAAATTCAAAACGAAGCAGTTCCGTGAAGCACCCTGTTGCGGACAACAGCTAGAAGAACACCAAAGAACGGGCGATCAATCGGCGCTGTTAGAACATTTCTGCTAGTTCTGTATTCTATGTAATGAGAAATATTTCACTTAAATAAAGTTACAATTTCATTTGGATATATGAAAGATAGGTACTTCACAGTTCTAATGCTATCTGCCACGATGTGCGGGCATATGTTGGCTAAATAATCCAGCAACAGACTTCCAACAAATTGTAGTTTATAACCGTAACGCAGCCACAACAACTGGAGCAGAATAGAAGACGAAATAATCAGCTTCACCTATCAGTTGCCGCTGCACAACATAGAGTGCAATAATCGCAGCTGCGGAACGACTACGAAACTAACCTGTTGTTTTCAACAGTTATTTGGAAAAGTTGCCTGACCGAAACAGTTGCGGCTGCAGCCGTTTCGCTGTGACAACACTTTATTATATTATACTAAAAAAATATTCATTTAGATATGCATTGGCCAATGAAAATCCAATCCATCAATTCCTCTCCACTTTCCCGTAAAGCTCCTGGCATCGACTAAATCACGAATATCCAACTTAGATTCTCTTCCCGAGCGCCTTAATTTCTTTTCCTTCTTTCAGATCACTTAAGTTGCTGCTGTTCCCTTTTTTTATTTATTTTTTCTTTAAAAAAATTGTCCACATACAGCATGCTTGCCAATTTACAGTGGCAAAATGTAACAACTACAAAACAAAAAAAAGATATACGAATGCATTCAAACAAAAACAATCAGCTCAGTAACAATGTATGAAAACAAACACAAAAAAAAATAAAAATTGACAGTAGGATACGAAAGAGCACGGCTGTTAAAGGTGTAGGAAGAAAGTGTACAGCTCTCGCGAAAGCTTATGGCGTTCGGATGTGCGGCGTTTGTGTTGTCAGGGTCATACAAATTCCATTTTTTGAAATGCACTCATGCATGGCACGAATGCCATGTCTTCACCTTCCCCTACGTCTCTTTTCCCTACCCCTTCCATTAAACCTTACCCCTCCACGACGTCTTCTTCGGCGCGTCCGAACGCCATAAGCTTTCGCGAGAGCTGTAAACGGGTCAATATTGTCTGGAAGTGAGTTTATCAGGGAAGAGAGGCGGAAGAGGAGGGAGGCTTGGTCAAGGATAATCTGGGGATGGGCATGTGGAGTAACGAATGTGTGCGAGTAGGTCTACATGGAACTTTAATGTTGATACTAGAAATCAGTTCTTGACAGTCAGTGGCAGAGTTTTCCTTAGAAAACCGCTAAAGCCATCCCCATCCGGAATCCAGGCTAAGATTCTTCCTTTCAAGAAGAGACTTACAAGTATTTTTAACTAAATAATAATTTTCAATAGAATCAGAGGAAATTACTCCCTTTTGCATGTATTTTTTTGTTTATTTATTTATCTCACACAACCAAAAACGGCACAATGGCTAATTACATTGGTCGATGCTACAAAATAAATAAACGTAGAACTACAGTAACGAAAGACATGAAGAATGAAATAAAAAATAAAAACATCTACAGAAAAACAAAATTAAATGAAATTAAAGGGTTCCATTACCCATGTGCCGTTTGATGAATGATTTGAATATTTTTGGTTAAAACTTTCGCGGGTCATTATCAATGTATGTTTGTTTTTTTTCGGGTATACCCCGCGCACTATGACCAGGTGTGAAACCTGACGTTTCGTGGCCGTTGCTGGCCACTTTATCAAAGGGAATGAGGTATCTGTCGAGTTGGTGGAGTTTATATAGGGGTATGAATAAAGATGCAATGACTACTCCTTCCACTCCTCCCCTTCCCATCCTTTGCCCTCCTTGAAACCCCTATATAAACTCCACCAACTCGACAGATACCTCATTCCCTTTGATAAAGTGGCCAGCAACGGCCACGAAACGTCAGGTTTCACACCTGGTCATAGTGCGCGGGGTACACCCGAAAAAAACAAACATACATTGATTTGAATATGTTGGGCGAGGAGAAGAGGTCAAGAGACGGATGCGCTGAGGACAATATGTTATATGTTGGAGAGGATTCTGTAAAACAGGGACCGCTGTGATAGGGAAAGCCGGAATTTCGGGATGTGTAGGAGATTGAAGTTTCACGTGGGGCGAGGAGGGACACGAATTGGAAAGAGAGAGAGAGAAGGTCACAGGAAGGAAGCTGTCCAGTCATTATACTGTGTAAGAATTTCAGGTCAGACAGTGCACGGCGATGGGAGAGCAGAAGAATTCCTAGGAAGGACGAAATGGATTCACGGGTTGAATTCTTGAGGGAGGGAATGTGATTACGGGCAATGCCTTGGAAAAAATTGACGGGACGATTTTCAAGTTTCAGTTTCGGTCGTCTAGGTGACCATCTACCGCGAGAATTTGGTTCTGGTAAAAACGTGCGTGTTATCCAAGACTAATATGCAAGGCTAATGGCCAAGGCGGGGTGGGGGGTTACAATTGTTCGCATGGTGACGTTATTCTGTACCGCATTGTCCTGGTCAACAGGGAGTGGCCGTGACTTATCATGCCTCGCTGAATGGAAAGTTTTAGACTCTTCCCTCTTGAAGTCTCTGCTCACGTGTTCTGGATTTTAAGTGTTCGTACTTCGCTGCCTATTGCTTCAAGTAGTAATAATTTTTGTTTAACATGGTTCGATGGCTAAGGTTATTTCTCACTTACTGTCTGCCACGTGCAGTCAGGGGCTACAGCATTCGGACGAACCGGTGGATCACCCCTCCAACCTCGAGCCGAGCCCAAACGATGCTAAACTTCGATGACTGATCGGGAACCGGTATTTTCATCGTGGCAGGCCTAGAGATGGAAAAATGTCGGTAAAAATCGATTTTTCGAGCAATCGATTTTTAATCGAAATGAAAAGCTCGACTTTTCAACAAAAATCGAAAATTGAACCAAAAGATCGATTAATCGAAAAAATCGACGGTTATTTTTTGAAAAAAAATACAGTTGGAACAAAAACATGTTTATTATTCATTCGAAAAACGCTCATAATACACATTTGAAAAGTATAAAAAATCCCTAAAAATGTACTTGGAATACATTCTTGAATTATTTGTAGTAAAAATTTACAAATGCACGCACATTAAAGTTTGGTGATCACCGCTTGGAACCATTCGGCTTCACTAAAATTTTTAAGAAAGATCAACTGATTGAGATGCTTTCTTGATGATCTAGGGCGTGTCTTTCCAATTTTACTGGCCTTACAGAAAAGTTTTTCACATGGGACGGATGACGTTATCATACTCAGCATTCTGATCGCGAAACGGTACGAAATGGTAAAGATCAAAGTTGAAAAATCGAGTTTGGATCTAAGCTCGTAGATCATGGCTCGATCTCGATTTCCTCGATCTTTGACTATTAAAACTCGATTTTCGATTTTAATCGAAATCGATTTTTCCATCACTAGGCAGGCCATTTCCTCAACCGTTTCAAAGAGTTTGCTTTTAACCACACCTTACTCACTGATAATCATATTATTCTGATTTTAGTCTATGAATAGCTTTTGTATGCTTCTAATTTGTGGTTTAAAGTGAATTTTAATAGTCTGAGGTTTTCTACAGTGATTTGGTGACGTTACAACTTTCCTCTGCTCCCATTGACAGTATGGATTAATTTTTAACTTAAAGATTATACAATCCCTGAAGACACTTACTTAACAAGTTTCTTAGAGTTAGAGTATACTTTAAGAACCTTGTTTACTTAATAGCTATGACATACAATATTTCCTAAATCCTAGAACATCTTATCCATGACAACCTTCAGTCATATTGTTGTCGCGCGTATGCGAGCCCCGTGGTTTGACGGGAACACGAACACGGACTCTGGGTCCTTGCCCTTGGCCGTCGAGAAACGAATAGTCACCCAGAGGTATTGAAGGGATAATATTCAAAATAATATTCAATTCAAAATCAAGTACTTGAGACGAAAATGATTTAATGTATTTTAAATCTACTGACGGCAAGAATAAAACAGTACACAAGAACCAACATGTACGTCAGAATAGCCCAACAACCACGGCTTGGGAAGGAGAGAAGCTCTAGATATGGCACGGATGGATGGCGCTGCGTCTGCAAGTGCACGGGCCGCATGGGCCGCGCCTTGACTCCCGTTTCGGCTACATGACTGACCAACTACTGACTGATGAATGAAAGTCCAACGAATGACCAATGACTGACCAATGACCGACTGACCCTTTAAATATCACTCCGTGCCATTATATAGGAGCAACCGAGACAAAAATACTTTCGGCGAGGTGGCAGTAGAGTTAGGGGGAGGAGGTACAGGAAGGTATTGACGTCAGGAAAAGTGAAAGGTCACACTCCCGAAAGGGTTAGTTTCACTTGGATATTCTGAGCTGTTCTCCAAACTGTACATAAATACACAAAGAAATACCAAGCCAATGCAATCAAGAGATAACTGGAAAATAACAGTCACATTTAAAATATATAGAAACTCGCCTACCGATTTCCAGGTCACAACAATATGCCCCGACCATTCACAAAATCTGCCCGGAACAGCTTGGGTTCTGGCACCGCAACTCTCTGTCTAGTCGAATCCATTTCTCTCGTAGAATATCTACAGCTGTCTTCATCAATGTCACGCGTGCATTTTACCACGTGCGGGACCGCAGGATTAATCTCCAACATGGCCAAACTCCAATTCCAGACGCCCAGACTCAATCTGGTCCATAGCTATCCCCAAGGTCGAACTTTTCCCATTCCTGGTGTGTCAGATCCTGTCCTGCGGAGGCGTGAGTTTCCCAGGGATCCCTTGTCAGTCACCCCTTGTTATACACGTTGACGCATAGCAACGACATTCCCAGCACTCCAACCACAAACACCAACACGTCAGCCGATGACACAGCGATCTTGGTGATATCCATCAAAGTTGACACTAAGATAATAAAAACAAACGCACGCCAGAAACCATAATACAAATGGACAAAAATACCGTGGAGAGACGCCAAAAAACGCACCTCTATCATTTTTCCAGACGAAGCAAACATAACCTCAGATATAAATTCCACAGCGATACCTAAGATATTGGAAACTTTCCAAAATAAGTCCTGAGCAAGCTCACAAATAGCTGAGGTCCGGAATGCTATTCGTCTTCCATCTGTTCGCTAACTCTTATCCAAAATATGCTCCCAATACGAAACTTGACTAGTGGGCATATGAAACACCCTTCTTTTGTACATGAGGAATATCTCCTATTCTTTTATCGAGACTGTTCTTCTAGGATTACTTTACAGTATTAATTATTCAATTCAATCTAATGAACAAGGATCAACCGAAAAAAAAAGAAAAAAAGAGCTGAATGGAGTTGAAGAAAGAAAATGTATGTACAAATTAATAGAGGTTATTAATAAAAAAATATTTCATAATGCATGCGAACTTTAAGTAATCATTTCAGACCCCGGTGGCGGCGGGGTAAAACCCTTGCCTGCCTATCCTAGGTTCGTGGGTTCGATTCCCGCCTGGGCAGGATATTCACCTCACAGGGCATGGCTTTGTGTAATTTCCCGTTTTATGTTAGTTTCAATGCCTGATGTAAAGACCCCATACGCTTTTTCCTGGTTGATTTTACATAAACAAATAGTTAATATTATCCACATCGACGAAGTACCATGCAAGCAACCACTACGCTGTGTGGCATGGAGTGATTCCACACCAGGCGTGCAGCACTCGTCGCAGTTCAAATCAGAACCTCGCACGTTCCCCCGGCTGCTAGGCGCAGACAAAAAATCAGTCAGGAGAGCAGTGCGTATTCAAACTAGAATCTGGGAGAGGACTACGTAAAGGAACATGCAATCATGCAGTGCACTGCTAAAGAGACATTTATTGGTTAATATTACTAATACTATTAATTTATGAATGCTACGAGATACTACTGTGATACTACTTCATGCAGAGAACAAAACTATACCGAACATTTCAAGCGGTGTGACGTGTTAGTAATGATGCTACGTTATTGACCTTTATCAGCCAACCGTGTCTCTCCGGCACAGAAAGTTAGTAATGATATTGTGTTATTCAACACAAGTGAAAATTCTACTCTACCTAGTGAGGGTGGGAGTTTCATAGGATTGATCTATCGCGACTATTATGGTATCGTTCAGTAAATTCTTCTCGGGATATCATCCGGGTAATCTCCTCAATTTTATCTACATTATGATCCTATATGTCCAACATTATGTCCTATGTAAAGTCCTACATTATGATCTCTTATTGTACCAGGAAAAAAATGACATCTTAAATCTCTCGGTTCTGCGGTCTATTACCTTTATCTTATTCCTGTGATCACTTCTACCGTAGTACGTTGGCTCTAGCAAAATTAGTTGAACGTCCGGCAAAAACATTATCTGCTTCGAGCTTTCGCATAACATTTAACCTGTATTTCTCCATTCGATCACTTAGAGATTCCCACCCTAATTCCTTTAACAATTCGGCAACACTGCTAAGTTTATCGTAACTACTTTTTTTTTACAAATATTGCTAATGAGCGAAACATCGTAAAGAGCGAAAAAAACATCCAAGAAAAGGGTAAAATATTCTAGATAATTATTATATACATAATTAAAAAGTATTGATCACAAATTATTGTTATGCGACTCCAGCCTTCAGTATCTCATTCTCATGAACACAACACACAACCACAACGCAAAAGCACTCATAATTTGGCTTGCTGCTGCATGATTGGAACGGTTGGTGAGGGCTTTGCTCACTGATGTGTGTTACGAAAGCCGTCGCTCGGTGGATTCAACTCTCGCAATTGAGGAATCACCTTCAAATGAACGGTTAGGGTATAAAGTCGTGCATATTGATAAGCTGCTCGGACATTTCTGCTGATTTTTAGAGAGCAAACATTTTAAAAGGAGGAAGCTAGAATCTATTTAAATATTCCAAGCTTGGAGAAATATGTAATTGACAATTCGTGCATATAACTCCGTGGCGGCTACTTTAAAGCAAAGTGGCCAAGTGTATTCACACCGATATAATTATCTTCTTAACGTACAATCTCAGGCCACAATATTGAAAATAAATACATATTTTCGATCAATTCAACAGATCCAGGCGAGATATCGTGGAAGTTCTTCATAACATAGTTTTTTTTATATTACATATTTTCAAGCTTGTTTGGTATGACGTCATTTAGTATTTCTTACTTATTTCTTATGCTTTCTAAAATCTGTTGTTAGAATCTTATACCACCGGCAGCTCCTTTTTACACGCGCCATAATCTCCTCAAGAGCGTTGCTTATTTCTCCATTTTTGAATTAAATCCCGATGGGAGAATTCAAAGGAGAAAAGAGACTCTGAATGCCATGAAACGCCGCCTGGGGAGTAAATCCTTTTCGAAAAAGATATTGCTTCTTTAATATAAATGATTCCTTTTGAGACTCTCAAGGATAAAGAAAGGGGGTAGGGGAAGGAGGGGAAGGAAAGATGGGGAGGGGAGGGGAAAAATTGCATTTTCCGGGGTGGGAATTTTAAGGTATATGATGGTGGTGTCCCTCCCTCTGTGAGAATTCGGGAGAGAGGAGACGGGGTTGGGGGAGGATTTTGGCGGTGGTGGGGAGGTGGGGATTAAAGCCAGGGGGAGAGGGGTGAAAGGGAAAGCGGTGTTTGGGGGGTGACAGGGTAGGGGAAGGGATCATTGCCAAAGCGAAGAGAGACAGGGGCTGGGGCGAAATGAAATGCGGCAAAGACATACAATTTCTTTAAGTAGGTACTCTTTTTGGGGTGCTTAAAGAGATGAGGGGGAATAAAATCTTTAACTCGTCTGTGTGATATACATGCACTTTTACAAGACCTGCATTTTCGATAGTTTGTTACTGTAATGTTATTCATGAAAATTCTATTAAATCAACGATCAGAAAATATCCCGAGTCATTCCACGTTGTCCAAGCGTAATGCGTCATTTAAAATCATTCGGGAAAATTTTGGGATCTGATATGAACGCCTGCATGCACAGTTTCAGAAATAGCTATCATGACAATTTGATAGTGCAAGTACCGTTGGCTTCTTGTATGTTGAATTTGCTTTAATATTATCACAATATTCCATCTCTCCTTCCACTCGGACAATTTTTTGGAGCAATACTTCCGGAAGATTTGGTGATAGAAACAGAAATATATTTGAAGTGATAACTTCTTTTGGCCCGTTTGGCACTTATGGCATTGGGGGGGGGGGAGAGCAAACTCGCGTCACGTACCGTACCGCACTTTTTGGTTCGGCGGCGTAGTTCCAATACAGTCGGCAGATGGCAGAACCGCTGTTCTAACAGTGCTCATAACTGCCACCAGATGGTAGGACAAGCGGTAAGCGGGAAAAAGTGCACCGTTTAAATCGCGTACCATATTTGTTCGTATTCTTAACAGAATCTTGAAATTCAAAGGTTATTAGTTACTTTAGTTATCATAAGCCAATAGTTTCTTTCCTAGAATTCTGTAGAAATAGTAATGAAATAAGTCAAATTATTCATGAGAATAATGAAAATAACATGCGAGAAAATGATGAAAATGAGGAAATGGTGATTGAAGATGTAACCAATGATGATGAGAATTGTTAATTAGAATAATTAGAATAGATATATAACTAAAATAAGAGATATAAATGAGTGTTATATTATTCAGACGCATGTAAAATACTTATTTTTTAGATAAATACCTATTTTGTCACCAAAAAATAAAATTCACATACATGGAATATTCGTTTTAAAAAATTATTGTGCCTTATTCTCCTTTTTTATTCAGATTTATTTGGGAATATAAATCGGTCAAAGAAGTTTGCACTTCCAGCGTGTGGTCCTAAGCACACCTAATTTTTTTCCTGGAAGTTTCTCTGTCATCTCATTTCCATTATTAAAAGTCACACTTATGATTTTTAACGTTATTTTGAAACGTACTTCTACGGTCTTCTGAGGTAATTTCGCCCACACTGTCTGCTACTTGCAGACAAAGGCGACACCACTCGGGTTAATAGGAGAGTCACGTTTCCTAATTCACTCCCAGCGATTCCTACTTCATTCATCGAGGCCCGTGCAGAAGCACCGATTAATTTCAGGTTTGAAACATGTACCTATCTTTAGATTTCAGTCCTGAAAATTCATATAATAAAAGAGCGTCCAGGATAATGACGCAGTTGAGTATTTTTTTATACCTACAATCAATTAGGGCACTGGCTTGCGAAGATGAGGCAGATGCAACGTAGTCCTGATGCAATCATAAATGAATAACAGCCGCCGCGATTTTTCAATGAACGGTGTCAGCTTATTCCATGATATCCGATGTTAAACGTCAGCGTCGTAGCTAGGGGCTGGCCAGGCGGGCGGCTGCCAGGGGCACAACCCTCAGGGGGGGCGCACTTTGCAGTCCCACAGCCAGTACGGGTCGCTGCAAGCGCGCTGGGGTACAGGAAAACAAAATTAAAACATGATGTTAACTCACGTTTAAAAAATTTGCACTTGATTACGATAGGCGCCCCTAACTTAGCACACTAAATCATTGGCCGTTCTTTTAACTATCCAGCACACGCCGTTCACAGCGGCCAGGCAGCGGAGCGCCAGAAAATTAAATTTTCAAGAGATTTTATAATGCCTAAATGAACAAACTCGTATTGTTACCCTTCCTACTCTATATTAAGTAAGAACAAATGTTATGCTTAAATGTATGCATACCTTACCTTAAATTTTCAAAGTAATGATGTTGTTTCTCTTCCTATAAAATTAGTCTTAGGGGATGCAAAATTCAAACCTTGCCAGGGGCGCTCATGACCCTATATACGACGCTGTTAAACGTTAATAATGGCGAAATTCAACCATACTTAAAAAATAATTATGAAAAAACATGTTTAAACATTTATAAACTCAACTTTATAATCCAAGGACGTTTTCTGTTAAACCTTCTACTAAAAGGAAATGGTTCGTCACGATATTACTAGGTTAGTGGTTATGGTGATCGCTATATGTGCCTGTGATCACAGGCATACATTTGACGAAAAGAACTTGGCTGCCTGATCATGCGTATTAATTGTACATCCAGAACTACATTCACGACGTAATCACAGTCCATCTTGCGAGAAATGTCGTTGCTCATGATGCGTCTGCTAGTTTCACCGTAGTACCTAGCCATTTGTGTCCCGGAAAGGACTTTAATTACCTTCAGAAGTCGTTCTGTTTCACCTGTTTGAAAATCATTCGGCATTCAAAAATTGTCTTGACCACGTAAATATGACCATGTTGGGATACCTATCAGTTCCATTAATTTTAAATAATTAATACAATGAGGAAGGCGAAGATCTCTCGTGGAGAAGGTAAATTCGCACACAAAGGTGTATTTGATTTACTGTGAAGTCTTCTTGACGAGAACTTTGTCATCGCCTGAATGGCACAAACAAATTCTACATCCTCAAACGTAATAATAATTTTACGGTAAATTTTCTCATATTATAAAAAAATGAGACATTTCCGTCGTTGAAATCATGACTTCCGATAAAGTAATGTGCCACTCTGATCACTTGGCACCTTCGCAATCGTCTTGTGGGGTGTGTATTATTAATTTAAATAAAAAAATTTTTCTCTGTTATTTATGTAACTCTACATCTTCTGAATGCATTTTCAATACATTGGATATGATTACGTTTAGATGAGGCAACCAAAGCTATCATCTTGATATAAATGCAATCGGGAGTGAATTAAAAAGGTGAAACATACGATTGGTATAAGGAGTTCTTATTTCCTTAGAAAGCTTTCAAAGATTGTCATTTCCCTTACATTCAAGCCAAAAACAAAATAATAATAGAAGTCAACCATCATCCCATACTTCAGAGAGCTTTGCGACAGATGTATCAACGCTTAAAGTAACTTTTGTCAGCTACTAAAACGTAAATGCAACACATAAGAGTATGTTTGCTCCATAACATACAATTTAGAATGTTAACTAAAAAGACGAAAGTGACCTGAAAGTGCAGTTTTACCAACATTTCTTCGATGATGAAAAACGCAGTGTCTAATCTTGCTGCTGAACTATTTTCAAAACGCACAAATTATTACCCATTTTCTATTTTTATACATAAATAACTCAAAGAATCGTCAAACAATGTCTAATTAATAAATGAATCTTTTATTTTTATAATATCGGTAACATACGTAATTAACTCTGTTTTCAAACATGTAATGAAGTCGATGTCATTGGCAGACATGCTGTTACTACTTATGAAACAAGAAATGCACAACAGCCGATCAGGCGAAATTAAACAAAAATAATCAAAATCGTCAATTTATTGACAGCTTTCATGACAAGAAATACTGATTATCAGTTTTATAAGAGTTTAGTTTCTTCTCCAAATCACTGAGCCTCTGAATACCACTTATTTTCTCAGTATGCGTTACAACGGGCTTTATATAAGAGAGACAAGGATAGGGTGGGCATTTTTATAATATAGCTTCGGAGAATGCTTTTAAATGTGTGACCGTTTCACCTAGGTAGTCTATTGAAGAAATTTATCAAGAGTGGGACAATAAATGAGATTGTTGTAAGCACTTCAAAGGAAAAAAAATAACGATACCGGGCCATGTAATGAAAAGAGAACGCTTGCTATGAGTCGTGGTGCAAAGTAGAAGGAAGGACTTAAATATGGAGAAGTAGGATATAGTGGATGAAATATAAGAAGTTAAAACGGTTTGGGAGCGCAGAGGTGAAGGGAGAACTGAGGAGAGGTTTCTTTGATACACTCTGCCGAACCAAAGACCTATAGGTTGGCACTGTTCTTCGGGGTTTATGAAACAATAAATAATGGCATTGAAGTGAGAAGCAGACTTGGACTCAGTTAGATTCCCGCTGCGAGACAAGGTCTACTTCAGCTCTTAAAGGGCTACACACAAAGCCAACGCTGCTTGCTTCGCGAGGGGGAAAACTTGACCCCCTTTCTAAGTTTCGTAACGGATTGCCAGCTCGTAATTCTTCCGAAGATGAGGAATAAGGCGGACGCCTCCGTATTCTCTCCAAGGCGTAGCGCGGCGACGTGGGTGTCCACTGACGGAGACAAAGAAATAATTCGAAGGGATGTTTCTTTTGTTTCGTCCTCTCTCGGGATATGGTGGTGGGAATGGAAGGAATGGACTTCGGAGAGGAGGTTTCGAGTGGACGGAGGTCAGGGTGATGATAGGGGACAGGGGCACCAGGGGGGGGGGGGGGTGAGGGCAGGGTTAGGGCAGGCGTTGAGGCGGGAGCCAATGAAGTAAATCGATCACTGTTCGGGTGTTTTGATAGACGGCATCGCCATCGGAAGGGAACTAGAGAATGATGCGTTCTGTTCCCTTCCAAACAACTCATTCCATTTATCGATTTTAATGAAAAGCATGCAGTGTTACTGAGTGGTTTCCGTTCGCTATAGTGCGCTGCGCAATTCGCAACACGTTAGTGCAGTTTGTAGTTGCATTCACCAGATTACAATATTATTTATGACTATATCCATCGTCTCAGGCTCAACCTTGTGGAAATTCATTTTATCGTAAATGAAAAGGAAAACTTTGTTATATTCCACCAATTTATTCTCAGGTAAAACTAGTTTCGACGCAGCGGCCTGGAGGTACCTGAAGATGGCAAGGTACCTGAAGGTTACCTGAAGATGACGCCGCTGCGTCGAAACTAGTTGTACCTGAGAATAAATTGGTGGAATATAACAAAGTTTTCCTTTTCATTTACGATTATTTATGACGTAAATTGATACAATATTTGACGTTCTGTCGTAGATGCTTTGCCTACGGTATCAGAATCAGATGTTTAGTTCCTCGGCATCTTCTCCTAGCCGATTCGTACTGCCAATTTAACTGAAAATGCATTTTCATCTCCTATTACCTTTTATTTAGTTACTTTGCATTGCCATTTTTTTTTAATTAAAATTGATATTCAGCAATATGCGTGCCTTGCAAACCTTTCTCGGTGCTCTCTTAAGAACCTGTGAAATTGATTTGTAATGGGAGTCGTATCGATAAGGCTTGCCTCGATGTACGACTGCTTTTATATATTTGCTTTGAGAAAATTTGGTGCCGCTTACCATAATATTTTAGAGGTCTTAGACGTAAAATTATTTTTCCATAATTTTATCTTCCAAAAACAGATTCCAAACAGGTAAACGTTCCAATTAAAAGAAACATAATGGCTTAAATTGCTTAAAAGTCGCATTTTTGAGGAGTTTGTTTACTCGTGAGCTCTTTTTTTATGCTTTAAAATGTTCAGATACTTTAAAACATAATATTTGTGTAGTTGGTACCTACAGTGAATTAGTGTAATTTCGACATATTAGAATTATCAGGAATTCTCTGTTGAAAATATATAGCTGAAGGCTCAGGTGCAGTCACATATGTTTTGTGGCCGTCAGTGAAACTGTAAGAAAAGATTTTCTGACAGAGGGTTCTCCAGAGAAACGAATGAGATTCTGAAGTTCCGCCCCGCCCTCTTGAAGGGCCGGTAAGGGAGTGAAGACAGTGCGGATGGTTTGGAAGGAAGAGGGCAAATGGAAGCGTCTTCACGAGAACTAGCGCCGGAAATACGTTTGAAGCGGTGGAAGGGTGATTCAGTCAGGAAGGGGTAGAGAGAAGAATATACTGAATTATCATCATTTAAAATGCTAATTTACATTATTTTATCATGTCTATTTATATATGAGCTGGAATTTTGCTTTAGGTACTCTGAGTTAGTGAAATTTTGACATGTAAGAATGATCAGGAATCCTCTGTTGAAAATGTATAGCTGAAGGCTCCGGTGCGTCACACAGCTGTTGCCCCTCCTCAATGACATCCTAAAAAATCAGGTGAATGGAAAAAAACAAGTTAGCGCGTTATTACTTCAAGTGTTATTCGACAAGGTTCGTCACAAAAAACTTATATCAAAATTTTAATCATGCGAGCTAAACCAAAAAATAGTGAACTGACTACGTGACTTTCTAAGTGACTGTAAGCAAAAAGTAGTTTGTAATTTTAAAAAGCAACTGACGGTATTAGCTCTGATATGATTATGGTGACATCCGGTGTCCCACTACGAAGTATGATTGGCCCCCTTTTAATCGTTATTTATGTAAATGACCTAATTTCTCGAGTTAACTATAAACTTGATCACTTAGATCACTGATCAGCTCTGTAGAGGAATTCATCGTAACAAAAACACAGTGCAAAATTCCACTAATAATTTTTAATTCTGTCGACCGGTTTCGACGACTAAAACGTCATTTAGAATACAAAACAGTGTTTCTAACAGTGTTTTGTCGATTTAGTCGTCAAAACCGGTCAACGGCATTAAACATTATTATCAGTGGAATTTTGTACTGTTTTTTTTGTAACAATGAATTCTATCTTCAAATTCCACGAAGTATCGCCACAATCGATAAATTTGATTCTGTTCAGAAACACTGCGCTTATCTGAAGTCCATTGAATGGGTGGTATCCTAATGAGAGCATAAGATGATAGTAATTTTCTACAGATGTTGATAGTTAATTGAGAGGTCGACTTTAATTGGAAAAGAGAAAATATTTCTTCAAATTTATTAATGTATTTGATTCCTAAATATTTAGAAAATACGTCCGTCATAAAAGACAACATTCTGTGTTGAGATCGTTTGCATTTACCTGACCACCGAAGCCTCAATAAGAAGGAAGAAGGTACGAAAGGTCTTTTTGACAGATCGGGCAATGTGCTTTGAAATGACGCCTAAGAAGGGAGAAATGTTTATTTTTTCCATCAAAATACACATTGCTATGTGCTCACGTGCAAATTCCTATCATTACTGAACGCTACCATCCAAACATGTAAGGACACGCACCGTATCTCGGTACCGCGAAGGAGACCGTCAAAAGAGGAGGGGCCCCCTTTCCCATGAATAAGGCAAAGATTTTCGGTGAAACTCCATCCCCAGTGCTTCTCCAAACTTTTGTCAAATCCTTCGCAGCAAGAGTCCCATCGTGGGCATGTCTCATGGGCATTGAAGAAGTTTAGGAAGCTGGAGGGTTTTACGCCTGCCTCATCGGAATGCTGTCATGTGTTGTCATGCAGCCGAGATGCCGCCTCTTGAGCTTCTTGTGGTGCCATCGTCTCCGGAGAGCTCGCTCCAACTTTCTCCCTCATCTCTTTATCACACCTTCTTACCTTCCTTCTTACCTTCACAGACTACATTATGCCATGAGATGCTTTTCAACTGCAAGTGGTGAGGGTTCACACCTCTCCTTACAGCGCAATGACAACAGGTAGGCAATCAACACTTTTCATTGATTCTAAAGATGTTGTCTGGAAATATTTTTTCTTTTTTGTATCTTTTGTTTTTTCTCTGAGCAGATAATACCCTGAAAAATACTTTGCAATTTTTTTTTATTTTGTGAACAGTTACAAAAATGGTCACATCAGCTCTCTCCTATTTCTTTGCCCTCCTTACCTGTCTCATCAACAACTTTTTATATGAAAATGATATTACAAATGTACTTGCCTTACCCGGGAATGTATATTGCGTGAGGTAATGTTGAGATATTAAAAATAATCTAGTAAAATATACTTTTATGAAACTAAATTCACTGAGTAAAATAGAATGTGAATACGCGCACAAATAAAAATGTAAAAAACATTTTTATACTCTATTCAAATTGAAAATGTAGAGTAAAGATGAGTATTTTCCGACCTTCTCCCGTTGAGGGACAAAGTTCGATCCCCGCAAACTTTATTGCTGCTTTACATCGTTATTCCAATGGTCTTAATCCTTTGTTGGATGCTGTGTCCATCAAAGTGGAAATTCCTTCGTTTATTTCGGGTAAGAAAAATAAATAATTGAGCTGGGTATCCCTCTATCTTTCATCCAGTATCTAATTTTCCCATTTTACCCATGTCTCCCTTTTGCATTACGTGGCATGAATGAGTGAATTAATATTCAGGAAAAAACATAAAAAATAACAAGGAAACATAATTAAAACCACTGCCTGTTTGATAAAACCCAATTTTTTTTTAAATTTTCATGGGTCTCTCCAGTTGAAAGAATGATATACAATAAAAATATAAGCGGCAATGATTCAGAATACCGTTCATCGTTTATTTCGGGTAAGAACAATAAATCATTGAACTGGATATCCTTCAATCTCTCAACCAGCATCAAATTTTCCCATGTTTACCTTTCTCATAACGTGGCATAAATGAGCGTATAGAATAGCCAGGATAAAAATATAAAAAAAATAACAAAGAAACATTATTGAAACTGCTGCCTGCATGATAAAACCAAATTTATTTTTTTAGATTCGCCTGGGCCTCTTCAGTTGAAAGGATGATATCAAATTAAAATTTGAGCGACCGTGATGCAAAATATTTCCTTTGCATTGACGCTATATTCAAAGTCGCAGGAATTCGCGGTGAACGAATGCATGGATGGAATAGAGGCAAAATTCAGGTGAAGGCGGGTGCTCCTGGAAAAATGCGTTCGCATGAAAATGGAGTGGAAAAATGAATTACGATTACTTTAACTCCCTCGCGCTTTGGTGTATGGTTCTAACCAGTTTCGTGTGATGTTTATTTGCAAAGTGGTGGAATGTAGGTGGCTTTGGGTGAATTTGAATGAAATTCGCCTCATTCCAACGGCATTCCATTGAAGAGGCCTTAGTGACTTCCCGAATCACCACCGTCGGTATGGATTTGCAACAAGAGAGAGGAGTCACATCTCTCCACCCAGTATCCGCCTTCATTAGCACCTCTTTGCCCCCACCGCCGCCACGTTGCCAGATTAGGGATTCGGATTTCAAGTCAAATCTTCTGTGCCCGTGCGTCTGATTCCGTGTGCCCCCGAGTAGTATCTCGGCGAATGAACTCCACGTGGCCACTCAGTGCGTTCGTCAAAAGGCCACCAGCCGACTGCGTAATCGAATTCCGCCTCTGGTTTCAAGGTGAGCGAGGTGCACTTCATTTCTGATGAAGGCAGACGCCCAAGGACGCCATCACATGATCAGGAGACGAATTTGAACCTCGAAGTGTAAGCGTGAATGACTTCGAATTGAATAATCTACATCTACATACTACTCCGCAAGCCGCATAAATAGGCGTGTGGCGGGGGGTGTTAGGACACCAGCCGTTTACACATAAAAAGGAAACGCTCTAATGAAATTACGCCTAGTATTTATTAAAGTCCCTTATTGTTCCGGGGAAAAACGAATTCCCAAACCTATCCGTTCGGCAAAATATCTCTCTTAATTTATCGTTTCCGTCGGACCTGGAAATATTGTGGGGTTCTAATATGATGTTCTCCTTGTCGCTCTTAAAGATATCTATTCTCAATCGCTCAAGCAATCTAAGCCTAGCTCACAGCCTCCGAGTCTTTAGCGGCTCCCAGCCTAATTCGTTTAGCATCTGTGTAACGCTGTCTGTACGCCCGTAGCAGTTTTTGACGAATCGCGCAGCTTTCCTTTATTTTTTTTAAGTTCCCGGATTAAGTCTTTCTGCAACGGATTCAATATGCTCGCTGCATATTCAATGTGTGGCCGGACGATTGCGAAATAGCACCTCTTTCTTTTTCATCCGAAAATCTTCCCACAATACGCTTGACGAATCCTAGCTTCTTCAGAGCTCTGCCACAAATATTTAAACTGAAACATATAATGAAGTGCCAACTCATAGACAAGTAAATTTGGCCTCAAAACCATTATTCGTTTACTTTTCATATTCCACAATCATTTCAATGGCTTAAACTATTCCAGGCATAGTTGCAGTAATAGTGATAAATATAATTAGATTTTACTTATTGCTATCAGAATGATTTCTCCACTCTTCCACCAGGTCAAGAGCTGTTTTATGCTCACCGATATTTCAAAGCTCGACTCTGGCATCGTTCTCAGGGTGGATGATGCACAGCAAGATAATGCCGCCAACTTACTATCACAGATGGCTATGTGGCGGCAATGCCGTTTGTATAAAACCAGCGTTCAAGTGACTCGTGATTTGCCATTTTTGGCGGGGAAGATCTGAGATTTGGCGCCAAGTTACTTCCGCCAACCTAGCGTATGCTATACTATTAAACAAGCAAATCTTATATGTGTGTTTGTGTTTATTTATGTATGTAAATTTTATTTCAAGAACGGCTCAAACGATTTTGATTAAAATTACAAATTTACTACAGAGGGTACGAAAAAGCGATTTTCCTAGGTGCTGACTATGGGAAAACTTTTTACGAGTTATTGGGAAAAAAAATTTGTATTTTTGATATTTAAAAAGGCAAATCCATTTTTGTTATGCTGTTTCTATGGATTCAATTAAATTCACCAGATTTTTTTTCAGCCTTTATCATTACCCTTTTCAAGGTAATCCTCAAATTCCACCACCATTGTTGCATCCAAGGTTTTACTATTACGCATTTGTTTAATTATGAACCAGAGAATTGAGTGGTTCGCGGACTTGCAGCTACATGATTTTCAATGACGCGACGTTCGAAAAACCAATTTTCTCAGAAAATATGATTTATTCATGAACTCACCTGATTAAATATCATGATCCATAATTAAATCAGTAGTCCTGAGCTTTTCTTAACCCAAATATTCCCACATCCATTCCCCTAGGTGCATATTCCAACATATCTTATGCAAAAGGAGACGGTAGATATAAAAATGAAGGTAAAGTTGAGATTTCCATTCGAAACTATTCAAAATGCTTTTTCATTTGAGATATTTTTTTATCATAGAATGAAATTCCCGAATCCTATTCGAGTATCTATTTTTAAAAGAAAAAAAATCCATCAATCTCTCATTTTCAGAAAAGTTTTCCAAAAACAATTCTCCCCAAACACGTAGAATATTCTACGATTGATGCATTTAAAAAACTGAAAATTCCTGGTGGAATTGTACGAATATTTTCATTTTTTTAATGCATAGAGAGTAGTTTTGCGCTCTTATCGGTTAAAACTTTCAACTACAAGTTTATTTTTTTTCTCTCACACGGCGCACTCCAGATTTTTCCTCGCGTATAGGTGTCGTTTTGAAAAAAGGCGACAAATAGTATTTTGGAGCGCGATTAAGGGTCGAGAAGGAGGGGAAGGGTGTGGGGAGAGTGGGGAGGGCAGGGGTGCGATGGTTGGAGACAACGTGGAAAGGAGTGTCGCTTTTTGTGGGTTGTATGGAGTTTAGGGATTCGATGACAAAGGAATGGCGGAGAGAGGAGGGGTGAGAATATACTCCCTCGACAATAACCGAGCCCTGGAAAACTAACACCTCTTCATCCTCTAATAGTTCCATTGCGCTAGATATTGCGCCATTGCAAGATAGAGATGTCTCCAGGCAGGAGCACTAGATCAGGGGTCTCCAAACTTATCGTAACGAGGGTCACATTGGCTACCTGCTTTTTTAAATTTTTAAAAAGGTTAGTGTGCTTAAGACCACACGAGAGAAGTGTAAACTTCAATGACGATATTCTGATAAATATATTTCAAATGGCATTTATTCTCGACCTCTTTTTATGTATCGTGCAAATGACATGAGTTTCGGTCAAATAATATTTTTTTTAACTTTTGCCGACGTTTCGGATTTTTATTTATCCATCTTCAGGACTATAAACAAATTAAATATGATGTTAAATGTCTGACAATTCTTTTTTGATTACATAATGGTTAGTTTAGAGTCATTAAATAAAATTAAAATTGTAAAAATCAAATTAAAATTGTAAAAATCAAATTAAAATTGTAAAAATCAAATTAAAATTGTAAAAATCAAATTAAAATTGTAAAAATCAAATTGAAATTGTAAAAATCAAATTAAAATTGTAAAAATCAAATTGAAATTGTAAAAATCAAATTAAAATTGTAAAAATCAAATTGAAATTGTAAAAATCAAATTAAAATTGTAAAAATCAAATTAAAATTGTAAAAATCAAATTTAAATTGTAAAAATCAAATTAAAATTGTAAAAATCAAATTAAAATTGTAAAAATCAAATTAAAATTGTAAAAATCAAATTAAAATTGTAAAAATCAAATTGAAATTGTAAAAATCAAATTAAAATTGTAAAAATCAAATTGAAATTGTAAAAATCAAATTAAAATTGTAAAAATCAAATTAAAATGTTAAAAATCAAATTAAAATTGTAAAAATCAAATTAAAATTGTAAAAATCAAATTAAAATTGTAAAAATCAAATTAAAATTGTAAAAATCAAATTAAAATTGTAAAAATCAAATTAAAATTGTAAAAATCAAATTAAAATTGCAAAAATCTAATTAAAATTGTAAAAATCAAATTAAAATTGTAAAAATCAAATTAAAATTGTAAATCGAAACAGCACCAAACTTTAAAGGTAACAATCTTGAATATGTCTATGTATTTTTATATTTAATGACTGTAAATTTACCATTGTGTAATCAAAACAGAACTGTCAAACATTTTCAACATCATGTGTCAATTGTTTATAGCCCTGAAGATGGATCAATAAAGGTCCGAAACGTCGGCAAAAGTTTAAAAAAATATTATTTGACCTAAACTCATTACATTTGCAAGATAAATATAATATATAAAAATTATTATGAATTATTGAATTAAATAATAGTATTTTGGGTATAAAAGAGAAATACATACAGCATCAGCACTGCGCGCTCTTCCGCGCTCTGCTATAGCTAATACACATATGCGTACCCACTATTACTATAAATATATCTACATCTACAAAATACCCTGCAAGCCACCTCAGGGGTGTGCGGCAGGGGGTGTATATATAGCCGAGCGTGGCGTGAGAAAAAGAGCGTGACGTTCAGAAGCGTGACGCCCAGAATCCGATTTACCGCCGGCAGAATTTTCTGTGCGTGGTGCGACTATAGAAGTTTACACTTAAAAAATCAATAGAAAACTCTATATATGAGTTTTATTTAATTTAGAAAATTTGATTAACTAATTACAGACTTGTATGTGAAATTAAAGGAGGCATCGTGCATTGATGACGGCGAGCACTACCAGCATATATATTCTCATGTTTTCATCACAAAACCATTATAATATGAATTCATCGTTCATGATGTTACTGTGTTTGTGTTTTTAAAATCTTATTAAACTGAGATTTTAACTGAGACACTTATATGCACTTGCGGGTGACTCCGTAAAGGTAACTACCGTGGCTAGTCCCGGTATCCTCAAAATTACTGAGATTTTAATTTTGTAACGTTAATTACTTACAAGTAGCTACCATCCAAGCAAACCTTATGCAGCACAGTTCCACATAATTCGTCTGCGGGCCGGATGTGACCCGCGGGCCGTACTTTGGAGACCCCTAAACTAAACAGTTTACGCCTGGATTGAATGGTGGTTATTATAAGAAGAAAAAATGTTTGGCTATCCTCCAATTTAAAAAAAAATATTGATTGATGAAAAATATACTGCGAAAATGGAAGGTAAAGCAAAGTACAGTGACACTACAAGTGCAATGTATGTTTACTTATTAAAAAAATTATGCGACACAATTTTCATCACCCGAAGATTAATGTGGTTACACCGTAAAATGACTTAAATGTCATTTTATTCATATTCTGTCTACTTGTAAAAAAACTTGTCCTCTATCTGATATTGGAAAAAAAATAATACCTTTCCACGCTATTTTATTCTATAATTGAACTTGACATTACATTGTGTTCAACGGGGGAATGAGAGAAACACGGGGAAAAATAATATTTTTCCATAAAATATAAATGCCATTTTCGCGGAAAACTATTTATAAGAAGTAAATAATTCAGAGAAATTAAATAAAAATAAAATATAGGGATATTACCACCTTATTTTTATAGTTATTTGGGAATTACTGCCGTAATTGAAGTCAAAATGCGGTAATTCGTAGGAAATGGGGCTGCAGTCGGCTCTAATGGCTGAAAAAAAGTTCTAATTTAAAATACATTCGTAGAGTAATCTGCATTTTTTCTACTTAACTTTTGGTTTTCTGTAGGTAACGCATTTCATCAGCGAAAGCAGGATTTTTTTGACAAAATATAAAAAATGTGGAATTTAGTATTTGTTGTGACTCACACAGTTGCTGCGAAACCTTCTTAAATCAATAATTGTTTGATAACCATTGGCCAGGAGAAATAAGGTAATGGTTTCATGCGCACTGTGCACTGTTAGACATCCACCTAGATCTGAAGAAAAATGTTAAATCCTAATTTATTGGGCGATCCTTAGTTATAGAGTAATAATTACATGTTTTTCAACCCCAAAAGAGGTTCATGGTTGACCAAATGTTGGCGGAGGACTACCATTGGGTATGTCAGCGAGGAAAAACAAGTCGAGAACTATATTATGAAAAACGACAGGCCAACAAGCGCAAATATATCATTGTGACGTTTTTATGCAACGCTCAGTTTTTTCGAGAACCACAAGTTGAACAACTTTCAACCTTAGCACGTTATTAAATGTCAACAATTCGCTGACAAAAGACTAAATGTTGAACAAAGAGTCTCACTTTTGACTTCATATTATTTAGATAAACAACCGTAAAAAAAATGCATGTACCTAAAGTTTATTTTTATCACTTGCAAGCTTTATTTTTTTAACTAAATTAAATTATAAATGAAGGTCGTGTAACTCGAGACAGGTGTCATAAGAAAGGAAATTTGTGGCGTTTTTATTTCAGTGAATTTTACCTTCAATTCGAAATGTTGAGAGCGTTTACAAAATATCACTCATTTTTTTTAAATCCAGTTCTTTTTTTTTAAAAAGGTCACGTTAGCAACCCGTTCCGTTATTGAAGAATGCATAAAGGGAAAATGCCCGAAAGGATTGGAAATCAATTTCATCACCTACATGTATATCAAAGTTATACGAGGTATATACCTATGAACTAGATATACCTTGTATAACTATAGCTTGAGCTGAACTCTATACCGAAAAGTGAGTTCCAGAAGTACTTTCAAGATTGTGACAACCGCTGGCACAGGTGTATTATATTTAAGAGGGAATACTTTGAAGGGACACCTTTTATGTTGATTAATAAATAATTATTCTTTAAAAAAAACTAAAAATTCCCGTTATTTTTTATCATACCTCGAATGCTGTCGATAGTCCTTTATTTAGTCATTAACAGTTGTACGCAGCTTTTTTAAGGTATCAATCAAGGACTAAAACAAGAATTCAACATTCTTTTAATGTTCTAAGCACTGTTTAGTATTATGAAAGCATTAGTCGTTGTTGTATTTGAGTTGCGCAAAGAGAGGGTAGTAAGGGAAAACCACCCTTGGATGGCATAAGAATAAGGGGGGATTATGGATGTGATGAGAAAAATCATGTAAAATTCATTGAATCCAGTACACCAGAATGGAATTCCGGAGTGCGCCAGGCGTTGGAATGATGGGAATTCTAGGAAGCTGCACGGTTGAAAGGAGAGAGAGGGAGAATTTCAAGGGTGTGGTGGAGAGAGATGAACAGGTTGAAGAATTTGTGAAGGACGATGAAGAGTCATACTGTAATGAAGAAAGGGTTTTGGAGTATTAAGGAGATTGGAGGTATTTTGTAGCTGAAGTGGCCGTCCACTTGGTGAATGGAAGGGTGCATTTGGAGTGAGGGAGCCTGGTAACTGGTGTTACCTAGTTTTTTTCAGGGAAACTCAGGATTCCGTTCTTCTAGAAAATCCTTGGTTGTTATGAAGATAAACGTGTCTTAATGTTGGAACATGTTGGAATTACAGCCATGTTGAATATTTTGACGTTAAATATGTTAAGAAGCTACCACGTACGTGTAGTGAGTTCTATTTTTAGACTCCGCACTGTTACAGGTGTGAGGAAGCAACAATTACGTTATAGCGACCACGATCTGAGTGCGTGATCAAACTGAAACCAAACAATAGCCGTAAGCCGCAAAAACACTATTTTTTAATGTATGAACACCTGCACACGAAGGAAAACGAGGGGAAATTCTTTCTAGAACATTCGAATAGAAGGAGGGAGAAAATGGGTATATATACAGGTGAGTTACTCTATAGGGGGCTGGCAGCACAGACAATATCGCTGAAGAGGTGGACTCAAGTTGCACCGTTGCAGCGCTCTATTCTTTGGGCCAAAGGCCCTGCCATTGCCCGTGGTTGGTTGATTGGTTATAAGGGGCTGGCAGTTTAAACAATCAACCAAGATAAAGGTTGAATCCACGCCACTCGCTGCGGTGAAATTACGTCATAGGGACCATAGAAAACTGAAGGAGTATTTATTAAGGAGTAGTGGTTTCTGGTACGAGGGAAGTATTAGCCGTACTGTAAAAGGAAGTATGCCGAGGTCAGCTGGAAAATACCCGAGACATAACCAGGGAGCAGTCAACCTTTCGGCCGAGTACCTTTAGCGAGACAGCGGTGGACGTTATCTGCGTGATTTCCTTAGCCAGTCGAGGGATCAGCGCAAAGAATGTGTGTCCTGACGACATCCATGGAAGAAGTCACTATATATGTATGTATGTAATCATAATTAATTGGTAAAGGGTATTTATTTGTGCAAGTGAATACATTTGTGTTTAAAAGTGAAGTGAATAACTAGCCGTGAAGGAAAATAGAAATTCCCAAGGGGAATTATTACTATGGCCCAGAGGGCGAAGAAACAAATGGGATACACTTGACAAGGGTAACAAATACACATGATATTGTGATTCAAGTATAAAATGTTTTTATTGAGCGACGAATACGGGAAAATATCTATACTTTGATGTGGAGGGAAATACAACTGTGAATAAATAGAGTTGATAAGTTATAAATTAAGGAAAAAGTGTTATTTATTTTATTGGTAGAATCATAGAGTAAGTACATACGTACTTACTCTATGGTAGAATAGAAAGATTATCGTTATGATATGTAATTGTTTAAATGTTACGATGTATTGGAAAAATATCCTTTGCAGCCTGATGTAGACAATGTAAAAATGTAAACATGCAGTGAGCAAACCTTTTGGATCTTGCACACTTAATAGCTCTCTTCGTCCTTCTTGCTATTTACAATCAACCTCTGTGACCAGGATAAAGCTAAGATTATGATTATTCTGCCTATTAAACAGGATAATTTTCCAGGAAAACATAAACATATATTGTTGTGCTTGAAGATTAGTGAACTGCCTGAGGTTGTGGCAATAAGATAATTTTCTTCATTGTGTATTTCTTTTTAACGGAGGAGAAAATTTATTTTCGTGGAGGAAGGTGAATCAGGGAAGGAGATGAGAAGCACGATCTTACTCTCGTTCCCCAACACGCTCAGCCAATCTGATGTTTGGGTTCAATGGCCACCAAATACGTCTTCACAATGATTGATGTTTCTCATATTTATCTTTAAATCTTAATGCTGCGAATCGATCTTTTAAAAACGAAGGGTTATCTTTCTTCATTTATTCCTGAAACCAACAATAATTATGAGGAACTTCTTTTTTTCCTGCTGGGTTCCGTCTTTCTCTGAAGAGGCCGTTGGAGAGGAACATCAGTTTTCCATGAAGTGCATGAGATTATGCCATATTTGATGACAGCTGGCCAATATCAATGCCTTTTGAAACTGCTTCTGCTGAGCAGGGCCCCGAAGATCATTTCACGGGAGGTTAGAGGTCAAAGTAGTTCACATCATCAGATGAGGGTGAGTTATGATTTTAGGATACTCTAAATTAGGAATGGAATATATATTTTGGAAATTTATTGCATTCGCTCGCGTAGATAATCAAAGTGAAGCTAATTTTTGAGAATCGCTTTATTATTCTTTAGGAATACCCAAGGTTGTGTACCGCTATGACAGGATAATCAGATATAATCTTCATTTTGCGACCTACTACACAGGTGTACGAGGAAGCATAATAACTTAAAATATCAAGTTTTGTAGTAAAGCATTGCTAAGCTCGTAGAATTTGATCATTCGTAGATTTAACTTCCCTTTCAGCTTATAGAAACAATTTACGGCCAGCATTTGACATTTGCCTTCTCTTGTGGGTATTGAAAAGGTATTTATATCTTCAATGTGATATATTCATGTTTTTGCAATCTTTTGTGCTATATTTTCATTATTCGAAGCAAGTATGAATTATTTTTTGCAATTATGTTAACTTACAGAAACGTGATTAATGAAATGAGTCTTTTGATAGCTGATATAACTGTTGTGGTGTAGGTGGATTTGCTTTAAGATGGTTCCACCGTAAAATCACTTAAATGTCATTTTATTCATATTCTGTCTACTTGTAGAAAACGTTGTCTTCTATCTGATATGAACAACAAAATAATTCCTTTCCACGCTATTTTATTCTATAAATGAACTTGAAATTACATGGTGTTCAATGGGAGTATGAGAGAAACAAGGAGAAAAATACTATTTTTCCTTAAAATATCAATGCTATTTTTGCGGAAGACTGTTTATAAGAAGGAAATAATCCAAAACAATTTAATAAAAATAAAATATAGGCTTCTTACCAACTTATTTTTTTAGTTATTAGGGAGTTACTGCCGTAATTGAAGTCAAAATGCGGTAATTCGTTTGAAACGGCGCTGCAGTCCGCTCCTATGGCTGGAAAAAAGTGCTCATTTAAAATAAATTGGTGGAATAATCTGCATATTTTGTGCCTTACTTTTGGGTTTCTATAGGTAACGCATTGCATCAGTGAAAGTAGGATTTTTTGGACAAAATATCAAAAATGTGGAATTTAGTATTTGTTTTGACTCACACAGTCACGGAGGAACCTCCTTAACACTTTGAGGGAGGCATAGTTTTCCCATTAATTCTGAAACTGAAA
Source organism: Pyrrhosoma nymphula (assembly GCA_963573305.1). Taxonomy (NCBI): domain Eukaryota; kingdom Metazoa; phylum Arthropoda; class Insecta; order Odonata; family Coenagrionidae; genus Pyrrhosoma; species Pyrrhosoma nymphula. The sequence continues at coordinate 14,439,063 of OY754327.1, forward strand.
CATTTCTCCAACTGCGCATATGACAACTTTTGAGGCGTTCCAGTCTTCATGATGGGTTCTTAAGGATGGGTAATGAGTATGAGTAGAACTTTGAAACCTTCAAATACTTCCAACATGACGGTGAGAAATTTTATTGCAATAATTTCCAAAAGTAGCAGGTGCGCAAGAAAAAGCCACCACGCACGTTGGACTGAAGCCGTAAATTTCATTTAACGCACGGCTTTTACTTTTGAGATGGATTCCTCTCTCCAAACTAGTGAGAAGATTTATGGGTTACCTAGAGTTGGAAAGCGCGTTGACGTACACGCAACTCTGTTCTGCAACAACAAAATAAGTATCCGTGTGGGAGCAAGTTTTCGTGTCCGTATATACACAGTTCTGTTTTTTAGCAAAGAAGTTTGCATTTTTATCTTTTATCTCTCTCTCTCTCTCCGAGGCTCTTTTCCACCTGATAAGTTTTCTTCTCACGTGAGACACTTTCCCCTGTTTCTGTTTTCTTCCCCGCTCCGGACTTTGTGAAGTCCCGAGTTTTGAAGGCACATGAGACCTAGGCCGAGTAATAGCTCTGAAAAGCTCTTAAAGTGACGATTCCTTGAATTTGCTCATTTTCGGAGAGAATTTAAAACACTTTTTGTTACGCATAACTGAGTGAAACTCAGTCGTTTGATACTTTAACCAATGGAATATAAGTCTTTTGATATATATAAAAACGTTTCGTCCTGTACTTAAATATTTTTGGTGTTTGATAAGGTTTCTAGTCATGATTCTTAGGGCCGAATTTATGGTCGTTACCCAGCAGTCCCACAGCCCCTAGCAGGCCCCTTCGTCAAAAACGGTATTTATAGTCAAATTTCCACCCCTAGCAGCCCCCTCAGCCTCTCCTAATTCTGGCAGGAGATGCATGCTCTACCAAAGGGTCCCCTTATCGAAAAAGTAACACAACAGATATAACTACACTGACTCTAATGAACGTGCATAGCCTTAAATTAATAATTTGGAAGATTTGGTGTTAATAAAATAACGGTAAGATTTGCTCTCAATCGATAAATATCTGATGTGACGCCAGACTCATTCCAAGGATGTTTATATACACTTGCAGCATATTTTTTCCCACAATTTTTTCTTCTTGTGCCAGAAAACTGTGTCCGTTTTTTTACTTTCTACTATATCTTTATGCTTGTACACCAGGTCACACAAAATCTTCTTCTCCTCATCGCTGAAGCTATTTGCACGTCGAACGACCATCTTAACAGTTTTTATGCTGCGTCTGGCTCTTTATTTATCCGTATCCATGTTGATTACGAGCGTTACCACTGAAATATTTGAGAAACGAATATCATTTCCCGCAGTTTGTAGTCCTTAGTTACCAGATCTAACCCCCAACCATCCTTTGCCTAGCAGCTCCCTTAATTTTGACTATAGGACGCACAATTCAAGGGGCCTGCTGGGTAGGTGATGGATAAGGGAACTGCTAGGTAACGGCTGTAAATACTTCTCTTAGCGTATTTAATGCATGAGAGATAATTTCCATGTGGAAAGAAAGCGTACCAAAATCACGCAAGAAGTATAAATTACTTCTTAGTGTAGCATTTAAGAAGTTAGCAAATTTTAATGAACAAAACGTCTTTTATTCAAATTTTACTCAGGCTCTTTTTTCGATTTTAAACTTGGAAGTTTCCATGGATTCGCCGACGCATCCTGCTTAGGCGTCATAGGCAATGTAGGATTCCCTTGCGCCAGATGGTACAAACAGACTTGCATTACGCGCACTCAAGCACGAGACTTATTATAACGCACAAGGTAAACCTCACATCATGGTGAGTGGGAAAATAGTGATTTGAATCAGATGACACTCAATGACGACTACGGCTTTATAGTCTAGTATCAGTCAAAAAAGTTATTTATGAAAAATGTTTCGAAGCTTTTCTTGAAATAAAGCTTGCAGAAAATTTCACCAAGATTTATTTGTAAAAGAAATGCCAGTTGGCTTCCGTAAGAATATTCAACTTTCATATGGGAATAATTAAAATGTTATTACATCCTTTAATGGAAATTTACAACTGCAGATTTGGCTAAAACTACTTACTGCGTTCACTTTCTCAAAGAAAATGAGGTTTAAATGCAGTCTCTATCTGCATTCTTGCTACATTGTCAAAGAAATTTCTACCACATTTTCAATGCTGTTCTTTTATACCAATCTATTGGTAATACATCATCGTTGATAACATTATTCCATGACCCCTAATGAAGTTTTGAAAGATTTATATTTATAGAGAAAAATCGAGATACCGAAAAAATTAGGCTGAAAGACTTTTTTTAAATTTTTGGAAGGTTACTGATGTATGTATTAATGGTAATTACAATACATTTTTTGATAGTTCCATGGCATTTGTAGAAGCCCATGACATCGGAGAATGGGATGTAATATTTGAAGTCTACATTGCGTTTTCACATGCCCAACTAATATTTCCTCATGCTCATAATTCTGGGATTTTCGTAGCTTTATCCTTAGCTGCACTCACTGCCCCCAATATTAGAAAACTTTTCTGATTAACCTTCACCAAAACACATTAATTACACCAGAACCTGTTACCTATTAATGAATTTTCAGAGTTGTAAGTCTTGCACACAGGAGAGAGTATGAGTAGCAAAAGAAGGCTAAAAAAAAAGTTTTAAGCCGTTAAACTAAGGACTGATATTTAGTTCTGGTTTGTTGGAGAGCATTAAACTAGTAATGCAGAATGAAAATATCGATATGCTACACACTTACGCCAGGTTAGATGAAATTTTATTGGTACCAACTAGAGCGACCGTTTAGCAATTAACATTGGATCGGTTAAGGTTTCAACGTGGAGAACCTGGAGCCTTATTCAGTAAGGACCCAACACAGTCAAACCTCGGGAAATCCGTGGATGGCGTCACAGCCCCCGAAAAATCACAACTTTTGAATCACTTCTTGAATTAAACTTTTGAATATTTCAAATTTTTGTGGCATGAACGCCAAAATTCAGTTACTATCGAGGCTCGGGTATTCCAAAGCCATAAGGGATAACCCCCCAAACTGAGGCTCTATGACTGCATGAAAAGCGTAGGGCTTGGTCACTTCTATGAAGATAGAGATGTCTTTGCAGGCTTTATAATTTAATTCCAGCTGCGGCTACAGTGCGATATATGTGGCTTCTGTCATAACAATCAAGAATTCAAAAGCTTTAGCGGTGGTTCATGCACTTAACTAGTAGCCAAAAGTTCCTAAGCCCAAAAAGCTGTTCTACCTGTTAACCTTCAATTAAACGGGCTAACGCTGTGATCAACCAGTATTCACCTGTCGGCTAAACTATACGAATAACTGGAGTAACTACACGATTACCTGGAGTAACTACACGATTACCTGCGCGGGTTGCGGACAGAGGCTAGCTCATGCAGGTCAACTATAAAGAGATATTTCTTTCCACCTCCCTCCCATAAAATCGCCGAAGTACCTTGCATATGATTTTCAAAAACTCAGCTAAGTACATGGAACAAACACACGAGGGAATTATAAATTTGTAATACCTCACCACTGAACCATAATATTCAATAAATTATTTATTGTAACCGCTTGCCGCGAGTTAAATGATCTTGAAGCTAACTTACGAAATGCACCATCATTAGCTTATTTTTTTAATAACATAACACTCTTCTCAAAGCACAGCACAGGGTGACTAGAAAAAAACACACACGTAATATGCCGAATGCACATAAAATACTCTATGTTCCAAGAAATGCACTCGATATAAAGATTACAATGTTGGTATTTACTGTGTATTTATATTTTTCACTATCATGAGTCCCATTAGTTTCTCTCATTAGGTTTTCGCAGATTTTTCATACCCCCTTTCATGTGTGGGTGTTTTCCTACAGTGGTTTTTTTCCGCGACGGATTCCAGTCAAAATTATCACGTTTTTACCACTATTCTAAACACCTTTTCGCACTTACTTCTGATATTTCATTATGTCGCGTTAATATTATATTTCTATCGTGTTTAGTATTATTTCTTTGATTTTTATATTGCAGTGTTTGTCATGTTCACTGTTTTCATATGCTGACAAGAGGCTAGATGAAATAAGGGACTTTTTAAGTCACAATACCCAATAAAGACTCTTATCTATCTATCTAGATTGATGTTGAAAATCGATATTCAAACTTTTGCGATGAGATGGGGCTAACCAAAGAGAGGTCATTCTCTATCTTTGGATGGTTAATTATAATAATGATAATGTTCAGAAATGTGTATCCTGCCCCTGACTACACCGAGAAATGAACCCTGGGAGATAAAGTTATTCGAGAGAGTCGTGTTATGAGATACGTTGTGAAAATTACCGTTGGTTTCTTCTCGAGGGGCAAATCACCTTTAAGATAAGGCTTCAGTTTTTATTTTGTAACTGTAAACTTCTGCGTGGTTTAAGAGGTCATTCGTAAATCACAGACTGACGCAATCGGGCGAGAATCCAGTGAGTCGGCAAATAAAACTGGGCACAAACGGGCGCAGTGCATGATGTGTGACATATAGAAAGAGTGAATGAGGGTCAAAGCACGCACTCGATCAAGGTCAAATTTGCTGCCCAGTGAAACATATAAATTGAAACAGAACGGGTACTCATGAGGAGATCTGCGTCACTGCTGAAAAATCGTCGCTGGAGCGAGCGCCCTTTCGTATCGCACCACCCGAATGTATATATATTGCCCGCCCCCCCCCCCCCTCTCGTGGAGGGATGAGTAAACGATACCTACGTCAGCAAATCCCTTTTTATGGCCACCGAAGCACGGCTCTCTCCACGAGAGTAATTTAAATCCACGCACAGAAATGACATTTTCCATTTCTCAACTCTCGCATCGCGTCCGTTTTTCTTTTTTCGCGTCGTCCACACTCGTAGTAATTGTCGTCATTCGCATCAGCATCGCTTTGGCGTCCTTCGTCTCCCTTTGGTGCAGCGTGAGGCGAATCATTGCTCTAGGGTGAAGTAGAGACCCTGATTCGGAAATGGCTTGTTCCGATTAAAGAATGGGCGAGGTTTTCCCGGCGGCCTTTTAAAAATCTAGGGTACTTTGAAGAAATAACGTGTCTAAAAGCGTAACGAAACAATATCTAAGTTTACTTCCTATGCAGTGGTGGTTGAGGCCGCCCTCCAAGCGTAAGATATTCATGTGAGGTTAAAAAAATACGTATTTTTTATTTATTTTTTATTTATCAAAAACTCCAAAAACAGCAACTAAGGCCTTTACATTGGGTTTAATAAACAGCATATATTAAAAAACAACAATAGTAGTAGAAAAAAAACAGAATAATTCAAAATATAAACAAGGCAAGAATGAGGCGAAGTTGACATGCATGTTACGCATTACGTTTCAGTTGGGAGAAAAAGACGTTGTGTGAGGAGAAAAGGCCAAGGGTGGGGTGACTATTATAGTTAGGGCATTGAAAGATGAAGGTAGGCGGTAGAATAGTGATCGTTGGGAAATGGAGAGACGGAATTTGGGTGTGCGTAACAGACTAACATATTGCGAGTGATGCGGTCTGGGATGCGGAGTGAAAAATAGGAAAGAAGATATGAGATGTTTATATGATGTATGCGTGAGATAAAAGTTGGCGCATCCTTATGACGTTCGAGAGTTGGCTCGTCGTGTTTGAAGGAGTAGAGCATCTGGGCAGCTTTTTCTGCTCTTGTTATTCTGGCGATATGGTCAATATTCCATGAAAAAATCCTAGTCGCATTTGAAACGCTGGCAAAGGTGTCTCCGTGATATCGTGCCGTTTGACACTTAACTGATTTAGAAGGCAAAAAAATATTCTTTTTATAATAATGAATAAAGAAAGAAAGTTTTAGAAAGGGAAATGCATTTATTGCTCTGATTTTCAAACTTTAATTATGTGTGTACTTTACTTTCATGTTTTATCAACCCTACTTCACAAACTCTGCAATCACTACAATTTGAGGGATTAGAGCTTTTTATTAAAGGTAGCTTACAATTTTCCGTACTTATCTGAAAAGTAGCATAGCATGTCGAATGCCCTGCGCTTGAGCGTTCAATGTTCAAGGGTGTGGCATTTTGTGTCCGGCTATACGGCCGAGCCTCTTGGGTTACGAATCGAGGTTGTTCACATCCAAATGGACAGAGTGAGACATTATGCAAGTCAAGCACTTATAAACTTAATTGCAACGGTTTTAACACTTCACATTTCGGACAGACAGGTTGAAGCCTCTTGATACGCTGCAGAGAACACGTTAGGTGTCACAAAAATAAGGCTTACAGCTAAGCACCTCCTGGAATGCTAAGCACCCTCTTTGCTAAGCACCTCCTGGAATGGAGTCACAAAAGCTATTTTGTTCCCGAAATCTTACACATCCTCTCCAAAGCATTAAAAGTGGAGCAAATCGAGATAAGATGGCACTTGGCAGACCCTGACACGACCCTTTGTAATGAGCAATTGTTACCACAGCCCTCCCCACTCCTTTCCAAGAAACTAACCTTAACCCTTTCAGTCCCCTTGTACAGTATACTGTACATTGATTTTAATTGTTTATATCTTTTCAATGGTTGCTATCATCTGAAAATTTGGGTTCTAATAACTTGTTATTTACTTAGTGCACATGAACTTAAATTACCGCCATCTGTGCGGTAGTTTTGAAAATAAACGTAAAAATAAACAAGATGGCTGACAAGAGGAAATCTTTGGCTGGTAAGTGCTACAATTCTTTTAAAATTTTATAAGAAACTCTACAATAGTAACATGAAATTTAGTTTGTTTCTTAACTAGAAGACATACTTTATTGACGGAAGCATTTACATCATATGTATGTATATTTTTTTAACTTCTATTTTGCCACATGAAACCTACCATTCAAGCCGCCTGTACCGCGCCAACACTTCCAAGCCCCGGTTAAATCGCCTCCTCAATCACCCATAACAACCCCGTTACTACGATAACAAAATCAAAAAGCTTAATAAACAAAACCTACTGTGAATTTGTTCCTGATGATGCCGCAGATCGACGAAACGAGTTGTACCATTTGATCAATTCTGTGGAAAAGTACAAATTTTATCACTTAGTAAGGGTACAAAATACTTCCACGAAGTGAATCCTGAATCTATGGAGTGTGAAGGTCACTCTCCATTTTTGGATAACTAATGAGTGGGACACCATACAGTTCACTAAAGGGGGAATCGTATGTGAATTATTTGCCATATATTAGTATATTTATATTTGTTGTAACCGCTAATTGTGCGTGGTATGAAGAAATTTTTGCATCTATCAGTTCGGCTGTTAATCTCGATTATTTCATCGATTCTACCAGTTCTATTAATATAGTGTGGGGTCAAAATAATATCTTCCGTTTTACACTGAAACTCACCTGATATGAATTTTTCCACAACTCTTTAGCCTAGCGTGTAGCCTCGCCCGAGTCTCTTAAAGACTCCCAACCCAGTCCTTCCATCAGCTGTGAAGCAATTAAATTTCGCTCGTAGAAGTTTTCGACGAATTTTAAGCCACGCCAGTAACTTTAACCTAGTAAACCTTACTGCGGAAGTACATACATACTCAAATGAGTGTGATAAATTCACGAAAAATCATTCGCGGTGCAGGCGAATGAGTTTTGCATCGTGAATATCACGCATGTATAAAGTTGGTAGTGTGTATGCATATATGAAGGAGAAATTTGGGGAAGGGTGATGATTATAATTATGATGATCGGAGGAATGTGAGGGGAAGATGGTAATAGAGTGACCGATTTCTGGGACCCAATGGCAAATTTATTCTCCAAAAGATGGTCAAAGAACGTTCAGTGAACAACATAAAATCGATCAAAGATCATTCAAAAAGAACATTTGACAAATGACACTCGTAGATAGTGCAAAGAATATTCATTGGAATACTTCATAGGTTGTTCCAAACATGCTCAACGTACATGACTCTCTTAACGTAAAAGGAACCTTCATTTTCGAAGGCAATTATCATAGAATCACAATGTCTAATCATACCGTAGAAAAGACATACCTCCTCCTTACCTCACGGAATAATACTACTGTTATCACATGCCTATATGTGATATGCCTGTACATTCATATACTTGCAACTGATTTGAATTAAGGCACTTGATCTAAGTATTATATACCTGGCCACTCCCGAGCGTCAATGTAACTGTGAGAACTAAATTTTAAATGTAAATGACGTGATAGTTTAAGAAAATACCATCCAACCACGATTACTGTTCCCTGGAATTAATTAATTGAAATCTATGTTGCTTCGTAGGATGAATATAAATTCAATATTACTGAGCCACTCGAAACCAAGCAATAAGTTAATATGATAATAAGACCTCGGGGGAAAATTCAACACGCCGCACACACCATGCACATTTCAGGATCACATGCAACACGTCTGACTCTGGAGCCCAGAATACAAGTCAAAATAAAATCTATTAAGATATTTCGACATTACCATTTGAGTTTTCTTTAAACTAAACATCACCACGAATTCTGAGCTTTTCTCTATGTTCCAGAGAATTATTTTTGTGTTATAGTCGTTATAGAATTATTTTTGCTGAATTTATAGTCGTTACCCAGCAGTCCTACAGCCCCTAGCAGGCCCCTTCGTCAAAAACAGTATTTATAGTCAAATTTCCACCCCCAGCAGCCCCCTTAGCCTCTCCTAATTCTGGCAGCAGATGCATGCTCCACTAGGGGCCCCCTTATCGAATAGATAAAACAACAGATATAACTAAACTGACTCTAATGAACGTGCATAGCCTTAAATTAATAATTTCGAAGATTTGGTGTTAATAAAAAAACGGTAAGATTTGCTTTTAATCGATAAATATCTGATGTGACGCCAGACTCATTCCAAGGATGTCCATATACACTCACAGCATATTTTTTCCCACTATTTCTTCTTCTTGTGGCAGGAAACTGGGTCCGTTTTCTTACTTTCCACTATATCTTTATGCTTCTACATCAGGTCAAACAAAATCTTCTTCTCCACACCGTTCAAGCTATTTGCACGTCGAGCGGCCATCTTAACAGTTTTCATGCTGCGTCTGGCTCTTTATTTATCCGTATCCATATTGATCACGAGCATCACCACTGAAACATTAGAGCTGCGAATTCCATTTACCGCCGTTTGTAGTCCTTAGTTACCAGATCTAACCCCCAACCATCCCCTACCTAGCAGCTCCCTTAATTTTGACTATAGGACGCACAATTCAAGGGGCCTGCTGGGTAGGGGATGGATAAGGGGACTGCTGGGTAAAGACTATAAATACGGCTCACAGTGTGTGGAATGATCATTGTCGTTAGACAATTTTAATATACATGGTTTAAAGATATTATTTTTGTGTTCAACCAGGGAGTATTTTGGAATAATGATTTGAGGACTGGAACCGAACGAACAGTCTCAACAGTATGATCAGTCCCAAATGAATAGTTAACACATGAACATTCAATGAACATTCAGTGAACATTCTATGGATGTAAGCTCAGGATAATTAAGTCTTGGACTACTTTTGAACTAGTTCATGAATGTCATCTGCATGGTCTATCCTCACTGGGGAGGGCTTGAGTTGAAGTGGAGTGAGATAAGAGATGTGTGGGCGGAGGGAAAGTAGGGGTTTTGGGGGGGGGGGTCGAAGGGGTCAGAATGTCGGTGCATATATATGTACAGGGGTGGAGTGGGAGGGGGTGAGAGGGGAGCACCTCCCGCCCACACTTGCCGCGTTGCTTCCCATCGTTGCTGTGGGTTTTTCGAAAGCGAAGCGCGCTCGCTTGATAAGGCCGCGCGTCAGCCTACCGCGTCCCCCAGAGCGTCCCGTTGAAATATGAGCCCTATTTTGCCGCTCGCAGGAAACCTGCGCCTCGCTCGGTCAACGCCCGCGACATTAAAGAGTGCGGCACCTCGAGTGACGTAAGCGGTCACTTCACTCCACAGGGAACCAGTTGGGAGGACGGACCATTTCCACAAGTGTGGGGTGGCATTTGCATTTAAAAAACATCATCTCCCATACTTCAACGCCTTACTTACTGCAATTACACCATTTAGAAATGTCACCCTGCCACACCTGATGGAAATTTCCCTCTAAGAATTCTCTGGAACATAGAGAAAAGTAAGGGAAAAATTTAAATTCCTTAGAAAAAACTTATTTTCTAAGGAAATGCCCTAGTATTCTAGGGATTTTTTTTCCTAGAACTCTTTTCCTTAGAAATTAAAGACTTAGGTCAGTAATTACCTTGGAACAAAATACTACTTTATGGAAAACCTTCAGCTATAGGAAAAATTTCGCCAGAAGCTGCATAGAGAGCAGTGCACAGTGCATAGAGTGAATGACTTTCGAGGAAAAAATATATATTCATAAAAGAAAAACACTATTCTGCATAGTTTCATTTATACAACCATAGATTTATCGCAATTAAATATAATGAGATTGAAGAAATGTTTCAAAATTTAAAAAAATGTGCAACCATTTTTTAAAAATCACCTCTCACAGTCAACTGCATTTGGTGTAAAATATTCTAAGCCACTGCAACCTACTTTCAAAAAGCGTTTCCCATTGAAAATGCATGCCAGGGAAATTTTTCCCTAGAAGTCTAATTTCTAGGGAAAACGGGGATTTAATTTTCTAAGGAAAACAGGGGTTCAATTATCTAGGGAATATTCCGACATGATCATCCTCAGGTAATATAGCAAAATTCCTGAGGAAATTCATGGTTTGCCTGGTTTTTTTAAATTTACGACTTTTACGTGACCAAAAAACAGAGAAGATTGAAAGCAATTAAAATTAAACTTCATCAAATAAAATCATTGGAGACAAATTGGACGATTTGATTTTTAAATGAATTATTCCACTTAAGAGGGGAGAATGAATGCATGTTCAGAAATCAGTGAAATAGAAAAGACATTCTGATAGTGTGACATTTTGAGAACCCTGAAAACAAAATTGGGATGAGAAATGAAAGGGAATAATGGACGGGGAGAATCATGTACATCTACATCTACATACTACCCCGCAAGCCGCCTCAATAGGTGTGTGGCGGGGGGTGTTAGGACACCAGCCGTTTACATATAAAATGGACACGCTGTAATGAAATTACACCTAGCATTTATTAAAGTCCCTTATTGTTCGGGGGAAAAACGAATTCCCATACCTATCCGTTCGGCAAAATATCTCTCTTAATTTATCGTTTCTGTCGGACCTGGAAATATAGTGGGGTTCTAATATGATGTTCTCCGTGTCGCTCGTAAAGATATCTATTCTCAATTGTTCAAGCAATCTAAGCCTAGCGCGCAGCCTCCGAGTCTCTAGCGGCTCCCAGCCTAATTCCTTTAACATCTGTGTAACGCTGTCTGTACGCCCGTAGCAGTTTTTGACGAATCGCGCAGCTTTCCTTTGTATTTTATTAAGTTCCCGGACTAAGTACCGAATCTTCCCAGACTAAGAATAGTCCGAAGCCGGCAAACTTCTTTGGCCTCTAATCTCACAGTGGATGAACTTAATACTTATTTTACATGTCTAGTAAACACTGATCAAGATAACTCTCCTCTTTATTCTCCTCCACCTAATTTTCTCGATCCCGCTGTACCGTTTTCTGACAAAAATTTCTATTTTCAGTTTATTACTCCCGAAATGCTAAATAAATTTATCTTTCGGTCCAAATCCAACTCTACTGGTGTGGATGAGATATCATATACCATGATAAACAAGTCTTACAAGGTCACTATGCCATTTATTCTTGACCTTCTTAACCATTCACTACTATCCTGCAAGTTTCCTACCCAATGGAAGTCCTCTTTGGTAACACCAATAAAAAAGGTCAAAAATCCTTCAAACCCATCTGATTACAGACCAATCTCTATACTGTGCACCATCTCCAAAACTCTAGAACGTATCGTCCATTCGCAAGTAGTTGAATTTCTTTCCCAGGAAAACAGTTTTGACCCATTTCAATCGGGATTTCGTAATAATTTCTCCACTCAGTCTGCTTTAATAAAAATAACGGACGACTTACATCATGCCATAGACAAAAAAATGGTGACAGTGCTGGTATTATTTGATTTTAGTAAGGCTTTCGATCGAGTAAACCACACTATACTACTTGAGAAACTGAAAAAACTTAACTTCTCGTGCTCCGTGCTAAATTGGTTCTACTCTTACTTAGTTGGCCGTTATCAAGCAGTGAGAGATAGTCAAGGTAATCTCTCAACTTGGGCAGCAGTCACCACTGGTGTACCCCAAGGGTCTGTCCTTGGCCCCCTATTATTCTCTCTGTACATACTCGACCTTCCTAAATGTCTTAAGAACACCAGTTACATGCTCTATGCCGACGACCTCCAAATTTATCGCAGCTGTTGGCCATATGAAATTGACGAGGCAGTATCAAAAATTAATGAAGACATTTATAGAATAACCGAGTGGGCCACGCGTCACGACTTCATCCTAAACTCAAGTAAAACTAAGGCTATTATTATCGGTAGTTCCAGGATGCTACGTAACATTAGCCACATTACGACTACCAGTATCGTGGTTAATGGTATGCCTATTCCATACTCCAGTAATGTACATAACCTAGGGATGACGTTGACAGCTAACTTATCATGGGATTGTCATGTAAATAATATTTCTAACAAAATTCATTCTATACTTTACCAGTTAAAAGGTCACAGAAACTTACTTCCTTTTAATACTAGAAAAACACTTATATCGTCGCTTATTTTCTCTGTAATAGATTATTGCTGTCTTGTTTATAACGACCTCAACGAAGAAAATAACCTCAAACTTCACCGGGCCTTAAACTCCTGCCTTAGGTTCATTTTTGACCTTCGCAGGGACGTCCACATCACCCCCTATTATAAACAACTAAGATGGCTCAACGTCAAATCCCGTAGAGAATACCTTCTGGGATCCTTTTTGTTTGTCCTATTTAAAAACAAATCACCCAAGTATCTGCATGATTTGTTCCTTAGTTGTCCCTCTGTCTCCACAATGTCCACTAGGTCTGATCCTAATCAATTGTATTTTCCAGGGCATCGCACCACAGCATATAATAAATCATTTCTTGTAACAGCTTGTCACATATGGAATAAGATGCCAACTGACATTAAAAATTGTAAATCTGTTAAAACATTTAAAATGAAATACCATGATTATTTACTTTCCCGGGTATAACATAAGTTACTCTTATTATTATTTTTTTTCTTCAAATTTGTGTTCATGTTATTATGGTTCCTTATTCATTGTATCATTTTTCTATTGTTAGTTATTAATACATGAGTTTTTTTTTGGTTAATTTACATTTATAGAATGATAAAAGTTTTTCCTTTTGTATTTGAAAAGTTTGAAATGATGAAAAGTTTGTCCTTTTGTACTTTTAAAAGATTGTGCCTGCAAAGTGTTTTATTATTATATTTGTTCTTTTGGATTTTTGTCCTGAACAATAAATATTTTTCTTACTTACTTACTCTAAGTCTTTCTGCACCGGATCCCATATGCTCGCTGCATATGGGATCCCATATGCTGCATCATGGATGGTGTGTGAGTGTGAAGATTAGGAAGGGGAGTGTTGAAGTTAATATTTTTGAAGGAATGAGTCAAATATTTTAGGTGATAAGAAAAATGTGAGGCAAGGTAAAAATGAACTTCATCGTGGAAAACGAAGGATATAATGTAACTGAAGTGAGATTGAATTGAGTAGCTGCAAACTATTCTATGAATTGATGATTGCTAACGATGATGATGATGATGAGAGCTCCAATGCCTAACATCTTCCTCCTCTTATCATAATGTCTTGCGATTGAGAGAAGGTTTTAAGGTAGAGTGCTCGGATACCGAATTTAAATAAAAAACTATGGTGATAGCAGAACTCATAGAAATACCTTTCAGTAGCTCAGTATCTAGTAGGTTAAATCACAGTGCCATTTTGGATCTTGTGAAAGGCATTTGCATTTCTTTATCATAATGAGAATTGCAAGATTATTTCCCATTGTTGCATCATCATGATCAAACAAACATCAATCATCAAATCCATCATCTGAAATCAAGTTTTATATTTAAAAAAATATAAATGGAAAGGTTAAGTCAGTACCTACTTTAGCAGAGAAATAAATGGAATTTTAAAAACATATTCAGGGTTTTAGGAAAAGGCTAATCTTAAAGAGAAACTCAAAATAGTCATGTTATAGCATTTTCTTACTGTTACTTAAATTCTAACTGAAAATACCATGAAAAACGTGTTTAAACTTTGCTATGTGAAACCCAGGTTTGACGGGCGTTATGCACGAGAATGGATAAACTTTTAGCAACCCTTAGGATACGTGGATGCTCCTTTCTACGCCTCCTTGACAGAATGGCTTCTTCATCAAAAATTAATTTTACGCTTTGAAAATTCAACAGATGAATTCTTGGGGAGTCCCCAGGAAAAATCCAAATTCCGCTAATCTTTTAATTACTTAAGAGAATATGTAGTATGTTTGAGAGAACATAGTATAAAAGCTACTGATAATTTCTCTGCGCCTTTTCTAATGTTATTCCTCTCTCACCATCCTGTTAAATAGCCTTTTTAATAAACTTTTTTTAACACTAGTAAATACTTGAATACGCATTACAGTAAGCTAAAATACTGCCTCAACACTTTCTTCATGCAGCGTTATCGTTAATTGTATTGAAAAATCCATTAGAGAGTCCTGGGACATTCACCTTTATTCCAATGTGTTCCGAATTAGAGCCAAAGAAGATTATGAAGTATTTTGCGATCGGGCACTCATCAATTTAACCTCAATAACAGTTAAAGTAAAAAATTAAATGTCATCCTCCCAATTCTTCTATATCTCATGTTTACCCAAGGAAGTAAATAACTCTCCTAATTATACCTTTACAAGAATGCCAGTCGACGAACGATTGACAGATATTTTGAAGTATTTTGCGATCGGGCAATCATCAATTTTTACCTCAATAAAAGTTAAATTAAAACATTAAATGTCATCCTCCAAATTCTTCTATATCTCATGTTTACCCAAGGAAGTAAATAACTCTCCTAATTATACCTTTTACAAGAATGCCAGTGGACGAACGATTGACAGATTTTTAATGTTAGTCACGGGGCCATTTGTAAACTTATTTGCGTATTGGAGCGAGAGACAGCAAATTGAAATATGGAGATAAATTGTGTACTCACGCCCGACAGAATTAATTTTGGCCTCCCTCCGAACGTAAATTAGCGTTCAGAATAAAAGGGTAATTTTAAAGGCGATGAAGATATCTTCTCACCAATTAAAAGGTGTGCCATAAATATCCGAACTTTTATTCTGCTCACGTGGGCCGTTAATATCACATTCCTCTCTCTCTCTCTCGTTCTATTATTCTCGCTCCTCTTTTCGATTCGCGGAGTAAGTTCTGTTCACGAGCCGAGAGAGAGAGCTCCCTCTTCCGCATCGTGGTGAACTGATTGCTCCCTCAGAGAGAGAGAGAGAGAGAGCCTGAGCGTAATCCCCCTCGTAATCAAGTCAGGAGCGGTAATAGAATGAGGTCCGTGGGTGTTTATTCATTTTTAAAAGCATTAAACAGCAATTAACACGCGGAATTGTAACCCTCTCTCTCCCTATCTCTCTCTTCTTGGGAGTCCATATATTAGCCTCCTTCCAACCCCCCCCCCTTTCTCATTCAAATTAAATAAAAAATGGAAATCAAACGGAGAGCAGAGCAGCGTGCGGTGTGGGGTAGTCAGTCCCTCCTGCGTGGACTCATCTAAATTACGATTTACGACCCCCGGCTCGCGAGGCGTGCACCCGCCGCCGACCGAATAATATTCTCCGAATAGCTAGCGAGCCGTCCGAAGAATACGGCTGGGCCTTCTGGGGGTAGGGTGGGGGGGAGGGGGGTGGAGGTCCTCCTCCTCTTGACGCAGGCTGCGGTTGTGGGTTTGAGGGAAGGGATCGGGAATGAGAGGAGAGTAAGGGGGGGGAGGAGAAAAAAAAAGCAGTATTTCATGCGCATCGCCCTTCTATGTGTACTCCGTGCACGCAATGCGCTTTATCTGCCTCGTGTGTCTCCTCCCCACCCCCCTCCTCCTCTCTCCCTCCCTACCGAACCCTCAACCCCATCCTTTTGACCCTTTATGAACAAGTGCGGCGACTGTGTGTGAATAGCGGGGAGGGATGGAAAGCAGTTATGTCATTGGGAACCACCGCAGCCGTTCCTCCCTCCGCGCTAGAAAATAGTGGCGCACTGATAAGGACCTCATCCCTGTGTTTTCTCCCCCTCCCTTTCACCCCTTCCCTCCCCGACCGAAGCCTCTTTCGAGATAAAACAAGAGGAGGCGCCAGTATCGACTTTCGAAGGGGAAAAAGTGCTCAGTCCATGAACATGTAAACAAACACACGAGGCGCCCGCAGTTCATTTTATCTCTTCCACGCACCACTCGATGTGTTCGCCTCTGCACGGTGCTGCAAGCACCCCGCTCACACAGTGATTCAAACTCACGCGCTCGTGCCATACTTAACCCCTCCCTATCTCACCCACGAACGCCTGCCAACTTGATAAGCCGAAACATAGTCGTCATCCTGAGTGGGGCTTTAAGCAGTTTAGCCTCCTGTCAGAAATTGTAGACTAGTGAAATAAAAAAATAGTTATCTTATGTTTCGTTTCGGTGCTTCGCCAACGAAATTCAATCCCTTAATGTTTTAGTCAAAATTAATATTAAGACACCATGAAGTGATTTCTAAATCAAGTGGTGCAAATGCAAATGCATATATGTGTACTTCTAGGTGATGTAGCTAATTTCTGTAGCCATCTGCAGTATCCTTGTAGTGTATGTGCTGTATTAAACTTTCTAAAATACCTATATATCGAAAGTTATAGGTAATTTAAGCAAATATATTCTTTATTTACAATTTTACTGCTAATTGTTTTTCAAAATGTGAGAAGCTCTGGCAGAGATTCTATACTAACCGGCAATGGAATATCACGCATGACCACTTCTCCTGTACTGCAGTGTGGACTTAAGACGAGAATAGCTTATTAGTACAAAATACCGAAATTTGTCTTTCTCTAAGCTACCTCGGTGGTTAAACTGGCAAACAAAACTGACATACCAATGGGAGTTTGAACCCCAGTCAAGTCAAATGATTCTTTCATGGCGAGTTTCAAACTCTTGGGGTTCATATGTTTTCACCCGTGGGTATGAATGACTACCACAGCATTTGTGCCGCGGCTACGAGTGGAACATTTTAAGAAGTTATTCGTTCTTAAGAGACAATATTTGGTTTACTCTCCACGACAGTGGAATATCACTGCTTATGCTGCATAGTCACCAGTTGACTACATGGATCTTCCACTGTCTTTTGTTATGGCGAACTAAAACGCAATACTTTCAATTCCTCGGAAACCCGTCGTCATGGAAGAGTTTCTCTTCAATACACCAAGCTTATACACTAAAGAGATCAACATGTCAAATTACATAGGTATCCAGACAGATAGGACCAGGAAGAATCAGCGATATAGCATATTCTAACCCCGTGGGTGGTCAAGAGGTTTCTTCCATCACATTTAGTTAAATGAAGAATATCTCATGGTGCGAAGTCCAAGACATAAGAATAGAATAGAATTTTTATTTCAATCTATTATTACAAAAACAATAATTGGGTAACCCCTAAGGAGTACACTTGTATTGGGGCTAATATCATGTTATTCTTGCAAAACTCCTAACAAAATATACATAAGTAGAATTGTACACAACAAATATTAATAGTATCCTGTGAAAATTATGACAATAATAGGGGAATTGACACAACGATAAAACACCGATAACAGTGGTTATGAGTTAGATAGATACACACATGATTTGCTGTTTTAGAACATTAACAAAAACAATAACAAAGTAATTTCAAAAGCTCTCATTTTTTTACAATTAATTCAGTTTTTATTACATTAATGTTACAGAAAAAACCACTATATTTTTTATAAGAAGTAGCCAGGATTTTATTTCATAAAGAAACTTTTGGTTGTTTTTTTCTTCCTTGATATAGGTATGTCGGAAGGAAATAAAATATTTTTCTTGATATATATAAAAAACATCTTTGGTACAACGCCATATTGGCTTTTGGTAGGTAAAGAAACATCATTTCTTTGACGCAAACTGATGATGTGTGACTTAGGTGACAAATTTGTTTCTTCACCACTTCTTAAATAAAAAGTTTTTAATAGTTTATAAAAAACAAGTATCTGAGAGGCAATATTTTCAGTTCCAAGAACAATGGGAATTCATGTGGGAAACGGTTTTTATGCATTGTGACACGTACTATCCCCTTTTGCAGAAATAGTACAGGGCATTATTGCATAATAACTCAATTGACATCTCAAATCCGGACGTCGACAGATACCAACCATCATGAAATTGGAGAAGGGAAGTGTCTCTGGTGCTACACTGCTTTTTATAATTGGTTGGCTTTAATAATTACTTCTCCTATAACTTAGAGCAAAGGCCCAGCCACATTGATACACCGGTTCCCGTAAGATCACCAAAGTTATGCAATGATGGGCCCGGGCGGTGGTTGGAGGGGTGACCATATTATACATTCACCGTGGCGCTCTTATCCCCTGTCTACATGTGGCAGATAGGCATGGGGTTGGCACAATGAACCATGAAGGTCCAAGTGCATGGGCTCCTGTCGAAGGCCCCCCCCTATAAACAATCTATCTTTATATTTTATCTCCTCTAACTTCTGTAGTCCGAACTCATCTTCCAATTAGCTCTCACTCCCCATCAATGGTCTCTGTATTTTTCCCAATTAGGTAGTTTGAGCGAGATATTTTCCTATTCATGATGGAGACCATATTCGAATTTTATTTTTTTATTTCAGCGTCTGTTAGGAAGTAAATACTGCGATATTAATGGTGCAAAAATATAGTGATATATGATTATAATTCTCAATAATAAAATAAAAATAACTACATCTAACAATAAGTCTCTAACTTTTCTCATTTTTTCACGCCGTACGGCTAAAAAGCCTTCCAAAGAGGTTTTTTTTGCGATTCTGTAAATATTACTGTGGTGAGTAATAGATTAATTTCCATAAATAGTTGAAAAAACATGCAAACTACACCCCATTATTTTTTAATGTAATCTAGTTGTTAAAAAGTCCTATTATTTTAAATATTCTCCCTCTGGTGCGCATAGCCGTAGATAATTTATGCCATGTAAAACAGTTTATATTTTTAGGCAAATTGCTCGTAAAGTATTTCGTCACGGGGTTGATGTTTCGATACAATTGGAAAAATGATAGTTTTTTCATTGAAAAGAGGTCAAATTCCTCAAAATCTAGGTGAAGTGATATTTCACTCAAACTACCTTAAGTCCTTCTCTCCCTTCTCAAATTTTTACCTCCACGTAAAGCCACTGGAGCCGTTGAGGAAGGCCCACTCTACCTCCACCGTACCGCTGACTGCTTCCACATCTCCAATTGCAAACTATTTAACCTTTTTTCTCAGCTGGTTCCTTCCTTTTATGGCGGAAATCAGAACTCGTTCACAACATGTTAAAATTTGGTGCCAAAGAAGATGTTTGTAGCCATCGTCCAATATCTGTTCTTCCTGATTTTCCATTCTATTTGAACGAATCATTCCCGACCATATGAATCATTCACCATTACAATCATTATATCTAATTTTACCTGTCGGTCGATTCTGTCCCACATCACCACATCACTTCCGTCCTTGAAGCCTTTTCCCAACAAGATGTTTGCTACGTTAACTTTGCACAAGTATTTGATTCCGTGAACAACACTCTCTTAAGGTGGCTGGTCGGGTAATCGTTAGTCGTTGAAAAATTTAGTTACTTAAATTTTAATGCTCGTTTAAAATTTAAATAATAGGTCGTAGTTATACTATATTCAGAAGGAATGACTTATGTCTCAGGTACATTCTGAAATATTGTCCTTGAAATTTACACATTGCCATAAAAATTTGCTTAAATGCAGACTTGATTCATTTCGTAAGTCATTCTTGCGAAATTAATTTTCCGAAAACCGTTCACACCCGTGGCCATAGAATTCAACATTTGTATTTGAATGAAGATGTATTGTCACTTGAAAGCGAACTAGTATTAAAATATGTATCTATAAATTATTTAATCTTTCGTTTTTAATCTGGCAACAGCGTCCATTCTACCCAAGTTAGATCTGTTCGTCATATCTATATGACCGTTAGCATGTTCCGTACTTTCGTGTGCCACGTTGCCAACTGTACACCACATAGCCGCGCGTGACATTTGAAATTCTCACATACATATTTTTTAATCGTATTTGCGAAAAATTTCAGTTGATAGTAATAAATGATTTTTTTCAGAATAAATTTTAATTTATTAGAGCTACATTATATCAGTTTTTGGTTAAAATCTGTTCAGTAGGAATGGAGAAAGTACGTAATGTATCCTATTGGAGTGGAGAGCGCCATAAGGCTCCATGTTAAAAGAATCTAAAATATCGCAAAAAGTATGTTGATGATCCCTCGTTTTTTCTTCGATATTCGATTGAATATCCAAAAAGGAACATATTTGGAAACTTTTAAGAAAATCTGTTCACTTTGGTTTTTTAGACCAGCCACCTTAAGTCATAAATTTACAAATCGGCAGAGCATGAATACTCATTTCTTGTCAGTCCTCACCGACTTCCTCTCTGTCCGGCGTTCCTCAAGGCAGCATGATCGGGTCCCTTCTATTTTCCCTATGCATCAGCGACATTCTCAGCTGCACCCTCTTCAACTCCTGTGGGATCCTTTTTTACGTGAACGACTGTAGGATTCTTTAAATGGTTCAACAGTACTACCGACTCTTAAGTCTCTGAAATCCACTCTCCTCACTCTTGAGGCAACTAAAAATTAATCCCTTTCAGTCAACCTCTATATCCTTCTCCTTAAAACTTAAAGTCACTTCCAATTGCCACTGTTTTTTTTAATGAAGTTATTTCGATTACCACCACGAATTATGACCTAGGAGTCACTTTCGATCCCAAACTGACTTTCGTCCCATACCTCTACAGTATAAAATCCAAAGCCATGTCTGCTGTGGGTATATTCTACAGATTTATCGACATCGCTGACCTCATGGCCCTCGATACAATTTTCACCGGCTTCGTACTCTCCATTCTTAAATACTGACTGTCCTAACAACTTGAAAATTCTGGAACGCCCCCTTAACTTTTTTCTTTCCTTGGTCGACCACCGTGTGTCCCACCTCTGTTAATTCTTCCCGTAATGTCCGCTCTTTCTCTGACTCCACTGTCCACCCGTAAGATCATCACTGATCTTTCTTTACTTCATTCTGCGCTTACCGGTAAATTTTAATCAAATGACATCTTCTCGTGTGTCTCTCTATACATATCCCCACCATGTGCCTTGCGCGACAGTCATCCTCTCCACACACACACCTAAATTCGGTCTTCTTCTCTCACAGTGATCTCCTTTTCACCGGCTCCCTGAAATTTTTAACGTTATTTCGTCCAGCCACCATTAGATAGACAACACCCTACTAAGGATTCCCCAGCGAATAATATAAGTGAAAGTTTCTCGGGTTTCACACCGGGTAAGAAACATTTCCTGGTCACCTGTAAGGACAACCTCGGCCTGAAAACAACAGGGGTATACCGCATACCATGCGAGTGTGGTAGAGCGTTCATTGGCGAGACAGGAAGGACTATCGACAAAAGAATCAAAGAGTATGAAAGAAGTATTAGGCTTTTCCAACCGGAAAAGTCCGTATTAGCAGAGCATAGCCTTGACCATGGACATTGTGTCGATTTCCCAAATTCCACACTACGTTCCCGGGCGTCCAAATATTGGGAAAGAATAACGAAAGAAGCGATATTGATACAGATGGAGCAAAATAACATCAATAGAGACAACGGTTTCAACTTAAGTAGGACTTGGCGCCCAGTAATTGACGAAATTCAAAGAACGCAGAACGGCTCCCACAACAATGGGGCATCTGTGGCTATATATATAACCGCCAGAATCCTCGCTAGACTCAACACCGAAGACATCGACGCTCCGATGCCATATTATCTTGATAATTGACTAATAAATGTATGTTTATTAACAATAAATCAGATTCTACGTGATAATCAACTTCGACGACCTTTGAATACCTCTCCTGGAAACCCAGCCTCCTCATTGGCCCTGCATCCTCTGATTCCTGCCGCCGAACTAAATTGACCAATCACAGCCCTTCCTGCCTTCAAGTCTTCCAGATCCCGTTTTCCTGCCTTTTCGTCTCCTGCATTGTACCTTCCACCGCCCTCAAGTCATCCTGATTCCGTTCCTGCCGCCTACCTTCCGTCTCCTGACGTGGTTTTCACCACCTCAGACTTCTTCTGTAAAAATTACATAAGCTAATCTATTATACATCGAAAAAAAGCAAATTAGAGTGCTCAAAGGGGGTGGCTAACCTGCCCCACCTTGTCACCCGCGAGCAGCGTCCAATCTTGCTTGTCCCCTCCCCAGGTTTTCTTCGCCGCTACCTTGAGCAGAGGGCTTGCACCTCCACTGCACGCTCAGGGGACCCGGCGCGGTCCACTTATTAGGGAGTTAGGCTTCCTCCACTGTTCCACCAAAAAACAAAAAGTCATCAGCGTTCTCCGACGGCCTCTGAACTGCCTCGGACCGATCTGCCATTCATTATGACGACCAATGCTGTACCTGAATCGCCTCCAACCCTGCCTGCCGCCGCCATTGCCGTTGATTATTCGAATCATACAATTTCAGAGATTCTCAATATTGTCAAACCGTCTGAAAGAGCTATTATATTAAATATGTTGTATCCAATTAATCCTTCTGTCATCCTTCCGATGCAGACCGATCCACCTGAAATAGTTTTATCTCATGTCAATGCACCCGCTCAACCAATAGCAACTCCCGAATCTTCATCCTCCACAACCGCTATAACTCACATTCATTCTCCCGGTAGCCCTGAGGAATTCCAAAGAATTACCAAACGTAGACGCCATACTATCACCGTAAAACCCGTCCCAACCGTTATTCAAACCTCAAATAAATATTCATTGTTGGCAGAAATTCCAAATCCTTCTTGGGGCCAATGATTTTGAAACTTCAAACAGTCAACTAATGTCAACCGCTCTTCAAGCTCAGCCATCAACTTCAACCTCAGCTCCCCCTATTCATTCACTTTTACCCCAAAACGCAGTAACAAGCGTCTCAACTCCAAATCAAACTCCTCCATCCACTCGTACCAGAATTCCGCCGATCCAAATAGAGTACTCAGGTGTATGGTCTACCCTTTGGTCCTGCCTTCAGCGGGCCTGCAACACCCTCCCAGCCGCCCACTCTACCGGTCCCAATGCCGCAACCATCAAATGTACTTCTATCGAAGATTACCGCTCCTGTTTGAGTGTACTCAAACAAAATAAAATCGAATACAATACGTACTCTTTTCCAGAATCCCGCCGTAAGGAATTTTCAATGCGAGGCACGTTCCCTTCCGTCCCTGAGGAGGACATCCGCGAAGATTTACTTTCAAAAAATATTCCCGTCATTTCTGTTCACCGAATTTTCAGCACCAGACCTACCGATCAACAACGCATCAGTGGCATTAACACCGTCCCCCGCTATCCAACCCGCACCTGTCATGTGATATGCGAACCCCACGCAGACGTCAATACTGTGATGGATATTCGATCACTTTCTGGTCTCGCAGTAAAGTTTGACACATTCAAAAAACCAGCCGAACCTGCTCAATGCCACCGATGCCAAAACCTAGGTCATACCAAATCATATTGCGAAAGAACTCCTCACTGCGTCCGCTGCGGCGAACCTCACTTCTCTAATGAATGCCCGAAAGACCGTAGCCTTCCCCCGAAATGCTTTCTCTGTGGCAACAACCACCCCTCAAATTACCGCGGTTGTCCAGTCCACAAAACTCACAAAAAAAGAATAATTGATCTAAGAAATAAAACTACAATCACCGCTCAACCTAATCCGTCTCCTTCTCCACCGCCGTTAACCAGATCATTCGCCGCAGCGGCCTCCGACTCGTCCTCCTCAGTCTTTCCGTCTCTAGATAACTCTCAAAATATTCATCCTTCATCTTCTTCCTCTGTACCAACCAATGAGCTTCACTCTTGGTTCGCTGATGTTATTGCTAAAGTCTCTTCGCTAAATTCAATGACAGAAAAAAAAATGTTTTTACTTAACCAGCTACTCCTCCTCCACACACCATGAATAACAACATTAAAATTCTTTCCTGGAATTGCAATGGAATTTCAAACAAAAAACACGAACTATTGCAATACGCCTCAGACCAACACATAGACATCATACTTTTACAAGAAACTTTCCTTAAACCCAACAACTCTCTCTTCTCACCACTTTACCACGTTTACAGACTCGACCGAAAATCACACAAAGGAGGAGTAGCAATCATGATTAGAAATTCAATCCCTCATTCCCTTCTGAACGTGCCCGCATTGAACAATATCGAAGCAATTGGTATCGCCGTCGACACTCCGCACGGCCCACTTAACAT
This sequence comes from Pyrrhosoma nymphula, assembly GCA_963573305.1. Taxonomy (NCBI): domain Eukaryota; kingdom Metazoa; phylum Arthropoda; class Insecta; order Odonata; family Coenagrionidae; genus Pyrrhosoma; species Pyrrhosoma nymphula. Next base: position 14,463,616 of record OY754327.1, read on the forward strand.
ATTCTCCGTATACCAAATCGCATCTAAATTATTATTAGCAGAGGACATGGAGCTCTTGTTCTCCACTGGCAAAAGTGGAATTTTTGCCGGTGATTGGAACGCCAAACATCAATCATGGAACTGCAGAACAAAAAATAAAAATGGCCGTACCCTCCACTCGTTTCTTTCCCGTTTTCCGGTCTCCATTTCTGCAACTTCCGAACCCACTAACTGTCCTCCACAAAAGTATTCACTAGGTAACGTAATAGATTTTGCAATTCTTCACAACCTCCCATTTCAACCTCAACCTTCTCTTATCTATTCCTTTACCTCTGACCACTTCCCTCTCCTCTTCCATATCCCTCTCTCTCCCGTTATCTCTCCACCTGCCACTATCTCAATTACCTACTGGAACCGCTTTCCAGAAGTTCTTGCTGAAAAACTTTCAAAAATTCCCCCATTAAATCTTTGTTCTGAAAACGACGTCGACTCGCGTGCGAGATTACTCACTGAAGTGCTTTTGTCTTCCCAGAAATCCGTGTCCCACATTAAAATCAGAAAAGAAAGAAACAATAACTTTATTAAACATCTCCCTTTATTCATAGTCAATCTAATAAAAAAACGTAACCTTGCTCGCCGTCAATGGCAACTCTTCAGAAACCCCGTTGATAAATCAAATTATAACCGTCTCTCAAACTCAGTAAAAAAAGAAATCGCCCTTATCTCATCAGCCGCTTGGGCTGAGCATATTTCATCCCTTAACTTCGAAGATGGTTCACTCTGGAAAATCATGAAATCTCTACGCTCTCCTTTTAAAGTCACAAACTCCCCCCTCCTTTCCGAAAATAAAAAATATATTTACGATCCAAAATTAAAATCTGAAATCCAAGCTGATTTTCTCCAATCCACCATGTCACGTGATCTCTCCATTACCAGCACCAATAAAATAGTCAATAATGCGCTTTCGCAACTCCCTATTCCCCCCAATAACCTTGATAAAATCTCTTCCCCTTTCCAACTACGTTCAATTCTATCCTCCCTTCCCGCAAAAAAGGCCCCAGGTCTTGACGGCGTCTCAAATACTCTCCTCATTCATGCCTCTCATGTCCCAATTTTCTTAGATCTACTTTCAAACCTTTTTAACCAATCCTTCTCCCTTTTGCACTTTCCAACTCCTTGGAAATCCAGTAAAATCATCCTTATTCCGAAACCCGGTAAAGATCCCACGATCCCTGGTAATAGCAGACCAATCTCTCTCCTTTCTAACATTTCAAAAATACTCGAACGTTTGATTCTTTCCCGCCTAGAACTCCACACCCTCCCTCTTATCCGTCCCGATCAGCTTGGTTTTCGTTCTCGTATGTCAGCTATTCACCAATCCCTCCGCCTTGTAGAAACCATATCACACGGATTTAACAGGAAAAAATGCACCGACGTAATCTATCTCGACGTTGCCAGAGCATTTGACCGAGTCTGGCATGACGGTCTTCTTTTCAAACTAATTCAAATGAACGTCCCTACTCCTCTCATCCTTTTCATCCGAAGTTACCTTCACCGCAGATCCTTCAGAGTATCCACGGAAGGAATTCTTTCTTCCGTCCGTCCCGCTGATGCTGGCGTTCCTCAAGGTTCGCTCCTCAGTCCTCTGCTATTCAACATTTTTGTAAACGACATGCCTTCTACACCCAAAACACAATTACACTTATACGCAGACGACACAGCAATTTCAGCCACATCGTACTCTGGAGACACTAATGTCCGTAAACTCAACAAACACCTACAAAAGATACACCGATGGACAAAAAACTGGAAAATATCAATAAACGCCACTAAAAGCACTCACGTTCACTACTCACGAAAACGCAAACAATTTCCCTTACTTCACGCACTTTTCAACAAACAGGCGATACCAATTGTTAACCACCATCGATTCCTCGGCATTATTTTAGACTCCAAATTAACTTTTCAAACTCACCTCTCTACCGCCAGCCATAAAGCGCTTATCGCTCGTCAAAAGTTATCCGCATTATGTCAAGTAAACTCAACCCTCTCCCACTCCTCCCGTATCAGGCTATACACCTCAGTAATCAGACCAATTCTGTTATACGGGTGCCAAATATTCGCTAATAATAAACAAATAATTAAATCTCTGGAAACATTCCAGAATAAATCTCTTCGCTTGTTGCTGCGTTTAAGTAAATTAATTAAAATCGATCACGTTAGAAAAGCACACAATGTCCCATCAGTTATTGAATACATCCGTAAAATCATTAAAAATTTCCAAAAAAGGCTACCGGAAACTCAAAACCCGCTCCTCACATCGATATGGGATTACAATGTAAATATTCCCAAGACATATAAACTGCCTAAAGAAAAAACTCGACTATGAGTCTGTCCTATGTCTTTCTTCCTACGATTAAGAGTGTTCAAAAATCAAATATTTCTGTCTTTTTTTCTCTTTTTTTTTTAAATTTTAATAATGACTCAAGCATTATTCAGTCATGCTATTATGTTTATTTCTGTCTTTTTTTCTCCTTTTTTTTAAAAATTATAATCATGACTTAAGCATTATTCAGTCATGTTATTGTGTTACCCTATATCTGTTCATGGTGCAAAGTGGTGAACGTAATTAATCCAAAAAAAAGATAAATATATTAAAAATAAAACAAAAAAAAAATATAAATACGTTCAAAAAAGAAAAAAAAATCAAATAATCCAAGAGGTATTAAAAAAGAAAATAAAAATGATAAATCAATTAAAACTCTTTAAAAATCAAATAATAAATTACCAAAAAATATAAAAAAAAATAACAATAACCTCATAAATCCACTAAATCACCTTTTATTGTAAACCATCTCGTTTTGTTTTAATTTTAATTTTTAGATTTAAGCGTTATGTACCAAGGTAAACGCATATTGTATATAATCTTCCTACTTTCTCACAAACAACACTACTACTCCACAGTCATCCCCACATTCCCCAGTTATTACACCGGTTGTGGAGAGCAACGCTCTCCGGGACGGTTAAGGAACTCGCGCCTTCGGCGCGGCGAAAACCACGAGGTCGTCGCTAGACTCATTATCCATATGACGATGGCTGAGTCAACCATCGAAACGTTGATCCATTTAAATAATCTTACCCGGTGTGAAACCCGAGAAACCTTCAGTTATCTCCCTACTCTTCTGCAAATTCACCAGCCTAATCATAAAAACTCCTTCTTACCCACTTTCTCCGTTTCCCTAAAGTCTTCAGTCTTCCTTTTGTATGCATTGTTAATACAGCTGTTTTGTTATGTAACATACATTGTTCTGTTTTTATCCACTGTATCAGTTTACTTTACCTACACATTAAATCTGAAGGCCAACACTGGCTATTTTTGGATATCCTTGAAATAAGTGAAAATTTGTGTTTTTGTACCTTTCCCAATAACATTTCACAATTAACCCCAGTTGTTATATTTCTGTAATGGGCCTGTATTGGGCCCATTTTTTTTATTTTAATTTTGCTCGTAAATGTGGAACTTTGATGGGGGATGCATACATATCCTTATTTAGAGATTTAAATCCACTATTTTGATCCATAGAATGCCGAGAAATCTCACAAGGAAAACTGATAGGAGGCGTTTCAAGGCGTAATTGGAGTACACTACCAGAGCAATAATTGAATGTGCTCTCTGTCAGTCAGACCGGCCAAAACCGGCCGGTAGCTGAGAAAAAATATAAATCTGTAAAATAATTTTGTAATCATGCATTACTTGGCCTTTTAATTCCTCGTACGTCATTCCATTTGAAAATTCCATTAGTGTTCATACAAATATATTTTTAATTTTACTTACATCTTACCGTTATAAACTTCTACCTATTTTACTAGATATTTTGTATTATTTCGTGAGAACAATGGGGAATTTTCACATTTATCCAGTAGAAATTGTTGTTAGACATTCAGCAAGTAGCTATTCTTGAATTAATTATTAACACGTTCGGAAAAGTTGATGAACTTCCGGAAACCAGTATAACTGATTAACCAATTATTAATTATTTGCGGATAGATTACAAAATTATGTTAGGATTATTTTAAAGATTCGAATGAACAGTAAACAGGGAATTGGGTTCGAAATGTCAAACCTGTACAAGAGCGCTTTTTACTCTTTAAGTCAGTTTAAGAGGTTGTTGAATAAAATGTCAAGAAACTTCGTTTTTTCTAATGCGAAATAATTGGTCGAAATTATAATTTTTCGGCGTGACAGTTCAGTTTTCTCCAATAAAATTCCCTCAACGTATTCTCATTTCACACATAAAATTTATCGGTTTACCAATGACCACCGTAAATAGTAAGGTTTACGATTGAGTTCTTACCAGTGACATACATACAGCCGGCAGTCCCTAAAATGCTTGCCAGACAACATTATAGTAGCTCGTACGCTGTGACACTTTTCCACGAAGTGCATCAAGTGGATATTTATGCCACTTTTTGTCTGCAGTTCTTTTCTCGGAAGAGAGAGGGGTGTTGGGTCATTGAGCGTCACATTAAAGTCCGAACTTTGGAACAGAAGTTTCCCTCAAGTGAGGGAGCATTGTTTACGGGCTAAAAAATATCTCCTCCTCTTCCTCCCCCCCCTTGTGCGCTAGATAACCAGTCATAGAGATATCCTAGTTTCGCAATTAGTGCGGTGCGTTCCGGTGATATTTTATTGTCAAATGACCCCCTGTGGAAATAAAGCTCGAAATGAAACTCCCAACCTAGCCGCGCCCGTCGAGAACAACTGCTGGCAATCAAAGCTCCGGAAGCCATCCTTTATCAAACCTCGTTTTTTATCGATAATTATTGAATCGCCCTCCTTCGAAATGGGACTCATCTGGCACCTGCGATCCTCCTCTGGGGTCCGGCGTTTCCTCTGACCTCCCAACACCCCCTCCAAAACATTTCCAGCTTACACATCACATCTTCATCTTCTCCTCTCACACCCAGAGGTTGTTTTTCCAACGACCCCGTCCCTCCCGCCCTTACCTTCCCCCCTCCCGACGCGTTCCCCCCATAATGCAACAGCAGTGAGCGATAAGGATCCAGCGGAGAGGCATTTTGGAGGGCGCCCAAAACAAATGAATCTCGGAACGAGGGCATAACCCATAGAGATACATGCGTGGAACGCGAAACTTTAATGAAGCGTGCTGAGGGGTATACGATTCCAAATGAAAATTTTACGTAAACATACGCGTGTTTAAGTTTTTTAAAGCGTTTCTTTAAAATAAACTTGGGCATTTGATGGCTGCTTAATCTTATTCACAACCGCTATGCGTGCATAATCCGATGAATGAGGTTGGTCAGGCTTGTATAGCGATGTTGGTGTACTTATTATATATTGGTTTCTGAAATTTTTTCATTCCTTTAAAGCTTTCAAAGGGGTATAATATTTAGCGTGCTGCTTTGGTTCCGATTTGGACTCTACTTCCGTTTTTGTTTGAACCTTGGTGATGGGAGAATACACTCCAACGATCCATAGACTTCGAGGAAATAGGTTGCTTTAATGATCACACTTTAAAAGCAGGGCACTGTAGCCAAGTTGGTTGCACGCTTGTATATGCTACAAAAAATGGCGGGTTCGAGTCCATGGACTTGGGTAACGTGTTTCTTTTATTTTAAAGGCCTTATGCTCGGCCCTTTGGAGTGGTCCTTTCTGAATACGGCCCAATGTTTGAAGGAATATTCATCACATTGAGATTCTTGTGGTCCGCTGGGGATGGAGCAGAGTGCGTGGATTGATATGAGCTGAGTCGGCCGTCCTCTTATTAGACTTCCTGCCCGCATCCTTCCTTGCCTCCAGCTCCTTGTGGTTTCGCGAAGACCGTCAAACCGCTTCCTTCTGGGGAACCGACCCCCAGGGGGCTCGGGGAGAGGGAAATGGGGGAAAGGGAGGGGGTGCCTCAAGGGTCTCTCCTCTGCCTCTTCTGCTGCTGCGGGGACGGCTGGGTTGATTCGCGGTGCGGCGTGATGGGGCGCGAGACATTAATTGATCACCTTGCCGCCGCCAGGGGAAGGAAGTGGATTACTTTCACTGCCGCTAAAGCGATGTGCCAGGGGGGGGTGAAAGAGGAGGGAGAAAATGGTGGTCTTGGGAGGCTCTTAAAGGAGGGAGGGGGGGAAGGAGAGTGCGGAAGAGGCTGCGTGTATCAGGGGCGGCTGGAGTCGGATGAGGGAAATTCACGCTCCTCTCAAAATGTGGATCGATGCGAGGTGCCAGCTTGCAAGCGACTGAAATGACTCTTCTTCTAGAGCTGCGGTTCGCAATCGGTGGTACATACTCGCACCTCGAAAAGGTACGCGGTTGGTGTTTCAGGGCTATCCGAGAAAAATGGTGGTGTGGTAACAAATGATGGGAGTATGGCAATCACATCCCCTTGCTTGCGCGTTGCCCAACTGTTTACGAACTATTTACATCTAAATAGTATCCTGCAAGACTTCTCAAGCGTACGTGGCAGTGGGTGAGTAGTCACCAACATTTATTGCACTATACCCTATTAAAGTCAGTGTTACTACGACTAATGATGCATTAGCATTAATCGCTAATGCTTATCAGAAGGCTATGCATCACAGCCATTCACAACACTCTAGGTATTCTACCAATGTTAGAAGGACCGTTTGTATTTTGCAACCACAAAAATGGACAGAGATGCAAAAATTATACTGAAAACATGCACGGCGTGCTGTTATTACTAGGTAGTAGATAAGAATATAAGTATTAGGGAGTACATCAACTAACTAGCTACACTACCTAGTAAAAAACCTAGTTAAAAGTCTCATTGGCAGCTGTTATGGTCTCCAATTGTTCGCGGGAAAATTACATTTTAAATCTGTCCGTTCTGCAGTCTAGTTCCCTAATTTTATTTTCATGATCTGATCTACCGTAGTATGTCGGATTTCGTAAAATATTATTAACATCGTCAGAATATAAATTGGTTTGGAACTCACATAATAGATTGTCTACATTTTAATCGTTGGTCTGAAAGCGAAATCATACAAATTTTATTGAGACTACCAGTATTTTTGCATTAGAAGAAAACGTGTAAATGCATTTAAGTAGGTCAGTTTTCTCCAAGGTTCACTGCACTATTTTCTACCAATGTTATAGCAACTAATAATATATTTAAACACTTTGCAGCTATATGAGTACAAAGAGAAACAGTGGTTATACGGGAAGCATGCGAGACCTGCTGTTTGTACTACGGAGCAAATTAAGACAAAAGCATAAGGGAGTCAAACCAAATACAAGGCGAGTTTTAAAAGGACCGCCCTAAAATAAATACACAAGTATACTTTTCTAAACAATTTTATTTTAGCATGAAAGCCTGTACCCTAATCTACATTTATAAATAACTTCTATTAATAATAAGGCACTTATCATATTGTAGAGCCAGCTTTTGTATCCCATCCTGATAGAAAGTCTGACGCCTGTTTTTGACAACCACTGCAACACGGTCGTTTTGACCTCATCATCGTCGTCGTGGGGCTGACCACCCAGATGCGTCTTCAAATGCAAAAAAAAGGATGTGGTCAGTGAATGCTACGGAGGGTAGAGCTACGGTGGATTGTACGGAGGATGATCCAGTTGTCCCAGCCGAATGATCTCATGAGATCTTGAGTTTGATTAGTCGCGTAGGGACGGACATTGTCGTGGAGCAAAACGATCACCTTACTCAGGATGCTACGCCTTTTGTTTTGAATTGCACGGCGCAGTTTCTTAACCCGTTTCCGTACGATTCCATTGTTCTTAATGTTTTCTCCATAAGCTTCACTGATCTGACGATGATTTTCAGCCGCTTTCACGTCTTTAGCACTGAGAAAAAGAATCACAGCGCGTATTTCACAGTCGGCGGGATCCTCAATCGGCGGAGGCATTTTAAATACATCCCAAACAAACGTATACACGATCGAATGTTTTATTAATAGTCTGTGGCTTCCTAACTGATGTAGGTTCAGAGTACGCATACGCCAAATGCCGAGCGTAGCTCTGCATGCGGCCAATTTTTAAAACGGTATACTTGCTTAAAAAACACGCCTTGTGATTAGCTGCAATGGCAATCGAAAAACCTAATGATAGTCTCAGTAGCAGCTATCATGATATTTTATCATTCGTAGATACCTGTATGTTTCACGGAGTATCTCTTCTGCTTTCTATTTCATGTAATTTTATGCTATTTTTTTTAAATCTATCGCAGTGAGTCGGGTTTCATAAAATGCTGTCAGAAAAAAAGTTCGGCTTACTTTTCGAATTCTAATAGATTAACAGTGGGCTGAAATCGAAGAAAAGATGGAAAGGCAGAAAAAAACTGTTCTACTGGTCAGTGCCATTTTTATTCAACAACTTTACAGCAGCAGGTTCTGTGTGGGCTTGACTCCGACGATTTATTTCAGAGAAAACTGAAGAAATGTTTTGCAATATTCGTTAATCTTTGAGCCCTCGTATATTTTTTAAAGCGTAAGAACTGAAAAAAACGACTTGAGTCACCTCATGAATCAATCAGTGGTGAATGACCATGTGAAGTTCCAGCTTATAGTAGGAAAAAAATTTCTCTTTGAATTTATGCCAGCTTTTTTCGATTTCAGCCCATTGGGCGACGATATTATTGTGACTACCGTACTAGTTGATGTTGTATGCTTGTAAAACTAAATAAATTGAAACAGCTGTTATTCGGCGTAACTTGGTAGAATCCTCTCATATATTTAAAAAAAAGTAGTAATTACTTTTTAAATTCCACAACAGCTTATTATTAACGTACAAACGGTTTTATCCGTTAGGGCATCATAAAGTACAATTCAATCAAATCGGGTGATGATTCCCCCTATTGGGTGTTATTACATAACTATTAAACTGTTATGAAATTTTACAAAGTTCTTGCTACTTTCTTTTAACTAATTAAATTGTTGTAAAGACTTTTTACATATATTTCCGATATTCGCTGCAGTCGTTCTGGAGCAGTTTTTTAGTCGACCTCGTAAGGATCCCATATCCTGGCAGCCTATTCCAAATGAAGAGTGACAAGGGAGAATTAGCTCAGCTCCCTAACTCTGTCGCAGAACTCTTTTAACAATTAATAATAAAATTTGCACGCTATACGTTTAGGGGAAATGAGCTTCCGTGGGGTATGTAAGTCGAAGAAGGTTGGGAGCCACTGTGCTATAGGAAGGTGACTTGAGTATAATCATGGAATGCGGCTTAGGGATAAGAAAAGTACTTATTTACCGATTTTGGGATACCAGGACTAGTCATGGCATTTACCTTTACGGAGTCACCCGCAAGTGCACATACGTGCAAAATTCCACAGAGGAAAAATCATTCGCCTCGACCGGGATTCGAACCCGGATCCCTCGATTTCGCGCCGAGTGCTTTAACCAGTTAAGATACCGAGGCGTTCTTTTCCTCAGTGGATTATTTGGTGGCTTTATAGGAACAAGGTGTTCCGGACTGCTAGACATATTATGTCATTAGCAGTCCAATGCGTGCGCTTAGCGCCACAGTTCGCGAGGATAAAGCCATACATTGAACACGATGAGGTGTTCGCTCTTTTGACCAATTTTGAGGATACCAGGACTAGCCATGGTATTTACCTTTACGGAGTCACCCGCAAGTGCACGTAAGTGCGATAAGTCATTCGCCTTGACCGGGATTCGAATCCCGGTCAAGGCGAATGAGTTTTCCTCTGTGGAATATGGCACTACAGCACTTATTTAGTTTCTCTTTTGATTTTTTTGCCTTTGGAGCTTGACTGACCGAACCTATAGGAAATCGATCATTTTAAAACAGTACATGTCACATTTGTTATTCTTAAAATAACATTTTGGCAATAGATGTCGGAGAATTGGAAAAATTAGTGGTTAAGAGACTCCAAATATATATATTTTCCTGTGGCTGAGTGGGTATTTTAGGGCGGGTATGCGGAATGAAGAATTCGGCTCAATATTCTTTTATAATACGCTCAAATAATACACACGAACACGCTTTCAAATTGATATTTTGAGGCCTATTTCACTTGAGTTAAAAATCCACTGATTCGCTTCATTACTATATTTATGACGAATATAAGGGGGGAATAACATTGATAAGCTTGAAAAATATTATTTCTTATCACAAATTGTGAACAAGGGGAATACATTGTTGTTTTTCTCGCATGTGCGAGGTGCGTTGAATTACGAATGTCACCAGTTTTTTATGACAAACTCATAGCACTAAAATCTTTAAACTCCTGTCCCTTCTCAACATAATCTCCCTGTATGTTAACACATTTTTCTTGACGTCTACACCACGTCTCTATAGCTGCTGACAATGCTTCTTTTCGGGGTCTTACGCGCCCTCTGGAAAATTGAAGCTGAAGGAGCCGCCACGGAGAGTGACATTCATACTTGGGAAATAATAAAATCGCTGTTAGTGAGGACATGTGGGTAGGGAGCATGAGGTCTCTCTTCAAAGTTGTTTTCAAGGATACATTTCTAGTTGGGAAATTAAGATGAATGATGGAGAGTTCTTGATGTAAAAAGCACTCGTGCAGCCTTTTCTAGCCGTTTTTCTTACAATGCTGGAAGGAACTTTTTCCGAAAAAAATGTGTATGAAATGGAACCGTCGCAGTATAATTACAATGAGTTAGGAATACATCTTCCCTGTATCAAAGCATGGCCGCTATAAATTTTTTAAGCACTGGTGGCAACACGAAATTTGTTCGGAGGCAGTGAGTGATACGTGCTTCCTTTGAGCCCAAGTATGCTAGAAAAGAAATGGAGGCGACATACCACTTGATTCTTGAAGCCAATTCTGCCATTGCAGTCGGCACAGTTTAGACCTTCCTCTGGCTTACGTGTCCGGCGGTCGCGTTCGATTTTCTTCAAATCTAAGTTAAAAACCACAGGCAAGGCGATGTTTTTTGACTGGTTTGGCAACACCTACTCGGCACAAAATCCTTCCCAAGCACCCCTATTCTTGCTTCACTTTCGCCCATGAGCGTTCATGGTCATGCCTCCTCCATTTCATTTTAACCTCCTTGTTTGTGCCGATGCCTTTTTCGTTTCAGTATTGAGAGAAATGTCATCCAGGACACGTCCATTGCGACTACCAATGGGTCAAACGGGCAAAAACTTGAAAACCTGAATCAAAGAACATTTTAACTACGTGGCAACAGTGAATCTAAAATACACTTATATGGTGAAGTTTGCTTATAGCTAGGCATTTGACGGAGTGTTCGCATAACACCCAGTGGATTCCGGACTATATCCACTTCAAACCCAAAGGTCGAAGACTGGACGCTCTAGAGTAACTGGAGATAGTTAAGAGCAACAAAAAAAGAAATAATATTGAATGACATTGTCTCTCTTAAATCACCCATCACTGCTTTCTTTAAACTTTTTAAATCCTTCCTTTCCCACCCAGAATTTGACGATTTTCCCACCAAAGTGGATTATTACGTCAACACTCAAGTTCATCATATCCGTGACCTCGCCGCACCCCTTCCCCCCCCCCCACCCTCCCATACTCTAAAGTAGACTACCGATATGTATATGTGTTCCTATAAATAAAATGTGCACTGTGATACCAATTACCTGATGCTGATGATGCTGTTACACATGGAAACGAGTCGTAATTCAAAACAAATCTGTGGAAATGTACCAAACTTTTACTTTAATTCCAGAACATGAACTTTCACAAATTATCGTCTGAATCCGTGGCTTATATTCCGTGAATTACACCGTAAAGACACTTTATGCATTTTTAGGCCTTCGAACAGAATGGTCTGCAAAATGAAGCCCGATTTTGTAGCGATGTCTCCCACTCCTAATCGTCTGTCATCCATAACCATTTGCTCCAATCGCGCGGTTAAGTTGCCTGAGTCCGGCTGAGTCGTGGCCTGTGTCACACAACGCTCGGCCATTATTAAGGTGGTTCCACCGTAAACCGTAATGTAATGTCACCGTAAATGTCATTTTATTGATATTCTGTTTACTTGTAGAAAAAGTTGTCCTCTATCTGATATGAACAACAAATTAATACCTTTCCTCGCTATTTTATTCTCTAATTGAATTTGAAATTACATGGTGTTCAATGGGGAAATGAGATAAACACGGGGAAAAATAGTATTTTTCCATAAATATAAATGCCTTTTTTGCGGAAAACTATTTATATGAAGGAAATAATCCAGAGAAATTGAATAAAAATGTAATATAGGCATCTTACCACCTTATTTATTTTAGTTATTAGGGAATTACTACCGCAACTGAAGTCAAAGTGCGGTAATTCGTAGGAAATGGCGCTGCAGTCGGCTCCTATGGCTGGAAAAAAGTGCTCATTTAAAATACATTCGTGGATTAATCTGCATATTTTGTACCTCACTTTTGGGTTTATATAGGTTGCGCATTGTATCAGTGAAAGCAGACTTTTTGGACAAAATATAAAAAATGTGGAATTTAGTAGGTATTTGTTTTGACACACAGTCACGGCGGAACCTCCTTAAACAGTACCACCCACTAAATCACATTTTTCACATCCACAACATCATCATTGGACGTCTAATTCAATTCATATTGGATTTCGATGGTTGTTGATGCCACGTCAGTGGAGAAAATGGGTGATTACACGCCGTTCTCTTGCACAGACCGTCCCCAATATAAGTGGTTGAATACGCTTCGCCCTCTATAGAGGCAGCTACAAGAACCCCATGTACCGTAGCACGATGGCATGACGTCTCTTCCTCCCACACAAAAGGAGTGCATTCATATTTTAAGCTCAAATAGATGCTTATAGCTGCACCAAATTTCAAGAAAAAAATTAGGAGGCCTTAGAACTTGAACGCACCTAGTACTAATTTTAGTATTTATTTCTCATGCATTTTTTTCTAGTTTTTATGACGCCTAACCACAGAGGCATTAACTACAAAGGTCCATCGTGTTGCTCTTTTATATAAGCCATTTTTGTTCTTAACTGCCAGAGACAACTTGGAGTGCTTTTTGTTTTTAGTGCCTGAATATCTTGCCATCGATGCCAGTAACGAATAATAACAGTCAGGATTGAGCATAAGGAAGGAGTGAATTTGTCTCAGAAAGTGCGCTTAGAATGGGCAAAATTTATTCTGCCTCTTCCTTGATGGGCCGAGGGTTTGAGGTTAAAGGCGAGAAGGGATGGCTAGGGGTGGGATTGTTGCCCTCCATAACGTGTGCGGTCGCGTTATCGTTATTTTTCAATTGTGCTCATGTACATACCTAAACGGAAACGATGATTGTCACTCTTTAAATTCGGTCAGGTACTTAACCCGGGTGTGGTCGCTAAGCTACTTATCACGCGAGCGGTCGCGTATGAGACTTTTTCTCACACTCATATGTATCATTGATTATCTATCACAGAGCGTTTATTGGCAACTTATTACACTATATTTAGATTTAATTTATTTCTCTTAACGTTCATTTGAAACAATGATTTCCACATACTCACCACTACTGATACAGTTACGTAATCATTGCAACGTTTACTGGCGATGATATCGTTGGATATCAATGAAGGAAATTACCATTCTCAAGAAGAAATATTTATTTATGAGGACATACATTCTCATTATTCGTAAATTTGCATTAAAATATCTGTTCTCCATGAAATGAATCAACTTTTCCTGCAAGTTGCAAAAGTGTAACGCAACTGAGTGATACAAAAACACTGACGTCAGTGGTCGCGCGATGAGAAAAAGTCTCACACCTTGTAGCCGACGGTATCAGACATATCATTACACAGCTGCGGACGCTTCATTTATACTTAAGGAGCTTCGGTGGTTTCACCCAACTGAAGAGAATTCAATGAAACTTCCTGAAAGTATTAATAATATTGTTCTAAGCCTACCTGCAAATTTTCAGAGTTATTTACCGCAGGTTTCTTAGGATATTTGATCGAGAATTGGGCATGAAATTACACGTTCTTATGACTTTTTTTCTGCATCCTGCAAGTTATTCAAGTACCTTACCAGTGGTGTGCCAATTTCACACGATCTGCAACGCGCGCGAGGGATTTCTTTCAAGCGCTCGGAGTCAAAATCTGTTACATATACATTTTTCAATCGATGATATAAATTATTATACATTGAATAATTAAAAAAGGTTCTTTCTGATGAATAAAGCCTTGCGTTCCCATGACAACCCGTGTATTTTCATGCCCACTTCTCGTTCAAGAAATCTTAAGAAATCTGCGGCAAATAATTCTGAAAACAATCAGGTAGATTTAAGACAACTAAATTAATGTTTTCAGCAAGTTTAATCGAATTCTCACAAGTTGAGTAAAACCAAGGAACCTCCTTAATGAGACGGTCGGTCAATAGGAAGAGATAAAAAGTAAGCTAGAAGGAAAGGAAACTTATCCTAACTCATGATTACAAAGTGAGCACAAGCTTAAATTTGGTGTAAGAGAAAATCTCACAGCGCGACCAATGGTGGGTTAAAATCACTAGTTTTAATGGCTTACTTAGGAGAGTAACTATGGACACTGCCCTTCTAAAGCTGTTTAAGTTTCTGGATATCGATGACGACAACGCAAAAGAAAAAACCGTAATCCCACCCCAGGACCGCTCTTCTTGTTACACAGGACCGAGTTTGATCACGCCCTCGCCCATTTTGTGGGTAGGCCATGAACTATGGCTCCAGTTAACAGACTTGTGCTCCGATGAAGAGTGAGATTCTCAATAAAATAAAAATACACAGCGTTTTTCACGACCTCTCACTCCGCGCTATATTCTATGAAAGCCGAGTTGAGGAAGCGGATCAGCTAGGTGACTGGGATGCGAAGGGGAAAAGGTAGGTGTATGGGGTGTGAGTCAAAGTGAAAGGCGTAACCTTCCCTGGCTTGTAGTGTCATCCGCTCGGCCATTCTGTTCTTCACGCATTAATATCGAAGATATGCGGACAAGGCAATAAGCGATAAGAATAGACGCATGCATATTCAAGTCGCGATAATAGACGGTTGGAACGACGACGTCACAGATCACGTGAACGCAAACAACAGAAACATCAGCAAACAGTAATTTAGCTCGTGGTGGAATAAATGAAGAGGAAGTTCCTATGAGCGCCTTAATGACCGTAAAGAGTTCTATTAACATTCAATTTTGGCAAAGAAATCGTACTTTTATTTATATTTCATACCCTGCGATGATATCAAGGTTTCGAACTGAACATGTTAAAATAAAAACTTTGTACAATTCCACAATATGATTTTTTTTTATTTTTTATTTATTTTTTCACCGATCGATTTCAACGTCAGAACATCATTATCAAGGTATGTATATTGTATACCTTGTACACAATCGTATACCTTGACAATGACGCTCAGACGTTGAAATCGATCGGTAAAAAAATCAAATTGTGGAATGGTATGAAGTTTTTCTTTTAACATGTTCAGTGCTACTAAATTCCACGAAGTATCGCCTGCCTCCATTGACATTATTCAAGGTTTCGAAGGTGTTTCCTCCACCTCATCTGTATTTGCCGCGGGAATAGTTTTTTTCCAGGAGAGCTGAGCAAACGTGCTGTAATTGGTCGAAGCACGTTCACTCCGTGCCATAGCCGTATTTTTTTTGCCTGTCCATTTCATTCTGACAGTAAAGTGATGAATGTTTTTAGCGCAAACGTCAAAATTCTCCATGATATCCGATCCAAAACAAACATTTGCAGTGTGTTGAATTTTCACCTACGTCCGGGAGTTGACACCAAGGTGCGAATAAATAATGCGTGCATGTCACTGTCAAACGTGTTACCTGAGTCAAAACCTGGTTTACAGCGGCGTTGAACGCCGGGCGGAGAGGGTTGGTGTTTCATTATTTAAGGATCTCTTTCACCCGAACGCCGCCCCCTGAACGTTGATCGGGGAAAGCTTCTCTCTCATTTTCAAAAGGCATTCTCTTGTCTTTCCTCGTCTCGCGCCCCGCCCCCTTGGCCCCTCTCAGCGGTGCAATTAATTAAGTGGTCGGAGGAAAGGAAAATTCAGGAGTCGAGGACGCACACCACCCCTTTCTCCTCTTTAAGACAAGGGGTACTAGTGGTGCAGAACCCTTAAACACTTCTTCTTCCCTTCCACAACGGCTGTATACTTGCTCACGTTCCCTAAAAACGGCCGTTCCAGCATCACGTAAGGAGACTATGGTCACATTTTAATGCCCACTTTGCTATTGAAGTAATCGCCTTTTGATGAAATGTCTGCTGTAAAATACGCATAGAATTGCCATGAGAAAAATCCAAATAGACCAGGAAACGAAAGAATTTTTCTCATCGAAATTCTAGGCGTATTTCATGAACAATTTCAGCAGAATGTAACAAACACTTCTTCTTCCCTTTCTCAACGACTGTCTACCCTGGCGAAAATATAGCGTGAAGGGGGCGTCAATGAAGCTCCTATCGGAGAGTGAATGAAGAGTTGACCAAGCCGCAAGGGAGGGTGAACGGAGAGACTGGGGAGCGTAATGTGGAACACCGGAGAGTAAACGAAGCGTCGTCTTGGAGTGTTAACGGAGCGTAGACGGGGTACAAGTCTACTACCGCCTCTATTTACATTCTAAAAATTGCCTAAAAATAGTTTTCATTGAAGTAACGATGTAAAGAACACGATATATAAAAATGAAAACAAAAAAAACTTAGGAAAACAGAGCAAAAAAAAAAGTACCTTTATTTGGCATCGATCTCATAACCTTTCTACTCATAGTCGCTCACCTTAACCACTAGGCTATCACCGCTTCTTAGGAAGTCAAAGTTTCACAAGGTTTATGTCTTATTACATACCGTGATTTGTGCTTTTAAAGGCTTAGATTTCACGAGTTTTTGCTTTTCAATGACCAGTTAATATAATTTCCTATGAATAACTGGGGATAATGTTAAGGAATAGTTCTTCTATGTTTCTTATAGTAGCATTTTCCTTGTTAATGTCGATGTTGTTCTACATTTTACTTTTCATGATTACTATTCCTCATGACCTTGCTCATCCTCCAAGTATTTTATTCCACAACTGGAGAGATGTGAAGAGTATAAATGAGTGGAAGATGAACAATATATGTCATTATGTCATCATCACTCTATAATTATGCATAGGTATGCCATTAATTCAAATTGATTACCGCGACTATGCCTCGTGTACAACTGCCATGAATATGTTAGATGATTAACAAGTTAGGTGCTAAATACATATATAGCTATGGTATCTAATTTTTTTTATCTTCTATGCATAATTGCAAGTAAGCGAACTTCCATGTCAAACATGCCATCAACCTTAATGAATCTTCATTTGAATACATGAAGTATACGCAGTTGGTACATCATGCACATGTTTTTAAATACGATGTAGACATAATAACGCATTTCCGAGGGGAAATGTACGAACTGGCGAGCTACCAATTAACTAGTTACACCGTATGTTTATATTCAATTCCTATCTTATATTACGAAGCGATCATTACCGTAGGTATGTTATTTAAGTTTAAGTTGTCCGTCAACGAAGGTACATCATGATATTAACTAAAAGTATTTCAAATTATTGGGACGTTTGAACAACCAGATTTTATTTACACAAGCCTATTCTTAGAGCAAAAATTACAACTTTTTCGTAGTAGTAGCAGTGAAATCGAAGAGTAAACAAAATCATCAGACAACTCTTCGTTTCCTTCCCCGGAAGAGTTTTAGAAGTGTTGACGGGGAGACGAAAAACGAAGCGTCAAAGAAACCATGAGGCACTCTCCGTTCGCTCTTGCGGAAGAGTTCTGGGAACGTGTTTGGAGTTAAAAATCTCGGAGAGTTATCGGGGAGTAAAGGAAGCTCCTCCAAGAGTATAGAACTCCCCGTTGACGCTGCCTCTACGCTAGAGAAAGCGTTCGATTTTTACCAGGGTACTTGCCCATGTTCCTTAAAAACGGCCGTTCTAGCATCACGTAAGGAGATTATGGCCACATTTTAATGCCCACTTTGCTATTGAAGTAATCGCCTTTTGCAGAAATATCGGCTGGAAAATGCGCCTAGAATTTCCATGAGAAAAATCCAATTAGACCAGGAAACGAAGAAATTTTTCTCATAGAATTTCTCTACGCATTTCATTTAACATTTCAGCAGAATGTAACAACGTCAATTAACCCATCACATCTTACTTACGATATGAGATCAAGTCTTATGCTTACAGGCTTCCATACATTTCCCTCGATGGACCTTAAGGACAGAACTTAAAAGTTCTCGTAAATCCTGTTATAATACCCATGAGAATCGCAAAGCCTGGCTAGCACAGTGTCCTTTTGTCGATATAGCATAGTCAGAATAGCCAATTGGCCCAGTGAACCAAAAATTTGTGGTTCGTTTCCTGGTTCAGTTAGAGTTGATCTCATGACGATTCTCTACGCTTTACCCCCTTGTATGACAACGTAAGAATTCATGGAATATCCTTTCCTTAACCCTCGCTTCTGAAGTTCAAGTATGCTAATCCACTACTTTGATTCCAAAAAGAACGCGGGAATTCGAAGTTTTCTTAGTGTCTTTTGAGTGGTTCTACGATTGATCTGATTAAACTTATTCACTGGCAAACTTATTATAGAGTGAAATTAGCTACTTAATAAAATTAGCTGGAAATTCATTTTTGGATTTACAATAAATGTGAAAATCTCACTTGTAATTGAGCAATCTTGTATAATAGCATTTTCCCAATGTTTTCCGTCAGGGTAAACCTAAAATGTAAAACTGTGCTGTTGCAAGATTATTGCAATTATAGGCAAATAGTCAAAGGCAACAATATTGTTCCGAATACTTGGAAACTCTTATTAGAAATACACCACTTTTCAATTCTCTGTCTTCGATGTCTCACGTTTGGGACTCAAAAATGGCGGAAAAGTCCTCTCGTTCGGATATAGTTGATTTGGATAAGTTGGCTCTATCTCTCCTCCTACTTTTGTTTAAGTAGGTAAGACTACGTTCTTTACGTTAAACGTTCTTTCATAAATCAGTAAGTAACTGATTTATGAAAGAACGCTCTGGAAAACATTGGAATACCGAGCGCAAGATATTAACGATTTTCAAGTAAGAGCTGTGAGGCGATGAGCTTTTGTTGTCTGCCGGCATGCTACAATTCAGTGGCCGGGAGAAAACATATCGACTTATGATATTGGCAGAATTAGATCTTGTGAATGTTTCTATAAAACTAACCGGACACTTGGTACATTTTTTTAAATTTCATGGTTTTCATGAATCGAAAGCATTTTTAAATCAATAAATGCTGGGACTAACCACTAATTATAATTATGTACCATATTTATCGTTTATTGGGACAACTGTTTAAGTAGATAGTGTGAGTGAAATACTCATTCATAGTCAATAGTCATTGAAGATCATATTAGAATTTAATTGTTTTATTTCAGCGTCTCTAAGAATTATTTTAAAAAATCTGTAATATTAATGGCACAAGCATACAGTTATATCTACCAAAATGTATCAGTTATTAAATAAACACATCCTCGTAAGTCTCTAACATGACTCTTCTTTTCACGCCGTACGGTGTAAACGCCTTTCCAACAAAGGTTTTTTTGCGAATAATTACCGCGGTAAGTAACTGATTATATTTTGCAAATAATGAAGAAACCATACATTCTACACGCCGTTAGTTTTTCGATAGAATTTAGTTGTTATAAATTCATATTTTTAAAATACTCTCCCTCTGAACCGCACAGCCATGCAAACATGGGAACATCATTGCACAGACATGCAAAACAGCTCATATAATCAGGCAAATTGCTCGAAAAGTAGTTCGGAAAGGCGTTAGTATTTCGATATAATTGGAAAGACGAGGGTATTTTCTTTAAAATGAGGTAAAATTCATCAAATTCTAGGTGAATTGATTTTTGTCGCTCAAAGTACCTGAAGGAGGGAAACTGCGCGCTGTATGCAGAGTGAAAAACATTCGAGAATTTTTTGTTCGACGATAATTAAGACGCTGATTCAAACACGATCTCGCGTGTAATTAAGATCTTATGCTAAATGATCTCGGATCCCACTTGATTACTCTTACTCCTGTGGCCATTGGAAACCAAGTTGGTTTTTGGCCTCACCAAACGTACTGCCTCCAACTTCTTCGGTCTTCTGCCGTCTACAGATCTACTCCAAAGCTTCCTTAGATATTTCTTTACTTCGTCACTCCAAAGCATTTTGGGTCTTCCTAAAGGTCGTAATCCATTTTTTTTCCTTTCCATACCTTACTGATCGTTGTATTTTCATTAATTCTATGCACATTTTCAGCCACCTTAGCCTGTTACTTCTAAATATTCCTATAAAGTGTCTGGTTCTTAATATAATTCTCATTAATCCTTTATTATTCCTTTTTCTCCAAGTGCCATTTTCCTCAATTGTTCCATTCATCCTTCGCAAAACTTTGTTTTTTCAAGATTTGAGTTTTTTCTGGAACTGTTTGGTGAGGGTTTATTACTCAGATCAATGTAATAAGACAGTTTGTAAGATTGTTTTACATAATCTTATTTTTGTATTTTTTATTGAATCTTTGTTCTAAACAACAATATAGGACTCAAGCACTTTCTCTCTTCTGCTTTTAGCCTTTCTTGAACTTCTGTATCTTCCCAATTATTCCAAGTAATGCTTACACCTAGATGTTAAAATTGATCTGTTTTCTCGAGTCTGTGGGATAATCTCGGATCCCTCTTTACCTTCTCATTTTGGATAATCAAAGATGAGCACAACCGTCCCTGCCCCCCGATAAAGCGTACTTCATACATACAAAGTAAAGCACTTAATACTTGAATGTCTGTCCCTCAGGGATCCGCTCTCTCCTCCATCTTAGTTCTCCCTCTCTTCTCCTTTTCCGAGTCCCCTCCTCGCCGGTTAGCACTTCCAAACGCAAGCCACCCACTTCATCCTTACCCCTCCTCAAGATTAGCACTCCCAAGCCGTAAATGACTCTTGGAAATCCTTCCCGCTCTCGTGTTATTTTTTTCTTAATGGGGAGCGCCAGGCGAAACTTAAGGGCCCACTCCGAATACCTGGTTCAAATCGTCGACGTGGAATAAACTTGCCATTTTAAGCAACAAGGACTTTAACATAATAATTGCGTGATTTTTATGTATTTGAGCAAGAGAATAAAAAAGAATGAAATCCTCTTGTTCAAGAAAGGTTTACTTTCATTTTTTTCATGAACTTTATTGCATGAAGCATTTGCCTCGATGTGACAACTTCAGTTTAATAATCTGCATAACTTGCCATCATAGTGAGCAATTTCCATTCTTACCGATTAAGTTTCTTCAATAACAAAATATATATACACCAGTTATCAAGGTGATAACTCAAAAATCTGCAACAGATTCCCTCTTCAACGACTGAAAATTGAAAACATTTATATTTCTCGCAATTTCATTTGTTATTCATGTGCATTTCCATATTTAGATAGTAAAGAAATGGCTTTATACAATACAATACTTTGTATTATTATAATAATAACTAAGACGATGCAATTTTTCACAGATAAAAATTTTTAATCGACCCGGGTTTCGATGAACTGCGTCATCATCAGGTACGTAAAGTTTTTATCCGTGGAAAATTTCATCGTTTTAGTTCTTATTATGTTCATATTCCACAACATCTCGCCTGATTCCTCCCTTTTTGATTGCTTATTATCTCAAATGACTATGCTTTTTGATTCCATATCTGATTTTTTTATAAGCTACTCATAGGGTTAATACTTTTTTGGCTATTCTTTTTTTATTTAGTCGATTTTCTTGCGTGTTCTTCCCTCGTCTTGCATAAAAAACCTGTGATAACTCTTTCAGTAACTTTGGCTTCTGTAGATTGCTGAGTGGAGTAAGAGAAGTTGATGCAAGATTCGTTTTATGGACAATACATTGAAAGACGTGTATGACCGTGCTTCTTAGAGCTCGGTTACTAACATAAAACTTGTACTACACCTTATTCAATCAATCATTTTTTGTGCCAAGTCAATTTTATACTTAACGGATTGTCGTTTCTGCTCCATTAAAGCAAGCTGCAGCTGAGGCGTGTGGCAGTGGGTGTTAAGACATCAGTCATGAGAAGAGGAGGGAATGGAGAAAAGAAATTAAGAACGAGAAAGGACGAAAATGCATGTAAATGGGAAGAGTGACGTTAATGTAAGTTTGAGCTTTGAGGTTATTGCCCTCTAGTTATCTCATCCTCCAATAAACGGTAATGGGGGGCGTAGCATGCAATAACGAGCGTATTAATCAGTCTCTTCCTGTTATAATCATCCATATCCATAGATTTCATCCACTGGCCCATATATCAGTGATAGAGCAATCAATGGACAATCGACTTCCGGCCGAAGCCCTGTAGAAACAATCAAGCTCTAAAGTTTTGCCTTTTCATTGCGAGTAAATAAAATCAAGGCAAAAATAATACTTACTATTAAGGTGGTTCCACCGTAAAATGACTTAAATGTCATTTTATTCATATTCATCTACATCTACATCTACATACTACCCCGCAAGCCGCCTCAATAGACGTGTATCGGGGGGTGTTATGACACTAGCCGTTTACATATAAAAAGGAAACGCTCTAATGAAATTACGCCTAGCATTTATTAAAGTCCCTTATTGTTCGGGGGAAAAACGAATTCCCATACCTATCCGTTCGGCAAAATATCTCACTTAATTTATCGTTTCTGTCGGACCTGGAAATATAGTGGGGTTCTAATATGATGTTCTCCGTGTCGCTCTTAAAGATATCTATTCTCAATTGCTCAAGCAATCTAAGCCTAGCGCGCAGCCTCCGAGTCTCTAGCGGCTCCCAGCCTAATTCGTTCAACATCTGTGTAACGCTGTCTGTACGCCCGTAGCAGTTTTTGACGAATCGCACAGCTTTCATTTGTATTTTATTAAGTTCCCGGACTAAGTCTTTCTGCACCGGATCCCATATGCTTGCTGCATATTCAAGGTGTGGCCGGACGAGTTCGAAATAGCACCTCTCTTTTACTTTGCCATCTGAAAATCTTCCCACAATACGCTTGACGAATCCTAGCTTCTTCAGAGCTCTGCCACAAATATTTCTTATATGTGCTCCCCACGATAGGTCCGAAGTTATCGTAACTCCTAGATACTTCACTTCATCTGTCGTCTTTATGTTAACACCATCCACAGCATATACATGGGAATAGTTGGACGACCTCCGCAAGAAATGTACCGCCGTGCATTTGCTCAGATTAAGTTCAAGTCCCCACTCTTGGCTCCACACATGAACGTTGTTTAAATCCGATGATAGAGTTTCAAAGTCAGAGTGATCAGATGGCAGCGTCGTCGGCAAATAAACGTATTTTACTGCTAATTCGAGAGCATAGATCATTTATATATATATAATGAACAAAAGGGGGCCGATCACGCTTCCTTGCGGAACACCTGATGTCACTTTAACTACATCTGAGCTAATTCCGTAAAGAATTCTGTCTACTTAAAAAAAAAACTTGTCCTCTATCTGATATGAACAATAAAATAATACCTTCCCACGCTATTTTATTCTATAATTGAAATTGAAATTGCATTGTGTTCAATGGGGGAATGAGAGAATCATGGGAGAAAATAGTATTTTTCCATAAAATATAAATGCCATTTTCGCGGCAAACTATATATATGAAGGAAATAATCCAGATAAACTGAATAAAAATGTAATATCTTACCACCTTATTTGTTTAGTTATTAGGGAATTACTGCCGTAATTGAAGTCAAAATGCGGTAATTCGTAGAAAATGGCGCTGCAGTCGGCTCCAATGGCTGGAAAAAAGTGCTAATTTAAAATACACTCGTGGAATAATCTTCATTTTTTCTACTTTACTTTTGATTTTCTGTAGGTAACGTATTTCATCAGCGAAAGCAGGATTTTTGGACAAAATATAAAAAATGTGGAATTTAGTATTTGTTTTGACTCTCACAGTCGCGGCGGGACCTCCTTAATGTTCTTTTTCTTGCGTAAGCCACTCATTGGAAACTCTCTTGAGGTATGGAAAAACACTTAAAACACCATAAAAAAACGAAACAATCGGTGAATTCAATTATCATGTAATGTTAATTGAAACCTGGCTGAAACATAGATGATACAGCAAAAGCCACAAATACTTTAAGGGGTAGTGGCAATTGCAGGTTGGCCCTCCGAGATTCTTCATGGGGTTCACCACCTATTATATATTTCATTTTCTCAACCTGAAGTCCTAAAATGTCTTAGGAAACAGTTTCTTAAAAATCTGTCCTCCCACTCTCCGATATCCTCTGGTGCCCCTCAGGGCTATATCATCTCCCCTCAACTCTTTCACCTTTCTATAAATAAACTAGATCTCATCCCACTTTAAAACCAAGCTGTTCACACTGCTCATAGGTTAATGAAACTTTTGCATAGTTATTGTGATTAGCACCATCATAATTTCCATATTTCCTTTGTATTTCCTTTCCTTATTTCCATATATTTGTCCAACATTTCAAGTTTGGAAAAGCAAATACTTTTAAATATTTGGGTATTACAATAACAAATTAAAATGAACTAGAAGAAGAAATTCTATGCAGACTAGCATCAGCTCAACGATGCTTTTGAAGTCTATCAAAGCTCTTTGGAAGTAGACTACTGATCAGGAGAACGAAACTTCAGATGCATAAAGTTATCATACAAACAGTACTCTTATATGGAGTGGAAGTCTGGACACTTACCAAAAAAATGAGAGGAGACTTATAGTCTTTGAAAATAAGATATTACGTAGAGTGTTTGGACCAGTTGAAGAAAAAGGAGTGTGGAGAATGAGGAAGAACAGGGAACTTAGAGCTCTATATAAGGATCCTGACGTATTAGCACTGGTAAAAAGCAGAAGATTGAGATGGCTGGGGCTTGTGAAAAGAAGAGGGGAGGACCAGTTACTGAAAAAGGTGTGGACGGGCCAACCAGTATGGAGGAGACCACTAGGTAGACGAAGGCTCAGATGGAGTGACCAGGTGACCAGGATAATATGAGACTAGGAGGGGAGCTGGAGATGGCAGAACACCAGTGGAGGCAACTTGTTGGCGAGGCCAAAATTCACTTGGGATTTGCATGGCCACAGGAGTAAGTAAGGAGTAATAATGTCCATTATTTCCCTCATAATCAGAATAAATCAAAATATACATCCTGTGGCTTAGAAAAAAGGCGTCAGCAGATGAACGCCTAGTTCTTATGCCAACTTAGTCCTGGGTATTATCCTGGAGCGCTTGTGAAATGATCCCCTTCCCGAATCGACCCTATCCATAAACTCCAATGCAATTTCCATTGAATCGTTTTAATTTCCGAAGCGGAAGAGTTAATGGACGGAAATAATGCTCACAAGAAAAAATAATGGCTTGCTGTCACACACGTAAATACGTTGCCATTGCCTGTTTCAGTGATCACGATTATTAGGTTTTTCTGAAGATTAAATGGGATTTTCTTGTTTTTTTTTCTAGATTATTCACCACGAGTGACGTTAATCTAAATTTGAGCTTTTAGTTATTGCCCTCACAATATCTGCTAAACGGTAATAGCGTGCATTTCATGCAGTGACGGGCACTCCTTTTGATCTCCTCATCCATATCTATAGATGTCATCAACCTGCTCATTTGTCAGTGATAGAGCAATCAATGGTCAATTAACTACCGACTGAAGAGCCCTCCAGAAGCTATCGAGATCTATAATGTTGCTTGTTCGTTGCAATTGATTAAAATCAAGGCAGTAATAATACTTATTATTATTGTTCTTTTTCTTGCTCAGGTCGCAAATGTGATACGCTTTTAAGGTAGGAAAAAATACGTTCGACCATAAATGACGAAACATAATCGGTGAATTCATTTATCATGGAATGTTAATTGAAACATGAAATCATACTTCACCTTCCCGAGACAGCTACGTATAAAGTGATGAACTTTTTGTTGGATTTTTGCGGCGAATTATGCCAGTGCAATTCTATCGGGCTTTCAAACGAGCCGGGAATGAGAAATCCATATTTTGGTATATCCATGTGATATAAAAATTGAAGGTTATATCTCATTATAGTAGTTCATCAAATTTGTAAAGCTCGTCAAAAATGAATAAAAATATATGAAACCTGGAGTTGTACAATTTTATATAAATATTTCAAAGTTAGTTCGACTGGGATATTTCAAAGTTATCTTCTTAAGGATATTTATTTGTAGCATACCCTTCTTAGACGACAAAGAGCTATGTGTAATAGTAAGTTATCTTTCTTTAATGATTATATGTTTTTTTAAATGTATTATTATTTTTCGCTAATGTTTTAGCTATTGCAGTGATAAAAATTAGCAATTTCCGCCCTTTGCCGCTCCTGCGATATTTACATCAGCTGGTAGGTTGAAGCCTGTTTAATTTATTTTTATAGTTATCTGCGTCGCGGCGTTTCAATAGAAGACTTTTACAAGTAAGGGTATTCTCCGACGGTTTTGGCTCAAGTGGAGAACATTATAATACATGTTCAATCTCATAGCATGCGACTTTGGTTTACGAATATGCGACTTTAGTTTATGATATCAATCCCATGATTCGTAGTACACTAATCCGTCATTTTGCTCAGCCCAATTGAAACTTAAAAGTTTCGAACAGCACGACGCACGGCGAATATAAGAGGAAATTCAAAAATAAATATACTCGGTTTTCGAGTTTTTTTTATATATAAGCACCGCTTACGAAGTTAATTTTCCTCTCTCTTAACAGATTCGTTAAAAAAAACGCAATCGAGCACGATGACGACAGGCTCTGAATTCACACTCGTCGCTTCCGTTTCAATTGCCATTCGCTTAATTATCCAATCTGTTTTACGTTCACCTGGTGGCCGAAATCCCCTTCACCCGCCTGTCTCTCAGTGCTCGTTCATTCTCACCAACATCACCCAGCAATTGGACGTGTTCGCCGGTCACTTCCTCCTTCATTTTCCCCACTGGCGGGCCCACGCAACGAGGTGGAAAGACTGATCAGCGAAAACTATGCTCTATATCGCAGTGAACAGGGCAAAAATTAAATATCTTCCCTCGTGCACAGCTGCAGTAAAAAATTCAGCACAGCTCCTCCTTGGCAAGTAGTGACTCAAATGGAAATTTTCTCGGAGGGAAAAAAAATTTGAGTCAATAATGGGTTGAAAATTGTGCGTGAAATAAAAGTGTATCCCATAAAACGAGTTTCATACTATCCTGGTGCTCTACATTGAAAGAATAAGAGATATTTCGTATAGATAGGCTCTAGACTTCGTTCCCTACACGCAGATTCGATAGATTTAAAATGTCATTTTTCCCACGTACAATAAGGGATCATAATATTTGCGATAGATCAATCACATGAAACTCCCACCCTCAATAGGTAGAGTAGAATTTTCACTTGTTATTAATAACACCACATAATTACTAACTCTTCACACCGGTCGATTAGTCCGGCATTATTTTATTTTGTTCTTTGCATGAGGTAGCATCTCGTAGTATTCATAAATTAACAGTATCAGTAATATTAACCACTAGATGTGTCTATAGCATTTTTCTGCATGTTTGTATGTTCTTTTACGTATCACTCTCCCAGTTTCCGGTTGGACTGCGCACTGTTCTCCTGACTACTTTTGGCCTGCGCCTAGAGCCAGGGGGAGCGTGTGAGGTTCGGATTTGTTCTGGGACGAGTGCTGCATGCCTGGTGTGGAATCACCCCGTGCCACACACCCTAGTGGTGGCTTGCACGGTACATCGCAGATGTAGATGTAGATTCCTGATTTCGACACCATCAATAAGGAGCATTAATGCACCACGGATCCCGAATAATATACCCGACTCCCATTTATTTTCACATCACTTGAAATCTACCACCCTTTTCCAACACCTGTGCTTATAGGAAAAAATATGGGTTTTAATACGAATAAATATTAAGCCAAATAATTCTGTTTCATTTTGCTTAGGGAGAAGGGTATTTTTGATCTTTGTATTAATATTAAACAAATAGTTTATGGCTTGAACTTGTGGAAATCTTTCATGAATAAAGTAAGAAAAAACTTCAAATTTTATTTGAATAATATATAATGTGTATAAATACTATTTGAAGTTCCTTCTTTATTTAATTGGTGTTAATACTATAAGCATTCCCATTTTCTTCGCGTGGTCGTTGATGACAAGATTTTTGACGGAAGACAACGGTTGGACAGCGGCATTCATCAATTAAATGCATCATAAACTCCCCTATATAATGCACACGTGAGATGTTGGCTGATTAGTTGTAGCAAACTTTCGCACAGTACATTTGAAGAAAACGCCAGGAAAATTAACTGGAAAACGACAGAATATGACTAGTCTAAAAAATAAGTGCTAAACAATGGGGATGACTATTATTCTTAATGGGGCTCTGCAGTACGATAGAAAAATTCCAATGTAGATTTTGGCAATTCACCTTCCTATTTATTCCTCTTGAGAGATAGGAAAATTATTTTTTTCCGAATTAATGTTCATTAAAAATGAAACGAGGAACCTATTCAAAAATATTTTCTTCGCTGCGCAGGGGAGCGAAGCGAAACATTTTAAAAAATCCTTGCAATTTACCAAGCGTCTTTTGCTACAATATATTCTGATCCTGTACCGTGATTAATAAATTAGTGGCGCGATTAAAACAATTATTTCTCAAACTATTGATAGGTAGATAGTATTAAATCTCAATTATTTGCTCCTCACATAAATGCAAGAACGCGCAAAATATTCCATGCTCTTTCTTGATAACACATAGAGTTTTCTACCCTTGGGCTTCCGTTCTTCAAAACTTACCCATTTTATGCACTAGTGAATTACTAGCATAGTCCAATGGTCAGTGCCAGATTACCAATAAGGCAAAGTCCATGAGGCTTTGGGGGCACCGCAGGGCCCCAAGAATTTTTTCCCCTTTCTTCTCTTGCGACTTGTTTATTAACGTGGCTCTTTAACGTGCTACTGCATATGAAATCTCTTTGGAAGGCTTGCCTGATTGCCCAGGTAGCCACGCAGTGCATGGTAATCGGTGGGTAACCCCAAGGTCGAGCGTGCGAATCCTGCATAAGATATGATCATTCACGTGTGAGGGTTAACGGTGCTCGGATGACGGTGCAAACTTTCCTCAGCAGCCTTGGCGTCTTGCGCAGCAGTCGCTACTATTTTTGGTTGTGCGCATCAACGTAACGAGTATTTTTTCACTTCATATAGTGAATATGAATGTACTAGTGAATTTAGAGTAATTCCGAGATTAAAGGTGCATCCTATTTTCCCAAGACATGAATTCGAATAACATGGAATCAATTATCTTTAGAGAATATTTGAAGGTGCTCATTTATTGTGAACAATTTGGAAAAAGGTTGAAAAATACTATCTAATTTTTGTCTCTGAGTCCGTCAAGTGCTTGTAATGGAACGCCTCTACTAACTTTCTTGGCTGTTGCACTTGATTGTTGCCCTGTTGGTTTTACTGCCTACTGGCCCACAAGTGTTTTAATCCGGCACTGCCCATGGTTCATAATTTGTTTGGTTTGACGAGTGTAACGAGTTTTGGTCGTCTTGAGGCTCGGCCTATACCATCGGCTTCCAATCTCGATGGTATTCACCTCATCTCGCCTAACTGCTCCACTTAAGTCTTAAACCTGATGGACAAACAATACTCAGGTTGTACACATAATTTCAATTTTTTCTGTGACATTGACAGTTTAATGTTGTATTCCTGGTCCCTCAGATGAAAGGATTAAGAAAAAATGGCTTTATAAGTGGTATTGGCAAATAAGTTTTTAAAAATACTTCGCGCCCATTTACTTTCAAAGTAGGAAATGTTTCAATTTCATGGAGCCTATCTATTTTTTTTAATAGAGTCCTCTGATCCTAAAAGGAAATTGCCTACTGAAAGTAGGAGTACCTACCTTTCTCTAGTTTTGACGCAATTGCAAAGCAACCTATCTTGGATTTCTTTACTCATCATAGCATTTGCACTTGATTTGGAATTTGGAAATAAAAATGTATGCATGACAAATACGGCCTAAAATTGCAGCAAGTTATGCATTTTAGCGGCCTACTCAACGTATCTTTTTCATGATAGACGGGGTTAGGTATGCTTTTTATACCTCGGGTTAAGTGAAATTTAGGCTTTTTAATAAACATTTCTCCCTGAAAATGTGGTGCTTTTTAATTGCACTTTTGAAATGCAGTGCTTGCTGGAAAGGCAGTATGTGAGCAAGTTCACCCAACCATACAAATAGCGTGACAGAGAATTAACCTCAGCAACAGAACCCCCCCCCCGCCCCTTCTACCCCAAAAAACACAATCCCAATGGACAATAGCTCCGGAAAGAGTATTTTACTCGTTTTTGTTGGAGTGTGTGAGTTTTGTACCAGAGCATTGTTTTACCCGCGTGCGTTTGCGAGCATTACGGCGAAAGTGGGTCGCAGCGTTGTACAAAACAAGATCGAGAACCATTCTCTGTGCGTTATAACGTTGAAGCGAACGAGTAAAATTCGGGGGCCGAAAAGTCACGGTTTGTAAGTGGAGCAGAAACCGCCGCTGGCTTTGTGACAAAAAAAGAAAAAAAAAGTGATAGCATCATTGTTTATAAAAGCGGAGAAAAAATGCTCTCATTAGCACTAATTAATAAGGCCGTATTAATTTGGCAGAAGATGAAAACAATAATTACTTTAGAGCCTTTCCCGACAGTCAAAGAAGAACATAATCATGGTCGATGAAAATTTCGCAAGAACTAGCCGTATACGTTTGCACCAGCTGTTCATTCTTAGTAAGCTTGAATTAAATGACCCAAAACTGAGATTATTTTGTTGAATTGAATTCATGAATACTGAAATCTTGTTAGCCCATTTCTTAAATTCAGTCGCTCAATCCTAAAAATTACTTCTTGTTTCCATAGCTCCCAAGACGATAAATGACCCTAATCTTCTAGTAACCTCACCATGGTTGATTCTTTGATAGAGACTCAGCTCGTTCAGTCTTATAAACTCTCTCACTGCAAACGATTTTCACGATAACCCTCCACGCATAAAATCTCCGGGATCTGTTTCCAGTTAATTCTTCCCGATAATATACGTTGCATCTGTCACTATAAGGTAGTTTGAGCTAGAATTTTCACTACCGATTCTTGAGACCATGTTTGAATTTCATTTGAGATAATTGAGCAGTTATTACAAGGTTTAGGGCCATATTTACAGTCGTAACCTAGCAGTCCCCTTGTCCATCCCCTACCCAGCAGGCCCCTTGAATTGTGCGTCCTATAGTCAAAATTAAGGGAGCTGCTAGGAAGGGGATGGTTGGGGGTTAGATCTGGTAACTAAGGACTACAAACGGCGGGAAATGGGTTTCGCAGCTCGAATGTTTCAGTGGTGACGCTCGTGATCAACATGGATACGGATAAATAAAGAGCCAGACGCAGCATGAAAACTGTTAAGATGGT
This sequence comes from Pyrrhosoma nymphula, assembly GCA_963573305.1. Classification (NCBI taxonomy): domain Eukaryota; kingdom Metazoa; phylum Arthropoda; class Insecta; order Odonata; family Coenagrionidae; genus Pyrrhosoma; species Pyrrhosoma nymphula. The sequence continues at coordinate 14,495,029 of OY754327.1, forward strand.
CGTTCGACGTGCAAATAGCTTCAACGGTGTGGAGAAGAAGATTTTGTGTGACCTGGTGTAGAAGCATAAAGATATAGTGGAAAGTAAGAAAACGGACGCAGTTTCCTGCCACAAGAAGAAGAAATAGTGGGAAAAAATATGATATGAGTGTATATGAGCATCCTTGGAATGAGTCTGGCGTCACATCAGATATTTATCGATTAAGAGCAAATCTTACCGTTGTTTTATTAACACCAAATCTTCGAAATTATTGCTTTAAGGCTATGCACGTTCATTAGAGTCAATTTAGTTATATCTCTAGTGTTATTTTTTCGATAAGGGGTCCCTGCTGGTGCATGCATCTCCTGCCAGAATAAGGAGAGGCTAAGGGGGCTGCTGGGTGTGGAAATTTGACTATAAATACCGTTTTTTAGGAAGGCGCCTGCTAGGGGCTGTGGGACTGATGGGTAACGACTGCGGCCCTATATCATACTGGCACATAGTTATTGTGAGTGCACTTTACGAGCTGAATAGGTACGTAATAGACAACGGTCTGCCACGATAGAAACGGCTGTTAGGTACCTTGCGCTCACCGTGATGAATGATCCTCCGATTCGTCCGAGTGTTGTTTCCAGGGCCAGACGGTCAGTGCGAAATGACCTCGGCCTTATTAGTTCGTTGAATTGATGCACTACTGCTACTGTCAAACAAGCGTCTCAAGAATTTTGTAGACCATTTTGTGGGCCAAAATATCAATTAATATCTCTCCACTATTTTTCCCTTCGCGACATGTCCAGTTTTATTCATCTCTCAAGCTAATTCCTTATCTCTATGGAAATGGTCCAGTTCCTTTCCTTCCCTCAGTCGATTCAGATGATACACAATCGACTTAGAATTTTGATACAGATTTGGTTGTATGCAGATACGAATACTGGTGCTGATTAATATATACCCTGTAGTTATGAACGTGGTGTTCACTCAAAATATAAATTTGCTTGCTTAAAAAATGATACCTTTATCAAATTAATTCATATATTAACGATATTAGCGAATTACATCGATTGCTAGTCTCAGTCACATGGTATTAACTCCTTTCTCCTACGGGTTAGACGAAGACGTATTTTCCTGGAATAGAGAATTCTTAAGCAATCTCGTGCAAAGGGTTGTATTAGATGGTGCTATCTCTAATGAAGTAAAAGTCAAATCGGGTTTCCCGCAGGGAAGTGTCATAGGCCCACTTCTGTTTCATTTGTACATAAACGACATCGGTGAAATAGTTGACAGTAAGCTTAGATTATTTGCAGACGACGCAGTGGTGTATAGAGAAATTCGTAGCTTTAATGATAAGGAAGCGCAAACTAAGGACCTCGAGGCAATACAGGAGTGGTGCGGTGCGTGGCAACTAGAATTAAACCTGAAAAAATGCGATGTTGTGAATTTTTGGAAACGGAAAAACGCTCCTTGTAACAACTATTGCATAAACAACAGCAAATTATAAACCGTGGAATCGGTTAAATACCTCGGAGTTAAACTGACTATTGATCTCTCGTGGAGTAAACATATTCGAGAAATTACCGGTCAAGCTAATCGTGAATTGCAATTTGTTAAAAGAGTACTTGGCAAGTGTGACAATAGAGTTAGGGAAATCAGCTACTTCTCCCTCGTTAGACTCCACTTGTAATATGCTTGTGAGGCTTCGCCTCGTGACAAGCGTTAGCGATTTATGCTAATGCATAATTAGTCGTAGTTACACTAACTTTAGGGTGTAGTGTAATGCATGTTGGTGACTACTAACCCCCTGCCACACACCCCTGAGGTGGCTTGCAGGGTATTTTGTAGATGTAGATTAAATATCAGCACACTCCGTTGGGAACTGTGGAGTCTCCTGTAGTACATGAATGCATGCCGCGAAATACCGATTTGCTTTCTAAATACGGTCAGAAGGATCGGAGTTGATTAGTGTCGACGTTCTGAGCTATTCGCCATCGTGCTCTTCGAACCCTTCATGCTTGTATGACTGCGGAAAATGGAATACTCTGTATAAATCTGAAAATCGATAAATTACTAAACGATTCGGTGCGTACGACTTTGATATGTGACAAATCAGCACAGTGGCTCGTTTCCTGAAAGTAATTTGGTCCAACGCATCATCAACTTTTCCATGAGAGCTGACTTCTGGGTATTTCTGAAACCAGCATTAGCGTTGACGCCTCGTCATTGTAACATAGTGATAAAAAGCGCCCCCCGGTCATATTAAGATTTTTTTATTTCCAAAAAAAAAAACACCGCAAAAGTGCTCACTGCTGTCTCACCCGAGCGAAATACGGAAACATAGCAGATAACGTGCGGAGGTGAGATTCGAAACTGATTTGATTCTGGACGGCGGATAATAAAAACGTGTCTCCCCCGCCACTGACCCGCATGGGAAAGCTAAAATGAAATTTCCATCGCGCACCTCCGCCCCGCGCCGTACTCGTCGTCAAAGCAAACATTATATACTCACCACTCTCGCGGCTCGCGGCGTTTATTTTCCTCCTCTCGATACATATATCGATCCATCGACGGATGCGATTATGTGGCGCGCAGTCCACCGATGAGAGAGGGTGGTTGAGTGGGATGCGGGGGAGGAGAGGGAGAGAGATAGAGAGTGAAGGTAACCGTGCGTTGCGTTTGACGCTACTCATCTTTTTTTTCCCTCCTCTACACCACGCACAATCCCTCCCTCTCTTCCACCCCACCATCCCCTCCCCTTAATATCCTCCCCCGCTCGCTGCACATTTGCCTCCTCCGGTTTAGCGCCCCGACGTGTATTTCCGATGGCTCCGAAGTGAATTTCGGGAACACAACTTTTCAACTCATTCGGAGGTTTTTTTAAAAAAGGGAAAAAAGTGGCAACATCGGAACCGAGCTGACGTGCGATGTGGATCACGTGATGATGATGGTGATGATGACGCAACCACCGCCGACCGCGGCCGACTGTCTGCTCGGAAAACAACCCCACCTTTCATCACACCCGTCAACCCTCGGATGTATTTAAAAAAAAAAGTTTTTTCCACCCTCATCCCTTCTCCGATCCCTCTCCTCCCCATTCATGCACCACCAACCCCCTCCTCCTCCCCGCACCCTCTTCTCATCCCACCCCTCCCCCTTCACCCTATACCACGGATTCCGTCCTCTGCTCCAATATTGACTCTCTATCTCTCCCTCCGCCAATTACGGATTTTCTTCCGTCAGCCAGAGGGAAACGACGAGAGAGAGAGAGCGACGGGCGAAGTGGAACCCCGTGGGCCGTGCGTTATTGCATTGTTTTTTTTTGAGTCCGTTCCGCGTGAGTGGTCGCGAGCGGAAACGCTGATAAACACACACGCTCCAATCCAAATCACGGTCGAACACTCCATCCGCCATTACCCATTCCCCGTGGGGGATGTTGGCCAATTTTCGTCGATCTTTTCTTTTTTTTTTAATTTCTCTCTCTCTTTTTTTTCTCCTGTTCCTCAGTTGCACCCGAGTGAGGATAGCATCATTATGCAAAGGGTCGAATTTTGATTACCCTTTCCCCGATTCGCAAGGCGTCAGGTCCGTGAAACATTGAGATGTGCGGAAAGAGTTGGATGAACTCTGCTTCGTTTCCTATCTGCTCCTAAGTCCAATGTGGTGGACGCAATCTTTGAGTCAACATCACGCGGAACGCAATCGGAATGGACCCCCCCGTCTCGTTTTCAGTACTCAGGAATCTCAGGAAAGGCCATCTTTATTGCCTCACCACGTGTTTTCCGTGAGTGAAAAACAAACTTTGGAAAGTAATTGAATCCGTCTGCTTCTCTTTTTCGTTTTCTTTTGCGCTCCCTGATCCCGGGATGATTTCGATGGATGGTGTTTTTCCGTGAGGTGTGAAGAGGAGGGAGAGGCTAGGGGAGGGGTTGGGAAGGGAGGAAGGGAAGGAGGAAGTGATGATGAGGAGGAGGAGAAAGGGTAAGGGTGGTGGCCGCAGTAGATCACGGTCGACTGGAAGGTTTTAATTACGCACACGGTGGTGTATGGCGGGTGAGTGAAGCCTGCGAAAGGAACGGACGTCTGTCGAAAACGTGAATGTAATTGGAAACGGAATATCCATCACAACTGGTATGGGCATGCCTATCCTATGGTGCTGATATCGGTGCAACTATTTGCCCACTCACCACTCTTTTAAGTCTTCTATAACGACTAGGTTTTAAAAGGCACCCAATTTATTCAAGGAATATATCGAAATTAAATGACACTTGATATCATGAGTTTATTCCCAACACTAAGAATTTTTACATTCTTTCCGTAAATCGATTTATTTAGGGTGGTTCCACCGTAAAATGACTTAAATATAAATTTATTAATATTCTGTCAACTTGTAGATAAAGTTATCCTCTATCTGATATGAACAACAAAATAATACCTTTCCACGCTATATTACTCTCTAACTGAACTTGAAATTAAAATGGTGTTCAATGGGAGTATGAGAGAAACACAGGGAAAAATACTATTTTTCCATAAAATATAAATGCCATTTTCACGGAAAACTATTTATAAGAAGGAAATAATCCAGAGATATTGAATAAAAATGTAATATAGGCATCTTACCACCTTATTTCTTTATTTATTAGGGAATTACTGCCGTAATTGAAGTCAAAATGCGGTAATTCGTAGAAAATGGCGTTGCAGTCGGTTCCTAGGGATGGAAAAAGTGCTCATTTAAAATACATTCGTGGAATAATCTGCATATTTTGTACCTTACTTTTGGGTTTCTATAGGTAACGCATTTCATCAGTGAAAGGAGGATTTTTTGGACAAGATATAAAAAGTGTGGAATTTAGTATTTGTTTTGACTCACACAGTCGCGGCGAAACCTCCTTAAGAACTTTTTCAAACCACGGAATAAAATATACTCTCTCACACACGTACACACGACCCGGGTTTCGGCGCTGAGCACCAGCACCTGATGGTGATGCTGCTCATCCGATCTGATGACTGTGCTCAGCGCTGAAACCCGGGTCGTGCGTGTGAAAGTATATTTTATCACGTGGCTTGCAAAAGTTTTTTAATAAATCGTTTACAGAATGGAATTCCACGATGTTAATAGTGAATAAGGTTATTACTTTACAAAATAAAATGGTTGCGCATTTGATGGTCATGGAAAACAATGTGAGAGAAGTATATAAGAATCAAAGTTTGTTACCATTAAAAGAATTGCATAAATATGTGTTAATTTGTGACAACTTCTTTGACAGCATAATAAAGCAACGTTTCATTAACACTGGCATGCAACTGCGTTGAATAAATAGGTTGCCTGTACCTAAGTATTTTAACCTCCATGGCAAGAGGTCTTTGGCACATGTAGTCCCTGGGTTGTTAAACGAATTACCTATGTCAATGCATGATATTAATAGCATATCTGTTCTTAAAAAATCACTAAAAGGGTGGCTGATAGGTTAACATTGTTAAGTTCTTTATTGTCCAAAACGATACACAGCAAAAAAAATATTTTTTAACTAAAGGCACCTGCTGAAAAACCGCTTTGGCTTAGCAGGACCTCAACTGGATTATTATTTCTTTATCCAACATTTCTTCATTATTGATGAAAGACTATTATCCTATACTAAAACTGCTATCCAATTCTATTTTTTATCCACTGATGTTCCTTGTTTGAAATTTCATGTTCCATTATTATAAAACATATCTACATCTACATACTACCCCGCAAGCCGCCTCAATAGGCGTGTGGCGGGGGGTGTTAGGACACCAGCCATTTACATATAAAAAGGAAACGCTCAAATGAAATTACACCTAGCATTTATTGAAGTCCCTTATTGTTCGGGGGGAAAACGAATTCCCATACCTATCCGTTTGGCAAAATATCTCTCTTAATTTATCGTTTTGTCGGACCTGGAAATATAGTGGGGTTCTAATATGATGTTCTCCGTGTCACTCTGAAAGATATCTATTCTCAATTGCTCAAGCAATCTAAGCCTAGAGCGCAGCCTCCGAGTCTCTAGTATATCATTGAACTGATACTATTTTGTATATAATGATGTAATTTTTATTACTTTTTTTGTGTCATTAATTATTTTAAAAAAGGGATAAGATCATATATTTTTACGAGGTAAAGTGTGTTATTTGTAATTTTGGTGGTAAAATAAACATTTAGATATATTTAAAAAAACTCATTTTATTAATACAGTATTTCCGTTTATTTGATCACATTGCGTGTGAATTGACGATTATCGTTGAGCAGTGGTCCTTGCTGAGGGTTGTTGGGTTATTCGATAAACACTTTCACTTGGCGGGAATTTCTCCAGCGAGAGAGAGAGCAACGTGAAGTTGTCCTTGTGAGAATACTGCTTTTTGGAGGCTATTTTATGTGGCAGAGGACTGCTTAAAAAATCAAACTTTTGTGAAAATATGTGTAGTGTAAATATTGGAAGTTGCATGCATATGTTTGGCAGGTAAGTAGGTATCTCTTCTGTAAGAAGTGGTAACTCATTTATTTTTGTATCCTTGTCAGTACAAATTTTATATTTTACATAGTGTAGCATTATTTGTAGTGAGTCTAACGTGGTCAAACGACTGACCCCCTGCGACTTCTTGATTGTAATCGCATATTATGCCGGAATCATTGGAAATTGTCGTCGTCGCAAAAGATGAAAGGAAGCGTTGTCTCAGACCGAGTCAAATCAGAAATGATTCTCGCCTTTGTGAAATTTCTTGCAAGCAGTTGTATAACGGCATTTTAAAATTTAATGTGCCCGTGGCTCCATCTACTAACGTCAATTTAAATTTTAAAGTGCCCGTGGCTCCATCTACTAACGGCATTTTAAAACTTAAGTGATTATATATCTCCATCTTACGGCATTCCTGAGTCATCGAATGGGTGACAGGAGCTTTTCGTATACGTATAGATTTAATGTGCCTACAAATTTCAGCAAGCACCGAAAAAACTCATAAATAACTTTTAACGCTAATAATTCTTACGCCTGGAAAATATATCTTATGCGTGTGCAAAGCAGGTTTGCACGCGTTGAAAAATGTTTTTGGAATTTTTTAAATTTTGATTAGAAACTACATTCAAGAACTTTCCACCAGAGGAATAATTGTTGAAAGATAGAAATTTCCCTAGTTATCTTAAAATATAGCCTTAAAAAGTAGGGTTTGACATTAATCATTTGATTTGTAGTTTTTTTCCAGATTTAAAATTTCTACCTTCATAGATGCCAAAATAATTTTTCTTGATCTGAGGGTCGGATGTGCTCAAATATTTAAGCAGATTGTTCATCGTTTTATTCCAAGAGGTAGCTAATGCGCAAAGCTTTATATATTTGCGAAATCATATTCGGGGCCTTGTTCAAGAAAGAACATAACTTGTTATTGTTAATTGCAGCACTAACGCAGACACTTTGTTTAATAATTCCTTGCTTCATACTAAAACTTGAGAGATGATGAAACTCATTGCTATTGAATAATCTCATATAACCTCAGTCTCATTCAGTTAACAGATCAGATGAAGTAAATATATTTATAAAGTGCTACAACATAAAGACGCAGTCGCCAAGCAGCACCCGGATGAACGCTGCTCACGACCAACGCCTTGGCCATACACAGTGTCGCCATCTTTTAAGGGTATTTTGAATGGCAGGAGGTGTATTTAAAATCGTAAGAGACTAGAATACCGTTGCTTATTTGCAATAATCCGACAAGAAACCGTAGTCAGGTGAACGGAGAGAGGTTATGATGAGGCTAAGAGAAATTATTATTCTGAAAAGGGGTTGCCTCTGGTAAAAATTACTCAATGTAGATTAGTTTCCTCTTGACCCTCCAAAAACCACGTTCCCCATCTCCTGACTAGAGATTGGAAAATCGATTTCGATTTTAATCGAAAATCGATTATCACACTCCAATTTTCGATTTAATCGAAGTCGACTTTTTGTTTTTAAAAACCGATCAAAATCGATTCTAGGCGATCGATTTTAGCTTGCTACATCGTTTTAATTTTGCCAATCGAGCTGCGCCAGTTTGTAAACCGCCCTCTAGTCGACCGCAAGTCCAACTCCAATCCACTACAAGCTTGGAAGGAGATTTAAGGTAGAATATCCCCACGTATATACAAACCAGCCAGCAGGATTTTATCAATAGTTGCCTCTACCGTACCGTGTGAGCGACTATTTTCTCACGCCGGGTTAACTGCAACTCAGGTGCGAAATCGATTATCCGAAAAACATTTAAAAATGTTATTTTTCTTAAGTTTAATTTTGTTACAACAGCACATCCATATTTCAGCAGAAAATTACTTTCCTATAAATAAATATCTATTTAGATTTTTCGATTATTTTGGGAAAAAAATCGAATTTTTAGAAAATCGATTTTTAAAACCAAATTCGCAAGTTGATTAATCGAAAATAGATTCTGGATTTAAATTTCCAATCCCTACTCCTGACTCAAGTTCCATAATTTTTATGTTTCCCATACGACCTCCTCCACTTGTTAATTGATAAATTAATTGAAGACAATTCTCATGCCATTCTTTTCCTTATTTTCTCTTCATGAAGTCTCTTAAATGCTTTTTTGCACAATTCCATTCATTATCACCTGAAATTTGTATTATTTGTCATTTCTCTCTATTACTTTATTTTTATTATTTACGGAGTGATCGCTGCTTTAGGATGCAACTACGCTCAATTGGCTTAATCCCTGCCAGCTGTGTATGCTAAAAGGTTTTTCTCTGGCTAGCAAAACTTTCGAGTTACACTCTTCAGTTTTGGAGTGAAGCAAGATTTGGCCAGAATTATTCAACTCGATTTATCTAACTTGCATCATCAATCATCTCAGAACTTTTTTTTATTCAACTTTCACCAGGTCGCATTAGCATATTCCCGTGTTGACTTTGCTTCATTAAGATTGCGATGATTTTATTTTTGTCGTAAAAGACGGCTTTCTTTCCCTGCTATTTTTCTTTACCTGTAAAACGGCTCCAGCATACAATTCTATCTTCTCCACCAATATCTCACTATCATCATTATGGCACGGAATTTCAGTCTGGTGTTTTACTAAACCTATGATTAAGTGCGATATTCCACAGAGCAGAAGTCAATCGCCTTGACCGGGATTCGAACCCGGTCCCTCGATTTCGCGCCGAGTACTTTAGCCATTTAATCTAACGAGGTGTCCTCCTTCTCCTGTGTTGTTTACCTCTGCGGAATATCCCATTAATTTGCACTTGCGGATAACTTCGTAAAAGGTTATACCGTTGCTAGTCCCGGTATCCTCCAAATTTGTCTATGGCTAAGTAGGTACTCCGAAGATCCAAACTGAGAAAATACGACATTTTAACTGTGCCAATATATGCTTAACGACCTCGTTTTACGTAGGAGGGGTGGATTTTTATGAATATGAAGGCGTAACCCTCGGAGCTGAATTAATCTCGCCATCATGGCCAGTACGTCAAATGCGGTCTTCCCACATCGTGTGCTTGCTTGACATTGTTCACGCTTCGACTACTCCATCCCTTATTCCGCCTCGATGCACAGTTACAACCCCCCCCGCCTCACCTCCTCACCCCACCTACACCCAACACCTCATATAAGATGTCACCTTCACCCTCCTCCCCCTAATTCAGGGGTTGAGTCGCCTTCAAGAAGAAGAGGGGTGGTTATGCATGCTCTCCTTTTCCCCACGTCACTTTCCCATTTTTCCGGTGTATGGCTGGGAGGGTTCGGGGACTGAGATCAGCCGGGGGCGATGAGAGGGACGTTGCCCCGCCCCCCCTGCCAATCATCCCCTGAGAAGAAGAAGACATTCCCCCCCTCTCAAAAACCTCACCCCCGAATTAAGTCAACGGAAGCTTCCATGACTACGATGGAGGGGGAGAACTCTCTCCTCTCTACCCCTACCCCCCTTCCTCCTCCCCATCTTTCTTCATCATTCACTTCCTACCACCATCACCAATCCTCTTCGGCGCCCGGGCGTAATCCCATGGCACCCTCCGACGTAAAAAGGGTGCCAGGACACCACCGAGGGTGGTGCCATTTTCGACCCCCTTCTCTTGCCACCCCTTAGCACTACCCCTGTTGGGATTAGGAACTCAAAAGTTTTGGAAGGAGGAAATTGAGGCGTGTGGGGTGCAGGAGGGAAGATCGTTTTAGGGAAGGAGGGAAAGGGGTTATAGGGGAGGATGAGTTTTGAAGACGGGATTTTCGAATTTCTAGTGGAGTGCAAATCGGGAAAGAGTTTATAAAAGTCCCCTCATAACTGGCACCGAATAATCTCGGCTTCGTTAATAATAAAAAAAAGAAAGAATAGGTCGTAAAAACTGAGGGAAAAGTGAATACTAAGAAGGTGAGAGTCTCTTATCAGTTTCATTTGATCCTTCAACCGTTGGATTTCTTAGATCCTATGATGATATCACAAGGAAACAGTTTTCATAGAACGTACAAAAACTCACTATTATGCAAATATTTAAAAAGGTATTCATGTTTCTCGCAACTCAGCCGCTTCTACTTTAAAAAGGTTCAATAGAAAAGCATAGATAGAATTAATGCTGATCATATTTATGCATGGAAAAGGTAATCGTACATTTACGAAGAATCGTTAGACATTAAAAGCTAAAGTTATGGAAGGTTTTTGGTGAAAACTAAGTCAATAGGCAGCTATTGAATGATAATTTAGGCAGTGACCTACGTAATGAGCCAACTATAAGAGCAAATTGTAACTAAAATAGTTGCATTGAAATGAACCAAGGCGTACAACAGGAATGCGTACAGTAACCATGACTATTGGATTTTTATATAATTCATGGCTACTGTTTTATAAACAATATGTTTTATGTTACCAACCAGAAGAATTGTTCATTATGTATGTCATTCTGGTTCCTTCTACATCATTCTGTTCATGATTCATGCTTTTAAGGACAAGGTATTCAAATTTATTAAGTTGTTATTGCATCACCATTTTTCATCCTGGTTTTGTTTAATTGCTAAATATTTTGAAAACTTCTAGCCCTGAAGATGTCAATAAAATATCATAACGTTGGTTAAGTTCATGAGAGCGTTAATTATTTAAAAGAAAAAGACCCACACTACAAAAAAATAATATATTTACAATAATTTTTTGGTCGATTAATAAGAAGAAGTTCCTTTATAGATAAATATTTCGGAGATGGTTTTACAATCGTGGTAGAAAATGTAGAATAAAAATAATATAATTACGTTAACATTGGTGACTCTTTGCCCAGAAATAATGTCCCCATGAACAAAGATGGTGTAACTCGGTGGAAGGTCTACATTTTACTACAAAAAGGGACTTTTTTGAATCCAAAAGAACGATTTATTAAGTACACCTATTTCGTCTGCTAAAGGTCACAACTGCTACAAGAACCGCCAGTTGTTGTAACTTGTTGATGCCTTAACAGGCGAAACCAGTGGCTCCAAATGAAAGATGTGAGGGGAATGACAAGTTTTACTTTCATTTCGAGTAAGTATGGAAGAGGGGATGAATGCCAAAGGCCAAAGTTTTCATTCTCAGCGATAAAAATGGGAAAACAAAATCAGAATGATGGTGGCTCAACCGTGCGGCTAGATCTTGCGGTGCATCTTTGACGGTGGGACTGGTGAAGGGAAGATGGGGATGCACTTGGTGAAATAAAGCAGAATATTTTTCGAATGAAGCTATTATCGGCATTAAGAATAAGAGAACCTTGGGTTATTTTAGTGGATGTTATTTTACGAGGAGAAATAACCGGAATGTTACTAAATTGGAAGTGATTTGGAATGAGAGATGAATACGTATAGTAAATATGTATGCAGAGGTTATATGTGGAGGAAGTTAGTATTACAAACCCATTTTCTTCAGGGACCCAACAAGAATTTTACTTTCTTCTTGTCTCCCAACCGCGGGAGAGAACTGTGTGGTAGGATCATACTACATAAAGTGCATCCTTAGGATCTTAACATCAGAATTATCCGTCAAGGAAACCTCAATTTTTATAGTATTATCTCAAATCAGCAGTATCGATATCCCCTTAAAATAGTCAACGTTTTAACGAAAATTCAATTACTGTTGTTGCGAAGTTAGCTATAAAATAGATAAAATTCTACTCCTTTAAGATTTAATCGAGTAATTACCTCTTTGTTCATTCCCTTATCATCACCATTTTGTACCATAATAGCTGGGGAGTATAATTAGGGGATAAACTATTAACCCGGGAGTGGTCGCTAAGCTACTTATCACGCGAGCGGTCGCGTGTGAAACTTTTTCTCACACTCAGATGTATCATTGATTATCTGTCATAGAGCGTTTATTGGCAATTTACTAGACTATATTTAGATTTAATTTATTTGTCTTAATGTTCATTTGAAACAAATATTTTTGCATGCACACAATTACTGATACAATTACGTAATCATTGCTATTTTACTGGCGATGATACCACTGGGTATTAATGAAGAAAATTACCATTCTCAAGAAGAAATATTTATTTATGAGGAAATACTTTCTCATGACTCATAAATTTGCTTCAACGTATCTGCTCTCCACGAAATGAATCAACTTTTCCCTCATGTTGCGAAAGTGTAACGCAACTTAGTAATACAAAAACACTAACGTCAGTGGTCGCGCGATGAGAAAAAGTCTCACACCTTGTAGCCGACGGTATCAGACATATCATTACACAGCTGCGGACTCTTCATTTATACTTTTTTAGACGGTCGGCCAATAGGAAGAGATAAAAAGTGAGCTAGAAGAAAATGTAACTTATTCTAACTCATGATTACAAAGTGAGCACAAGTTTAAATTTGGCGTGAGAGAAAATCTCACAGCGCGACCAATGGCGGGTTAACAGGCAAGGTTTTTAATTCACCACAATAAATAGATACGAAAAATAAATAAAAATCTATTCCTGTGAACTGCTATATTACGTATAATTACCATATTAAGTATGTAATAATACTAGAAACCTATAAGCGTAGTACTGATAGGCACTAATTAGCGCTTCCGATGGGAAAAAAATATATATGTGGCAAGTTGTTCCACGGTGTGCTTCTTTTGCCTCTGACGACGTCGTAAAGAAAGTGTTCGAATATCCAACATGCAGCCGCACTGAGACTTGGAACTCATGAATTTTTCCTTAAGTTTTGAGACGCGTAATCTTGCTGATTCTTGGTTGCGGTATATGAGGACCTGATTAGTTTGCAATTAAATCGCATTTAGCGCTTAAATCCGTGGTAGAAACTGGTTATCTGCTTGTGGATATCCGCGATACACACATCTAGGAAGGTTTATTGCGTGAAACGTTTTCCGGCGCGTCACTCCTGAAATTTTTCCAGAACGTTTCGTGGATGACATTCTGCACTGCAGAATGCAATTTTCTTTGTTCCTGTAAATGTCTTAATTTTTTTAAACGCTTAAAGAAATGCATTTTTTTCCGAGTCCCTTGAATCGATCTAAACGCGTTCAAATGAACCAACTTGCTGAATCATCGCGCGATTTTAAGTCTAGTTATAATAATTTTATCCTGGCGGAGACGCATGATTTTTATATCTACAACTGGTGGCGACGGTATAATGTACGATGACGTTAGCGATTCCAATACGGCTATTTAATTGACTCGTTCAACTCTTTCAATTTTCGCAGCACCGTTCGGATATCTCTCATTATTTCCGAATTATATTACATGGAAATGTTCGTTAGACAGAACTTCGATACATCGCCGCCAGCTATAACCACCAAGTTTCCAAAAAGTGCGATTGCACGATTGAGGTGGTACGAAGTCACGCACACAGATCTTAAGGTATATACATACCTAAGACCGTGGAATTCGCCATGAAAAACGACTCTTCTTATTCCATACACGACCACGTCTCCTGTGCTCTACAATGTTGACTGGGGACGAGAACATCTTGTTCTGTATAAACCCCCTCTACTGAAATTCCCCTCGAATTAAGATGGTTTGGTTGTGTAACTGGCTAACACACCTGACCGGTAATTGGGAGATCTGGGTTCGAATCCCGGTCAAGTCAAATGATTTTTTCATGACAAATTTCACCGTCTTTGGTGTATATAAATTAGCAACCTTAATTCATAGTTTCACACCAAAATCTCCATAGCACTAGAAGCTGAACCCATCCACACTGGAAACTTAAAAGAGAATGCTTTTTGCGAGCGGGGGAGTTTTTGCGTGGGCAGGGGCAAGGTCCGAGGGACCGCCCCCCTCTCTAGGGAGAGGGCTGGACTGAGGGCAGCGAGGGGGCGGGCGGAGGACAAAAGCAGACCACCAGACTCCCGAGGTGAAACCTATATCACGCCCCCGCGCATCCCTTGCTGAGGTGTTTGGCTATTACGACGGCAAAAAAAATAAGGGTTCCTCACCTCAGGTTTACCGAGGGTTTGGGGGTCGGCGAATCCTCTGAAGAGGCTCTGTTATGCCTTTCTCTCTCGCTGGCACGTATAATGTTTCATATCCGATCTGAAAGCATAACAAGAGTGTACGTGTGTGCTAATGTAGGGTTGCTGACTCTCCAAACATCAAAAAGAGAACATGCTACTAAAAAAAAGGAGAAACCTTCGTAAGACGCCTTTCCCCATGCTAACATTAGTTGTCACGAACTATCTTTTTCTTTTATCCAAAGTTATAAACATTTAGTAACAGTAAAACGTTCATTAAAAGATGGATACGGCTGTAGACACTGTAAAGGCCGTTTTACACGGTACATTTCTTTGTACAAACTCTTCCGTGAACTCTTGCATGAGACAAAATGTGTCGTGTAAAGCGGCAAATTGTATGAACGCTTGTGCTAACTTCTCAATGACTGAACAGAAAATAGAACCTGTTATAATTTCGTTGAGACAAACGTACAATCTCATGTACATTCGTTTATACAAAATCTTTAATCTTGTTCAACGGCCTTAATACTGCTGCCTCTGCCCGAATAGAAGCCAAAGTGGGATTAAACCAACCCCCGAGCATTTCCCAGTTATCGTCAAACTATAATTTAATGTAAAAGTTTATGTTTCAGACTTTATATTCAATTTCATTTCATCAGAGTAATCTACCGGTTTAGAGGTAGAAGTGAAACTGAAAAATGGCTGGCTCTGGAGCAGCTCCCTTAGTTAAACAAGCCACGTGATAAGGATTTTGGGATTACGAATTTTTTAAGAGTCAAGATTCCACCTTTTTTTGAAAATGGCCGAAACTCGTAACGGATCGTCCATGGTGCGCACAAAATAATGGCACGTTCGGTGCCAAATTAGGATGGTTGGCCTCACCTCGTGTAGGTAAATGGTGGAAAGGGGTGCCACAAGGTTCAGTGGGGGAAGGAGGAGCCGAGGGAGGACGAGCGTGGGTGTATGTGGAAAGGGTCAAAGGGTGCGAGGGTGTGTAAGGAAACGCCCCCCTAGTCCGCCAACCCTTCCCCGCTGACCCTTTGGGGAATGCGATGAGTTGAGGGAGAGGGGGGGGGAGAGAGCAAGGGGTGTTAGGAGGGGGAGTCTTGCGGTGACGGTATCCCTGGCAACCGTCGAACATCACGTCTCGAGCGTTGGAGAATGTGCTCCCTTGCGTGGGAGTGATTGGAGGCTGTGTTACTGGAAGGGGGTGGTTTGTTTTTTAACCAACCCCACACCCCAACCCTCCCACCTACCGAACGAGGAAATGGCTCTCCAATGGGGCCACTGAGCGCCATTCATCCCTTTAACACCACCTTCCTACACACCCCTGAGACTTGCAGGGCACAATATACGTAATAAATGTTTATCGTCGCAGACAAACAGGCCTTTTAGACACTTCGGTATACATACACTTTGCATATTACTATATAGTGAACATGCCTGTATTAAAATGAGTTTAAAATTCATCTTTTATATCCAGAAAAAGTTTAAAAAAATGGAGAAAAAAACGTAATATGAGAATCGTAACTTGGTATGCTTACATCAAGTCGTCATACCAGCCAAAAATATAGGAACAACGACCACGAATGATTAGTACAAAAAAACATTGTGCTTAACGTAGATAAGTACTCAAGTTAACATGCCTGTATAACTTTTGGCAGGAAATTCCATCTGCTGGGTAGTTGAAAAACCTAATGAACGAGAAATAGTGTATTACATTGAGATATATAAATGGTATTACAATAAAAGATGCATATTAAACGCGAAATAGTTTCGAAATAGGTACAAGATATAACTTCTACACATGGTAACTACCTGTGTTTGGGTGTTTCAACTTGATTAATTTCATGGTTAACCATCCCTCCACAAAATCGTAATTTCTCATTTACGAGATAACTTTAGAATTAATTATACCAAAGACATTCCTTTTCAATAGTGCAATGAATTCACATGCCTTCATGTTATCCGGCAGGGAGTTCCATCTACGAGATGCCGCAACAATGTGCGATTAGTGGTACAACTGTGGGCCGATGGAGAGGTATCATTGGGTGAGATGGAGTGGGATCTTGTAGGACGCTTTTTGAATATTTATTTTCAAAACGAATTTATTGAAAATATAGGGAGGCCAATTTAGACGATATTATTTTATTTTTTTTGCGGCGTAGTATTCGTAATATGTTTATATTTTCAGAAATTAAATAAGAATATTTTTTAGCTACACGGCGTGCTTTACTCAACAATGTTTCCTTGTGGGTAGGAAATTTCTAAGCTTCATCATTTATTTTTTTCATACACTGAGACAACTTCGGCAATCGATACTACTATTAACTGAACCGTATTTCTTATTTTTATTTTATTTTGAAATGTCCACATACCGCGCAGTTGCCAAATTTCTGTGGTCCACATAACAGAAAATATATGAATGTTTCATAGTTTCTTCCCTTGAACGAGCCATTCTTAATTTAGTATTGGATTAAAGTGAATGAATAAATAATCTCACGTTGAATATATCCATACTTGTCAGTCTTTAATGTCATTTTTATCTGAAATGTTACTCTGATGGAAAACTCTATAATCGTGGATATTAACTCGGGATTACCTATTTTTTAAATCTTTTCCGTCAACTTGGGCCCTGAATAAATTAACCATTGTCAGGCGTGACTTTATCTGACCACTGCTGAATAGCAGAGTTAATATGCCATTGTTACTTTTTAAATTCCGCGAAGTTTAATCAAAAGTCAAACGACCGGTTTCTCCAATTATTGCATCTTCAGGTACATTTATGTCTCTGATAAGATTAAGAGGGACATTAACGCTCCTGATGATAACCATAGCTTATTAAACTGGTTGAATGTTTTTTTTTAATTAAATGTTGTAGAATTTGCAGGGTTACAAATATGTTTTGACTGTGTTAATAAAACCAACTATCCAGCCACCGTGTAGCGGCGAGATCAGAAATAGCTACGCCCTCAAGTAGGACTGGGTAGTTTTCCATTATATTGGTTTCAATATCAATATTTTAATATATTGGAATGCCAAAATCACAACTTTGGAACGACCAATACCAATATTCTGTTTTGGATATTGGTGGTCGGAAAAACTAATATTTGTAATTAAAATATTTTATATTGAATAACCAATATTTCCAATTGGAATATTGAATATTGGATTACCAATGTTCAAAATTCAAGTATTGTATATTGGAACCCGGCGAGGAGGGTGGTCGGAGAGTGCCCTAATATTTGAAAACAGACGGTGGGCGTGGCACTCGGTGCAGCACTTCCTTTTATACATAGCAGTGACTGGGGAAAAGAAGCTATTACATTGCTCTTCTTGTTTTATTAACAGACTTTTACATAGTTTCCACAGGAAGCATTTGCAAACAATTTTTTCATTATTTCTAATGTTAAAATTTTACAGTATTTCAACACACCAATATTTTCCAATATTCAATATTCCAATACAGGTTATTGATATTGGTCCATTTTCAATATATTTTAAGATATTGGATAGCGAATAGTATCAGGTTTGACTTTGTGGAACTCTTTCACAATTACAGAAAGAAGAAACTTTCAAATGGTATTTATCCACACTGTTTATTGATACTACCGACCCAGGTTTCAACGGTTAACCGTCATAACCGACCTTGAAAATGACGGTTAACCATTGAAACCTGGGTCGGTAGTATCAATAAAACAGTGTTGATAAATAAAATTAGAAAGTTTCTTATTTC
The DNA here is from genome assembly GCA_963573305.1 of Pyrrhosoma nymphula. Lineage (NCBI taxonomy): Eukaryota > Metazoa > Arthropoda > Insecta > Odonata > Coenagrionidae > Pyrrhosoma > Pyrrhosoma nymphula. The sequence goes on from OY754327.1 coordinate 14,513,141, forward strand.
TGTGATATTGGATGTTGATATTGGGATTCAAATACCGCCCAGCCCTAGTGCGTCATCTCCATATTCCCACGAACGTCCAACCCTCATATTCCCCCCCACCCTCACATACCCCATCCTCCCTCTTATCTTCTATCGTCCCCCCTCCCTTCCCTACGATATCGTGTGAGGAACACTCACGTGACCTGTGTGAGTCACACCAGACGCCGCCTCCGAAGGTTATCGCTTAAACACACGTGCCTGCCTTATCCAACTCGCCAGCCTCTCTATATCACAAGATTTCCATCGCGTACACGCGGGAATATTGGCCTCTATAGCAGTCCACATAATCTCCCTAACGATTATAATATTCAGGAAAATCAATGGCTAAGCCCAGTCTTTGAGATGCAGTGTTTTCCGTTTCGATGAGGAAGATTCACTATTCTCAAATTAAATTTCATCTAAGAGAGGGAATAACAAATATATCCAAGTAACATAATGAATGGTGAAATTTCGTATTCCACCCTTTCGCTACGAAGGGTTGCTTACGCGTGTATATTTTTCGATGGAGGCATAAGAATGCCATTTATAAACGGTGTAAATCTTTCCACGCAAGAGAGCAAACGGCATGTCAACACGGCTCTGCGGCTAAGACCGTTTAACACGATGCTTCTTGATTCAGCACAAGACTTGGTATGCTAGCTGGTACTTGAAATTGAAGACGGAACCCAGCATTATTGAGACCATGATAGAAGGTTTTACACGACAATTGAACTTGAGTTTGCGATGAAGCGGTACTGTCTCCCTCTGCTGCGAACTTTTAAAAGAAAAAGAAAAACATTTCCATGAAAGATGGCGAATATTTTGGCAGCTGCAGTAATAGCAGGGATATTCAAGACATTTCCACCGCACATTAATTTAACCGCCAAAGAGTGCGTAGCACCCGCGATAAAAAAATGAAGCACTGATTTAACAAAAGTGAAGATCGCACTGCGACTCTAAAAACTAAAGTGATTGTTCGACGGCTACTAGGTTAGGCTTGGGCAAAAAATATCGATATATCAAAAACTCGATATATTTTTTTAAATCTATCGATAACTATCGTCGATATTTTTCATGTCGATATATCAAAAATTGATTTTTTTTTCCGAGCATCAAATTCCATACATTTGTTTAGCACGTCACCGTTGTAAAGCTGTTTCTCCAGCTGCGGTGTCTAGTGCTATAACGAAAATAAGTGATGATATTCGCTTATAACATAGGCGAATGGGACAACGTTCTCCAGAAGTACGATCAGCACAAACAGAACGATAAAACGCTGATAGAAGTTCAATTTGGTCCAGACATGAACACCTATTATCTCTTAGCACTACTACGCAAGAGGTTCCTAGCTCTGGCTCTGTCCCTAATGAGCTGAAGCAGTATATGGACCAACCACTACTGGAGAGGAAATCAGATCCAATAAAGTTTTGGGTGAACTCCCGACACTTCACACCGGTTCTTTCGGAAATCGCGCTGAAGTACTTAATATGCCAAGCCTCATCTGTTCCACCCGAAAGAGTGGCTTCTGCAGTTAACTTCGTGGTACCGGACAACAGGAGTAGATTAACGGGGGAACATGTAAAACAGAGAGTTCTTCTGATGTCAATATTAGACAAATACTGGTTTGATTGATTAAAATTGATTGTAAAAATAAAAAAATGAAAGATTTTTTATTATTTCTACATGTCCATAATTTTCCAAATTTTACTTCAACATTTTTCATATATTTTGGTGAAACTTTAAGGACCCACTTGTTTTGGCAAAATTATCGATATATCAAAATATCGATAATTTTTGCTCGATAACTATCGATACACGTGTTAAATATTGATACGATATCTATCGATATATTTTTTTTACTTGCCCATCCCAATACTAGGTCCTACTGGGAGCTAGCAGAAAACTAGTGCCGCATTAATTAAGAAATCAAGTAGCCCATCGTGGAAAAATATTATGCTTGATAGTCAGCATGCTAGTTTTATATCACACTGTACTGGAAAGCTATCGTACTGGGCGAGTACCCTCGACCTTGTGCTGGTTCAAGCATCGAGTGAAACGGCTTTATTATTGGATTCTATAGTAGTCCACATAGTCTTTCATCTTTTTATCTCATATATACAATGTTTTTAAACAATTATATCAATGCTGAGTGTTATATTAATGACCAAAGACGTATAAAAATTAGTACTCCATCTGTGAATCGGAAATGCAACAAGAATTTAATTTGAATTTTAATACTTTGAATGGCATGTACGGACCCCTTATTATTTAGTTTCCTCGCAATTAAATTACTTACCTTGTTATCGTGGGCAAATGCCCAGCCGCATTGACACACCGATTCCCGTAAGATCACCGAAGTTAAGCAATGTTGGGCCCGGACGGTGGTTGGATGGGTGACCATACATACCTTCACCGTGGCCCTCTTGCCCCCTGTCTGCATGTGGCTCCTGTCGAAGGCCCCCCCCCCTACAGACAATCTACCTTTTTATCAGGTGTAATACTTGATGGATTAAGTTGATTAAGACAGTTGTTGCTCAATCTATTATGAGCCTTACCGTTGAGCTCTGAGGTCCATATCGGTTAATACTAAATACCCCGCGAATTGAATATGTAAGGCGATGAGGTTTCCGCGAAGTGTTGACAGTACTGAGGAAGCTATCTGGACTTGAATGTCAGGAACATTTGATTGAAATATCTTACCTCCTGATTCACAAACTGAAAGAACTTTTGCTATTTCTTCGCCAAAAGCCATTACGCTATTTCTAAGGTCCATTTTTTTTATTATTTACAGCAAAAAATACGAAGCAATAAAAAATTTAAGAGTTAATGTATTTGAATCAAAATTAATAGGATCAAATGGATGTGTCCCATGGAAACTCATTTTTGTACATTTTACAAACTGTTAATTGTCACTACAGTTAGCATTTGGTAGTAGCTAGTGTCAAGCGCTCATTTTAACATTCGAAACTGTATCATACACTGTGTGATTAGAGGCTTAATTGGTCACTATTTTCAGTGAGGTATTTCCATAAGAATGTTTAATCTTATCCTATTTCATGCCTAAAAGTAGAATCGTTAACGTTCCATTAATTGCAGGGAAATATTCTTATTTAAAGTAGATTGAGCGAGATTTTCTATTGCCATGGTAAATTTAGTTTTATCTTATATTTTAAAAGGTAATATTATGTGAGAAGTGTGATACAGTTTCATTAATATTTATGACAGAAAAACATTGTTTTCCACTTTATAATTTCTCAGTGATTAGCTAAATGTACCAATTTGAGATTTTTCTTGCATTGGTTTTTTCCACGCAATGCGCAGAAAACGCATTGAAAACCGAAGATTTTTTGTGGTATTATCAATGTATTAAAGTGATCGGTAAAGTTATATATTGAGCAACTGGAAAAACATGCAAGCAACAACATTTCTGACTCATTTTATTCACCATAACTTTCTCTTCTTTGTAGTGAAGTTTTTCTCAGCCATGTCGCACACCCTATGGAAAAAGACCTCTAATTTTGGGAAAATATCTTTTGAATAATAGCGTGGCAGGTTATTTCTTAGAGAGATTAGATATTTTCCTCCCTTATTATCAAGGGTGAATTGAGAGAGTTGCAGTCAAGAGTTTTAAGAGGGTGGAGATACTACAGACAGAGGAATTGGTAATAATGAATCAGAGACTGAAGATTATTTTGCAAAACATCATTTTATTCAAGCTTTATCTCATTATTTGCCTCATGAGTAGGAGGAAGCACAATTCTCCAGGAAGTATTTTTTAAGACATTTAAAAAAATAAGGCTCCCATTTTCATAAGTTTTCGTGCACCAGCACGCACATCGCACCATTGAAATGAATTTTTACACGCCTGAAAAAGGGAAAACGAAGTTCTTTTCTCATTATAAAGTTTTTTTGAAAGAGCTCCTGTAGGATAGCTATCCCGATTCAAGTATCTTTTTCCTTTGAATATGTCAGAATGCAGGACGGCCCGTGCTCGAAATATCTACACCAGCTGCAGTTTTAAGCTACAACACATATTTATATATGTATATATTTATGTATTTATATAAGTACTCTGATAAGTGTTTTTTTGCTTTAAAAATAATAATAATGAACTAAAAACAAATTGCACATGCCCAAATATTTGAGTTCCATGTGACTACTAATAACTAAAAACTTGAACAAAGAAGCTCTTCTTCTTCTTCCGAGGGGGCCAGTCGTCGGTCAGTCCGTTGGTTGGCTGGATTGTTGGTCACTTTGCCGGGTCGGTGTCGTCTTTCTCGCCCCGCCGCCGTCAGTCGCCTCGCCGTATTCACTTGTTTTCTCCTTTCTTTCCTTCTCGCGTTCCATCTACGTAGTCACTGTCGCTAAGCACCGCCACCTCCTGGTATTGAGAAAACAAAACACCGAATGAATATTATGAAAGTACTACAAATAATCACCAGTACATGCTAAATGTACCGATGTGCATGCATGTTAGGAATACCTACTTTAAAGTACTTTTTGTCTTTTATTAAAAGGTTAGGTGACTGGGACCATAATTAAAATGTTTATTTTTTTTGAGCTCCTGGCAAAAATAATTTATGTTGTAGCTTTTAATTACAACCTTTAAAAATATTTATAAAAATGTTTTCTTTGTAGAGTTGGTCATCAATAAATTATATCAAATGATAACCTCATGCCAAAGTTTCGAAAATTTATATTTTCATCTTCAAAACTACAGTAGTATAGGGTAGTATTAGCTTCCGTTGTCGACTCTAGATAGCACATGCAAGAATATGTTTGTACATTCGGGAAATATGTGTTATATATAATTGTAATTAGACACTTATGTGTACAGCTATATTTAATAGATATGTTCATATATTAACCAAACTTTTAGCATAAAAAATCGATATAATTTTTGTTATTATCACCGTGTTTTAGTAATTAATAAATGTTTAAATACAGTTACCATAATAAGTGTCAATTTATTTTATGTTACTACTGTAGCCATGTAGCATATATTTTAAATTTACAAAACTGTAACTGGATATAAAATTATTTGTATTGATGGCCAACTCTCAAAAAACATCATTTTACAATTAAGTGGTGAATATCCAACACTCAACAAGATATTTAAAACTAATGAAAGCTCTAACTCTCCAGCCAAATGAAATGATATTTTTCTTGCAACCCAATAGCAACTTCCTTTAATAACTAATTGTAGAAATGCAGGCTCTTATGAAATCGCATGTAAATCCAGTGGTGATACTGATCCCGTCATTTGAATTGAACGTAATATGGAACAGAGAAATAAAAATAACTTTTCTGTTACATTTATTTAAATTTCCACCTATTCGGTAAGGCATATGTATACATATGAAGTGCCTACTATAGTGTTTCCTCCTCCTTAAGAGAATCAATCGCCTTATATGAAAACTATTGAATGATAGGTTCTCTTCCAACCCTCTGCAAGTGAAAATGTGAGCCATCCAACGGATGGCGTTGTTGCCACGTCTCCCGCAAGTCCCCGGCGCGGAACCGAATGGTTAACGGCCATTTCTTAACGCCCATGTCTCAATGGAATAGTCTTTATTTGCCAGGGTTTTCTGAAAAGCTTTATATTTATGCAAATATATTTATAAATGCACTTTGGCTCATGTATGCTAAGAAAGTATGCCTTTATACACTTAAGGTACTAAATACTACGGATAGCTGCTTTTTTTCCGACCCGTGAAAGTAAAAAAAAGGACCTTAACCCCTTCGCTTCGCGACACTTCATGAAGATACGAGTGGAGAGATAAAAGGTAGATGATTGCATGAGTGGATATATATGGATAGTGGTTGGGGGGAGATTATCGAACCTGAAAAATAATATAGCCAGCTATCTGAGGATATTTGTAGATAACGAAACTAACTATGGTCGGATTTCGCGATAAGAACTTTATTATGAAAAATTAACCCTGCACAAAGGCCATAATTGTCTCAACATGGTACATCCTCTACAGCATACCTACCAGCCATTCGTTTATTTCAGGCCATAATAAACAGTATTCCTTTCCTTTATCTGAAACTAAGCTTAATAATTTTTTTTAAAGACATCATGGTATGTGGTTCAAGAGGCCAAACAATTGGAAGAGCTTTAGCGGCCGTAGAATTATTTCCTGCTAATCGATAAAGTAATGAACCGGGGTGATTTGCGAGGAAGATTCCAAGCCCATCTCACATAGTAAGATTATTATCATCCAAATTATATTCCATCTGGAACGCATGAACGCAAACCATTTTGAAAAAAAAAGAAAGTGTGTTCCCGGTTACAAAATAATGCTCAATCGCATTAAGTATTATTGAGGTTTCCCAAAATAAATTACATGTCCCGGGCATGTTTCGGGTGTCCCGGGTACACCCGAAAAAAAACAAACATACATTAAATTACATGTCGTTCTCCGGGAAAGTAACACCAGAACCAGTAACCAAATTACCACAGCTACATTGATATTCTCGTCGTTGTTTGTGAACATTTCAACCCAGCAACTAATGGACTCTTACCCCGTTTGAAGCTGAGGTGGAACGGCTGTAACATGCACGTGCACAAATGCAAAGGTGTATTTATTATTTTTTTTTTTAAGTTTTATGCGAATAGAAATTTCAATGGTCGGGTCTATTCTTAAGAACGCAATAACTAAGCAACATGTAAATAACATATATTACCCACTTGCACTACAAGTACACAGGATGAATGATAACAAAACCCCGATGGGTATAAATCGTGTTTATGAAGTGTACCTTAATCAAAAAGCAGTTAGTTAAACCTGGTTAAAATACGTATAAAAGCGTATCAGGCTTAAATTTGTGGAAATAATTTGTCCGTTTCAAATAAACAATATTGGTAAATTTCCACAAAGTATATTATAAAAACATTGTTAAAATACACCACCGACCAAGGTTTCGGCACTTACTTTGGCAGCCCTATACCTTGATAATGGCATTACGTGCCGAAACCTTGGTCGGTGGTGTTTTTTTACTGTGTTTTTATAATATACTGTGTGGAAATTTACCAAGATTGTTTATTTGAAATGGAATGGTTAACATACAAAACTTATTCATCAGATATAAATTTATCAATGGCAGTTTTGCTTGAACATTAAAAATAATTTTAGGTATAAACTGGAAGCTGAGAACAGAAAGACAATAAGCGTAATAGCATTATCTCCTTGCCCTTTTTATATAGGTACTAATATTTTTATCTCCTCTGTCATGAAATTATTTAAACGCCGGCAAACAGTGCGTCAGACTCAAGTTCCATTATTTGCTCTCTATATATTCTCCCTTCGCAAAACACTTTGCGCTGGTTGTCTCAACAAATATTTCAAAGCTACATGGCTACACTCATCCAATCTACCCGAGTACAATGAAGGTAGCCGTTTAATTGCCGGCACGTTAATGAGAGAGAGGGTGTGAGCGAAAATGGAGTAAAACACTATGTTCCCAGACACTCGTTCTAATTCCAAAACCTCGACAGGCTTGTGAAGGGCTGTTTACCATCCCCATGCCTCCATTTGCATATGCATCCGAGTCAAATTAAGGGCCCCTGCCGCCTTCCTTTTTGTGGTGGACGCGTAAATCCCTCCGAAGAAGAGCTGAAAGGCAGGGGAGTTGTTTGGCTATTCAGGGAGACGCCGCCACCGTCGCCTACGATGAAGGCCCCACCGACAACCCCTTTATTTACCCCCCCCCCCCTTGTGGGCACCCAGGATTTTGTCGGCCCTTTTTTATTTCATCTTCCCATGTCGAGACCTCCCTTTTCTGGAGTTGGAGGTGGAGCCAAAGGGGAGTGGATGGATTGAGGATGTCCCGTGGCGCAGACAGCCTTAGGGGAGAGTCATGTGGATTGGAGATGAATGAGAGATTGAATGAATCGGCAATCTGTGATGAAACGCGTGACCCGGAATACAGATGCGTGGGAGAAAGGAGTGGGGGTTGGTGAGGAGGGGAATGGAAGGGGATGGGAGAACTCCAGTGAATATTGCGGATAAAATCAAGGAGGATCAGTGGTTTCGCACAACTTAAAATAATTCGATGAAACTTGCTGGAAACATTATTGTTGTAGTCTAAAAGCTACCTGATTTTTTTTCAGAATTATACGCCGCATATTTCTTAAGGACGTTCGGTGGTTTCACTCAACGTAAGGGAATTCGACGAAACTTGCTGGAAGCATTTATCATGTTTTCCCGAAGCTACATGAATTTTTTCAAAATTATTTACCGCAGATTTCTCAGGTTATTTGATGTGGAATTGGGCATGAGATTATATGGGTTCTTATGGGAACGCGGAGTGCGACTAGCTTTATTCATCGAAAAGAACGTTTCTAGTTAAGAATAAGAAAGAAAAAAAATAATTTAAATCATCAATAGAATAACGTATGAAAATCATTTGGCATACTTTATTTTTATATTTTTGTTTTTCTTATTCTTAACTAGAAAAGGGTTCTTTTTGATGAATTAAGCTACTCGTACCTTGTGTTCCCATAAGAACCCATGTAATTTTTTGTCCACTTCTCGATGAAATATCTTAAGTAATCTGCGGTAGATAATTCTGAAAATAATCAGGGGGATTTAAGACAACATAAGTAATGCTTTCAGCAAGTTTCGTCGAATTCCCTTAAGTTGAGTGGGACCACCGAACCTACTTAATATATTTGAACGAGAAGTGGGCATTAAATTACACGGGTTCTCATGGGAACGCAAGGCTTTAATCATTGGAATGAACCTCTTCTAATTATACAATGTGTGTTAATTTATATTATCTATAGAAATATGCATATCAGATTTTTACTCCGGGTGCTTGAAGAAATAAATCCCTCGCACGCATTGCGGACGATGTGAAATTGGCACAAGGGGTCTATTATTTTAAATAGGATGCATAACTTGCAGGATGCAGAAGAAAAAGCATAAGAACGCCTGTATCTTCATGCTCAATTCTCGATCTAATATATCTTAAACCGGGAGTAGTCACTAAGCTACCTATCACGCGAGCGGTCGCGTGTGAGACTTTTTCTCACACTCAGATGTACCATTGATTATCTATCAAAGAGCGTTTATTGGCAATATATTACACTATATTTAGATTTAATTTATTCCTCTTAATGTTCATTTGAAACATTTATTCCCACATATACACAATTACTGACACAATTACGTAATCATTGATAATTTTACTGGCGATGATATCATTGGGTATAAATGAAGAAAATTGCTATTCTCATGAAGAAATGTTTATTTATGAGGAGATACATTCTTATGAATCATTAATTTCCATTAACATATCTGCTCTCCACGAAATGAATCAACTTTGCTCGCATGTTGTGAAAGTGTAACGCAACTTGAGTGATACAAAAACACTAACGTCAGTGGTCTCGCGATGAGAAAAAGTCTCACACCTTGTAGCCGACGCGACGGTATCAGACATATCATTACACAGCTGCGGACGCTTCATTTATACTTTTTTAGACGGTCGGTCAATATCGAAGAGATAAAAAGTCAGCTAGAAGGACAGGAAAACTTATTCTAACTCATGATTATAAAGTGAGCACAAGTTTAAATTTGGTGTGAGAGAAAATCTCATTGCGCGACCAATGGCGGGTTAAGAAACCTGTGGCAAATAATTCTGAAAATTTGCAGTTACCTTTAGAACAGCATTATTAATGCTTTCAGGAAATTTCATTGAATTCTCTTAAGTTGAGTGAAACCCCAAACCTCCCTAAACGAGTGGCTGTGACCTCTTTTTCACATAATTTCGTAATTTTTTAAATAATTCTGAAAATTTGCAGTTACCTTTAGAACAGCATTATTAATGCTTTCAGGAAATTTCATTGAATTCTCTTAAGTTGAGTGAAACCCCAAAACTCCTTAAACGAGTGCCTGTGACCTCTTTTTCACATAATTTCGTAATTTTTTCTCTCCGAGACTTTTTAACTTTGCCAAGACGTTATCTTGTCGTCCTATCCCCGCACTCCGGACATCAAGATGTTCCCCTCCCTCGTTAACGACTTCAAGAAAAACTTGTAACCTAGAGCGTTATTACAAGTACGCGGAATAATTGGACAGCTTTTTTCGCAAAGAAAAGGACCTCATAATACACCCATGTTAACCCTTATTAATAGCAAAAAAAAATTTAAGATAAAAAGACAGATGAACGAACGCACGTATCCCTGAAACTCAAAAGAGAGGTACTTTGAATCTGTAACACTAATATCAAATGATAAAGGTGAAATTCCTACTTTACAGGGAAATCATCGAAGAGTACATTGAGTCTGAAACCTTCAGCATCATGTGGAGTCCTCCCCTTTTTCAAATATTCATCCAGATTTCATCTGCACACATTGGAAGGAATCATTATTTCCTCTTCTTTCGCCTCCATATCCATCGAAGCCTTTTTCAGCACTCTTTGTGCTCATATTTTAATATTAATCATAAATCGTTATACTTTCCGGAAAAATATCTCATGTAATTCACAAACTCAGGGGTCCTAAGGGTTTTCAAAATTCAGCAAGTTGTCCTTATCTTCACTTTAGTCGTAATAGGTATGCTTGGATTGAGATGCAAGATTAATTATTTCGGTGGTCAAACATTCACTTTTAGCCATTATTGAGAGATATTTTTGCAATTAAATTAAGATCTTTAATAAATTTACACATAAGAATGTTTTAACTTTCTAGTGTTAAGTTTTCGTGGAAGGAGAGAATTTTATGCACGTTGTAATGAATAGCGATATTCAAAATCCAGCACTTTAACGTTCCCGGGAAAATTTTACTCCCCTTCCTGTGACCCCGCGTATATTATAAATTGTACTAAATTACAGTATATTTGTGTTATGTGCATCAACGTACGTTTATTAGCAATGAACTTTAGCCTTTAAATGATCTTCCTCAGTAGATATTTGAAAATACATTTGATCCATACATTGGAAATCCAAACAAAATAATTCGCGGCTTGGTTTTTATGCCTAAGTGACATTATTCAAACGATTTTAATGCATTATAATTTAATAAGTATACGTATTAATACTGCCAGATTATTTGAAATTTCTTTGTTAATCAGCACGTAGCATAACAGGGAAATCGTATAAATAATGCATTCGGAGGAGGTAATAATCTAATAGTACAGGTAATACCATAGAGTAAGGATAATATAGAGTGCTGACCGCGCACCCAAAAACCGTATATATTTTTGAATCAGTTCCGGAAGGAAAACCTAGATGGCGAAGGAAGAATGTTTTGACGAGGGGAAGAATTTGCGCGTCCCACAAGCGTGAAATTAATATAGCGCTTTACTGTTTTTTTAAAACGTGTCCTGAAGCAGAAAGAGACGCTAAGTTTAGTGGTGACAATAGTTAGTCGATTTTGTTCATAATGTTAGTTATGAAAAATATTTCCTTGAATTTCAGCTGGTAACGTGGATATAGGGAATGTGGGAAATGAATCCGTGACCCTAATATATCAAATAATAAAGGTGAAAATCCTACTGTACGTGATTATAAAACGTGATAATATTGAGTCAGAAACCGTTAACATTCTCCCGTTGTCAACTATCAATCCAAATCTCATCTGCCAACAATGGACGGAATACTTATTTCCTCTTCCCTCGCCTCCATATTCATCGAAGCCTTTTTCACCACTCTTAGAGATCATATCTTAACATTAATGATCAATCGTAATACTTTCTCCACTAACCTCTGCCCTGAGGACGATTCTCGATCCGAGCTTCGAAACGTCGGCCATCATGGACCTGAATACCCGGTGTCTAACCCAAGAGATCCCTGACAGGGTGGTAGTTGGGGGGGGGGGCGTGGGTGTTGGCGTGGATATATTGGCCGAGAGGGGGAGGCAGTGAGGGCTGCTTCTTGGGGGTGAGTGCTACCCCTGTGGATTTTGGTATTAGAAGGTGCACAGGGGACGGTGTCGAATGAATACGAATTACATTAGCATGAGGGAAGTGGGTTCATTGGGGGAGTTGAGCCACGGATAGGGACCGCGGTTTGCAACTAGTGCATGATCCAGATCGTGTTCGGCTGAGGAGTAAGTTTCCGCAGGGGGTGGGCGAGAGTTATCTCTGCCGCTTGCCATTTAACGAATGCTGGATATATGTATTCAAAAACTCCTCGGTTACCTCTAACCAAATGCGCAAATTGTATTCCTGAACTCATGAACTTAAACTCACTGAGGAGAAAATTTAGGAGAATATTGGAGTTCAACCAAATCGGAGATTGACATGGTGTTACGTAATTGTTTGCAATAATGTTTTAATTACTTATATGTTTATTACATCCAGAGTCATGGATTGTAACGAGAGCTTATCCAAATTTTCTCCTCAGCTGTACTTGGCGCTACTTAGCGGAGCATGGCTTATAGAAAATGAATGACACACAAGTTGTAATGTCAACTTAGTTTTGTAACTATGACTCGCGTTTTAATGTCTCAAGAGTCACTATCAGGTAGAGTGTTGACTTAAAACGTTGAATCACGAGTATTGATAATTGAAGGAACATAAAAAAGTCTGTTTCTCAGATTTGAGTGCCTTAAAAGGCAGAAGTCAACACGTTCAATATCACCATATGACGTCGATGGTGAAAACACTGCATGTTCGACTCTCGGTCAGATTGGAATTAATTGACTTAATTTGTACCGGCCCTTACGAGTAAGAAAGATTTTTCTTGCAGCCTCGTTACAGGAATTGAACTTTCAAGTATATTCTTTGTTCTGAGTGGCATAAGAATGGATCTAACTGTTTAACACTAGGAGAAAAATAATTAACCTGAGGTATATCGATACTGTTTTTGTTCTTCACGTGTTAGCTATGATTTTCCAAGTTTTTCGTGCAAATTTTCAATTTCTTAAGGATGCAATTTTCCCTTGCCTGATTGATATATTCCGATCGCTACCCAATGATGATTCATGTGTGACAGGCGGCATAGGGTGCATTCTTAGTGGCATTGTGAGAACATGAACTGATCTGAATATAAGAATTTGATATTTTTTATGGAATGAGTTCGGTATCCAGGTTTCCATATAAATGTATTGATTTGAATCCACCAAGTTTCGGCGAGTAAAAATCTTTCCTACTGAATCATTACAAAAGTTTTACATTACAAATAAAACAAATATAAGTATGAAGGACTCAGCAATACAACACCATTCAGCAGTAACCGCTCATTGCCTCCCTCCTTACTCTATATCCCCTCCATTTCCGTCACGAAGCACGCTCCTATGACTCAATGAATTGCAGCAAGCACTGCTATATATTGAGTCCACTCATATATTTTCAGCCGTAGGCTAAGTTTGGACGTGCGGCTGCGCTTTCCGATGGGTTTCAGGCGCGAACGGTCCCGGATAAAAATCCTCAGGCCCTCCGGGGCCATTCAAATATTACGTAAGACAAATTAGACAGTGTCGGGCGATATATGGTGAAACAGCATTATAGTACTTAAATAAAACTACAGTAATTGAACTGTCCAATTAAATTTTAATGTAAATAATACACAACACGTGTTTCAACGTTCCTTAGGGCGTTATCATCAGGTCTGCACACGTTATGCCTCCAATAGCAATATTTATGCAAAGGAGCAAATGAAAGAGGGGGGGGTGGGGATTCTTGACAAAACAAGGAGGTAGGTAGTCATAAGGAAGGGGAGGGGGACGGTTGAAGGTGAATAACAGGGGAGGGGGGGTTGTCAAATGACATGTGACCTTCCCGAGGATTCGGGAGTGTTGGGAGGAGGGGGGGTTCTTGTGGAGATAAGCAGAGGAAAGAGGAGGAAGGGATATTTACATTAAAATTTAAGTGGACAGTACAATTACTGTAGTTTTATTTAAGTATTGCGTAAGACGTTTTGGGGATAGAGGGGAGTTGGACTTTTTTACGTTGTCCTACGCAGGAGGGTGAGGGAGTCTGAGACAGTCTTACGTAAGATATAAGTCACTTCTGAATTAGTATTGTTATCACTTTTAAATATAATTTTCGTATGTAAAATGTTACTTTTCTAGGATCACCACCAAGGAGCACCACCATCAACGCTTGGGAAGTGAATGGTAGGGGGGGGGTCGATCTCCGTGGTGATGGCGGATGGGCTAACAGGGGAGGGATAGGGTGGTTGCCCGGAGGGAGGGGTGGCTACCTCACCCCTCCTCTTGGGGAGGGAATTTTCAAATGGGGGCTATGTCGCTCTTTGTTCCATCTATAATAAGTCATCAAAAACAATAAAATCTCTATCTTTCTTCATATTATTACTCTCTTACCAACCAAAAATCCCTTGGCCAAAGGCAAAAAAATAAGTGTGGAAATGAACGAAGTATTTTATTATGCGCCTGAATGTATGCTTAACTATTGAAAAACGTACAACCAATTCGTTGCGTTCATTACTTTGGACATGTCACATTTTCAAAGATCATCTGTTTTGCGAGTTTTCCGTAAAGCGAATAAGCGAAATATAAAAAAAACCGTGATCGATATCCGCGATGAGGTCAGTTTTTGCGCATTTTGACATAGAATCCCCCAATGGTTACTATCTATGTCCATAGTTTCAAACATTTATGATAACTTACGTAATATTGGGAGGGGAAGGGTTCGTGAAATTTTACGTTGTCTTACATGGGGGGGGAGGGAGGGTTAAAAAGTGGTCAAAATGGCTTTACGTAATACTTGAATAGCCCCTCCGTTCTTTCAAGAAATATTTCTTTTAAGTTCTTTCCAATGCACTCCGTCTCGCGTGACTGCGGAGCCACGGTCGACACCACCATTCTTCTCCCGTAGCGACGTCATCAGGGACTCAGGGTCCCTCAACGTCCCCATCGCTTCATTTCAAGAGGGTTGCCCACCTCCATCCGACTCTGCTTTATCGATGACCCCGGGGGTTGCCAGTGAACGGGTGGGGTGGAGTCGTAGGTTTCGTACGCGATCGCGCCCGGTAGGGTTGGTCGGGCAGGGGGTGGGTGGGGAAATTGGAGTTTCCGTCCGTCCTGCGGGATGATGATGATGGAAAGCCCTCAAATCATGCTCGGTCCACACGATTTCCAGTTTCTAGGTCAGCGATTGTGGTCAAGTATAACCTTGCCTTTTCCCTCTTACGGCGGCTACGACAATTTCAATGGATGCGATAAGTTCACGTTTCATAGAGTGAATTCGTTTCCCCTAGATCCGTGTTGTACTCTAGTGCACATATCCATAGGGCTACAGGGGTAAGACGTCAGAAAGATGAAAATAACGGTACAATTGAGCTGCATGGCAAGAAATTTATTTCCGCCCCGAAAAACCGAGCTCAAGATTGGAACCCTGAAGGAATAGGTTCAAAATGATGAGATAACCTTCTAGAATTTCGATGAAAACTTCACGTCGCTATTGAAATACGAAGAATAAACTGGAGGATGAAACAAAGAAACAATACATTTGCTTCAACTTATGAATAGGCACCATTCTTATATAATTTCAATTACTATGTTTACTGCCTTCAGTAATTAAGCCGGTAATGATCACTTTCATCACGATAAAGTTGCATCCATTTAAAAATGTTTTAAATTTCCCGAAAAAACGCACCTATGCCACTAACCAATAGCCACATATGCGTTAAGAATATGCGATTGAGCTCTTCGCCTGTCTGTTGAAACATTTGCATAACGTTTAAATGCCCCCATATTTGAGTTTCAGGGCTTTTGTTTTGTTAGGAAGTCAGTTACCGTTCAAAAGCTGTCATACTGTATGTGTGCCTATCTTGTGGGTTAACCTCTTTGCGAGATTGAATTGTGTGTCTCTTGCTTAGTTCCATTTCGATATTGATGATTGCTCACCCATCTGTGAATGTTCTACCACTACAAAACCAAGGAAAACTACCCAATAATGTCATCATGAATAGTTAAATCAGGATAGACCATAACCATGTCACCTCGTTACTCGATCACCCCGAAGCAATGCGTGAAGTAAACTCATCATTTCTCACAACAACACCCTTAAGCCAGGCGTCATTAGCACATCCTGCAACACGCACATGTAGCAGCTCGAAGGCTGTCGGCTGCACGCGCATCGACGATAACTTGTTCCTAATTTGATCGGCAAACCCATGTTTTTTTCGGCATACAAGCGCGGCGTTCCCCCCCAGACGATCCGCGGTCGATGCAGTGCTCAAAGGCTGTCAATCGCCTCGACTGATCCGCGACATAAAACCGGACTCCATCTCGATGACAATGAGTCCTCCTCCGCCCACTCCATCATCGACAGACTGTCAGATGCAGACTCGAGAGAGAGCAGAATTGAACTCGCTGGCGGTGGCAAGAGCCTCCTCCTCGCATCAGTCTACTCCGACTGCGTCCGTACCGTATCGGGCGATTTCAAGTGATTTGCAACACTCGGTGAATCCAGAGCAGGCGTGCGCGGTGATCGGCTCCGTTTTAAAACGCTTGAAAAACTACCGTCGGGTGAACTGGAGAGGAAATGGCGATTCTGCGAGAAGGCTCAGAGGCATATTTATAGTCGTTACCTAGAAGTCCCCTTATCCATCCCCTACCCAGCAGGCCCCTTGATTTGTGCGTCCTATAGTCAAAATTAAGGGAGCTGCTAGGTAGGGGATGGTTGGGGGTTGGATCCGGTAACTAAGGACTACAAACGGCGGAAAATGGAATTCGTAGCTCCAATGTTTCAGTGGTGACGCTCGTGATCAACATGGATACGGATAAATAAAGAGCCAGACGCTGCATGAAAACTGTTAAGATGGCCGCTCGACGTGCAAATAGCTTCGATGGTGTGGAGAAGAAGATTTTGTGTGACCTGGTATTGAAGTATAAAGATATAGTGGAAAGTAAGAAAACGGACGCAGTTTCCTGCCACAAGAAGAAGAAAAAATGGGAACAAATATGCTGCGAGTGTATATGAACATCCTTGGAATGAGTCTGGCGTCACGTCAGATATTTATCGATTAAGAGCAAATCTTACCGTTGTTTTATTAACACCAAATCTTCGAAAGTATTAAATTAAGGCTATCCACATTCATTAGAGTCAGTTTAGTTACATTTATTGAGTTCTTTTTTCGATCAGGGGGCCCCTGGTGGAGCATGCATCTCCTGCCAGAATTAGGAGAGGCTAGGGGGCTGCTGGGGGTGGAAATTTGACTATAAATACCGTTTTTGACGAAGGGGCCTGCGAAGGGGCTGTGGGACTGCTGGGTAACGACTATAAATTCGGCCCTCAGTTGACCAAATTACGGCTTTAAGTCTCACGGAGACGAAGTTGAAGTCACCACCACAATAAGCTCGTCGTCCTAAACTGTAACAAGGAATTAAGCCCTTTAATAAAAGCGAAGGACTCTTTCAGAGTTTGCAACTTTCACATGATTGCTTCACAAAAATCCATACCCCTCTCTGGCGGAAATCGAGCAATTCAGTTTAATTTTTAAAAGATACTTTGCCATGCCTCTCATCAATCCCTTTCTGTCAAGGTATGGAGCATTTTAGTAAATATCTTTATCCTAAGCATCCATGCACAAGGCTAAATTCAGGCCAAGGTCCCTAGAAGGCGAGTTGTCACCCTTGACGTTAAATGAGGTAGCAAGTGCTTACGTCTCTAACTATCCTATCTTGTCTTAATTCGCTCTCCCTCATTGATTATCCTAATTTTTTGTTCGTCAAACTGAACATTGCTAAGCATGGCTTTGTGGATCCTTTGCATATTATCCGAGTGAAAACTATTTTTTGCGCTATTCTCTCTTCTACTTAATTCGTTTTTTTTCTAATTTGTTATCCTAGTTTCTTATTCGTTCAATCAGCCATACACTGCATTTAACTGAGTAAAAACATTTTTTACTCTATAATATAAGAGATACAATTGCACTTTTCCGCAAATGGCTTTAATGCGTACAACGCGTTTCGGCTCACAGAGCAATCATCAGGTACAAGACAAGTTCTTGTACCTGATGATGGCTCCTGTAAACCGAAACGCGTCGTATGCATTAAAACAATTTGTGAAAAAGTGCTATTGTTTCTCTTATATTATGAAGAACTTCCACGATATCTCGCCTAAATCTGTTGAATTCATTTTTTACTCTGTTCTTTTGTTAAAGGAGACTCAATAATAGTTGATATTCGTCCTTTCGGCGACTTTCTTGATAACATATGAATCCCAACTTTGGGCTTATTTACTGAAGGAAACATTCTCCATTTCGCACAAATATTTTCGTGGATTTATTCACATCTGCAGCACACGAGGTTCTTCAATGGCAGTATTCTAGATTGAGAGAGTTTGTGATGCATATGATACCACTGAGTGGCGTTACTTGCTTATTCACTGCAGAAAATCGTTTCTCTTTACGATATGCGTTGAATATATTCGCGCGCTCTGAAAGAGCAGTCATCTGAAGTGGTCCAAACTTCCCATCCATACACGACTTTTGACGGCCAAAAATCGCCTGAATGACAGCAGTAGATATTTATTGAGGTATTTCCGGCCCTGTCCGTTCAACGTGTATACTTTCCGCCTTTTCCTCACCCGTCCGGAAATTGAAAGGAGTTCAATCTTAACCGACGGACTTTTGGCGATTCGCAAGACAAACATATTGTCGGTAGCTTTCTCTCTAGTCAAGTGTCTCATAGAACCGAAGCCATTTTAATACCCATGAGGCCCGAAACCGTTCATGTAATATTGGATACGCAGGATTTGGTTACCGTAACAACGCATCCATTTTGCAAAAATGCGTCGCTTTCTTAAACGGTGAGCGGAATGCGTAATTTGTAAGATGGCTTTCTGCTTTCACCAAGACTTCGGCTCAACGTCATTCGCGGCCGTAGTTGAAAGTAGAAGAAGTAATCTGAGGTAGGGATGAGGCAGCGATAGATCAACGTTATTGGTTACGTATCACTGCATTTAGCATCTTGTGCTGTCAAAGGTGTTGTCAAACCTTCATCCGATTTTATGCACCATTTATTGTCTAAGCAAAGAATGTTTTTTTTGTCGAGAGATGAAATTTTTCTTATTTGCCACCCACTAAAGAGCTCTATTAAATGGGTTTTCAAGTACCCACATATGGTTTTTAAAATGATATCCTTTGCTAGGAAAAAGAAACCGGCTTTGATTTGATCGATAGAAATTTTAAGGATTCGTCGGAGGGCTGTTTTAAGGTAGTTCGAGCGAGATGTTTCCCTAGTCATAATGGAGAAGATATTTGAATTTTCATTTCAGCGTCTGTAAGAAGTGTGAAGTACCTATATCTTTTAATATTAATGGTGCCAAAATATAGTTGATAAAATAATGTATGACAAAAATTAACAAAAATTAAATAAATATATCTACATTCGGCAGTTTTTCGGGTTTCGCTGACAACGCGGACGAAACCCAAAAAACCTGCCTGACTGCATATTTTCCTCGACCTTGACTCATTTTTTCACGCCGTACGGCTAAAAAAGCCTTCAAAACAGCAGGTTTAAAAAATTGAGATTCCGTAATAATTACTGCGGTGAGTAATTGAGTATTTTTTTTATAAATATTTAAGGAAACACACAAACTGCACACCGTTAGTTTTATGACAAAATCTAGCTGTTACAAATTCCTTTTTTTTTTCATTATTCTCCCTCTGGAGCGCACAGCCGTAAGCTATCCCATGTAAAACAGTTCTTATTTTCAGGCAAATTCCTCGGAAAATAGTTCGGCAAATAGTTAATATTTTGATATCATTGGAAAGAAGGGAGTTTTTTTTCTAAATAACGAGGTCAAATTCATTAAATTCTAGGTGTGAAGTCCTTTTTCGCTCAAACTACCTTAAACGGGTTCGCGTGCACCCTCCGTTGAGTGACGGTCACAATAAGGGTCGCACGAGGACGCAACACGCGAAAGAGTTTTACGCTGCGGACGGCGCGCCGTCCGCAGCGGTTGGTTGGTGAGGTTCTCTCCTTGTGGAGTCACCTCCCGGATGGGATGGGACTGGGAGTAGGGAGGAAGAGAGGGGGTTGGGAAAGAAGTGGGGGAGGACTGGAGACCGAAAGAGCGGTCCCACTTTGCCGCCCCTGAAGTCGGACGCCGTTTGATGTGTCGGCGAGCCGTGATTTATTGCGCCGGGCGCTTCCTCCGGCGCGGGCGGCGGCAGTTTACGCCCCTGCTTTCATTTCCTGACTCTCCTTGCGAGAGTGCTCTGCCAATAGCGAGGGGGAGCGAAGGAAAAGTAGAACGGGAGTTTGGACGCGTTCCTTTGCGGCCGTTTCCTTGGCACCCAAAGGGAGTGAGATCGGAGCCATGTCGCATCGAAGGGAGAAAGAACACTTCGATTTCGGATTGTTCTGGTGGCGAGTGAGGTTACCAGGTAACGGCATTCCGTACGAGTCGAAATCTTTCCTCCCTCTTCCTCCGTTAGCAATGGACCATGTAAATCTGTTGCTCTCCTGCGTCCACCTCGAGTAATTGAGCTCTGTAATCCGTATTCTCGTGAGTTACTTGTAGGAACTTATATTTTAAGGCCCGGGTTTTATATGCCTGGTAAAATGTTTTTACTTTATGAAAAACGATGATAATGCGTTCTTACATTAATCAACGCACATGAATGAATCTAAACAACTTTCTGACGTGATATACAAAATCCTAATTCGGCTAACATCAAGTTAACGTAAAGGCTACTTCACATTTTAAGGGAATTAGGTTAGAGAAACTACGTTTTATCAGGCGAATAAATATTATGAATGCTCTCCGATGAAAAAGTGAGGGATACATACTGCTTTGCTCTGGTTAGGCCATATAGAATACGTCTAGATCATTAGGGACCCTTCACAAAAATAATCAATAATATGGGTAGTGGTAGCCAAGCAGGTAGAAGTCAGTAATAGGGGTCTTCGCTTGCGAGCGCGCTAATCCCTAACCCTTGTCCACCTCGCTGGGTACTCAGGGTCAGCCCAACGCGTCAGGGGGCCAACCGCGCAGATCCTGACCGTTATACTGCAATATAATTTGAACTTTATAAAGTGCCAGATTCGGTTTGATATAATCTTATCCATCGTGTTATTGGTTGAGATACGATTATTACAAGCGTCTTTGGCTTGGCTATCACAAGCCAATAATAATATATTCACGAAGCACACAAAGTACAAAGGAAAGTCGCGCGCCTCGTTAAAGCTGCTACGAGCGTTCAGAAAATTTGACTCAGCTGATGGAAGGACTAGTTTGGGAACTGTTAAGAGTCTCTTAGACGCTAGACATAGATTACGTACTTGACAAAATTAGATCAGGTTAGCCTCAGTATGACGCAGATGATTATATTTTGACCCCAGACTATCTCTAGAGCTAAAATATACTGAAATAAGAGAGATGTACTGCCGAGCAGAGGGTACATGGGTATAGCAGAAGCAGAGCGAGAAACTAACATAAGACCCACCGTTAATATGCTATCCATCTTAGTCCTCTGCATCTTCCATCTCCTTTTCCCGATTTCCTACCTCGTTATGGGTGATATACTAGCACCCCTTGCCAAACGCCCCAAGCAGTGGCTCACAGGGTCGGTTTTAGATGTAGATTTTGCTGCTAAGATTAATTAGACATTATAAAATTGGGCGTAAATGTGTAAAAACCTAGTTTTGAACTTTTCTGACTTTAACTGATTATTTTACCAACTGTCTGAACTAATTTTGCTATAATAACTATTAGTTGCAAATATTCGCAGAGTCGTTATGTAAGCATACATAATTTGAGGGATAAAAATGAAACCTTTTTCATTCTAATGCAAGTGAATAGCTCTTTGATTTGAAATTCTTTGCTCCAATTCTTCTCTCTTGCCACATACGGGTCGTATCCAGTGTCAGCTGGTCAGAGACCACTGAGCTTTAGAACAGTCTTCGCCCGAGAGATTTGTGTGACCGACGTGTACTATTTCAAACGTACACGAGTCATTTACCAGATTTTCTTATCATAAATGTACTCTGACATTATGCTTCATAAGTTTTTTTCATAATATTTTCTCTAATAAAATCACCGTTTACTCATTCAGCTCCCAGCAGAAGACCCAATCCGGTTTAAAAAATCCAAGCATTCAATACAGGGCATTACTCTGTCATGGGATACTACTTATCACAGGATTCATGCCCAGCAAATCAGTCATCGACTTTACGGTTAAAGGCTAAGACTGAGAGCACTTTTACTTCACTCCCTGATATAACAAACAGTCTTATTTGCATTTTATCAAGAAAATAACTTAGATCACATTTTTCTATACTACTTTTTTAATGAAAAATGTATTAATTTATTTCTTAAAAATTGATGAAATGCATTTAAATTTTAGTTACTAAACATTACTAAATTCAAGTGCACCTTGGGTGTGACTGAATTCCATTCCGAAATTACTTCGTCTGAATCTTACCTAAACATTTTAAGTGTAATCGATCTTGATTAATCGCAATGATTTTTCTAAATTTAAAAACTAACACTAGGTACCCCATTAATTAATGATTTTGTATAAATTCGAAGTATGCCACTTATATGTTATGCGGTAGCAAACGCTATTCATTGGAACTTCATTTTAACGCTAAGGGGAAGTAATAAGTTGATGTCACACCGGATGGTTTCATAATTAGCATCGAAACGCGCCTTAAAAATCCAGCCTGCCTTACAGTGCCGATCATAGTTTATAACAGACGTAAGTAAATAAATTGTTCTCCTGTTAACTGGTACTGCTTCCTGACTTTACTTTAAAAGCTGTAACACATGATGAAAAGTAGGGTCATGATTTTCTCTTTTTGGTTCTTGTTATCCTCTTTTACTATTTAATTCATCAATTCATAATTTTATATTATCTCCGCATTCACGCTTTTAAACATTATTTCTTAAATCGCACTTCCTAGTTTTCTGTAACTGTTCAGTGTACCTAGGTCAAATATTTATTTTTAAAGTTTTACTATAATTATTTAGCCATAAAATTATTTACTTTCTCAAAAATATCTTGTAATCATTTCAATTCCCTTAAAATAAATTGGCTGAGGTTATTGGTGGCAAAATGAGATATTTTTAGTCATGAGACTTAAAACGGTTTTATTGCTTCTATCTTCTTCAGTAAATCACAGAAATATATTCTTACCCTGAAGGGATGAGTGTTTTCTTCGCTGCTTGAGTTTTCAAATGCTCTGAATGACTGGTCATTTTAGTCTATCCATCTATCTTTCAGTCTGTCTATCTATATATTTGTATACTGAATGCTAGGCTTCCTTTCACAAAGCATTTCTTTCTCATTTATTATCTCCCATTTCCTTATGTTTGTCTAAGATTTGCCCATTTACAATCAGGTATATCTCCGTCATTGCAGCGTTTTAGATGTTCAAATATCGAAGTATTCCGTGGATGGCTTCCCATCGGCTGTATCACTCTCTTTCTCGGAGCAATTGCAAACTCTTGTGTTAATCATCACACCCGTTCCTCTGCATTTGGAAACGTGTGCTTATAAAAACATAGACATCATTAAATGTAGGAATTAATTTGACTTTTATATTTCCCACGAGCTAACGACGATAAAAATGGAGAACTTGGATACCTACTTGTTTTGTTTTAGCAGTGCCTACGTGTTTTTGTAATCAATTGAGGAAGCAGTATCCCATGGCGTCCGTTGAGCATTGTAAACTCTTGCCCTCCTGCGAAGGGCAAAGCGCCCTCGGTTCATCATGCCTCATCGATCATCGTCATCTAATGGAATGCCTCGCGGAGAACCAGTTTTGGATTCGCGGTGCAAACATCGTATTGCCTTCGATCTCCGAAGAGAAAAAGCTTTTTTCTTCTTTTTTTCCTCCATCATCCGAACACTCTACTCCGAGGAAGGAAATGGAAGTGAATAATACAGGACTACGCTTTTAGCTCGTTAGTGCCGTAATCAGACCCCGTAACCATAGGAACGCGAAAAGATTTTAGGAGAGGAATCACTTAAGGATCGAGGGAGTGGGGTGAAGGGGAGGGTAGGGCTGGGAGACGAAAGGGCGAAAGATTTCTAGCAAGCCGCACCCTGAGACAATCAAATATTCTAGATTTCGTAGAATGGAATTTCAATAAAAAGGATTGATGCTCTTTGAGGTGGAAATTTTTCTTTGACAGTCATTTTCGAGAACTTCCCTTTTTGAAATACGTCCCAAACAACCTTTTAGACCAAAGCAATTCAATTTTGTCTTAAATTTTGCACAATGCCATTTTACTTCACAGCAATGAAAAAGGTAATGTTTACAGTCGGAGACAAAGGAAACCTAGGAATCAATGCATGGCTAGTCATCAGGTTTCTTATGAGTTGAATGAATAGAGCAGAAATACTCATGCCCTAGGTGAAGAAAACCAGCCCAGGCGGGTCTCAAACCCGCTACCCCAGTAAATTAAGATCACAAGTTGTACTTCCCAATTAATCAATTTATTTACTACGCGTTTCAATGCCTCAGCGTCATCTTCAGGTACAAAATATAGAGGGTATCTTGTTCAAAGAACTGCGGAACTGGCCGCGCAGTAACTTTAACGGAGTCACCCGCTAGTCGACACACAATTGTGTGAAATTCACAGTGAAAAAATCATTATGCACGGTACCTGTGAAGACATCTCGCTCCTTAAAGCCTCCATGAAATTCACAGTGAGGGATGACGCCTGGGTAGCTTAACTGGTAGAGCTTAACTCGGCGCGAAATCGGGGGGTCTGGGTTCCAATCCCAGTCCAGGCGAATGATTTTTTCACTGTGAATTTCACACAATTAGGATATCTTGTACCTGAAGACGACGCTGAGGTTTTGAAACGCGTAGTAAATAAATTTATTCAATGAACAGCACAACTTGTGATCTTTATTTATAAGATGCTGTTCCACCACGTACCACCGAATACATTTTAAGTTCATCCGCAACCCCAGGATTAGCAGGTGAGGAGGACCTTACCCCGCCACCTCTGGGACCGGCGATTATTCACCATGCACAAACGTATTGCATCTCTTGCACGGAAACTGACTTAAAATCAACATGCAGTTGAGTTGACGTGACAGTTTTTGTGTCGCAGTGTTCTTTTTTAAAAATAGCAGAGGAGAGAGAGAGAGAATTCATCCTCAGCACGTTCACGTCCTCACTGCCTCACGATGGGATCGAACCCGGAACGCATGCAAACCACCGGCAGGAGTGAAAATCAAGGACACCAAGGGCAATAAATAAAGGTCACATCTTTTGCGAAGCACCCAACAGCCTAAAGAGGAAACAGTTGCTACGATCCGACGTGTATTCTCGGATAGCTTAGTTGTAACGAATGTGTCTGCCTCGTTAAAAGACAATCAGTGGAGCAGAATTTGCAAAGGGTGTCATAAAAGCAGCAAAGGGTTACTGCTTTTTGCAGTGCGAGCCGCATAATTTACCATAACTTCGGTTTTATGATAAAAGTAGACGCAGACGCTTATATTTACATGCAAAAATGTATTCGTAACACATTTTTCACAAATTTTCCCACATTTTGCATCTGGAATAATTTGTTTTGTATTAAAGTTTCGGGCTATTAATCGTACCCTAGGGAGTTGCGTGGGGTACCAACTTCTCAATTCTCCGAAAAGACTTATTTTCTATAGAAAGTGAGAGTTTATTTTAATGAAGGTCATTTAGATGCAAAGCATGGAAGTGTAAATGTGCGCCTTTGTATGTTTTACAGCTTGGGTATTTCGTGATACCAATACCGTATAAACCTGGGCAATGTGTTTTTCTTTGAGTTACTTTTAGATCATGCATAAAACCCTGTCGTAAACTTGGAGAAACTTACAAAAACACAGATTCAACGTTAGCTCGACGTCGTCATTAAATTCTACGGACCAACGAGCGCCCAGGGATGAGGTGACATCAGCCATTAAATAAGACTTAAACTAACCTTGATAATAAATTATTAATGTATTTATATGCCCTCATATTTTCTCTGAATTTGGTTTAATTTTTGAGGAAATAATATTTTAGTGATCCAGAGTCTTCCATCGCACTACTCCATCACGAGAAGAACAACTTTATATCTCGTCTATTTTCTATCGCTGAATTTTTATCCAAGCCAAAAGCTTGTCAATACCGAGTCATGAGTGCCTCAATCATTGAAACAGTGACTTTTGCTGTAAAAAAATTAATTTAATGGTAAGCATTCATAAGTAGCACCCAAGAAATTTTATTCTCATACCTGTGGTCATTCATGGTTTTAACAGGACGAGGCATACAACCACTTAGCAAAATATGCGTCCTACAATATATGGACGTGCCTTCATACCTTTACAGTGGGGCTGCTGACTTTTATGGGTGATATATAGAGGGTTAAACTAGCTATGGGAACTTACTAAAAAATAGTACCGGTATTAAACCGAGGAATATTTTAAAGCATTACTTGTATCAGACCGGTTGTACCGACGCAATATTATCGGTACATCGGTAACAATAATGTTTTTTACATATTTTATACAAATTCTGAAATAGGAACTAATTTTCCTCTCAAAACTTCAGGATGTACCATAGCACGACCATATTCCAGATGCACTGGCTGCACTTTCGCCTTCTGGCGGTAATGGGGAAACTCTATTGTTTTGTTCCTTGTCAACTTCCTCTATCAGGGCCTCCACTGCCTTCGATGCATGGAGGGGAGAAGAACAGTGCATTTTTATTGTATTCCAAGATTATGTCAGAATCTCACGCTCAGTATCCCTTTGTCAATCCTTAAACCCTTCCCCTACCTACCCACCCACACAGAAGCTGCCCAAGGGCCTTCATCCGAAGATATACACCCTGGGTCCCCTTGAAAATGCATATTTCCAGGTCATTACTCTCATCGACGAGGATTCTCAAACGCCAACCTTTCCCGATCTCTCTCTCCCTAGCTACTCAATGGCGAGCAACGCCATTGAGTTCATGACAGCCCTTTTTTCCACTTCATTCTCAGCCAGGTGGTAGATGGGTAAGCAGAGGGTGCGAAATTGAGTCAGAAAAGAGAAAGGTCACTTTATTGGCCCTTTTCCCCTCTAAAGTCGCTTTCGCGTCACAGGATTATTTAATATAAATAATATTCTCTCCCCTCTCCCCCCACAATATTCTCCCAGTCCAATCCTATCCTATTCTCAGCACAAGGGACCACTGTTTATATCCCAATAGGTTTTCCCCAGCCCCTTCAAACGTGCCGTACTTGAACTCCGAATGTCACCGAGACTTTATAATTAATATACCTACGGATCTTACTTCTTCAAATCGGTTCCTAAATGGTATTGTGCTTTTTCGGACCGAGAAGTGTTCCATACTTATTAGTGACGATCGTTGTATACATTTTCGAATTCAAATATTTCCGTGAATAATGTCTGAAACTTTTAAGGAGGTTCCACCGCGACTGTGTGAGTCAAAACAAATACTAAATTCCACATTTTTGATATTTTGTACAAAACATCCTGCCTTCACTGATGAAATGCGTTACCTATAGAAAACAAATAGTAAGGTACAAAATATGTAGATTATTCCACAGATATATTTTAAATGAGCACTTTTTTCCAGCCATAGGAGCCGACTGCAGCGTCATTTCCAACGAATTACCGCATTTTGACTTTAAATACGGCATTAATTCCCCAATAACTAAAGCCATAAGGCGGTAAGATGCTTATAATTCATGTTTATTCAATATCCCTGGATTATATTCTTCTTTTAAACTGTTTTACGCGAAAATGTCATTTATATTTTATGGAAAAATAGTATTTTCCCCGTGTTTCTCTCATTCTCCCATTGAAAAACATGTAACTTTAAGTTCAATTATAAAATAAAATAGCGTGGAAAGGTAACATTTTGTTGTTCATGTCATATATAGGACAACTGTTTCTACAAGTAGACATAATATGAATAAAATGGCATTTTAAGTGATTTTACGGTGGAACCACCTTAAATATCGGATTTTTTCATTCAGCATCACTTCCCTTGTTGAAACTACGCGTGCAGGGTCGGTGGTCCTCACGTACGTAAGTGCTTTTTTACTTTTAAAATTTATTAAAAACTGATTCCGACCCTACGGGCCAAATTAGCCTGGGTT
This sequence comes from Pyrrhosoma nymphula, assembly GCA_963573305.1. Lineage (NCBI taxonomy): Eukaryota > Metazoa > Arthropoda > Insecta > Odonata > Coenagrionidae > Pyrrhosoma > Pyrrhosoma nymphula. The sequence continues at coordinate 14,541,166 of OY754327.1, forward strand.
ATCCAACCATGGTATCTTATTCAATCAATGATGAGCGTTTCAAGACATGCACTTGTCAATGACTGTCATTGTGTTCGTGATCCCCTTCCAGCTGTACAGTTTTGAGAGAATGGGCCAAGCTACACAAGGAGGTAAATGATACCCTTATCCACACGTCCACTACGGTTGCATTTCAATATATTTAAAAATGTTTTGAAAGTAATTACTCCGTTTTGTCAATGCAATTAAAAAAATAGATGTGAACGATTTTAGATATCATTGTCACTCTAATTGAAAGGCACAATTAATGTGTGTGACCCTATTATTAACTTGGATTCCTAAATAAAACTACTGATCATGATAAACATTCTGGTAATCAACTCCAAATTCTATGGCACCCATATGAAATTGGGTATTCAGTTTTCATTTTTAAGGACTGACAGAGATCCATGAATTTAATTTGAGAGCTCATAAGCTGCAGCATCATAATACTGGCTCCACTTCACTTCGTAGCTATTTACCACTCGTTTTGATTATTCAATAAGTCCTTTTTTTTGGAATCAATTCCGAGTTGGCATTTGAAAATGCTGATACTTGTCATTAAATCTTCAGAAATTGTAATACTTTTTCCTGTGGACATGTACTACATGTTGCCTCAAATGCGAATTCTCGACGTAATACTTAAGTAATACATTACCTAATGTAAACAAAGAATTTAATAGATATTAGAAAAGTTTTTGTTAAATTCCCAGTACATAGCCGTTTATTTAAACACATTCCAGAATTAAGTATTACCATCATTCCATTACTTTCACCAAGTAGCTGAACGCTTGCAAACCGAATGACAGTGCTATTCTATTGCACTTTCAGTACCGGTACTTCCGGTAGTCCCAATTTCTAATAGTACTCAGTAGTACCGAAATATAAAAAAATATAATTACCCGATAGTACCGAATACCGGTATTTTTTGTCCATCCCTAGTTATACTATGCATCTTTTTTTCTGGTTGGCGTGGATATAGATACTTTAGCGACGCCGTAATATAACATACTACAATCCAAGATGAGTTGAATATAGGAATATTTAATGTAAGATTTGTATGTCGAGGATAGGTCAAAAACTTTCAAACTACAACTTCTTGCCAACGTTTCGGTGTATAATTGACCACAACATCTTCAGGGCTACAATTTACGGTACTACAACATTCTTAATGAAGTAACATAAAAATATCACAAGTTTCACCTTACAAATTAAAGTATCATACACGTCATTACAATATACAAATAAGAATCACTAAATTGTTTGTCAATTGCTTAAAAAGATCATTGTGGTTATGGAATTGGTACCCATAGTGATATATGGTCACAATATAGTAATGTACCATTCCATAAAATGGTTCTGATAGCTCCTTATCCGGAAAAATATGAAAAGTTTTATTTTGACATGTGGATTGTTGAAACATGATATTCCTGGCTAAATCGGAGGTAATTCTTATTTACGTATATTGTAATGACGTGTATGATACTTTGATGTGTAAGGTGAAAAATGTGATATTTATTATGTTACTTCATTAATAATGTTGTTGTGCCGTAATATTGTAGCCCTCATGAAGATGGTGTGGTCAATTATACACCGAAACGTTGGCAAGGAGTTATAGTTTGAAAAATTTTGATCTATCCTCAAGATACAAGTCTTACATTCCATGAAGAGGTCGATAATACAATACTTCAATTATAAGAGTATTTTTAACGAGTACAAATATGCGTATTGATGTATGATCTTGTGCTTTCCCGGCGTAGTTTATGAATGAATTCTTCTCGAGTTTACAAATGGGTTAGACTCTCCATTAATGCCCATGGAGTGTCTAACTCGGTTGAAAACCCGAGAAGAAATTATGCGTATTGCTTTGTTCGAATGCTGATTCCTACTACAAGAGGGCGAATCAAGGCGAATTAGAATTCACTGTCGTAAATGATATTGCTTTAACAACCTTCATGATAAAAACTAGGGAACGTGAGCTCTACGGCCTCTTAAAGTTACAAGGTAAATAATTCTCTTAAAGTTACAAGGTATTACGGCCATTGGAGAATTTTATACCTTGTAACCTTTATGATCTTCACAGAATCAAAACAAACTTTGTAAATTTTACAATGGATTTTGTTCAATACGACCGGTTTCATCGCATAAGTAACATCTTCAGGTGTCGGCTGAAGATTTCGCTTATGCGATGAAACCGGTGGTATTGGATAAAATCCATTGTAAAATGTACAAAGTTCGTTTTGTTTCTGTTAATGTCTATTTTGTCTTTGGTTTTACTAAATAATGTCCTTAGTACACCTGAAGATGTCACTTATGCGATGAAACCGGTCCTATTGAATAAAATCCATTGTAAAATTTACAAAGTTTGTTTTGATTCTATCAATATGGAATTTTACAAGGTAACGCCTGAGAATATCGAGTTCATCATTTATAATCTTCGCCTTTGTAATTTTTAAAAAGATCTCACAAAGTATCCATTTTTAGATTTCAAAGCTAAACAGTCGTGAAAATTTTGCGTCCCTATCCAAATGTCTATTTGGTCTTGTGTTTTTCGAGGGCTTAGGAAATCCAAGCCTTTCTATGACTCTGGAGAGTATATAGACTGGTTAGAGTTTCATGTAATCAAAAGGCCCTGGGAATGTGTTTGCAGTATTATATACGTATTTACTATGAAATGAATGTAGGAAAATAAATTACTCGGTGTTACCCTAGTATTTCATTGCACATTAACGTTGAAGAATACGATAAAATGTGGAATGGAAAAATGAAACAAATGCTGATGTCAGACTTATACAAGGACTGAGAGAGGAACGGAAGGAAAGGTTTTGAATGTCTTCCGTAGTGGAGGAGAACGAAAATGGAAACCGTTTTCAAAATAAATCAGTGACTAGCGTAACCGAAATATAATGTACCCATCAACCATCAACGTAGAAGTGTCCAATGAATATATTGGAGTGATTTTTTTTGCTGCAAGTAACGTAATTACCATTGGTTGAATTCCGAGAAGCCCAAGAGACGAGGGTGGATAAGTAAATATGAGTGGGAGTTGCAACGATTTCAACTGCCTTCAAGCTTCTAAAAAAGTATAGAAAATGATTTGGAAGAGGAGGACTGTCAGAGGTTCATGTTCATGAGTCAACTATCGGCGTATCGAAAATTAATTGTTTCAATGATACAATTATGCTAAATTTTGATTACTGGTGGTGTATAGCCAGCACAGTATTAGGCAGAACAATTGAATCCTGAAAATCTTAATTGCGAATAGAAGTAGGAAGACCCGCAATTGATGAAGCGTGGACGATGTACAGAGGATATTTTAAGCATAAAATATGGACAACTTCCTAGGAATGAAGTCAATAAAATCTTAAAACTCCACAATGAGAGAGTTAGTTAGCCTTTAATCAAAACTTTCATCTTGAGATTTTGTGTCAAGGAAAACAAAACTACAGCGATAAATATATACTGGAGGCAATAAATATGAGGCTTCACTGATGAGTGATGAGGATTGATTGGACTGGTTGAATCACCATTTTAGATGTTCCAAGAAGATGGCGGGGTAAGAACGAAGATGAGACGAGTTTGTCGAACATTCTGGAATAAAAAAAACTCCGGAAAATAATTCAACAGGGTGGATTAGACATAAAATTGAGGTGGGCCAGGAATGGAATATGTTAAGTAGATTTTCAAGTATAGACTCGAGGTGATGCGAAGAATATGTGGTGAAGGCACTGGCTGAGAGTGGAGTTGAACAGTATCTAGATGCAGTGCAATTTGCGGATGATTTTTCATCAACATTTTCACATAACTATCAAAGATTCAGAACTTAATTCCAACAAATATTTTTAAAAATTCGTCAAATATAGCATGCACACTTAACTCTTAAATAAATTATTCTTAGTAACTACAAGAATGAAGATATTTTCTCGTGAAATTCTACCCTGCTAAGGTCTCATACGATTTGGATCGTATCAACTAATATAAATTGACCTTTGAATAAGAAAACCTCTTTCTCATTGACCTCCCCTCTCCTACCAAGTGAACTAACTCCTCTCAAATATTGCTCAACCAAGTCACACCAAAAAATGCTAAAGTGACCTTCAGATATGAAGGAAATACAAGATTAAAGGATGCATATTAGTTGTGAGATACTTTTACTATTGTTCCCAGTCACTTTTGAACGATTTACAAAAATATTGACGCGTTTCTTGATAATTTATTAAAGTGAGGAAACTTTTACAAAACCACATAAAAAATTATACATAACCACGACCCGGGTTTCGATGGCTGAGCGTCATCATCAGGTGATAAAAAATGTAAAGCAATCCCTTATATACTATCAGTCGGTATATAAGGGATTGCTTTAAATTTTTGATCACCTATGATGACGCTCAGCCATCGAAACCCGGGTCGTGGTTGTGTATAATTTTTTATGTGGTTTTGTAAAAGTTTCCTCACTTTAATAAATTGTTTTGATGGAATACCACAAAGTTTCCGAAGACTACGTTTTAGTTTTTCTTGATCTTTCTCAGGACAAGCATGATTTTCAGCATTTCTGAAAGATATTTCAAAATCATTGAAGCCCACGGAAGTTTTTAATGATGATTACGTTCCTCTAATTTGGCGTTGAAAAGGCCTGCAGATGATTTATGTCCTTCTCTCGTTGGAAAGAATATGCCTTGAAGTAGATCATGAAAACCACGCTCTTGTCCGTATATTTTTTGTTAATTTTTTTATGGCGTCTACTGTGGATTATTATACTGTTTGTATTTCCGTGGAGTTGATTTATTTCGCATCTGACGCTCCAGATCTCTAGCGGGAAAAATTAATGGCGGGGGAAGATCAGAGAAGGGCTCTTGTTCCTTGGAATGCGAGTGGTTTTAAACAACGGCCCGCTCCGTTCGCATTAAAACGGCTCTCTTGTTCCGCTGATGATGAAGTCTTCCGCTAGAGTTGGCGGACGACAATGGGAAAAAGCCGGCAACTTAAAGCGCGAGGATAGATGGCCCGTCGCACCCGCTGTCTCGAACTCTGTGATTTATCCCACTCGCGTTTTGCATATGAATAGAGTACCAGATAGAGTATCATTGGATACTTTCGTTCACAATTTTGGTTTCGACTCCTAACAATAGTCCAGAAATTGACGCCAATGCATTAAGTAAACCCTTACTACGTTCGCATTTTCTCCTAGAGCACCACGGACTCGATAATTCATTGTCACGATGACCTAAACCCTCCGGTGGGCGCGCCCGCGGCAAATTGCCGCATATTTTAGTTTCTGAGCTCTCCATTTGGTACCGTTTGCATTTAACGCCTGTGTCTCCAGGTACTCATTTTTCATGATAGGAGGGAGTATTTCCGATATCCGGATCAATGATCCACCCGATGCTTCAGTAGATGTGTGACATCGAAGAAAGTCTGACGTATGGCTAAAGATATAAAAGAAATTTTAGGAAAATATAAGAGCAAGGAACCGGTTCCTGAAGCACCTAAACCAGTAATATGCCATTTTTGCAGGTGGCATAAAAATTGCAGGTCAAAAATGGTGTGCCAGTGATGTAAAAATAATGTATGTAGGAGGCATTGTCGTCAAGAGACAACATGTATGAGATGGGAAGATGAACAGGACCTAGATATGAACTAAGATGATTAACAATGTACATTCAGCGTCAAACAACAAAAGATGTAACTGTAACAACTTAATCAGCCTTTTTTAGTTGTTAATTATCTTGCCCTTAAGTATAGGAATGCAATTTATTTTTGCGGTAACATTGCCGCGGCGCGCCCACTCGTGGGAGTGAATTTGGTGCGTCGAGGGTTAAGTAAAAAGTAGAGATATTTTGCATCGAAAATCCTCTCCGCAGCTGTATGGATTACGCATCGAACAAGCCGATTTAGAATCCCTAATGGGATCTTTTATGAATTCGCATGACTCGAATGATTAATGGCGTTGTAATTGAACGGCACTTGATTGGGATTCTAGTGGATGCATGTCGGCTCGGGGCTGCTGCCAATAGCAATGAATGGCCCGAGATGAGACATGGGACGGTTGGGGCCTCTTGATCAGGTCAGTGACCACTTCTGGCCCCCGTGACCCCGCGCCCCCTTTTTTTACGCGTCGCTATGCAATGGCGTTGCGAACAGGGATCCCCTCAACCGTCCCAATCGATTCATTTCCCGGGGTAAAGGATGATGTGCACTAAGGGTGTATTGCTAAGGGTTCAATTCAGGTCGGCAGTTTACGCGCTCCAGAAAATTTTGATCCAGATTTCAGTGGGAAATGGTGCAAGATGAAAGACTCTTAAGCGAAAAATTAACACTAACCAACATTTCTTTTCTTCAAAATTTGTTTTTAAGCGGTAACCACTATCTGCCAGATCCTTTCTAACAACGTTTCCTCTGTCGAAGATTAGCAAAGTTGTATTTTTAGTGTAGCTAGTCGCTGGATTTTAGCATAAAGACTACCATCCTTAGAGAAATTTTTATGATTGCCATTTTTCTCACATAAGCGAAATGACTTCATAATAAAACACTCCAAAAAATTATTTAAAAATCGATTGATTTGGAAAATTGAGGAGGTTTGATTTCCTTTAAGAATGTTTTATTGGTCCCAATCAGCGTTAAAATACCAGTCGGTACAACAGTCTTTCACAAAGCTAATAACTCTCATCAAGGCTTTTGGAACGATTGTATAATAAAAATAAAAACTTGTTTGCTAGTTTAACTTAATTTACCTATAATACCATATTTTATTCTTCTTTAAAATTGTGTATGGTATGTATAGAATAAACAATAATTATATGGTTTCGCATGAAACAATTAGTACTGCAGCATCCCACAGGAAACCTCTATATTTTGCGGAATATGTAGAACGTTTTAGCGATTTTCTCCTTGATAACCCCCAGGTAGAGCTGTAATTACATTAAATGCAGCTGTAATGAACTACGCAATAACATGAATTAGCAGACAATTTTAAGCGTAGAAAATGTTTAAGAAAGACCGATCTATATCGCAGACTATAAATTATAATTTAGAAACCCTCTTCACCCTCGTCCATTTTTAAGCCTCCTGTCAAAGGCAGTTTGAGCGACATATTTCCCTAGCCATGAGACAATATTCGAATTTTATTACTTTATTTCAGCGTCTGTAAGAAGTATGAAGTAAATATTGTATTATTAGTGGTGCAAAATATACTTATATATGACAAAAATCTCAGTGATCAAATAAATATAGTCACATAAATCTGTACATAGACTTATTTTTTCATGCCGTTCGGTGAAATCGCCTTCACAGCAAAAGGTTTATTTGCGATTCTGTAAAAATTACTGTTGTTATTTATAAATTATATTTTATGATTAGTTGAGAAAATAATATAAAATACAAACCGTTAGTTTATCTACGAAATCTAGGTGTTTAAGTTCCTATTTTTTTTAATATTCTCCCACAGGAGCGACCAGCCGTAATCTATCCCATGCCAAACTGCTTAAATTTTTTAGCAAATTGCTTGAAAAGTAGTTGGGCAAGGGGTAAATATTTTGACAATATTGGGAAGGTGGGAGTTGTATGATCAAAACGAATTTTCTCAATCGTCGAGCGTCGATATATTTCTTGTGGTGGGCCAGTCAGATGAGGAGGACGGTTTTAAGGTAGTTTGAGAGAAATATCAAATCACGAAGAGTTTAATAAACTTTACTTCATTTTAAAGAAAACACTCTCAACTTTCCAATGATATCCAAATATTAACCCCTTGACGAACTACTCTTCGAGACTGAAAATTCAAGCTGTTTTACGTGGGATATATTACGACTGTGCGCTCCAGAGGGTGAATATTGAAAAAAATTAGGAATTTACAACACCTAGATTTCGTATATAAACTAACGTCGTGTATTTTGAATGTTTTCTCAACTATTTACAAAAATTAATCTATTGCTCACCGCAGTACGTTTTACAAAATTGCAAAATAAATTCTGTTTTGAAGGCTTTTTATCCATACAACGTGAAAAAATGAGTTAAGTTAGAGGCTTATGCAGATATATTTACTTAACTATCGAGAATATCTGTCATACTTAACTATATTTTTGCCACATTAATATTACAAGATTTATTTTTAAACTTCTTACTGACGCCGAAATTATAAAATTCGAATATGGTCTCCATTATGACTAGGGAACTATCTCGCTGAAACTAGCTTAAGGGAGTGTCATGAAGAGAGTGCAAATTTTATCCTGGAGACCCACTTGGCCCGAGTCATCGACTGCGTATCGTTGGACGATGCTCAACCTCCCTCCAACACGCTACCACTCCCCTTCCTCCTCTCCCTCCCCTTCTACGGACGACGCGACAGAGCAAAGCTGATGAGGGGAGGGGGAGAGTGCTCCTAGCTACGAGAGGATAGACGCGAGTCGCCCTTTCTCTATTCTGGCCCGGCTCCCGCTCGCCCCGACCTCCGACACCAAGCGCGTCATCTTCCGCCCACGCCCCACAGATGTCCCAAATCCAGAAAAGCTGGCCAAATGACATTTTTTCCACTTTCTCCGAGAAAGATTTTGGGGCCTTATTCAGTAAGGACTTGACACGGTCGAGCCACGGAATATCCGTGGATTTGACGTCACTACCAACAACAAATCTCAACTTGGTCCTAGATTTGACATTTAAAGGCTGTGGCGACATTTCGTCACTTCCGAGGTTCGGAAATTCCGAAAACATACAGAATAGCCCCCCTGAAAGTTGCATTCGTATTTTACAGTGTATGGTCCACAATATAGGCTACTACAATGGTAATTGAACTGCTTATAGTAATCTGTGGAACCCGTCAAACAAGGACCATTCGGGGAAAATACGCCTGCCGCGCGAACTCCGACGATTTTAGAGATATTTACCTTCTTAGAACAAAGCGCTCGGACTATACATATAGTTTAAAAAATTACTACACGGAAATTTGCATCTCTAAGCATAATTGCCTAATGATTTTGCTTCCTTCTGGAAGTTTTTTTTTGCCTCAATAAAAATATTTAAACATTAAGCCATTTTTACTTGTATTTTTACAATTTATTGTAATATTTTCTCGTAACATTCAGTGATGACGTTTAAATAACTTCATGTTTGGATTCTGCAGATAGAAATACATAGGAAAAAAGATTGCAGTTCAACTTTATTTAGTCACAATAAATTGTTTGAACAATGTCTCAATTAAAAACTACATAAATTATAGATACAATTGAAATAATACCGAATTTAGATTAAACGGATTAAAATAACATGCGGAATGACCATTAAAGTTCAGTTTATAATTGCTACATTTAATTGTTAAAATAGTTGGTCTTGAAAAGCACAATAATATCAAAGATACAGCTATATAAACTACAAATTCGGAGTCAGCGGATCAAAAACCAGTATTATCCTGTGTTGGTAAGTATGGAAAAATACAGTTATTCATTTTGGCCTGCTTTTTATCGCCACGCTTATTTTAACTTCATTTGTTTTTTTGTTGGTTTGTCGCTGCATGTAATCTTGTAATCTCGAGATCTAACCCACTTACCAATGTTCAGTCGAGCTGACATTTGGCAGACGTTCTTAACCTCGATGGCAATACGTGAATCAGTCATTAAACTTATTTATTACCAAGTTAATCTGCTAAAATAAAATGGCTTTTTAATTTTGTTGTGTTTGCGGGTTGCGTCGCGTCGTGCCCCGTTTTGGTAGTAGAGTGAAAATCTGACTCCTTGCACAAATTAGTTAGTGTTGTTTTACGGACCTCTGGAACTCAGTGCATTCTTTTCCTGTCATTGAATCCTATACGGTGGCACTTGGAGCTTTCCTTCCCGCCGCCTACGGCGCGCCGGTGTCGCTAGTAGAAGTTAACATTTATAGTAAGAAGAAATACTTGTAGGTAATTTGAATTTCAAAGAACCGTTGAACAATAAATTTGAGAGTGAAAAGTAGGAAATAATAATAATTTGTAAAAAAATTCTTTTCATAAAAACCACGCATATGGAATGCACGTGGGTGCTTGTGGAATAGCTATTGATAATAGAAATGATAGAGGCGGGATGTTGATTAAGAAAAATCGCTTACGCTTTCACTTTCCGATTGGTGAAAAAATTATTTTTTTACTGTTTAGTAAACTTACATACATGCATACATAAGCGTGGTTTTTTTAAAAAGTATTTTTTTTTAACATATTATAACTTCGATCTGGAACCTTTATCGACTGGTCCGTCGACTCTCTATCTCGCGCCGATAGATATTCATTCCAGCGCCGGTGGGACCTCTCCGATGCGGAGGAGAGGCGCTGTGCTCTGCTCTTTGGTCGCCGCCGTAAATCAACGTCGCCGTGTGATCTCCAGGAGATGGGGGTGGGGGGCAGGACGCCCTTAGACGCGCGTCACGGAGAGAGGGGCGTGTCCCGATAGAGCGATGCCAAGAGATCGCCGCGTTATGTTTGTTGGCAGCGAAACCGCGTCCGTCTTGCCTGAATCTGCGGGATTATCTCCTCGGAAAGTGCAATCTCCATCTCGAGATGGATGAAGGAGGAAGAGAGTGCATATTCGTAGCAAATGCAGCAACGGCTCTAAATCTAAGGAGTGTTGGGCAAGGTGCCCTAATTATTTAAAACAGTTCCTAACGAGAATGCTTATTCATGAATCATTATCTAACCTGCACGTCTAGGGTGGAGGATGCACTTAGCGTCTCCGAAACCTATTCACCCTGCTCAGTGACGGATATTAACACACTTGTGGGCCTGTAGGCTGTACAAGCAACGGGACCCACGTTAGTAAATAAGTCGCAATAGAAGAAAAGGGAAAAAATTCTCAAGTCCCCTCTGGAGTCCCCAAAGCCTCAGAGCCCGTAGTCAACTGCCTACTTTGCCTTATTGGCAATCAGGCACTGACCCTGCTCAAGTATCGACTTTCATATGGAATCGGTGGTGCACTCTGGGTATCTATAAATGAAAATCAATCAGAAATTCTAAAAAAAATATTCAATATCTTTTTCTACTTTACTGACAAAAGCCTATTTTGTTGCTTACTGATTTTAATGTTATTTTTTTCCATATAAGCACCTAAGGATTCTGCATAACCTTTCTGTAAGTGAAGACGATTGGGATATATTTGGCTTTCGTGGAGCTTTTAATGAATAGCATGAAGGTAGACCAAATATTTATAATCTAGCTCTTGATAAAACACCAGGAAATAATTTATTTTTGGCAAATACGATAGCACAGGTCAACTAAATAACAGAATTGAATCGCAGCGTCCCTCGTTCATGGCCGAATAGCAAAGAATCTACACTAATCATATGAATACTAAGGAGCTTTAAATAATATCTGTGGAATACATGAGTATATTCGGCTAAATGAGAAAAATATGACCTTTTTACAGTTACTATGCTAGGCTGTATTTGATAATTTTTGAAACATTTTAAAGGGTCCTCAAAATGTATGTATCATTCACATAATTAAGGTTAAGGATTTCATTTGGATTATATTTCTTAACAAAGTAAATTTAATTTCTACAATTTTTTAAGCAAGATGAAAATCTGACAGCTAAGAAAAAATGGTAGTTCTCTGATAATTACTGTCAATTTTTGAATTTTTCCCGTGCTTCATTATTATACAACTTACTTATAGTTAAATTAATCAAATTTATTTTAAAATATGTCGTTATGAATATCTATTTCGGCGTGTGAAGTTTTAGAATCATTAAATATTATTTTTAAATGCGATATGCAGATTAAAAGATATTTTAAAAATACTATAACTAAATTTTAAAAGCATCAAAAACCAAAGTATGGAACGGTGATTAACCTAAAATACGTTTAGTGCGAAGTAATTTATGAATATATTGGTAAATAATTATTTTATCTTCTTTAACGTTTTAGGCTGTGTAGGTTATAGATCAATCATACTGTCCATATATTAGAGTTTTAATAGAAATAATTTGTTACCCCGGCACTTTATTGTTACACGAAAAACACCAGCATAGCTTAGGAGCCTGGTACTGTGGGGTTTTTGTTCAGCCAATAAAAATTATTTCTTGAAATAAAACATTTCCTGTGCCCTAGATAATTTCCTGAGGTCAGTGAGCATGCGATCTTTATAATACAATTTGAACTTTTCGTAGGATGTTGATAGGTAAATTTTGCTCTCAATACATCTCCTACACAATCTTTCCCTCCTATTCTGGAATTTGACATATCGATCAAAATTCAATCGGAAAAAATTTAATTAATACCACTTTCTGCGTTTAGACCTTTTTCGTCGAACGGGAATAAAAGTGTCGATATAGCTTTTGATGGTTCCGCCGTGTTCAATAAAATGTCGGCCCGATGGGGATTTATCGGAGCCATCCCCGGCGTAAACAACTTCCTCGCACTTAAAACACCCTTGGATTTTATATGCACCCTAGCCCCCCACCTCATTCCATAAAACCCTTGGCGTCGCCCACGGCCCGTCTCCAGGGCGAGGAATGCGAACAGACGCTGAAATTGGCGCCACAGTAACTCTTTCCGGTTAATTCAACCGCAAGGGTGCGCTTAAAACGAGCCCATCGCTACGACGACCTACTCTTATCAGACCTTCTTTAACGATACAATTGAGAGAGCATCTCACCCTTTTGCAATTATATCTCATCTAGTGCTGCACTGCATACTGTTTGAAATTAGTTTTCATAGGTGAACTCAGGAGCGGCGTGGCCAGGGCGGGATGGCGGGGATTCCCGCCGGGCTCCGATTTTAACGTAAATAAAATAAGACGTTTATCGCATCAAAATTTTTTATGTCGTTTATATTGTAGGTCTGACGGAATTGCGATATCTCGTATGGATTACTACTAGCGCCAATTGTTTCAGGCGCAAATGGAAAAATACGTATGCGTGAAAAAGATAAAGATTGTATGCTTTTGCCATAAATATTTTATTTTTTGTGAAAAAATGCTGTAATTATTCCTTTTGTTTTAAGACGTTTATCAGTGTCCATTTAAAATACGCCTGGGAACACACAAGACATCGCCATCGCAACCATAAGTAAACAAAGAAGATGGCCGAGAAAGTACACTGCAAAAACGCCAAGAGAAGGACTGGACGGCATTATCATCGCTGCAATCTGGTTCCAGATTTTTTCAGGATGCAAAATTGAATATACAATTACCTTTTTAAGTTTCCCCCGAGGAATAAATAGGTGATTTCCCACTTAAACCTGCAAGGTATTCAATTAAAGAGTAAACCTGTCGCGCTGTTTACTGATAGTTAGCACCTCACCGCTAGAGTACTCTGGGTGAAATGTACAACCATTGGAGTAATGTGAGTGTCATAACCTTGGTTTATATATAATTTGCAAACCTTTTGCCCAGAACGACCTGAAACGCGATTTTTAACGCACAATTCTTTTCATAAAAACCGGGCCCCTCTGGATGCGCAGCGGCCCGGGCCCCTGAGCACTCACGCCGCCCCTGGGTGGAATCTATGAAAATGGCTGCTAGTAAAGGACGTGCTTTCGTCTTGCTAAAAAAAATATGCTTATTCAGTTGAAACAAATGAGATATAGAAGTAAACTTTACATATTCGACACTAAAATACACTGTTTACCTTGGAGACTCGCGTGGCAATAGAACATAAAAGTAAAAAAAAAATTAAATGGAAATTATCTAATGGAAATGTTAATTAATGATAAATCAACACTCGTGCTAATGAAATAATTACTCGGTATATTACAAAAAATACCCCACCGCTATACCTACACTGATAATGAGTCCTATTCTCGAGGTAAATAATCAAGCAGGCGTTCTCGTATATCTGCAGACGGTGGAGTGTAGGTGATAGCATAGGAGGAACTGATGAATGTTTTAGTCAGCCGTTTTAGTTAGTTTAATCAGCCATTCCTGGTGGTGGAGGTTATTGGTGGAACAGATGAGATCGAGGTCATTTTTCTGTGGAGTGTTTGATTTAAGATTAAAAAATGGTGAATGAGAACAGAACTCAGCCGTCACATAATACAATGATATCCGGTGTGGAATTCTTCTTCCTCCGTCTGGATGGTGAAATGTCCATTCCACTTCCAGAACTATCCGTGGCGAGGATTCTTTGCGAGGCGATATAATAATTATTATCCCTATCCTAAAAAGCATCTTCAGGACCATGTCACTTCGAAGGCGCGTCCATGATTAGGACCAAACGTCGTCCCAGAAAATATTCACGCGACGCATACTATTCAGAGTAATCACATATTACACTGCTCAAAGTCGGTCATTCGTTCAAACTATTGCAAATTTATTGGTTCGAAATGATCTAGAGCATGAGATCGTAAATGAAATTTGATTTACGAATACGAATTTAGCAAATATTAAAACTAGGTATGTCTGCGTTATTTCACAATACTCCCATTTTTCCTACCGATTTGTCTAATGTACTTTTCACTGCAGGTTGTGCACAGTGCATTGCTATTGGTGTTATTAATGCCAAACATTGCTCTAACAATATTCTGTCACTGATTTCTCTGCACATTTCAGTTTGCTAAAGACCATGCAATTTAAATATTATTAACTACATATACATATCGATTCTGATATTCTAAACTATCATTGGAGCCAACATGGAGCAATTGAATGTGTCGTGTCATTGGCCCAATCCGCCGTTTAAGGTAGTTTTAGCGAAAAATCACTTCACCTTCATTTGATGAATTTGGCATCATTTTAAAGAAACAACTCTCATCTTTCCAATGATAACAAAATATCCACCACTTGTCTAACTACTTTTCGTGCAATTTGCATGTAAATATAAGCTGTTTTACATGAGATAGATTATGGCTGAGCGCTCCAGAGGGAGAATATTGAAGGAATTAGGAATTTATAACACCTAGATATCGTCAAAAAACTAACGGTGTATAGATTGCATGTTTTCTCATCTACTTATAATAATAATCTATTACTCACCACAGTAACATTTACGGAATCGCAAATAAACCTGCCGGTTTAAAGGGTTTTCAACCTTTCGGCGGGAAAAAATGAGTCAAGATAGAGACTTTGTAGCTTTATTTATTTAATTACCAAGATTTTTGGGCATATATAACTATGTATTTGAACCATTAATATTGCAATATTTATTTCTTACTTCTTACAGACGCTGAAATCAAAGAATAAAATTTGAATATGGTCTCCACTATGACTAGGGATCTATCTCGCTCAAACCACCTTAATCTCCATGAGTTCTGTCTGTCATTCCTCTCGCTTTTTTACTGGGAGAAGAGAATGAACTCCCGCTGCGGCAGAAACGATACTTGACCTCGAAGCTCTTTTGAATACCGCTCGAAAAAGGCGGACTAAACTGACCCCATGCGGCGATAGCCGTTCTTCCCTCTTCCCCCACCTTCCCACCCCCCCCCCCCCACCCCCGCTCCCAGGGGCCGTGCGCTTAGCGGAAGGTCAGAAAACGACCCCTCGCGGGATAACCATCCTCTTCCCACTCCTGCTCTACGAAACAACTGAGGCATAATCCCAGTTGCCGGACACAGAAGCATCGGAAAGAATTAGCCCAATTGACCGCTTCACTGCCCCTAGCCTGAAATCGAAAATGGTCCAAGCAAAAACCCTCCTCCAGGCAGGCTGTGCTCATGAATTAACATGCACCCCTGACCCATTGTTGCAGCTGAATTATTCAACACAATGTTCTAAAATAGAACGCTATCTCATCGACGCCAAACATGGAATTGTTAACATCGGCTAACATAGTGCACGGTAACTGATTATGGGTAACTTTTTAGAGAGTGTTTCATTGTAAAAACATGTAGTAGGAGATAAAGTTCAACTCTACACTGTAATTTCGAATTTTCTCGGAAGTATAATTATTTTTGCAGGGATTACATGAATTTTCGTGTGCACAATTTACCCCCGACGTATCTTTCTTGCTATTTCAATTTTTTAAAAATGTTTGCACATAATGTCCACAACAGGAGCTTTTTCTTAAAAAGAATAATATTTACCCAGGCAGGCAGAATAGGACTGCGCGATTAGTTTATTGATATAATTGAAGTATTGTATTATCGACCTCTTCATGGAATGTAAGATTTGTATCTTGATGATAGATAAAAAATTTACAAACTATAACTCCTTGCCAACGTTTCGGTGTATAATTGACCACACCATCTTCAGGGCTACAATATTACGGCACAACAACATTATTAATCAAGTAACATAAAAAATATCACAAGTTTCATCTTACAATTCAAAGTATCATACACGTCATTACGATATACAAATAAGAATTACCTTGGATTTAGCCAGGAACATCATGTTTCAACAATCCACATCTACAAATAAAACTGTATAATATTTCAACTAAATTTGTTTGTCAATTGCTTTAAAATATCATTGTGGTTATGGAATTGGTACCCATAGTGATATATGGTCATAATATAGTAATGTACCAATGTTCTGATAGCTCATTATCCGGAAAAATATTATACAGTTTTATTTGGAGATGTGGTTTGTTGAAACATGATGTTCCAGGCTAAATCCGAGGTGATTCTTAATTGTATATTGTAAAGACGTGTATGATACTTTGAATTGTAAGGTGAAACGTGATATTTTTTGTTACTTCATTAATAATGTTGTTGTACCGTAATATTGTAGCCCTGAAGATGGTGTGGTCAATTATACACCGAAACGTTGGCAAGGATTCATAGTTTGTAAATTATTGACCTATGAAAAACACAAATCTTTCATTTGTTGATATAGTTATTGGGTTACCCCCTACTTGGTAACAAATTTTTAAGATCCTAATGAGTGAAACGGTTGCAAAACTGTGATATTTACAAAATATCCTTTATATTGCAGCGTCAAAATGTTTTCTTATATGAGTGAGCAGAAAGAAAAAATGCGAAGTAAGATGTAATACTTTGCGCACTGATGGGATACTTATAATTTATTTTATCTTTTCATTGCCATCTGTGAGTCACGTAAGAAATTATATGCATTAGAATGTGATTTGTGCTTCAAGAAACGTAGCATGATACTCTATGACATTAGAATCGTCACAACCATCTCGCTGATATGCTCTACTAAACTACAGCATGGAGCCCATACACAAAATATTTTTGACGCATCATACCACCTCATCTTCTTCATATGAAATATCTTACGAAATGAAAATAAGATGCAACCTAACCCGCAGTTATGGATACTTAACATCACTTTTAAAATTTATATAAGTAAAATGAATGAACATATTTTAATCAAACATTAGCTAAAATTTATTTTTCTTTTTCGATACTTTAACAAACTTTGGTATTACAATTTATTCCAAAAGATATCCTGTGCATCTGTTAGGTCCTCATCTTTAAATAGAAAACTTCAAATGCTATGCAAAACATGCCCATTCTACGTTAATTTCTGAAGTAATACACGTGTTAACATCTCCTATATATCCATTTACGCGTTCTTTTATTTTTATCATGGTCTTATGCTCATTTGACGGGATATAAGCAATTTCGTAAATAGTTTTCCCATTAGTGGCAGGTGCGCTATCTCCCACAGCAATTGAGCATGAAAGAATATCATAAAATTGCCATTGCATCAGATTTAGCCTTAGGTATCATTTTATGTAGCGTACGTGCGTATTATATCCGTGAATATAGCCACTTGCGTCTACTTTCATCGCGCTCAAAGTTTCCGAACGGCAGTGAAAGTTTTAGCCATAATATTTTACGAGCTGCTGTTATTTTACGCTCTCATATCAAAATCCCTCTCGCCTCGTAATATTCTCCCGGAAATAAAGGAACTCTGAAGGGAAGATAAGCCCCTGAAGAAGTGATACAACAATTACTTATGCTCTTCCCTGAACACCGAACACTCCTCCATTTGCCTCACCCCCTTTTCCTCTCACTCTCCCTCAAGGAGGTTCGGTGGTGCCACCCAACTTAAGATAATTCAAAGAAACTTTCTGGAAGCATTACTTATGTTGTCTTAAATCTACCTGATTTTTTTCAGAATTATTTACCGCAGATTACTTTAGATATTTGATCGAGAAGTGGACAAAAAATTACATGGGTTCTTATGGGAGCTCAAGGTACGAGTAGCTTAATTCATCAAAAAGAACCTTTTTCTAGTTAAGAATAAGAAAAACAAAAATAATAAAAATAAAGGTTGTCAAATGATTTCCATACATTATTCTATTGATGATTTAAATTATTTTTGTTTTTCTTATTCTCAACTAGAAAACGTTCTTGTCGATGAATAAAGCTAGTCGCACCTCGCGTTCCCATAGGAACCCATGTAATTTCATGCCCACTTCCACATCAAATATCCTAAGAAATCTGCGGTAAATAATTAAAAAAAAAATTCAGGAAGCTTTAGGAAAACATAATTAATGCTTTCAGCAAGTTTCGTCGAATTCTCTTAAGTTGAGTGAAACCACCGAACTTCCTTAAGCCCGTTTCACACTATATGCTTGATCCAGCAACAGACCTAGTATATGCTAGCTGGTACTTGATATTGAAGACGGAACCCAGTATGATGGAAACCGTGATAGAAGGTTTCACACGACCATTTAAATTGTGCTTGCGATGAAGCGGTACTGTCGTCCACTGTTGTTAACTATTAAAAGAAAATGGAAAATCTCCATGAAAGAAGAAGACTTTTGGCTGCTGCAGTAATAGCAGGGATTGTCGAGACATTTTCACCGCCAAAGAGTGCGTAACACTCGTACTAAAGAGAAGCGCTGATTAAAAAAAAGTGAAGATCGCACTGCGACTGTAAAAGCTAACGTGATTGGTCTACGGGTAGTAAGATCAACTGGGATCTAGCAGCAAACTAGTACCGCATCAATTACGAAATCAAGTAGCCGAGCGAGTATAATAGCTATCAGTCTATCACGCTTGTTAGCCAGCATGCTGGTTCTATATCACACGGTACTGGAAAGCTATGCTCGACCTTGCGCTGGATTAAGTATCGTGTGAAAACGGGCTTTATTCTCTTATCCTACCCACCCCCCCTCTCCCCTCCCTCTCTTTCTCCTCATAAATGTATTTAAATTGTTTCGGACAGTTGCCTAACAAAGAGCGACGTGGTAAGAAAACGCGATATCAGCGTGGGAGAGCGGGCAAAAAAAATACAGTTGAGGGAGTTTCGCCCTCACGAGTTTATTTCCCCGCCAGCAGCTCACTGTCTCTCCTCTCCGTCTCCTCTTTTTAATCTTTAATGCCTTCTCGTTCCAATTGGGCGTCTCATGTGAGAGAGGGAAGACGGGGGTAGTAGGGGAGTAGGAGATTCCGTGCTCGGGGAAATTACGGCGGGGGACTGTGCAAAACCTTGGCGACTGCCGGAGGAGATTGTGGAGGACAGCGGTCGCTAGAGCTAACTGCCACTACTCCCCCAATCTTCCCCTCACCCGACCAAAACCCCTAGCCTCTCCACCTCCACGTACCCTGCCCCCGCTATCGCACCCATCCCCGTATCACCCTCAAGCCATTTACGCATCCAACCCGCCCACCCTGTCTACCCTCCCTTACTCAGCGGCAGTGTGGGTTGCTGCCGCTGCTTTTCCAGTCCGTTCATGGGGGTCGTGACCTCACGGAAAGCAAATGGGGTTCAAGAGCCGACAAACTGAGATCGGGGGATATTAGGGAGGGGTGCGGGGGGTGGAGGGAAGTCATCTAGCTAAAATGCTGCTTAAAATCCGTTTAGCGTTTTAACAATCTGTTTCGAGGAAAAGGTGGCACCTGACGCTCAAAGAGTCTTCGGTATAATACTCCCTCGTGGAGTGCCGGTTGTTCACTCTCTTCATTCTTAATAAAGGCATGAAGTTGATACGCTGTCATGAACTCAGAGAGTAAAGGGGGGTACGTTTCAATGCCCTGCTTGCTCATGCAAAAAGGGGAACCAAAGAAAGATTACTTAAGAATACTGCTGGTATTCTGTCCCTTAAACGAGTAACCATATGACCATGTACTAATATATTGTTTCCTTTCAAGAGCCCAGTAAAATCGAAGAAAAATAAGTTAGGTCTGACGTTCTAAATTGTACGCCTAAATGATTATGGATTTATCGATTTTGAGTAACGTTTGAATCATAGTACTGGATATAATACGCACTTGCTGAAGATGATATTGTTTTTCCATTCTCTTTTCATTTCAACTTGAGTCATAAAAGTGTCTAATACTTGCAATTATGATTTTGAAATTGTGTATTATTTTATTTTAATTGCAACTGCTTGGGCAATTTCATGTGTATCTTAAGACTGTTTCCCTCCATAAATAGCTCCATGCTGCTTGAAGGAGAATGGGTTTCCCCATTGGGATTGGATGTGTGGGTTAGTTTATCGGTTGTTAAAAAAGAGAATAATTGCTGGGTAAAAGAGAATAATTTAAGAAAACAGATAAGAGAGAATATTTAGTACTATAATGTATCTCACCATTACTATGATTATCAGCCCTAAATATGATGGGAAAGTCACCCTTCCAAACGTTGGCCTCAATGGAATGCCTGACCGTAATTCCCCAAAACAATTTAACTCAGTTATTCTGCCGGAAAAGCATAATATATTCACATATATTATTCACTAGCTTATGGTTCCAGTTGCAATTCAACGGTAAGAAGAAAAAATTATAACTGTGTCTAAAGGCTAAAGGTTAAGTAATAAATGCTAGTGGCGTAAATATCTTTTGAATATCAAATATTTGGTTGCCAAGGAAATATAATATTGTTGATTTCAGAGAAAATGTGAGATTTTTCAGCTAAGAACATGACTTTCACAAGAATACGAAACGTAATATAAAGTTGATTGGAAGGATTAGAATTTTTATTTATTCAGCCATCTGATAAAAAAAATTCCAGCCCTCTATCTTGAGTGAAAGTACTTTTAAGCAAAAAATAAACTCACTGCACCGAACCCAATGATTGGCATGGACCACCAGAGGGGCCTTTGGGGAGGCTTAGGGGACCCTTAGGTCTTTTTAATATAGCCCATATTACCCACTGATATATTTTCTATCTACATACCAAATTTCAGCACAATCGGTCCAGAAGTGTTTGCGTGAGTGAGTAACAAACATACAAAATTTCACATTGATAATATTAGTAGGAAGTAATCGTAGGTTTATTTAAATATGATTGGTATTAATTTTTTCGCGAATTGAGTCTGAGGATCTTGCATGACTCAGCAAATACTCTGTCAACTTATTTTATTCAGATTAGAATGGAAAAATACCTTACGGTCTTGGACACGGCGCTTGAAGCCTCTAGTTAAAAGTGTTGAAAGTGTCATAGACCGTTTATGTGAATTACTTGAGTAACTTTTTATTTTTCTTTTGAAATTTTGTGACTAGAATATTTATATACATCATAATTTGGAAAGAACTCCCTTGCAATCTGACATCGAAGAAAGATGATTTTTTATACCAAACCTATACCTAACGAAATTCAACGTAATTAATATTTTATTCATTCAATTAATTCAAGTTTTGTTAATATATGTCCGCAGAGGGCTTAAATAATTAATCAGGTCTTTGTTTTTTACATTATGTCACTTCATCGAGCAGCAAGTAATCACAAACTGAATGCTCCAGTCACCATCAGTGGTGGCCATGCCTTTAACGCTCTTGCTCGGCAACCTTGTCAAAGGTCGCTGGCTCAAATCCTGCCTGGGGCATTAATATTATTCTACTGGGACTATTTTGGCAGCTAGATTGAATGACATCACTTAGATCCCCTTAACCCCGAGCCTACTTGGGACGTTAATCTGTAGACCCCAATGGCGCGTTTAGTTTAGAGCAGTCTAATGCCCTTGCTGGGTTTCTCTCCATCCTTCCTCCATTCCTCAAAAAACCCTTCCCTTATCGGCATACCCTTAATTATAAAAAGAACCTCAGCTGTCGGTGCCCTCACCCAAATAGCCAACCAAAGCAGTCCACGTGCAAGAGCAAGTTTAGCTCAAACCCTTTTGAACCGATGACTTAAGTTGAAAGTAAACTTTCAGCTTAAACGTATGTGACCTGATGCCTTTTTGTGTTAAGATTATTTTCTCTCTCAGAGGAGGTAAGGGTCTTGCCTAATCTAATCCCTTGGCTTTTGTCCAATCGCAGTGAGTGAGTGAGGGGAATAAAGGGTGATTGGTCCCTCTTTGCCTTCGTTCCTTTTCCTCTGGGCAGTGAATTCCTTCTCAAGAGACGAGCCTGGAATAATGCAGCACGCGCTTTCTCTCCCGGACACCCATGGAGAACACAAGAGAGCGAAAAGGGAGCTCTTCCATTAATTCCTTGGAAGTTGATTCCGAACCCGAGCCGGAGTAGTAAGACAAGAGTAGTTTCGAACTTTTCCAACGCCCCATCTTCTGTTGCAATGTGACCCTCAGAATACCCTTTGACGTGTTATCGATAAAGAGTTGCGTCATTCGAGTGTCGTTACGTCGGAGATCTTTTCTAATAACATTTCGGCGAACGAAATAAAACATCGTCGTTTTTCCCCAAAGGGTTTTGGGGAAGTAAAAAAATTGATGTCCCGAAACGTTCTGTTAGTCAGTTTTCCTCCTTTCATTTGGAATTCTATCCCTGCTCGCGCTTGTTTCGCTCCAATCGCGCACCCAAACCAACCACACCCACACCAACACACGGTCCCAGAGTATTTTTCCTTGGAGGGCTTCTTGTATTTCGACGAAGGGGGTAGTCTCATCAGCCGCATTCAGCCGGCACCTCCCTTCACCATCTCGGCACCCGGGCCCTTTCTCCATCATCTATACACACCGCTCCGTCGAATCCATACGACGCAGGCGGCGGTCGGTCCCTCTTTCTCTTTTTCTCTCCGCTGATTTCTCTTCACGCGTCCGCACCATAGATAGGCAGGCAGGCATTCTCGATTTTTGGGGTAACTGGGTAAAAAGAGTGAGTCACCACGGCGATATCTGCACGCACCGCTGGCGATTGAGCCCTGAATTCACCGATGCGGGGTGCTAGAGTGGTCCGGGATGAAAAAAAATAAAAGAAGAAATCAAACCGTGCTCCATCGGTGAAACGGGGGATTGTTCGAAAAACTCCGAATCGCTTGCGTTATACCTCTATATGCGTTCGCTCAGCAGAACTGATTGTGCCGAATACGACTCGAATTTCATGATGGACGTACATACTATCCACGCCCAATTCCGCAGGAATTCGGGACGAGAGTTGAAGCACGCCATTCAATCATCACGTCAATAATTAAGGCCGTTTTACGCGGTACATTTGTTTGTGCAAACTCTTTCGTGAACTTTTGCATGACCCAAAATGTGTGGTGTAAAGTGGCAAATTGTATGAACGCTTTTGCGAACGTCTCAATGCCTGCACGGAAAATAGAACCTGTTCTCATTTCGTTGAGACAAACGTACAATCTCACGTACATTCGTTTATACAAAATCTTTCATCGTGTAAAACTGCCTTTATGGAGGGTGGAGGGTAGTTGGGTTCTCCATAAATTTTCCGACACGGGAGCATAAGATCTCAAAATCTATGATTTTAGTGTTACACGTGAAGTCGTATTTGTCTCGCTTTTGGAATTACTGATGGATTAAAAATTTTAGTTTTTTGCTTGGTAGCAACAAGCGTGTATTTTTCCTACTTTACTGTCGTCCCCAAGATCCACCACCACTATTCTTAAAAGTCTCTTATCAACACATATCACCTCACGGCTGTAACAAAAACCTTCAATATATTTGGTTCAAAACCTTCAATTCATACAAAAAATATTCTCCATGATAAAATATTCCCATGATTAGGCGAATTTTGTGCATAAAATAGTTCCCGAAAAGGTTTTTGACCATGATTGCTGGAATACATCCATGAAAAATCACCAAAGGTTGCTAGAAAAATGGTAGGTTTCATAAAATCTTAGTTCGTCTCACCCAGGGAAGGGATGGGGTGAAAAAATTGTAATAATCACCTCACGCAATACTTGAATGACCTCAAACAATCCTACCGCTGCTCAGTCATGATTTTCTCGTGTAATATTACTATTCCTTTGACTTTAATCAGTTCGGATATAACGTCAGGTCTGCCTCATGATTGATCAGTCCACACCTAAGATAGATGCATGATTCTTTCGATAAACTTATCAGAAGTGTCAGTAAACATTACTCTTTCACTTCACCTGCCATTCTTATCTGATTGTTTCTTGTTCTTGGATCTAATCACAGCGAATCATCATAGGTTATTAATACCAGGACAATTTCGTTGGTTTCATTACTTTGAGCCAGTGAAATTCAGCCACTACTTTACTTAAGAGACACTTCAAGTTTCATGCTCTGTATGTATTTACTATGCATGATCCATCAAAGCGATCTACGCAGGGAAGGGTTTTCGGCGGATGTCTCTGAGCATGCATGTCTAGTTTCATTATACATGCGAAGGGTTCTCACTTTCTCCATTAAACTGGCTTCAAGGAAAAAAATAACATAGCGGCAATTGCTTCGTCAAGTGGAGCATTTTTTCCGTCGTCGGAGTAGAACGAGAAAAGAGAAAGGTTTAAGAAGGGCACTCATTACTCCCTTAAAGCAAAGAGAGTACCTAGAATAGCACAAGGGAAGAGATCAGTTTCTTCTCCTCATTTTTATTATTCTCTGTTTTGCATGCAGTGTTTCCTCATCTATTTCCATGGTTAGCACTGATATTCTTCCAAGCAGAGTTCATTTAATTATGCAAAGAGGATGTGTAAGAGGAAATGTGATCTAAAGACAAGCTGATTAATTAAAAGTAATGATGAGGGAAATAATATCCAATACAATTTAAGAGTGGTTACTTTTGTTTAATTTTTGCAACTGAGAGGAAAATACGCCCTACGCCAAAAAAAGTGATATATGCTTCAACCGATCACTTACAATTCATTGCCTTGCTTGGTTCTTTTTGAAAGAAGCCATTTTCACAAAATTCACCAAGGTGCACTGTATCATTTCACACTAATTGTTTCATATTGGTCATAAATTGAGTTATTAATTGAGTGATACTATTTATTTCTCTAACTAGTTTTGTTTTATCAATATATCAGATCAAATCAGTTTACTTTGCCATGACAGTTATTTCTAACGTGATGTGATGGATCGAATATGTATTCATTTTTTGTTGATAGTCATATATCGGTTTGCTGCTACGCATTTGGTAGGATTTCCTAAGGTTTCGGAATTTCCTCAGCATTTTTATTTTCCTTTTGAGGGTGTGCTGCACGAGGGGAATAATGAGGGGCTAGATACGTATAAAGAGAGTGATAAGGGAAGGAGGATTCGTACTGGCGGCGGGGGTTGACCGGGTTAAGGGGGGTTGGGGAAGGAAGAGGGAAGAGAAAAGATGCCATAAGAGGGGGCTGAAGGGGGAGAGAAGGAGAAATGGGATGGATTGGAGGTTTTGGGACGAGAGTGGCGGCGCTGGGATTTTCATTTCGGAGAGGCTTAAGAGGAAGAAAGATAATGGACTTGATTTGAAAGAGCTTGAGACGGTGGCAGTGCCCAATTCTTGAGTTAACCCTCAGTCACGGCGGCATGACCTAAAACCGAGTCGAGTGATAAAAAAAGAATTTTCAGCCGTGACAATATTAAATAAAAACGATGCTTTCAGAGAAAGAGAGAGGGAAAATAATTGCTCGTAGTTCTGAGAAATTACCAACCAACTAATGTCGTCTTCCATCTGATCAAAAGTTGACACCCAGAAACTTCACGAAACGTAAAAAATTACGAAAAAAATGCTGAGGAAATCTCTAAACCTTTGATAATGCTGGCGAATACGCAGCTATCCGGTTAATGACTACCAACAAAAAAATGAATACATATTAGATCCATCGTATTTCGTTATAAATAACTTACTAGCTGGCAAAGTGTTTCCGGTTAATGACTACCAACAAAAAAATTAATACATATTAGACCCATCATATTACGTTTGAAATAACATACTAGCAGGCAAAGTCAACGGTTTTTACCTGATACTAATAAAACGAAATGAGTTAGAACAATAAGTATTATAACTCAATAAATAGCGCGATAATTGCATAATTAAACGAACTCTGCATGGAAGAATATCAGTGCCAATCATGGAAAAAGATGAGGAAAATTTGCATGAAAAACAAAGAATAATAAGAATGAGAGAAAAAAATTGATCTCTTCCTATGTGCTCTTCGGTAGGTACTCTATATGCGTAACGGGAGTAATGAATGTCCTTCTTCACCTTTCTCTTTTTTCTCGTTCTACTCCGACGACGAAGAAATTGCTCCACTCGATGAAGCAATTACCATCATGTTATTATTTCCCTCTCTTTTTCCTTTGAACCAATTTCATGTAGAAAGCGAGAAGCCTTCGCTTTATGCGTTATATTTTTAGCATCCATTACGATGAGCATGTCACGCCTTATTACAAATAAAAATGAAATCACCGAAATTGGATAAACGCCGGAAACCTCAAAGAGTTTTATACTTGTTCAAGATACTGAAAACCAATAATCTGTCGCATTTGGATGAAAACTTTATACACAATTCAAATAGAGGGAAATATCAACTCGAATAATGGAAAATTTCTATGTTCCGAAATGGCATTCCTTAATATTTGAGCACTCCTTCCTCATTTCCTCCTGCAAGCTGTGAAATTGTTTGCCTGAAAATGTTAGAACCTCTTCTACAATTTATAAGGTCCAAGAGAAATATAACTGATCATTTATGTAACTTTGCTTAGTTTTCTCATGTCGAATCAATATGATCAATTCTTGATATGTGATTTCATATCTCTGTGCATTGCAATGTCGAAAGAGATTCTCCATGCTCTGCCGCAATATCACACTGTTTGATGTTGTGTCTATTACTTCATATTCCATTATGCTTAATTCATAATGTGTAAGCAATGCGATTGAATATCTATGATGTTTGTTTTTATGTCCCAATTCCTTTAAAAGTGTGATCTTAAATCTGTGTACTGTTGCGCTGATTTTTACATGTAAAACATTATCGTATACATGGCTTACTGCTTGTTTATAAGTGGTCTCCATAATGCAATTAGTATGTATTTTGGTCACTATTGACCCCATTTGTTGTGGCATGTAATTATGTATCAATGCCCCCGGGGACTGTCCCAGATCTATAAAGATTGTTCTCAATAAAACAACCCCTAAGGGCGGAATTTGGGCGGTATAGGGAAGTGGAGTTAACGGAGACAAAACTCCCAACCCTTTCCTTGAACGCTACCCCTTTACACCCCCTCCCCCATCCACTCCCCCTTTCCCCCGCTCTGCACCCGACCGTACCCCGACCTCAGGATGCGGAACGGCGCGACGGCGAAATTAAAAAAAAAGAAGAATACCTCTAAAAGGGTCAGAGAAACACGATGCCGCCGCAATTTTTCGCAGATTTCTTTACAATAAGAATAATATACGGCACCCATAAACCAAATGCTTTTGTCTCCTCCGATCTTTTAGTCCATTATGCTCGTCGGTGGATAAAAATGGTAGTCATTGTACGTCTCCCCGGAAATTCATGCAATACAGCGTGGTTATGGCGGACGCTCGTCCCATGATGCAAATGGACGGCGAATGCAAATGGCGCGAGGGAAGAATCTGGATTCGCAGGAGAGGAATTAAATTTTTTAATTGAAAGATTTCTTTTTGAACGTAAACGGAAACCATAGATTTTTCGATCTTATGAGATGTTTTATTCTTTAAACCGATACCTTATAGTGTAATTATTTTTTGTATTTGACCAAACAAGTGTGTTTATCGAGTGACAGGCAGAATACGAAGAAAATTTAATTTAATTTAAAGTCAAATTCTGAATCAAATCAGGGAAAAAGTTATTTTTTTATGCCTAAAATAATAATTTTCTCCTATCACATGATTCGCAAGCTTATTCGGTCTAATTCTTGAAATTGAGAAATTGAACATACTTGAACACCTGCCATCAAACTATGCGTGCGTCGCAGGTAACTAGCAGTGAGAAGCTATATTCTATTTAAATAGTGGTTTACACGAAACGAGCAAGGGAAATATTTTAAACAGACTAAGTCAAGTATTTTGTCAAATAAAATGCCACGTAATAGAAATATCTACTGAACGTTTTCCTTTTCATTCCATACATATTATCGATATGAGGTTTTTTCTATTATGTGTCTAAATGTTTATGAGGGCCTCAGGCAGGCCCTTATAAACATTTACTCCGTTCTTTCGGCGCGGGCAGAAGCCCGGGTGGTGCCCAAGGACTAAAAATTGTCGGGCAGAGCAAAAGAGACCCGTGGAGCCATCTAGTGTGATTAATTCCATAATATTTTCGTAACAATAACAAATTCAGATAATTGGATAAGGTATAACGGAGTGTTCTTTACGTTTAACGGAGGGAAAATAGTAGTAAGGTCTGACCGTACGCGCAATAGCACCCGGAGGCGTCACTGCGTCTACCGCAGGGATATATCTAGCCATAAAAATGTTTCACGTCAATGTGAAATACATTCATATGATTTGTAGACCCTAATTTATGGATATCAAGATGCTTGGAACGCTGTGGTGGACGAAGAATAACAGCCGATTTCCCGAGCAGATAAATAGGTTGATTGACTCCCGCCGTAAATTTACCTCAGTGAAAGTCCAGCATTTTCTCTATCGAAATAAACTACATTGTTCTTCCAGGAAGCGTCTGTTACGCACGTTTGATATCATTTATATCCCTATTGGGCGAATGTGTGGTTTA
Source organism: Pyrrhosoma nymphula (assembly GCA_963573305.1). Lineage (NCBI taxonomy): Eukaryota > Metazoa > Arthropoda > Insecta > Odonata > Coenagrionidae > Pyrrhosoma > Pyrrhosoma nymphula. The sequence goes on from OY754327.1 coordinate 14,569,838, forward strand.
CCTAACGTACTTAACTGTGCAAGTAGAGCTAAATCAGTAGCGTCAAATAAGTAGTATATCCCATGAACTGCATGAACAATTATTCTTATTCACTTGTAGAACTGGACTGAGAACTTCAGGTGTAGATTATTTTATTAGATATATTATCAGTGGTAATATATCTTAATTGTTACTCCAGATTAAGAATTTTTTACTTGCTAAGAGTAGAGTGTTTTAACGTGTTTTAAGTTGCTCTGTAGTTTTGAGAATCGGAGCATTTTTACCGTCAGGACTGATGCTTTTATTTTAAGAAAACCAATCGCTGAAGGAGTATCAGGGGGCTAATTTGGCAGTATTTATCGAGGATAGAACTGAACGGCTATCGGCTTTATTTGAGAAACACACGGACGAAAACTTTACGCCCTAGCATGCTGGCAACTCTGTCCCAAGCCTTGGTCTGCCCAAGCATCCCCTTATTTCAAAGCCAAACTAATATTTCAGACTTCCTGAAGTTCTGTTCGCCTTCCTCCATCCTAACCCAGCGACAGGGAGAAGGAGGAGGACATGTTTCGGCTGTAGCCGGGGTGATGGGGAGGGAGACTGATTGGGGGGGGGGGAATCCCAACCAACTTCAAGACTAGGACGACCACTCAACGGCTCCTTTTCCCTTTAAAATAAAAATATAAAAAAAAACACTTTTTAAAAAATGGTCTTATTTCAAAATGCACTAAAAAGTAAAAAATAAAAATGTAGAAAATAAATTTTAGATTGAAATTATCAAATTTAAGAGACCTTCTATTCCAAATTTATGAATATATTAAAGTTGAAAGTGAAAATGAATATTTGTTTACTTTATCTGTGCAATTCGTCGATGATTATGAGAAGAGAACGTATAATGGTACGTCTAATTGATCATCTAGTTGATCATCATGATTATAAGACCAGTGTACTCAAATTCAACTTAGTAAATTACTTTGCTCTCTGGTATTATAATCATGATGATCAACTAGCTGATCAATTAGACGTACGATTATACGTTCTTGCCTCATAATCAATGACGAATTGCACAGATAAAGTAAACAAATATTCATTTTCACTTTCAACTTTAATATATTTATAATTTTGGAATAGAAAGTCTCTTAACTTTGTAAATTTTAATCTAAAATTTATTTTCTACTTTTTAGTGCATTTTTATTTTTTACTTTTTAGTGCATTTTGAAATAATATCAGTTTAAAAAAAGTGTTTTTTATGTATTTTTATATATTTTCTTCACACTTTTATTATTTTAACAATCATTGAAATTTTCTTTAGCTTTTTTAACTTCCGTTACTACTCCTGTCTTAGATCAAAGTAAAAAATATTTAATTAAATTAAATCTGTATGCAAAATTTGGTAAAGATTGAATTACGGGAAAGGGGTTCAAAAGTTGGGTAATAGATATGCGATTAAACTCACGAAGCAAGTTGAAATAAGACCAGTAAAAAAGACACAAGCTTACGATATGCTACCGCGCTCGTAAATGCGTGTGGAGCGGCAAGATGCCGTCGCTCTCCTTATTCTGTATCCATCTCTCCTCTTATCTCCACCTCCCTCCCCCTTTCTGCCTTCTATCTTATTCTATTTGTAATTCACGCGCCCTCAGCGTCTGAGCTGAAAGACGACACGCCCCCTACCCAGCCTCCCCGCACTCCTTCGGGTATAGACACGCCTCCATCCGATTCGCTCCTCCGCATCCCCATCTTCCGCGTTCACAGAGCTGCTCTCCTCCTTCTTGAGACTTCTTGTCGTGTTACGGTCGGGAGGGCAACGATTCGACCCTCAGTTTTTCTTTTCCTTTTAGTGATTAATCTTGGTATTACGTAGAGCAAAAACACCTTTCTTGGAACCAGCATAGGTATTTCAAACATGTATATTTATTAATTTTGTAGCGTGTCAGTCAGTCAGTCATTCTGTATCCATTTTGTTTATTTATATCTCCAGTTTTGAGCTAGAGAAATGAGTTTTGGTGCATTAAATATTTAATATTTAATATAATTACAAAACGTAACAAGTAGGCAATCGCCTGGTGGTAACATTAACATAAACATAAGAAAATACACATGAAATTTTCAAAAAACTTCCAAATAAACCATAACAGAATCGAGGAACACTTATTTTTTAAAATTTTAACGTTAGCGGGAAAGATCTCAAAAATTACTTTAGGTAACCCATCCACTCCTTTATACCTCTATTCAAGAAAGATTGCTTAAAGATATCAGTTTTCTGCTTTCTACATTTAATTTTGTACCTGTGGTCATTTCTTCCTATGTAGCAGGGTGAGTCTAGCCTTTGATTTATTTCCTCCCAAGCCCGTTCTTTTGTAATTGCTTTGTATATCTCGCATAACCTGTTTATGTTCCTCCTTAATTTCAAAGGATTCCAACCCGGATACCCAAGTATGGCTGTGACACTGTCACACCTTTTGTGCCTGCCTAAAACATACCTGTGTATTCTCTGTCTGTATGATTTGGTAGTAGTTTTGGATTTTTAGCAGTTAGTAGTGCAAAGAAAAATGCAAATAACCGTGGTTTTTGAGAGTTTAAATTTAGTAAGATTCCGAGGACTTAAGTTTTTCGGGACTCCCAGGTTCACTTTTTCAGAGCGAGTCCATCTTTCTCGGGATTCCCGGGTCCACTTTCAGTGCGTTAGGGTCCCAGATACCCCCGACTGGTTTTCCACGGAGTCTTATCCTTCTCGGAACTCTCGGGTTCACTTAAATAGGTTACAATGCGATTGCTGTTTTGGAGAAGAAAAATTATTCTGAATGTTTTTTTTTCATTTTTGGGAAACATATACACTCATTTAGCCACATTTTTCCCTCTGCTTCCACTTGAGTAGTGAAAAAAAAGGAAAAGCATCAAGTTCACCTCAAGAGTACACCAGACAGAGACTGCCTGAAAAGCAGGCAGCAGGTCTGCTAGTTGCAAATAAGATTAGAAAAACCTCGTGCAAATGGGTTTTATCACGATTTTTACTTTTTACTTTATCGAGCAGAGGACCATGAAAAATGATAATTTGCAAATCATCTCTTAAAGATTCCCAAAATTGCCAGAGACATAATAGGAGTCTAAAGTTGAATATACGGGCAACCTTCCTATAACGGCCGTGACGTCATTTCAACCATCGCTTCTTCCCTCTTCTACCCATTACATTAAAAATATGCCTAAAAAAGGCTTTGGTGAAGATGTCCACTTCTGCCGAAAATACAACAGAATAGATTTAGAAAATAGTTTGAAAACATATCCGTCTTCACCGGGAATCGAACCACGGGCCTTTGATCGATGGATGAAATGACGTCAGAAGTCGTTTTGTGGAGACAGAAAAAAATGCAACTTTCTTCGATTATTTATTTGGTAATAAATGTTTCGGTTGGCCTTATTATTGGCCTTAATTGGCCTTAATTGGCAATATTAATGGCCTTAATGTTTCGAAACAACTCCGTAAATCTATATGAAAACCTTTGCAGATTTGATTTCCACGGTAATATCGAAAAATCATTCAAATGATAATGCCACAATGAAACTATATAGATATCAACTTCCTTTAAACATAAGGAAGCACCTTATCTCTATTTTAGTGTTTCCTAATCTTGATAACTGCATCTTGGTATTTTACGACCTTACTGTTGAACAGAATGTAAAATACAGGGATCATTAAATTCATTTTTAAGATTTATATTCAATCTCCAGCAGCATGGATGGCTTTCTACAAATTCCCGTCGAACGTACCTACAGAGGCCAAATTCCTCCACTCCCTCTTCTTCCATAAAAAGCAACCTCAACACCTCCTAAACATCTTCCCAGTCTCACCATCTACTCTAACAATAGTCACAAGATCCTCATCACAATATCTGTACTACCCAGGAAACAGCACTCAAAAGTCATTTCAAGTTACCGGTACAAACCTTTGGAACTCCCTACCTGATGGATAATAGAAACTGCAGTCCCTGAAGCAATTTAAAAACCGCATGTATAATATGTATTATTAGGCACACAAGTTTCGATTTTTCTCTCCATGTACATACATGTATCACCCAAACTTTATCTGTCACATTGTATGTTTTTTATTGTAAACATTGAATATTCCATTGTTGTTATATTGGAAACTTGACAAAATGTTTTGTAGTGAATTGCTGTACTGTAGGGACAATTTCCCAGCGCAAATTAATTATTTATCAATCTATCTTATCTATCTCAAGTGCGAAGTCAGAGGGTATAGAGTTGCACGGAAGTAATGATGGATTACCGAATGACCCAGTAATCGTTTGCGCACTTTCGTTTCGAAAAATAACCCAAGCCCTGTTTCTATCACAATGTAATAAAATAATCAAATTGACATATTAGGCAGAGCAAGGATTATAAAAAAGGAAAATATCATTGCTCACATTGAAGGAAAATGGATATGTTTTATGCTAATGACTTCGAACTTGCTGGATTTTCCCGACTTCCTTTCAAAGAATCTTCATGGGAAATAAAAGTTTGCTTAGATCGATCCAAATAACGCACTTAAGGAGTCGGGTCTTTTTGTGTGCGTATGGGGATATTACTGCAGTAAGGGAATGGAATGCTGGCATCAGCATCAAAAATGGATTATCTCCTTTAAACTCTGTGCAGTAATTTCATTCTGTTTGGTAACTTTCTTGCTTCGTCTACTCCCTTGCGCTTGTTGCGAGATTGCGCACTTACGAGATTAGACGCCACTGCGGGTACTAGTTTCCCATCTGCTAAATTCTAAATGTATGCTCTTCAACTTTGGAATAGCGATGGAATTAAAGCACTTCGAAACCTCTCTAATCCTAGTTTTCTCGTTGTTTAGTCTTGACTTGCATATAATTTTAAGGCACCATAAAATAATACTATATACGCTGTAGACGTTAAGAACGTTTGGTTGTTTCACTCAATTTAAGGGAATTCGACGAAACTTGCTGGAAGCATTAACTATGTTTTCCAAAAGCTACCTGAATTTTTTCAAAATTATTTACCGCAGATTTCTTAGGATATTTGATGTGGAAGTGGGCATGACATTTACATTGGTTCTTATGGGAACGCGAGGTGCGCGACTAGCTTTATTCATCGAAAAGAACGTTTTCTAGTTAAGAATAAGAAATAAAAAATTAATTTGAATCATCAATAGAATAATGTATTAAAATCATTTGAATTACTTCATTTTTATTATTTTTGTTTTTCTTATTCTTAACTAGAAAAAGGTTCTTTTTTGATGAATTAAGCTACTCGTACCTTGTGTTCCCATAAGAACCCATGTAATTTTTGTCCACTTCTCGATCAAATATCTTAATTAATCTGCAGTAGATAACTCTGAAAAAACTCAGGTAGATTTAAGACAACATAAGTAATTCTTCCAGCACGTAACGTCGTATTCTCTTAATTTGAGTGAAACCTCCGAACTTCCTTAACGACCATCGGTTAGTACCAGGCCCCTCGTCGTATACAAATAAACATAAATCATATGTGCACGGATTGAGAAGGAGGTGAATAGGTGAAACAAAATATCGAGTAATTAATTTCGACCTGATTATAATTGTAATTGCGGTTGATGCTGTTGTTTTTTTTTAGTTTTACTTATGGTGCACACTTGTGTAAATATGATCTTGAGAACACGCATTTGATTGTAGTGATAGCAACTATTTCTCCATCTGTCTTTTTGATTTCTGCCTTCTCAACCCTTTCATTGCAATGTAAATTAGACTGCTTAAAGCCTCCTCATCAGCTCAAGACTGGCTAGAATACCTTCAACAAAGTCTTTTATCGATCCCTTAATTAATCGCAGTATGTACATTTTTGCGAATATTGACTCTTTTAAGATTGGGCTTTCAGCTGCATAAATTATTTCATAGCGTGCGATAATGCGTACGATAATGAGCTGCTTGATATACTTCTGCATACGTCATGATAGTCGAGTTCTGCGAATAAAAGCATCTATATAGTATTTCTCGCGACAGCGTGTTCAGCATTGTCGCGATTCAACGATTTAAAGGGTCCATTCCGAATCAGTCGCAAGATCAAGCTGCCAAGTGGTTGTGAGGGGAAGGTGGGGGAGGGGCGGAGGCGAGTAAGGAAGAGGGGAGGAAGAATAAGGAAGTCGGAAGCTGAGAATAGATGTAAGATATGCGGTGGGAGGATGAGATGGTACGAGGTCGGTACGAATGGAACGGGAAAGCCATCCAAGACATCCTTGCTCGTCCCCTCGTGAAATGGAAATGTCGAGCGATCCGCACTGCGAATGGAGGCGAGGAATTTGTTCCCGGATATATAAGGGGTAGATAAAGAGAGGAAGGGGAGGAGGAAGAACATAAGAGGGAACGAGTAAAGGGGAGTGGGAAGGGGATGATACAGATGCAAGTCAGATCGGGAGGAGATGGTAGCGGAGACGCCAGGCAGACAGACAATGGCGGCAGGGAGAAGTGAATGGAACATTCCCGCAGAGAGTGGACGCAAAAGCTTCCTTCAATCCCCCCCAAGCCCCGCACCAACCTCTATCTTAACTCCTTCCTGATCGCTCCTTCCAAGTTTTGGAACTCCTTACCCTCCCACATCTAATCCTCCTCATCACTCCAATCATTAAGAAAAAACTATATTCTCATTTGAAAACACAACATTAAATTCGTGAAAATTTTGTTCATGCATTTTTATTAACTTAGTTTGATAAATTGGTTTTAAATTGAATATTAATTATATTAAAGTTTTGTACTTTTCTACACTTTTTATTTTTTTAAACACACTACGCGTTTCACCAATTTTATGGCATCGTCAGGTGTAGTAGTTTGTTTACATATATTATATTGTTGTCGTTGTTAGATACAGAATATTAACTTTAATTTTTAAGAAAAGTTTTAGACTGCCTTATATATCTTACGCGTAGAGTCACGTCACTCGTACTTGGCTGTTGATGTTTGCCTTTTTCCCTGCGCAAAACGCGTTTCTATGCATTAGCGAGGGAAGATAAGCCTGTCTGCCATAGCTGAGTACACATGAACGGGCCCTACCCACAATATTAAATTTGAAGAAGCCAAATTAATATCCGAGGCAAAAAGATATTTCCCCCCTGTTATACGGGAGGCCTTTAAGATAAGCGCAAATGAAGACTACTTCAATACGGAAGACGGCAATTCCCTCGCAAATGCATGGAAACCCGTTTTGCGCAGGAAAAAGTCTAACATCAACAGCCAAACACGAGTGACCTGACTCTACGGATAAGATATATAAAGCGGCCAAATGATTGCATCTGACGGAAGAAGCCGATTGCAACTCCGGCGATGCTGTCGTCCAAAGAAATGGAAGGCATGTGTCTTCACATCCATCAACCCGCCGAAGCCTACATTCCACAACATGTCGCCTGATACTTTCCTTTTGGTAACTATTGGTTCAACATCCCATGCCACTCACCCCTGTGACGGCTCGCAGGGTAGTATGAAGTTGTAAACGGGGTTTATTCCACGATGGAAGGATGTGGAGTGGGATGGGAGGGAGAGGGAAATCCCTTCCACCTCAAATCTCCTCCTTTTGTTCCAGTGTTGATCTGGCTCCCCGTGTTGACGGAATAACGACTCTTGACTCCTTCCCCTCACTCCGCCTAACCCCCTCTACCCCCACTCTCTACCCCCCCCTCCCACCTCCCCCACCAATCACAGACGCATTTACATCCGAGCAGAGTAGGCACATGTCCAAGAGATCTTGCTGGTTGTGGGGGCCACCGAGATGAAATTGTTATTTTAGAGCAAACATTTAATCTATCTTAATTCTCTAAAACAGGGGGTCTTCGAACTTAACCGTAACGAGGGCCACAACGGGTACTCAAACACTTTTTAAGTGGCCGTGGTAAAAAAATAAATAGGAAACTCTATACATGAGTTTTATCGAAATAAGAAAATTTTACCAATTAATTACAGAGCATTTGAAATTCAATTACCGTATATGATGATGACGAACGCTACCAGCAAATTCTCATATTTCCATCACAAAACCATCAATATGAATGAGGTAAATTCTTCACGGGTTTCCGTCCGAGTTATTGGCTTCATCTTCTCTCCTCTATTCGCCGAGAGAAAATAAAACCCTACATATCAATATGAAAGATATTACTGTGTTAGTGCTTTTAAAATTTTATGAAACTGAGGTTTAAATTTTGAAATGCTAATTACTTACAAGTATCGACCATCCAAGCAAAAATTATGCGGTGCATTATGCGTCGCAATTATGTGGGCCGGATAAAATAATCTTGCGGGTCAGATGTGACCTGCGGGCCGTACTTTGGAGACCACTGTTATAGAAAAACGTTTTTTTAATGATTTTGTATAAAGATGTTTCTTACATCCCAGTGGGGAAGTATTTGTCCAAAGGATGTTCAAAGAACGTTCAGTGAAGACTATGTAAACATTCAAAGATCATTCAAGAAGGACATTCAATGAACATTCAATGGGCAATCACAGATAGTGCAAAGAACATTCATTGGAATACTTCATAGAATTTTCAAAGAATGTTCAACGTAGATGAATTGCGGCAGAACTGTTTTTGAATTAATAACATATGAACCATGAAGGAATATTTAAAAAAAATAGTTCTCGTGAAATGATTCTCGATTCACATCGTATTACCTCTCCACTGACTTCCCTACTCTCTCAAATACAAAAATGATAATTTGCAATTAATCACTATGAATGTGCAATTACGTTACGTAATTTTAGTACGTTATAACGTCCTATCTTGTATCTTCCTAACGTCATTGTACCCATGTCGCATTATTAGGCACCCTACGATTCTACGCGCATTTTCTAGCACCCGATGTTAAAGTATCGACGTCAGCTGTGTCGCCCGACCTGGGTCGGTTTTTTGTCCCTCCAGCTCTTTAAGGCTTCTTGGACAAAGTATCGACGTACAGATAGTCGTATATACCTAGTCATTTCCGTGGATAAATGTAACTTCGAGAACTATAATTATTTAATGGCAATTCCTTGATAGTTTGAGGAAATACCATCATATCTCGATAACAGTTATTTGGCATTAATCAATTGAAACTTATAATGCCACATGGTACGAATATAAATGCAATATTACTGTGAATAAACAAAATCTTGAACTTGACATGGTTTGTTTGAAAGGTTTAAACATGTTCTTTAAATGTTCAACCAAGAAGCATTTTTTAATTATACTTCGTGAACTGGAAATGAACGATCTATGAACAGTCTCAAATGAATAGTTCATATTTGAACATTTAATGAACGGTCTATGAACAGTCTCAAATGAATAGTTCACACTTGATCATTCAATGAACGTTCTATGGTTGTATGCTTAGGATAAATCAGTGGTGGACTACTTTTGAATTAGTTCATGAATGTCTTCTGCATGGTCTTTCCCCACTGGGATAGCTACACTGGTTATACGTGCATGCATTTTTATTTTCCGCTGGTTTGAGATAATCGTGGAGTCAGTGCGGCTAGTCCATTGGATTTTGATGGTGGTAATGCTCCCCCATTTGAGTTCCACTGAGGAAGAGAGATCCCGACCGCATCAAAACATCTTCATTACAATTCTGGAGAGGAAGCGTCGTCCTCAACACGATGCCCAGGGCGATATTGCCGTTTTAAATAGGGTCTGCGTCTACCCTTCTTCCCCTCTCAGGGCGTTGTCCTCATTCGCTGTGTTGGTGCCGTCGTCGGCGCAGAAATACATGTGCAATCTCGAGTTTGGAGCTTTATGCTGGGTAAACTTGACGTTTCCTAATTCCACAAACAAGCGTTTCATCGGATTCTATTCTCAATTATTTCAAGTCTAATTGAATTAGGTAAAAGAGAAACGTTATACAGTCCGCGATTGAACTTTTTATTCAATACGGAAGAATTAAAATAACGTAGTTAACTCCACTTGTTTATCTATTTATTACCACGACCCGGGTTTCGACACTTTGTGTCATCCTTAGTTCAATCGTCTTGACAAAAAGTGTTGGAACCCGGATCGTGGTAATGAATATAATAAGTGGAGTTAACTACGTTATTTTAATTATTCCGTAATGGTCAAGTCTACAACCGTTTCCTTTCTATTCAATTTTCCGACAAAGGTTCCGACTTACACAGTCATAATCAAGGTATAATGGCATTTCAAAGCTCTTGATTATCACGGTGTCATTCGAAACCTCGGTCGGCAAATTAAATAAAATGTTAAATGAGAAGCAGTAACTTTGTAATTCCACATGTATTTGTTGGAAACGACCTAGGTTTCGACGTAGCACGTCATCATCAGGTGATGATGACGTGCTACGTCGAAAACTAGGTCGTTTCCAATAAATACATGTGGAATTACAAAGTTACTGCTTCTCATTCAATATGCTGAGCAAATTCCATAACGTTACGGCTGAGACAACGGAGTTTTAAATAAAATGTTTACCGTTAAGTAACGCCAAAGATAATTAATTCCACATTGAATTCTTCATCAGGATTGTGTACTTGCCATTCTGTGGGAGAAACGAGAAAATCCGATTCACACATTTTGAGTATCTCGTCGTTTCTCCTCATCCAATATGACGAAATTAATCCTTCATCCATTCAGAAATTCTTGAACAACGTAACATCTACTTATAGGAGAAAATAAAGTGAAAATATATGTTTCGCGCTTTCGTGTTCAATGAGCCGGGTTCGTTTCCCTGCGGTGGTGGAGATTCTGCTTTGGAATCCAGATTCCTACTTCAATGCTATGTGGGTAGTATATACTTCGACTGCATTATTTCATCCGTCGGATGTGAAGTTAAACTGTGGACCCTCTGGTGCCACCTATTTAGAGCATTCCAATGCGGACGCCTGTGTTCTCTCAACCCTAGTTCCAATATACCAAATTGTACTTGCATTACCAACCAATACATCTGCCCACAATGGCACAAATAACCACTCATTTGTCGGTAGCCTCCTTAGGTGAACCTACCAACTTATGCAATACACCTTTGATGTTTTTTTTGCAATTTAAAGCTTCTAGACTCGGTTGTCTCGGAAGTGGCTTCGTGGAATTTTCTTAAAACTGTAAATGAAAAGTATATATTTAGTTTATATTATATATATATATATATAGTTAAGTAGATTTATTAAAACATGATGATGACGAGATTCGTCAAAACCTAGGTCGTCTGGTTTTAACCCTTTAGCTTCAAGAATAATCGGAAAGCTCTCCACAGGCGTAAAAAATATTTTTCTAAATATTTGAGTAATTTTATTATTTATCACTTTTTATTTTTGGGAAAAATTGTTAAAAAAATTATGGCAAATATATTTTTTTGGAGTGTTGGCCTTATTCGTTTAAATAATCAACGCTCACGTGGACTTAGCCAACGTTTCGCCATTTTTATCGACATCTTCAGGGATAGAAGTTTTCAAAATATATAACAATTGAACAAAACCAGTACAAAAATGATAATGCAATAGCAACTTATTAACTTTGAATACCTTGTCCTTAAAAGCGTGAATCATGAACAGAATGATGTAGAAGGAACCAGAATGACATACATAATGAACAATTCTTCTGGTTGGTAACATAAAACATGTTGTTTATAGAACAGTGATCATGGATTATATAAGTGAATGATGTAGTTAGGTAAAGATAACTAACACAAGAAAACGCAAAGGCTGTATTTTAAATGTATTCAAACAGGGAATCGGGATTTGAGTAACTCTTTTATTTATTTTAGTTCACTTTCTCTCTCGGAGAGGGCAATGCTATGCACGAGAACTGTCCGGATTCATCCATCCTCGAGGACGCTTCTCGACACCTTACGACCTCTCCTTGCCACCTATCCTCGATTTCTTGCGTCCTTCCGAATTCGGACGCTGCTTAAAGCGTTGATTATTTAAAAGAAAAAGGCCAACACTCCAAAAAAAAATATATTTACTACAATTTTGTGGTCGATTGAAGAGAAGATTTTTTCCTATAAAAAAATTATAATGAGTAATTGTGATCTGATTTTATTTAAAAATAGGAATTGATGGACGTGTTTACTAAAAGACGAAAAAAGTTACAGCACTTATAGTGTCTAGGAGTATACTTCAAATCGCCGATAGACGATGGGAGCAGTTAATGGGTTAATAAATCTATGTGGAAAAACTAGGCTATACTTTTCATTTACAATGTATAGCTTCTCTGCTGATTCTGAACTTTCTGCGCCGACAGCTGCACTTATCCCTCATTCATTTGCCTCCGGCCTCAATGTCCTCTCCACTCCGCTTTCCTCATAACGCCCTCTTTCCGCCTCCATTGATTAAATCAACGTAATCAAAAATACACTCCCCCATCACTTCCTACTCCGCCTACGCTAGAGTTCTCCACTCTGCATTCCAACTCATAAATAGTTGACTCATTCTGAGAATGCAGCCTGGAGAGAACTCTTGTATGTTCCATACATCTACATCTACAAAATACCCTGCAAGCCACCTCAGGGGTGTGTGGCAGGGGGTGAGCAGTCACCAACATTCATTACACTATACCCTAAAGTTAGTGTAACTACGACTAATTATGCATTAGCATAGATCGCTAATGCTTGTCACGAGGTGAAGCCTCACAAGCATGCACTACTACACTACAGATATTATCACAATGGAGAGGGACCGCTAATATAAATCCATCTTGCAACCACACAAATGGACAGAGACTCAAGACTTATGTAGAAAACATACACGGCGTGCTGTTAGTACTAGGTAACAGATAAAGATTCAAGTATAAGGGAGTACTACTACTACTAAGAGCTACACTACCTATCGACAAACCTAGATAAAAGTCTCATTGGCAGCTGTTATGGTCCCTTATCGTTCGTGGGAAAAATGACATTTTAAATCTGTCCGTTCTGCAGTCTAGTTCTCTAATTTCATTACTTCCTACTCCGCATACGCTAGAGTTCTCCACTCTGCATTCCCAACTCTTCAAATAGTTGACTCATTCAGAAAATGCAGCCTGTAGAGTAGCCTTGTATGTTGAATAGAAGGGGTCTCCAAAGTACCGACCTCGGGTCACATCTGGCCCGCATTATGATTTTATCCTGCCTGCGGAAGAACCATGCAGATATGCACCGCATAATTATTTCTTGGATGGTCGCTACTTGTAAGTAACAAGCGTCTCAACAAAATTTAAATCTCAGTTTAATAAGGTTGTAAAAGTTCAAACACCGTAACATCATTCATATTAATAATTTTGAGATGAAAATAAGAGAATTTGTTGGCAGTATTCGCCGTTATCAATATACGATTATTTAATTCACATACTCTGTAATTAGTTGATTACAGAGTATGTTATAAAATAGTCCGATTTCGATAAAACTCATATCTATAGTTTCCTATCCATTCTTTTTGCCACTTCGCACTGAAAAGTGTCCAAGTACCCATTGTGGATTTCATTAATATAAGTTTGGAGACCTTAGTATTCAGAGAATGCCTTGTGGACGACTGGCACGTGTAACTCAGCGGTGCCCTCCCTGAGGAATTTTATATCCTCAAGAATGCGTGCCTACGGCATGGCATTACATGTTTGCTTCCGATTTGAGTTATTTTAGGCGCATATCGTTCTTCATAATGTTCCCGAGGGTATTATTTACACGCAAAAACTATCACTGTTTACGTATATCAAGTCGGACTTCATAATTTGTGGGGAAACTGGCACAAAAATCGTAAATTATTATACATATTTGGAACTTGTTTCAGTGTCCTCTTCGCCTGGGACGTTTGTGAGGGAAATTTGTACATTAAGTTTTTATTATGCGAGTAAATGACGTTAGATAAATATGAAGCATGGTATCAATGTTTTAATGGAATGCTTAAATTATCAATGTACGCCAAAATACCCTATTGAAAGTTATTCATGAAGTACGAAGTGAGGGATTTCCCTTGTTCACCTTTCGTTGCTAGACATATTTTATCGTTAATTTCGCCCATATTATGCCTCGTGCAGGCTACAAACTTATTTCTCAATTTAAAGCAAATTGGTACCAATACCCAGAGAGGTGAAATTGCAACAATAAACAATTATATATTTATTAAAAACCATCATAACTTACGAGGTGCTGCCGCACGAATGCTGACGCTGACATGAAAACGGGGTAATTGTTTACCGCACAACGCACCGTCGCAACGGCTCAAAACGACCACATGAAAACGTAGCTTCTACAAGTTGCAACTATGTAACAGATATCTGATGCAGCAAGAACCCAATTTTTACAATTAAAATACTTAATTCATGTCTTTCACGACTTAATGTCACTCCTTTCCCCATCATATTTTTAGTTTGCACCCTAACTGCCCTGCCACTGCCATACACCCATGTGGTGTCATCCCCTGCCCCCCTGCCCCTGGCACAGAATACCCCTGCCACACACCCTTTTGGTGGCTTGCAGGGTATTTTGTAGATATAGATGTACCTTTGTCTATTTTTCGTTCCTCTATCGATTATCGTCCAACGGATTTCTTTTTTCTTTCGTTTCTCACGAGAAATTGCTTTCACCACGGTAGGCTGTTTGAATCAGGAGGTGCAGATGAGAGTTACATTTAGTAACTACATACCTACGGGCGTTTGTGAACTCTATAGTAATTTCCGTCCTCCTTAGCATACTCACGAAAGGGCCTCGCAAGCACGAACCGTCGGTCGTCACCGTCTGAATGCTGTTAGTGCCAACGGAACGTGTTACACAGATCGGAGATAAATTCACAGTCATTTTTTTTAGGCTCTTTCGTTTATTTTTTCTCGAGGGAAGTTCGGCGTTGGTTTGAAAAAAAATTAACCTCGGAAACAGATGCGCCCCGGAATCCGACCAAATTCTTCCCCCGAGTTCGATGGGGAATAACAAATGGCCTGAAGGGAAGTGGGTGAAGGGTTTTAGGGTGAGGGAAAGAGGGTTAGGGAGGGAGGGGTCGACGAGGAGGAGGGGGGGTGGATTTTCGGAGGTAAGGGAGGAAGAGAGGCGCTTCTATCGGCCACAATGGGTACCACGCCCTCCCGATTCTATTTGTAATGCCACCCCCGCTTATTCACTTGGTACCCAAGGTGACATCACGTCACCAAAAACAATGCAAGCGCCCTTTCGTGCAAAAAATTATTCCATTCATGAACACGTGAGGTCTCCTTTGACCGAGAGACAGGTCGTCGCGAGGGTCTCAGACTGCTTGTTCTTATCAGACTCAGGCTTGATATTGTAGAATTTCGTCATTTAATGAAATGAAACAGAATTGCACTTTTCCACAAAATGTACTAAATAAAGCACAAGGCGTTTCAATTCACTTAGCCATCATCAGGTACATGACTGTTTCATTGCATAATCTTCGTCTTATGATTGGCTGACTTGTTCGATGATTTAAAATGGATCGGTTGCCTAATCTATTGTAAGGAGAGAATTCTCCTAACCACTATTTTTGTTCTGATATAAATAACTGATAAACAGAGCAAAAAATGCTTGAATTCCCGAAATAATATACCTACTTCTTGCCCTCAATTAGGAAGTTTAAGGTAACTGTAATCCCTAAAAAGTGATACATAATCAATATCGACAACTTCCACCAGGTCCATCCTCAAGCAGTCATATTTAATCCTAAAAAAGTTAGTTACAAATTTGTCTCAATTTTTCTAACGTGCATTTCATGCCGATAATTACATCAAGTAAGAAGAGAAATACCGGTCAACCAACCCTTAGATGGATCGAATGTACGTTTCTCCAGTTTAGGTGCCTTCTTAGCTGAGAAATATTTCTTCGTCATTCTGGTATAACCATAGATAGAGTGGATTACAGTAGGTAATAGGTACTCATTTCTTTGGCGAGCCGGCACTATGCATTATGCATTAGTGTATCATTACATTTTAAGGCTATCATAACACGGAATATTTCCATTCTACAAATCATAAAGGAAAAATTAAAAAAGGAATACAAGTGTATGGAGAAAGAATCAGCAATCAGCTTTGCTGATGACATAGCAATTCTTGCTGAGGAGAAAGAAGATCTGACGAGATTGCTGAACTTTATGGCAAAACTCATGAATAAATATAAATCAAATGGTATTTATTCTCGACCTCTTTTTATATTTGGTGCAAATGTCATGAGTTAAGGTCAAATATTTGACCTAAACTCATGAAATTTGCACCAAATAAATATAACCTGAAAATAATGCTAAGAAAACCAAGGTTATGGTTTGTGGAAGAAATGAGGACAGAACCACCGTTAAACTTGGGCAGCAAAAACTCGCAAAAGTGGAAGAATTTAGTTCTCTCTGAAGTAGGAACACCAGCAATAAAGACATTAAGAGCAGAAAAGCGCTAGCAAAGAGGGAATTCTACCTGAAGAAGAGTCTGCTGACAGATGTTAACACAATCCTGGAAGTAAGGAAGCACTTTATTAAAGCATATACGAAGTGTGATTAAAAAAAACGGGAATTTTCGTTTTTCTTAAAATTTCTTTTCTTCTCAATTTTTTTCCCTTCAAAGTAATCCCCCTTAGATGTAATACGCTTGTTCCAGCGGTTTTTCTAATCTTGGAAGCACTTCTGGAACTCACTTTTCGGTATAGAGTTCAGCTCCTTCAGCGATTCTGTTTTTATCTCATCAATGGTGGAAAAACGTCGTCCTTTCATGGTTCTCTTCAGTCTCGGGAATAGAAAGAAGTAACAGGGGGGCATGTCCGGCGAATACGGTGTCTGAGATAAAATGACGCTTTGTCAATTTACCAAAAAATCACGAGTAAGCAGTGAGGTGTGAGCGGGAGCATTATCGTGGAGCAATTTCCACGAGTTGTTCTGCCACAATTCTGGGCGTTTTCGTCGGATTGCTTCACGCCAACGGCGCATAACTTCCAGATATTATTCCTTATTTACCGTACAATCATGTGGCAGGAACTGGGAATTATTGAAAATCGGAATTATGAAGCCCGCGAAATTTAAAAATTCCCGTTATTTTTATATCACACCTCGTATTTTGGGCATGCTCTTACAAGACAGTGCAGCCTGGACAATAACAGCAGCAGAACAAAAGAGATTGGAAGCAATGCAAAAAATAATAAAGATTGAATGATTGGAGAGAATCAATGACAAAAAAGTCCCACGAAGAGTTGGTGAGGAAAAAAAAACATGATGAGCGCTTTTCGAAGAAGGATAGACTAACCTATTGGACATAATATGCGAAACAACAGCCTAGTGAAAATTATATTGGAAGAAGAAATAAATTGGAAGAACTGTAGACAATAATGGAGCAATTGGGGCATGACAGTGGAAGAAACAGCATGACTGGACATTCTGAGACATGACTACTTTTTGAAAATAACAATGGGAGGAGAAAGAATTGCCATGATAGATCAAAAAACAAATTAATCTGGACGTCTAAATGAAGACATGAAGAAATTACTGATAGCTTAAAGAAAAACTTGAGTGTTGCAGCAAAACAATCTTATCTTAGTCCAGTCATGTTGGATTGATAGCTACTGAACGTCGTTAAAAAGTGAGCTCGGAGGTAGATTATAGCTTCCTAAACACTTTTGAAATACAGCCTCTTCTTTTAGCCTTATCAATTGTTTTGTTTTAATTAGGGTCGGTTTTCTTGGATTCAAATCCTGTTGCTTACACCAAAATTCTTTAACTGCTCGAACGTGATCCTATAAAAATTTCTCAAGCAATTTTTTATGCTACTTTAGATGTTTTATGGTGTCTTGGTGAAGTCTGTTTGGGTTCTCCACCGAGTCACACTCTGTATTTATGCCTGTTGGAAAACCAGAATAGACTTTACCAACACCATACGCCGGGTGATATCATTCTTCAAGTTTAATGGTATTTTGCTATTTATTTGGAAATATTTTAGGATGAAAATTTGTTTTTTACCAGTGAATTTTATATAATTAGAAATTTTTATCCAAAGTTAATTAGTTAGGATTACAACTAAAGTGTTACAATATTCTCTGACCTCTGAATTTTTGAATGGTGTGATAAGTGCAAACAATTCATAAAATGGTTTTGTGAAATTTTGACATTAATTGCAGGGTGTGTATTTGTTCAGGAATGGTGATATGCGCTGTCGGATTATAATCGCCTTTGCTAGTAGTCAAGGATACTTAGTATGCCGAAGCTTATACGTTGCGCATAATGTCTCATATTCCGTATTATATATATATATATATATATATATATATATATATACATCCACTGTGGATTCGTGCGCTTCTACCACATTATTCGTCGGTAAGACGTTAATGCGTCGTTTACAAAGGCAGTATCAGTTTCATTTGTTATTTATTTTTTCAGTATGAACTCATACGAATCAATTAAAATTATTATATTACCCTACTGTGCGCTTTACTAAATCTGACAATCTAGAGAAATGTTAGCAGTGGCTTCCCCTGATTCCGCGTAAAATGACCACTCCAACATTTTTGGAATAGTTTCGAGAGATTTAGTTTGTAGAGGTGTTTTCAAATCACCTCATTAGAACACACGGTAATGTAGTTGACAGTAGTTTTGTCATAGATAACCGGATCAATTTCCAAAACTTGCTTTTTCAAATTACTGCTTTTAGTAATACCTTTATAATTTGAACCCTATTTTCCTTCCCAAACCCTATCGTAACTAATCTAAGGATCCATCTTGGCTCGTCACAATTGTATTTTAGTTCTCGCGGAATATGTTTGTCTACTATGTCGAAACGATTCGGAAAACACAACTTTTATACATCCTTAGCTTTCATGCTGTTTGCTTTGGCAGTGAATGTTGGTTCTTCTTTTTCCCCAGTTTTTCCCCGAATCCCTTGGAAATACCCGATCGTCTAAGAAACAGAAACGTGCCTTAATGCTTTTGTTTGACTTATCTTTTCCTCGATCTAAGCCCCCAGAATCCTCGCAAAAATAGCTTTAATGGTGCCACGGGGTGATCACTTGAACCTGCGCCTGCGATCATATCGGGTGGTGGCTGACTCCCTTGCTCCAATGAGCGTGGAATCGAGGCGGATGAAGAGTGCAGGCAATCCGAGCTGTGGGAAGTTCTAAATCGGGATTGCGGCCGCGTCACGCGCCTATGTGGTCAGGTGAAAGAGACTGCTGAGAAATGAACGCATCGCCACACTATCCGCGTTGCGATGAATTGGCACCCAACCACCTTCCTTCCTCTCCAGGCGGACACCAATCCTCCCCGGAAGAAGACCAAGGTTGGCAATCGTCGCGTACTGACGCCGATTGGCCTTAGTGGCATGTGCCTCGTCTACACTACAGGTGTACTTAAGTGCAGTATTTAAATGCAGGCGAGCGTCTACACTATGAATATACATATGGATCTAAATCTTCGGCACCACTGTACGGGCAAAGGTGTTGCTTAGCTTTCCGTAAAAGATAGGTCACGCTGCAGTCGTCATGGTTCCGCTTCTGTGTGTCAAATATGGCCAGTTTAATTGGGAGTCCGATTCCGGTACCTTTATTTCCAGTATCTTCATTTGAACTACGGCCTTTTCTTCGGCCTGGTTCGCTTGTGTGTGTCAAAAATGTCCAGTGTTAATAGGGAGGCCCATTCCGGTACCTTTATTTTCAGTATCTCCATTTGAATCACGGCCTTTCCTTATTAGAACCACCTTCTCTAGAGTGGCGGCGCTACATTCTGCTTGGTCCTGATTTTTCGGTGCATGCGGAATGTTTGGCAACACCCACTGGGGGCAAGTTTAGGATCCATATGTATATTAATGGTTGCAGTCGTCGCGTACCGACGCCGATTGGCCTTGGTGGGATGTGCATCGTCTACACTACAGGTGTACTTAAGTGAAGTATTTAAATGCGGGCGAGCGTCTACACCATGAATATAGAATACTGGATGGGAATCAATGGCCCGGATCTGTTGTCAAAAATTCTGCATGCTAGGCTACCGCGGCTGAGGCGATGGCAGCTCTGTAAATAAACGGGCATTTAGTAGAACTATTGGCGGCAGTTTAAACTGGCTACAGAGAGAGTACTAAGGGTTATGTTCATGATTAATCGTGTAAATGAATGAGTATTTCTATTGCAATTACATATTACCCACCTATTTTCTTACTGATCCAGCAATAAGAAAGGTAAGGGTATTTAACTGCCGTTGGACAAGCGGAAACCTATGTTCTTTATTCCTATGCTTGCCGTGTTACCTATCAAGAATCGGAGTCTGAGGTAATTTCACAATTTTTCTGGAGTCAAACCGAAGACTTAAGCCCGGTTGTCTAAACATATTCCCAAGTGGCATGTCGTTTCCTATTGTCCTCGCAAATATTATTGTTTCATATTACATATTAAGTGAGACATCCGTGGTTCTTTTAACCTATGTCAGCCGTTCATTTACATAGAAAATTTTAATTCCCACTGCGAGCTGGATTAAAGATGGTGGATTACATTAGTTAAGTGCGTGTCATTACCTGGGGTATAGCAACCTTGCACAACCTTAGTGACGCTTACGCTATCTACCAACTACCCACAGTTAGAAAATGGAACTTCAATAGGGTGCGGACTTTACCGACAACAACGCTTACGGGGGATTTACACGGGACAAGATGGCGAATTTCCATCCAGTACCTATATTCATGGACTACACACAGATATTATATCTACCTTATCGCTACCTAGTTTCAATGGAAATAAATTTGCATCGCGGAAACATTATGTGCCCGAGAATTAACATGAGACATTTCTAGACTCATGAAATTAGTGATCACTCTGACTTTGAAACTCTATCATCGGATTTAAACAACGTTCATGTGTGGAGCCAAGAGTGGGGACTCGAACTTAATCTGAGCAAATGCACGGCGATACATTTCTTGCGGAGGTCGTCCAACTATTCCCATGTATATGCTGTGGATGGTGTTAACATAAAGGCGACAGATGAAGTGAAGTATCTAGGAGTTACGATAACTTCGGACCTATCGTGGGGAGCACATATAAGAAATATTTGTGGCAGAGCTCTGAAGAAGCTAGGATTCGTCAAGCGTATTGTGGGAAGATTTTCGGATGAAAAAGTAAAAGAGAGGTGCTATTTCGCACTCGTCCGGCCACACCTTGAATATGCAGCGAGCATATGGGATCCGGTGCAGAAAGACTTAGTCCGGGAACTTAATAAAATACAAAGGAAAGCTGCGCGAAGCGTCAAAAACAGCTACGGGCGTACAGACAGCGTTACACAGATGTTAAACGAATTAGGCTGGGAGCCGCTAGAGACTCGGAGGCTGCGCGCTAGGCTTAGATTACTTGAACAATTGAGAATAGATATCTTTCCGAGCGACACGGAGAACATCCTATTAGAACCCCACTATATTTCCAGGTCCGACAGAAACGATAAATTAAGACAGATATTTTGCCGAACGGATAGGTATCATAATTCGTTTTTCCCCCGAACAATAAGGGACTATAATAAATGCAAGGCGTAATTTCATTAGAGCGTGTCCATTTTATATGTAAACGGCTGATGTCCTAATATCCCCCGCCACACGCCTATTGAGGCGGCTTGCGGGGTAATATGTAGATTTATATGTAGATGTAGACACGTATAATCACATAAACAAATGTAAAAGAATAATAAAACTTGCACAATAACTTAACTTCCATATAAGTGATGTAAACACATGTATGATGTGTATAATTATCGAAACTTCTCGACCTATCGATGACGAGACTTCGACCACCTCTACCAAGCATTGACGGTACACTATCGATATCATCCAAGTCTACTTAAATAGGGGTCCCCGGGTCCAATTAAGTGGTTCCGCTACTTTAGTGGTGAGAGGGCCTCTACATGGTGTTCTTAAGTGAAAGGTGCTCTTAAATGTATACTTATGTGGTCAGTGTAGACGAGGCAATAGGGTGAAACACCGTGTTTACCATCTTCCAAGCCCTAATCCAATCTCGCCTCTCTGAGGGATAGCTGGAGAAGTTATATGTGCCTATAATTATTGTATTGTAACCCTTTCTCAAAAAGAAAGTTCTTAACTAGCCATCTACCTCCTCCAACATGCTTATTAGGGACTACTCATTTAATAAAGTTTTATGATCCAAGTTCTCTACAAGGTGACTCAAAGGATAGGTACCGCATTACAGTTTGATTTCTTTTCCGATGGCGCTAAGCGTCTGAGTTAAAGGGTAAGTTCCTTCAAGCCCAACGTACACAAAGCATTTTTTTTTTATATTTCACGTTAACAAAACTAGAAACGAAATGAAATGACCAGCGTTTGCTTGCAAACGGTTATGCGCGCTAAATAACACATTTGGAGTAATAAACCACGAGCAGACATGCCTCCATGTTATACTGCTCAGCCCATTGATAAAAAAAGTTTGGTAAGAGCTCTTTCACCTTGATTGTGGGCAAGAAAGTAAGTTATGCTCTCCACGTACTACTTCTGGATCAGATCGCTGTAGCCTTGGGTCATCGCCATCCGTCCAAGTAATGAAGATTAAAGACGTTGACGGCAAGGCACGCAGAGCGGGAGACGTGGGGGAGGAAGGGCGCATTTTTTTGCATCTCCATTTGGTTTTTTCATCGAGCGTGGTCCACGACTCATACGGCTGTGTTCCCAGCGAACGCCGCCTCGGGGCGCCACCTTTAGTCCTCCCCCTCCGCCCCCCTCTATCTCCACCCCACCCCCCTCCTAAGCAGTTTCACAACAACCGCAGTTGCCTGTTCCACCTGTTCTGCCTCCCCCGCCCCCGAACACACGGCCACATTACCTCCCCCTCCATCTGCGCCACGCCCCTCCCCCCCCCCACCACCGCCTACTTTTTCCCCTCCCTTCCCCCATGGGCGTCTCGCGCGCAAATCTTTCCTCCCTTTCAAACTATTTTCCTCTCCTCAGCAAGGGGATCACAGCAGCAAGGGAATAACAGCAGCAAGGGCTGCGCGAAGCACAGTTTTCAGTGTTAAAGAAAAGAGAAGATGATTGCGATAACTGGGTGCATTTGTAATGAATTAATATTCCATTTTTAAACTCTTTGATGAGTTCCATAGGGTGTATTTCTAGCCCCCACTGGTTTTCACAACTTAATTTTATTGCTTCGAGGACTTTATATTGGCGTAAGTGAGTCGAAATTGATAGGTGGTATGATAATATTCCATTAAAAACTCTTTGTTGAGTTCCACAGGGTGTTTTCATAGCCCACCTGGTTTTCACCTCTTAATTTCATTGTTTCTAGGACTTCATAGTGGCGTCAGTGAGTCGAAATGGTAGGTATTATACGTTTGTAATGTAAACTTTTGTTCAGAAAAACCTTTTTTATCAGAAAAAGCACTTTCCTAAAAAATATTCGTCAAATTTTGGAACATATATTTTACGATAAATGTAGCATAACACTCAAAACATTCGTCCTTTCTATTTTCCACTATTTTTATTGCCGGATATGGTTTCGATATGAAACGTCATTACATAAGTATATTAAGTTAGGTTTGATGTTACGTTCTTCAACTCAAAATGGTATTCAAGTGAGTAGGTGGTGGGGGAGAATTAAAACGATAAAGTGAGGATTATGACGTCAAACCATTCTTGGGCAAGATTGTCGAAAAAAGGGGATAGTTGTGGTCTAAGGTTAAGCCATTCACCTTATGCACACTTCCTTAATTAACATCTTCCGATTGTCCGAGAACTTTTATTTATTATGTAGAAAAAGTTTTGTTTTTTACAGTTCACGACTATGGAAAAAATCGCTTGCGTCGAGCATCTGCAGGAACATCTCCGTATCTTGACTTCATACTGATAAATTTCACGGACGCGCGGAAAAAACGGTTCACAAACGCCAAGTTGGTGATAATTATCGTCGTTCGTATTTATATCGCAATATTTTTCGTGTAGAATTTTAAGGGTATGAAATGTGCGAAACTTCAATCTCCTACACATCCCGAAATTCCGGCTTTCCCTGTCACAGCTTTCTCTGTTTTACTTTGTCCACTCCTAATTTAACATATATGGTCCACAGCGTATCCTTCCCTTGACCTCTTCTCCTCACAACCCAACGTATTCAAATTATTCATAAAACGGCACTTGGATAATGGAACCCCAATTATTGAGTTAATTTTTTTTGTTTTAAATCATTCTTCATGTTATTCTTTATTGTTGTTCTATGTTTATTTTTTTACATAGACCAATGTAATTAACCATTGTGCCGTTTTTGGTTTTGTGAGATAATAAATAAATGTGTCAATTTAGCGTCGGCATACTGTGATACAGTGTTGCCGGTTCGCTGTCGCCCCGCTCCCGTTTTCGAAGGCACTCGTCTCTCTTCCACATCTCTCTTCACCTAGCAGCATCGTCAGCCGTTGCTAGGCACCCGAACCGCCCTCAAAGACGAAAGCAAACACAATTATCCCGCCGTCTCCATCAACTGAATCCACTATTTACACTCGGGAGCTAAGAGAGTATATTTTTTCTCTCCCTCTCTTTCTCGTTGAGTTCAAATGCGAAATTTTTTTTTTCACGACGTCGCGAGAGTGGTCTAGGAATTTTTTCTCAATTGTGCTCCAGATATGTTGGTTTCTTAGCTGTGGGGGGGATCTTTCTCTATCTCTTTCTAATCAATCTCATTCCCCGAAAACATTTTGCTGTTGGGGGAAGGGGGAGGTCTTCTACCAGAAGGGGGGTTATTTTTTAATCTCACTTTAGTGAGAATACGTCATAAAATACGGAAAATCACGTCATTTTTCGCAGTTCCACTCCACCACCCCGGCGGCATGACTTATCTTCGGCTCTCCAGTGGTGAGCTGCAGGTTTTTTATTTTACTACTCACCCGCTCTTTTCGACTCTTGATGTTCGTATCTTTCGACTCTCGATCCGTTTCATTTGCCTCCACTCATTATTAGTTCCATCTCACCTGTCGTAAGGAATTTGAAATGGAGCCACCATCGGACCTTGGCCGATCGTGATCCGATCATTAAGAGAGTGAAACGGATCTCCCGCCTTCCCGCAAAAGAGTCATTAAGGTGATTCCTTCGTGACTGTCAAATCTACGACCGTGTCCTTGACTGTGTGAGTCAAAAAAATACTCCATTGTAACTTATTATTAAATTGGTTTAAAAAATCCTGCTTTCGCTGATAACGTGCGGTTAGCTCTAAAAAACCAAAAGTATTGTGGAAAATTAGCAGATCATTCCACGAATATATTTTTAACGAACAATTTTGTGTAGTAATAGACGCCATCTGCAGTACCATTTATATGGAGTTACCAAGTTTTGACTTGAATTATCGCAGTAATTACCTAATTACCCATTAAAAAACGTGGTAGGATGTTTTTTATTCAATTTCCCGGGAGTTTTCGCTCCCTGTAAACAATTTTTCGTGAAAATGGTATTTAAAATAGGGAGGAAAATATTATTTTTCCCCGTTTTTATCCCATTCACGCTTTTTAACACCATGTAAATTCAAGCTCAATTTGCAAAAAATATAACAATAATAATTTTTATTACTCCAAATTAATTACAAACAAAGACATATATCAAAATGTAAGGAGCTTTAGGTAACCTAAAAGGCGGACCTGTGTTAAGGTTACCATCATTATATTAATAATCTTCCATGCATTGGTTTATAAATAGTGGAAAATAGGACATGTACCAACATTAACAAAAAATAATATCTTTGAAAAAATATATTATTATAATTATCAAATTTGATTGAACAAAGTATTTCTTCAATTTTAGGATAATTAAACAGCCAAATTTTTACATTTTTTAGAAAAATATAAATATTTATCACCCTTTTGTACTCAGATGGTAATAAGTTCAGACGTGTGATGACCGTTTCCGTTAATACGGGAACGGTACTTATCACTCCAGCTCTAAAAGGCTCCTAAGATAGGTAATAAGTTGTAGATCAAACACAGTTCTGATCGCGCCGATGGCGCGTAGATTATACCGTTCCGGTGAGTGCGAGACTCACCCCTACCGGTCAATTGACAAGTGGCGCACTTGACATGGG
Organism: Pyrrhosoma nymphula; assembly: GCA_963573305.1. Classification (NCBI taxonomy): domain Eukaryota; kingdom Metazoa; phylum Arthropoda; class Insecta; order Odonata; family Coenagrionidae; genus Pyrrhosoma; species Pyrrhosoma nymphula. The sequence continues at coordinate 14,595,756 of OY754327.1, forward strand.
AAGAGTGTGATGTCGTGTTTGTGTGAAAGAGGAAATATAATAACTTGTAGTAATATTGTAAATACACCGCAGGAAATATGAAATGCAGGCTAATAGATTACATAATATGACAATGAACAATATATCAGGCAGCCTCACAACAAAGCAAGAGAGTGAGGCATGAAACCATGAAGAAGAACAATAATTTGTCATTAAACTATTTTTATTTTATAGCATATATAGGAATACATTATTTGGACTTTTGACCCAATGTATATGAAACTTTTTCTAGAATATAGCGTGTGAAAGGTAAAATTTAGTTGTTCATATCAGATATTAGAGGATATGTTTTTCTATGTGTGTGTACAAAATATGAATAAGATGACATTTAATTCTTCTCATGGTGGAACCACCTTAAAAAAGAAAGATTAGGAAATAACCCCCCAGGTGGGGTAAATCAATTGGACCGCGCTGCAGTGGTAACTCCATCTGGTGCAATCAAGCGCGCGCCGCACCCCCAGTCTGTGATTCAGTCTCTTTCCCTCTGCTCTTTTTCCTCCCGTGCCCCAGATTCCCTCGCCCGCCTCCCCCCCCCGCCCAATGCCCCTCCCCCCTCCCCCGACCCCTTTCCTCTCTTTGCAGCCCTCGTGCTATTTTCCGGATGCGATCTTCTCCCCGGAGTGGAGGAAGAGGAGGAGTAGGAGGCTGGGAGAATTCGAGGAATGCCTCCATGAACGGGGAATGACAGGCAACAGAGGTAGAAGCATCATCATCATATCGATGTTTGAAATATTTGGAAAATTGAAGGTTACCGTCGATGAAATGGAAAAAAAGTATATTCTGAAGATATCTTTGGTGCGTCAATTATTTCTCGAGGAATACCTACTCGTTTCCATGGTACAGGGAAACGGTAATAAAATCCTAACGATCTCTACGTTGAAAAAATTCTGAACTTCCTTTTGCTCTTCAGATTATACATTTCCATGGTTACATTTTTCACTTTATTCCTTCAAGATTGAGGGACTCGGAATTTTAGAACAACTGCCGTGAATCGCGGAGAGAGGATAATAAGAACTTAGAGGTAGCAATTTCCACAGATAAATATTTTAATTTGACCCGGGTTTCGATGCAGTGCATCATCATCAGGTAATTAAAAATACTTATCTGTGGAATCAATATTTATCTGCTGAATTAAAATATTTATCTGTGGAAAATTTCTACCTCTAAGTTCTTATTATGTTCATAATCCACAACATCTCGCCTGATTCCTCCCTTTTTGAGAGAGGATGAATATTAATCGCACAAGGTTAGATACATACGTAAAGGAAAACTTGAGATTTAGATAATTCAGTGAAGCTTGAACTTCTGTAATGGAAAGAGTCATGAAAGTGTCATGTCGCCTTTATCTCCATACAAATTTCTCGCCAGTGACTGTTGGGTACATTTTTACTCGAGAGATAGTTTGTATACTTTATTCTCGCTCCAACACTTTGGAAGATAACTTCTCCACAAAAATTTATCAACGTGCTTTTCCGATCTATCCCACATTTTACTAAACAACGATTTGATTCTTTATTACACTTGCAGTTATGAGGCATTAGGGAGAAATTGAGACTTAAAAAGTTTCCTCTTATTTTTATTTCGGGGGGAACATCGGCGAGTGTTCATCCAAGCTATAATAAGGATGGGCTGAAAACGGGCGCGCGCCTTCAGGGGGATATTGCGAGGGGCGGCGTCAAGATCCATGGAAGATATCCATTCTCATTAATTCCCAAAGCCAACACTCGCTACCGTCCGATCTTCCCACGCCCGCCCCCGCATCGTCTCCGCTCCCTTCTATATGGATGAGAGAGAGGAGCGGCATTTTCCGGGCCAGGGGGCACCACCCGAGATCCCCGCACCACAAATCATGTCGCCAGATTATCTTCCACGCCACCCCTCTCTTCCCGCATCCTCACTCCCGTCTTAAGAGCATCTTTCCCTAATATTAATCGATTCTCTTTTCTCCCGCTCTGTAGGGACCCCTGTTCCCCCTATCCCTCTGGGGATTTTCCCACCGCCTTCTCCTCACCCCTTTTCTCCCCCCACGGTGCACAACTCCGTCAGCCAGTCGAGTGTCCTCGCCGCGTCGCGTAGAGCAGGACACCACTCGTCCCACGCACCACCTTAAACTCTTGCCCCAAGAGAGAGTGAAAGATAGATGGTGCGTCCCTTTTAAAATGGCAATGATGCCCTGCGTTCCCCCCTCCCTTTCCAAAATGACGGGAAATTCTAAACCCTCAAGGGAGAATAAATTTTCATTAAAAGCTTTTATCTTACTTTTTTCCCTCCAAAAGCTCGAAAAAAGGTTTTCAAAAATTATGGCTTCTTTGCGCTTCTGTGATAACCGTTCTCTCTCGACATAACGAGAATGTATCAAGAGGAGAGTCTACTGTGAATACATATGTTGACATGAAGCTCTTAAAGTATGAAAGTCATAAGTAATATTTACGTGCTTCTCTACAACGGCATCAACATATTTTCGTACTCAAAATCATCAAAACGTTTCCCTGCAAATCTTTAATTTTCAAATAAATTTTGTGAATTTTCAAATTTAGGGACCATAATTACTTTTACTGTAACCATATCATACGATGGTAAATGCCATAATATTCTCATTTATGTCTGTACTGTAAAGTAAAATATTTTATTGCTGCAACTTTCACTACATTGCATCACCACCTTTGCTGTGTACCCACAATCTGAAAAATGATCATAAAATGATACTTGTAAACATTGAGCAACATATAATTATTCTATCAGGAAATAGTGAATTAGCTCTAGTTTCAAGAAGTAAGGTCTTGTAGGAATTATAACCTATAAATTCCATGCAGCGTATCAATCAGAATTGTTGGTTGCAACTACGAGGAAGCGGTGGACTCTCTGGCTGTTTTATGTGTTTATTTTAGAAGATGCATTGCTGGAGCAAATTGTAAGCAGCAGAGAGGAGAAGATTGTTGATCACATATTAGGGTTGGTATTACCTAAATTGGGACGAAAGGTTCACATCCCGCCCTACGGAAATAGTTTATTGTAAAATACTCATCTTAGCATAAGGTGCATAATGGTTTGCAACCAGAAGCGTTTATATTAGGATCTATTGAAAATTCAAGATATTAATGGATATTGAGATGAAATGCTGCATTAGGTAACGAATTTGAAGGAGCCTTTAAAAAACTGTGAAGTCCATGGAGATTTGTGGTCTTGAACTTCGACAACTATTCATGATCCTTCCGAGGAATGCCCTTTTCACAACCATTCCTACAAGCACTAATGATATGAACATCAACATTCAGCTACAATTTCAGAAAATACTTTCTCAGAAATATTTTGTTTCCTGCATGTCTTTTCCATTATTTTCTTTTGACTGTATTAAAATAAAACTTGCAAGTAGTGGTTTATTTTTTCAGAAAAATTAATTTGTGTTTCTTTTTAAATTTGTATTTCCCTCTTATATATTTTATCCAGGGATATATACTTCGGTGGAATATTTATTCCCGATCAAGAACCCGCCTTAGAGGGATGAGGATACCTTACAGCAGAACTTCTGCTCTCTCTCCACTGACTGCAAATCGAATGAAGAAAGTGACATCGAAGGGTGAGTGTTTTTTTTATTTCTGCGAGTGAGGAGGAGTTATCTTATCCGTTTCTCGTGAGGCTCATGGCCTCCGTCCCTAAATCAAGATTCCCCGAGCGCACACGGTCGGCTTGATGGCTTCCCGTGTTGGGAATGCTCCTTCAATTCTTTATCTTGTTATGTTACAACTGAAAGATTTTATAACCCCGGAGGCACCACTGGGGTGTATTTTATTTTAGGGGGAATTTATTATTTTTTTCCTCGGCCTTCTCCGGACATGATTTCCCTCTCGGATTCGATGCGCGCAGAGGGTGTGGCGCATGGCAAAGAGGGTAGGGGGGGAGGGGGGTAGTAACTCTCCCCCATTCTCTCTCCTCCCCCTCCCCCCCTTAAACACCCCTTTTGTGGCATTTGGACTCGGCCCATTGAAAACTTTTGCGGTCGGATTTAAAGCTCACTTTGTTTCAACTTCCCCCTCAGCTCTCCGTCACGTTTCCGAACTTCGTTTTTCGAATCACTTGAAGTTCTTCCCCTCGGATCTCTTTTTCCAGTCTTCCCGATGTTTTCCCTTCCCGCCGTTTTCGCTTCCTTTCTTCCCCCCTCCCTCTCCTAATCCTCCCCCCCACCTTCTTATGGCCATTGCACAACCGCCATCCCCCTCACAAAAGCCACGCCCTCCACCCCGTCTTAACCGATTCAGCATAACCAACCCCCCCCTTTGTACCCATCTTTTCTCTCTCTCTCTCATCTCCTCCCTCCCACACATCCCCCTGCTCACTGCTCCCCCCTCATCCCCCTGCTCCCTTCATCCCCCATGCTCACTCCATCCTAAAGGACGGAAAAAAAGATGAGACGCGAACTTTTTTCGACTTTCTTCGAAAGGGACGACGGAATTCGTTTATTCCTCGCCTCTTTCAACCATCCCTTAGTTCACAGAATCTGCCCCGGGAAAAATGGAGCATCTTTCGCCGCTGGGGGGGCTCAGCATTTTCCTTTATTTAATCCCTTTGATAATGGGAGGTAGTCAGCGAGACTTATGTTTGCCTTGAAGGGATTTCCACCTGGGTCCCTGGAGAGGAAGTCGCACTCTTGTGTGCGGAACACACCCCATGGGGTTAAAAAAATATCCCACTCATTTTTGACTTTTCCTGTCGCAATCATTAGAGGTAAATCACGATGTATATTTGTAATTTGAATAAGAGCGTTGGCTTATTCTTCTAGAATTTCTATCTCCCCAGCGATAGCTGTGCGATAAGAACTGAGGGGTTTTCTTCTTAATTATTAAGTAATTTTATTTTCACTGCTCTTCATTTGGTAGTTTGCCGGGAATGTTGTCATATATTTCACTTTTTGAGAAACATAATAATGCATGAAGTATGCCTGAACATGTTGCTCACGGGCTAAATCGTGCCGACATTTATAATAATTTAATATCTATTGATATAACGAACCATTTTTCAATAAAAAACGACAGTAAATACAAAATAAACGCAATAATTGCTGAAGGAGACGTTTGGTTTAATGCTTAGAAGACAGATTTTATATTGCAGCATTCATCGATGTACGACCAGGCGTTGGTCAGTCGGTCATCGAAAGGATTGCAAACTTTAGTTGATGCACTGGAAATGCAGTGCGAGAAATACGGAATGAAGATAAATAATAAGAAAACAAAAGTAATGAGATTCTCTCGGACACAGAAAGCGAAGCTGGTGATAAGAGTAGGAAGTCACAAACTGGAGCAAGTAGAACAATTTAATTACTTGGGTAGTACGCTAGAAGAAACAGGGCATAGTAGCAAAGACATTAGGAGGAGAATAGCGCTAGCGAAGGCAGCGTTCAATAATAGAAGGGAGCTGATGACGGGGACCTTAAGTAAGGATGTAAAAAAGAGGTTAGTGAAGAGCTTGATATGGAGTGTGGCGTTGTATGGGGCGGAAACGTGGACCTTGAGAAAGGAAGACGAAAATAGGCTGAAGGCTTTCGAGATGTGGGTGTGGAGGAGGATGGAGAAGGTGCGTTGGACGGAAAGGAAGACAAATGAGAAAGTGCTTGACATGGTGGGCGAGGAGAGGAAACTTATAGATGAGATTAGGGGAAGATAGGGTAGGTGGCTGGAAGGGGTAATGAGGGACGATGGTTTGCTGAAGGCCGTGATAGAGGGTAGGATGTTTGGTAAGGGGAAGGAAGAGAATAGGTTTTAGGGACGGGATGAAGAAAGGTAGGACTTATGCTGAGATGAAGGAAGAAATACTAGAGGTAGAAAGGGCATGGCACGTGTAAGAGTTCGTTGGATATTTTCTGACTTTCATCACAACCTACCTCTAACCGGTAGATTACTGTACTGAACTGAACTGTATAATGTCGGGATAGCTTATTTTCCTGTTGCCTTCGCTTTTTCACTCCTGCCGGCACAGGGATGGAATCCAAAACGGAGTGGATTAAGATATAGAGAGGAGATTTGCAGGAGTTAGATAATTAATCGAACGGATTATTGAGGTGACCTGGATAAAGGGGAACGGACAGCGCAAGCATCGCCCTTCCCAAAGGATATGTGGTACACGGGTCCTCTAAGCAGGGACCAACCCCCTCCCCGGGTCTGCAGGCTCTCGCCTATACCCCATGTTCAGGGAAGTCTGCGGGAATAGGAAGGAAAAAAGGATAGGGGCATAGGGTTCGAGAGTGGGTAGCTTTGGGACCCTAGTGCCATTAATAGGCAAAAGGGCTTAAACCGAAACGTGAAACAACCATTTTGTATATTGCGTTAGCTACGACTCATCCTATGAGTATGGAAGAATCAGAGTGGCCACCCGTCGTCCAGCCGGGCCGCAGTGTTCCCTAAGGACACTCCGCGAGACGTATGGTGAGATGAGTTGAGGCGCCGGCGTCTTCATCCTGACCGCTGCCACCTCTTTGTTGCGTCCACCTCGCATCGCCTGTCCTCGGCGGCAGTCTGAGGGACCGGCCAAAAGGGTGAGCGAAGGTGTACGACTCGAACCCTTGAAAGGGACGGGTGTGGATCACGAAGGCGCTAGGAATCGCAGCTGAACTAGAATGTCTAACCGCCATTTTAATCGGATTGCTTGTTCTCTAGCGATATCTCTGTTCAATTATCAATTTGTGAGTGAGCACTCGATATTATTATTTTTAAAATGGGATAGTCCTTATTCTGCTTCTGTTTTATTCTCTTATTATTAAAACAAAAGAAATACTAACCAATTTTCCAATCAATACGATTGCACAAATGATGTTACACGCAGTCGCGCGCACGGGTGCGAAGAAATATACACCAACGACGGTGAAATTCGCCATGAAAAAAAATTATTTGACTTGACCGGGGTCCGAACCCGTATCTCCGAATTAACTCACTTGACCGGCAATTGGGAGATTCGGGCTTGGATCCCTGTCAATTCAAATGATTTTTTTTCATGACGAATTTCACCGTCTTTGGTGCATAAATATTAAACAGTTTTCGCTGTTCTCTCGTCAGGGATTTTTTGCTTCATTAGCCAATGCAGCCAGCCCTGGCTCAGACAATGTCTACCTATGTCCCAATTTTATTGGATTTGTTTATTCAACGTAGAAACTCTCACGATCTTCACCTTTCAACTATAAGGGCCAGTGCTACTGGATTCACTCCCCTCTGACTTTCTTAGTTCGTCCGTTCCGACTGTTGGGTTAGCGGCCCGTAACTTGGGCCGCCATCACAATACGGGCTCCTACGGGCAATAGATTGGTGAGCTGGAAAAGCCAGTATCTTTCTTTTAACACAATCGGATATGTCAACGCAGCCTTTGTGTGATAGAGCACAGTGTTCTCCTCGGCGTGATATAGAAGATAAAGTTTACTTTCCAAATTGATATCGACCTAGTATCAATAAATCGTATGACGCATTTCTTGACGAATCTTTTTGCATCGGTACGCAAATTGTGTCGTTTAATACCCCTGTTTCATCAAATATGAGATGTTCGTAGTACTAAATAAGATTGGATAAAATTTGCGTTTACATATATCACAATAAGGAACTCAAAGCCCCTCAATCTTCTTCTGTTATTTAGAATTACTTACGCTAAAATAAGTACGAAATAAATCATCAGTTTTTATCACGGATTCCTTAATTAAAATTTAGGGAAACTTTTGGAATGTTTTGGCAAATTCTATGTGATTTAGATAAAGTCATGCATGTGGTTAAGAAATAAAGTTATATTTAAACCCTTGAATTCCAGTTTGATTAATATTGGAAGTGTTTTATTTACCAGGGAACTACTTAATTTTAATAGGATTTTTAAACAAGTACCAAGATTACTGCAATTTCCGTTAATATGCAAGTGGAAAGTAATTGGATGATTAAAGTTGTGGCAATACTTTTTTACCTAATATTGTGACTTTTTTTCTGTGAATTAAATCAGTAATAGCTTTGTCTGCAAAATAATATTAAATTTAAAACTAAAAAAATTAATTTTTAAAATATTAATTTCCGGCCGCACTTATGAAGACAGTTAAAGTGGTTCCACCGTAAAATGACTTAAATGTCATTTTATTTATATTCTGTCTACTTGTAGAAAAACCTGTCCTCTATTTGATATGAACAACAAAATAATACCTTTCCACGCTATTTTATTCTATAATTGAACTTGAAATTACAAGGTGTTCAATGGGAGAATTAGAGAAACACGGGGAAAAATAGTATTTTTCCATAAAATACAAATACCATTTTCGTGAAAAACTGTCTCTAAGAAGAAAATAATCCAGAGAAATTTAATAAAAATAAAATACAGGAATCTTACCACCTTATTGTTTTAGTTATTAGGAAATTACTGCCGTAATTTAAGCCAAAATGGGGCAATTCGTAGGAAGTAACGCTGCAGTCGGCTCCTATCGTTGGAAAAAAGTGCTCATTTAAAATACATTCGTGGAATAATCTGCATATTTTGTACCTTACTTTTGGTTTTCTGTAGGTAACGCATTTTATCAGTGAAAGCAGGATTTTTTGGACAAAATATAAAAATTGTGGAATTTAGTATTTGTTTTGACTCACATAGTCGCGGCGGAACCTCCTTATAGTTTACTCGCCCACCCCTTAAATATCACTCCCCGCATGTTTTTTGGGCCCTTAATCTGTTGACAAGTTATCTTTGTTGTTGTCGTCCAGACGCGAAGTCCCGTTCTACGAGGCTGTTGTAATGTTTTTTCTTCTCTCGGCTCAAGAGAGGGAATTAAGGAGTCGTTGGCTCGCACGTCCAAGTCCTAGTCTTCATTGCCTTCCTTCCTGATGCCTCATGCGTCGCTTATCTGTTAACGCACGCGTGAGACCCGTAATCACATATTCCGTCACCGACGGCGACTCGTTTGCGCTGCCGGGTAATTATTCCACCGGCACTATAAGCTCACACCTTTATCCTCTTCCATTGAAAAAGAGTGAGCGAGAAAGCCAAAAAAGATAACACCTGGAATGTCTAATTTTTATCAGCCGGAGAAAAAAAATGAATAAAGAAATCCGCACGCGGGAGTGCGGTGGCACACATCCGATTAAGCGATGCCCATTAGGGCGGGAAGGCGGCCGAATGCAGCGCCGCCACCAGTGCCATAGCGACACAAAAAATAAACAGTTGAACCTTTCCACCCCTCTCGCTTCTCTAAAAAAAAACAAAGGTCTACTCATTTTCACGGCAGCGAAGAAGAAAAAGAAATACCTGTCTCTTCCCCCTTCGTAAAATGGACATAATAAAAACCTCGTTAATTAGTCAAACAAATTTCCCTTGCTCGGCATCCATAATAAAAACAAAAGACGAGAGAATAAAAATAAAACGGAGAAAAAATATAACACGAGAGGGGGTTGGAGCGGGTTTGTGTGTGCATTTATGAATCAAATTAGGGTCGGTGGCGACGGAGGGGGTGGTATTTTGGGGGTGGGTTGAGGCGTTCGACGGCTGTCGGTTGGCCCTGGGGGGCGATGGGCGAAGGAAGATCGAGTTGCGGTCCGCGCTTCGCAGTTGTCTCCTCTCATCCCACCGTTCACTCCTCCCCCCCCCATCCCCCTCTGTCCCTCTCCTAATTGCTAATTACTCATTTAATCGCCCCACAACAGGGCAGGTGCCACTCTCACACGCGTGCCTTCGTGGTGGGCACGCCTTACGTGAGGTGACCTCCGCGCGTTTAAAATATCAATTCTCTTACTTCGCTTCCCGCTTCGCTTTTTTTATAAATTGACCCTCTCCTAAAAAAATTACCAATTACCCTTTTTTTTAATCGTCCTCGGAAAGGCGTTGTACACATTTTATGAGACGGAGGCATAAAAAAAGCAAACTCAGGCTGCGAGAATGTTCAGATTTTCCCATAAAGGAGTTTGTTTGCTGGTCATTTTGGGAGAATACCGACGATTTAGTTAATTTGCAACGGTAAGAATGGGTGGTTAGGTTGAATAGATTATTTGGAAATTGTCGAGTGGAGTAAAGGCTCATTCACAACAGCTTAACTCGGTGTAACTTGGCTTATTCTCTCTCCAAAGGTGAACCAGTCCGCAAAATTTCTAACCAATCACTGCACACCCCTGTGAAATTTGATCTTACAATCGATTAATGAGGCCTATCGATAGTTTGAGTTTTGAGAGTTGTAGTCAGCTCCCCCAAAACAGCTCAGTTGAGGTGTAGTATATATTGTAAATAGTGCGTTGAACTATGGAAGTATTAAAATGGAAAAAAATTAAATATTAATCCAAATTCTCAATGGAAGCAGAGGAAATAGAGGAAATAGAAATCCACTGGGAGAAATTTCTTATCTCGTGAATACTTGTTTGTTGCCCAAGGCTAAAAGTCCTAGTCTAGGGATTCTATTTCCTCTGCTTGTATTGACAATTTGAATTAATCTATACTTTAGTTTAGTTGTCAATTGCTCTCTCCTTTAACTAAATTAGAATGGAAGGTTTTTTTTCGTGCGTTTGAGGGTTATTTCGCACTGAATAGATTAACTTCTCAGCATCCACTTTCACTTAAACGTATCCACAGTTTGTATCCACAGAATCGTATTCACAGCTAAACCACGTTTTCAATACAGGCTGTTCGAGGAGAGGCGATTTTCCTGAAATTGCAAGCTTTTTTTTTAATCTGATAGATTACGGGTGTGCGCTCTAAAAGGGAGAATATGGAAAAAATTACGAATTCCTAACACCTAGATTTTGTCAAAAAACTAACGGTGTGTCGCTTGTATGTGTCCTCAAGTATTTATAAAAATAAATATATTACACATCGCAGTATTTTTTTCTACAGAATCGCAACAAAACCTTCTGTTTTGAAGGCTGTTTAGTCATACGGCTTGAAAAATGAGTCCAGTTCAGGGGGAGGTGGGTGGGTGGACTTAAGACAAAACTTTAACCCGGGCGAGAGAGTATTCCGGCGCCCCCCCCCCCTCCGCTTATCAAACCTATTCACCATTTAAACGTAGTAAAAGAATATTTTTTTCACAATCACGGTTCCCCGAGCAGTCACCCAGGCCTTAAGCTGGGCCTGGTCCAGTTAGACTTATGTAGAAATGTTCATTTAATTACTGAGGATTGTTGTCATATATCTATATTTTGCCACCAATAATATTTAAATATGAACTACACATTTAGAGACACTGAGATTAAAATATAAATTTCGAATATGATGTCCATTATGACTAGGGAAATATCTCGCTCCAAGTACCTTGATTCATTGTCAATTGACAGACGCTTTTCTCAAGGTCTCATCTCCGGCCTTGCGCCGAGTCAAGCCAAGTTACGTTGTTGTGAACGAGGCTTAAGAGTGGAGAGAAACCCGGCGTCAACCGTTAACCTACTGTTATCGGCAGGTCCCAAGTTAAACACGGTTGAACACGCCCATTCCAACATATGCTGTTGAAATGCTCCTCCCCTCTCCACATCGTACCCCGGCACGGACTGGAGTTCTGCTGAAAAATCTCCGTTACAACCGAGATTAGAACTCAGGCCCACGGGGTAGAAAGCCAGGACGGACGACTCCGCCGGCATATGCATGAAGTCAGAGTCACGGGAAAAAATATCACTTTGATAAAGAATTATCGTAGGTCCGCTTGGTAATGGAGTGAGCGCCGGTAAGAAATTAGGTCGTATTCTTCCTCCGTCCGTTGCTAGAGCTATTCTGGGGTGGGGAAGCTCTCCAAGCACCCATTAATTTCTGAACCCATCTGAGTGTTTTGGGAGGGACAGGTGCATTTCCTCAGACGTTAATATTTTAGATCCAGTACTTTTGAGCTGCTTGCCGTAAAACATTTTATTTCTCTGCCCTTTCATCGCTGTTACACTGCAACAACTTGGTAAATGAAGTTTCTAAAGCATCTCAAAAGTAACCGCGTTCCCAGAGAGGCGAGGTAAATATTCATCCGGTTGGTCCGAAGAAGAAGCCTATGTCGCTTGGAGCTGCGAGTGTAAAGCGGCCAGTATTTTCTTCGCATCTAAACAGTAGGATTAATTTCAGAGGAAACTACAACTTAGTTTCAATTAATAAAATTCAATTTCTTAACACATTTATTTTTTATTAATTTTTAACTTATCTCCATGGGAAAACAAATGATAAATAGAGAGGTCAAGAAGAGAAATAATCTGCATATTTATTTGGTGTATTTTTTAAATCATAAGTCATGTTTCTTAACATTCAATCGAAAATCTTGATTCAATTATCATTCATAAGCGGCCTCAACGGATGACTGACTTCGAAGGACTATCCATAAGAGTTTGCCGCATCTGCAAACTTCAAGAAGTAATCCAATCATTTCGTGCACTTATACCACCTTTCTAATTCATTAAAGTGGTTTGGCGAAAAACCACCACCTAGAATTTGATGAATTTGACCTCATTTTAAATAAACAACTCTCATCTTTCCAATTATATCAAAATATCAACCCCTTGCCGAACTACTTTTCGAGCAATTTGCCTGAAAATATAAACAGTTTTACATGGGATAGATTATGGCTGTGAGCTCCGGAGGGAGAATATTACACAAAATAGGAACTTCTAGCACCTAGATTTCGTCAAAAAACTAACGGTGTATGCATTGCATATTTTCTCAACAATTTATAAAAAATAATATATTACTCACCGCAGTAATTTTGACAAAATCGCAAATAAACCTGCTGTTTTGAACGATTTTCAGCCGTACGGCGGGATAAAATGAGTCAAGTTAGAGATTTATGTAGCTTTATTTATTTAATTACTACGAATTTTGATCATATATAATTATATCTTTGCGCCATTAATATTACAATATTTATTTCATACTTCTTACAGACGCTGAAATCAAAAACTTAAATTTGAATGTGGTCTCCATTATGACTAGGGAACTATCTCGCCCAAACCACCTTAAGGAGCGATTAAATGGTTAATCCTTCGTATCTACTTCAAAATGGTGATTCCAGTGATGGAGGAGGATAATACATATTGAAAAGGGTACTCGCTGTTGGTACAGTGCATGTCACGGAAGCGTGGCGAGAATAGGGATTAGGGATACTAAAATACTTCAGCTGAATTATCGCTGAAGTTTGATTAAATGCTAGCTATTAAACACGCTCTTCGATAACTTTGTGGTATTCCATCATGAAATATATTTCAGGTGGAAACTTTTACAACACCACAGGAAAAATTCAAACATACAGGACCCGGGTTTCAATGCATCATCTTCAGGTGATTAAACAATTTCACTATCATCTAACTTCACTATCACCATCTTCTTCCTTCTTACTTTTAAAAAAAACTTCACGGTCACCATCACTTAATTTATTATAAGGTGGTTACTTTTACAACACCAAAGAAAAAATTCAAACAAACACGACCCGGGTTTCAATGCTTAAGTATCATCTTCAGGTGATAAGGAGTGGTTGTATGTATCACCTGAAGATGACTCTTAAGCATTGAAACCCGGGTCGTGGATGTTTGAATTTTTTCTTTGGTGCTGTAAAAGTTTCTACCTGAAGTAAATTTAAATGGTAGATAAAATATATTAATCAACCATTTGAATGATAATTTAAGAAAGAAAGCTCAAATAAATGGAACAGAAGTTGAACCCAAAAAGAACAACCCAAGGTGACGGACTTTTTGCCAAATCGAAACCTCCTAGTTACTACCTCCAGCGTATTTAATTCTAATAAATATATAATAATAATAATTTAATTCCTTTGGTGAGATTTTGTCCTCCTTTAATTCTAAGTAAATATAATAATAATAATTTAATTCCTCATATAAATACATTGAATATACATTAATAGTAGTTCATTTAATTGAGGAATATAGGTACCCCTTAGTAAACAAAGCTTCCTGCTTTGGAGTTACCGACTCTTTCACAGGTAAACATGGATTATCATACAAACTAATATAACATAAAAGATCAAAAACACTCTGCGTGCCATTTAAGTACACTGAATACATAATATAGTGACATTGCTGTATTTAAATATTCACATATCCATGTACTTAGGAGTTTTTTAAGCAATATTTTGTGATACTAATAAATACAATAGAAATTTGTATGTAAACCTTGTACATATATTACTTATAAAATTACAAAATCTTTTTAGTTAGGTATTCTACCACTTTATGACTAAACAACCAGGCCCTAACGCTTTTACAGAATTTAGCGTAATTTTTTTAATAACGCAATGTTTTGAGGGAGTGCACAAAATATTTTGGGACTTAGATACAGGTAAGAGTGGCGAAACAGTTCAAAATTTGCTTCCCATCGATTTTTTCCAAGGGGGATACTACAATATGCAATGTAAGAAAACCACTGGAAAATCGTGGACCGTTCAATTAAATGAAGACACATGGACTTCGCCTCGGCAGTGTGGGCTGTGGCGACGCATGACGCTTTCATTTGTCAACGCGCGTTTTCCAAAGGGAGGAGGCGCGATGAAGGAAGGGTGGTTGCGCGTTTTTCAGACGCTCAATTAACTCCCACTTGGTCGGATCCACGTGAGAAATTTTCTCTCTCTCTGTCACTATCAAAAGGCAGTCGTGTTCGCTAACAACCTTTGATTCACCGCCAGAAATCTGAATGAGCGGACCCGGAGATGGCAGGGGGGGGAGGAGGGGGGGAGGGGGGCGGGAATGGGTGCGGAGGAGGACAAAATCTCACCAAAGTCGAATTTTAATGAAGCACACAAAACAGTTGAGGAAAAGGTGGCGATGAAAGCGACAACTCTCTGGTGAGGAAATATTCATGGCTGTTTTAAAGATCAAAGGTGAATATGTAATTCTATGTGGAAAGCTTGATTAATAATAGGAGAAAAACTAATATTTCTTTATGAAACATTATCTTAGCTTGTGATTAGTGATTATAAACGACTCATGAAAAGTATTGATGTCATTTTACAAGGTTTTGATTCTTTTGAACATTTCTGCTAACGTTGTGATTGGTGGAGCTTTCATGACTCTCCCGACTTAATCATTTTATTATTTCATCTTAAAAGAATCGGCTACGCATTTCAAAGTGAGAGTCACAGAGTATTTTCCAAAGAAAAAGTAACGTTTCAAATGCCTAGCTTGAACGTTTCAGCTGCTAGTTATATATGCACAATATGTTGGAGTTTGAAGCGTCAAACATTCTATTAGAAATCTTCTCTGCTGGTCTAAGGCTACCAATTGTGCCAATTTTGAGAAAGATAACTTATATTTACCAAGCCAAAAGTGTCCTCGTATTTTTCTATTTGCCTTTTCAATTCTTCTTTGCTTAAGCTGATTATTCTTTATGCTTTATACTATTCTTCCATCTTTTGATATTGGTGGAAAAACGTTCCATAAATTGCTCAGCGTGACTCTTAAAGAGAATTAATTGATATGTCTGAGTTGATCATTAAAGGTATTGAGTTAATAAGGAATTGAACTTTTAATTGATTGTAATAATGCTTTTGAATGAATTAACAAAAATGTCACTTTGGTGTCAAATTGAAAATTTTGTAGACTACATTTAACATAAGTATATTTGAATATGATTAAGATTTTTCATTTTCAAATTCTTATATATTTGATGAATTTTGAGGCTTGACCCGGCGCAATCATAATAATATCTCCTCTACCTTAAATATCTTCTCCATGGCATTCTACGGTTCCCACCTGATTTTGTGCCATTATCGCAGTAAAGTAGGCGACTCATCCAAAAGCACAAACCCGGGTCGACTCTGACATTTAATTTACTCACCTTGACTTTTACAGTCTGAAAATACGTCGTTTTATCCTGAAATTGATTCAGGTTTTATGTACCTACTTCTGTGACACTTGGAGTGAGCATTTTTAGCATTTATTGGAAATATTTCATGGTGGTAGAAAAACTAAATGTACCTCATGCATATAATAAGCTGATCCACCTATAAGAATGCCTTATGGTGAAGACACAACTTTAACCGTCCCTCCATTGGAAGAGAGTTTATTATAAGTATATTTTAAGTACCTCCACAGATCTACTACAGACTAGTGCATTGTAGATCTCTTTAGAGAATTTTTTAATAAATAGATATATGATAAAGTATGATAGTTCGATAATTCCTTAAAAACATATTTCCTGCTCAACAGCTTTGAATGTCATGCAGTATTGGCTGACGCATTATGTTATTGATGATAAACTAATTTTAATTTTATTACTTTTCATTTTGTAGTTTTTCCGGCAAGGTTCTCTTTTCCTCTCCCGGAGAAAAGAAAATTTTAAAATAATGTCAGAATGACTCTCGAACTTTTTATTCCCGGACTAAATAATACCTACGTCTTTAAGTACTTACTCAAGGTTTATATTACAATGTAACTAACATATTTTTAAAAGATTCTATACGGCAATAGGCAATGAAACAGAGAAGTATGATCGCGTAAATAGAGTATTTTTTCATCTGAGAATTTATTATGTTTATACCTTTCTATATTTATGTGTACGTTCGTGTGCTTATTGCAAGGGATGCACTGGTCGTCCGTTAGCGGCCTGAATCCTTCGCGAACACTCGCTCGCACAGGAGGTATGGGCGCCCGTAAATCGCCACAAGGCCCAACACTTCTGGGCCCACTATTCACCCTTCCCCTCCCTCACAAACCAGCCCCTAATTTTCCACCCCCCGCACAGCGCACACCCAACGCGTCCCAAGCAGTGTCGCTCGTAATGCATGCTGGGAGAGACCCTCTGCTCGTGAAACGACGAACGTCAGCCGTGTTCTTCCCCCGGCCTTCCTCCGTTATCGCAAGTACCTACGTAGTACGTAGTGCAACCCTTTATCCCACCATTCTCCCATTTCCTCTTGCCCCTCCCGCGCTGTCCTCCGTCTCACGTCGAAGCTAAGGGCCGTATTTATAGTCGTTACCTAGAAGTCTCCTTATCCATCCCCTACCCAGCAGGCCCCTTGAATTTTGCGTCCTATAGTCAAAATTAAGGGAGATGCTAGGTAGGGTATGGTTGGGGGTTAGATCTGGTACCTAAGGACTACCAACGGCGTGAAATGGAATTCGTAGCTCAAATTTTTCAGTGGTGACGGTCGTGATCAACATGGATACGGATAAATAAAGAACCAGACGCAGCATGAAAACTGTTAAGATGGCCGCTCGACGTGCAAATAGCTTCAACGGTGTGGAGAAGAAGATTTTGTGTGACCTGGTGTAGAAGCATAAAGATATAGTGGAAAGTGAGAAAACAGACGCAGTTTCCTGCCACAAGAAGAAGAAAAAATGGGGAAAAATATGCTGCGAGTGTATATGAACATCCTTGGAATGAGTCCGGCGTCACATGAGATATTTATCGATTAAGAGCAAATCTTACCGTTGTTTTATTAACACCAAATCTTCGAAATTATTAATTTAAGGCTACGCACGTTCATTCGAGAGTTTAGTTCTATCTGTTGTGTTATTTTTTCGATAAGGGGGCCCCTGGTGGAGCATGCATCTCCTGCGAGAATTAGGAGAGGGTAAGGGGACTGCTGGGGGTTGACATTTGACTATAAATACCGTTTTTGACGAAGGGGCCTGCTAGGGGCTGTGGGACTGCTGGGTAACGACTATAAATTCGGCCATAAGGGGTGCGAGGGGCTAGAATATTGGCCTCTCAACCCAAGGTTCCAGGTTCGAAACCCGTCGGTAATTGAAATAATTCAGAGAAATCCCAAACCCTACTTTGGCTCGATGCGGAAGGCGTTTCAAGTGCACTGCCCTTTCTCTCTTTCTCAAAAAGATGTAAATATGCAGGACTTTGGCACCATTTGGCCTTCCCCTTCTCCAAATAAGTGCCGTCAACTCACATGTCCCTGAAGTCACTAAGATTCTACATTATCGACCCTGGATAGAAGCTTTATTTCAAAATATGTTAGTTTAAGTGTGGTGCAAGCCAAAAAATTAATGATATAAGGTTAATATTCCAAAAAATTTATTTCATGCTGAATCAAAACATTGAATAGTTAAATTTCTCCCCTTTGTATTATCCTCGAACTCTTCATCTACATCCTTAGCTATTATTTACTTTAAAGCCCAAAATGATTCAATAGAGGATCCTTAACTTGTTGGGTTAATTTCAATTTCATGCACAATATTCTCTGCAAGCTCGTAGGAGCATTATGTCTAGTCCAAATTCTTAAAATAATTCCTACAATATAGTATCGCCTCAACTATTGTCCAATCGAATGCCATATTCTCTGAAATCCGCAAGTATTGTCGCTATAAAAATTATAAAATATTTAGAAAAATCATCCTTTGCTATTTGGGTATTTTTGTCGCCAGGCGAAAACAGAAAACCTCCAGATTTAGCCACTAGTTGCCAGAGCTGGCAACGCTGCTCCAAATTCAAACTAATACTTCACTTACCAACCATTCTCGCCTATTCATAATGCCATAAATATCCTAAAATGCTGGTAACCTTCCAAAAGTATTCCTCGTCATAATTGCTTCAAGTGTCATCTTTTAATCACCAAAGTGAAGTCCGCCATTGATCATCTTCAAACATTGGGGTTTGAAGGTCATTGTCCAGTAGTTGGAGCGTCTCGGACAAAAATGGCGGACGACGATGGTGACTCCCACTGTGTCGCTCGTTGAATTAACTTAGAAAAAGGTAAAGAGGCCGTTTTCACTGCTAAAATTGTGTCAGCGATCATAGTCGTATCTAACATAAGTACCTAATCTGCTCGAAGATTTGAGCAAGAGTATTTCTAAATAGAGTACGTTGGCAATACAAATAAATCCGGCTTTTTTCTTGAAGATTAAACGGCCTATTGAGTATGTTTTCCGAAATACCACAAAGTGAATATGCCTTAAAAACCAGACGCCATGATCAAAGGTATCATTTTTCCTGTCATAAAAGTAATGTTTGCGAAAATTCTTTTCTTATTATTGCCATAAAATTATGGAACTCAGTGCCCAGGAGAATAATTTGTATCCGTACCATATGCATGTTTAAAATAAAATATTACGAATATCCAGTGAAAAAATTATCCCATTAAATGTCTCCTGTAATTAAGGGCTCTAATTTTCTTTTTTTTACCATTAAAATCTGTAATCTACTCGTTCATGTTTTTTTATGATTAAAAATGGAGATAATTAATAATAAATACTTGCCAATCTTTATGCAATCCAAAATAATGTTTGCTGTTTTTTTGTATTGCATTTCGTTTTTCTTTTTTTTTCATACTTTTCCACTGTTATGTGACAACTATATTCTCCGTATCTGTTCTTAGGTGGATTGCCTCAGAGCAATAAACATGTAATCATTATTATTTAAAGTTAATGACCAGCCGTAGACCACACAGTCACCACTGCGAGAGGATACGGAGCAATTTTAAGGAGGGGATTGGGTGTGAAGTAGGGGTTTGTCGTGCAAGCAGGGGTATGCAGGGCTTGTTCTGAAGAGAGATGGAGTGAGAAGTCGTGAACACAACCGCAGTAGTCATCTCCACCGCGTGTTTTAACGGCCGACCCGTGGCAACGGAGGTGCCCCCCACCCCCCCACGTTCTGCTCGTCTTTGTAACTCGGGCAATAAAGCCCAACAGGGGGAGGGGGTTCACACCCTATTACATATGCGCAGGCTTATTGCATGAACGGCAGCGTTCAGGGGAATGGCCCTTGGTAGGGTTCTCGATGAGCCCAATTCGGCAGGATGCACGAGGTTGAACGGCTGGGGACATTGGAAGGTGCTTTACGTCTTGCCGTGATTTTCTCTCATAAAAGACAGTATGTGCGATATAGTTCCCTAGTCAAAACGGTGACCATATTCCAATTTTATTTTTTTATTTAAGCGTCTTTGAAAATCATGATATTGTAACATTAATGGTGCAAAAATATGGTTACATTATATGACAAAATTCCTCAGCAATTACATAAATATAACCGCTGAAGTCTCTAGCTTGGCCCATTTATTCAATCTATACGATAAAATTGGCTTTACATTTGAAGGTTTTTTTGAGATTCTGTAAAAATTACGGCGGTGAGTAAATTATATTTTTTTATAAATAGTTGAGAAAATATACAAACTACGTACTGTCAGTTTTTTGACTCAATCTGGGCGTTATAAATTCCTAATTTTTTCAATATTCTCCCTCTGGAGTGCACAGTCATAATCTATTCCATGTAAAGCTGCTTATATTTTCAGGCAGATTGCGCAAAAAAAAAGTTGTTAGGAAATTTCTCAATATTTTGATACTATTATGGAACTTTTTTCTTTGAAACGAGGTGAAATTCATCAAATTCTTGGTGAAGTGATATTTCACTCAAACTTCCTTAATCTCCGTGCCATAGAGTAAGTATGTATAGACCTGCTTTTTAAAATCTCTGGTTTAATATTTTCTCGGTATGCAAACTTAAATCAATATGTTCTCCAGTAGATAACGCTTAGGTCAATTAACTGACAGCCTGTTGGAATATGCAAAACCCAATTTCCCATTTTTTTTTAATTTTTTAACGATAAGACTACATCTTCTTGCTGTTTACGCCTACCAGGAATTATAAAACTGGGAAATAGTGCGGCTGTGATATATAGAGATATTCTAAAAAAATATTTAAAATGTGTTGAACAATGGATAGAACAAGATGTACCGATGTAAAATTTACACTGCAAAAATAAAGCTCTTTAGCTACTGCGGTACTTAAAACACTTCATTTGGAGACATTGCATTTTGGGGCTTATTTTGTAGCTTTTGTACTGATTTTTTAAATTTGAAACAACTTAACAGTCGTTTCTTGATCCGGAAAATTACTAAAATAACCCCTCTCAGTTGATCGTCTGAACCTGGATGTTAACTGCAATTTGCAAAGGTTGTTCTTGACATTTAAATACTTTATCTGTATATTTACCACGTAAAGACACAAATGAGAGGACGTAAGAGTTTTAGAAGGTGAAAGAAGAGAATCTCGGTCAAACGACCTTCTAATACTGCTTAAATGAATGACGCATGATGGAATATGCACTTCAGAGGGATAAACTAACATATTTAGCAAGTGGAAACTACATACAAGGCTTTTAAAGTAACCGGTTTTTTAATGCGTTCTTCCTTAACATCTGGGAAAACGGAAAATTTCAACTTTAATTCATAGAAAACATACAATTACAATTTTTTCTTTTATTGCCATCAATTGGATATTATACAGGGTGTCTATTTCAAGCCAACCACATTTCAAAGGCCCAGGGGAAAAAACTACGATAAATATGATAATTAAATTGCACCATATGCTAGAGCATCTCAAAGAATTTATATTCCCACGCCAACTATTGTCACCAGAGTGCAGCATGATTGCATGCAGTGAAAACGATGACTCCACAGCAGCAAGCAGTATTGTGGTTTGAAGATACTGAATCGCCGATTAGTTTGCAAAGAAATTATCTTAGGTTGTATGAATGTGATTCACCTGATGTGAAAACAATTAAGGAATGATATCATAAGTTTCTGGCAAATGGAAGTGTTCTAAAACTTTCAGGTGGTGCACGTCGTAGTGTTTCAGAGGAGACTGTGGATGGAATAAGACAAGCGTTTCTCAGAAGCCCACGTTGGTCAATTCAGCAGGCATCAATGCAACTTAATATACCACGAAATGTTTCAGAACACCTTCAGTTGGCAGAAACTTATGATACCATTCCTTAATTGTTTTTACATCAGGTGATTCACATCCATACAACCTGCGGTAGCTTCTTTGCACACTAATCGGCGATTTTGTGTCTGCAAACCACGCGACTGCTTGCTGCTTTGGAGTCGCCATTTTCACTGCATGCGATCATGCTGAACTCTGGCGACAATAGTTGGCACGTATGACGTGATAATATAAATTCTTAAGAGATGCTCTAGCGTATGGTGCAATTTCATTATCATATCTACTGTAGTTTTTTTTCCCTGGGCCTTTGAAATGTTGGAGGTTTGTAAGGGACACTCTATATATCCATTTTTCATTATTTCCCATGCATTTTATGATTTAAAAACATTTTCATGTCATTCATTCGGTGGGTAATAATATCAACTTGAATTCAATGCTGTGTACACAGCATATGCATCATAAAGTCAATCGTGTGAGTCAGAGTTGTCAAAGAAATGGAAAAATGAGTTCTAGAGCATAGTAGGGGTTAGAAGAGTTGAAAACCTTGTTCCTGATCACAAATCAAAGAAATAGCATCCCTCTTAGTCTATATTTCCTTGACATCCAGTCGTTACACTCATTTTCCCCTTCCTTTACTGTATGAGTGCCCTCTGGCCAATTACACTCTTATTATATTTCTATTTTTCCAAAACACCGATCTTAAAGTGTTCTCTTTCAAATATTTCTCCGTCTGGTCTACATATTTGTTTTCATTTCGAATTTTTCTTTCTCATTACTTACTATTTTACCATGGTCGGTGAAATGGCCTATATCCATTCTCTGAAGACGACCGACCGATTAAAACATCGTCTAATGCCGTGTATTGAATTAAAATATTATTCTTTCCCATTAAATGGATAATTCCTAGCATTTAATTTGTTTGAATATAAAATATTCATTCTAATCTTTCAGGTAATTTCTAAAATCATACAAACGATAACTAAGGAGTGGACGAGATTTTAATATATTTGAAAACTTTTAAAGACCGATTACTAAGTAACAAGCAGAGGAGAGAGCGTATTTTCAACTAAATATTTACTATGATTTGTGTGTGCTTAGTACAACTGTCATTTTCCTTTGCAGTGGATTGTGTGGCGTGTTCACATATGAGCAAATCAGTGGAGTGGCTTCACGCAGTAATTTTTTAATTTTTA
The DNA here is from genome assembly GCA_963573305.1 of Pyrrhosoma nymphula. Lineage (NCBI taxonomy): Eukaryota > Metazoa > Arthropoda > Insecta > Odonata > Coenagrionidae > Pyrrhosoma > Pyrrhosoma nymphula. The sequence continues at coordinate 14,618,561 of OY754327.1, forward strand.
ATTAATGTTGCCAGAAATGATAAGCGTGAGGTAAATAGATATAATTTTCAATTTGTCCTCGAGAAGTCGCGGACATTTCTGATTTCGGCCATCTCGTTGCACAAACGTCGAGGTTGAAAACTCACACTCTCACGTCTTTAAAAGACCTCCCCCCCTTCCCTTCCTACCCTCCCCTCCAACTCCTCTTTCTCCCCCCACATGCACACCGAGAAATTAATTTCACCATAAATCACGAGGAAAAGTCGACGCCCCCCTTACCTGCCTCGGCTCCCTGCTATATCATCTCTCAACGCGCTTAAGACTCTCTTAGGCTTACGAACCTCCCCCTCCTCCTCCTGTGCTGAAAATAACGTCCGACTGAGGGACGAGATGAGAACAGCTATGTAGGTGTGGGAACAGGAATTCGGTGGAAAGATCCAACCACTCTCAATTCTCCGTCCCTTGGCTCACTTTTTTCGACGCTCCGCCAAAGTGGAAAGTGACGAAGTGAGCAAGAGTAGTAATACGAGGAAGGGGAGAATGGCAATTTGGCTTTTTTTTTGTTATACACCGGCTGATGGAAAGGTGACTCGGAAGAGTGTAATTGCTCTTCACACCTCCAGCGCGTCGGAGTGCTTCAATAAATCCCAGACCACTGCATAATTGATTTCCATTTTCCACGCCTCGCGCAAGTCCGTTTCATTTTACGCCCTTCTCTTTGGCTTCAAAATTGAGTCATTGAAACGGAAGAGTAGCCTTCAAATATGCAAAATAAAAGGTATCCGAGTTTATCATTGCGGAAAGAGGATCGATCATTGCCTTTGTTTCACATTTTCAGCCGTAACCGACCGCGTAATTCACCACTATTTGCAGGAATTGAGCCATCTTAAATATTTTTTGCCGCGTTAAATGGATTATTTTAGCGATAAATTTCCAGAACTTTTTAATGAATATCAAAGGAATTTTCCACCAACTGATTAATTGATGAAACACAAGTCTCTTGCAGATTACTTATAGCAAATGAAATTCCTGCAAGTGGAAAAATATTTACTATTAATTTCATCCTACCGATATTTTTATTATTTTATGGGAAGAGATAAATTTGGCTTCATCTTCATATTATGGTCCAGAATTTTTTTTCCAATTTTATTTTACAACAATGCCGAATTTTTTGTGACGAAATTACTTTCCCGTCATTTTAAAATAAATATTAATCCAATTGTGTAATTTTGTTTACGAATAGAGTTACGCCAAAAAAAGCAAACAAAGATGAGTAATCATATAAAATGAACTAACTTCGTTTGCTTTCACACCCTTTTAACAAAGTTTGTTCTTGCAATATGCCGCGACGGCTCAATTCAATTAACTCTGTTGTGAATTTTAAAACGGTAGCAGTTTTTGTTACATGATTACGCGCTGCCCCTGCGGTCAGGGCCCGCTCTACCATATAGGCGAACTAGGCGAAGTGATGGGGCGACGCGATTTGAGGGGCGCCGAAATGACAAGTGAAGAGAAAAAAAGGAAAAAAATCGAGAAAAAAGAAGGGGAAGGGAAATAGTAAATCCTATAGTCCGACAACTTTATTACCTAAAACTCGATAACATATCTAACCCTATTTCATAAAGTAAAGGGCTTGTTAGCTGCTTAACCTTCCGGCGGGCGTGCCTGTTTACAAAGTAAACGGTTTTCAATTTACGGTCGATAACTCTGTGAAAAACAATGTAATCTTTTCGAACCAACATTGTATTCCTCTATCAGGCTTTTTCCTTCCGATGTATGTCGGTGTCAGCGAAATATTCAGTCCCAGCTCATTGTGAATCGAGTTTGTGACAGAGAAGGTCGCCCGTTGTGTAAGAAGTAAACAGCGCGCCTGCTCGTGGGGATGGATCGCGCGAAATTTTTTTAGGGGCGCCATTTTCATCATTCGCCTAGGGCGCCAGTATTGCTAGAGCGGTCCCTGCCTGCGGTTTTGGAAATATTAAAACTCTGTATACAATTGAAGGGCTTAGTGGAAAAAGAAGGCATCCCACATTTTGGTCAGAGATTAAATAACTGCATAATAAGGATCTTTATACTATCTACTGTTTATTTTTTCCAGAATTAGAGTGCTCAATAGCTTCAATGAAACATAAAAAAATAAAAAAATCAAAGGTGTTTTCAGTAGTTTCTGAAATCTGAGTGGAACAAGTGGGGTATCCCGCATCTCATCATGTTGTGGGATAACCCATTATTCCAATAAGTCCTTCATTTCTGTGCCTTTAAATTTTATGAAGAATTGTACTAAATTTGTACGCGTCAACTGTTGATTGTATGACGCGTGGTAATACGGGTCTTGCACTCAAGATGCTCTGAATTGATTTCGAATGGAGGTTGTGTCCTTATAGAATCTTGCTCCAGAATAGAAGAGCAACGTGTCCTCTTTTCTCGGAATGGAAGTAGTACACGTTTAAATGATAACTCTAACCACGAAGCCAGCGTTTGCCCGCGGCATAGCAGCGATGGAACCTCCAGGAACTCGCAGCAAGCCAAGATTTATGCGACGCAGTCAAGTTCCCGTCCCGGGAGCCAAGAGGGTGCACTCCATCAGGAGTGAATTTGCATGCGGCAAATTCCAAGTCGAGAGTCAACGGAGATAAATCTGACGCTAGGGCTGAGAGAGAGGAAGGGACGGGACCTTTTTTTTCTCAAAGGGAGGAAGGTGGCGTCGCTTCAGCCTAGGCTGTGAGGTGTGAGATGGACAGGGGGACATAACGTCGCTCTTCCAGATAGGTGGACTACTGGCGTCCATCAGTCCTTCCTCGTTGTCCTCCCCCGCAACTCCTCCACATCCCACCAAACGTCTCCCTCCACCCACGGGATGCTTGCTCACGGCATTAAGGTGGTTAAATGACTTAAATGTCATTTTATTCATATTCCGTCTACTTGTAGAAAACTTTGTCCTCTACCTGATATGAAAAACAAGATAATACCTTTCCACGCTATTTTATTCTATAACTGAACTTGAAATTACATGGTGTTCAGTGGGAGAATGAGAGAAACACGGGGAAAAATAGTATGTTTCCATAGAATGCAAATGCCATTTTTGCGGAAACTATTTATTAGAAGGAAATAATGCAGAGAAATTGAACAAAAATAAAATATAGGTATCTTACCGCCTTATTATTTTAGTTACTAGGGTATTACTGCCGTAATTGAAGTCAAAATGCTGTAGTTCGTAGGAAATGGCGCTGCAGTCGGCTCCTATGGCTGGAAAAAAGTGCTCATTTAAAATATATTCGTGGAATAATCTGCAAATTTTGTACCTTGCTTTTGGGATTCTATAGGTAACGCGTTGCATCAGTGAGAGCAGGATTTTTTGGACAAAATATAAAAAATGTGGAATTTAGTATTTGTTTTGACTCACACAGTCGCGGCGGAACCTCCTTGAGGTAGTTTGAGCGAGATGTTTCCCTAGTCATAATGGGGACCATATTTGAATTTTATATTTTAACTTCAGCGTCTGTAAGAAGTGTGAAGTAAATATTGTAATATTAATGGAGCAAAAATATAGTTATACTTGACAAAAGTTCTCAGTAATTAAATAAATATATCGACTTAAGTCTCTAACTTGACTCAATTTTTCACGCCGTACGGCTGAAAAGCCTTCAGAACCGCAGGGTTTTTTTGCGATTCTGTCAAATTACTGCGGTGAGTATTTTATTAATTTTTATAAACTGATAACAAAACATACTAACTACTCGCCGTGTTTTTCATGAAATCTAGGTGCTATAAATTGCTATTTTTATTTTTCAATATTCTCCCTCTGGAGCGCTCAGCCATAATCTATCCCATGTAAAACAGCTTATATTTTTAGGAAAATTGCTCGGAAAGTAGTTCGGCAAGTGGTTAGTATATTGAAATCATTGGAAATATGACAGAATTTTCTTTATAATGAGGTCAAATTAGTCAAACTCTAGGTGTTTTGATATTGCGCTCAAACTACCGAAAAGGTGGATAACGTGGAATGCAGGAACAGAGGTCGAGGCATTTAACCCACCATTGGTCGTGCAATGAGATTTTCTCTCACACCAAATTTAAACTTGTGCTCTCTTTATAAACATGAGTTAGAATATTTTTCCTGTCCTTCTAGCTGACTTTTTACCTCTTCCTATTGACCGACTGTCTCTAAAAGTGTAAACGAAGCGTCCGCAGCTGTGTAATGATATGGCTGATACCGTCGGATACAAAGTTTGAGACTTTTTCTCATCGCGCGACCAATGACGTTAGTGTTTTTGTATCACTCAGTCGAGTTACACTCTCGCAGCATGCGAGAAAAGTTGATTAATTTAGTGGAGAGTAGATATTTTAATGCGAATTTATGAGTCATTAGAATGTATTTCCTCATAAATAAATATTTCTTCATGAGAATGGTTATTTTCTCCATTTATACTCAATGATATCATCGCCAGTAAAATTAGCAATGATTACGTAATTGTATCAGTAATTGAGTATCTGTGGAAATCATTGTTTCAAATGAACATTTAGAGAAATAAATTATATCTAAATATAGCGCAATATATTGCCAATAAACTCTCTTTGATAGATAATCAATGATACATCTGAGTGTGAGAAAAAGTCTCACTCGCGACCGCTCGCGTGATACGTAGCTTAGCGACCACTCCCGGGTTAAAAATAAAACCGTGAGTGGAGCGTGAGAATGGAATTGTCTGGCTGCACATTTTTGCGGTAAGCCAGCAAGTGCCATCTCCTTGTTATAATTCTTTATAAGTTTTATGATTATTTTTATATTTTTGAATGGTGTTCAAGTGCCATTTTCTGCATGTTTGCTAATTGTTTCACCGCAACACGACTTCAGATGCTTTTTCTCGTAGGTATTGAATTCCAAATGCTGCCACCAGCATTCCTCAAAGTAATTTGGTGAGGAATACGTTTTAAAAATGAAATAATTTAGAAGTGGTTTGGCTTTTTTGGTTTTATTCCCCAAATAGAGAATTTACTCAAATTCTGTATTTTTATTTTGCATTCCAAGATAAAATAAACTGCGCCACGTCAAAGAATTTTCCATTTGGACTCTTTCCTGCTTTCATTTGAACAGTAGAGTTTGATATTATTTGAGTATTGTACGAGGCTAGTCAGAATTTGAAAAAAAAATCGGTACGTCAAAGCCAAAAGCTATTGAAAAACTAGAATCTGGGACTTTAAGATTATATTGAGGGCTTAATGAGGTTTTTAGAGCGTAATGAATTATTTACCTGGAATGCGTACGAGAAAAAATTCAAAAAGATTAGAAAAATTTCAAGCTGTTACATTTTGGATTGATTGTAGATTCTGTTGCAACCGACATATTGCCTCTTCCCGCATTTCGTAATTTGCTATTTGAAGTGGTGCTCTTTTATATAGTTCGTTCTCTACTTACTTTTAATCCCTGAGAGATATAAATCCTCGTTTTTCTCCGAGTATGAATAAAAGTTTACAATTTTCTCCACACTTTTTACCCAAAATGTTGCATTAATATATTTTACATGGCCTCTGATTCAAACTCGGATCTCCAAAATTCCAGCCAGGCATGCTACCAGTCACACCAGCCAGGCTACTCCATTAACGGCGGAATTCAACGGGGGTTTTATGTCAAAACCCATGCCCGACTTGGGCGGCCGAGAGATGGCGCGCACGGGACCGTTTCATCCACCGAGTAGGAGACGGACACAAGTGGAAGATGGAAGATAAAGAGGAAAAAAGGCATACAACAAATACAGAGGTGAACAGTGCGTTATACAGCACGTATCGCCGAAGAAGAAGACAAAGGCGCGAATAAATTCATTCAAACATAGGAATTGGAACTTTCTCCTCACTTTTTGCCCGGAACGTTGTACAAATCCGATGCCCGAATTTGGGATAAGCATAATTTTTAACTTTATTGAGGATTCGTCGAAAAATGCTTCAGATTTCATAGTGTCTAGTAGGCTTGAGCAAAAAATATCGATATATCAAAAACTCGATATATTTTTTAAAATCTATCGATAATTATCGTCAGTATTTTTCATATCGATATATCAAAAATTGATTTTTTTTTCCGAGTATCAAATTCGATATATTTGTTTAACACGTGTCACCGTTGTAAAGTTATTTCTCTAGCTGCGGTGTCTAGTGCTATAACGAAAATAAGTGATGATATTCGCTTAGAACATAGGCGAATGGGACAACGTTCTCCAAAAGTACGATCTGCACAAACAGAACGAGAAAACGCTGATAGAAGTTCAATTTGGTCCAGACATGAACACCTATTATTTCTTAGCACTACTACGCAAGAGTTTCCTAGCTCTGTCCCTAATGAGCTGAAGCAGTATCTGGACCAACCACTACTGGAGAGGAAATCAGATCCAATAAAGTTTTGGGTGAACTCCCGACACTTCACACTGGTTCTTTCGGAAATGGCGCTGAAGTACTTAATATGCCAAGCCTCATCTGTTCCATCCGAAAGAGTGGCTTCTGCAGTTAACTTGGTGGTACCGGACAACAGGAGTAGATTCTTCTGATGTCAATATCAGACAAATACTGGTTTGATTGATTGTAAAAATAAAAAAATAAAAGATTTTTTTATTACTTCTACATGTTCATAATTTTCAAAATTTTACTTCAATATTTTTTATATACTTTGGTGAAACTTTAAGGAACCACTTGTTTTGACAAAATTATCGATATATCAAAATATCGATTATTTTGGCTCGATAACTATCGATATATGTTTTAAATATTGATACGATATCTATCGATATATTTTTTTACTTGCCCATCCCTAGTGTCTAGGAAATTTCATCTCATCACCATTCTTTTTGAAGTCCCTATTTCCCTCTTTTTGATTCGGCAAGGGTTTGAGGGGGGGTTGTTGTTGAAGGGGATCTGTAGTTCCCCGGATGGGACGTTAGCGGGTCGGGCTTTCATCCCCCTCGGCCAACCCCAAGCACACACAACAACGACCTCCTCCACTCTCGCTCAAAGGGGTCATTGGCTGCCGGCGCCATCTCTCTCCAACCCTCACATCGTCTCCTTCCCGCTGTGCCCTCCCTTCGGAGCAAGGGAGAGAGTGGCCCATAAAACAACGACACTCCGACCACCTCTTCCCCGGAGGAGGGCGGGTGTTTTGAGGACCGGTGGCCGTGAGATGCCCTGGACACCCCCCCCCTTAAAGAGGGCCCCAGGGGGGGCGGGGAGGTACGAATGGTTGGCGGGAGTGGCGGTAGCTGTGAATACACAGAAGAATGAACACGTCTGTGGAACGGCCCCGAATCGTGAGCTCTCTTGAGTGAGTGAGTGGTTGTGGCTCAGAGGCAGATTATGCCGCTATCTTCCCCTTCCTTCCTCCGCTCCCTCTTGCCCTCTGCCTTGTCATCCTCTGCCTCGCAACCCCCCTTCTCTCTCTCCCTCATTCGTGAGCTGACTGCGTGGGATGAGTAAATTAAAATATTTGAAACTTTAGAATCTCATCAACCACCTTTTTACCACGCATATTTTATTATGATATATACCGAGTTTTTTTACTAGTTTAATGCCTCTTCTCGCATCCTACAATTCCACTTTACTTTATCATCACCAATCTCCAGGTTTTATTCCTCCTCATTTCCAACTCGTTATTTTATTTCCGTTTTTTCCCAGGTTCTTTTATTTCATTGAACTGAAGTCCATTTCCAAACCATTTATGGCATTCTTTCCCTCCTTCATGCGTCTTAGATGTTCGTAACCACTTCAGCTTGTTCTATTATCACGCTTATTTAAACTTCACGTGTTTTGTTTGTTTGTTTATCTGCATGGAATATTTTAATCGAAATCCAACCCGCTTCCCAATATTCAATCGAGCTTAAATTTGACACTACTTACTTACTCTTGATGACAACACATGAATCAGTCATTAAATTTAATTATTACCAATTTCTAATCTACTAAAATAAAATGGTTTACATTTTATAATGAAAAATTATTTTGCCAATAGATGACGCTTGTAGAAGTCAGCATTAATGGTAAAGTAGAAAATACTAATGTGTAAGAAAATACTCTGAAACTATCAGGATTTTTCAGGTCAAATGATATTTATTTTTCAAACTTCTTCCAACGTTTCGGATCTTTGTTTATCCATATTCAGCGCTATAAATAAATGATACATGATAGTGAAAAATGTTTTTTACAATCCTGTTTTGGGTTAAAATATATAATATACAGTCATTAAAAAGAAAATTATATGGACATATTTGACATTGTTGCCTTACATGTTTATTGATTTTTTAATTTGCAATTGAGTATTTGCACACTTTTGGGAAGTGATATCTAAAAAATCTATCGATACTTCGGACACTAAATTTTCATTCTGACGCTCGAGAGGCTTTTCGTTAATTTTTTATTAGCTAATAAAATCTAATAAATTATTATTGCGCCGAAATACTGGTCCGCCATGTTTTGTAGGCTCTGACGTCATCTCCCGTAGTCGACCATTTGTTGATTTGGAGATTGTGTGACTGTGTAGTCTTAGCGTGCGGACGAAACTTTAGCTATTAATTAGCAAATATCGAAATAACTTCGAAAAGGCAAATACTATTTCACTCTCAACGCACAGCTAGTCTATTTCGCTTCTGCTAATATGGGAGATGACGTCACACTACGAAGAACCAATGGTTGGGCGTTTAGACCTAGGCAATTTCGATGCTAAAACAATGCATATTAAAAGCTATTTATTAAATTAATTAGTTGGAATTATACCTTGGCATTTCGAAACCAAACACTACTCGCTATAATAAATTTCAACAAAATACCTCACTTACGCAAATACTCTATTTTGATTTGCATGTATTATTCTTTTTAATGACTCTAAATTATGTATTTTAACCATTTTGCAATAAAAACAGGATTGTAAAAATCATTTTTTTTGTCATGTTAAATTTATTTTTAGCGCTGAATATGGATAAATAAATATCCGAAACGTTGGAAGATGTTTGAAAACAAAAACATTATTTGACCTAAAAACTCCTGATATTTGCACCGTATAATGTAAGAGGACGAGAAAAAAATATCATTCAAATTAAGAAAATACATTTTTGTAACCATGCTTATATTTGAGAGTACTAAAAAGCATTTTTTTTCTAATTAGTACACTTAAATACAAGCATGGTTGTTGAAAAAAGTATTTTCTTACATATTATTATTTATCATGATCCACCAATGCTCTCCTTTCACAAAATAACGGTTATATGTCCGATCAACTCTAACCGTTAAATGACTTAGCCTTCACATTACTCATGATGTTAACCGAGATTTCGACTTTTATCTATAGCAGGCGTCTCCAGATTACGGCCCACGGGCCACATCTGACCGGACAAGATGATTATATCCGGCCCGCAGAAGAATTATGTGGAAATGCGCCGCATAATTTTTGTTTGGATGGTCGCTACTTGTGAGTAATTAGCGTTTCAAATCTTTAATGTTTCTTTTTTCTGGAGATATATAAGTCTATAAATTTAAAATATATTTTATTTTCTTTGCAGATGTTCTTCATGTGTATGTTTGCTTCTTCAGGGTTCAGAGAGGGCTCTTTCTGAATTGTTATCAAGTTATAACCAAACAATTCAGAAAGAAATCTGTCTGGGTCCTGAAGAAGCATGCTTATTCCCATGTGAAACGTCGGCTAAGACAATAAATATATTTGAAATGTATAGGCTTATATCTCCTCAAAATTAATATTGCATTATTAAAAGAGGTCATGAAGTAGAATCATCTATAAAGCTCAGTTTCATAAAATGTTAAAAGCACTAACACAGTAACATCATTCAAATTAATGGTGTTGTGACGAAAGTATGAGAATTTGCTGATAGTGTTCGTCGTCATCCATACACAATAATTTAAATTCACATACTCTGTAATCAGTTACTAAAATTTTCCGATTTCGACAAAACTCATATCTAGGGATTCCTATTTTTTTTGTTTTTACTACGGCCCGCCGAAGAGTGTTCAAATACCCATTGTGGCCCTGGTTACGATAAGTTTGGAGACCCTTGATCTATACGTACGTCTACGGGGTACCCTGAAAGCCACCTCAAGGGTGTTTGGCAGGGTATGATTCATAACCAGACATTCACTAAACATTATACATCATCATTATTTTCGCTATTTTGCTAAATACACTGTTAAGTAACATTTGTGTTATGAGATTGTGCATGAAATACGTTATCAAAATATGTTTTTACTCATCCGGAATGGATATATAGGTACTCAGAAGTTACAGGGACCTTTAGTTAATAGTTCTGTTATGCTAAAATGCTAAGTAATTGTTACAGTTATGATAACCTGCAAAATAAATAATGAAAGTTAATTTTAAAATATTAAGTTAAGAAGTTAAATTTTTGGATGATTAATCGGACTTTCGTTCAGATGATACAGTCTCAATCGTTAATAGAACATATTCAAAGTGGTACCAATAATATTTTAAACCGTAGATTCTAAAAATGAACTTTTAAGATGTGAAAACGAGGCTTTAAGTGTCTGAGTGAGATGTTATCCAAGCAATATGCTTGGTATCACATTTCAAACTTTCTTTCTCTCTTATTCTGTACATAATTAAATATATAAGTGAAGGAAATATTACATATTCAAAACATTATTCTTGCAAATAACCATAAACTTCTAAAGAGGCACATATGTGAGCATTTTATCCTACTTAATTTAGGAGACGAATGGAAATAGCGCAGATGTCTAAATTTGCTTTAATTTTAAGTATCAAGCACAATGCTGGCAAACTTTTAACTATAAATTCTCCATCAATGTAAATAGGATGCAATTAAACTTTGCATATTTTAATCAGTCATTGTGAGAAGGGGTCTAGTCAAGGAGGAAATGGCAAAAAATCCATAACGTAATCCATATAACGTAAATTATTTAAAATGTGTTCATAAATGAAAGCAGGATGACTGTTGTAAACTAGTATTTTAGACCTTGGGTGTCGCACTAACTCTCTGGTCAGTACTGTTTCCAAGATTTCCTTCACTGCCAAAAATACTTAGAAATCACCTAGAGGAAAAATCCGCGTACATGGGAAGCGTTATCATGGATATGTACTCTGCTAGTGTTCTGCGCATCTTCTAGAAAGGCAAAAGATCCATTGTTTGAGTTCAGGTCCAGGTGTTTTTCTACAGAGGCAATTTCTACGCATTGGTATATTTATGTTTAATGGAGGATTTTCCGTGAATTTCATTTCCACATTACTCAGAGAAATGACGTTAAATTCCACGCTGGCCGTAAGGAATGTTAGCCCTGATGGCTGAATCCTGTTGTACCATTGAGAATAATGATCTATTGTGTAATGTTACAAAATTTAATATTTACTTTCTTTCAATGTGAGAAATTACCACCAAATTATGCCAAGTAACGTTAATTTCATGTGAAATTCCATATGCATGGAGATGTAGGAATGGTGTATGATTATAAATGGTACCCGACAAATTCATTTATAGGCAGATATGTTTTCTTTGCGTTATTTTTACGTTAAATGTTACGTAAATTGCGTTAATTGACTAGAAAAAAATTCAGGCATGACTGTAGTAGATTGCTGTGAAAATAAATTACAGTGACGAAAAGACTTTGTTCATCTAGAGTATAAGACTTAAATTGCTGCCATTAACTAATCTTAAGAAACTAAACAGTGAAAGATATAAAATAAAATTTCCTTTGTAACGATCTTGATTTCAAATATCTCCTGCAGATATAATATTTCAAATGTCTCCTGCATGTATGTAAATAATAAACCAGTTAATCACTTTAATTAAGTAGGAAAATTAAATACGCCAAGGGGGAAGAATGTGTTCAATGCAATGTTTGGAAAATAGAAAGATTAACATTTAATCGCAAATTGAGAATGAAATAAAACATTAATGTTCGAAATAAATCTACCCATAATCACCACAAAATATGAGAGTATACCAACAAACATGAATGACGTCTTTAATCATTCAATTCTTGTCCCCTAAATAAATGAAATAAAAGATCCTTTCACGATTATTGATACACTTTTTAATTCAATTTAAATTTTAATTTAACCCTCATTTAATTCTAAAGAGAACATACATAGATATTTTCTGACGGAAATCAATGGATGCAAACATAAGGAGATTCTTTTGACACACATAATTTACAACTTGTTTACTTGCTCGAGTTATTTTTAAATTGTGTGAAATTTGTTCAAGAAGGAATAAGTGTTTAAGAGGGCTTTATATATCAATCAAATATTGACAATCGTTTGCATACCTCAGGTCTTCGTGTTTACTTTTGCCTTCAAATTTCGTTCCATCTTTTGTTCCGAGTTTCATCCAAGTCGGACCCAAATATCGTTGTCTCATTTTTCGGCGTATTTATTTTTTCTTATACGACTATAAGGCGTAAAGTGCAAACTCCGTTAAAAACCATTCGATTCCTTGAAGTGCGGCAACGAGTGTTGTATAAGGCTTTTTGTTACAAAAGAAGTGAATGACGGAGGGGTGGTGCAAATGAAAAGTAAATGAGATCCGTTTACACAAACTTCTTGAATGCGAACACGAAATTCGAATTCGGAATCAATTTTACGTTATCACGGTTCGGGAATGTTGTTTTTTTCAACGCGCTTTCGTCGCGAGGAATCGTTCACAGATCGTACCCAAAATGTTCCTTACCCCTGCTCCCATCGTCTCCCAACGCGCGTCTCTTCTTCGTTGTACTTCATCATTTCCGAGTCGGAGGAGGAAGACAAACGAAGGGCCTCAAGTTGATAGGGTCGGGTAGAACACGAGCGGAACGCCGTCGGAGCGGACGAACGGAAATCCGTAGAGGAGGTGAAAGGTGCGAATTCAACGAAAAGAGAGCAAGAGTATCGAAAAATGAGATGGAGGGGAGAATTCGGGGCAAGCGAGGAAAGAAAATGTCATTAAAGGTGGGAAATGCTCAAATCTGAATGAAGGTTCCGCGTAAAAGTGAATTTGGCAACCTATTCCCTCGTCCCCGGAGGCTGTGCTATGAGTTATTTTGCAGTGACGGCTAGCTACCATGCACCAATCAATGCCAACCCGCATTCGATGAATTGCATGAGGAAATGTACATCAAACTTTAAGGTTTAACTTGGTGGAACCACATTGCAATACTTTGGAAATAATTTTACTTTGTAATATAGATATACAAGATGGTTGAAGGGTTGACTTTGTGGAATTTCGACATGATGTAATAATTAAAACTTGGTAATGTTCAACACTGTATTTGTTTCACTCACCAATTAACAATTTTAGCCTCTGATGATGATGTGTTAACATTGAAACTGGTCAGGCTTGTACCATTAATAAAAACAGTGTGGAACGATACCAAGTTTTAATTATTGTATCTTGTAATATAGACCTCAAATGTACAACCTGAGAGTAAATTATGGTATTTTAATACCCCAAACCAAATTTTGAAATGTTTCGCCACTATTACCTGTATATATGTCCCAAAATGTTGTGCACTCCCTCAAAACATTGCGTAATTTTTTAATTACGCAGAATTCTGTAAAAGCGTTAGGGCCTGGTTGTTCAGTCAAAAAGAGGTAGAATACCTAACTAAAAGATAGTGTAATTTTATATGTATGTATTATATGTACCAGGTTTACATAAATTTTTCTATTGTATTTATTAATATTACAAAATATTGCTAAAAAAAACTCCAAAGTACATGCACATGTGAATATTTAAATACAGCAATGTCACCATATTATGAATTCAGTGTGCTTAAATGGCAAGTAGAGTGTTTTTGATCTACTTATGTTATATTAGCTTGTATGATAATCCATGTTTACCTGTGAAGAGTCGGTAACCCCAAAGTAGGAAGCTTTTTTTCCTAAGGGGTACCCATATTCCTCGATAAAATGAACTACTATTAATGTATATTCAACGTATTTACATAAGGAATAAATTTATTATTATTATTAATATTCCACAGAAAGTTTTATTTCTTCCGACCCAAGGGTTTCGACTATTACACAATCATCATCACCACCTTGATAATGATTTTGTAATAGTTTTAAACCCTGGGTCGGAAGAAATTAAAAAAATTCTGTAGAATATTACAAAGGGAATTTTTTCTTAAACTATTGCATGAGGGGGCACTTCCTCTTGTTTTCCAGGATTTCAAAGCCTTAAAAAAAAACTCTCGCTTATTCCCGCCACTGGTGCGGTGGACCGCTTCATAATGGCAGCTTCTCCTTCCCCTCGTTGGATTCAGGCAGAGTGGGGATGGAGAGGAGGAGAATCTCATTAGGGATTCACGGCCGGATTTGCGAGATTGATTCCGTGGAAGAGGCATCAAGAGCGGGGGCGGGGCCTCTTGGACCTCGGCCGAAATCAGTCGCCGATTCTCGAACGCGGATTTCATTTCGGGACCAAACGTCAATTATTAAGACAGCACGGGAAGGGACTTCCATTGATTTCCTTTCAGATCCTTAGTTTGAGATGACTATGGCTGACCTCATCGGTGGTTACTGTAGAAAATGACCCTCCTGGATCATTGTAATAAAACCACGTTCTTAAATAGTATTACGTTAGCAATTCACCATTTTCTAATTCTTGAAATGATCTCAGTTTTTGCTCCCTGCGAACTTTTAGGCGTGTGAAATTCCAAGAATTAGTCGATATGGGCTGTAAAAGGCCCCACTGATTTGAGAGTGAAAGATGAAACCTTGTGACCATTATTAATGGCGTGTTTTACGGTCAAAGGCCACAATTCCTGAGATTAAGGTGGTTCCACCGTAAAATGACTTAAATGCCATTTTATCAATATTCTGTCTACTTTTAGAAAACGTTGTCCTCTATCTGACATGAACAACAAAATAATACCTTTCCACGCTTTTTTATTCTATCATTGAACTTGAAATTACATGGTGTTCAATGTGAGTATGAGAGAAAAACGGGGAAAAATAGTATTTTTCCATAAAATTCCATTTTTGCGGAAAAATATTTATAAGAACGAAATAATCCAGAAAAATGGAATAAAAATAAAATGCAGTCATCTTACCACCTTATTTTCCTAGTCATTGAAGAATTAATGTCGTAATTGAAGTCAAAATGCGGTAATTCGTAGGAAATGGCGCTGCAGTCGGCTCCTGTGACTGGGAAAAAGTGCTCATTTAAAAAACATTCGTGGAATAATCTGCATATTTTGTACCTTTATACTTTTTGGTTTCTATAAGTAACGCATTCCATCAGAGAAATCAAGATTATTTGTACAAAATATAAAAAATGTGGAATTTAGTATTTGTTTGGACTCACGCAGTCACTGCGGAACCTCCTTAAACGATTTTTCGCCCACTTACACTTCTCATCAGATCTCATTCAAATTTTGCACACAGGCGTAACTTCGATGACAATACAGTATTACGATTTAAGTGTCACGACTTTCTCTTCCATGGTTTGCTTCATGAAATTGGTTGCTATATTGGTTGTTTACTCCATTGCTGGCTATCGAAAAGGTTACTCGTGTCTTGGTTTGCTCTACACGAGTTTTTACTCATAAATGGAAACAATCGAATTGAGAATATACACCCTCGGGACACCAGGCGCACCCCATTGTAAGAAAGCACATGGAACATGGCGGCAAAATATTTTGTTCACTTTTGTTTCTATATTAAATAATGCCATGCAATTGAAATGGATTTTTATAACATTTAGGTGATCATAATTTTTGCTAATTTTACGTTGAAAGAATATTATTTTATTTTTGATTTTTCATGGATTCCGCAGAGTAATATTTTCTCAGTTGAAAATTAGTTATATCGTCTGATATTCATGTACGTAAAGTTGTAATTAGCTTATCTCCATCGTCTAAGGCTCAACCTTGTGGAAGTTCATTTTATCGTAAATGAAAAGGAAAACTTTGTTATATTCCACCAATTTATTTTCAGGTACAACTAGTTTCCACTCAGCGGCGTACCTGAAACTAGTTGCGCCTGAAAATAAATTGGTGGAATATAACAAAGTTTTCATTTACGATTTTAATTAGCTATTAAGCGAACAAACACAATAAACCTATACGCATCATTGACTTCAAACCGAATTATCAAAATTTACTCTACTGAACGATATCAGTAAGTTCTTTTTTCCTTTGGCTATTGCTTTTATCCTCTTTTAATTGCACTTTCCGTTTTTGATGACGAATTTTGGACTTGTAAACGTACGTTGTAACTCTCAGATGCGAGTTCTGGCAAATGATTCCCTTCGGACGGTCGCTTTTTCAGGGCAGCGTCCCGGGAGTTATTTAGCTTATAATTCACCTTTATTTCGGATTTCTTCTCTGTGGATGAACTTTTATTTAATTTAAATGATTACGGAACAGTCAATTCTGTAATGCCACATAAATTTTACATGAGGTGACCAATTAAAATTAATCTTTAGTATGGATATTTCCTTGTCTTCCTTCATAAATGTGGATTGTCTGTTCTTTTTTCAAGATTATAGCATATATTCGTTTTACCACGAAACAAATTCCATGTTATATTCCTAAAATTGACGAATTCATTTGATTAAGTGACCACTCAATCCATGTTTTCGTGTCGACAACGTCTGTTCGCCTCAACAATATTCTTTTTGTTATTCCCAGGGTCGTAAAGAATAGCCGTCGTGGCACTTTGAGGGGATCACGGCGGTAGTGCTTCACAAGGGGTTGTTGTTTTTTGTTAGTTTTTTTACCGCCCGCTCCACCCGGACAACCCCTGCTCCCTCCAGGGAGGGTATGGAAGAGTGGGGGAGGAGTATCGAACGGATCCCAGAGATGATAAATTGTTGAGAGAGGTCACTTAAAATGTAAACGTCGAGGAGCTATTTAATTAATCAACCTCCTTTTCTCGTGTCCGCCTCTTGGCGCTGCTTTGTTTCTTGCGACCTGAATGACGAAGGGATTCCTTCGAAGCTGCGGTGGGGTCGGTACAGAACAACAAGAGAGCATCGCATTCTGTGTCTCCCCTCACCAACGCTCGCTGTCTGGTGCCGAAGGGGGCCGTTTCGCACCCCCCGCCGCCCCCCCCCCCGTCTCCCTCCTGCCCCACTACCCCTGCTACGCCAAATATTCAACGCATCCCCATTTGTGACACCAAACCCTTCCAACTCTCGCAAAACACTCGGATAAAAAAAACCGAAGTACATGTCTTGAAGGATGTCAGGGATTGTCTGGACCACACACGCAAGTAGTTCTGACGTGCAGTTGGCTTTGATAGATGATCAAATGTGAAACAAAAGTTACGTACAACATCCGCTCATTTTAAATAATGCAACCGCTACTGTACTCGAATACTGAACAACCATTTACTAGAATTCATGATGAGAAAAAACACAGTTCAAATTCCACTATTTTTTATTACTGTCGACCGGCTTCGACGTCTAAAGCGTCTTTATCAAGACTAATTGATAATTGACGCTTTAGACGTCAAAACCGGTCGACAGTAATAAAAAATAGTTGAATTTATACTGTGTTTTTTATCATCATGAATTTCATCGATAATTTCCACTAAGTATCGTCACAATCAATTGACTATTTACTAGATTTATTAATTTCATTTATTTTTTCTTGCTACCCGAAAACAGTTTATTTGGCATTTTACACCGGGTGATTCACCAATAATGCACGAGTACACGCAACCATGATCCAATAAATGGTAAATGCACCCAGGGGGATTTGAATCTACGGCTCTAGAGTTAACAGGCGAAGACTCAACCCTTTCACCATCCAGAAAGCTTAAGGAATACGCAATTAAAATAAATTTTATGCCTGCAAGCGTGGCGTCGACTCTAGAAGTTTTCGTGTCAAGTCTCTGTGGACTTTTCAGTTTCATGTAACCTTTATCAAATTGAATTGACAAATAAATCCAAGGGCATCACTGTAATTTCTTAACTCAAACGGTTGAATAATGTGTTATGGACATTTTCTAGCATTTGTTTGTAATTTTTTATATTCAAACTTAAACATTTCAAGTGTTGCAATTTAAGATTACCAGTCTGCAGAATTGTTTACTCCAAAGCTGCTCTAGGCCTCTCATTGTACTCATAAAAATGCTAGAACAATGTGCTAGAACAATATTATTCGGATATAGTTAGTCGAGGTTCCTTTTGGCAATGGAGTAATGGTTTTAAATTTGAATTTATAGGCTTATCATTCGTAATGTCAAAACTATTAGCCATGAATAGCGGTGAGTCGTTCTTAAGGTATGCAGAAATTCCGTGCGTATACTATAAAATTGATCACCTCGTAGCTCGGATTTCTCTTCTTCAATGGAGTTGGCTAAAAATAATTTCAGGAGGTGAAGAATGTAGGAGGAGATATTATCTATCGGATTGGTGACTCAAGTGTTATTCTGCTGACGGTAAAAGACTTTCTATTCCGCAGTCATTAATCAAGAAATTATCGTAATATTTATTCATTAATTAGTGGGGCACTACCTTATTTATTCCCGGTGAAAGTATAATATGTGTTCCCTATATTCATGCCTGGGAATAGCGCGGAGGTTACGATAATGTTCTTTTTGCTTGTGCATTCCATATGCTACTGTCGAAGCGGGTTTGGTAAGTTAAGATCAGGCCGATGATTATGCGATTTTTCTTCAACACATTATCTCCGACTTAATTATCATTTTGTACCGTATCCACTTTATTCACTTAAAGCTTATACTTTATCCTATAGATGTCTATTAATTCCATCATAATGTTTGCATTGCATGGTACATTGCATGTTTGCATTGCATACGTTCAAGATACTTTACAAAATGAGGAAAAGTGCACATATAGCTTAGATGTTTTATATCGGAATAATTGTGGTCTTAATTGTTTTATATATACCCCACTGAATATAAATCCCCTTATGCCTTGTGAATGTGTATGAACATAATATAATCCGTTCTCCTTCCGTTAGTCTGCATATTAGCCAGTTGTGTCTTCATAATTATCGAAGAAAATTTTTTTTTCTTTTAGATTGTTATCAGTAGTTTTTGTTTTGTAATGAGTCCGATTGGTTAAGTCCACACATATGTCTTCCACAATTTATTAATTGCTATCCTCCAAAGGATATGAGTTGCGTTCAAAGTTTTATGGCGTTACCATAAGATATGAAGTTAATAAATATCTTCTACAATAAGAGCCACTGCTTAACCCATAATTATGTGTCACCACTCGATAGCAGATGTACCTATGTATTTGACATTAGTGAAAAACGGAATGGTAGAGTGGACATACAATAATACAAATATTCGGTGGACATATGGAAGAAGAGTGTTAGGACCCCAGTAATTCATAGGGAAAGGTAGCCGCACCTCAGTGAGTGTCGTTAAATCAAATCAAAGATACAAATTTCTAAGAACATTCCGGGGAGAAGGAAGAATATTTCCATTATTCCTTTTAGGTAGCAGATAAAATGTATTTTATTCCTTTTAGAGAGCAGACTCCTCAACACAATTTCAATTCCAATTGAATAAAAACCAGCTCGTCCCATGGGACCTTTCACCTCTACGATTCCTTGTAAACTTTGGGAAAGGATATCGAAAAAGTAGGAATAAATTCTTTTTAAACAGCTCAGGGGGACATTTTTAGATATTAATGTGGATGAAATCTTCAATCCACCTCAGATGATAATCAAACCCAGTTTTAACTCATACATCCTCGAGGGAAGTAAAATTAAGCGAGACTTAACCATTCATAATGTTTCGTGACCAGTTCACTCATACAATTACCGATAAAACCCTTGTAAAGATCCAATTAATATCAAGGGGAACGGAGTAAATGACCTAGAATCTTCTCTTTGGTGGTTAATTTCTCGAAAGTTAGTAATGAAGTTGAAGAAATGAGGTCAAGCTATGAGTACACTGTATGCACTTCGTCAGGGTCTACTGCTGCAGGCATGGTCGTTAGAATCATACCTAATGTCATAAGAGGGTCCCTAATATTAATAAATTGAGATGAATGATACCATTGGTTTTTGCCTCTCACCGCGTATTAAGATCCTACTTTTTTCCATGATAAACTCCTGATTTAGGCTGAAGCCCCTTACAGCAGCAAACCCTGATTTTTGGCAGGACTTCCTGTAATGTGCCAACCAGGCACGAATTCCAACATCCAATCCTGGAGGGCAGCAACAGATATGGAATTTTTGTACCCTTAGTTGATCGGCGGATATAAATGTTTTTGTGGAACATTAAAATGGTAAGCAGATAGAGGTCCTGGCTTCTTATATTGACATTTGTACAGCCGGTCCTGTATTGTATCAGTGGGTTTGTATTTTATACGCCACTCCCGGAAATGCGGCAGTTGATCAAGTTTTTTGGTTACAGTAATGAGTGTAACATCCTACATTAAGTTGTAGTGCCCTTAATTTTAGCTTTCATTACTCATTCTTTCCTGAGTTTTAACGAACGAGGAAACATTTAAACACTTTTTTTCAGCTGTGGATCTTGAACTTCTTTTTTGACCGCCCCTATTTTTGATCGTCACCCTCTCTCTGCTCTCTTTTTGATATCATTACTCCTGTTGCGGTAAACCCCTATAAGAATCAGTTACCAATGAGAAAGATTAGCAAATTGGTATTGTTACAACCTCTTCAAGTTATTAAGTTAAAATTTATTGCCAAGCGATTAGATTTCAGAATACAGTTGAAGTTTTTACGTATTTAGAATAATTTACCGATGAATACGATATAATGTAAAAATGTATCCAGTAATTCGTATTATATAACCAAAATGTGATAATTCATTATTCACTTCGATAAAATTATTAATGTAAATTTAAGTGCATCATATAGTTAGCACTTGCTATTTTTTTCTTGAAAATTCTTAACCCTAATATATAGATGTGAATAAATAAGAACATACGTCTGGTAGATATGAATCAGAAATTGTGAAAAAATGTGTTCGAGGGTCAACTAATTATGTCTTTCTAAAACATTTCAAGTAAATACTTAATAATTAAAACATAAGGTACTTTATCCATGAAAGGAAACTTACGAACATGGTTATGTCAGTTAAAATGAAACACTCAAACTTGGTTTTTCGTTTTAATTATGAATTGCTTTAACCAAGTCATACCTATATTCAGCAACTAATTATGATACCTCCAACATCTAGAAAAACCAAATATTCTTTAAATCGATAAATCCTTAGGTGAAGAAAAATGGCTGATCTTGAATGAACTACAGTGGTAATTGATTGCAGAATGTAGCCTCTTCTCATTAATCCAGTACATGTAAACATTAGCGCTATGTTTCTTTAAATTCATTTGCATATCAGATTTTTTATTTGGGACTTTGCTTCGATAGAATTGAAAAAAAGTGGAGCTACTCTAATATTTCACTGTGCCTCTACGATACTCAATTCACCATTTGAAGATGAGAGCGAGAGCTCCAGAAATATATCACGACAGTCTTCTCATGAGGTAAACGTCTTTCAAAGTACACTGTATGCACACGCCGGCTAGACTTAAAGAAAACGCTTTTCAAACAACTCTCAATGCTATAAAACTGGTTTTTACTATAACACGGAGAATGATATCAGTGAGTATTTCATCTTTTACGCTCCACAACGCGACCAATCACGCTTTTGTGCGACCATTCAGTCAAGAATAAAAGTTCAGGTAGTTACTTGATAACAACTTTTGTTTGGTTAAATATAAAAAACAGAAACTTTGAAGTATATTAAAAAACATTTGTATCCAACTGGTGGTGGATTTTGGTTCTGATTAAATGACAAGTTGTTAAGTTACACATTTTCACAGTGGAGGCTTGATTGAAAGGCGTAAAAAAACCGGTACTTTTTTATACTCGATGTCATAAAATATAGAAGAAATAATCATATAATTTTTTTGCTTATATAAGTACACCTAAAATGAAATAAGCCAAAATTTGGTGTAGTTACTGTTCATATAGATGTATTCGTTTATTAGCTAACAGGCTACAAACTTGGGTAAGTATCCATAATTTTTATTCCGACAGTAGAGGAACACCAAACAACAGGCGATCGATCGGCGCTCTTAGAACATATTTGATAGTTCTGTATTATATGTAATACGATATCTTTCATGTAATTTAAGTAACAATTTCATTTTGATTCATGCAAGATAGGTACTTCACAGTTTTAATTCTATCTGCAACGACGGGCGTACATGTGTTGCCTGAATAGACCAGCAACCGCCTGCAGCAGATTCAAATCCTACAGATTTTAGCTTATGACCGCAACGCAGCCACACGTGCAGTGCAACTGAAACAGATGAGAAGACGAAACAGTCAGCTTCAGCTTCATCAGTACCCACCGCACAGCACGGCGCGGCTGCGGCACGATCACGTAACTAACCTGTTGTTTTCAACAGTTATTTGAAACAGTTGTCTGACAGAAACAGTTGAGTCTGCAGCCGTTTCATTCCGATAACACTTTATTCCACCATTAAAGGTAACACACACAAACGCGTCGGAACACGGAATTCGGCGTACTCCCGGAATCGGCATAACGAGCCGCCGGGAATCCTTAGCGAGGTTCTCTCGGTGCAGAATTTCCGTTCGGCGAGCAGGATTTCGGTTCCGTGCCCGAGGGGGCATCTCTGGTGAGGTGGGGGAGGGAGGGGGTGAAGAGGAATGGGGGGATGATAGAGACAACAACGAAGGAATGAATGAGCGTCGCCAAGGAGCGCGTCGTTAGGAGGGAGAGAGGGTAAGGGGAGGGTGGAGGGAAGGAAGGACGGAGACCGGAAGAGGAGGACTGGATGAATGGGTAGCGGATGGAGAGAGAGAGAGAGAGGAGGAGGAGGAATCGGGAAGAGGAAGGAAGAAGAGAAAAGACGAAATATATAGGGAAAGGAAAGAAGGCAGAGGCCATTAGTGGAGGGTGTAGTATTTTCGGGACGAGGCCTGGTTTGAGCTCTTAAGATGGCGCCCAACGGGGTTGTTAGCAAGGAGGCTGGAGTATACAGGAGGCGATATGCATATGATTTTTCAGTGAGGTAAAACTTCCGCCCATCTTGTCAATTTCTGGACTCAGTCTTCCTGCGTCTAATGATCGCCTGCCTTGTGTTCCATTTTGGTACTGCTTGCTTTTGTGTCATTTACGGCCACGGAGGTCTCGTTGGATTCGTCAGAATTATCGGGCTCATTAGTGGTTGTTTTGTACATAATAAATAACCGTTAGTTTTTGACGAAATCTAGGCGTTAGAATCAAATTAATCGATTGCGGCAATACTTTGTGGAAAATGAAGATAGAAATCACTGTCACAAACACACGGTACAATATTCCACTAATTATTTTATTGCTGTCGACCGGTTTCGACGAATAAAGCGCTTTGCCTTGTAAATCACGCTTTAGTCGTCGAAACCGGTCGACAGCAATAAAATATTTAGTGGAATTTTGTAACGTGTTTTTGTCACAATGACTTCTATGTGTTAGAAGTTCCTAATTTTTTTCAATATTCTCCCTCTGGAGCGCACAGCCGTAATCTATCCCATGAAAAAAACAGTTTATATTTTCAGGCAAATTGCTCGAAAAGTAGTTCGGCAAGGGGTTGGTATTTTTATGTCATTGGAAAGATGAGAAATTTTTCTTTAAAATGAGGCCATATTCATCAAATTCTAGGTGAAGTGATTTTTCGCTCAAACTACCTTAAATATATAAACATAAGTGAAACAAAATTTTTGCTGCCACGTTCCATATGCTTCTTACAACGGAGTGCGCCTGGTGTCCCGAGGGTGTATATTCTCAGTTCGATTGTTTCCATTTATGAGTGAAAACTCGTGTAGAGCAAACAAAGACACGAGTAACCTTTTCGATAGCTAGCAATGAAGTAAACAACCAATATAGCGACCAAATTTCATGAATCAAACCATGTGAGAGAAAGCCATGGCACTTAAATCATAATACTGTATTGTCATCGAAGTTATGCCTGTGTGCAAAATTTGAAAGGGAACTGATAAGTAATAGTAAGTGGGAGTTTGTTTGCGATATTCCACAGAGAAAAAACCATTCGCCTTGACCGGGATCAGAACCCGGATTCCTCGATTTCGCGCCGAGTGCTTTAATCAGTTAAGCTACCGAGGCGTCCTTCTCCCCTGTGGATTATTTGGTGGCTTTATAGGAGCATGGTGGTCAGAACTGCTAGACATACGATGCCAATAGCAGTCCAAATCGTGCGCTAAGCGCCACAGTCCGCGAGGATAAAGCCGTACATAGAGCACATTGAGATGCTCGCTCTTTGACTAATTTTGAGGATACCGGGACTAGCCACGGTAGTTACCTTAACGGAGTCACCCGCAAGTGCACATAAGTGCGATATTCCACAGAGGAAAAATCATTCGCCTTGACCGGGATTCAAACCTGGATCCCTCGATTTCACGCCGAGTGCTTTAGTGCTCTCACTTTGTGCACCTGAGGGTGACTCCGTAAAGGTAACTACTGTGGCTAGTCCCGGTATCCTCAAAATTAGGGAGTTTGTTTATTTAAAATGAGGTCAAATTCATGAAATTCTAAGTGAACTGATTTATTCCTGAAAATACCTTAAGAGTACCTCGCGTTAGAGAAAGGGTTAGAATACATGGCTAAGGGTTAGAAGAATGTTGTTGGTAAGTAGAGTGGAGTAAAGAGTGCGTGATGGATGGAATTGGTTTGTGCGTGTGCTTCAAAAAAGGGGCGGGTCTCTGAATGGGCGAAAGGGGGTGTGAAGGGGGTGGAAAGGGGGTGGGAAGGGGGTGGAAGGAGAGAAGGAGGAGGGGTGGAGGAGGAGGTGCTGGCAAATGAGGGCGCAAAGAGGGAGAGAGAGGAAAGAAAATATGACAATGGGAACCGGAAGGGGAGTGGGGGGGGAGAAGGGGGAGCGGTTTTCCGTGGAGGAGGAGGAGGGAGGAAGAAGGAGAGGTGTTTTTTGAAGGGGGTGCTCACCCCATGGGCGTGGGGGGGGTGAAAGGGGAGAGGGGGTGGGGTGCAGAATGGGTGAGGGAGGGGGTGGACAAAAGGATTTTTTATTTTTTCCCTCCACATCCCGT
Organism: Pyrrhosoma nymphula; assembly: GCA_963573305.1. Taxonomy (NCBI): domain Eukaryota; kingdom Metazoa; phylum Arthropoda; class Insecta; order Odonata; family Coenagrionidae; genus Pyrrhosoma; species Pyrrhosoma nymphula. The sequence goes on from OY754327.1 coordinate 14,643,560, forward strand.
TCCACTCCTTGCACCATGACGGGTGAAGGAGAGTGGCTAGATGTAAAAAAAGGGCTCTCCTGAGGGGTTGATGGGGGTGTAGGGTGGGGATGGGGTTACGTGGGGAGAGGGTTGTGGCGGGGGAATGCCTCTCTGCTTGGTGGGTTCGTAGGTTAAAGGAGAGAAGGGCGGAAAGGGAGTCGAGTGAATGGATTACTACATCGTGAGTGTAGAAGTCGCGGCCGTGCAATGGAATGATGGCGGACACCGAAGTGAATAACACGCCAGAAAGGCCTTTTTGGGATGGTGAGGAATGCAACAAGGAGGGGAAGTCTCTGTCTCCCTCCTCTCTTTCCTTCTCCCTTACTATTGTAAGGAGGCTAGGAGGATCTATAACACGTTCTAGGAAACGACCCAGTTTGCCTGAGTTTAGTATTACGTCTGAAAATACAAGCTGGCCTATTTTATCTACCTTCATGTGAAAATGAGAAGTAATTGATATCGTACGGTCCACTTTATAATAAATTTACAACAAGTTTTTCGGCTTCTTTTACTTAGCCATCTTCTGGTAGAATAAGGTACAATGTTATCTGAGGATGGCTAAGTAAAAAAAGCCGAAAGTCGTGTATAAATTTTAAATAAAGTGGACAGTACGATATAAATTACTTTTAATTTTTGATAATTCAGCACCACCACATCTCACCTGACACTGTTGATTACCTCCATCTACATGGTGTTGCTTTGCATTTGGATTTATTTATAAACACTTTTATGTTTTAAATATGCACAGTAATTTACGCTAAAAAGTATTATTTTCGTGGTACAAAATGGCCATTGGCCGTCGACGTACCCAATAACCTGAAGCACTGCTACTGGCACTAAGGGACGGCCTAAGATGGGTCTCTCCAAATTGGAACGAAGATTCGCAGTCAGCAAAGGAGGTGGAGGCCAGAAGGGGATGGAAGAGAGTGAACAACTTGAGTGGTTGTAACTCCCTCGGCAGTCATTTGATCGTTCTGTTCTCGGAATGAACGCATAAAAGACGTTTTGAGGAAGACGCGAAAAAATGAAGGCGACCAAAACAACGAACTGAAGCAGAAAATGACTCGAGCTTTCTTCATTCACATTTTGAGATTCTGTACACTCCGTTTGAATTAACCTGGGATACTGAAGTTTATCCTGAAGCAGGTGAATGACGAGGCAATCTATGTTTATTTGAAATTTTTATCGGTCGAGTACTGTTAAACATATACGGCGATGTGTCTTGCCGAACCATAAACTGAAAATTCTAAGAGATTTCTTTTCATAGTCTTTAACCACTCATCTGGGTATTTAAATTCTCGGTTTCCTACCCGTGGTGGGTATTTAATTTAGAATCGAGGCGTATTTTTACCGTTTTTAATGAGAGGTTTTAAGCGGTCAAAATAATTTCTAGTTCATAAAATTTAGCCAATTTTTTTGACGGATTATTGAACAACAATGAAGTAATTTTATAATTAATATTAATGAATTACATAAATTATTTTAAAAAATTATTAAAAATTTGTTAATAAAAAATGTAAACTGATAGAATCTTCGACAAAATGATATAAATTCATTGTATTTTAACTTGTATAGTTCATATTTTATAAACTAATAATGATTAATATAGTTATAAGGAGTAACATTTTAGTGATGCCATAAACTGTTGCTGGCTAATTTTAAATTTTTAAATATTCAACGACAATATGCAAGAATTTGTAGTAATTTCAAAATGGAATGTATGGAATAGGTTAAGACATCAATGAAGGATGCACAACTAATGTTTGGAATAAAATGGGAATATTCCGTTTTCAATAGCTGTATTAAGAGATGTTAAATAAATAACACCATCTACAGAACTCTTCTGGGGTAAATTTATTTGTAGCTTTCCTCAACCAAGAATATGTATAAGGTTCTCCTCCGTGTACGAACTTATGTGCGGACTGAACTTCTCATAGCATTGAGTACTCGAATGCATGAATGCTTTCGCTTTAAAATTGGCATGATTATCAAAGGAAAATATCAAATTAAAACAAAAAAGGGATGTAAAAGTTAACTTATTCTAGCTCAAAATATTTTAAATACATAACTTATGTAGATCTCTCCATTTTTTCTGGGTTTTCACCGCGTTCCAACTTTCTTTGTTGACGAGAGTTTCGCTGGGATAACAACCAGCGTATTTAGGTCGAGTTGCTCTCCGTAGCTCGTAGGAAGAGGGTTCTCCGATAAAGAACCAAGGTGCCCAAACACCCTAACTAAAAAGACGCCTAAATTTCCTATATAAGGTGGCCTAAATCTCAATCCAACAACTCAACCTAAGAACGCTTGTTGGAATACCAGCGACACTGTCGTCATCATAATTCTAACTCGGTGACAACCCATAAACAATTGAGAGATCACCCGATCAACGCCGTGGAAACCTTAGGATCAATATTTAACTAATGTGTTTTACAGAGCTAATAATATACCCATATACAATAATAAACAAAACAGGTAAAATAATAATAATATAAAGGGCTCGCTGATAAATAACAAGGGCTCGCTGATAAATAACATCAAGTGCATTCCGTCCTGCGTGGCACAGGCGGAATCACTAGTTGCACGCATACAGAAGGCCGTCATCCTGGGGTCACTCCGTCTACTGCGGACGCATGACCCGACCGCAGTGTAGCCACACATCCGATGGGCGTCGGACGTGGCTGCGATCACTGCACAACCCCTCTCGAGTCTCCGGCCATTACGACGGCAACGAAACCCGATGCTTACCGGGGACTCGGAGGGGCATGTTACAATACTAACGTAATATAATATAAAAAACAGGTTAAACCTCGCCAACAGATGTCTACATGCATGAAACCGAATTCCATCTTCTAAAGCCCAGTCTCACAAAACCAAAATTAGGCATTATAAGACAATAATATCCTCAGTACTAAGCTACGGATCCGAAATGTGGAGGCTGACGAAGAAGAATGAGAAAAACTAATAGCGTTCGAAAATAAGATATTGCGAAAAATCTATGGGCCCACATACGAAGAAGGAATATGGAGAAAAAAACACAATAGAGATATCAGGAATCTATATAAACATCCAGACATAACAAGTGAAATAAAGGCAAGAAGAATCAGGTGGGCTGGACATATTCTAAGGAAATAGGAGGGATGTTTGCTGAAGGAGGTACTAAATGGGATTCCTGAAGGAAGAAGACCACGGCTAAGATGGTGGGACCAAGTGAGAACGGATATGCAACATATCGGAGCAACAGAAAGAGAGGCAGAAGATCGATCCAGGTGGAGGGGATTTGTTGATGCGGCTAAATATCGCCTAAGATATAGATGACCCTGGGAGTAAGAGTAATTAAGTAATAATATACCGTGCATCTTTCGCTCCGCTGTCTGCTAAGTTGAACGTAAACGAATAGTTAATTCGCTTTCTTCCTTTCAATCGAACGACAGTGAAATGGAAATAATTTTGTACTCATGGAGTTAAGTCTGTTTTCTCCTGGGCGAAGTGAAAATGGCGGTGACTGAAAATGAAACCTTTAGCCAAAGGGGGAAAGGCAGGACCGAAATGCAGTGCGCGCAGTGTTTACGATGGACCGAGCAAGAAAGTTCCATCACTCGTAAACCTTAATGGGTGGCATGTTCCTCTCGTTTCGCCCCGAGCAGGGCGCTAGCCTTTTGCGATATAAACCAAATTGTATTTGCCCCTTCATGATGCCAATTTTCTGCTTTATGATCTAATCGGTGGGTTTTGTTACCGTGTATAAACGGAAGCCATAAATTAGGCCGTAACTGATGACATTAATATGACGCTGGGATAAGTTACTGGCAAAAGTAACTACTGCTCAGCTACCCACCAAGATTTATGGCTACCTCGAGCGATATATAAAGTACTAAATACGACCCTCTTAAAGGTAACAAAACAATTGAACGGCTAAAATAAGAAAGTATCATTTGGAGGGTCTGATCTTTAAAAAAGTTTCTAACTAGCAAGAAAGTTCGCTGAAAAATTACGGCTCTTTTCAGAGAATTCACAGCGCTATGTCATATATAATTAGTGTATTTTTATGATGGGGAATGTGGATGAAAAACATTTAACGTGACCAGCTGTTCGTGTCAACAGTGCCGGAAGAAGTTTAAATGGTGCGTGAATTCATTTTTCTCCTTTCGATAACAGTCCCCCATATCAGACAGTTCTTCGTTTCATTCCCTGGGGGAGGAGCAGTGCGCTTCGGGTAAAAGAGGAGGACTATAAGGCGTAAGCAGCGATAAGCATGAAAGGCGGAGGAGGAAATAGAAATCGGCCGCGTGAGGTCGAGTTGGATTCGGGAAAGGACGGTCATATCAGCAGGTTTTACTGCACCACTCTGAGTTGGGAGGGGGGTGAAAGGAGAGGTGGGAGGAGGGGGCGGTGTGGTCGAAGGGGAAGAGGAGATGTGATTGAATTGCCGAACTACTTTTTATTGCTCTCAGGGCGAAGGGTGTCCTTGTGAGCACGTTTTGGGAAGGCGTTGCCGTCTGAGTGTTTGGGAGAACGAGAGCAGAGGGTTTAACAACGAGTGTTATGGATGATAAAAGTGGATGGCCGGGGGAGAGACGACATCAGAGGAGGAGGATGGAGGCGCGAAGAGGATTCGCTCTCGATGGATAGATAGAGGGCTTTTGCCTTTCATGAGAATTAAGGGGGGCGGGTGAGTGGTCGGGGGGGTGAGGCAATGCGATGCCAGGGGGTGGGAGTGCTGCAGGAGGACGGAGGCCGTTGAGAGTCGGGGGTTGGAGGACGATCGCTTTCGCCGTGTGAATGATGGATGAAAGCGATGCGTGGATTTGAACGTGGGGCCGTGTTCCGTCGTGGACGGGCGGGGTTACGGGGAGGTTTTGTGAGGAGGTTCCACTGGGTTGTCGTCAGGGTCGCTATTGGGTCCGGGCGGAGCGGATTTTGGGGTTTTAAGGGTAGCTTGAGCGAAACATCACTTCACCTATAATTTGGTGAGCTTCGCCTCATTTTAAAGAAAACACTCATCTTTCCTATGATATCATAATATTAACCCGTTTTCCAAAATACTTTTTGAGCTATTTGCCTGAAAAAACACAAGCTGTTTCACATTTGATAAGCTGGGTAACGAGTAAGACGAAAGAGGAACAGCTGGATAAGGTGGGAGAGGAAAAAAAATTGTGACTGTGATTCTTCGAAAGCAGACAATTTTGAAGGAAGTGTTGAGAGATGAGGGTATGTTAAGCTGGGTAACGAGTAAGACGAAAGAGGAACAGCTGGATAAGGTGGGAGAGGAAAAAAAATGGTGACTGTGATTCTTCGAAAGCAGACAATTTTGAAGGAAGTGTTGAGAGATGAGGGTATGTTGAAGAGGGCGATGGAAGGAAGTTTACTTGATAAGGTAGTTCGAACGATAAAAAATTTGACCTGGAATTTGATGAATTTCACCTCATTTTAAATAAAAAACTCCCATATTTCCAATTATATCAAAATATTAACCCCTTGCCGAACTACCTCTCTAGCAATTTTCCTAAAAATACAAGCTGCTGTACAATTGTACATGGGATAGATTACGGCTGTGCGCTCCAGTGGGAGAATATTGAAAATATAAGCAATTTACAACACCTAGATTTTGTCAAAAGACTAACTGTGTGTAGTTTGTAAGTTTTCTCAACTAATTATAAAAATAATCTATTACTCACCGCAGTACCTTTTACATAATCGCAAATAAAACATGTTTAGTAGGCTTTTTAGCCGTACAGAGTTAGAAAAATGAGTCAAGTTAATGACTTATGTATATATATTTATTTAATTACCGAGAATCTTGGTCATATATATTACTACATTTTTGCACCACTAATTATACAATATTTACTTCACGCTCCTTACAGACGCTGAAATTAAAATATACAATTTCAATATGGTCTCTATTATGACTAGGGAAATATCACGCTCAAACTACCTTAAGTATTGGTCGGTCGACTGAGATGGAGAAGGGAAGGGAAGAGGGACTTTGGGGGGCGACGCGACGCACAGTGGAAAATTCAGGTAAGTTCACTTTCAAAATCAAAGAACTTTCGATATAATATAAATATTAAAATGAATTATGCACCAACTTAAATAAATTTTAAACACTGAGAATTATGGTATAAGTACGTAGAAATCCGTAAATGTTTAAGCGAACTTGTAAAAAGTCTGCAAATTGACAACTTTTTATCGAATACGAGGAAAAACTGCTATGAATAAGGAAAACAATTAAATAACATGAATATATAAATTAGAGTGTTTTTGACTAACCACTAATTGGTGTTTTAATTGGTGGAGCAAATAATGAAAATATTATTTATTGGACACAATATTATTTCAACAAAATTAATATTTTTTCTATCATGACAGGTAGAACATATTGGATATCAGAACTGTATTCTGTACAAAAACTATCATTACAATAGCAATATTTACATTAAATAAATACAATAGTATCACTGATCAGTCTGAAACACAGTAATGTATACATTCACAGTATAAAAAATATTTCATTTTTCAAATTTAAAGGAATTTGTTTTCGTATTCGATAAAAAATTGTTGATTTGCAGACTTTTTGTAAGTTCGTTTAAACAATTACGGATTTCTACGTATATATACCATATTTCTCAGAGTTAAAGTTTTAAATTGGTGAATATTTCATTTTAACTATTTGCAAGTTCGTTTAAAATATTCCAGATTCCTATGTATTTTTCTCACACTTCTAAAAATTAAATTTTAAAATGGAGAAAAATTCAATTTGCAGTCTCTATTTTATCAAAATTTGTTTCATTTTAATAGTGAACTTGCTTGAATGTCCCCCAGTGTGATGTGGTTAGGCCGCAAGTTCGTCAGGGATGTCGTGTGGGTTGTGGGCATCGACGGGGGCCGGGGGACTCACCCGAGATGGACCCGTAGAGAGATGGGAGGGCGTTAAAAAGAGGAATGGTGGGGGATTGTGAGGGAGAGTTGTGGCGTCAGGTGGTCGGGTGGATGGGGTGGGGGGAAGGGTGGGAGGGGCGTGCTCGCTCGGTCGCTCTTCGAGTGTTTAATGAATGCGGGTGGAGGGGCGGGGGGGATGTGCCTTTGCGGCGGTGTTGTCATGGGGAAGAGTGATGCTGAGCTGCTTTACTTTTTTATTCGATACCCACTCTCTCCACTGCCGGAAAATATAATCCTGGCGAGTAAACATTCATAGCCTCAATAAATGACGATACGTGAAGTTTGCCATGCATGGCGGATCCTTCGATAAATCATGCCGAGAGCAATGATGAATAACTACGGATAGAGCTTTAATCCAAACGTTTGCTTACCCTTAGGCTTATCAATACACACATCTATCGATTGATCGTTCACGGGCATACTTAACTTGCGCATAAATATATTTTTCTTAACTAGCTGTATTTGGTATCTGCTCGATCAGCAGCATCCCAGCCTTTTTCGGCTTTTGCATCCCTTCGTATCCTTAGCCCCCTCCCCCACCTGGCGAACCCCTTGGTGTCCCAATCAATATCACCCCTCGCAGGGAGAGAATATATTTGTCCAACTTCTGCCACTATTCAGCTTTATCTTCCCTTCCCTAAACCAACAAGTGCATAACCCCTTAGGGGTACCACGCGTTTCACAGGTTAGGGTGTCCCAAAGAAAACCGAAAGTTTGAAATTTGAGGGGGCATTTCCATTTTCCTATGCGAATGCATGGAAAAATTTCCCAAAAACATTTTCAGCTAAACCGGACAATATTTGGCCCAGCCGAAACGCATTCAAAGTCCAGAAATTTCGCAATCGATAAAGTGTAGCCTACCCTCCAGGGGCCCGGTTGTTTAAACACTACGTTTGAACCATTACCTCGAGCTCCCTAGTCGTTGACGACGGCACTCGAGCCACGGTGAGTATCGTAGCCACGTAAATCGGTGTTTTTACATGCCTCGCTTGCTGATGCGGCCGCCGCGCCAGCCGGCAGCCGACAGGTCAGAATGCGTTGCTATTACGGCGCCGCCGCGGTGAGCTTCAAACTCTGCTCTTTTTTGCTTTCGGTGCATTGCGCTGCTTGTGATCAAAGTATCACAGCTCAGTCAGTCAGTCTCTCACACTCCATTGGGGAGGTAGTTTCGTGTGTGTGCGGACGTCGAGGCTGTTTCGGCGATTGCCAAAATGAGCGAGAAGTCGAAGGGTACGCCGGTTATGCGAAGTGAGACAAGTGCGTGGTTGGTGGGCAATAAGTGTGAAGATTTTCCCGGCAACGGTGAACTTCCAACGCTGCAGGAAGTTCTCAATTTTTTCTTCTACAATCAACACTGTGCTTCCTGGATCGATTTCAGCGGCAGAGTCAGCAAGGATTACGATCAAAGAGTTGCTTGTTGCGTGGGGAAAGGCTAATATTCCCACGCAGGAGGTCCAAGCAGCTATCAAGAAACTCCTGACCGCTTACGAGCACTACCGTGCCCTAGGGAAGGACAAAAAAAACTAGCGTGATGTCAATGTTCGCAACAAAGTGGTTGAATGTCTGTTTGACATCGACCGCAAGGACGCCCTTTCCAAAATGACTGTGGAGGAAGATAAGTTGTTTTACATTTCAATGCAGACTAATCGAACTTCAGGAAGAAGATTCTTTAAGGAAGAAACGGCATGAGAAAGAAAAGGAATTATTGAACAAGAAAGTCGACCTCCTTCGTCAGAAGTCTGCAGATAGTATAACAAGCTCCTCGTACACATGGGGGGAAAAAAGGGGAAAAAAGCATATTGTTATCGTAAATCAAAAGGAAAACTTTGTTATATTCCACCAATTTATTTTCTGGAACAACTAGTTTAGTTACAACAGTGGTACCAGGTACCTGAAGATGACGCCGCTGCGTCTAAACTAGTTGTACCTGAAAATAAATTGGTGGAATATAACAAAGTTTTCCTTTTCATTTACGATAAAATGAACTTCCACAAGGTTGAGCCTGAGACGATGGAGATAAACGTATTGTTACTTTAACAGAATTACTGACTACTACCCTAGATCGGACTCAGACGTCCTCTACTGCTGGGTCTAAGATAGTCCATGCTGTAACCAATGCGACAGCAGCTGCATTGGGTTTTAAAGTGGGAAGGAATTCATTTAGTGTCTTCGAAATCACACCTTCATAGAATGAGAACTGAGAAAAGGACTGAGACAGCTGAGCTTATCCAACAATAATTTCACTCTCAAGTTCATCTGGCAGTACACTGAGATGGGAAATTACTTCCTAGTAATGAAGGTATTAATAATTTATGTTTATTGAATTTATCATTTATTATTTAATTAAAAAGTATGTGGTTCGCCCCCCAGGCCCAACCGACAAATCACGGCGAATGAACAAGGAGCTCTACTCTTTCAAAACGTGGATACTTAGCAAGCAGCTAGGTTTGTTAACTCATGACAGTAACAACTTTTTTAAAAATGTGCCGCTTCATTGCAAGTACACTTGTGAAACATTGGTACACCTGTCCCGTGGCAGTCATCACTCTGAGAATGGACCTTGAGCTGCATGAAACCCTTGATCGGAAAAAAAACCCCACTACGTGGCAGCTTTGGCCAATTTTTGCAACCATCTATTGTATCTTTCCGAAACCCTGAATTGTTTCGCCCTCTTCGATGGAACGGTTTCTGACGACGAGAAATTAGACGTTGTGGCGGCAATCATAGACAATGTGAGATCTGATAATAACGCACCTCGGGCGACCCTGCCGCCTAACCGGCCTATTATTATCGTGGGGAACACATATAAGTAATATTTGTGTCAGAGCTCTGAAGAAGCTAGAATTCGTCAAGCGTATTGTGGGAAGATTTTCGGATGAAAAAGTAAAAGAGAGGTGCTATTTCGCACTCGTCCGGCCACACCTTGAATATGCAGCGAGCATATGGGATCCGGTGCAGAAAGACTTACTCCGGCAACTTCATAAAATACAAAGGAAAGCTGCGCGATTCGTCAAAAACAGCTACGGGCGTACAGACAGCGTTACACAGATGTAAAACTAATTAGGCTGGGAGCCGCTAGAGACTCGGAGGCTGCGCTAGGCTTAGATTACTTGAACAATTGAGAATAGATATCTTTCAGAGCGACATGGAGAACATCATATTAGAACCCCACTATATTTCCAGGTCCGACAGAAACGATAAATTAAGAGAGATATTTGCCGAATGGATAGGTATGGGAATTCGTTTTTTCCCCGAACAATAAATGCTAGGCGTAATTTCATTAGAGCGTTTCCTTTTTTATGTAAACGGCTGGTGTCCTAACACCCCCCGCCACACACCTATTGAGGTGGCTTGCGGGGTAGTATGTAGATGTAGATTAGTGAGCTGACCCTCGCTGACTTCGCTTCGACAAATTCTGTGAAGTTTTTCAAAATCACTGGTATTTTGCCATCTTTTTTGTCGCAAGATCCATCCATCTACATGGAAAAGTGACGCAGGCTATCAGAAGGACCTATCTGTAGTGCAACATCTTAAAGTTGTTGATGACACTCAGAGAGAGGGGTTCAGTTGATAAGGGATTTTCTGGTCAAGAACAAATTGAGAAATGATGAGGTCCAGAGGCAACATCTGTTGCTAGTCGTTAAACGACACAGGGAAATGTATGGCAAATTAGCAAACACTCTAGTTTTTCACATTGTTTTCTATTCCCAGTACTGTTTAATAATAAAATACAATTTTCTTTCAGAGGTTTCTGATTTTAAACCCACCTGGACCACTGGTAGGTAACATTGTATGAAATGCGGAACATGGACATTTCTGAACTTTGAATACGTTTCGGCAGGGTCAAATATTGTCCGATTGAGCTGAATTTTTTTTGGGATGTTTCTTCATACATTCGCATAAGAAAATGGAAATGCCCCCTCTTAACATTCAAACTTTCCGTTTTTTGGGACACCCTAACCAGAGGTTGGGAGCCCCTGCGCTAGAGAAAGACTAATCTCAAAACAGCTAATTTTATTTCGTTACATTAGTGACTTCCTCTAATATGGCCTCGTTAGTTTTATGCATCATCAGGTTTCCACTGAAGACCTAGTTTGTTTCCTTATAAAAGGTGACTGTTTTAAATCCTTCCCGTGTCCCCTTCCCATGCCCTGCTTGATTTAGTTCATCAACCCATGTGTCTACCTTGTCAACCATCCCTTGCATCTTGCACTCTCTATAATTTCATACAAATTCATTTTTTTGTCCTTGATAGCCTTTTTTTTGTATAACATTTGATATGGCCCTATCTCCCACTACTCTTCCAGCCACTAACTCAATACGCTTCAAAGGCCGTCTTTTTTATTGCAAAATATAAAATGAGGTTTATTTATGGTCTCCCAACATGAAGAAAGAGACACACCCACCTCCAGTGCGGATATCACGAGTCTTGCGCGAGGGGATCTATATTCTCATCGATGATTCTTTAAAAAAAGCTCTCGTTGGTTACCCAGCAAGTAGTGGGTTTAAAGGATTGAATATTTTCATTATTTTAAGAAATTTGAATCACTTTTCCTCTTAATTGGATTTCTTTCACTTTGAATAAACAAGAGCCTAGCATAGACTACCTTCTTTCATTTTAAACTACTTTTAAGCTAATTGTGGATATAAAGGGATTATCCTTTTGGCAAGTATTTATGTTTGCAGTGTGAATTTAAAGCGACTCTCATACCAATTCAGTGTCCATATTTTCATTGTCTCGGAAAATAGAAATGAAATACACTTCTTTTCATTGTTTTCTCTTCATTCCACTGTTTCCTTCCTTCACTCTTTATGAAATTTGAAAAGAATTCTTCCCTCATCATCATTACCTTCACAAATTTTTTTATCCGCGGTGATGACAGATTTTGGTTCAAATTTTTAGCAAAATGTCCTACCTTTTATTTCTTTTATTTTGTTTCGGAAGCTTGAATGAATGAATAACACCCTAACAAGGCATTTAAAACCCTATGCGTGCATTTGACTTGTGTCACGCTAACGGATACAATGTGGCTGTAACTTCTTACGGTAACATTATTAAGAATCTCGTTATTATTGCAATTATACTAATAATTGCAATATACTATTCTAGTCCGGCTAATTTTTAAAGCCAGTCAAAGATTACCAAATCCACGAGGCTCAGCGACAGTCGAGTGCAGTTTATTGCCGGTACCCAAAATTCGTGGTAGATTATCAATGCACCCAAACAAGAATCATCAAATTCCTAAGCAAAGGGAGGGTAAAATCATGGAAAGACAGTTTAAGAGTCGTGCGCTTGAAATAAGTAAATAAAGAAATAAAGTAAATTTTTATCGTATCTTGGGGATACAACGGTTATTAAATGGAGTTCATACGGAAATGTAGGGCAAAGCAATGCTTTTTTTCTATTTCTATACCTCATAAAACCGTTAATCTCGATGCATCTTTCCATCATTATTGGGTCAGTGTCAATTTAACGACCTCCACATGTTTTTCGAGGAACATAAGTCACAGTAGCGTTTCCAAACAGGACGCTCGTGTAATCGGAGATGCGTCCCTTTCGTGGTTCACTTCCGTGTCTTCTAGGGTAGCCGAGAAATCTGTTTCCACTCGCGCAGTCCCACCTATTGACGCCGCCTTGGAAGAAGACGTCCCGCAAGGGTCGTCACCCCTTCCGTCCGAAACCCATGTTCGCAATACTAGGTAGCGACACCTGCAATAAACGTTATACGAGTGTGAAGTATGCTTGGTGCCCTCGTGGGGTGAACTTAAGAGGGCAAAGGAGGCCATTTACGAGGCGTCGTGCCAGTGGCAATTTCGAGCACATGACCATCTTTTTTTTAAGGGCACGGGTCTACCGGGGAAGTACAGGTACGACAGTGTGGGACGACGGTTTCAAAAGAATGCGTCCCAGCCCAAGAGACCATTGGTGGTCGACCCTCGTTGGCTGTGCTACGGAAAAAGTTAAAACATACACTTGATTTTTCCAGTTTCTAAAGTAATTTACAGGCAAAATGCAGTGGTTAGTACTTTTACTACTAATTCAAAATGCAGTACATAATACCTTGGCACACTATAATTACGTATTCAATCCTTTCAGGCGCTCAGCGAGAAATTTCGGAACCTTAGGCGACAAAACCCGCTCTACAGCTTGTGGGTGGATGAAATGACGTGTTATTTTTTTTAATACTCATCATTGCAAGTAGTTTATGGACGCGCTGCGGAAAATACAGGTTAGCTCTATATTGTAACGTGAGAGTTGATTGAACTAATCTCGAATTTGAAAATATGTTGAAACATCTTTGAATTGGCCGGATATGAAGGGGAAACTGCGGATTTTCCTCCAGAATGCTTGGAAATGAATGGTGTTATTTGTAAAGATAATATTTTTGAAATTTAAAGTTTGGGGTTATGGTCAATGTTTAGGAAGCTATGTTTCGTACCCACAATATCTGCCAAGAAAAATATTTATTGTTACTTTCATTTACTTGAACCAAGGAGATCTGTGATGTAAATCCGTGACTGCATGATTTGCAGCCTTATTCGCTGAGTGACTCAACTTAAAACTTTAAATTTAAGAAAAAAAAACATCTTTAAAAATAACACAATTCATTTTCAAGCATTCGGGAGGAAACTTCGCAGTTTCCCCTTTGTATCCGGCCAATTCAAAGATGTTTCAAAATATTTTCAAATTCGAGGTTAGTTCAATCAAGTCTCACGTTACAATATAAGGCTAACCTGTATTTTCCGCAGCGGTTTCTTAAACTACATGCAATTACGAGTATTTAAAATAAAAAACACGTCATTTCATCCACCCACAAGCTGTAGAGCGGGTTTTGTCGCCTGAGGTCCCAAAATTTCCCACTGTGAGCGTAACCATGTGGAAGTTCACTATGGATAATGAAAATAACAACTATCTTTCAATCCACAGAGGTTTTACTGGTACTATCAGTTTCAACGCAACAACGCGGCGTCATCATCAAGTTCCTTCGTCATTAGGTACCGGCGTCACTTGATATGATTACGCTGTATCGTTGAAACTAGTAATACCAGTAAAAACTCTGTGGATGTACACACAGTTGTCATTGTCATTATTCATTCATTGTGCAGGTGCAATGACAAATGTTATTTTATAATGAAATGTAATTATTTTCTCATTCATACTAAAAATTGGATTCCAATCATAACGAGAAAATTAAACTTATCACTTATTACCTCCATTTTAAACGAATACTTCAAATGTTTGGTATTTTTTCAGGTTTTCTATCACGATAGCATGGAATAAATTGTCTCCTATTACGAAAACTGTCTCAAATATATTTTCAGCATTTTTCTGAAGGTGCTCATGCATTATCGATAAGCATTAATCTACGGAAAACCTTCTTAACCCCCACAATATTGTGTGGCAATGAATTTTAGTTTATCAGGCGTGATAAAAACGAGAAGAGGGGAAAAGGGTATCTGGAAGCAAATGGGATGGATTTGGGTAATATGTCTAGGTGTAGCAGCGTTCTGCTTCGATGGTGTTGTGATTTATGACTGGGTAGAGTTGGGAGCTGAAAGGAGTTTGGAGAGGAGAGCAGTAAGCAAAGCAATCTTGATGAATTTTTTCGTAGATTTTCGCAGTTAATTTTAATTTTGGTCAGTTTATTTTGGTTTTCTGCGATTAAACTAAACTTTTTTAGCAACAGTTTCGCCGTGCTATTCTGCCGGCTTCTTCAGGCATTCTAAATCAACAAGAAAAAATAAATAAACAAACTTAAGCGGTTGCTAAGTACAGCATGATTAATTAATACGAGAGTTTTTCAAAAGTCTTTTCCACGTATAAGGAAGTTTGTAGCCATCTTCTATGTTTTGATTGTTAGGTCTTTTTTCTATTTCAATGGATTCCTTGATGATCCGTGGGTAGTAGCTAATTTCTTTACATAAAACTTTCGCCCTTTTGATGTCTATACTGTGACCTTCTAAAAGTGTGTGCTCAGCCACGGCAGAGTGATACCAATCTTTCTTCCGAACAGCCCGTTCGTGTTCCTTCAGTCTGCATTCAATGGCTCTCTTTGTCTGGCCAACATATGATTTTCCGCAACTACAGAAAATTTCGTATATGCCTTCGAACATTGTGGGAGATAATGGATCTTAGCTCCTCTAAGATGATCATAAACTTTGGAGGTGGTTCTTGTTATGATGTTATGCTTCTTCATGATTTTGCACGGCGAAACTGTTGCTAAAAAATTTTAAGTTTAATCGCAGAAAACCAAAAGAAACTTACCAAAGTCTTGATGACTGTTGATTATAAGTGTTTTCATTGCGTTATGGTCGTGTTTAGGTAAAACAAACTTTTCGGCTGGTATATGTTACAACCTCTGTCTTTCTTCAATCTACTCTGCAAATGTGCTCTGAGGAAATAATGGCGTAAGAATCTATAGTTCCTTTTTTAATTGATCTTGTAACCTGAACCTGGTATATTACATCAAATTCAATAAAGGTTGTCACACCCACTCCTTTAATGTTTGCGTGATATATTGTGTTCATTCGCAAGATTTTTCAACCGTATGGGTGGATTTCGGTTGTAATATATGCAGTTCACGGAATAAACCTTTCATTGGTGAGGTCAGTAAGGTCACGGTCCCAATGCAACGAGAGAACTAACTTAACCCAAGTTCAAAATGTGAAATTAAAGTCCGTTCAGCGCTAAAAGATTTTTCACGATGGTTCAAAAGTACTAGAAATAAGTGTCAAAGGTGAGAATAGCTAGCCTAATTCACCATTTTAAAGTATGTATCGGCAACTCTAACCTGCAACAATTGGAAAGATATAGCTTAAATCTCACCCTTATGTTAAGTAAACCATTTCAAGACTGGAGACATGTCTACTTAATGCAGAAAAACATGCATTTAGAATGTTTCCTTTGCTAAAAATTATAAATGATTTCGGGTGTAACTTTGTAGAAGTGATTCACAGTAGGAAATTTAGATACGTTTCATGGTTTCCAGCTCAACTATGTGGGAGTTGATTTTCACAAATGAAAAAGTAACTTTGTTTTCTTCCACAGATTTATTTTCCTGGTACAACATGTTTTGACACAACGGTGTCATCATCAGGTACCTGATATAGTATGAATCAGGTACCTGATGATGACATTGTTGTGTCAAAACATGTTGTACGAGGAAAGTAAATCTGTGGAAGAAAACAAAGTTACTTTTTTCATTGGAGAAAGTTGGATGTACATTCAGCAGAGATTTTCCACATGTAGTTTTATTTTTCTCGGCCATGGTTTCGTTACAGATTAACATCATCAGCCGACCTGAAACCTGAAGATGTAACTCTGTAACGAAATCATGTTCGTGAAAAATAAAAGTACATGTGGAATAAGCTGTGCTGAATATACATCTGACTTTCCTACCACTAAACATAGTTAATATAAAAAATAAGGAAGATATTTTACTTCGTCCGCTACGCTCACATTTAGTCTTCTAACTTTTTTGAAGACGTTAGGGTTTCGGTATTTATTTTGCAGCCGGTGCACTATAGCTCATTGTCATTATAGTCCGACGCAATGAAATCACAAATGGAATCAAAAGAACGGAGCTTCGAAGTTTGATTTTCATTGTGATACACTCTTGTTGGCCGGCCGTGAGTTCGTTGGTCACGTCCTGAATCCTTAGCCCTCACCCACCTCCCCCTTTTTCCTCCCACAAGGGTTTTTTCCTCTTTTTTTATGCTCGGACCTTTATTTCTATCCCTCCTCGCCAGGGTGCGTGGTAGAGACGCCGATGCTGCTCCCCAGGTAATCGAATCTCCACCTTCCAGAGTGCCAGACCACACACACAAACATCTATACTTCCCTCCTACTCCCGTTGAGGGGATGTTTGTGTCTTGAAGCGAAGGGTATCGCAGAGGGAGTGGTTTGCCTCCTTAGTCGGGGGCAGCGCAGTCGTCCCCTCTCCCGTGGTGCCGGGAGAAAGGAAGGGGGCAGAAGGACGGGGAGTGGTGGGTGGCTGATGCCATTGCCGCGGTCCTTCGGGGGCGCTGCGGAAAAAGAGGGTTTTGAACATCCACCCCTCATTCTCATTGGGTCGTTTCCGAGGGCCTCTTTCCGAGGGGTGCGGCGGCGGCAGAGGCGCGGCGGGTGTTGCTCTCCGGGAAATGAGGTGGGCGATAAACTTGGCATTCGCCGCGAATCAAATGCTCCCTCGCCCTTGTGTGTCTCTCGGGAGAGCGATGGGCGAGCCATTGAGAGCGGTAGAACCCACAGTTTGGTGATGGACGAGCGATTTGCGATCGGGGTCGGCGGGATATACGGAGAGCGGTAATGGGAATAGGGAGGGCAAAGAACTTGAAATATCAATACCGTACTCCATTCATGAAAGCCACAACGCATTAATATCCACATTTACAGCATCCATCACGTTTGATGGAATATTGCTTTCAGAAAGGAGAACGGACCACCGTGATTATTGCTGTTCAGATCCTTATCATCTGCCAATAACTTGAGCAAATGATGGAGGTATCTAGATGATCTGGTCTTACCAGTTGATAAGCGGAAATTCGTATTGGTTGATCTTCCTTAAAAGCGCCCGGTATTTTTATTAATGCTGAGCTGTAAATGGTAATAGTTTACTTCAATTTATGGTACATTTGATACGAGAAAACAAAGCGCTCCTTGTTCCAAAGGCGCGTATGAAATGCATAATTGAGTGAATAAGGAACTATTGCATCAGCCACATATGTATATAATCATTGATAATCCTCCGATTCAATTCCAAGCGATACACACACAGGTTGGTTTAAGACTCCGTCCATTCTCTGAATAATCTCCGCCGATTGGACCAACAAGGTACCTTTGGTTAGTCTTTTCAAGACTCAAATCACAAGTCAGTGTTCCGCCTAAAAGATGAAAATGTCGGAAAATGAGGTATTTCTCAGTTTTTTCTCGTTAAAGCATACTCTCAGTAGCCAGAGGAATCATAAAAACACTGCTTCACTCTTGGATAGCTAAATCCTTTGCGTAGTTGATCATGTTTTGTTCTCTGCATGTTTTTTCCACATTGTTTTATTTTGTTCTCTGCATGAAGTAGCATCTCGTAGCATTCATAAATTAACAGTATCAATAATATTAACCACTATATGTGTGTATAGCAATGTTCTGCATGTTTGTATGTTCATTTATGTATCACTCTCCCAGTTTGTGGTCGGACTGCGCACTGTTCTCCTGACTGCTTTTTGGCCTGCGCCTAGCGCCAGGGGGAGCGTGTGAGGTTCTGATTTGTGCTGGGATGAGTGCTGCATGCCTGGTGTGGAATCACCCCGTGCCACATACCTTAGTGGTGGCTTGCACGGTACTTCGTAGATGTATATGTGGATTTTTATTGCTTTGACAAACTAAGCGGTGACCCCTTACGGTTTTACAACAATTTTGAAATTAATTTCTCTAACAGCCGTCAACTAAGATATAGTTTACGGCTTTTGGAGAAATGTATTTCATTAGCTTTTATCGCTGAGTAAACATTGTTGATTTGATATCTAAATTCATCTAAATTTGATATCCTGTATTGGACAATGTAATACACAAAAATGTTCTCATGCATTATATTCATGAGTGTTTTAACATCATTCCATTTGTTTTATCAAGCTTATTTTCAGAAAATTTGCGGTTTCAGGGTGTATTATGTGAAGTTTTTCCATGTTAGGAATGATAATAATTATGCGAATTTCACAAAAGTTGGTTTATTCACGACCCGGGTTTCAACACATATGATCATGATGACATATGATCATGATGACATATGATGATGTGATGATCACCTGAAGATGACATAATGTGATGAAACCCGGGTCGTGAATAAACCAACTTTTGTGAAATTCGCATATTTTTTATCATTCCTAGCTTATATTCATTAAGAATTATGATTATCAACATATCGAAATACACGGGATTACTTTCAATAGGTAGAATAAACTGATTTATAACATCCACCATGAAATGCAAATCGCGGAAGCTGAAATTATTCTTGGCGCAGGCTGCAGATTGAGTTCCCCACCGGAAGTCCCGGGGATTCCATGTTGTCTAATCGACCTCTAACTAGAACCCGATGGCACAACTGATAAAGCCTTCGTGGGCGAAATTCGTGCGGGTTAATTGAATTGCGGTGGATCGACCAAATTGGAAATATCCGTACTTTCGGTCTACAAACTCCTCCCCTCGGTCCAACATGTCTCTTGAACCTTCGTTTGGAAGACCAATACTAATTTCGCTTCGGCAACATGTCGCAAAATGTGCTGTGGGGAGTGACATTATAAACTGGAGACTTTTGAAAAAATGACGGTAATCCAACGTGAAACCGCAGGTAAATTTTGTTGAATCAGGTAGTGTAAATTTTCTCCTAGAAAAATAAATCCACTCGAAAAATGTACCTATTTCACATTTCTCTAACGCATCAACTAATGTCGTTGTTCTTTACTTAAGCTTGAATACAATAATCACAATTTATTTAAAGTGTTGAAGAGAAGTTTTTAGCCACATTTGCAAGCAAGTTGCCTTTTCTCTAAGTGGAATTACCACCCTAGATATCGTGTTGTGAAATAAGTAAAAGGAATATTGAATACATTTCACATATACTTATAAATCGTCACATATTTCTGTTGTATGTTCTAGTATTTTTTTCGGTTTTACCTGTTTTGATTATATTCGTGAATAAAAAACATTTCCGAATGGCCATGTCACATAAAAGTATGCATTTTAATCCAGTAACAGCCGATCACGTCGGTGAATCATCCACTGCGTGTTAAATGCATGAGTCCTTTCCCAAGCCATACAATCATGCGAAGGCCCAAAATAGTGCAAAACGCATGTGACATTCCTTTTATTTTTCGACTGATGGTGCTGAGTTTTGAGCCTTGTGGTTCCATTATTCGCTGGAAAATTCAGTGTAACAAGAGGAGAAATAAGCACTTAATTCCGACACTTTGCAGTTCTAGTAATGCTTTTCCTTATGTGAGCAATTTTTGCTGATGGTACATCGGCATTTTTTCTGGCTAAGGCATGAGATATTTGACCTTCATTCTTATCCCGTAGAGGTCACATTCAAAGTTACCGCAGAAGACGTTTGGTTAAGCACGGAGCGGGAAGTGACGAGCATTTCGTCGAATATTTTTTTTCGGTCCCGCGGGAGGGCGAAAAGTAGCGCAGAACCACTTTGTATTCTCGGAATAAATAAATGCGGTCGCGTCACGGCAAGGCATTAACGTTGGCAGTCGTGAGAGTTTAAGAGCCAGAGAGGTAAATTTAAAACGGCAGAGACGAATGTAGCTCTCTAGAAGGTGTGAGAAGGTAATTGGGATGAAGCGATTCTCCTAGCCTTGGGGGAGATGTGGGGCCACAGTAGGATTTATTAGAGGCATGAAATATATTCCGTCGGAGAAAATACTCCACGTTATAAAATGGAGCAGGAAAAAGGGACCAACAGATAGCAATTTAGAATAGACGCGCTCTACTTGCGTATAGCCCAGACTCAATTACAAACACTGATTTGGACGCGTCATTTATTTTTCTGAGCTATGGTTTTATTATAAACGCGAGTCCATGCAATTTCATTTTAGCATTCCTATAGGGATTTGTCGTTCACATTGAATGGAAAAGCCAACATAATATGATATGAACCTCATAAGCTCATTGAGCCATCATTACACTTGTAGTTAGTAATGGCAAGTACAAGTTTTTTGGAGATTTCTTGGTATAAGGCAAATAATTTCTTCTTTAAATTTTAGTGTTAACTCACCAGTTTTTATAGTATTCTAAATTTACACTAGATTATTTTTTCATGGCTAATTTCATCCGCTTAGGTGTACGAATTTACATTATAAATTTCTATGTAAATACTATTCCATATTATTTTGCATACATTCTTTTAAGGTAACAGGTTCGGTAATCGAGGGTCATTGAGCACTAGTGCTCATATAATTTCAATGGCACTAATAAATTACTTGGACATGATGAAATTACATAATATTTTAACCGGATGCCTTTAATTTTCAAGTCACGGTGAAACATGGCCTTTGAATTTAAATATTATGAAATATGATGTAAAATAAATATAAATGACATGAAACATAACGTAAAACTTGATTTGACTCTGTTTCTAGGCAACCTGAACGTTGTCACTGTTTACAAACCCTTTGACCTTTGAGATGTTGGCTTTTATATTTGGATTGAAAAAGTTTATAACTTTGTGCTACGGGTATTCATATACTTTGCTGTGACGAAATAATTGTGTTAAAACGTTTGAACATCCTTGACATTTGTTTAAACCATTTATTTAATCTCTCTTTTTTACTCGGCAACAACGCAGATCCTGAAATTCGGAAAACCTTAAATATCTCAAAAACTACATCAAAAACCCACAAATTCTTTTCGTAGAAGTTTAGACCTTAATTATAGGAACGAATACTGAAATTATGAAGAAAATCTATAAACTTTAAAATTTTCGAACCAGCCACCTTAAACAACTGAAGAATCAGTAGGTACCCAAGAAAAGGTCTTCAATCTTTGTATTCAAAGCAATCGTGATTGTGCAGTCAAAAGTGCTATTTTATTTTGAATTTTTGAACTAGGTATATGAGAAACATTATGGCTATTTTTTCTATTAAATTTTTACATAGTTCATTGCCTAATTATTTTGTAATGACGTTAGGCTTAACTAAAATATTCGAGAAATTACCGGTCAAGCTAATCGTAAATTGGGATTTGTTAAAAGAGTACTTGGCAAGTGCGACGATAAAGTTAGGGAAATCAGCTACTTCTCCCTCGTTAGACCCCACTTAGAATATGCCGCCAGTATTTGGGATCCTTATGAGATAGGCTTGGAAACTGAGTTAGAACGCGTGCAGCGAAGATCGGAAAGATATGTTAAAGGCCGTTATGATAATCTCGTTAGTGTTACTGACCTTTTGCAGCAACTGGGATGGGAAAAGCTTTCAGACCGTCGATTAAAATTTAGACTAAATCTATTATGTAAGTTCCAAACAGGTCTATTCTCTGACGACGTTGACAGTATTTTACGAAATCCGACATACTACGGTAGATCAGATCATGAGAGTAAAATTAGGGAACTAGACTGCAGAACGGACAGATTTAAAATGTCATTTTTCCCACGAACGATAAGGGACCATAATTGCTGCCATGAGACTTTTATCTAGGTTTGTCGTTAGGTAGTGTAGCTCTTAGTAGTAGTAGTACTCCTAATACTTGAATCCTTATCTGTTACCTAGTACATACTAACAGCACGCCTAGCATGTTTTCTACATGGGTCTTGAGTCCCTGTCCATCTGTGTAGTTGTAGAATGCATGTATATTGAGGTCACTCTCCATTTTGATGACATCTGTAGTGTAGTGTTGCATGCTTGTGAGGCTTCGCCTCATGATAAGCATTAGCGATTTATGCTAATGCATAATTAGTCGTAGTTACACTAACTTTAGGGTGCAGTGTAATGCATGTTGGTGATTACTCACCCCCTGCCACACACCCCTGAGGTGGCTTGCAGGGTATTTTGTAGATGTAGATGTAAAATTATGTCGTACGTCGTCAAACTTGGAATAAAAGGTATTATCACAGTTAATTTTTCATCTACTAAATAAGTAGTTTTGAATATTATTCATGCGACAATTATATATTTTTTTATTTCTTGGATACCTGATTTATATTCGTTTCTCAAAAGCACCCGAGTCCTTTTAATTATAGCGCTTTCATTGTATGCCACCTAGACTTCGGCCAAGGTTTTTTCTTGGTTGATGAATGCGCGTGATCTTCAAGGATAAAAAAGCTTATTTTTCTAATTTATACGGATTAAGCAGTGGAGAGGAGGATTTTTTTAAAGTTTTAAAATGAAAGTGCGAACACTCCTCGTAAAACTTTCTTAAACTTTCTTTTTCCAAAGTTTTTAGGAAAGTTTTGTTTTTATACCGGATATATAAGATATAAAGAACAGGAGCCTTATTAGGCGCTTTATGGCAGAATATGAGCTTAGAGCCTTTTGATAATTGGTCTAAATAAATTAAATTTTAGGTTTGACGGCAGTTTAAAGTATGAAGTATCAACTAAAAAAACACGTAGATAAGCTAGTTTTGTCTGAACTGCTGACATTTTCCACGTAAGTTTCGTACTCAAGGCTAAACGTCGCATCGTTAAGCATGATTGATCAAAGAATACGTATATTGAAAACGGCATAGATTTTTAGTAGGCTCAGTTTGAAATTGAAATGCCATTAAAATTGAAGATGTCATCGAGAGTTACATCCACTATGTGGGACTCAGGGCCGTATTTACAGTCGTTAACCAGCAGTCCCCTTATCCATCCCCTAACCAGCAGGCCCCGTGAATTGTGCGTCCTATAGTCAAAATTAAGGGAGCTGCTAGGTAGGGAATGGTTGAGGGTTAGATCTGGTAACTAAGGGCTACAAACGGCGGGAACTGGAATTCGCAGCTCAAATGTTTCAGTGGTGACGCTCGTGATCAACATGGATACGGATATATAAAGAGCCAGACGCCGCATGAAAACTATTGACATGGCCGTTTGACGTACAAATAACTTCAACGGTGTGGAGAAGTAGATTTGGTGTGACCCGGTGGAGAAGCATAGTGGAAATTAAGAAAACGGACGCAGTTTCCTGCCACAAGAAGAAGAAATTGTGGGGAAAAAAATGCTGCGTGTGTATATGAGCAGCTTTGGAATGAGTCCGGCGTCACATCAGATTTTTATCGATTAAGAGCAAATCTTACCGTTGTTTAATCAATACCAAACCTTCAAAATTATTAATTTAAGGTTATTCACATTCGTTTGAGTCAGTTAGGTTGCATCTATTATGTTATATTTTCGATAAGGGGACCCCTGGTGGAGCATGCATCTCCTGCCAGAATTAGGAGAGGCTAAGGGGGCTGCTGGGGGTGGAAATTTGACTATAAATACTGTTTTTGACGAAGGGGCCTGCTAGGGGTTGTGGGACTGCTGGGTAACGACTATAAATACGGCCCTCAATCTATTCACTCTACGTGGCTTCAGTAATAATTAAAGGTTGTACACGACTCATAATAGACAAGGTGTAGCAGTAATTTAATTCCTTTGGTGCTGAATAAATATTCCCATCCATGATTCCCTCATCGTACTTCAAAGGACTAGAGTAAATAAGAAATGGAATCAATGATTAGCTGTTCCATTTACGCGTAAGTGTATATTCGCCACTTTCATTAAATAATTTGCCAAATCTCTGCATATTTGACTAATTATAAATCACTTTAATTTAATTTACAAAAGCTGAAAAAAGACAGCTGGATGCATGAACATGCCCAATGTAATATAAAAGTACTTGTCATGCAAAGCTGAGTTTAGCTGGAGAACAAAAGCTTTGTTGCATATTAAGAATAAATATCCTCCTGTAACGTATCATAAATTACGTCCGTACGGTGCTCAATCATTTAATGAACTGTGAGAATAAATGAATGACTTCAATTACATGGTAGTTTTATGGATGAATTTTAGGATTCAGACCTAATTGAGGAAAGTCAGGTTTGTGCATTTTGTTTCGATTTAACTTTGTCATCTTCTTTGAGAGTAAATATTATTTCGGAACTTACCGAGACCAGATTATGACTAACTTGATGGTTAACCACCATCTAAGTGACCTTAGTTTCTAAGTAATTAATTCACTAGAGCATCAATTATTTTAAATTGAATGATCTCCACGATTATGTTCTGAGAGAGCCCATTCCCACTCATCTTTTTTTTTAATATGGAACCCTAGACATTGATCTGAGCCTGGGCTGCGATGCCCAACCTCTCCTCTTAAAACATCCTTGTGTCCCTGGGTTGTTGCTGGAAATGAAAAGCCTCGTCCGGCACGTGGGAGACAGAGCAACAGTGTTTTCTGCTGACATTAAAACCATGAAAAACTCCCTTCTTTAAAAATAAAAAGGAAGAGAATGTAAGGGAACAGGGTCCGTTCATTCTTCTTTTAATTTTCTTTTTCTCCTCCTCCGCACCCCGTTCCCCTCGGAGAGAGATAGAGAGAGAGAGAAGATAAGAGGTGAGTATTCTTTTGAGAAATCTTGTCCGTATAACCTGGAGGGTCGTTCCATTCAGAGCAGAGGATGGGGGTGGGAGGAGAGAATGAGGTGGGTGGGTGTCAGGCGAGGATGGGAGGAAAAAAGAGAGAAGGGGAGAGAAAGGAGGAGGGGTGATGAGGAGGCGGGAGAGGACGAAAGATGGAAGAAATAAAAACCAAGAAAGCGGAGTGACAATGAAGGATGGGGGAGGGGCAATAATAAGGCGGAGAGGAGAAGGGAGGGGGTGGGGTTGTGATGGCTTGACACATGCACACAGGAAAACCACAAGCCGGGATGCGCATGCCGTCTTCTCTTTTCCTCCTCTCCTACTCTCAAGACGCAGGAGCAGGCAGGAGAGGGAAAGCCGGACAATGGACGAGGCGGGAGGGGAAGGGGAGGGGAAGAGGGGGGAGAGGACAAAGGAAAGGAGGCAGGAGGAGAAGAAGAAGAATGTCCCTGGTGGAAGGAGAAGGAGAGAGCGAGAGAGAGGGGGGCAGTCTCGGGACGTCAGGTGCTCCGCGTGTGTGTGTGTCTGTGTAACCGTGGGAGAAAGAGGGGAAGTGGAGGGAGACGGACGGGAAGAGATGGAGAGAGAGGAAGGGATGGGAGAGAGACAGAGACAAAAGGGGAGGAGAGGAAGTGAGATAGGACCGGACGAGGCGACAGTGAGAGAAGGATCGGTCGAATGTGATCCAAGGTGTTCTCAGGGGCGGACCGAGGAGTCACTACTACTCCTTAGGGGTTTATTCTGTACGGTCTTACGAAATTAGGAGTCTCGAAAGTGACGAAATTTTGACGTCACAGTCACTAAAACTTCAAATTGGGACCATTCAAAAGTTATGATTTGTTTGAGAGGGACTTCGACGTCAAACCCGCGGATTTTATGTAGTTCAGCCGCGTCAAATCCTTGCTGAATAAGGCCTTAATTCTGCGAGCAAGGAATCGCAATTATCGAGCTTCGACAATAATGAAATTTTGACCTCACAGCCTCGAAAAAACTCAAATTGTTGCGTCACAAAAGTTCACTTTATCTAGAATGCGATGTCACACCTCAATATTCCCAAGTAGCAGAACTTATCCATACAATATCCAGGTAATATATCATCAAGGTTGTCGAACACAGTGAAATCCATTACTTAACGGTGAGTTTTTAGGGGTTGGTCAAAAATCATATAGAAGCCATTGCCGACGTTTCGATTGCCGACGTTTAATTTTCGACGCTGAAATTACTGATTCCGAGAAGAAATATCTGGATCGGGCACCAACTAAGGCACGAAACCTTGCTGACCACCATCTTAGAAGTCACTGTGGAGGGAACCACCTGCCGGGGCAGGCCTAGGTTGGAGTTTATGGGGCAAATAATGAAGGAGTTAGGCTGCTCCACTTATGTGCAGTTGAAAAGAATGGCACAGGACCGAAGTGTATGGAGAACTGCCGCCAACCAACCTTTGGGTTGAGGACTTAAGAAGAATTAGCTCTTATTCGGGGTAAATAGAAGTTTCTAGAGAAAATTTTTAACTTCAGTTCTCGTTGGGAATTAACAATTTTTAATTTTGAATGCATCTTACCCACACACACACATAAGGTAGCCCCATTCTTTTTTCATAATCTTCTTTCCATATTTATAATTATTTCCAATTCTTCCAAACATTTTCTCTTTTATATCGGATATTTACATTTTCAATATAAATTTCATTTTTGGATAGGATAGGTATTAAGAAAGATTTTCTGGAGCTTAATGAGTGCAAGTTAAAGTGGCTTTAAAACTTGTCAATTAGAAGTTTAAGTCCCTACCACTAAAGGTAAGATAATTTCCAAGGCACTTGATGTTAAAGTGGTTAATGTTTCGAGTACTTCTATCTAGGAGCGAACGCTGTAGTGACCTCTCACGCCTAGGAAAATGATAATTGATATTTTCTGATTACCAATTTTTTTAAGCCATTGAAGCATCTGCAGGTTTATGTACATTTTTAAAGCTGCACTCATAGTTTGTACATCACTTCCAATTTTCAATTGCAGCCTCGGAGAAGGGACACAGAGAACACGAATGAAAATTAATCGAGGAAACGAGTCCACAGAAAATTAATCGACCAAAGGTGAGCCTAATGCCTTTTATTTAGCTGTTCATCTCACCTTATAAACCTAAAAAATTCCAATGTTACCACCGGAATGACTCCTGATAATTTCATTGTTCCACAATTAAATAGGACACTACTACATATCAAAACTCCTCCTTTGTTGCTGGGGCCAGGTTGTGCAATAGTTTTCTCTTCGATATTAAGGAATCCAATTCAATATGTGTTTAAAAACAGATTTTTCGGCATCTTTTCAACCAGGAATGGTTATAATTTAAAAAGTATGTTATAATTTATAGAATGTGCTGTTTTACTTCATTTGGCTAACCTGTAATCGCCTTTCAAATTGATGCAACATGTTATGTTTTGAGTTCAAACATTAATGCATTTTTAGTATGTTCTTAGTGGACGAAGAAGTCCAAGAACAATAAAACATTTAAATTCTATTCTAAATAATAATAATAATAATACTCTGCACATGAAATGTAGTGATTGAGTTGTGACGGTTGTCATTCATGAATACATTACCCAGTCTATAAATCATGTGGAAAAGTCTGTTTTCATCAATGCGTTTTTCTTGCACAAGTGACGCCACCTTAGGGCTTCCTCATTCGCGTGACCTTTCGATATAATTCACCTGCTCTTAAATCGACGGCCATTACCGTCAGCGATTTTCAAGTGATCTGCGTCATCCATCGCCACCCCGGCGTGTATATGTGAGCTCGTCGTTTGCGCCAATGGTAAAAAAAATATGCCTGACCCAAATCGCCCTTTCGGAGAATTCCAAGGGTCGCATTTTCATAAGCCATCTCGCACGGCGAAAGCAAAAAAGCCGCGGTCACCTGAAAGGATGTGGGAGATTCTTTTAGGATGAAGAGGAAACAAGAAGAAGAAGGCGGGAATTGGGATGTGGAAAGAAGTGGGAGGATTAAAGAGGACGAGGAGAAGGAAGAAGAATGAGATAATGCAGAGACAGAGAGGGAGAGAGAGAAAACAGAGAGATGGAGAGAGATACAGAGGAGGATTGCCTCGAGGGTTGTGCCGGAAGTGGAGCGGGGGGGGGGGTAAGAGAGGTCGGGGGGAGGGGGGAGGGTAGGATGGAGGGGAGAAGAGGTTTGGAGGCAGTCGGAAGCCCCCGGGGCCACGACGGCTGGAGGCTCCAGGGCATTTTGGGTGAGGGATGGGTAGGGGGAGTGGGGGAAGGCTTAAGGGGAGTGGAGGGGGATCGAATGAGGAAGGAGATCACTTCCTTTAGCCTCCCACTCTCTCCCCTCCCTCCTCCCCCTCCCCACCCTTCTCACTCTGCCATGGATAATGCAATCTGGGGCGGGAATTGAAGGAAGAGTGTACCCAGACTATATCTCTGTGGTACTGGTAACCTGAGAATGAAAATCCGAGTCACACTGCTATTGATTCGTTTTGCAAGATAAAGAATGAAATATGAAATTGAAAGAAATAGCGAATAGTAATTATGAAGCGTTGGTAAATAGTGGCCGCAATGGAAAATCAAAATCGCAAAAATAGGTTTAAGCATAGGTGTAACTTGGTAAGCATTTCATTCCAGGAGCTAACTGTGCGGGCGTTGCTTACCCCTTTAATTCCCGCATAATTGTTTGACGAAGCAGGATTTGGGGGCTGATGATGTCTCACCTGAGACCAGAATGTTGAATCACTCCCATTCCGTCTTCTCTTGGATCAGCAATTACCAATATTTTTCAAATAGCGCACCCCTTAATTGTCCAAAATTCCTGAAATTCTACCCCTTCCATTTGAAAAATATTTAAAGATTATAATCTCGCTGATACATCTCAAATTTAATTCCAGCTATATCCGATATTTTTCCAAACTCCTAAGCTCATATCCCTCTGCTTATGCGTCATACAGGTTGCGTCCAACTGTCCCAGATGATTTATGTTTTATTTTCAAAGTTTGAAGACGAGTTTAGTAAAAATGAGAGTGGACGAAGTAAAAAAAATGTCATTGGCTTACATTGAATCATTATCTCCTCATTTCTGAATGCATTTTACTTTTGGAGGGAAAGAGATAAGTGAATGGTTTCCTATATGGACAACTTTATAAGCATTAACAAAATTAATATGTATTTTTTAAATATATGATGTTCTGGTTGCCTAATTACTGTTAAGTTTTTCATTAAGTAAATCAATAAGTTTTAATGGTCATGAAATTTAACGAAATAGCTAGTTCGAGCTGAAAATATTTATCGAAATAGAATACACGTTGATCCATACTTGATTAAGGATCACTCTTCCCTCCGTAATTTCAGAAGCAACACTTGTTGATGACGCAGAGCTTCCCTTATGTCAACAATGGTTGACGAGGACATCTGCACCAATCTAACGTTCCTCATTTCTGTGTTTACTCTCTTTTCCCTCACGTTTCTGTAAAGCCCTTGTCGAGTATGTAAACGCGGACAGGTGCATATTTTCACCCACTCATGCACACAGACTCATATTGAAAACTTTTTTCCGACGAAAAAAAGAAAATCTCAGATGGGATCAACAGGAAAAATGGAGCAGAAGAATGTAATTGAAGAAAGTTTCACTGCTTGAGGTCCTTGAGGTCTTTCATTAAATGCTACAAGCACACGTTTACTGCCTTCGTTCGAAGGTAGGCAGTGATAGCTGAGAAAAAAAGAGGCTTATGTATCGGAAAAATGGGTGCAGTACACTGGTTAAGAGATAACTACTGGTAAACATTACCAATACTATTACTATATGAATACTACGGGATACTACTTCATGTAAAAATATAATGCCGGACATTTCAAGTGGGGTGAAGTGTTATGCTATTAAACACAAGTAAAAAGTCTATTCTACCTAGTGAGGGTGGGAGTCTATTTATATGATTGATTTATCGTAACTATTATGATCTCTTATTTTTAACTTAAAATATGACATTTTAAATATATTGGTTATACAGTCTATTTCCTTTATCTTATTTTTATTTATAGCGTAATTCGTTGGCTCTAGCAAAATATTTTGAACGTCCTGTAAAACATTGTCTGTTTCGAACTTGCGCAAAATATCTAACCTACAGTTCTCCCGTAGATCAGTTAGAGATTACCACCCTAAATTCGGTGACACTGCTAAGTTTATCGTAACAATGTTTTACAGATCTTGCTGCTCTCCGCTGTATTCGATCTATTTCTGAGACAAGTCCTACTTCGTGTGGGGTCCCATATCCCAGCGGCGTACTCCCTAAGTGAGGTCTCAAGAGAGAAAAGAGTGAGTGTCACGAGGTACTATGTAGATGAACGAGACTCTCTCCTTCACACTCCGGTGAAGGAGTTCATCAGTCGCCCTCACACAGCCCACGATCCGTTTAAGCGTCTTATTTATCGCTCTGCCCGCTCAGATAAGAAGGAATTATTGGGGGGGGGTGTGGGCACAAAATCCACGACGATGGCCGCGAGGTCACGCCCAGTCCCCCGTCGACAACACCCTCACTCAATCTCGTCCCCTGTCAGGGTCTCATGCTCTCCTTCCCTCATACCCTCTCTCACTCACTCCTGCACCCCCCCCCCTCACGTCCCCCCGCCCCCAAACGCACCCCCATCGGGATACGACGACGTCACACATATTGTTTGTTCAAGACGGCAATTATGGACAAGCCTGTATCCTCCTCCTCCAAAACACCAAATTATGGAGGTAGGGACGTCCATCTCGGGTCGTTGCGCCTCGAACTGAATCACCCTTTGCGTGATGCGCGCGGCGAGCGATTTATTTCGAAGCAAACAACAGCCGTGGATCAATTTGGGTAATCTCACCAATCGGAAAAGCCTGAGAGTCGGAAGAGGGAAGGGATCAGTTTGAGTTCAATGGTCACAAATTCAAAAGAAGGGAAGATTAATACTAGCAAAACCAGGCACACTATTCACTCATATATATACACTTGCTAAAATGAAGAGACATACACAGACAGACAAGAACAAAGCTATGCAAAACGCTAATCCGCACAGCGGCTAGATATGGCACAGAAGCACTGTCACTGACGCAGAGCTCAGAAAGTATGTTAGACGCAATTGAAAGAAAGGTACAACTGGATATACTGCCCAACGGAAGTGAATGGGCACTGGAGGTGAAGATATAATAATGAGTATTACCAATTATTCGGTGAAGTAAGCATATCAAAATCCATAAAAATTATGAGACCACGATGGACTGGTTACGTGCAGAAAATGGATGATAACAGTACAGTGAAGAAAATATTCTGGGAGATAATGTAAGGAAAAGATACCAAAAGAGAAACCCATAATAAGATGAACGGGCGAGGTGGAGAGCGAAGCAAAGGAAATCCAAGGAACCAAGAACTAGGAAGGAGGATGCATTGAATAGGAAGGAATGGGAGCGAGTTCTGGAGGCGACCAAAGGGGTCTAATTCAGTAAGGACTCAACTCGGTCGAACCCAAGGAAGTTAAAAAAGAAATGGAGACGACATACCACTTGATTCTTGAAGCCAATTCCGCCATTGCAGTCGGCACAGTTTAGACCTTCCTCTAGCTTACGTGTCCGGCGGTCGCGTTCGATTTTCGTCAAATCTAAGTTAAAAAACCACAGATAAGGCGATGTTTTGTGACTGGTTAGGCAACACCTACTCGGCACAAAACCCTTCCCAAGCACCCCTATTCTTGCTTCACTTTCGCCCATGAGCGTTCACGGTCATGCCTCCTCCATTTCATTTTAACCTCCTTGGTCTAAACTAGGAAAATCCGAGGATGTTACGTCAAAGCCACTGACAAATATCAACTTTTGAATGCCTTAGTTCAAGTTTTCGTTGCTGTAACGTCAACATTTCGTCACTTTCGAGACTCGGATATTCAGAGGCCGTACAGAATAGCCCCCGCAAGGCTCAAATTGGGCTCTGTAGTGGCAAGGATGGATGGCTCTCCCTCCAAAACGCTAAATTAATGGGGTACGGTCGTCACTCTCGGATCGTCGCGCCGCGAACTGAATCACACTTGCGTGATGCGCACGGGACGAGTGTTTTCCCACCCCTGCACCCTGATGCCTCCTCTCCTCAAGCTCAAATTCTCCCGGGATCCTTAAGGGGTGGGTCAAGCGATTTATTTCAAAGCAAACAACACCCGTGGATCCATTGGCGTCGTCAGCATCAACACTTTGGGGGGGACAAATGGGGGTCCGGGGGCACCCCCCCGGGACAGGACGGGGGGTCCGGGGACATTTTAGAAAAATTGTGACCTTGAAATGACGTTTGAACACTAATTTAAACCCAAAATCTTACATTTGTACAAGCAGGTTTTTCATTGAAACAATTTGTATTTAACCTGAAAACATGTTTATAGTTCGTTTTTTGAATCTTTGGACTTGACAACAATGGAACGCCCTATACCACACGCTTGATACCAAGTCCAATCGTTCAAAAAACAAACTATAAACATACAATTGAAAACTCATTCTAAAATGTATATAGTATATAGGTATCAAATAAAAACTCACTATCAGGTCAGGTTTAATATGCTTTATTTTACACACACTACTGTTATTACATACGGTCTATCACATTACAACGTAAACATTAACTTTAAAATCTTAGCCTTGTTTCTCTTTACAGTACATTATAAAAATTCAAATTGACCTCTTGCTAAACGGATGTATACTGGAACTGAAACAACCCCAAAGTGGTTTATTTATTATCCTTTACGTAACCAAAATCACCTCTCCTAGTTTCACATTTTGAAATAAACAGTTTTGCAACATTTTTTGCTTCTACCTTGTCCAATATTTCTTTGTGAACGTAACAAACAGCAACATGATTCAACCTTTTTTGAGTCATGGTTGATCTTAGGTAGGTCTTCAGTTTACGCAGAGCACTAAAACTTCGCTCTGCTTCACAACTTGAAGCTGGACATACAAGCATTAGTCTCACCAGGACTTCAACATTGGAGAACAGCTCCCTGACCTCTTTCATCATAGAGGTCAACACGTCCTTGGCGTCTTTTAAATTCTTTATCTTGTATCTTTGGTGGAAAAGCTCAAGTTCTGACTTCAACATTTGACCGTTGATTTCCGGATATGGCGCTAGCACATTGACATCATAACCTTCTCTTTTTAGCAGGACTTTCTCGAGCTGTATTTGTTTTTTTCATACCAGCCTGTTCAAGTATACGAGTTTGGAGACCATGCACAGCCGTGTCAATGACTTCAAAATACTCCCGTCTAAAGTGTTCTTCTGTTGAAGTAAACTCGTAGCCATCAGCATTTCCCTCAGATATCTTTTTAGGCACTTTTTTTTGTCTTGGGAGTCTTAGCTCTTCTAGGCCCAACTCAGCTATGTACTTGTTACACTCTTCGAACACAGAAGAAAACTGCTGGTTGGTTCTGAGATTTTGTAGGCCATCAACAATGTGTTTAACAGATTCACATAACCCAGCCACTGTTTTCTTCTCGCCTTGAAAACTTTTGTTCAGTAGTTCCAAACGTTCAACAACTTTCCTACCCATAATCAGGCCTAAGTATGTGGTCCTATCTTCAAACACACTCAACAAACCACTGGCTCCTTCGTACTTGCGTTCTGTGAGTTCATTCAAAGTTTTCAAAATCAATGGATACTTGTGCAAAATTTCATTGATTTGTCCTTTCCGGTATATCCATCTTGTGGGACAAAGAGGTTTTATTTTTGCAATGTTACTGACTGGACCTTGAGCTGCATCTTCAACTATATGTTTGTATTCATCTTTAGCTTTTGTGTTCGAAAACAATACTCCTAGCTGATGAGCCCAATCCATGGCGTTTTTGACAGTTCTAGAAGTCTCACAGCTTGCTTTCATTACTAGATTGACACAGTGAGCACCACAATGAACGTAGTCAGCGAGTGGTTGTTTGTCTATTACTACTGACTGAGTTCCCTTATGGATACCACTCATGTTACCAGCTCCATCGTAAGTTTGCCCACGAAGATTGGACAAAGGGAGCTGCAATCTAAGCAACACGTCAAATATAAGAGCTGTTATATCTGTTCCACAAGTATTTGCCGATTCATAAAAGCCCAAAAAACTTTCGTAAGGCTGGAGATCAGCATCAACCCACCTGACACAAACACTGACCTGTTCATTGCCAGCAATATCTTGCGTCCCATCACAAATGACAGAGTACATCAAAGGGTTGCTTAACTTAATGCTCTGAAATATACTGGACACAATTTCGTTTCCCAATATCTGTATGATTTCGTTTTGTATGGTAGGGTGAGTATAGGTAACATCTTTTTCTAGCCACCGTTTCAAAGACGGCTTGTCCTCACACCGAACTTTCAATAGTTCCATTAAGTTACCTTCATCATTTTTGTGACCTCTTACTGCCAGACCTTGTCTAACGAGATACTTTACACTACTTATTATAGTCATAAGAGATTCTAAAGCAAGTTATTGTTGTTCGAGTTTAACATGTGACAGTTGTGACTCAATAGGTGCTTGTAACTGAGAGTAGCTTAAAACAGCTTGGGAATGCGCATCACTAGTTTGGTGGTTTCCAAACTTTTCAATAGCTTTTTTCCAGTTGTTGAACCCTTTTTCACTAAAAGCCTTATCTGCTTTGGTAGCTAGCGTTTTGCCTGGGCACAATTGAGCATATCTTGCACAGTAAAAACAGCTTACCCCTTCAGCTCCAGCCACATGTAGCCAAGGAAATCTCTCGTACCAACTGGTCTGGAATTTCAGCACTCTGCCTGGAAGTTTTTGCAGCGGAAAATCCCCTGGTAGAATCTGAGGTTGATGAGGAGAAGTGTGACGAACAGAGCAGTCCCCTAATGCCACTACGTCTTGGTTGTTTCTTCCATCTTGCTGTGCTTCAATTGAAGGAGAGCAAACCGATGATGATACAGCTTCAGAACTCGGGATTATTAAATAAGTCGCGCATTATAAATCTGGCTCTGGTCTAAGAGCTGGGAGTGAAGGCGAGACGGGAAGCGGGGATTGAAAAAATGCTCATCCGAAAACATTTAGCCTATATTATAACTCAAATTAAATGTAGCTGTTTGGTAATAAGATAACATGAGTCGCGAGTTTATAGATTGTCTTAGCATAGTATGCAAGGCGGTTAATAGCTGCAAGGTCAGAGTTGGACTTATAATGTGCGACTTATACATACCAACGCGTTCAATTGTTTAATAATTGTAGAATAACAAATGACAACACCATGATCTCTTTTAAAATAAACTTTAAGACACTATGGCCATTTCAGGTCAGTAAACCCATCATCATCGAGGGGACAATTTGTTTCTTTTACTCCCCCACATGAAATCAATTACTATTTACAAATTCGCTTTATCTCTCACAAAAATATATAAGCTTTACTTACCATTGTCCTGTTTTTGTTTTTTAAAAAAATTAAGAGCGAAAATTGAAAAGTATTGAATTATGTTGGCAGCACTGTGAATTGGAACTTGGGGTGGAATTTTTTGGGGGCTAACTTCCTGCGCGTGTAGGGGTAGTGTGGAGCGGCGAGGAGAAAGGCCAGCACCGTGCTTGCTGACAGCGGCCGATCGGGCGGGCTTGCGCGCCTACTGTGTTATGTATGCAATCACGGATACTATATATATCCGTGTATGCAATTAAACAAAAATATTACGATTTATATTAAATTTTTGTATACAATTTAGGGGGGGGACAAAACTGACTTTTCAAATATTGGGGGGGACGCGTCCCCCATGTCCCCTATGGCGGCGACGCCCGTGCGTGGATCAATTATGGGAATCTCGCAGCGCCGATTAGATACGCCTGAGACTCAAAGAGGGAAGGGATCAGTTAAGGGTTAGAGGTCACCAGAGGCGCAGCGAGGGGGGGGCTTTTGGGGGTTGACCCCCCCCCCCAGAGGATGCTTCTCAACTTCCTTTTTCCGCCGTTTCGCCTTTTTATTAAGTCTTCTTCAGGGCTGCAGTACAATGCAAGGAATACAGTTAATAACAATTATAATACTACAAAAGGTTTTTAATCATAAATTTAGTACCTCAAAGATTCACTTTCTTACTGCGACATTGGTAACACAAAAACAAACTCTTCCTCTTAGCAACAAAATCAACATCAAAAACGAAACCAAAATGGAAAACCAGGCTAAAATTTTGTTTAAAAAATATGATAAGTGAAAATAAAAATATTTAAAATGAATAGTATAAATAATGAAATTAACAATTGCATATATCGTAACTTCAAATTTCGCAATTAAAAAAACGAAAAAAAGACATGACCAAACCTTCATTAAATGACCAATGTCTTATAATTATTGGTGTACATCAGGAGGAAATTTTTTTAAAGAGTTCAGAATTGTTTAAAACACTCCTCACCAAGTGGTGGTAGCGAACAAAGGAATGTTAATCTCAAATAACGCAGTTTAACGACTTTCTTCAAGTCTCTTCTGTAAGTTTTTGACGCTATTATCACGGGATGTCGGGGATTGAATGAATAGTACAGATATAGTTCGTCAACCATAGTGGCGCACCACCGGCTACGGGGCTGCCAATCTTATCACAGTTACATTATGCTGATAGTACATACATTTTCAAAGAAAACAAACGTAAAAATCAACTACCATTGTTTTAATATTAAGGCACGAGTTTTCAAGCCTGTACTCCTGTACTGTACTGTACTGCTGTGCCAAAACTGTACTGCTCTCTGTACTGAGTGACAGGGCCAGCGTCACTGATGGGGAGAGGGAGGGTGGTGCCATCCTATTTTCCACGATCTGCATTTTGTAAGTTTTGTTTTTTGTTCTGCAATAAGAGTTGGAACGCAAAGCTTGTGTCCTGGAAAATTGGTTAGGAATCCATTAAAAAAATATAAATGATGCCAGGGAGGTTTTTTCGTAATCACGACATGGCAAAGACCATACTGCTACACTTCAAAAAGCAGGAATGTTTTTGGCCACAAACACAGAAGCGGTTCCAAGTATTGAAAAGGAATTAGATAGAGGACATTTCGTTCACGTAAAGAAAAACAGAGAGCAGTTAAAGCCGACCATATCCACAAGAATTTCCCCTGCCAGAAGAGGTTTAGCGTTTCGTGGACATAGGGACCTTGGAACCATTTTAATGAACGAACGTAGTCAAAGGGCATAGGGAAACTTCAAGACTTTATTAAGAGTCCGAGTTGAATCTGGTGACACTGTCTTAAAAGAACACATGGAAAATAAGGAGGAAATGCCACTAACATAAGTTGACTGATTCAGATTGAGATAATCACATCACTTAACGAAATAATCTTTAAAAAACTTGTGGAGAAAGTAAATGATGCACAATGGTTTTCAATTCTTGTCGATGAAACGACAGATAAAGGATACTGTTTCCCAAATGACGTTTCGTGTGCGATTTATTGAGAACGGAAAGGTCCATAAAGGCTTATTGCAGTTCGTTAACGTCAATGATATGACTGGAAAGGGACTAGATATTCAAAACCACAAACGGTCTGAATTTTCAACCAGAGTTCATGGTTGAACAAGGATATGATGGCGCAGGGGCGATAAGTGGGTATATGAATGGAGTTCAGGCACTTATAAAGGAAAAGTATATCCTAAATCTTTTTTGTATGTTCATTGCAGCTCATACTGCATATATCTCTGTATTTCTGAAGAGTGCTTTGTTCAGGGAGTGTGAAATTGTAAACAATTGAGAGCGCTTACGATTTATTTAACACGCAAACAGGCCAATTGCGTTTCAACAGCACATATTGAAACTCTAAAACAAATGACAGTAGAAGGAAAGAAAAACTGAAAAGAATGTTCCCGACTCGTTGGATTGAGCGCCGTGACTCAGTGCAATCTTTTGTAGAGTTACTTCAACCTATGCTGTCAGCTTTAGACTAAATCAAAACCTGGACTGACAAAAAAGCTCCCACTGACGCTCAGCTTATTCAAAGTGCTATTGAAAAATGTGACTTTCTGATGAGCCTCCATGTCGTCGAGTACGTATTTTCACTGACATTGACCATTAAGCTTGTACCTACAGAGAGAAACTCTTGACCTGGCAACTGCCATGAAGCCTACCATGACTGTAAAAAAAAGAAGTTAGAATAGGCTCGCAATCAGGCAGGCAACATATTTTGACCTTTTTTAATAAAGTTTATATAAATAAACAGGAACCCCCAAACCTGTGTTTAGATTTGGGGGTTCCTGTTTCCAGACTAAGGATAATGGGGAAGCAGACAATGAGACACAATGTGCCAGTTGACTCAGTTGAGCAACACTTCAGAAGACAACTATTCATCCCTTTCCTTGAAAATATTATCCAGGCTAGACCAACATTTTGAATGTCACCATGTCATATTAACACTTTTTCAGGGTTTGATATAAACCAGAATAGAAGAGAGTAGTTTTCAAGACTAGTCTAGCATCACTAAACTCGCGGAGTTTCATGAACTTCAAACTTGCGAACGGCTCCATGGTGAGATTATTCTGTGGAAGGAGATTTTGAAAGAAAAACGCCAAAAAAATGCACTAGAGGCTTTGTAGCATTACAACAATGACCGCTTGCCTGTGGTTGATTCCTTACTTTCAATGTTGGCAACAATTCCAGTAACAACTTGTTCACCTGAAAGATCATTTTCATCATTAAAGTTCCTAAAAAACTATTTAAGGAACAGGACTTCGGAAGAGTACCTAAATGGACTAGCTCTGGCTTATATTCATGAGAGACTCGCTGTTACTGAGGAAGAAATCCTTGACGAACTTGCTAAAAATTCACATATACAACATTTCTTTGTAACAACAAATAAACAGACTTTCTTTCGGTTTGAATAACCTATCTTTTTGTGCCTGTAGGTATACCTACAATCTGATTATTTAAATAACACCTAGTCTTTGGGTATGATAAATTATACATGCATCATATAAGTTTCTCAGTGTGATAGGATTGTATTCCTTGAATGTATGTTTGAAGCTCGTTTGTCACGATTATTATGAATATTCTTGCGCTATGATCTTCTTCAAATTTAAAACTAAACACTTTTTTAAAGAACTATAGGTACTTTAAGTTATCTTATTTTTTTAAATAAATACCACCTAAAAACAATATTTTATTTTGAAATGCCAAAAGATTAATGCTTTAAGAAAAAGAAGATTAATAATATTTACGCGATAAAATATCCGCTAAATAGAAAATATATGTGCAAGGCACATCTTAACCCTAGGTAGAGGTAGATTACTTGTGCCTACCATCCAATCCAGGTGAACCCCCCCCCCCCAAAAGATATTTCCGGCTGCGCCCCTGGAGGTCACAAATTCGGAACGTCGCCGGTCCCATCGAATTTCGTCAATTTAGGCGAGTAGAAACGAGACGAATTTCCGCGATTGCTACACGGGGTCCATACTCGTATTGTGAAAGATTATTGTATCAGTAAGACCAACTTTCGTCTCTGTTGAAAACGGCGATGAAAAACGTTTACATTTCTTCGAGAAATACCTGCCTTCCGGGTTGAAAAGAGAAGGAAAAAACTATGGTATTCCACATAAAATATTTTATTACACGACCCAGTTTTCGCTGATGTGCAGCATCTTCAGACGGCAGCGTTACCTGGATCGTGTAATAAAATATTTTATGTGGAATAGCAAAGTTTTTTTTGCTCTCTTTTCAATACGGATAGATTCCACCAAGTCAAGCCTGAGACAGTCTTAGTCTTCTCTACCTTCCGGGGGCCGAACTTCCCACTACTCTACCCAGGTTTCTTTATAACCGTAAATCCAAATAAATAAAGAGACTGAGGGTTGTGTTCTCCTTACATCCTTTTAAATGTGCCTCGAGGTTACGAAGTCTGGGTAGGGTAGGGACCTGCGCATTATCTCGGCAAGCTGGTTCGATTCATGGCCCACGTGGATTTTTTCTCGTAGCAATTTCTGCCTGAAAAGGGAGACGATGGGCAATACCCTTTCCTGGTGTGGTAGCATGTGTATCTTTAGAAGATGACTGAGCATCCCTGTTATCATTCGTTTCTTTCGCTTAGCTAATATCTCTCCAACACTACAACACCTCCGCTTACTTCCATTGTTTACAAAACGTGCATCAATCTGTTGTCATTGTATTTTTTTCCCATATTTCGTGCATGCGTTCACCCGAAAGCGTCCATGATGAACATTTAAGTAATTTGTTCAAAGATAATCGATCGGTGTTTTTTTCCGCGTTATACTCTCTTTGCTATAGTGGCTGGGCTGACATTAAGATTCGGCAATGAGCCTCTGAGACTATCAAGAATTAAATGTCTTTAAAAGAGTCACAACTCAAGTTAAGTGTTTTACTTTGTTACTGAATACATTTTTAAGCTCCAGCGTTAGTTTTCATTGCACCTTGTGTTCCATTGCTCTTTTTACTGTAAACATTTAGTTTCTTTTTAGAGTATTTTCTTTAAACTTCTTCAGAAAGAGCTTTAAATAAAAATATCGACTCAGACCTTACTTCACGGAACCACGTCGTTATAAAATAAAACAGAAATAACTTAGTTCCACACTTAATTTATTACCTTAATTATAATCAATGTATTGTGGAACTGAAACGAAACAGGTCGTGATAAATCCAATTACTGCGCAAGTTACTCAATTTTTAAGTGCAGTTACGTTACGTTTCCATTCAATCACGCCTGAATCCTCAGATAAAAATTATGCCATTTCTTAAGAATTTCTTTCTTTGGTTGGCCATCTTGGAAGGTGACCGACAGCTGAGGTGCATTTAGGATTAGGTGTGCACGTAGGTGAGGGATGGTTGTTTGGGAAAGGAGGAATGTTGGAGAGAAACCCGTCCTCGACATCATCCGGCGCTTTCTATCCATTTATTTCCTTATCCTCTCCTCCTTCCCATTCGTAGCACTTCCACTCCACCTCATCCACACCACCTCACGCCCTCGTCCCCCACACCCTGGCGTCGGATGTGGGGAGCGCGGCGTCGATGACAGGTTCTCACCGCCGTCCATTAGTCGATAGATATGAACTATCTCGCCCTGACGTCTTGGCAACCTCCAGCAGTCGACTGCTCACTTCAAAACTCTCCCATTTATCAAAAGGCGGCGCTCTCATCAATGGACGCTTTGCACCGCAACAGCACCCGGAGGGAGACGTTAGTCGCAAGAGAACAAATTAAAAGTTTCCTCTTCCCGCTGCCGTCCTCTCCTCTCCCGTCTTCCTCCGCGTCGTGTCGGCGGCGGTGTGACGGAAAGGAGGCCATAAAGGAGGAGCACGTCTATTGACGTGGTCCTGTCTATGCTGATCTACGGGATCACGTCAATCGACGTGGTCCTTTAACTTTCGGTCCTTTAAAAAATGGGTTCCGTTTCTAGTGTCTCCCTTAAATTCGCGACCCGCATTGAATGTGTTAAACTTGCTTCGAGGAGCAATTCCGCGCCAATCGAATCGTTCGCTTCGAAAGAAAAACTAACGGAGGGAGAGGAGGGGGTACTTTGGGGGGGAGGGGAAGGAGGGTGGCCTAAAAGGGATTCGGGAAATGGTTTGCAACGCCGATAACATCTTCGCAATCTCCACATTTCACTCTCTGCTGTTTGACTGTCTCTTTCCAACTTAGCCCAATGGCTTCTCCCATACCGCTAGAGGCTTGGCATGGAGGTACGGGCGCGTAAAAATCTCTTTTATCAATGAATTTAAATACGGAGCTAACCCGAACGACTATGGGCTCTAAAGGATTTAAGGTTTTCTCGGCGGATAATATAAGTAAAGGTTTCTCGAGTTTCACACCAGGTAAGATAATTTAAATGGATCAACGTTTCGATGGTTGACTCAGCCATCGCCATCAGGATAATTTATCCTTTACTTAGACTATGGGCTCTTTCCATTCAAGGTTCTGAAGTTAGCGCACATCGGAACACACCAGCGCAATTTAGTAATAGTTAGTTTAATAGTCGTACTTACACTAACTTTAGAGTATAGTGTGATGCATATTGGTGACTAGTAACCCCCTACCGCACACCCTTGAGGTGGCTCGCAGGGTATTTTGTAGATTTAGATGTTTAACGCACACGAAAGGCGTTGAATGGAACGATGTGCGCTGGCGAAAGGTTTTATAACCTTCCTGTAGGAAGCATTCTGCGGGTGAAAAACAGTCACTGCCGAATGTTTAGTTTAAATTTGTTGAATTCGTTCAAAATAAGTATTTAACAACGTTAGCTTTTTATTTTGGAGTAATTAAAAACTTTACCATATGCATTTTAGACGCCTGTACTGAAAATCAACAAACTTGACAACAATCACGGATGCCATAATCGAAGTTCTTTCGTTGTTTAGCGCACATCAACTTTGAGCCTGATCTGTTTTTGAAGTGCGCTACCTAGTGCGCCGGGTCTGAATCACGAATGGAATTCAAATATGCTGTAGTATCACAAAGTAATTAGCTCACTAGAGCGAATGAAAGGTACCCTTCAGCCAGCACATTGATACCTTTTGTAGTGTTTTGTCAGTTTACAAAATAGTTTCCCTCCTTTCTCGGTAGGCCGCATTCTTATACTTTACTCGGTTGAATATAATTATAATTATGGTCCTCAATGACTGTTTTTAAAAATTTGCATCACTATAATTATAAAATACTTTGTCGCCGTTCTTATGCACACTTCTCGGTAAGCTGAGAATTTACTGATAATTGCTTTTCCAACTAGCCTCGAGTAGAAATCATTCATTGATAAGACTAACGGCGTGCTTGTTCACAAATAAGGCTGGGAGAGCAGTTCCTCTTCCTAAAAAAACCTTGCTGTTGCAAAGATCTGGTAGACTGAATCGTGCCTTGAGTGTTTTTGGTGGGGAGAGAGGCCTCTTTTGGCTATGAACTCGGGGCTCAAAGGTCCTTAATCAAACGCTTAACCCCAACACTACCACGCAGCCTTCCACAATAGTTAATCCTTCTATACTTTAATTAATAGAGATATCATAAGGATTTCCAATTTATTTGCTTCAGCAGAAATAAGGTGTTAATTTGCAACAGTGTATGTTGATGGACATATGCAAGGACCCAAGCTGGAAATTAAAATGGCTTTTAATAATTAATTCTGACATGATATATAGGTATTATTTTGACCTTCGTAGTTTCCCGTAAAATACCACATTATCAAATCAGTAAGAGAACCTCAACATTTCAATTTCACTTGCGGGTGACCGCGAGTGACAAATTCTGTGGTTTTAAATTCGCTAATCAATTAATGACTTTTCCTGAATATTCTTTTTTTATATATATTAATTAATCCGCGTGATTAATTTAATATGCGAGGGTGTGATGGGGTGGACATGCGTTTGTCGTTCGTCACATCCACACGTACTACGTACGCCCGCCGCGCTGTTCTGTTTACGTGCTCGCCTTCTCCGCCGTCGCTAATGGCGCTCTAAACGCAATTGGGGGGGGGGAGGGAGGAGAGGGGGAGGCAACGAAAGGATTTCGTTTTTTTGTTCCTCCCCCTTCATTCATTTTTTTTATTTTTTTTACTTTTTTCCTCGCGCGCGGATTGCTGACTGCTGTTGGACTCTGGCCCCGCGTCATAATTCTCGCCCCGATTCCCTTGCGACGCCAAATCTTCTCAAACCCTCCGTTTGCTGCGTTTTTTCTTCTTCCTCTTCTCCTCGGCCTATCTCTCCATTTCCCCCCTCTTTTTCTTCCATGATCCAGGAAACATCCTAGGAAAGGGGCCA
Organism: Pyrrhosoma nymphula; assembly: GCA_963573305.1. Lineage (NCBI taxonomy): Eukaryota > Metazoa > Arthropoda > Insecta > Odonata > Coenagrionidae > Pyrrhosoma > Pyrrhosoma nymphula. The sequence continues at coordinate 14,687,317 of OY754327.1, forward strand.
TCCCATTCATTTCTAGCGTAAAAGCTTTCCTTTTATTTTTTTTCCGTTCCCCGCGGCGACATGGCCAGTCAATGACCCATTGCCGTGGAGTGAGAGATAGAGAGAGACAGTGAATATCCGCCAGAGGGCAGGAAAATGACCTCCCTCTCGCACTCTTAACGTAGTTTTAGCTAAAAATCATTTCACCTAGAATTTTATGAATTAATTTTACAGAAAGGTTATATAAAAATAACTATATTAACCTTTTTTTAACAAAACCTTCCATATTTCCTATTTGCCTGAAAATACAAGTTGTTTTAAATGGGATGGATTACGGCTGTGCGCTCCAGAGGGAGAATATAAAACAAATTAGGAACTTCTAGCACCTAGATTTCGTCAAAAAAACTAACGGTGCATAGTTTGTGTGTTTTCACAATTTATAAACATGTTTCAAATTACTCACCGCAGTAATTTTTATAGAATTGCAAGAAAAAAAAACTGTGTTGAAGGCTTTCTAGCCGTACGGCTTGAAATTAATGAGTCATGCTAGTGAATTATTTAGATATATTTACATATTTAATTACTGAGAATATTTTTCATGCATAACTATATTTTGCGCAATTGATATTACAATATTTTACATCACACTAAATACAGACGCTGAAATTAAAATATGATATTCGAACATGGTCTCCATGGTTATGACTAGGGAAATATTTCGCTCAAACAACCTCAAGCAAATGCTAGCGATTGCGGGTGGGCTTGGTGTACGGAGCGGGAGGGAGCGCGTATTTCAAGCACCGCGTCCGCACCAAAGCCTCCCACATCCAGCCACGCGATCCATTTTCCTTCTCCACTTCATAGAGATCCATCTTGACTCGCTCCTCCATCCACTGAGGTCTCGCCTCTTTCTCTCCCGCCCCGCTGTGGCTCACCCGGCGAGAAAAGGGTAAAAACGAATGGACAATAGGAAAACCCTTCCGCGCGAACATCTTTGTTTGAGCACCGTGCACCACGCTCGTGTGTGTGCACATGACCCTATTCTTTCCACAACCCACGCGCGCCTCCTATATAACCTCTCTTCCTCACCCATTAGCTCCCCGCTTCGAGATTTTCAATTGTTTTATATTCGCATTCCGCTCCTCATTTTTTTTCTCCTTTTCTTCGTGCGGGGAGCAGAGCGCAGAGCAGGGATACTACAAATAGGATTCTCGAGTCCCGCGAAGCCATTGATGCCAGCCCAGTCGCGTAAAATAGGTTCCACCAAAGTGGCGCTGGCGACCGGAGGTGGCTGGTAAATGCGAGGATAAGTAGTATAAACCCGTCGGAAAGACGGTGCAAGAGGAGCATATTTGTTCGAAAACAAGTAATGAGGGACTGCAGAATATAATTAAGAATATCGCCAAATCCCTGGTGCTATGCTCATGTAAAAAAAAGCTGAAACGCGCGAAATGGTACGTTAAAAAAGACGACACTGCTCGAAAGCCGAACATTCCGACATCATACTCTTACAAGAAACCCCCATGTCAAAACTCTAATAAAAGCAACGAGAACATGCAACGCGGGTTACTTTAAATCGTAAGTTAAAGAAGCGTTAACCAAGGCACGGTCACGGAAACACGCACTCTCATAACTGCTATCGGAAATGAAAAACGGTAGGGGCAATCGGCAGATAAGAGCAACTTAAACCTTAGCAACCAACCTCCAACCCGCTTATATAAACTGGGAAATGCCAAAGACTTAAACAATTAACAATGAAAAAGAACACATTGTGCGAACCGATAAATTATTCTAGAAAAAGCCGCAAAGGACAGTACGAAATGAGGAAATTAACAGTTTCATTAAGAGATGCATTTATTGAAACATCATAGAAACATTACAAAATGACTTAAACAAAAGACAATGAAAAAGAACGCATTTCGCAAGCAGTATATTATTCCAAAAAAACTCTAAAGAATAATAATAATATAATAATAAAAAATAAAATGATGCAAGTTAACAGTTGAATGCATTTACTGAATAACCAAAGTATGTTTATACAATGACTAACAATTGACAGTGAAAAACATCGCATTTTACAACTGTTATTATTTAAAAAAATGAATAGAACATTACATCATGATCAAGTTTACAGTTAGATACATTGGAGCACAAGATTGGAATGAAGAAATATAAGCAAATATATACGAACAATCAATTCTAAAGAATAAAGCAACATTAACACCTATCACAGCCTTAAAATAATTTTGATGAGTCACAAAGTGCCATCACATGGAAGATGAATAACCTGCTGAGATACATGCCTGGAAAGAAAATTAGAAGAAAAGAAGCAATTAGAAATGCAAACAAATAATTCAAGAGTAAGTAATCAGAACATTAATTAAAAACTATTATCACAACTTTAAAGTACTTGGTAGCAATGAACTAGAATTGTAGAAATAATATAGGTAGGTACTAGTGAAGACTCAAAAGAAATTGATGCACTCCAATCGTTTTTCACATTACTAGCCACCTCAGAAATTGACCATGACCACCATGACAAACTGATAAAACTCAATTAATTTGAAAAGTGCAAATAATGAACAATAGATTCAACTTCAAGAGTTAAAGAAGACAACCTTCTCATTTTCAGTATATTAAATTATTTATTTTTAATTATTTCCATTTTCAGAGCAATTAAATGCTTTCTACCATTGAACAATTACTGCCTAAAAATACTGGACATACTGAACTCTGGCTGAGGGTCCCCTCCTTAATACTAAATGAAGGGTACAGTCCTAAAAGGAAATTCAGATTTTAAAAAACGTAATTTCGAAAAATGAAGCAATTCATGAAGAGTAACATTACCAAAAACATGTAACAAAAAAACTTACATGAAAAATTACCTTACAAAAAGAACATTGCTAGATTAAAAGATCAATGGACAACAAACACTTCATCCTTTGCCCACTAATCAAAATTCACACTCCTACCCAAGAAATGGGAAATACTCGTTACCATTTTGCCCAATTAATTATATTGACTGTGATCAACAAACGAGGACAATATCAATTCACATCCACCACTCAATAACCTCAAAGGAAGACATCAGGAATTCTGAAAGAATAAGGGAATGGGATACTTAAAGGCACAATTTTAAATCTTCTAGCAAAAAATGAGAGGGTTGCTGACACTTACATATCACAGCATTCTGCATCGATTTGATGTATGTATGGCTAGGTGAGACTGAGTGGCAGACAACTGCTCCATCCATTACCCAATTAACAATATTGACTGTGTTCAATGAACAAGGACAATATCAATTCACATCCACCACTCAATAACCTCAAAGGAAGACATCAGGAATTCTGAAAGAATAATTTTTGCTACTGCAATTCACTCTGAAATTTAATATGCTAAAATTAAACACTCATTTAAAAGTGAGACTGCGGATTGATCATTATTTATTCATCTATACCTAGATACTAACAACATCTATCTTACTTTCATCTCCACCAAAAAGGTGTGTGGCAGCAGCTGAACTACCACCAAACATGCACTAGACTTATCCATGAATTTAGTCCTTATATGTAACAGAGAGACAATGCTTCCACAAAGGAAAATATCGGATCAACATTTACCAAATGAAATGTAAGCTACAAATGGCACTAAATTTATAGTACATATAAATCAATGTAATAATACCAAAGTCATTCTAAAATATGCAGTGAATGCCTATGTATTCACTGCATATTTTAGGTCGGGCCAAACAAGTGAAAAGTACCATCTTCCTTTTGATTTCTGTCCCTTTTCCTTTCTGTCCCTTTGATGTCTTCCCCACGATAATTTCTAAGTAACTGTAATATCTAAGTACTTTATGGATCGCTATCTGTTATGGCTTAACTGATGTTACATGGATTGCTCTAGTGATCATTTTAGTTATCCCTCTACCAAACATTTATTGCCACACGCTATGAGGTTTATTTAAAACTAGCATTCATCGCATCAAACTTGAATTCCTACATTTCGAGTGATTCACTATGTTTTACATTAAATATCCGCGTCGCCTACAATAAGTCTAAGTTTAGTACTACTATGGCACATATATCTTTGATGCATAAAAGAAATGGAAGGGGTTCGTTACCATTCCCTGGGGAACTCTCCATGTAAATGTTGATGCATCGGATATGATACCACCTATAACGATCCTTTGTTGGCGTCCAATAAACAATTCATATACCTATAACATCTGCTTTAATAACAAAACATTTCAACTTCGGATTTCTCTCGCGAACCTGTCATAGTAGCTTGTGCTATTACTATATTTTTAACACATGTTTAGACTGTGGTGAAGTTAAAGAGTTATACCTCAAGCATGGACACCAACGACTAGGCGCACATAACGCAATGAAAATACTTCGGTATGATATAATTTACATTGGTCGGCTATCTGAGATAAAAAACAAAGGCAAAAATGCATGCATGTTAGCTAGGTTATAGATTTATCCGTCTTAATTTCGTCGACTTAATTTCGAAAATGGCGTCTCATGACGCAGCCAAGCCATGCGGTACACAATGCGTTCAGCCACATTAGTTTTGAGCCCAATGTCAACCGATCTTGAATTATATCACTAAAATAATCGATACTGGCTTAATAATAAGACGTTTACAATGCATTACTTGACATATCCCACACTTAAAGATATCACAAGCGCAGCCCAGCCATGCGGTACACCATGCTTTCAGCCACATTAGTTTAAAGTCCAATATCAACCGATCTTGAATTGGAGCACTAAAATAAATGATACTGACTTAATAATAAGACATTTGCAATGCATTAAATGATATATATCACACCTAAAGAGATCACAAGCTTAGCCCAGCCATGCGGTACACCATGCGTTCAACCACATTAATTTAGAGTCCAATCTCAACTCATCTACAATTAAAGCGCTAAAATAATTGATACAGACTTAACACTACGACGCTTGCAATGCATGCCTGTATATATCGCATTCTTAAAGATATCACACTAACCTTTGCCTTGAACAAACTTTTGTTCCTTTTCCCCAACCTCTTATTTTCCTTTTCCGTGGATTCATATCCTGAGGTGCAGCCAGGCACAAAACAACGCCGTGACTTACTCATGGAGTCTTCAGGAAGTCTGCTGGAGAAAATCACTAAAAAATCTTCAACAACAGCAGTATTCAGTCCTCCAAAGCTGATGCTACCACAGACACTTTCAAATGCACTTGGCGAAGAAGCCGGGCATCTGTAGTAGGCAGCGCTACGACTGGCGAAATCTAGCAACTCGATTTAATGCGCGGGAACTTTCTTCAAAAAACCGATCGGCGCGCCACCTACTGGAGCCTCCTATTTACACACTCCCTGGCGCAGAGCATTCTCTTCCTCCTCACTACCTCGAATTATCTTCTCCTCTCCTGTGCCTCCGCTCTCAAATTCCCTTCCAAACACTTTTGCTCCGCTTCCCTTTTTATTTACGCCCAAAAACCCGCACTTCCTCCTTCTTCAAACCCCCCCACCCCGCCCCTTTGCCCCCCCACCACTCTTCTCCACCCGAGACAACGACGTCACCCCGTCTGCATTCCCCGTTCTCGCTCCAAACGCCTCTTTTTTTTTTCATCTCTCCCTCACCCTCCTCCACACATCTCTTACCCCCTTACCCCGTCATCCCTGGGTGCTGATATCCCATCTCATTACCGGCGAATCATTACTTTTAGATTCTGCCCTCCTCCCTCTCCCCACTACCCTCCTCCTCTTGCTCCCACTTCCACTCCGCTGACATTAAATTTCCCTCGGTCGCTTTTTCCATCCGATTTTTTCATCTACTTCTGCTCTTCCTCCACTGGGATGTTTTTTAAACAATCTTTAAAGGCCTTAGAGGAGTTGATTTTTTTATTTCATTTTGCCAGGAGGAAAGCGTCGCTTGGACCATTAATTCCGGCTGCATGCTGACTGTGAGATTAGAATTTTTGCCGAAATCGCTAGCCTTTCACTGCGGTGAAAGTCAGTTGTGGGTAAATTGAAGAAGAAAATGAGTTGAGGGAATGTTTGTGGCAGGTTGTTCATGATTACATAATCGTTACATCGATTTTCTCTGTCTTATGGGAACTTCGTTCGTTAATTTTGTAAAGGTCATTTTTTTCATCCATTAACTATAACGTTTCTGTATGATTAAAGTTTTATGTACCTAGTGGTTTAACAATTGTGTCTTCGTAGAGGAAAAGTATGTTATACATCCACATTTAAGAGATTTTAAGGCAACGTTTGGCGTTATAGTCGTTTCCTGACTTAATGTCGCTCAATTGTTTTCATAGGCGACTATCAGTTGACGGCCTATTTGCGCTCCTTTTCTGAGCCTCGTTCGACAAGGGGATGGACCACTTTTGAGATTTCATTGATGAATTGCTAACCTTATCCTCTATCCATTAGGAGTTACTTACCGAATTAATTTCGGTGGTTTACATGCATTATAGTGTGATTCGCCGTAATGCACTATTCATGAGAAACCGCCAAGCCCCTCGAAAGATCATTATTTGCTTTCTGCCGATCCCCACCTTTAAGGGGAGAAGCGCCAAGGAGGAAGGAACCCTATTCAGGGGTATACAGAGAGAGAAAGAAATGGAAAGTGGAAATTTCCATCCACCTTCTCAATCTCCAACCTGAATCTTTCCATCACCATTTCTCCTCCGTCATCTTGGCCGAGTCTTTTAATGGCCTATTTCCTCTTGCATGCCTCCAGTGAAGCAATAAGTATGACGGCCCTTGTCTCTAATTGAAGGACATCTTTCTGCTTACACATAAATTCCAATTTCGTCGCAAAGAAAAATTATGATGAAAGTAAGGGGAGTAAACAATTAATATGGCAATTACGAAAATAGCCTCATATCGACAGTCATTGAATTTTTACACTGCACTCCTCGAGTTTCTGGAATTTGAAAACAAAATTTACATTGAATCTATGAATTTATATGGTGTAATATTTTTTTTGTAATTATTCAATTTCATATTTATCTAGGCAAGATCGGTCGCAAGTTCTTTAAAGTATTCTCTGGATGCCGCAAACATCTTCCAAGTAAACTTAAATATTTTTACATCTCTATCGTTTCCAAATATCGGCTTGCAGTCATGCGATAACTATTTCACCGAGTATCATGCGATATTAACGCAGAATTGAAATGCTACTCGCAAGATATATTTTTATGATATCGTACTCAAACAATGTTAAAGATCTTGGGGTCACCATGGCATGCAACATGTCTTGGTAAAACCATGTGCTAGCCATAAGTAGTAAGGTCCATATGATCCTCCATCGGCTCAAAATTCAGAAAAATCTCCCACCCCTTCATACTCGTAAACAACTTATCTCCTCACTTATTTTTTCCCCATTTTTATTATTGCTGCCTTGCATACCATGATCTTAACGAAGAGCGTAATGCTAAGCTAGAATGTGTACTAAATATGCGTGTAAGTTAATTTTTAACTAATAGAAAGATGATCACATTTCCTCTTATTTTACCAGGCTTACATGGCTGACGGCCAAAACCAGAAGGAAAAATACTTGCTTGGTTCGTTTAGGTATGGTCTTTTTATAAATCAGCAGCTTTGTTATTTAAAGCAATTTTTTCTTCCCAGAGTTAAAAAAAAGTCCAATTTTACCACCAGAATGGCTCCTGATTATTTAATTTTTCCACAATTACATAGGACTACTACATAATATTAAAACTTCTACTGTGTTGCTGGGGCCAGATTGTGGAATAGTATTCTCGTCGATATTAAGGAATCCAATTCGGTATTTTTTTAGAAAATATTTTTTTAACAAATATTGAAATAGGATTCTCTTAAACCAGTAAGGGTTATAATTTTGAAATTTTTGTTGTAATTTATAGAATGTGCTGTTTCTCCTCATCTGATTAATATGAATTCACCTTTCAAATTGATGTAACATGTTATGTTTTGAGCTCAAACAATAATATATGTTTTGTGTTCTTAGTGGACGAAGAAGTCCAAAAACAATAAAAAATTTCTATTCCATTCGATTCTATGACTATTCACTGCCCTAGACGTTCGAAACGTGGTCGTTAAAGTTACTATTCGTTAACGATTCCTATCGAAACTCCTTGCCGTCGAACTACGTGCTTACACATTGAAGAGCTAATTCCAAGCGATATATAGGACGGAATTATACCACAAATCGTCCACTGTTGAAATATCTCGCAGATGGAACTCTCTGCCAGATGAAATGAAGACATACAAATCCATCACACTGTTTTAAAGGAAAATCTTTGGTATAATAAATTCTAAAGTTATCTCGTGAATGAGAATAACGATTTTGTGAACGGTTGGTCTAATATGAAATGAATCTAGTTGAAACACCCAAACACAGATCGTTACTCTGCGCAGACGTTTTACCTTGTACCTATTTCGAAACTATTTTACGGTTAATATGTATATTTTCTTGTAATACCATTTATATATTCTTATGTATCTCAATGTAAAACAGTATTTCTCGTTCATCATGTTTTTCACCTGCTAGGCAGATGGATTTTTTTGTCGTAAGATATATAGGCATATTAACTAGAGTACTTATCTACGTTGTGCACAATGTTCTCTTTACTAATCATTTGTGGTCCTTATTCTTATATTTTTTCCTAGTATGGTGACTTAATCTATCGTAGGCGTACCAAGTAACGATTCTCTTATTACGTATGTTTTTCTTTTTTATGTTTAACTTTTCCTGCACATGAAAGATGAAATTTAATTTCATTTTATTATAGTAATGTTCAATCTAAAGTATTACGCCAAGTTCATGTATACAAAATGTCTTTAAGGCCTGTTGGTCTGCGACAATAACCGCTTATTATTATTATAATAATTAAAGGCTACTGATAAAGGCGTATACTTCCATGTGCAAAGCCCCCTGTACTTCTGATTTGAGCGCGATTTCGCTCCCTTGATTTTGCTTACTTCCTATCTTTTGAATATTTCCTCAGCATCCAAACTTTTAGCTTCTTTACGTCTGATTTCCCCGAAATGTAGATCTCCATTAACTGAGATTGCGGCAAAGTTCGAATGAGGGGTGTTCTCTACTTTCGATAACAGTTTGGAAAAAAACACTCTATATTTTTGGATGCTTGAGAGGCTGCCTTCAGCATCATGTGACATTTGGATTGTTAGGGGGGAATTCCCACTAAATTCAGCGTCACATTAAGGTGTTATATATCCAAACTGTTTCCCTTCTTATGGGAATTTTATACAGGTTCCTCAAGAGGAATTTCAAGCGAAACGGAGATCCATCCTCCAAGAAATGAGTAAAAGCAAAAGGTTATTAGATGAGATGTACTATAAGGGAGATGGAAATTTACATCGTAGGTACGAAGTTACCTATTACGAGCCTCGGAAAAACTACAACTCTTCAGCCTTGTTTTATAAATGGGAGGAATTACACGTTCCTATAGAAGGAGGAAATATTATTTTCTTGATATAGCTGATAGCCTTTGCTCCATGCACCACCACGCCACCCAACGGTTGAAAGTAACTACTCTTTTTGTTGCATAACTAGCTTTTTTTTAAAAGCGGAAAAATAGTAAAATAAAGTCAAAACATTTATATTCTTAAAATGAAATTGTTTTCAATTCAAAATCCTGCAGAACAAATAATAAAATTACCTGGGTTCTCCCCTATCCGTCGTAAAACAGTTGAAATCCTTGTCTTCTCCCTGAATCACCTGCCATTTCTGTCGCTCAAAAGGCAAAAATTTGATCCTGGTAAATGTTTATGACCAGATTATTAGAAGGATCACAAGTATTGAGTACTCATTTTATCACGCTTCTATTTTAGCTGTAAAATACGTCTTAAGCATATGCTTTAGGATATGACACTTACATGCAGAGTACAGTTTTCTCTAGTCTATGGATCTCTTGCTCAGCCTTGCAGAACGTCACCGGCAATTTTAGCCAAATGGACCAGTTAATTTGGTATGATAAAGGGTAAAACTCCGGGCATTATTTGAGCTTCTACTTTGATTGAATACGTTTAACATACATTATTGCCTCAATGGAAGGAGTAGGCAAACGCTCTGTGAGTCTTACTGGAGTGCCGAATTTCTTTTTTCTTTTCTCCCAGTCCCAAGGCAGTAGATCAGCTTATTAAAGACGTACATATATTGCTGATTAGACTTTTGGAAAAAATAATGATTTTACCTTTCTTAGCTCCCATCTTTGGAAAAATAAACTTTGGAAATGTTAATGTTCCATAAATAGATATTGTTTTCAGTTTTTAAAAAGTTTTAAAAAAATAATCCTAATTGAAAATGGGAGCCCTGGGGTAGTGAAATATTTTCGTTCACTGAGCGCTATACACCCTCTTTTGAATATTGGACCTCAGCTTTCGAGAATGCCTTGTCTTACTCTCATCCTATGAATATCCGATGAATTGCAAAGTAAAAAACACGTTGATAGCAATTTCATGCTCTCTTGCGCTCAGGGCGTGCCCACCCACCTTATTACGAGCACCGAACTTCGAATCCAAACTAAATCTTTATTATCTCGTCACTATGTTTTCTGAATTGCTTTGCATGCTAACAGTAACGAGTCACGGCTTATGCATTTTAGACTCAAGCAAACCCGTAGTTTAAAGCAGCTTTCTGCAATCAATTGCATACGATAAGCATCTACGGAGCGGTGTAATCATGCTAATTATTATTACTACCGTGAAGCTTTTGTTCTTCCTTCACTTCTTCTTGCCATTACGTTCTAGGCGGAAAGATTAACATTCTGCTGACTTCATCAATTCTCATATCGTGGAATATTAAAGGAGAAGACGGACGTCAGGTTTGTTCTAAGATGATGCGAAGAATTTTAGAAAAGTAAGGCTGAAATGTCGATTTAAAAAGAAAATTGTAGGCTACAAATCGATAAATGCTGAAAATAAAGAAATTTATGAAGTTTAAAAGATACCAAGTAAATATCTCAAATTGGTTTGTTTATGTATTGGAATTGAGCTGTTAAAAAGAACGAGAACGGAGAACTGGCTGAGGGGTGGCTGGGTAAATAATCTAGAGGAAAGAGAGTGGTTGGATGAAGTGGGCTGTGAGAGGTAACGGGGCGTCGAAGGGTTAAGCGAGAACGAAATCAAGAGGAAGTGGGAAGGGAAGAAGAATACAACGGCCATTTTAGATGCGATGAAGAGAGGTAAAAATAAACAGCGGACTAGTGGTGGCACTAAAAGAACACAACAATTTCATTGCAACTGTTTCGCAACCGAAACAGTTTCAAAACAAAACAGTTCCATACAACTCCCTGTTGAGGACAACAGCTAGAGGCACACCAAACAACAGGCGCTGTAACAACATGACTGGTAGTTCTGTATTTTATTTAATAAGAAAACTTTCACTTAAATAAAGTAACAATTTCATTTGTAATCATGAACGATAGATACTTCACAGTTCTAATTCTATCTGCAACTTGTTTTGGCTGAATAAACCAGCAAACGCCTACAACAGATTCAAATCCAACATATTGTGGCATATAACCGCAACACACTCTGGGGAACTGGAACAGAATAGAAGACGAAAGAGTCAGCTTCAGCTTCATCAGTTGCCGCTGCTCAGCACAGAGCGCAACGTCTTGACTGCGGAATGCGATCTTGACTATGGACTGCTACTTGGCGGATCACGAAACTAACCTGTTGTTTGCAACAGTTATTTTAAACAGTTGTCTGACCGAAACAGTTGCAGCTGCAGCCGTTTCACTTCGAAAGAACTTTATTCCAACACTACAGCGGACTGAAGGGCGAAAGGAGGAGAATATGGACGACTGTTTGGCGTTGAAATGCTTTAGTTTGGAGAGAGCTTTTATTGGTCCACTTTACCTACCTGAGCTGTTGAATGCTCTTAATGTAAAGAAAGCATAAGACACGGGACAAAAAACATCATTCTGAATTGGACGCCTCCAAATCTAACATCGTACTGGTAGTCTTGTACATGCTATTCTGTTTACAAAAAACATGCCTATAAGTTTAAATTATGAGTCCTAATGTCTCAACAAAACTATCAGCCGGAAAATAATCATCGTTTAGTTTTAAATTCGTAAGCTTCTTTCCATTAAAATAAAATGTAAAACGATTCAATGTAATATTTCACCTAAAAGGGTGTTCATAAATTAGGGGTCATAAATTTGGAAGAATGCGGGAATTTTCGTTTGTTAGCATTGAGTCTGTTGTGCAAAATGGTGGCCCAAAATACGTATTCATTCTCTTTGGATGTCGGTAACCTGCCGAATAGGCTTTTATTTAATTGTCTTTCAATTAGTGAACTAATTTGAGTAGCCATTCCGCATGGCACGGTCGTATATAAACGAACGTTAGTAAAGGGGGCAGTGTCGATTTCCCTCTTTAATTAAGTTGGAATCGATGGCTGTTTTGATTTTCCTGGAGCCTTATGGCGCAAGGTGGCTTTGCTCCAATGTTATACTCGGCGTTTGGAAGTTAAGACCCTTATTCAGTTGTGAACTAATGGGAGAGTACTAAATAATTTTTTGATCCTCGGGAGGAAACACATTAAATAACGGTACATTGCCATACCACCATTTTGCGAATATCCCAAGATATCGGGCATAAAATGCTTATTTTGTGACCATCTTGTAATGGCCCCACGCATTTATGACATGTGATCCATTAAAATCGCGCTATACTCTCGCACGACTCAAAACCATGAAGTGAGTTGAGTGATTTTCCCGGGTGCTGAGCTGTAACGGGTGTTATAACGTCTTTGCCATACATCGGAAATGTACTTTCTGTGACCATAAGTTCTCTCCATTAGTTCTTGAAGAACACTCATTTTACCAACTAAGCTCATTGCGTTTGACGTAAGTTTTACTCGTTTATAACAAGGGAAAACTGGCTAATTGAAGTTTCCAAATTGTATTCATTTTCCCTTAGTTTTTGAGCTCAACCCCAAAAATCTTCAACCATTTTTCTGATAATTGTTTTGCCATGTAAACGAGTATTGCGAATGAGAGTAGATAACTGCCTATTTGGTAATGGATATATTTTGAGTTACTTTCCCGATATACGTATGCATATATTGCGAATGTCACGAGTCGTAGACCCTTTCAAGGTTCTGAAGAGCTTTCATAGATGGGTATTTAACTTATACACCAATGAAAAATTAATTCAACTTCACCGGAATTCGAAACCGGATCTTCAAATTGCCGGTCAGGTTTGTTAGCAATTTATGGCCCTAAATACATCTAATTTCAATGCGAACTTTAGTGTACATCTTAGCACCTGTGTACGTGAATGCATACCCTATCGTTTGAGTATTTTGCAGTAATTCGTAAATTGGCAAGCCGAATTCAAATTCGATGTGTTATATTTAATGAAAACCGTTTATAATTTATTGAGTTTCCTTCCCAATAAATCTGAAATATTATAATTGGATTTCATTCATTAATATCACATATCACGCGGGGTAAAATGTGTAATAACGGAAGCACATTCCTGGTCATAAGTATTTTAAAGCCTAACTAAAGTGCTATTCTATTTTTAAGGAGCGCCAAAATATTTTGCACTCGTGTAATGGTAATAATGTACCTTCGTTGCACATGATATACTCAGGTTATTCCCAAATCTGTCATCAGCCAGTAGATATACTATGCGTCAAAAAACATTAAGATCTGCTTCCGAAATAATGGTGAAACCTTTAGAGAATCTTTTAAAAGCTGAGATGGGTTGACCAAACATCCGAGGCAAATGACAAGCTCAAGTATGAATCTAAAAGAAATGTCTCGATTCCAAAGAGAACCGGTCATACATTCTTTTTGTGATGAGTTTCACTGACAGCTTCTTTTTTCCAGATGTGAGAGTAATTTTCACGGATTGTTGTTCACGGGGAACTTTACTCCGTTGGCGTGGCATGTCAAAAAGCTCATCTTCCGGGAATGCTCTTGACTTGACCGTCGGACGATACGATTGGGAAAGAAGAAAAGTGCTGTCAGCAATGAATTCCCCATCTCTCTCCCTCCTATCCCCCAAAGTGTCCTCCGATTCGGTGGAAAGCTGTCCCTTTTTCTTGCACCTCGACCGATGCGATGTCCGGCCGGGCAGGTCGCTCAGGGCATCATCTCAGGGTACAATGGAATGCATCGCCTCGGGGTGGCGTCATCGCAATCAGACGTCCTCGTTCCCCTTCCCCCCCTCCTGGGCGTCCAACCCCCGAACCATTCCCACCCTTCTCCATTACTCTCCCCGTTCGGCGAACCTTCTTTTCGGATTGTTCCACCTCCTCTCGATGTTTCAGCCGGCTCCTCTTTTTTTTTAGAACCGCTCTTCCCTTCTTATCTACTTGAGACTAGTTTAGTATTATGTGACATCTATGGGATAAATAAGGCCGTGTCTCCATAAATTGTGCTGCCATAGAAAGGGGGATACTTTGCATCACTTTTATGTGTTTTTTCTCTTGAAAGAAAAGAAAGTATAAAAAAACTATTCCGGAACTTTTTGATTCTTCTGGCTATCTGAAATAACAGCTTTACGTAACAATAGACGAGTCTTACATTTTATAGCATTTAGCAACAATGTTTTACACAAATTAAGCTAGTAATAACGAGCTTATTTCGTAAAACATTTTTCTATGAATTTTAATAATGTACTGTGGTGGTGATGCAAATTATCCCTGCAACGAGTAACTTTGCATCACACTTGCATTTCTGTATGTTATTAAACCCTTTAACTGCGCAATTAATCTGAAAAAGAGCTCTCCACAGGCGTAAAAAAAATGTTTTTATTTTTTCTTATTTTTGCGTAATTTTAACACTTATCACTTAATATTTTTGGGAAAAATTGTTTACAAAAATTTTAGTACATAATTACTAATACTTTTACTCTGAATGTCGTATTGAAGGAGGTGTTTCTTTACTGAAAGACGAAATACACCTTTTTTCTCAAAATTTATTCAAATCGCCAATAGACGATGGGAGCAGTCTACTACATCCATCGCTTATAGACGATGGGAGCAGTTAAAGGGTTAATGGTGGTTTGATGCGAGATAGTTCCCTAGTCATAATGGAGACCATATACAAATTTTATTTTTTTATCTCAGCGCCTGTAAGATGTATGAAATAAATAATGTAGTAATATTGGCGCAAAGATATAGTTATATATGACCAAAATACTCAGTAATTAAATAAATAAAACTACATAAGTTTCTAACTTGACTCATTTTTTCCCGCCGTACGGCTGAAAACCCTTCAAAACAGCAGGGTTTTTTGCGATTCTGTAAAAATTACTGCAGTGAGTAATAGATTATTTTTTATAAATAGTTGAGAAAACATGCAATATACACACCGTTAGTTTAATGATGAAACCTAGGTGCTATAAGTTCCTATTTTTATAAATATTCTCCCTCTGGAGCGCATGGGCGTAATCTATCCCATGTAAATCAGCCTATCTTTGCAGGTAAATTGCTCGAAAAGTAGTTCGGCAAGAGGTTGATCTTTTGATATCATTGGAAAGATGAGGGTTTTTTCTTTAAAAGGAGGCCAAATTCATCAAATTTTAAGTGAAGTGATTTTCGCTCAAACTATCTTAATAGAGGTTATGCATATATATTATGATGCCGACATTATATCATTCAGTGGGCCAAATGTTTGGTAGTTCAAAAGTGCCAGTCATCCATATCAGGTGGTGAAACTTCATAAAATAGGGTGTACTGATGCAACAACTGGAACCTAGAGCACATTCTAATGCCTTCAATTGCCTACGTGATACAACGAGGGCAGTAAAATGTTTTAGGCAAAAAATCTCTTAAAATTGATGAGTGACAATAATCTAAGTGCCATATTACGATACGCAAAGTAAGAGATAGACCTGAGATCATATTGTATGCATTTTATGCCAGACCAGGACCGATCTGGTAACCGGAACTGGATTAACGGTCAAAATGAGGACCAATTTTACTGGTAAATAATGTTTGGGATTTAATGGGCTAAAATCTATTTCCTTGGTGGGAAATTTTATGTCAATAGAAACGAGCCCCTTAAAAAAGTCAATTAATATTTTATAGTATGAGACACGCTGTGGGTGGATACTTGGGATGCATATTTTGAGGAATAGAATACTTTGAACGGTGCGGCACACAAAAAAGAAACAGGGGAATGTTAAAATTCAGAGTCGATCTTATTTAGTGCATCAGTCGCGCGGTTAATTCGCCAAAACAGTATTGTTACTGAGGGTAATATCACGATTCCCTGATTCTAACTACAAGTGGACCGAAAATACGGTAAAAAAAGACATGATACTATGTGTAACGTTGATGTAATACCGTATTTACACGTGTGGCACGCGCATGTTTTTTTCTTGAAAGTCAGCATTAAAAAACCAGGTAGGTACGAGTCATACAACAGGATATGTGTGAAAGATAGTAGCCGTCAGCTGGGCGCCCTAATCACTGCCCCGATTCTGTATAATTTATAATATATATTTGCTGTTAAATTTGCTGAAATAAACAGGCAGTCCACACTGCAGTTACCTATTCACTTTGGTGTCTTATTATAACATCTCCCACTTCCTATAATATCAAATTGAATACTAATTTTTTTCTCGATATTATTTGCAAAAAACTGCGTCGTTCGTTTTACAAGAGGGCATTTGGTACGCTCGTAAATAATGTTCTTTCTCGCTATAGCCATGTTGGATTCATCATTTTCTCCATTGATTTCCTATTCTAGTTCCAAATTTATTATCTATTTGGTCAGTTTTTTATTGATATTGTGAAGATATTTATTTCATGCTACATCATTTATCACTAACACAGAAAATTAACTTTAAATATTCTCTCTCTCACCTTCCAGAAGAAAAAGAAGAGGATAACAGGAGTTCACTCGTATGAGAGTCGTGAACTTTCGTCGCAGACACGTCTTCCATCGACTGCCACCAGTCCACTCTTCATTAAGTAAGTGTTGATTCTCCAATTCCTCAATTTTTCTGGTTTGCCTCACTTTTGCCTACCGAGCGGGTCAAAGCGGGCCACATCTCCACCACTTTGCCGAGCGCGACCTTTGACCTTCTCTCGGCCAAAAACTACTCCACGGTCGTTTCTCATAAAGGATTCCGAATTGTCTCGCGCGACGCAACTCTTAGGAATCGCATGGAGTCATTTTAGTATATCTACGTCTTTGCGTCGTCAGCCACACTTGTCCCAATAGAATCTCTAAAATTTAATAATTTATAGTCATTTAGGGAAAAACCCTCGGAGTGCGAGGTGGCCCAGGGAAAGGAACTGCCCCCCACCTACCCTGAATGTGTGAAATTCACACGCCTGTGGCTTAGGCCGGGGTGAGCTCTACTATCATCTATCAAAAACCAACCTTCGGGTTGAATCACTGAGTGAGAGGTAAAAACAGGCCACGTTTCACAAATGAATCAGTGGGCGACTCATTTCGTTAGATAATTGTTTGCGCTCTGAAAACGATCATAAGGCGTAGTTACTGATCACATATTTAAGTTAATGGAAAAAAGTATCAACAATTATAATAGTCTCCTCCAAATTTGGCGTCGCGTCATCTGTAACTCGTGTGACGCACCAACGTAGGTGGGCATGTGGATACCGAAAGGTCAGTTTATGTGAGGGAAGTTCAGGAAACCCGCCTCATGTCATCTCTCTTTAACTTGGGCGTCTTTATGCTTGCCTGTGCAACGAATATGGCTTTTATATTTACGAGTTAGCTTGTAGCTCAGAATAAAGTTGTTGTTATTTATTATATTACGGCTGTGTTGGCGGTTGATCGGGTAATTAAAGTGGTTGATTGGTTTATTGGATTGTGTTGTTACTTATTGGTTAATTCATCCAAAAGGAAATTGGACAAAAGCTAGACAGCATTGCTTTGTGGTAAATTTTGCTATGTTTTGGAAAACTTCTGAGGGAATATCAGATAACTGATAGTTTGATGAGTGAAGATTTGGGTAGCAGTTAGCATTAACACAAATAGTAACGATAAAATTGGTTTATTGGATTTTGTTGGTACTTATTGCTTTATTTACCCAAAAGGAATTTTGTTATGTTTTCGAACAATTCTGAGGGAATATCTGAGAACTGATAATTTGCTAAGTGAAGATTTGAGTGGCAGTTAGCATTAATACAAATAGTAACGATACAATTGGTTTATTGGATTTTGTTGGTACTTATTGCTTTATTTATCCAAAAGAAAATTGGACAAAAGCTAGGCAGCATTGTTTTGTTATAAATTTTGTCATGTTTTCGAACAATTCTAAGGGAATGTCAGGTAACTGATTATTTGATGAGTGAAGATTTGGGTAGCAGTTAGCATAAATATAAATAGTGACGATGAAAGTAAATGTAATACTGACGGTTGCTGCAACCAGTCATTTTTAAGGAAGGTTTTACTATCTGCCAATGAATACAACGCCGCTGAATACATAATGGTCCAGCTCTTAAAATTTCGCGACTGATGAACATAAATAACCTTTAGATGGCTGAGGATGCCAGTGCAGCGTTGTGTGGGGGTCGGAGGCTGAATGCGTCACTGCAACTCGAGCTAAAAGCGGTTTGAAGAGGATTCAGCGGCTCGACTGTTTTGAGCCACGTGATTTATGCTCGGCTCATTATGCTAAAGTTCATGACACTCGCTCGCAAGAAATGCCCCATGTCACCCAACGATAAGACCGAGTATTATAGTCTTCCCTTATTTATGACCACCAAGAGTTCACCATTTTCCTCAGTGAATTGCTTCTCTGCTGAGCTCTACAGATGGCATCCTCAAAAGTGATTTCACAATATCACTTTATGCGACTCCTCCATTATTGATTTATTTACCGCAACTTATTTATCTAAATTCCTTATGGTTCATATTCATCCTTCTCCTTCGTTCCGAAATCCACTTTTTCGACCTCCGTGTCACCTTTACTATTCATTGCTTATTGGAACATTGGAAGAAAAAGAATGTCACCAAGTTGTTTTTTTGGAAACTTTTAATGTTGCAAGGGGAAAAAATATAAATGCTTGGAAATTTTGTCAGAAAGTGTTCTGGAATACCTACGTTGCACACTAAAAACTTAGGTATTCAATCATTTAAATACTGCGAATTTTCCCAACATTTTGATTTACTGTTCCATTACTTAGGCGTTAATTTTCGAAGCACCTTTGAGCATGAATTAAAAAATAGTTTGTATTCATGTTTTATTAAAATACGTAGCACATTTTTACAAATTTTAGTAGTATTTACTTTCTGTAAGTAACTTTCTGTACCTGACAATGCCGTAAATCGGTGAAACAAATAAATATTTGTAAAAAAATAGTATTTTATTTTGAATAATAAGGTAAAAACTTTGTTATTTCCACATTAAATTTTAATTTTCACACATGACTTTACGTCATCTTCAGGTCGTAAATTCGAAACCATGGCCGTCTTAAAAATTTAAATATAATGTGGAAATTACAAATTTTTTGCCTTTTTGTGCAAAATGAATAGCAAATTTTACAAATTTATGCCGGAAACAAACAACTTTAGCCAGTATTCTAATTAATAATGAATGCTTACATAAGCAACTTCTACGAGGTGAAGCCTTCTACTGTCAAGTTTAAAAAACAGTTTTAATTAATGACCAAATCTTTGATTCTAACTTTAGTCTTTTTAAATATAGTTATTAATAAAGCTAGCAAATTTGACAGATATCTGTTCACATAGGCCTTTTCTTTCTATTCTCTGAATATGGTGTGTTTAATAAGCAAATCAGACCCGTAGCCGAACATTTGCCAAGCTATCACACCACATTTACGAGCCAAAAAATTAGCCAAGGATACTAAATGCATTCTTTTTTGAAACATAGAAAAATGTCTAACTTTTTTCATAAGGGCTTATAGTTTCCTCTCATTTACAGACAAAACTCCGTATACTGACTCCTCATAAGAAGCTCTTCGATTTTTCCTTACGCCTCCTTAATAAACGATATTTTCCTTCGTCCGAGTGACGCCAAAAGTCGTTACGAACGAAGTACTCGCTAGCAGCATCTCACGATACGAGCGACATTTGCAGCCTTGAAAAGAACCGAAGCCATTATAATGGTGTTTTTCGCTTCGAGCTGGTTGTTTTCCATCCCCGAAATAAAGGACCTCGGAGTTTGATTAGGCAAATCAATGACAGCCTGCGTCACTAGATGAAATTCTTTCGCATCTACGGACGCAGCCTTGTATTCCTCAGACATTTTATTGACTGCAATTGAGGCTCCTTATATCCTGATGATGCGGCGATTCTACGGAACCCGGGGTGTGTCTTAGTTGTTTTTCAGTGGAAAAAATAGTCTTTTAATAGTTTGATTAAGCCCCAACTCCCCTTAGCCTTGATTCATTGATCCTGACCTCCACTAAATAGAGAGAGAACTTGCATTCAGTGGAAGATATACGCTCACTTTTATTAAGTTAACTTATTGGACACAAACACACTGGAGACTAATTTTTAAGGCCTTATCAGGACTTGAACGCCGTGGAATTGGACGAAGGTACATCCCTCGTTCTAACAATTGTTGTTTTGCTTCCCGTCTGTGGCGACGGATGTTTTGCAGATGAACTTGATTTAATATTAGTTTCTTATGTACCTATATCTGACAATAGAGAATATTGAAGCTGAACATACCTGCTGAAAATGGGATGGAGACCATATTTCCAAATAGTGCCTCTCCTGGATTGATGTAGGAAGTTATGCAGTGACTATAATGAAGGAGCATTTTCCTTTGAACCTTAAGTAAGGCCAGCAACTAGATGATCAATGGACGAGACTAAGCGTAGGAGGATAGTCAATTGCATCAATCTAACCGGAGAGGGAGGGTGTTGAATAAACAGTCCGCAGTCATGGAAACACACTTCTGCGGCAGATTAATTACTCATGGCAACTACGTCTATTCAGGTAAAAGGGAGAAATTCATCGTTTCGCGGATTAAAACCGAGCTTCTTTTTTCTATCCGTTCGCAAAATTCCACCTCTCCCGTCTGCACCTCTGGGGGTATGGAGAGCCGCGATAGAGTTCCGAAACTGTACCTATCGATTGGAATGCCGTTGAAAACAATATTCCACGAAAAACAATGAATGAAAAGATCTGTTAGCCAACCAAATTCCATTGTCGCACATGCATTTGCATCAGTCGCGAAAAAATGGTCTCCGTAACCCTTTTTTATTGTTTTCACCGAAGGAATCCCCCCGTTTAAATCCTGAGAGTTATGGTCTGCAAATATTTCATGACATTCCAATTCTTTTGAAAAAAAAACATTGCGAGGCTTTTGCCCCTTTTGGCACAACGAGAATTTCTCACTGCATGTATTCACTGACGAATTAAATAATAGGCTTAGATTTCAAAGAAAAGATTCATTAGTCCTATTGGAACGAGTTTCTTTAATTTACTTTAAACAAATATTTCGGGATTAATATCTAATGAAAATCACACCAAGTGATCTTGATGATCAAGATGATAAAGCTTGGATAATTTGTGAGTCATAGACGTACGCCTTTTCTTACAAATTACCGTATGAAAATAAATGAGGAGGCCTAAATTGACACCGGGAACATATTCACTAGAGCTATTCACAAGCATATATTCATGTGAGCCATAAATAGATCGGATTAATAATTAATCTAGGCCTGCAATGACTATATGAAGAATACTGAGAATGATACCCTCATCCCTAAAATGGTTATGAAAGCCAAAATTAACCCATCAAGTGAAAAAGGGACACCAAGGGTAAGATGATTAGAATGAGAATAATAAGTTCTGATTATGATTTAGGGATAAAAATAAAAATGCAAAGGAGGCATAGGAAATTATTTGTTAAGGCTCTATCAGTACTTAAGTGCCGTGGGTTAGGATGAAGTTACGTCCCTAATTATAACAACTGTTGGTTTGCATCCCGTCTTAGGCAAAGGATGTTTTTCTGATTAAATTTATTTAATATTAGTTTCTTATGTATGAGAAATCAGGAATCTACACAAACATCCAGACATAACAAGTGAAATAAAGGAAAGAAGAATCAGGTGGGTTGGACATATTCTAAGGAAAGAGGAGGGATGTTTGCTGAAGGAGGTACTAAATGGGACTAAGATGGTGGGACCAAGTGAGAACGGATATGCAAAAAATTGGAACAACAGAATGAGAGGCAGACGATCGATCCAGGTGAAGGGGATTTGTTGATGCGGCTAAATATCGCCTAAGATATAGATGGCCCTGGGAGTAAGAGTAAGTTTCTTATGTATATCTGGCAACAGAGAATATTAAAGCTAAACATATCTTCCAACAATGGGATGGAGGCCATATTTCCAAACAGTGTCTCATTTGGATCGATGTAGGAAGTTATGCAGCGGCTATTATGAAGGAGAATTTTTATTGGAACGATTATTCAAATCCTGAAAAGGGGAAGTCGACATTAATTATTTTACAAATGGGTCATCGTATCATCCAAACCCTTCATTGAAGAGGAAATGCAATTCATAAATCGCTGATCTTTTTAGGGCTATTTTTTTTATTCTGGTATTGATCGCATGAGGAGAGTTACGGATGTCGTGGTGCTTTCATCTTATGAGTTCGAGATTTTGATATCTAAGGAATTGTCGGGAGTGAGTATTCCATACTTCCACTGCTTCGACAGGTTTATAATAATAGTAATATAATTTCCAATTTAGTTTCGTAATACCAACTTTCTAGGCATTGAAGATTCATCGTACTGACTATGTAAATACAATATTTTAGGGGTTTAATTGAAAATGTTTCCGCTAAAAGTTTTAATTAGTTAAATCACTATTTAGGGTACATTCTGGAATAAGATAAACCAACCAAGCTGTGTATATGTGGGTAATGAAGGGTTATAGACTTCTTGTGTCAGGGTTTCTGATGAAACTAAAGTTGAAAATAAAACTGATGATATCATCGTGGAAATGATGGATATCCATTTTGAGAAAAACGAACTTTGTAATTTCCGCAAACATTATTTCGCTGGCACGACGCGCGTTTCACCACACTGTAGCATATTCATGTGCTAAATTGGAAAATAAAAATGTGCTTGAGAGTTGATTACCTATAAAAACATAGCTCTCTCTGCTAAGTTATATCCCTTTACAAAACAAATCAAACATAACTTTAGGTTAATGTACATTTTTAAATAAGGCATAAGTACTAACAGTGGGTAATAGCCTTTCATGGGATGCAGTTAATCCATTCGTCAAGGAAGCAAAATAATTTTTTACGCAAGAATAAATTTCTTAAACGCCATTTATAAATAATATTACCATTTATTTCGCAAAGCAACGTTTTCTAAGAGTAAAATTTGTCAATAACTGGCTTGCGTCCATTATGTAAATAGCGCTTTCTATTTCGGTTCCAATGAAGTCCAGTCCTAGTATTGGATATCAGAGCTTTGGGAGGTTGGTGTGGATAATGAGATGAAAGTGTTGGATATTAATAGGATAGTTACGATATTCCTAATGGATTATAAAAAATGAGCAGGTATTTTAGATGAGTTGTGATCGTAATTTGGTATTGATTTTCTTTCCAAACTTCAATGCAACCGCTAAAATATATTCAATGGTAATAAATATGCATGAAACTTTATAGCAATAAAGTGACTGCAACTGTATAGCCGTACCATTTTTCTTTATCCATAGTTGATTTAAATATAAGTTCATGTTTATTTGTAAATTATTCCTTAATGTTTTATGTTAAGAACTTATTGTGATAAACGCTGAATTCTCCAGGAGAAAATTCTTACTCCAACTTTAAGGTGTGCCAATGTAAAAATGAAGTATGCTGACCACACTCCTAAGGGCATATGGCAATGATCATCGCTAAAATTCTTTTGGCTTTCACTTTTGGTCCCATGGAATATTTTGTGGTTTGGTACTAAGGAATGCGCATTTGTCATGTCATCGCTGCCAGTTCAGTGCACCCCAATTGTAGTCATGAATACCAACGAGCTATTCAACGCCCACGTGGAATCATTCATGAATTTGAATTCAGCCAGCGGGAATGTGAGCATCGATTTCATGAGTTGTGCGTACAAAAAAATGGCGATGTGTATAAAGTGCTTCCTCGAGGGAGAATATTTATTTTAAAGATCGTTTTGTTTGTTTAGGTCCATGAGGACAAACGCTTTCGGTTAATAAATACGCATATTTTGATTCCAATGTACACAGTTTGTTTTAAAGGCAGACCCTTCAAGTCTATTTGCAAACTGTAGCTGAGGCTTAGTGCGCATCAAAAATTATGATGCTCTGCATAGATATACACGCAAAGCATTTCATGCCGCTTTTTATTCTGGTGCGGATTTCAAAATGATCTCTCAGAGCTAGATTTAAATCAGTTAAGTTTACTCAGCTTGGAAACCTATTGATAAAACTTCTTGATTGTTAACCATTCGTTCACAATTTTTAAAGTAAGCTATAGTGTCCTACCAATTGTATGGTCTTATTTAATTGCAAAATTATATAGGAAATTCATTTTAAGTCATTACGATGACAAGCGATAGTGGTCCTAAGAATTCATTGCTTTTAATAACTGCAATTTTACAACTGCAACAACAAAATTTATATTTTAATCCTGAATGCATATAAATAAAAATTTTAAGGTTCATTTACCTCTAATATATAAAAAAGAATGTTTGTTTTTCTGTTCGTTTTCTATGCGCTCCAATACCATTCATCCAATCGCGATGAAACGTTTGTGAGTTGCTGTTCCTGTACCAACAAAGGTTTCTGAGTTATAAAAATGGCAATTTTTGGGGTTGTTTTCCCCCAATATTGTTGACATTTACTCCCATAAGAAAATCATTGAATTTGGTGCAAGCGTTTTTTATTTGCTTTTTTTTAATTACTTGCACTCAATATATTAGATGGAAATTTGTATCACAGAACGCATAAAAGAATTCTGTATTGAATTATTTATTCAATTTTCTTTTACGCTTCGTTTTTGTCCATGTATTGCGTTTTTATCTCTAAATTCATCAATTTTTCTTCTTATTCAACAACAGAAATTTCCTTGGCAACCAGGCGTGAATATCCATTTAATAGCCATTTCATGAATGGCTATTCACTCCTGCAGCATTTAAAGTCCATGTTCAGTGACTAATTTGATAGTTGTAGCCAAACGACTACAGTTCCCCGTTTGCCTTGCCTTCTCAATGATCATCAACAAGGCGCAAGGTCAATTGCTTCAAGTGTGTGGATTAAATCTGGGGAAAATCCATGCTTTTCACATGCTCATGAGTGAGACAGCCGGAAAAATTATTAATGCAAGAACAAGCTTATTAGAGTAATATTTGTAAGCAATAACGATGCAGATAGTTTACGAGTTGCTCAATCACGTGCATCAGAATCGTATCAGTGAGACATAATATTGCGTACAACAGATTCATATCTATGAGACAGAATTTGTGCTGAAAGTTACGTATTTTATTTGTATCTACGTAGAATAAGATTTGGTTCAGCGGCCTCTTTGTTTGCTTATTTTTAATTTCTTACACTCATGCGTTTTAAATGCTATTCATTATATAACTTGAAGAACAAGGTTTGAGTTCTTGCATTGGATTTTTCGTATACGCTTCGGTTTTTCCTAAAATTGGATTTTAAAGCTCGAAAATCTTTGCACTACTTCAACATTAGAATATTTTATTTACATGGAAACCGCAGCATAGGCATGGAATAGAAACTCATGCCATTATTTGTGCATTGCGAATTCCTGTGTAGGTACGAGGAATTCGTTAGACTAGGTTTCAGATTCGTTAAGGGACTGATATTGAACCCAGAAAAGATTTGTGGGCCAAGCCGTGAAAAGTATGGAAATCAATGGGGACTTCAAGATAGAATGATTTATTTTGTGAATACACAAAAAATCATTTTTCTTCATTTAATTTGTACATGTCGGCTTTGTTTATGTGTGCCAACTTAGAAAGAAAAAGAGGCACTGCAACGAATTCCGGGCATTGCTAGTATTCTATAAATTAGAGGAAAAAATAGGATGCACAAAATTTATTAAGGACGTTCGGTGGTTTCACTCAACTTAAGGAAATTCGACGAAACTTGCTGATAGCATTACCTATGTTCTTTTAAAGCTACCTGAATTTTTTCAAAATTATTTACCGCAGATTTCTTAGGATATTTGATGTGGAAGTAGGCATGAAATTACATGGGTTCTTATGGGAACGCGAGGTGCGACTAGCTTTATTCTCTCCCGAGCCACTAAGTTGGAGTTGCACTCAACTTAAGAGAATTCGACGTTATTTCGCTGGAAGCATTACTTATGTTGTCTTAAATCTACCTGATTTTTTTTTCAGAATTATCTAACGCAGATTACTTAAGATATTTGATCGAGAAGTGGACAAAAATTACATGGGTTCTTATGGGAACACAAGCTACAAGTAGCTTAATTCATCAAAAAGAACCTTTTTCTATTTAAGAATAAGAAAAACAAAAATAATTTAAATCATCAATAGAATAATTTATGAAAATCATTTGATTTACTTTATTTTTCTTATTTTTTTTTCTTATTATTAACTAGAAAAAGTTTCTTTTTGAAGAATTAAGCTACTCGTACCTTGTGTTCCCATAAGAACCCATGTATTTTTTTCCACTTCTCGATTAAATATCCTAAGAAATCTGCGGTAAATAATTTTGAAAAAATTCAGGTAGCTTTAGGAAAACATAATTAATGCTTCCAGCAAGTTTCGTCGAAATCTCAGAAGTTGAGTGAAACCACCGAACGTCCTTAACAGTTGCTGAGGCTGATAATAAAAAGATTATATAATGAATTTTTATTCAAACTTGTAACGGGAGGAAAACGCTTCCGTCCAGAATGCTAGGAATTTTTAAGAAATCCTTCTTTGACGCTATTCCGAGTCTCCCAGTGAATCCTGGAGATTTAGCATCCCTACCACTAATAACTTCATTCACTAGGGGAAACTGTCGGTGAGCAATGAATCTCCTATTCAGAGGTGACCCTTACAAGTGCTCTGGATCTCCAATATCGATCGTTGCAAAGATTAGGGGTTGAGTTCCAGACCCTCATTCATTCTGTCCGTGAAAACCGTCTTTCAGAATCAGTCTCTCATGACAGGCTGGATTCGATCGAACGTGGATTTGAATGCGTGTGACGAATTCACAGACTCCGTGTGTGTCCACAGGCTGACAAAGCGCGTCCCTTGGGGCAACCGAGCCTCGATTGTTCACGTTGACACCTCATCCGCATGATAATGCACTACCTCCCCAAACCCCTTTCACAAATCCCAACGGGGAAAGGTATTCTCCGTGTCTCTCTATCTGTCTCCATCCTCCAGACAAGGAAAGAAGGGCCAGGCGAAGAATCAAACGCGTGGCCATAGGGGGGGATCATGCGTATAACAACTGGGATCATCTCAGGAACCAAATCCTCAATCGACTACTGGTTGTCATTACGCCCCATTTTTTCCTATTTTCTTTTGTTTTTTTTAATGTTCCCCTTATTTTTGTCCTCAGGCGTTATAATCACTTTTTTCCGGCGTGACGTGACCGGATGGTATTTTTTATTCGCTCATATATTATCTCCTCCCGTCCACACCCCCTCTGCTCTTCTGTTCTACGGAAGCGACGCCTATCGACCATTATGCCGAAACTTCAAATGCGACGACGATAAGCAGCGAGTGCGAGTCTGACGCATGAACAACGGGGGAATAAAATACGCGATAAGGACGATGACAATGAAGAGTGAGCCGCCGCGGATGTGAGAGGAAAAGGGATAATGCCATCCGCCGATATCTCTCAAACAAATAAAAAACACGGAGAAATAAATATTTCAAAAGGATGCTTCCAGACAAAATGAACGGACTTTCCCTCTAATGGCGAAAGTCACTCTGTCCTTCCCTTCTGTTGATCCGACGTCGAATGCCAGTCCAGTTTTTGTAAGCGCACATTTTTTTCGCTTTTCAATACTTTTTTTCTAGATTATCTGAAAAGAAAAGAGGTAGAGAGAAAGTGTATTTCGCGGGAGTTGATGCATGAATGATTTGATCTCTTCCAGCGGACAAAATGGATGAGATTGATGACCAACGGATCAGACGCCGTAGCCAAACAGCGATTAAAGCTTGCACGACATTGATGGACTAGCATTGCCTTCAGTCTGTCGCAAAGATATCACAAAATAATTTTATGAAAGTTTCTTTCTTATATGTAGTACATGCGAATCATATAAAACGAAAGCCAATATTGTTTTTTTTATTCAGCATAAATTTCTTTCACATACCGTCAGTGGTAAATGGACGTAAGTTGGTAATGGAGAAGGCTCATTATTGGATCATTATTTCTTCCTGCAGGGAGCTTGTCTGGATGCAACTCAAAATAGCAACGACTAAAGACTGAGCGAGGGACAGTAAATGTGATGCAAATACTGTGACCTTCATGGTCTAAACTAGTTATCGTGACAAAATTGTCAAAGAATTACGATCAATATCATTTACACAAGGTTACAGTTCTGATATTCATTGTTTGGTTTATTTGTCGTGAAAATTTGTGCCTAAATTGTGCTTCCATTTTGAGGTAAATCGTTGGCTGCCATGTTTTTATTGATTTATAGTAGTTGGAACTACTCTTGACAGCTCATGTATCTAAAAAAACACGCATATGTTTACTCCCGAGTTAATTAACGATAACTATCGGTCTTTAACGCCTTAAAATTATTACTTTATTGCCAAATATTGCGCATCAAATTTACAATCGGAGGAGATATTATTTCAGATTTCGCCTGATGCGAAAACTAGTGCTGAATATTGGAAAAAAATATATAACTTCATCCAAATTAGGAATATTCAAGCAATTCGTAGGATAGAGTGCAGTATGTGAAAGAAAGTAAACTTCCGCGTGTTTTTAAGTCATCTGGAGGTGAGCGCGAGAAAGGTAACCATGAGAACACTTCGTCAACAAATCCGCACGACGCGCGGTTCATAAGGTGGCGTCTGGGAGCGAATGCTTGAAAATCGTTGACGATCGGCGTGCGCCTCAAGGAAGATTAGTTTTTTTTTAATTTTGCTCGACGATGGCGTCGCTTACGATAAGCGTTCCCCGTCACTGGATTGAAATGGTCTATCGATGGAAATCCACTCCTTTCCGCTGCTTCCATTGCTGCGTTTCCTCTTTCCTTACCCTCTCCCTCCCAATCTTTCCCTCCCTCCCTCGTCGGACGGAATAAATGAGGGCGCGAGTAACAAGGGAGAAATAGAATCGAGTTCCAAGGAAAGCAACGACGAACTGATTGTAGTCGAATGACGTCTATCGTTATTCGTTCCCGCTCATTCTATCCACCACCCCCTCACGAGTAAGGGTTGCCATATTTTAAAATGAAGAAAAACAGTGGGGATTGACTATATCTTGCAATGAAAAACCAGGGGATCATCACTAAAAGTTTGAGTCGATTTTCTTGAATTGGCATTTTAGCGTAGAGCACGTGTTTTGGAGTTTATTATTAGCATATCGACTTTAAGTTGCATTCTTCTGGGAGTACATGGTGTATATCCCAAACAATAAAGGCCGCCTGACAACTAGTCCACATGTTTGAAGTAAGTTATTGAGCATAGTTTTTGGAAGCGGAGTGTTAAAATAATATTATTTGGAAGTGATTGAATGAAGCAGATGTTCAGGGCGTGAGATATAGTTCGGTGAACAGCCTAAATATTGATAAAATATTTAATATTGTATGAAGGGTGGTTTAATGTAAACTGAATGCGGGATAAATTTTACAAATACGTCAGATTAAACAACCCGAAGTATAATCTATTTTTTTTAATGTTACACGATGGAAGATGATTAAGCTCCTACCGTTCTACTACCGGGGCTGGACAGCGATCATAAAAACCTAAATTAAAGAAAGGGGGTTTCCCTGTTTTCAGGACATTTAATCGGGGGCTGAAAAAGGACATTAAAAACCGGGTGGTACCCGACTAAGCCGGGTTGGTAACCCTACTCGCGAGTCTATCTGTCCTCTCATTATGCAACCCTTAATGGAGGGAGCGCTAGCTCAGGAATTCACGGAGGTTTAAGGTAGTTTGAGCGAAAAATCGCCTCAACTAGAATTTGATGACTTTGGTCTCATTTTAAAGAAAAAACTCTTATCTTACCAATTATATCAAAATATAAACCCCTTTCCGAACTAATTTTTGAGTAATTAGCCTAAAAATATAAGCGGTTTTACATGGGATAGATTACGGCTGTGCGCTGTCTCCGAAAAATCAAGAAAATACTAATGTCGTGATCAATTATAATATAGCTGCGATAAAACTTTAAATATATTTAATTAAAAATGTAGTGTTTCGTGGAGTAGGAACAGGAAACAGGAACATGAGCAGAAAAGAAAAGAAATATCGAAAGAAATTTGAAATTCGGCTATCATTAAGAATTAATGAAACGAGTCAAAGACCAATACCTACAGTATAATTGATTGTAAGACAGTTTCATTAATAAGTACCAAGTAACATGGAAGTGTGAGAAATCATTAATACCTCAATAGGCAGTTAACAACTGTTGGATGATTTTACTGTCAATTTCCAAGCAATGTGAGTTCTTAGGACATAGTATCGCTTCGCTTTTCAAATCTTGCTCTAACAGATTCGCAATATTAGGCCCGGAAATACGTTCAATTAAATCTCCATGGCAAAGCATTTCACTTCGAATTTGAATGAAATCGGTGTCCGAAGCATTTTCTGAGCCTGAGCCAATTCGTTAAGTAGGAAGCGGTTGAATTCTACCTCACCTGGATTTGTTCGCATGTTTTCTGTCAAGGTGAACTTCTCGAATGAATCCCAAAGAGTGCAGGAGATCAAGCAATTTTCAATAATAGTAGCTCTAGCAGCATGTGGAACAACTAGTAAAACATGTTGGCAGCACTTTCGCCGTTCACCATGCCTGAACCGTTGGACTTTTTTAATTTTTCTCTTTTGATGACACATCTACAGACCAAGACCTTTCTTTACATTGTATCTTACTCAGTTCTAACATCCTGATCGTCTCCGAAACCGCCTCGCTACTTTGGGGTCGCATTTCACCGTTCCTTTTTGCACTTTCGCCGTTCGCCACGCCTAAAGTATTGGAATTTTTTTAATTTTTCTCTTTTGATGACACATTTGCAGACCTAGACCTTTCGTTAGACCCCTCAACCAAATTTTTACGCCAAGCCCTTCTCTCAATTTAGTTGCCACAGTAAAAAACACGTTTCAAATTAATATATAGATGGTAAGTGGTAAGTATTAAGACTTGCAGGAATTCACTGGGGACCCGAGTTCGCTTGTGACACAGTCACGATTGACAGTCCCCCACAACTAACCGGGATATTCGACAGCCTAGTTTAAAAAAAGAGAGATGGACAATAAGGTGGACGGATTGAAATTCTCCTTTGAAAGTTCGAGGGAAATAATAGAAGCATATAAAGCACCCATTAAATTCTAAAACGATTATATTGAATATTTCTACTCCAATCTCAAGGACTTCTAAATGGCTGGTGTCCTGACACCCTTGAAGAGACCTTGCGGAGAGTAGTAGAATATTCGTCACGAATTCAATATTTTGTTGCGATTCAATAATATAGTGCAGGTTTTAATGTCGCTTTAATAGCCAAATTGACACAAGTGGTTGTCAATGTAGTCCGTGCCGTCATATTTTCCATTTGCTATCGACAGCTTAAATTTTATACTTCGTATTCACGTCGCGTCCAAATTATATTGGCGCCGGGTGTATCTCTTCCATTTGATTTTTTTGTCATGCCGATCTGGTCTGATATTCTATCGAATTTCTGTCGATGTACTCTCATATGTTCCTCCAGCCCTGGCCGGGTGAAAGGCTCGGTGGCGAGAGGCATTTAAGGTGTTCGGTTGCCGGATGAGTTCGTGGAAGAGTTCGTCTCCCGCATTTGTGTGAGGGGGAACGGGGGTGATGGTTGTTGAAGGGAGGTGGTAGTCATTATTCGGGCCGTGGAGGGAGAGTGACAAAAGCTGAGAACACACTCTTGGGTCCGTCTCTGCCTCGTTAAAAGAAAAAGACTGAGCCGAGAGTAGTGGGACTGGGGGAGCGAGAAGGAGGTCGTCTTTTTAAGGCTGACTGCGTTGGCTAACGGGGAATTCTCTCGTCAAGAAACTGGGACGGGGCAGAATTCGGGCACTGTGGAGGGCGGTGTTGTCATTTGGACGCTCTCTATGATTCAAGTGCATCCGACACGCATTTTTGGGACCGTACTTTTTCCGAAACTTTGCGTCCCCGACCAAGATTTAATCTTCTTGACTTTTCGTATACTTTTAGCTAGATAATGATTCAAAGATGAGTTTCCCTCCTCCACCATTCTATAGGAAGCCTCGTCATTCCAAGACAATTATTCAAGAATACAATACAATGAATAAACCTGCAGAAATGGATGTCTCAATTGTCCAAACACTAGGGCTGGGCAAAATACAGGTCGAGGAGTATTTGAAATACAAAATACCTTTCTCTGGAGTATTTTATATAAAAAATACTTTTCTCTGGAGTATTTTAAATACAAAATACTTTTCTCTGGAGTATTTTAAATACAAAATACTTTTCTCTGGAGTATTTTTAATAAAAAATAGTACTTTAAATACTTTTTAAAATACAAAATACATTTGACAGGAAATTAAGCGATATTTCAAACAAAAAAATTGCTTACCCGTTTTAGCACATTAAGAACAGTTATAGAATATAATAGAATAACTTTTATTTAGATCCTGGGATCCCATGTCCCCTAGGTTCAGGTGAATACATAACACATATGAATTAAATTGCAAAAATACAAATACATACAAAAATAAAGATAAAGGCCTCGAAGGGCATCTAAACAAATGTAGAATACAAAAATAAAACAAAAAACACATCAAACGACAATATATCAGTTGAAAACAGGTGTAAAAGTTAACAACTAAATTAAGTGAAACATTTCCTTCAAATCGAATAATAAAAAGTAAAATACATTTTTCACAAAATTTGACTCGACTAAATGACAGATCATTATTTAAATTATACAAATCAGCTTATTAACAGAAAAATGTAACATATTATGAGAAAGACGGAGTGGGGTTACGAAGGTAGTGGAATAACTTTGTCTGGAATAAGTTCACCGATGATGTTTGACGAAAACCATGTTATAAACATTACATGAGAAAAGTAGAAGTAAACATAAACTATGTTTTTACATAATCAACATTAAAACTTCTCAAGTGTCACTCTCTCTCTGAATGAATTATTCCCCTTGAGGAATTAAAGTTTTTCAACAAGTGTGTCGGACAGAGATCCCCTCACAGAGGAATGAATAAAGCCAGAAAGTGAATAAAGTCTCTCCACTGGTAAAGATGAACATAGTATTGTGTTAAATCTGATAAATATTTTCTTAATATTAAGATAGTTTTGCAAATTTGACAGAGATTGGTTTTTGTCATTAAAATATCTCATGACCTCCAACTCAATGTGGGGCTTTTGCTTTTTTTCACTAGTATTCTATAAGACAAATAAGTCATCATCCTCTCCACCACTTGTAGTGTCACAAGTATCATCACATGTACCTGCAGTGTATGATTCTAAGGAATGTATACAGAGATTTTGGATGCGTTTGCGTTTAGAGTCCAAAATATGGCCTGGAAGCCACCGTGATGTATTTTATAACATGAATCAATCAAACATGTATTATTCATTATATATATTCATAAGAACTTACTTCTTTACATTCAAAACAAATTACCCCCCCCCCCCACCCTACTCACTACAATTCCTCTCATTCTACTAGTTTTTACACTTTCACCACTCGGAATTATGGGAAATTCAAGATGGTGGCGAATTTAGGATAGACTCCATCTATTACTTCAACACCATGAATGAAAAGACCCCGTTATAAATGGTGCAACAGTGACATTTTCATTTCAAGCTACCGTAAAAGATGACTGCAACTCTTTTCATATCTAATTGTTTACCTATCGTTAAGAAAGATTTAAAAAATAGTTCAAGAGGCTATTCCAGGAGTTAGAAACTAAAACTAATTGTTAGTAACGCCAGTTACCTACAATGTTTTCGTAGGAGAAAATGGTGTTTCACTTTATTTAAGGTAGTTTGATCGGAAAATCACTTCACCTAGAATTGTATGAATTTGGCCTCATTTTAAAGTTTAAAAACTCTCATATTTCTAATTATATCAAAATATCAACCCCTTGCCGAACTGCTTTTCGAGCAATTCGCCTGAAAAGGTAAACTGTTTTACATGGGGTAGATTATGGCTGTCCGCTCCAGAGGGAGAATATTGAAAAAATTAGGAACTTCTAGCACCTAGATTTCGTAAAAAAACCTAACATTGTGTAGATTGCATGTTTTCTCAACTATTTTAAAAAATATACTATTACTCACCACAGTAATTTCTACAGAATCGCAAAAAAAATCTGCTGTTTTGAAGGGTTATCAGCCGTACGGCGGGAAAAAATGAGTCAAGTAAGAGACTTATGTAGATTTATTTATTTAATTATTGAATATTTGGTCATGTATAACTATTAATTTGTGCCATTAATATTACAATATTAATTCATACTTCTTACAGACGCTGAAATAAAATAAATAAAATTTGAATATGGTATCCATTATGACTAGGGATCTAACTCACTCAAACCACCTTAAATTCTTTTATGTGTGAGGCACTGGCATACAGCATGCGTATTTCGTTTTCTATTATAAAACGTTCAGGTAATGCATGTGATGTTGACAGGAATATGAGAAGAAGTGAGGCTCGAAGGAATAAAAAGAGTGCAGAAGACGGGTAAGGACTCGGCTGTGTTGGGTGAAGTATTTTCTTTTTTTCGAACGAGGAAGGAGATCGGTTGCAAGTGAGGGCGGGAGCGTAAGACGATGTAGAGTGACAGAGTCAAGTGGGCTGGTGTTCTCACAGACGCAGAGGCAGAGACGGAGGAAGAAGAAGGCGGGGTTGAATTTTGGAAGAAGAAACGCTGGAGGAGGGTGTCACACATCCGCTGCCGGCAAATGACTCTGGGACAAACTTCCCTTTCCCTCGAGTTGCGACGAGTCCTCTTGTGGAGACGACGTTACTTCATTCCGTCCGCCAAAACATTCTTCCATCACATGCGATGAAAATGGATCCCTTTCCATGCCCTCTCAGTCCAGTAAGATAAGCCATACATACACCTAACATAGCTGCGAATGTATAGGTAACTATCTGATGTATTTACAAATCATTGCATGGATTGTTGTTAACTTAGATGAAATATTTTGTATTTGCAGATTGAATATTGCGTGGAGATCATCATAGTGATAAATTATATTAAGGAGGTTCAGTGGTCTCACTCAACTTAAGAGAATTCGATGGAACTTGCTGGAAACATTAATTTGGTAGTCTAAAAGCTACCTGAATTTTTTCAGAATTATTTGCCGCAGATTTCTTAAGATATTGGGCATATAAGTGGGCATGAAATACACGGGTTCATATGGGAACGCAAGGCTTTATTCATCAGGAAGAACCTTTTTTAATTATTCAATGTATAATACTTTATATCATCGATAGAAAAATGTATATGTATAGCAGATTTTTACTCCGAGCGCTTGAAAGAAATCCCTCGCGCGCGTTGCAGATCATTTGAAATTGGCACACCACGGGTAATATATTTGAATGCGGATGCATAACTTGCAGGATGCAGAAGTAAAGGCATAAGAAAGTGTAATTTCAAGCCCAATTCTCGATCAAATATCTTAAAAAACCTGCGGTAAATAATTCTGAAAATTTGCAGGTCGCTTTAGAACAATATTATCAATACTTTCAGGAAGTTTCATTGAATTCTATTAAGTTGGGTGAAACCACCGAACCTTCTTAAGATTTTCCCGGTCAACCTGGTATATAAATTGTTCTCGGGTATTCAACCAGATAATAGGCATCATATCTGCCAACTTTTCGACGAAAGACTTGTTCGTAATCATCAAGGCTTCTTAATCAATACCAATTAGTAAACATTTCAGATATGATATCAATTTATGCAGGTTTACTCATTGGATTAATTTCTTTCAGAAGCCCTGATGACGACGAAAAAGTCGTTTGTCGAAACGTTGGCATATATGATGCCTATTACCTGTTGGAATACCCGTGAAGACTTTTTTGTGTATCATTATCGTGGTTTTCATATTGTTACTCATGTTTACCAGGTTTTTGCCTCTCGAACACACAATATAACCGCCACGTTTCATTTTAAATATTTAATTTATGAGTTTTGATCTAATTTCCATGGACAAGCCCGCCTATAGAAGTCCCGTCACGTGACATTCCTGCCACAGAAGATTTCTCTCCTCCACGACTGTCGCCGCGGATCATCTTCCCGCCGCCGCCGGCATTGGGAGGCTCTAGGGGTGGTTGGAGACGGTGGAGTTCAGGGGTGGTACGTGGTTGGGTGAGGAAGGGGAGGTATTGGGGAGGGGGGTCTGATGAAGGGAGTATCCCCCTGGGGGGTGAGATGAAGAAGAAGAAGGGGCGGCGGAAGACGGCTCCCTCCGCTTCTTTCTTCTTGCGACGTGGCGCGATAAAAGAATTTGTCTCTAGAGTGTGTAGGAGTCTTCAGCGGTCTCGCTCCGGGCGGCCAGGGCCTTAAGAGGGAGAAAGGGGTGTGTGCAGGGAACAGAAGAGACGCGAAGCGTCCAAGTGGAAGAGGAGCAATCTCTCGCGATTTCATTTTCTTCCCCCTTTTTATCACAGTTTAGAGGGAGTGTATTGTTTTTCGGCGGAAAGTGAATGCGGCCGCGTTTTCTCCCGGAGGATATGCTCGCTGCCGCTTCTCATACTTTCAATCCCGCCCACGGATATGAGATCATCCCCCTTTACCTTCCCAACAGTCTGTCCTCCCCGCACCACCCACCCGGAGGAAAATCCCCGGGTGGCGCGAGGCCTTCTTGCCGGCGATAGACGTTGGACGCGGCGGAGGGGGGAGATATTATAGGGGGTATTGGAGGGAGGAGAGGGCGGGAACTATTGTTATCAATTCCCACTAAAATGTCTCCTAGAAACTCCCAGAATTGAACAGTAAATATAATAAAATCTTCCACCTCCCGGATTGAGGCGATTTTCTCCCTATTTTTAGTTCAGGCATTTATGCATTATGCATGTACGCATTACTCCTCCATACGTTATCGTTATACGCAGTCTTTAATTTTTATTCACCACTTAATCGCAAGTTGTGTCACACAAATGCCATGTTGTCGCATTGGAACGTGTGCAAAGAAAGTTCCTGAGAATTATCAACTTCTATGCCGGATTCCATACTTTACACACACAATACAGTGAAACATTAGTTATTTTAAATTTACATACATTATCAGTAAGAAGACAACTTGCTGGGTTGTTGTATTTGTATAATTTATGTAATAATATTGCCAAGTGCTCGCCTCTACTTGCATTACTGAATTTTGATGCATCATTCACAATCACCAGGAGAACTAAATTATATTGTATCAAATATTGTCGAAGAAATTATTCTTTTAATGAACCTATTGTCCGCATGTTAAGATTGTATAATTCGCTTATATCATATGATATACATCATGATTCCTATGATGTCTATAGGAAAAAGAGTTTACAAGGACTATCAGATTAAGACTAGGTAACTAAGATGCTAAAGAATTGTGTAAGCTTTTTTATTCGCACAAATTTACTTCCTTTAAGATTAATTATGACTTGTTTTGATGGTTTATGACTTTTTTCTTTTACTTCTTATATTGTGTATCTATTTTTCCCCTCTCCGTTGTGTATTATCATATTATGCATTATTATAATATTATTTATCATAGGCTACATGTATTCATTTCACTTCTGGAAATTGGCACCTGCCCGTAATAAGGAATTATTATTATTATATTGTGTTTACGCATCTCAGATTTTTATGATCAAATATGATGTTTAATGATATATTTTGGTCAGATTTGAGCTAGAATTACGTAGAGATAGTTCAACTGTGGCCAAAATGGTGGGGCAACGCTTACTATGATGGAAACACCGGTTCCCAATCAGTCGCCGAAGTCAAGCATCTTTAATCTCGGCTCGGTTTTGGAGGGGTGATCCACTGATTCGTCCGAGTGCTGTTGCCCCTGTCTGCATGTGGCAGTCAATATATGCGAAATGTCCTTAGGCGTTGAAGCACGTTAAACAAGAAACTACTTCTGCTACCAAAATGGTGGCTTGAAGTAGCTCTTTTGCCGAGGAAATACATTCGTCGATCATGTTTTGAACTTACTCTTACTCCCAGGGCCATCTATATCTTAGGCGATATTTAGCCGCATCAGCAAATCCCCTCCACCTGGATCGATCTTTTGCCTCTCTTTCTGTAGCTCCGATATGTTGCATATCCGTTCTCACTTGGTCCCACCATCTTAGCCGTGGTCTTTCCCTGGGTCTTCTTCCTTCAGGAATCCCATTTAGTACCTCCTTCAGCAAACATACCTCCTCCTTCCTTAGAATATGTCCAGCCCATCTGATTCTTCTTGCCTTTATTTCAATTGTTATGTCTGGATGTTTATATAGATTCCTGATTTCTCTGTTGTGTTTTTTTCTCCATTGTCCTTCGTATGTGGGCCCATAGATTTTTCGCAATATCTTATTCTCGAACACTATTAGTTTTTTTCACATCCTTCTTCGACAGCCTCAAAGTTTCGGATCCGTAGAGTAGTACTGGGGATATTATTGTCTTATAAAGCCTAATTTTGGTTTTGTGCGACAGGGCTTTAGAAAATAGAATTCGGCTGTATGTATGCAGACATCTGTTGGCGAGGTTTAACCTGTTTTGTATTCCTGGCTCTGCCGTGTTGTCATTTGTTAAAATTACTCCTAAATATTTAAAATGGTCTACTTTTTCAAATGCAACTTGTTTCCAAATGAAACAAAGGCAAAGTTTTGTTTTGAACTTAAACTCCCGAAATTCCTTTGTGCGGAAACGGACTTCTGGTATTTAATCACTTGGCAGTTGGCAATCCTAGAGAGAACCTGCGGCAGGAAGGAAGGAAGCAAGGAATCAGACTGTCGGTAGAGGGAGTCAGGGGAGGAAGCAGTCAGATGCGATGAGAAATGGGAGGATGTTTCTTCTAAAGCAACAAGGATTGTTGTTCGTTCTCTCTCAACCCAGAAGTACGCGGATACTCGAAGTCGGAACGGGTATTGGATTGTTTTTTGAGCGGGATTCAGACCGCTGCAGTTAAACGAATGCGACAAAGTGGGTTGATTGATTATTTTTATGGGGCGGTCGACAGCCGATACAATTTGCGCCATGGAGGACAGGTGGGTAGGTATGTTATGGAAGAATAAATTAAATATTCTTACAGTATCATTCGTTGTGTTCAGATCCCTATGTGGTTTCTTGTTCTATAAAATAGCTCGTATTAGATATATCTGTGGATTCTGAATATTTATGTCTGTATATATTTTTTCTACGTTGACTATAAATTATTATTATGCATGATTAATGCATACAAAATATTCCAATAATCTATCACACTCCTTGCCCTCGCTCTGAATTGCAGTTTTTGTTGTGCCCCGAGGAAAATGGGACGAAATATATATATATATGTATATGGCGTGAGTCTCCACATTTTTCCTCGGAATAAAGCTAGTATTCCAATTCTAAGTGAGGAAATGAAGTACCTACAAGAACATTGGAACACTTTGAGTTCAATAATAATTTTGAGCCAAATTAGAAAAAGAAATATTAACACATTCTTACAGATTTCTCAAAAATATTTATGCGAACTTCTTCCATAATTTTTTGTGATCTATAATTTTTTGTGTCCAAGTGTTAATACTCGGCTTCCCTCACTTTTTATTAATGATCTCGAAAGAATATCGTCATAATAACGCATATTCTTTGTTCACTTGGCTACATTTTATTCGCACTTACAGATGTACATATGTAATGGAGAGATTATCAGCGATGTCACCTTAGTTGCACAGGGATATATTGAGATGCAATCACGTTTGACAAAATGTTCAAGTATTATGATAATGCCCTTGAAGTTTTTTCTCGTGACAAATGTGTGTGGACCAGAAAACAAACCATCGTATATCAATTAAACTTCAAAAATGGACTACCATAGTGTTTTATGTTGCCACGAAAGGTCTCATTGCAGATATTCCACGGTGTTGACGGCGGAAATACTGAATATGTTTGCGCATGATAAACAATGATTGGTTTTATTTAAACTATATCTCACAATTGGAATGAGCTACATCGCACTGGAATTCAACAAAGGTTTTGTAATTAATTACTTTTCCCCTCGCTAAATTAAATCTTCATTTTCCAGGTATGTACTCATTAATATCTTTAGCACATCAGTGGTCATACTAATTACAATATGTACCTTATTACTGACGATATGTTTAATACTAAGTATGGAGATTATCGGAATAATAATTTCACTGTGCGCATTCGTGTTTCGAATCAGTATAATTCTTCAGTGAGAATATATCACCTCTCAAAGAAAGCTTATTAATATATGAATTAAGAAATTGTTCTGACAAACCAATGATGATCACTTCTCTCTTCACAATCACCTTGAAGTTAATCCAACTTTAAGTCTTTTGTTCGCCATAACTCAAGAAATAATGACGTTAAAATATGAGGTTTGGCGATAACTCTGTTTCTGAAAGCTTCGTCTCCGAATGTTAACCTTCCAAACATCATGATATATCGCAACGATCGAAGACGCCATAGTGACAAGGGGAGTGGACCACTGATTTCATCGGTTGAAGGACGAAGTGGTGATTGGGGAACTGGAAAATTCGGACGAAGGGCAAGAGAAATTCTCTCATGCGTATATCGGATTCCGGACTCCAACCAATGTCTCTGTCAATATCACTCTCGCATATTCCATTCGGCTGTCATGGCGGAGAAAAAGGTAAATAAATGTAGGTTCGACAGAGGAAGGTTCAATTCAGATGGTTATCTGTCAATCGGAATGTAAAATTCACGCATCAGCTGAAGGGAGTGAGCCACTTCCTTCCCCTCTAACGCCTGTGAGAGAGGACTGTTCTATGCGTTTTGATCCGTCCGACCCCCGGACCAGGCCTCAGGCCGAAAACCTGTCGTTACGAGGTTACTATGATTCTGGGGTTAGTTCAGGCTATATTTATTTATTCAGGATAATTCAGGCTAAAATTTTCTACCTGCGAACATGCAGAAGAGATTGAAGCAATTAAACCGGATGTCATAAAACCTCTTTTCAATTCCTGCATTTCGATGATGGTAACATTTTTCGAAAAGAGTTCAAATTATTATCATAACTTAAACACCTAGTATGCCAGGTAGTAAAGATCTATGTTGCAAGAATGCCCGAGAATCAGGTGGAAAAGGTCAGCTCAGGAAAGATCTTCGCAGAAGGGGGATGACGGTAGAAGAAGGAGCTCAGACTGACAACGATGGAGAGGAGTGGTCGGTGAGGCCAAAAGTCTTCTTGGTTTCAAATGAGTACGAGAGTTATGAAGTGTACCTAAATATTCATGATGGACTCGGGCTGACCGAACGCACAAATTTCCATATTGCACGAGTCGCAGCCCGGTCGGGCTCAAGAACCCTGGCGAACCGGACTGGACCGTGCAGAGCATAAGAGTCCCGGACCATCGTTGTAGCTCAAAAGCCTGTGGTATCCCAGAAATATGCAGAATCCAAAGCAGAGTTTTAATGGAATTTAGACCCAATGTGTGTCCCAAAAGACTCTTCCAGATCTGGATTTTCGATCTCTGGTTAGAGTAACTTATAGTTATAGTAACTGCCTTTCCGTCACACATTTGGAGGTCACGGGCTCAAAATCTGCAAAACGTTTGTTGAAACCTTTATAGATGGAAGGTGTTTTATCTTTTGGTTTCCAAAATTAAGTAAAGAGATGGAGGTAGTCTCTTCCCTCACCGATGAAGGGGGGTTATTCAGTTACTTTTCGGTTCCAAATCGGAAAATTCAAGCAAAAACAATGAATAAATTATCGATAGAAAGTTACAAAGCAGCTAGGCTCGGACGTTTGAATCGGTTTTTATGTTTATCTTCAATTTTGCCTCATCAAAATAGTTAGAGCGAGATATTTCCCTAGTCATAATGGAGACCATATTTGAATTTTATTTATCAGTTTTAGCGTCTGTAAGGAGTATGAATTAAGTATTATAATATTCAAAGAACTGCGGAACTAGCCGCGCAGTAACTTTTACGGAGTCACCCGCTAGTGGTCACACAATTGTGTAAAATTCACAGTGAAAAAATCATTTGGGTTCGAATCCCAGTCCAGGCGAATGATTTGTTCACTGTGAATTCCACACAATTGTGTGACCACTAGCGGGTGACTCCGTTAAAGTTACTGCGCGGCCAGTTCCGCAGTTCTTTAAATTTATCAAAGTAAACACCTTTGAGTTTAAAGTTTGGCTTTACCTCGTGGACAGTAGCGCTTAGTGTTCGCACACGGGTACTTTGGGATTGTATGCACGGTACCTGTGAAGACATCTCGCTCCTTAAAGCCTCCATTAAATTCACAGTGGGAGATGACGCCTGGGTAGCTTAACTGGTAGAGCACTCGGCGCGAAATCGGGGGGTCTGGGTTCGAATCCCAGTCCAGGCGAATGATTTTTTCATTGTGATTTTCACACAACTATTATAATATTATTGACGCAAAAATATAGCTACATGTGACAAAATATTCTGTAATTAAATAAATATAGCTACATATATCTCTTATTTGACTCATTTTTTCGCGCAGTACGGTGAAAACGCCTTCACAACAGAACGCTTTTTTAGCAATTCTGTAAAAATTACTACATTGAGTAATAGATTAATTTTTATAAATAGTTGAGAAAACATAAAAACTACACACCGTAAATTTTGTTGACCAAATCTAGATGTTAGAAATTCCTATTTTATTCAATATTCTCCCTCCGGAGCTGTGTTCTATCCCATGCAATACAGCTTGTATTTTTTAGACCAATTGCTCAAAACGTATTTCGGCAAAGGGTTAATATTTTGATATCTTTGGAAATATGAAAGTTTTTCTTTAAAATAAGGTCAAATTCATCAAAATCTAGGTGAAGATATATTGCGCCCAAACTACCTTAAAATCATCGGAATATACTAGGCATAAATAGCCTCCCAGACTGACTTTAGAGTGGGTGACTCTAGTTGGTATTGTCATACAGGTATGAATAACTTTTTTTTCAAAATGGTTTTGTCTTCCTCGTGCATATGTGTGCGTTGGAGCAACGCTCACCCTTCTTCCCCGTGGAGGGAGACCAATACGTGCTCTTGAGATCTCTGCTATCGTGATCCACGTAAACTACATGCTCTGTAATAAAATTTGATGGTTTTTAGTGTAGGAGCAGATAATTTTGGAATTCAAGGTTAATCTCCATTTAACTCTCATAGGATTTGTCTCATATTCGTCTCCGACCGTCTCAAAAAGTATAAATGAAGCGTCCGCAGCTTTGTAATGATATGTCTGATACCGTCGGCTACAAGGTGTGTGACTTTTCCTCATCGAGCGACCACTGACGTTAATGTTTTTGCATCACTCAGTTGCGTTACACTTTCGCAACATGCGGGCAAAGTTGATTCATTTCGTGGAGA
The DNA here is from genome assembly GCA_963573305.1 of Pyrrhosoma nymphula. Taxonomy (NCBI): domain Eukaryota; kingdom Metazoa; phylum Arthropoda; class Insecta; order Odonata; family Coenagrionidae; genus Pyrrhosoma; species Pyrrhosoma nymphula. Next base: position 14,730,919 of record OY754327.1, read on the forward strand.
TCAGATACATTAATGCAAACTTATGAGTCATGAGAAATTATGTCCTCATCAATAAATATTTCTTCTTGAGAATGGTAATTTTCTTCATTTGTACCCAATGATATCATCCCCAGTAAAATTAGCAATGATTATGTAATTGTATCAGTAATTGTGTATCTGTGGAAATCATTGTTTCAAATGAACATTAAGAGGAATAAATTAAATCTAAATATAGTGTAATATATTGCCAATAAACGCTCTATGATAGATAATCAATGGTACATATGAGTTTGAGAAAAAGTCTCACATGCGACCGCTCGCGTGATAAGTAGGATTAGTCTCATTTTCTCGTCACCATGGATTGGAAGCGCTCGACCCTTGATCATCCACTTATTGCTGAAGTCGCGTCACTCAAATGGTTGTGATTTTACCTTCTTGGTGAATATCAGCATAGTCTAACTACTCCATTGTCTCATTTTGAACTTTAAAACATGCAACAATTACGCATTCAGTCAATGAACGACTGGACTTGGCTCCGCCCACAAACGTCACTCCGGAAGGTCACGTGACCGATAAAGGATTTTGCGGGGAAACAGGTTACCGGAGCTAGTGTTAGACTGTGGGATAACCTTGTTAAAGTCATCGGTTTTCACAGTAAAATATACTGCGAATAAATTGCAAAGGTGCAGTATTTCGTGGTGCCAGGGTGTAAGAGCAGTGTTTTTCCCCCGAATGTATAATGTCATTCGTTCCCATAAAGATACCAATTTTAGAAAACTTTGGGAGGTAAAATACACGTCGTGAAAACAAGTGAATAGGAATCTATTCCGGCATATTAGGGCAGGTTCCCAGCATTTTAAGAAGGATAATGTTAGGGATGATGTTTTGGGCCAACTGGATGCAGCTCCTTCGATTTTTTTGCCTTTACTTCGCCAAGGAAATTGAAGCCGACCCGTCGGAAGATATTTGACGAAATGGAAACCGTTGCAGATCACGTGGGATGAACAACCAGTGGCATAATTATATGTTTTCAGTTATTACGCATCTTGACACAGTGGAATTTTAAATTAATGATATCCCATTAAGATTAATGGAATAATAATGGAACATTTGGAATTGGGGTTTATCACGATTTTGCTTATTTTTTTATCGTTTAGGTGATCAGGACAAATATTCATTTGTCAATCATCTCTTAAAGATTAAAAAAATTTCCAGAGATATAAGAAGTATATAGATAAATGGACGGGAACCTTCCCATAACGGCCGTGATGTCATTTCATCCAACGCTTCTTCCCTCTTCTTCCCTATACATTCTAAAAAATGCCTCAAATAAGGCTTTGGTGCCACTTCTTGAGGAAAAACAACAGTATTGAATTAGAAAATACATTTTAAAAATATCCGTCTTCACCGGGAATCGAACCACAGGTCTTGGATCGATGGATGAAATGACGTCAAGATGGCGTTTTGTGGAAACAGAAAAAAATTAAACTTTCTGCGATTAGTTATTTGGTTATAAGGCCTTAATTTTTCGAAGAAACTCCGTAAGTCTACATTAAAATCTTTGCAAATATGATTTCAACGGTAATATCGAAAAAGCGTTCGAATGATAATCCCCCATTCCTCGGGTTAGGCCTAGATTCTCCGGCATCGCCGGGAGTTCCGAGAAAGAGAAGAACTGCAGAGTTGGTGGAGGTTAGGCGAAGAGAGAACGGCGAGTATTGTTTTGCAGTGTTTTTGGTCGCGCAGGGTGGTGGTGGGGGGGGAGAGGTAAAAGGGAGGGTAGGAAGGAGGATCGCCAGGGACTCCGTCGCCCTTGGTTACCGGGAAGGAGGTAAGAAGGGCGGCGCTGGCGGGAAGGATTCATCTCTCGTGAGGGTTTAATCAAGGGATTTATGACTCGGTAAACCTAATTTGGAAATTCCTCCCCTTCTCCGATCGCTCACTCACCCTTTTGGTTTATTTGAGGAGGAGGGAGATTTATTTGGGCAGCGAGGCACAGGGGGGGGGAGGGGGAAGGGATGGGAAAAGCTAAAAGGGGGGAGGGATGTGAAGAGGGGCGGGCGCTCCTTACGTGTGCAGGGGTAGGCTATGCCCAAGGATCGTTTTTTCGATGTTCGCCCCAGACTAGGCGAAGGTGGGTGGGGTGTGGCCGCGGCAACGCTTTTGAATCAGAAGTAATTGCACGTGGAATTGTAAAGGAAAGGATTTATCGTGGTTCGTTCCCATAACTTTTTCTCCCATTCATCGCCCCTTTGGTTCGATACGCCTGCCACCACCATTTTGAAGTGTTATTCTGAAACTTGAGTAGATTAGACTTACGGCTGAAAGTTGACTTTTTGTTGTTTAGCAAATGTTTCCATGGAAATCGCTATGGATGAGAAAATGACCAGCCCACAGTAGACAAATATTGAACTCCCTTGGGCTTGGTCACTATTGAAAATAGGTTTGAAAGTTATCAGTAATTTGATGCTGGTATGCGTTTTCAATTTCAAGAAAACACAATTAATGCTAAGTTTGCCGATGAGTACTTTAGTTGAAGTAAACGGACTACAATATTTTCTCTCAATTCCCATCGACATGGTATCCAAGGGGAAATTACGTAGAACCACCTCAGCTATCACTTTAAAATAATAGATAGATAACCGTAGTGGTCCTAAAGTATCATTTTTCAACCAGTTCCAACAGGAACATGCACATGTATACATTTCTTTCTAATCGATGTCCTAAAATTTAACGACTGCTTGGGAGAGAATGTAACACTCATCGCATTGTGGTGTATTCTCTGAAAGCGTTAGCCTCTTCTCAGTACTGTTTTCATTCGAAAATTGATCTTTAAAGTAATGCATTAACACTTCACATCATTCTGCTAAAAGCATATTAGAAATCTTAATCAATCTGTGATATAATTTTATTGGTTTGGAGCCGTATATTCCCCCATGAAACTCCTCTAATAGATATTTATTTGATTAAATTGTATTCAAATGCTTGTATTATTAATACGAATTATTTTTAGCCCACTTACAGCTCCATCACTCAAACGCAACACCTTCTGTTCAATATCATGCTAGCGTCTCCACTTGACCTCCGAGGGCAATGGCTTCCATTATTTTTAGTGAAACATAATTTCATAATGCAGATGCTAAGATTCAAGACAATAGCAGTATTTAATAATTTGTATTCGAGTTGCAATATCAAAATAATACTTGTAAACGTCGAGTATATATTTCATAAGATGTTAGTTAAGTAGTACATACATCAATACATTAAGTTCATGAGGTAGAGTAAACAAATGACCAATTGAATTCGAGGGATTAGTGAATATAAACATTGAACAAATGTATTGATTTAACTACTCCTGAATTTTATAAATGAAAGTAGTATTTGAGCTTTAATTACTTCACTGCACTCCACTCAAAGCAGGAAGTATTATTGTTGATGTTGAACCTTCTGATGATGATAAATTACTTTCAGCAACTCTTACGTTAATACTTTTTTCACTATTGCAAGAGCATAAACTTCCTGCTCAAGATTGTTTCCAATAAATCAATTTGGGTTTGTGTTGTTTGGGTTGTATCAGTATGGGTTTGATGCATCATTAAGATATGGCGTTTCTTCCGACTCTGGTTTTTCCATTGCATAGAATGTTTGCAATCTTAGCATTATTTTCATGCTAACGGTTCCCTTATGGATAATATTTTCACTTAAACTTTTAAACTCTCCTATACCTATTGCAGTTAATGTAGTCTTGAAATACCTCAAACATGCTATGAGTTCGCAACTCAGCATTTTATCACCGCAGCGTAAAAGAACTATAGGCCTCCAGACAGTTACTCAAGTGGATTCGTGGTATTGTTTCGAATGAAGTGTATCGTTTCACATATGAAACACAAAATGAAAGGTAGAGCGAATCATTATCACCGGGAAAATGTAAAATAGAGTGAATTATAATTTTCACGATTGTAATCACGAATTTCACTTTGAAATGAAGATCTTCATGAATAGAAACTAATTAATTTTGCAAATGTTTCCTCAAGCGTGTGGCGTTAATCTGGGCTTAGCGTTTCTATTATGAAACTGAGTGAGTATAAAAGCAATTGCCACTAATGGCAGGTTTGCCTCTACTTTAAACTTTATGTTGAGTACAAGGGAAACTGTAGGTTGAACATTGCCACAATACCATTCCATCTCTAAGTCGCGACTCGTTGGCATTTAAAGGACACGGGATGTGAAAAAATTCATCGTCGTGAAATATTTTGATGAATCCGGGTATCTGTCGCTTCGCCCGCTTCGGGGGAAGTCAGGGGCGGCGATGAAGGGTCATTGAGGGGTGTAGGGAGGGGGAGGGATTCCGCAAAAGCACAAACGAGAAAGATCAAGTACAACATTTAAGTCAGCTCTATCTACCTCGAGCGAATATTTGTCAAACTTCATACTTCACCTATGTACGAAGTGATGATAAAGGTTATAGTTTCACAAAAGTGAAAGTCCTCGCTCTCCGGCCCGTCGAATGATAAACTTTGGGCAAAGTGGGTTTTTGGCTCCGAACCTGACTTTTTACATATTCGAAATATTTATTCTTTCCTGTGGATGAAATTCATCACCGCGAAGTTTGCTTTTGAAGCGGATTTGGCTGCGCGAAAAAGATGTATTTATTTACAAAGTTCGGTCGAGCAATAATTCTTGTTACGTAGTCGTGACAGTGTTTGTGAATTTTATGTAATATATTCTCCTGATGAAGGTTAATTTATCATATGTAGATTATTAGTGCACAGTAAAGAAAAACCTCGTTATCCATACGAGTCGTTTGGCATTTGAGATTTTCCATAAGTCGACGAGAAATAGGTATCTACCTCCTGATTTTACACTCTTATTGAATCAATGAGAACGTTGAAAATCTCGCTTTCTTTTAATTTCGCGAATTTTGTGTGGTATTTTGACCTATAATAAACATAGTTTTATCGGGTAATCTTAATCTATCTCTATGAATACAGTCTAGCAATCATTCAGATGCTATCCAGTTACTGAATAAATAAAAGGATGCTTCGATTCGAATCAATAATCGCTCCTTCGCGCGATCATCATCAGGGTATTAGGTTTGTTATAGTCAGTTAAAACACTTATTTGTTGTAAAACATGAACATCTAATTACCCAGTTTAGCTATGCCAAGAATCTGGTTTCAATGCAGTCAAATCCAAATTGAAATCTGTTTGTTTCCTCGGAATACACCCAAGCTTCGATCGAGTCGAGGAAATTGGCTCCCACCGCGGGGAGTCGTCGGATCACCTGATAAGATCCAATTAAAACTCTTACTCGCAGGAAATCGTCTCAATGTAAGTAGCAATTTACGTTGGAAGGAGCAATTAAAGGGAATGCAGTCGGTTCGGGTAACTCCCTTAGAATTCTTCGGCATCGCTAACCTTTCGGAAGGTTAATTTTAGAAGCGGGATCAGGAATTTTTTACCGACTCCTTTACTTTTTATTATGTGGAGAGAAAGGGCGAACGGAGGTTTGCGGAACATATTTCGGAGTCTCTAGTGAAGTGGGAGGATGCGCCACACTTTTTGCCTTTTGTTTTATTTGAGAACGCTGCGTCCGGGAGCGGGGCCGCCAGGGGCGAAGAAGAAGAAGAAATAGTTTTGTGGAGAGGTGTTCAGATGCTTGGGTGCCCGCGCTGTACCCACTGCGCCGTGGCGACGCGACGCTGCCGTGGAAATTGGGCACCGCCTCCGGGTCCAATATAAAAGGATGCCGGGAGGAGGAACAAGGACCTAACTTCATTCGCCGGGGCCAAACTTCTTAACGCCCGTGGCTTTGAAAGGGTCCTCTCCTCATTCGGGCGGTGGCCGTGAAAGGGAATAGTCGTGAGTGGGTTGTCTCAAGAGGATCGGGGTCGGCGATGCGGAAGAGAAGGAGAAAGAGAGAAGATGAAGGCGTCTGTTCATTCGACGGCGGAGGCTGGCCGGAAGCGATCGGCGAGGCCCTGATAGACAACCTCCCCTCTACTTTCTCTCACTTTCCAAGTTCCACAACGCGATAAACTGCTGGGAATCAAACAGAAGGCCGCCTAAATAAATACACACATCCTCGTGAGAACTTGCCACAAGTCGAAATTTCAGCTTAAGGACGTTGATGCTTTGAAATTCTGTGGCCATCAAAAAAGTAGCCCACGCAGGGTAAACAGAATATACCATCCTGCAGGGTCTCAAACACCGCAGTTATGGCGTGGCTTTTGTAATAAATGTGATAAATCATCTCGTTAAGATTATGGACAGGAATGTCTGACGTGTTCACGAAGCTTTTTCCATATACTGTAGTCCGCATCAAAATTTGTTTCAAATTAAAAACAAAATAAACATCTAGAAATAGTTTGAACAAAAGCTTCCACAGCGGCTGGTTAACATGTTGTAGCTAGTTTCAGGTCGAAGACCTGACAACGCCTCCTTATAACGAGTGAGAAACTTTTGCAATGAAAATTGACCAAGGCAGAAGTTCCCGAAAAACTAGCTCCAGCATCAAGTAATAGTGACTACTTACTCATTCCGTTTTCTATTCTTGAATATTACCGGATAACTATTATTTCGTGCCCTTAGGAGCACAGAGGCGAATACTTAGAGGCTGATTCCTAGAAAGAAGGCCAGTCATTATTAATTTACTAAAAAGGAGGTATTTGTGATGAAATTTCTTATATATATTAGTATTAAAAGTGTTTTGCGAGTCTGCAAAGATTCTTCATGCAATAGATAATTATCCCGTATACTACATGGTTTAATGGATCTTTGCTGTAACCTAGTTAATTCAGGTGTTTATTTTCAGTGGCATTGAATATTTTGCCTAATGTAACAAAAATATTATATGGAATTACATTTTTGTAGGATTATTCCTGATTATAGTTATATATGCATCTAATATTCCGTTGGAAGTGGAGCGGAAGATTTTCGGAGGGAAAGAGTCATTTGAGATTCCAAGGATATTCCCTCGGCTTTAATTCAAGTCATATGAATTCGAGGCTGATAGAAATTATAATTCTTTTCCCAAGCCAAAATTTCTTTTCCCAAATCCATATCAGAGGAGAGCTATAAAGTAGGAGAGGGGCTGCAGTTAAATAACATTCGTTATACTCACGCACTTTTCACGACTATACATCACGAAAAGAAAGAAACAATAGTATTTTTTACTTCTTTCAGGAGATTTAGGCCTACAGGAAAAGTACTGTGAAATTCCTCTAAGGCTTTCCTGGCATATAGTAATGTTGAAGGATGTTCATGATTACCACCTAGTTAAACTCTCCATCTCTGCCCACGTTTGGATGTAAATGTCGTCCTTCGTCATCAGGGCATGATAATGGAGGGAATCCCGAACAACCGTCAACATAACAGTGAAATTCCTGCCTGAAGAACCTATATATATTCAACTGCGACTTGTAGCATAACTTATGTGTATTTAGTCTCAACGTGGATTGCTACGCTAATAAATTCGTCATGATTTTAGCGCTATCAGATACAACAGTGATTATTCAGGGCAAACAATTCAGCAGTGATGATTTAAAATTCATAAAAAAAACTTCAACCTTGGCGAGAAACCACTTATTTTGTCACTGATGCGTATTCTTCGCTGTTCCAATTGCGTTTGATATATTCGTGATATAAGGAGCTGATTATGCGTAGAAAGTGCCCCAGTCGCTTTGGTCGTTTTCGCAAATAGTGAGTAAATATTTTTCCAACTGCCTCGAAATGGTGATGAAAATTGCCAAATATATACAGTATATTAAATAGTAAAATATATTAAAACGAATTAACAGTAGGCAATTGTCCGTCCTACCTATCTACATCTCCGGAAAGAAGAAAAAAATATATATAATAAAAAAGAGGTAATGAGAGGGAGTCATCTACAGACGTTAATATGTTAAAACGTATCTCCCTCCTTCAGGGACTCTGCCTTCCTTATTCCGATTCCCTCCTCCATCTTTGCATCGCGGGTGTGACCTTATAACCCTTTGCCAGGCGCCCTTGCGGCGGCTCATGGCGTAATATTTACATGAAGATCGCACCGCCGAGCACCCTTCCCGAGCCTCTTTTATGCGCAAAGGGTTACGAAGACGCTGCCGCAGTTTCCCTTCATCTTCCCGAAAACCCTCCAAACCCCTCTCAAGAGCTCTCCGCAAAACCACGAACACGCTCGCTTCCACCTCCACGAAAATCCCTCTTCTTCTGCCTCCTCCGCATTTCCGTCCCTCACCTTGAGACGTTCTTTTTTGGGTGAGAGAGGAGGAAGAAAAAAAAACAACCCTCTTCGGAGGCAGTCACGCGTGTACACGTGTGTTTCCGAGCGAGATATGAAGAAGATGAGAGAAGATTTTGGTGGGAGGGGGGGAGGGGGGTGTGAGGGTTGGAGAAAGAAATGAGAGTTTCTATCGAAGAGAGTCTTTTGGTGAAAGAAGAGGGTGGGGTAGGGGGTAGGAGGATTTTAGTGTTTGTGGAAGCCGTGACCGCGAAATCGCGCTCTGTCACGGTTGACTGGCTCGCGCGGGGGCGGAGAAAGAAGAGGATGAGGCTGTTGATCGGGTAGGGGGTGGGGAGTAAGGGGATGAGGACGGGAAGGGGTTTGGGAATGGGGGTGGTTGAAGCTTTAAGGAGATGGAGAGAGAGAGGTGGGGGGATTTATTTCCTCTCCGGAACGAAAGCGTTATTGCGACGTCTTTGGACGCTTCGCTCCCTTCACGATGAGAGAGGTGAGAGAAGAAATAAATATAATGGTGATGGGTTAGTGCCTCTTCCGAATCTTTAAGATAAGACTCCTCCACTCCCGCCCTTTCACTCTCTCCCACTTCCTGGTTGGTTGGTGTGTTGGTTTATTGAAGAGGAGACCTACAACTGAGGTAATATGCAACTTTTTTAAGATGATGGGCTCATGAGACATGAACGATTGGAAAATGCAACAGAAAATAGTAGGGACTTTCGAAACATGGTGCAGGATGTGGATGCTGAAGGTCAATTTCACGGATGGGATCATAAATTAGGAATTGTACAGGGGAGTAAAAGAGGATAAAACTGAGCACTATCAGCAAGACGAGGTCCGAATGGATTGGTCACTGGCCATTGGCTGTTGAGAGAGGACATATTTGTGTTAAGGACATTACAGAAGGAAAAAATGGAAGGGATAGTGCCACGTAGGGGACTTGGCCAAACAGTACATGAAACAGAAGAGCTACAAGGGCATACAAGAGTTAGTAGGGTACAATAGTGAGTCAACCAATCTTAAGATTGAATGAGAGATGATGATGACATAGGATAGGTGGATATGTTGGTTTAAGGAAGGGTGTTATTTGGGGGAAGAAGCGTGGAGAGAAACGATATGTCGGAACTGATCTTCTAATGAAAGAAGGCAAGGTATCCACAGTTTAGTGTCCCGTTAATTGGACGCAGTACTTCCCTTGAATTTCTTTCTATATAAAAGCAAAGTGGGGATGAGAATTTCACTAAAACATTTCCTACGTTTTCTGTTTTTAAACCTGGACCTCAAGGATGGAAAGTCAGTATTCCAGCCCCCACACCAACCCTATCATCTCCACTAATTGACCCCATTCATTCACTGAAAGTGCTTGGCGTCTACCGAATACCAAGCGAGTGCGGAAAGATCTACATTGGCAAAACGGGCAGAACCGTACCGAATACCGTGTGAGTGCTGAAAGGTCTACATTGGCGAAACGGGCAGAACCGTGGAGACGCGAGTAAAAAAGGACCGACGACACTTCCGAATGTGCCAACCCGAAAAGTTGGCAGTCGCGGAACACCCAATTAACCTTGTCCATGCCACCCAGTTGGACGAGACCAAGCTGCCCTGCTTCTTCCTCGGGTATTGAGACAGAATTACTAAAGAAGACATAAGAAATCCGCCTGTCAACTGCAAATTTCAATACCTTATTCCACCTAAGCAGGACTTGGAATCCCGTTCACAAGATGGCGGGACAAGTAATGTGTCTCCACCAATCATAGATTACCTGTTCTGAAATACGGTATATTAAACTGATAACTTCGCGGCATCAGCATCCCTAAGGATGATGGGATAATCTTCCATCGAAACGTCGGCGGAGAACCTGACCCGGTCGGAAGCCCGAGAGAATTTCACAGGGTTACACTTCCCTCCCGGACACCTCCTCCTTAAAATTGAAAAGCCTCTTGCCTCCTTTTTCTCCGCACTCATATCCTCTTCATTGCTCCCTCACCCACCCCCAGCCTCCCTTGCGCTCAATCATCCTCCACTCCTGTTCATCCAACCTTCGCTCTCGGCATTCCGGCTTTTCTTCTCCTTCGTCCGAACTTCACCCGCCGCACTCCGTGAGGCGCCCCCTACGAAATTGCTGGAATCTCTAAAAAAAAAAATGAATGAGTCCTGGGAAGGGAGGAAATGGTGTATGAGAGAGAGGGGGATAGAGGGGGATAGGGGGGGAATTGGGGAATGTGCTGGCCTATTTCCTAGAGCACGGAGACGGCTTCACGCCGTGAAATCGGAGCGACTAAAGGAGTCACCCAATACCCCCTCATCCACGACCCTTTACGTTCCAATACTACCCCCCAGCCCCCACGCCATCCTACACTCTTTGAGTCTGATAATGGCTGGTGCATCTCAGGTTGCAATAATTTGGATTTTATCTTTTAGTATCCAAATTACCTTGGAAACGATTTTGCGAAATGTGTAAGATCAATCATTTTCTACAGTCGAGCCCAAAGGGAGCCAAATGATTGTTATCCGCTGGAACTTTCAAGCTGTTAATATTTTTATTGTTTGGTTCAATGCAACAAGAAGCATTGCAGCCGTTACTGCACAGTCATTTACACACCAAGATTCATTTTTATGACATTTTCACAGCATTCGCTATGGAACTATCCTCAAATGAAGTGGTAAAAACGGCCTTTATGACACCACAGCGTCGTAAAAAAAATTTCGTTGGTGATTATCAGGATATTGTGTGTGGTACACGTAGTTATTGAGAGGATATAGGAGATGTACCTAACATTCTACACTGCTAGGATGGATAAAACTGGAAGTTCTGTTGAAAATCCCCCTTTCGACCGGAAGGCGAAGCTATCCGGTGGAGCGTAGCTCTGATATTAAAATTTGCGATTCCTGGAAAGCCGAAAAGCCTCTGGAGTGCTACCGTAAATGCAAAAGGCTGTTTTTTCCTTCAAATTTGTTTCTCGGGCGTCACTACTGACGCTAATGACGATGTATGACAGCTCGTATTAGTATTCGGTGCTTAAGACTCGCAGGTTGATCCGATTAAAATGCATATTCAAATTCATGAAAAAATATTTTTTTATCAAGGCTGAAAAATTTGCTGAGACATATTTAACTGAATTTATAAAATCATTATGAATAAGGAACTTTTAAAGAATATGTTTTGTTAGTATGCCACACCATGCAGTTGATGCAAGAAGTAACATGAGCATGACTATTTTTGGATAGCAAAAGGTTATAATTCTAATGCTTCATTCAAGAGGAGAAAAAAATGATTGATTAAAAATCAATGATCTGAGTAAATGGCGAATTCATAGCGCATGCATTGAGCTAATAATTAAAGCACATAGGATTTTCAATTTCCCGGTGGGCAGCAAGGGCCGAGAACAAAGATGCGTTGCACATTTTTGGTGATACAGGTGATTTGGTGATTTGAGTGATTTAAACAGATTAAAGATAAAATATTTTGGCTGAAACTTTGAAAAATAATAGAATGATTTTAACGTTTTTGGATCCAAGCGCTCCAGATACTAACTATTCTTCCACCCCTCACCCGCATAGCTCTAAATTGTCAAGATTTTTTTATTTTTAAGTTCCTTTCCAAATAGATTGACTGGAATTCTAATGAATGTCCGATTGTCTCACGGCTTTTCTGTCAACTGGGGATCTCATCAAGTTGATTAATTACCTTAGCATAGCTCTAAATTGTCAAGATTTTTTAAATTATTAAGTTCCCTTCCAAATAGAACGCCTTGAAGTCTAACGAATGATTGATTGCATTAAGGCATTCCTGTCGAATGCGGCTCTCATCGAGTGAGTTAATTGCCTACCTTAGCATAGCTCAAACATTATGAAGATTTTTTTATAATTAATTTCTCTTCTGTAATAGATCGACTTTAATTCTAATGAATGTCTGATTGTCTCACGACTTTTCTGTTGACTGCGGCTCTAACCAAGTCAATTAATTACTTTCGACCACTTTATAACCCTTAAAGGGCAGCATCCTTTTGCTCTGTCTCCTCTCTAAAAGGAAAAGTGAAGTGTTTTCACAGTTGAAGGAGAAACGTTTTCTACCTTTCTTCACGGGCAGGAAGTTAGTGGCGGAATGGGGTTGGTTGTGAGGGAGAGCTTGATGTGGATTGGTGCGCGCGTCGGCCCTTCTACACTTTCGGGGGCCGCCAATCAAAGCGGGGCGAGGCAACAATGGACCCCACGGGACCCTGCCACCATTTCCCCAAAGGGTGCGCTTCCACCTCATAAATACACGCGAGTTCCGAGGAGGAGGGAGGATTTCCAGCGCCTGAGGTGTCCGACCTCCCTACCTCTTTCGTTTGCTCCTTCCCTCCCTTTCCTTTTTCTCGCCTCTCAGCCTCACCATCTCTCCTCTGAGCCCCCTCCCCCTCGCCTCATCTCCCTCTCCTCCCCTTCTTCGCAACCTTTGTTCTTCCACTTCCCTTCTCACTCCATTCTATTCCCTCCTCTTCCTGAAATACAGAAGCCTCGCGGAGTGGGTAGGAAAGCAATGTGGGTTCGTTAAGTACGTGGTAGGTGGTTTTCCAGTAAATTTAAGCTCAAAGACTTTCTTTTGAAGGCCAGCAATGCAATGATGTTTATTTACCATGGTTACTTTGGTTAAAATTAGCAAATTTGAGTCATTTTCCGCTAAAACATTTGGTACTTTGAATGTCTACGCAAAAGGCAAGTAAGCCTCATGGAGTTGGTAGATAAGCGAAGTGGTTACGTAGGCATAAAATGAGGAGGGGGGAGATTGTACAGGGTGATTACAAAAGAATGCGTCGGTTTCAAATATCTGTATTTTTCAAATGATAAAAACTACAGAGCTGCGCGACCTCCTAAAATGACCGATACATTTTCTAGTTTCCTGAAAGAAATTAACATTACAAATGTTCAATATGTCCTTCCTGAGTAACCCGAACAATATCAAGTCGATATTCAAATTCCTCCCACACTCTGTGAAGCATGTCAGCAGTTACTGTCTTCACAGCCAAAGTTATACGTGCTTTTAAAATCCTCGCTGTTAGTAAGCATTGATTAAGATTGGCATTTTCCTCTACTGGAAGCAAATTCCAATGATATGGTGTTTCAGCAAGACGGAGCTCCCCCTGCATTGGCACCTCTCAGTTCGTGCTCATCTTAATGAGACCTACACACAAAGATGGAATGGTCGATCTGCAAGGCAAGACCTCGCCTTTCATCTGTGGCCTCCGAGGTCACCTGATTTCACACCATGTGATATTTTGTGGGGATATGTCAACGGTCAAGTCTTTGTACCGTCATTGCCTACTAACAGCGAGGAATTGAAAGCACGCACAACTTTGGCTGTGAAGACAGTAACTGCTGACGTGCTACACAGAGTGTGGGAGGAATTTGAATATCGACTTGATATTGTTCGGGTTATTCAGGGAGGACATATTTAACATTTGAAATGTTATTTTTTTCAGAAAAACTAGAGAATGTATCGGTCATTTTAGGAGGTAGCGCAGCTCTGTAGTTCTTATCATTTGAAAAATACAAATATTTGACACCGACGTATTCTTTTGTAATCACCTTGTACAATCTCCCCCCCCCCTCTCCTCATTTTATGCCTACGTAACCACTTCGCTTATCTACCAACTCCATGAGGCTTACTTGCCTTTTTCAGTAGACATTCAAAGTACGAAATTTTTTAGCGGAAAATGTCTCAAATTTTCTAATTTTAATCATAATAACCATGGCAAATAAACATTATTGAATTACTGGTCTTCAAAAGAAATTCTTTGAGTTTATATTTACTGGAAAACCACCTCCCCCTTACTTAACGCACCCACATTGCTTTCCTACCCACTCCTCGAGGCTTGCCTTTTACTTATGCATTCAAACTACCATGTGTTTTAGCGGAAACTGACTCAAATTTGCAACTTTCAATCCAAATAACCACGAAAAATGAACATCCTTGCATTACTAGCCTTCAAAAGTGGTCGCTGGACTTAAATTGACTGGAAAAACGCCCCTTTATAGTTTCACCGCCTCTTACGCTTCACTTGGTGAGGCGGCTTCTGGAATTCATCTGAATATGTTACCATTTTAAAGTTGCTCCCTTAACTCCTAGTGAGGAAATACATCACCTACTTTTGATTTTAGTACTTAAACACTTTAGCACTTAAACAATAATTGAATTGTAGGTTTCACTGGTGCAAAAAAGTAAGAAAAAGAAGGAGAGGATATTTCCAACTATCAGGCATCCCTCTGAAAATATACGTCCCTTTAGCGTCAGCTCCCTTATCTCCATTGCCTGAATGGCACTTTAAAGTTGAAATGCATTGATTGAATGCTATGGATATTTTCATTGAGCAAAAAGTTATCTTTTTCGTCTCCTTTAACAATAACCCAAATTACAGAACATCTAGGAATAGATTTACGTATTTCCATATGCTCATTGCGAGACATAGTTGAACATTTGCCACTCCTGGAAATTCCTATGAACTACATGATTAGAGAGAAGGTCTCTCGAATTCCTGAAGATGGCGAATTTCTATCAAATCCAAGATTCTTACAGTATGTTTTGTTCTTTCACTGAATTATAATATCAAGAGGTTTGTTTGGGTGGGTGTGCCGTACACGAGATGGGCACTTACGACCGTTCGGCGATTTATCTCCCGCGAATCCTAAAATTTAGATACTAGTGCAATGTAATTATGCAAGATTTCGTTCCTATCGTGTTTGGGATACAGAAACGTTTGCATGAAACTTCTTCATCATATTTTAAATAAATAAATTAATGTAGATAACATTAACAAAGTTGCTAGGCTAATACTGACAGCATGTCAATTCACCGTTTAGAATCTTAGCAGGGGTGGAGTCAACGCTGAAATTACATAGTAGCCTCTTCCGACACGTCCTGCTCTCCCCAAGGTTGGTGATTTTACCAGTTTATTATGAGAAACCACAGGAGCACAGTTAATAAGCTGGATACCTATTCTACCCTGATGCATTGTCACGTTACAGGCCTTTTGGACAAGTTTATTGTGTTATCGATCTTCAATTCTCGCTTGTCAATATCCGTACTCCTCCTCAACTGCAAGTACTCTTTGACCCCATCTTTATATTAAGCTCTGTAGTTTCCAGTTTATATTGTGTTACTCCAATTTTTATTGACCTGCCTTTCTTATGTTTTGCACTCGGTTAGATCGAATACTGTTTAATACGCACTGCTAATAAAGGAGCACTGCTGACATGTAAATCTTTGCGAAGCTAGCTGTCAAGAAAAAGTTTGAAATATTTTGGTTCATCCCTTAATAATTCGTTGCTTTATTTACCCAATAAACTTAAAAAAAATGCCTAACATTTATTTAGAGAAATTTGGGAAAATTAAGATACGTGCAAGGGTTGATCAAATACCAAAAATCGCAGGGATAGAAATTGTTGAAGAGAGTCGTTCTACCCGAACCCTTTTTACGGACTATTATTCGTAGCAACACCTAAATTGGATGAGACGGATAAAATTGATGATTTTTAAAAACCAGAAAATCTTATATTAAAAGGACTTAACGTATCGAGTAGGAAGTAATTTTTTCAGAGCCAAAAGCATGCGAATTTTTTTATACATGTTTTAAATAGATACCTGCATAATTTATCCTCTTTCATATCAGTTTTTAGGGAAAGCTGACATTTTTGCATGTAACTTAAATTTTTGGTAGAGGATAATGATTTCAACCCATTTCAAGGTAAAATGTGTAACCTCTGTATCTCATTATTATCTATTGTTCATAATATCTACCCAAAAATCAATTAACTTTTAATCATGTAACTGGAGAAAGGTCACACACGCAATTATTGGATATCATTTAAATGGTACAGAATAAAAAACTCGCCGTACAAATTTGAGGAATGTGGACTGGATAAACAGGTATTATAAACCCGGTATAATTGTAAACTTGCAACTTATATTACCCAAATTCGAGCTTTAAAGCGGTTTAACTTTCTTTAATATCATGGAGTCTTTAAAGGAGTGAGATCTCTTAAGATACCTGGTATATACTTCACACAACAAGTATTCTTGCTGTTACTAAGCCAAATTTTAATGAATGCGTGTTGTTTCATACGACGCAAGTTATTCACAAGAGTCCTAAAAACCTATTTTTTCTCTCTTTGCTATAGTGTGGGCACCAATTATGTTTCTCATATTTTAGAACCATGCAACAATTCAAAATGAAACAGTTATATCTAAAAACATAACGCCCTTAGGCTTGAATGAATGTAGAGCGATACATTTAAATTGATTTTATGATGTAGTAAGATTGAAACCTTAATAGTGACGGTTGAAATGAGAGTAGAATTTTCATGCAATCCGTATAATTCTTTCAAGAGCAAGAGTAAAAAAACCGACGAGACATTCTGAAAGAGAATTGCTGGCTTGGATTCTGAGGAAGATAATGCGATTGAAATTTAACGGAGCGCTCCGAAGGCGTTCGAAAAACGAAATGATTCGGTTCACTGACTCCCGACCTTCAGGGAAGAGAGATTCTTTAGTTGGCTATTCGGGGACGCGAAGGAAATATATCAGGGCTAAATGATTGACCCAAGTAGTCGGTGAGTGACAAACGATAATGGAGTCGATTCAGAAGGCGTTTGCGCTAAGGATGCAGAAAAGGCTATCGACGTGTTGAAATACAAAAATGCGCACATCTTAAGTACGCAGTGTATGCAAGTGAGAGAGAGAGAAGGATAGGATTTTTTTGGAGTGAAAGATGGAGAGGGAGGGTGGGGAGTTAAGTGGGGCGGAAGGGTGGGGGGAGGATAAAAACATTCGCCTTTCGCTGTAAAAAGAAACAGCGACCACCCCTGGCCGCAAATAAACACGTCACCCCCTTTCCTCCCTCTCCTCACAGAGCGTGAGATGGGAGGGGTTCCTCCTTCCTCTCTGTGAAGCTTCCGTCATTTCCCCTTTCCTCTCTTATCCAACCAAGCCAACCCTCATCCCCCAGCTCTTGCGGGCCAGGGACGACCCCTGCCCCTCGTCAACGTCCACTTGAGCTACACCCTCCCTCCCTCTTTTCCCTTACCGCCACCTCTTGTAGGAGACAGGAGCAAAGTGGTTGAAGAGGCGAAGCAACCCGCCCCATACACCCACCGTGGTGTGTGGTCCATCCGGTGCAGACGCCTGGGTGAAAAAAGTTTATCGCGCCGGCGGCGCCGGTAGCACTGGGCACATGCAAAACAACGCCACCGCTCACTTGCAGGCACTAAGTGAGCGCCTCTTTCTTTTACAGTCGACATATCGCACGGCTAATGAGTGTCGCTGGAAGTAACAGCACGAGTTGAGGCGCTTGAAAAGTACAGACCTCGCTCAACTCTCGTGACGTAATCCAAGGGAATCTGTCACTCTGCTGCATCTGTGCCGTGCGATGCTCATCCATCTGATCCTTAAATCCTTGATGGAGTGTATAATACGTAAAATTACTTAATGGTTCCTTAAAAAAAAGAAGTAATCCTGCTTAAAAGGCGACAGCCGGTGAAAATGTATTCTGAATAGTAAAAAAATTAATTCGAAAACCGAATTTGATATTCGCCAATGAAGAACCGATTTATCTATGAGGAAATTTAATTCAAGATGTATGCACGAACGATATTCAAAGTTGGTCAACCAACCATGGAGATTACGATGATATCCAACTTGTTGATAATACTGCCCTAAAAGAGAGTTAAACTTTGAACAGCATAGTGGCAACTATGAGGCCTGAGGTGAGGATTTCCTAAATGTGCCATTTCAATTTGTTATGAGATAACCACCTTAAATCACTTGAATTAGTGAAACCCTGAATTTTTATTACTTATATTAATGCGCGCGTTCCTCTAAGAAAGAAACGAGAACACACAACCAGTTTCTTGCTTATATAAATAAGAATGAACGTATAAATTCTGATGCCGGATAGACTCCATCGTAAATAACCGCTGCACTTCCAGTGTCTAGTAGTGAATATCTGGATTGAGATTTGGGGAATCAAAAAGAAGGAAAAGTACCTACATTTCTTTGAAATTCTTATGCGGTACATCTTCAAATCCTTATCACCAATAGATAAACAATTATTCATTTTAAAAACTACTCAGGGTCTCAAAAAATACAGAAAGTACAGATTGCAGTGGTCTTTGAAAAAGGCAGGGGCTAACAATATGTTTGATGAAGAATAATTAGCTTCTTATAATGAGTTAAGTTTTCCCTGGAATATTTCAGGTTTCGTTCACTTCTCAATTCCGTTTATAGTCGACGAAATTACTCTGTGAAACTCATTTCCTTTTTAATGAGTAGGTATCCATCCACACCCTGGTTTAAACAAGATCTCATTAAAACTTCCAAATCTTTACCCGATTTGACTCGTAATTTTTCATACCCTCTATTGGTTTTACTTTTAAAAAAGACCGCACTTTTCTGGAATGACTTTCCGCAAGTGAAATTCAACCGCTAATTCCCTTCTCTGTTTATGCTCCCATTCTTTCGCTACGAGATGGCTGATACTGATGTGACGGCTGTTCATCTCGGAGTGAGCCGTGGCTCTCCTTCAGAATGAGGTCCCGAACGCCGCTGAAGCGTGTTCCGGACGATTTGATTGAGGTGGAAGGAGGGTAGGTAGGTCACACACACTCACACACACGGGGAATTGATGCCCGACTTGGAAGAATAACGGGCTGCACCGGTGGAGGACGAGGATTCACGTCATCGGATAATCAGGTCACGTGATCGAATTTGACTCTCGTTATTTCCGGCTTCTGGTTTCGATAGCCCGTGCTCCGACTGATCAATGTTAAAAAAATAAAAACTCCCACGTCGTTACCGCGAAATACGTGCTCTTTTCTACTCTTCTACTCTTATCCCTCTTCTCTCTCTCAATTCATGGCTGGTGTCCTTACACCCCAGTGGGGAATTAATTGTCGAAAAGATGTTCAAAGAACGTTCAGTGAAGACTATTTAAACGTTCAAAGATCATTCAAGAAAGACATTCAATGAACGTTCAATTGGCACTCACAGATAGTGCAAAGAACATTCATTGGAATACTTCATTGAATGTTCAAAGAATGTTCAACGTGGATGAATTGCGGCTAAGCTGTTTTTGAATTAATAACATATGAACCATGAAGGAATGTTTTAAAAAATAGTTCTCGTGAAGTGATTCTCGATTCATATCGTATTACCTCTCCACTGACTTCCCTACTCTCTCAAATAAAAAAATGATAATTTACAATTAATCACTATGAATGTGCAATTACGCGTACGAAATTTTACTACGTTATTACATCCTATCTTGTATCTTCCTTACGTCATTGTACCCATGTCGCATTAGTAGGCACCCTACGACTTTAAGCGCATTTTCTAGCACCCGATATTGAAGTATCGATGTACAGAAAGTCGTATAGTAGTCATTTCCGTGGATAAATGTAACTTTGAGAACTTTAATTATTAATATGCAATTCCTTGATAGTTTGAGGAAATACCAATACACCCCGATAACAGTTATTTGGCATTTAATTAATTAATTGAAACCTATAATGCCACATATTACGGATATAACTGCAATGCAATTACTGTGAATAAACAAGATTTGGAACTTGACAAGGTTTGTTTGAAAGGTTTAAAGATGTTCTTTTAATGTTCAACCAAGAAGCATTTTTGAATAATACTTCGCGGACTGGAAATGAACGATCTATGAACAGTCTCAAATGAATAGTTCACACGTGAACGTTCAATGAACGATCTATGAACAGTCTGAAATGAATAGTTCACACATGAACATTCAATGAACGTTCAACGGTTGTATGCTCAGGATAATTCAGTGGTGTACTACATTTGAATTAGTTCGTGAATGTCTTCTGCATGGTCTCTCCCCACTGGGACCTCCTGCCTTGCGCTACGGTAGTGGCGGCTCGCTTATCGTAGATATTTAATCCTACTTGACTCTAGAGCTCAGCTCAACTCTTTTTTTCTTCCCATGCTGTACTGTTGCAGGCAAAGATAAAACTGTGGTGATGATACTTCATCGGATTCATTCTGTACCTTTCCATATGACGAAATCCAGTGTGGGGTTCATTGTTGCCTTATTTGTATGGCCCTCGGAATTGGTGTTTTGGTTGCCAAGAGGTGGTGATAGCTGCACGTCTGGAAAACAAAACTACCATTTTCACTCGAAGCTTACGAGTCGACAGGTAAGACAATTGAGGTTAAAGACGAAGGGCTTAATGCCTCAAAAATATTTTCTCCACATTTCGATAAATATGAAAACATAGGTATATATGTTTCATTTAGTTGCTTTCATCTCGTTTTCAAGCCAAACCACAATAGATATCTCCTCTCGTATTATATCTCCTCTTCCGTTGTATGTTGACAGACGGACTGAAGCATATAGGAATAAACAGATCTTCATCCCAATGAATATTTAAGTCAAAAGACGGGAAATATACGACTACTGTAACGGTGTGACCTAAAATGATGTTGCCGCGTCGGGTAGAGTAAACCGTGTCAAGTACTCATAGAAGTAGGTCAATAAATTTTAGCCTACTGAAACGGAGCGCCGATCGTTTAATCTGAATCCATTTTCAGATCTATGCATTCTCCAAAATTCAAAAATACTCTTAAGGAAGCCTAAAATATTATTCTAGTGAAGTAATAATATGAAAACAGATATTCCGGAGAATTGGGAATTACATATATATATGTAATTCCCAATATAAAATACTTATAAAAAACGCATTTATGAATTGCCACTAAATTTTATTTTTGGAGTAGTTAGCTGAATATGTTTAGATTACGGAAAAAAAGTTTCGGCCGATTCTGAGATGGAGTATTTGAGAAAAGTTTACTAACAATATTTTAAACATTAGTAATTTACAACAATAGGATAAAGAAGAAAATAATTTTTATTGATATATTTGCATTCAATAAAGATTTAGCTTTAATAAAAGCTATTGATCATTGTTTTATGACAATTACAAGCGGAGATATAAGTGATAATATGATTTACGGAACGGATTTTTGCTAAAAATGCGAAAAAATTGAAATATGCATTATTCACTCAAAAAAGTTTTTTTCACAAAACGGTTTGAGGGTATTCAGTTTGAGTTAATATTGTACCATACACCAATTTTTATCAAAATCTGAGACCCTAAGGGACAAACGTTTGTTGAATTGAGGTGGAATGACCCATATATATATTTGAGAAATATTAAAGAATTATTTACGAAGTACTTAGGCTAAGGTTATAGTTAACAGAGAGATTATTAAAGAAGCAATTTCCTTGGCAATAGGAATTCTTGTCATGAAACTTCACTATCACAGACGGTCAAAAGCACAATTTAAGGAGTGGATATTAAAGGTTACTTTTAAGGTTAGAGGCTCGCTTTAAAAATAGGAATCGGAAGTGAACGGGTGTTTCCTTGAGAGTTTTTTTTTGGAAAAGTGAAAGGAAAATGAAGTGAGGCGAAAGTGAGACAGGAGGCGAAGAGGGAAGCAGGAAAGAAAAAAACACATTAGAAAAGATCAGGTTCACACGAGGGTCAATGGAGATTTTAGAAGAAAACTATTAATGTAAATATACGGAAAAAAACATTGAGCAAAGAATTGCTTTTGGTTTTTTTGATAACTGAAAAAACGTAATTGTTTGTAATGGTGGTCAAGTGCAGGAGAAAGAGATTAATTTGATGAAATAGAAACCTATTTTTGTTTGGTAAGCGATGGCTGTAGGTGTAGCAATGCTACAATCCCAGTAGAGGAGAAACTATTCAAAGCGAGCGGTTACTTTAATTCGGTAAGGTTCGAAGGCGTGGTATTGGCATTTTATATGATTTAAAAAAGATACCATCCTTTGACTGCAACAATACCGAGGTTGATGGCATAACGTGACGAAACTATAATCAGTTTAAAATCAGTTTATTTTATGCAAATGAAAGTTTTAAAATTTCCTTTTTGTGACCTCTGCTTTATTTGTTGTGTGATAAAACGGGCGTTGTGAAATAAAATCTTTAAGTTCTGTTAAAGAGAGATTTATGGATATGGATCCAAGGAATTTCATTTTAGCATATTACACTAGCTTCGTATGATTTATTAGCTTCTTTACTAGAGTAGATATTAATCTTCGAGATAATACGCCATAACCGTTATAAGATCCAATGGGCGACCCTACAAAATCTCAGCCTAAAGGTCTCTCTATTAAGGGTAAGATAATAAGCTCTTCAATTAATCATGCTTGAAAAACGTAATCTGTACAGAGCAGAATAAACGCTCTCTCTCTCTTATAAAACATTTCAGATATTTACAAGCTCGTCTATTCTTCCTGATAAGCCCACTAGCTACACTTTTTTGGAAAGAGTCTTTCATCCTTTCGTCCCTTTTTCGTGTACCCTGCCGTTTTAAAGTAATCCCACCACACAGCCGTGCGCCTTCCCGACATCCTCTCCGCCCTGCGATCCGTCTACGTCCGTTTCCGAGACGACCCTGGCGAATCCTTCCTCCCGACTCCCTTCATCAAAAGCATACCATGTGGGGTGGGGGTTAACGGGGGGAACTTCCACTATTTGTACAGCCGGGAGAGAGCCCCTCTTGCGTTTTATACTCGAGCGTCAGCCAAGGACTCCTCTGCTAACCGCAGCGCGAAAGAAGTTCGCAAATATCCAACGTCGGCTAATTTAAGAACCTCTAGGATGTTTTTCATTCGAAGATTTCCTAAGCTTAACAAAAAAAATCATGCTGGGAAACGCACTGATAACGATGACGAGTATTTCAGGGTCACATACTATTTGATCATTGCTTCAATGTCAATATTTTACTTTAATTATCGGGATAAATGTTAACTTTTAACTCGTTCCTGTCTGGAACAATCCGTCTTTCGAGGATAAAATGCGAAAAAGTTCTATTACTATCTAATGAAGTCACCTAAGTATCCCGTGTGTATACTCCAGTTGCATTTTCATGACTGGACAACTTAATATACATACGATGTTTAAGTGATTTGTTCCTCAGCAACGGAACTGAGCAGAAAGATTTTACCCCGATAAAATATGTCAAGGATTTCCCGGCACTGGATAACAGGCAACAATTGCCTACTGTTAATTCGTTTTAATATATTTTCTAGTGTATATAATTGGCAATTTTCATCCTTTTTTATCACCATTTTGAGGCAGTTGGAAAAATATTTACTCACTATTTTCGAAAACGACCAAAGTGACTGGGGCACTTTCTACGCATAATCAGCTCCTTTTATCACGAATCTATCAAACGCAATTGAACCAGCGAATAATACGCATCAGTGACGAAATAAGTGGTTTCTCGCCAAGGTTGAATTTTTTTTATGAATTTTAAATCTTCATTGCTGAATTGTTTGTCCTGAATAATCACTGTTGTATCTGATAGTGCTATAATCATGACGAATTTATTAGCGTAGCAATCCGGGTTGAGACTAAATACACATAAGTTATGCTACACGTTGCAGTTGAATATATAGGTTCTTCAGGCAGGAATTTCACTGCTATGTTGACGGTTGTTCGGGATTTTCGACATTATCATGCCCTGATGACGATGGACGACACTTACATTGAAATGTCGGCAGAGAGTTTAGCCCGGTGGAAATCTCGAATAACCTTCAACATTACTATTCGCCGGGAAAGCCTTAGAGGAATTTCACAGTACTTTTCCATCAATGATTAAGTGCAAAGCACTAGGTTGGTGGCTGATGAGCCAAGCGCTTCCCATCCACCAGCCTCTGCCTTGACGCGGCACAAGTGCTTGAACATTGATGGAATAACGGTGATCTGTTGCTCTCTGGGTAGGGAGAGCACCTGAATTAGTCCACCGTCTTCCGTCTACCAAAGACGCTTTGGCTTCCAGCTCTAAAGGCTCGTTCGCAACAACTTAACTTGGCGTAACTTGACTTATTCTCTCGTCGAAGGCGAACCAGTGCACGAAATTTCTAACCAATCACAACCCACCACTGCCAAATTCGATCTTACCAATCGATTGATGAGGCCTATCGATAGCGTAAGTTTCGAGAGTTGTAGGAAGCTCCCCCGAAACAGCTCAGTTGATATGTGAAGTATTAATTGTAAATAGTTAGTTGAACTATAGAAGTATTAAAATGGAAAATTTGTTGAACCCGTGAGTGTTATTTCGCACTGACTCGATCAACTTATCCTCATCCATTTTTGCTTTAACGTATCCACACACGGCTTCACAACAAAATCATGTTTTCAATATGGCTGCTCGATTGGAGTGTAGCAATCCATTGCTGCCCGACTATCGATAGAAGAGCATGCCATGCTATTGGCTGGAATTAAGAGAAAGTTGAGTTGAGCTCAACTCCAGGCTACGCCAAGTCGAGTTACCCTACTTTAAGTTGTTGTAAACTAGTAGACGCTTTTCTCATATGTCTCATCTCTGGCGTTGCGCCGAGTCAAGCCAAGTTAAGCTGTTGTGAACGTCCCTTACGGCGTGAAGAAAGACACTCGAAATTATTGCGTTTGTCTGAGCACGCCTTGAGTGATCAAATCCCAGGTTTTTTTTTGTTCGGGATCCGTATATCCTACATGATGCTCGGGTGCCAAACATTGTGGCCCTTCCTACCCTTCCCCTTCTTTTACCCTCCCCCCCTCCCCCCTCCACAGCTGATTAACCGGGGAAACGTTCTTCGTAGGCACCAGCCATCTGGGTTTTCCCTGGCGGAGTACCGCCTTTTTATATTGCTTTTCCATGAAATTGAAACTTTAAACATTTTTTTGGGTTTTTACATAGTCACTTTAAACTACAGTGCAATATAAACAATTGGAGTTATCGATTATAGTGCCTACTACTCAATAAAAAGGTAATAAATCGCTCTTCACCCGGATCAGAGGCGTCTTTTCCCAGTCGCTCTTGCGCCGGCGGTGTTTCATGCATGCTTCAAAAGAGAATGGCGGCGTGGACGCCATCCCACAGTGGTCTTAGAAACCCAATTTCTCGATCAAAATTCTAAAATATACCCTTTTTGTCTAAATGTTCACTTTCAAGGGTTTTGCGGGACACTGAGTTCATTTTTGACGGTTTTTAGACTCATCGGAGGCTTTTAAAAACATTATGGTCGATGACTCAGTATTCATTGACGCATGACGTACCCAACTATGGCGTGAAGCTCCACCCCGTCCTATAAACATTTTTCAGTTATGTAAACTGTCCATTATCATTAAATATACCATCTCATACTTTCGCGGAATATAATGTAGAGCATGTTGGTGAGTACTCATCCCCCTTCCACACACCCATGTGGTGGCTCGCAGGGTATTATGTAGGTGTAGAAGAGATTTTTTTTATAACATGAGTATATCCCGATATTAAAATGACTTAGCGACTGTTGCTCTTAATGCGTAGAGATTCAGTTTCAGCGAAAAATCACGCGTGGACAATGCGAGGTCACGCGTCACGCGTGGGCGTCTTTTGAAGTATATATGACTCAGCCGGCTCGGCGGAATCGCACGACTAACATGCAATGCAGCACGGACTGTGCCTGGGGGGAGGGGGGAAGGGGGAAAGAGGGAATTTGTACATTTTTAAAAACCTTGTTAAACCGCACTCTCCTCTGGCCAGGGAAAGTATGACGACTCCCCAGGGAGCGCTGTTATGAATTTTCCGCCGACCCTGGAATAAATATCTCGTCGTGGGAGGACGTTGAAACCCCTTTGCAAACGGATGCTCGTCGGGGGTCACCGTTAAAACCCCCAGCAGTGCCCCGGAAATCTCTCGCGATCAAAAGTGGCGGTGCTCGACGGCACACATTGAACGTAATCTCTTTACCAGGCACGCGTGGGGACAGGACGAGCTTTGGTGAAACATCCCGTCCGGCCGTCCTAGTTAGTAGCCACAGTCTCACTTCCAAATGGGTGCTTTTCTTTTTACATGCTTTTTACTCATTTCCAAGTTCATAAAATGATGAAATTTTTCAAAGCGACGTAAATTAAGAGACAATAACATTTCAATTCATTACCTTCATACATTTTTATATATTAATGTATTTTATATGTATATATGTAATAATATTCTTGCGACCTTAATCTAACTCATTTCCCGACGTCTTACAATGCTGAAATTTTCCTTATCAGGATACATTAGTATGTATAAATTTTCCTTATCAGGATACATTAGTATGTATTAATTATAAACTCTGTAAATATATAAATACATAATATATAAAAATCTAATGTAAAAATTAAAATAATTTAAGTTTCTTATGACCAAAAAGTAAAAAAAATAAAAAAATAACTGCTTTTTAAAAACATGCTTTTCTAAAGAAGTTATAAAAACAAACAAAATTAAACAATTTATGCTTATAAGTAAAAATAATTTTTTTTTCAAGACAATTACTTTCCATTTCAATTTTTTTTAAATTCCATTTATGGATTACTAAGAATAAAAACGCTCTTAATAATAATCAATTGAACATTAAATTAAAATATTACTTCAGATTTGAAAAATTAATCAAGTGATAGTATTAACAAAAAACTTATGCATAAAACGCTCCCATGCTTTTCTTTATCGTCAACTATGAGTAGAAATTCTTTTTTGAGTAATTGTCTTGAAAACAAAATTATATTTTACTTCAGAAGAAGTAGAAGGAAAATTTACGTTTAACACAAAATGGGACAGAAAAGGAATTGAAGTATCGGGTTATATAAGGAGGGGTAGGCGTCAAGATGATCTTAATAGTGTTATAATGGCGGGAGATTAGATTTTTGTGCGTAGAAGAAATTGAAGGAAGCTATAAAATGGGGTCTGCTGATAAACAGATAGGGACTGCTTAAAAACCTACCAATTTAAATATATAATATCAAATTAATACCATAATGGCTCACTACATCATAAAATAGCTGTAGTAACCTATTTTCTCAGTGAAAGATGAGTGAGCGACATTGAAAAATCCATAGCGTGAATGAGTCAGAGCAAAGATTATCGATGATCAATTATTATTTTGCTTAGTACTTCAAGGCATTAGATTATATTTTTTTCCATGCCCTCCCTTTTTTATTTAGTGCTCCTCTCTTCTGCATAATATTGTGACTTGTGTTGTGTAGTCTAATGTTTTTATTATGATCTCTCTTAAATAAATATAATTTTAAAATCGCTGAATGTAATAAAATATCACCTGAGGATCCATTTTCAAGCCAAGACATGGACGTGAAAACTTGATTTCCATAATATTACGTGAGTTGAGTACGAAACCTTAATATGAATAAGAAATCAATCATATTAACCGAAACTTGGATTATGAGTGAAATCTTTCAACTTCGTTGAGATAAAATATTTTGGACTCCTAGTTTTTCCTTAGTGGTCCACAACTGTCATGTATAGTTATGCTGTGTTATTTTACGGGAGCTATTTTGAACTACCGACACCAAAAAAAAACCTTTGGTTATCGTAATCAATATGTAATATAATAATCTAATATAGCTTGAAGAATGTCTAAAAAAAAAAGGAAAATATGATTAAAGAATGAAGAAATTGGAAATGGCTTTCAAATATTAAAAACATTTAAATTCAAAATTTTAAAATTGTATGAACTCAATCCATTGCAATCCGGTCTTTTTTCTGTCAACCTGCCCGAGTAATCTCACCACAATAAATGTTTTACTTTCCGTAAACGTTATTGAGTACCGCACGCTCTTGTCTGATTGTAAGACAAGTGCCAACATGTTTTCGGAAAACATCGCGCTAAAATATATTTTTTTTAAGGTTTAACAAGTCTCTATTTCTAATTAATTAATATATATATTTTTCTAATAAACTAAAATATATTTGTTGCATACTGATTTTTACATGTTTTACAAAATATTCAGGACGAATATTTAATAATATTCGTAAATTATATGTGTAATATATAGATTCAAAATTTGAGATTCCGATATCCAGATTTGTTATTTTAAAATTTATACTATTCAATTTTAATTATTGTTACTTTTATTATTTTTACTTATTGAATTTTTTAATCGAACATTTAGCATTTTGTTTACATTTTGGCTTTCTTTTGTTGATATTGATGTCGTGTTACTAAGAAGAAGTCATAGTTACCATCGCCATTATCAATAACAAGAAATAGATATTTAGCGAATAGTTTCAGGCTTGACTTTGTGGAACTCTTTCATAATCACAGATAGAAGAACCTTTCACATGGTATTGATTCACACTGTTTATTGATACTACCGATCCAGGTTTAAACGGGTAACCGTCATTTTCAATGTCATGCACCTTGAAAATTATGGTTGCCCGTAGAAACCTGGGTCGGTAGTATCAATAAACAGTGTGGATAAATACCATGTGAAAGTTTCTTTTATCTGTAATTAAGAAATAGATATTCAATGCTCTCAGTTTCACCTTAAGGTACCAAATTATGTATAAGTATAAACCTATTTATATTTAAATAATATAAAGTAACTGTTTCCTTACATTGCGTTGTTATAGCACTGATGATGCTAATATTAAAAAGCGAAATGTTGTCGAAAGGAAATTGACTTTTTTTTAAACATTAACCAACCCTCCATGAAATACATACTGTTAAAATATTTTACCACGTATTTTTATTGATTTTGTAGAAAGCGGTATATGTAGAAATTAAGCATTGAAGTGAATAGCTATAGTGGAGAACGCCTGTTTTTTCTGCGGTACGTTATGCAAGTATATTCTATACTCCCTATCTTTTACAATACACGGATCTTATTTTTTTATGCTGATTTGCATGGTGGGAACGTGAACTTGGTAGTCGCACGCGTAAATATAATTCGCTTCTGCGTGAGGAATTGTGATGGCGTTCCGTTGAGCCGTGCGTTTTCTATTTGCGGAGAGTTGCGTAAGCCTAGGATCGTCTCATAATTTGGATCGATTGCAACACTCATCCCCATTGGATGCGTATGCGGGCGCGAATGAGAGAAATGGGAGGAGGAAAGATGCCAAATCCTGAGCCAAGGAACAGAGGAAACGCCCCCTTTTTAGAGAGCGGTCGGAACGCAAACGCGGAATGTAAATTATGGCCAAATGCCCAACATCGAATGCGATACTCGAGGAGAATATTCTGCCGTGTTTGTGGTTTGTAAAATCGAAGCGTAAAAAAAATATAAATATATATATATTTGGAATGGAAATGAATCAACTGGTCTGATTTCGCATTCGCCGACCGTGAGTCCTCTGGTGGCGTAAAAAGAAAGACATTTGGCATGCCATGAAAGGCTTGGAAAGAAAGGAATAATATATTCGACAAAAAACACCCCCCCTCGACTCTCAGGGCACAGCTGGCAACTGCGCGCTGGGGAGGAAGCTCTTTCTCCTTCGCTTACTTCCTCGAGCATAAACGGCCATCACTGCTTTCACCCGACTTTGCATCACCTTCCAGGAAATCCAACGGTCCTTTCTTACTCCCTTCCCATCCCTCCCCGCTCCTTACCTCTTTTTCTCCCTTCCACAAACCACCACCTCACCCCTTAACCTCCTCCCCAACTCACAGAATGCCCTATCTCCTCACAGTCAAACCCCCGATAGTCTCTCCAGTATCAAACCGGCAGAATTAATATTGGACATTTGTGTCAGATTTTCAAAATATTAAGAAACTATGTAACCCGTGCGAAAATTTCGCACTTTCACGCTATCAGGGAATAACTATTTTAAGGATACGGTGTAATTGGGTTTTAAATAGAGGAGAAGGTGTATCATAAAGTACTTTCTTTATACTTGTTTTCTTGCAAAAATATACAAAACATATGAATACAATACAGGAAAGAGAGTTTATCGAAACTTTTATGTCAAATTAATGAGTAAATAGTGAAATTTGAGATTGAGATTGTATTTTTCGTCAGAAGCCGGTGATTTAACGTTTAAAATGATACCTCATTCATCAATTTAGGTGCAGTATTAACGGAGCATATAGGGAATGACAGAAAAAGACCTTTCTGTAATAATATATATGATGATGATGTGTGGAGTCGATATACCTCGAGCGAGTAATCGACATGGAAAAATCTAAACTTTTAAGTCAAATTAATGGGTAAATAGTGAAATTTGAGATTGAGATTGTATTTTTCGTCAGAAGCCAGTGATTCATCGTTTAAAATGATACCTCATTTATCACTTTAGGTGCAGTATTAATGGAGAATATACGGAATGACAGAAAAAGACCTTTCTGTAATAATATATATGATGGTGAATCCACACGATTTTTGTAAGTCACCCGCAGTTTTTTCACAATTTATTTATTTGTGTATTTGTACTACAACTCCTACCTTCCATTCTTACGACAACTTTTCTTTTTTCCCAATTCCTCAAGATAATATCGTGAATATCTTCCAGTAATGTTTTTCCCCCACATTTCAGGGTTTCGCAAAAAGACGGAGAAGAAACATTACTTTAGTCAATAAGGTACTTAGGACAATACATGGTCCAATAAAAGGAGAGGAACAGTGGCGAATAAGGAATAACAAGGAGCTAAGAGAACTCTTTAAGGAAGAAGACATCGTGGCAGAGGCAAAATGTGGAAGACTGAGAAGGGCGGGTCGTGTAAATAGAAGAGAGGATAGTTCTATACTGAAAACACTAATGAATGGGAGACCTATAGGAAAAAGACCTCCAGGAAGACCAAGACTGAGGTGGACCAACCAGATGCTGAGGGGCATGAGTAAAACAGGAGCGGATGAAGACACCATGCAGGACAGGTCAAGGTGGAGACAAGTGGTTGACGTGGTCAAACACCTCTTACGGTATGAATGGCCGCCTAAGTTAGTAAGTTATTTATTTATTTATTTACGGGTTGTAGCCCAATATACCGAATCACAATAACAGCAGTAATAACACAGCACCCATGTGCCAATCATAATTCCAAAATACAAAAAGAAGGAGAACATATGTTCAGAATAAAGATGTTTAATTATGCAAAACAAACATTATCACAAAACTCACCAGTTTATCTTGACGCATACATACAGGGTCTGTCCCAAAAGTTTCGGGAAGTTTTTTTCATAATATTATTTTAAAGCATAACCTTTAAAACTTTTGAAAGTACTCTCCACCCGAACATCCTGTGGCGGTGTCCTTTCAGAGTTCTTTTTCATCTTGGGAAACATAAATAAGTCCGGGGTGGTGCCAATTCGGGGCTGTACGGTGGCTGGGGCAGCGTTGCCACGCCCATTGCAAACTTCAGGCTCAGTTTTGCTAGCGTTCAAGATCCATCTTGGCGCAGACCTTCCTCATGTCAAAATCTTTGGTTAAAATGAGGTGAAAAGCTGATTTGGGCTTGCTACGTTCTTCGGATAACATCCGGACACTCATTTGTCGATCGCTGTTAAAATAACTTTGCACTTTTTCGATAGTATCGTCAGTGTTTTTGCCATTGACGGGTGCCCCGAGCGCTCGTCGTCGACGTCGACGGATCTCCGACCCTCCCGGAACCTCTTGTGCCACTTGAAAGTTCGGTATCTGTGACATTGCGTCCTCGCCGAAGGTTTGTCTAATTATTTCAGCGTAACCGCATCATTTTCACCGAGTTTAACGCAAAATATAATTGCATAACGCTACTCCAAATTCTGCGCTATTGTTTTTTCTACGAGGTTATGATAACGCACACTGCACGAAGCACGATGTTTACTCAACAGCTGCCCGCAGGCAACTGCGGACGGTGGCATTCTAAAGGCCATGACCCCCCAACACTTTTTCTGTCAGGAGCCACGCCCAGCAAACGTACGTGGCCGGCTGTGGAAATTCACTACCGGAACTTTTGGGACAGAACCCGGAAGGCAATAATTATTAATTGTATAGTAGTCATCAGCCAAACATAATTCAATATATTAAAAAATTATTACAAGACATGAGTTGTTGATTATGCAAAATAAATAAAAAAAAGTACGTTATAACAAAGCCACACGTAAACATAAATATAATTCGTCTTTTGGAACAGTTATTCTGGCTAGGTTTCTGAAAGATTAAGGTGAATTATTAAGTATACTACATATATCCATTTCAAATAAAATAATATGGTAAATTTCCACAAAGTATATTATAAAAACACAGTTAAAATTCACCATCGACCAAGGTTTCGGCACGTAATGCCACTATCAAGGTTCTGTCACAACCTTGATAATGGCATTACTTGCCGAAACCTTGGTCGGTGGTGTATTTTAACTGTGGTTTTATAATATACTGTGTGGAAATTCCCCAATATTGTTTTATTTGAAATAGACATAAATTATTTCCACAAATTTAAGCGTGATGCGATTTCATATATACTACATATGTCTAAGTCACTAAAATATCTCGTGCTTATTACGGCACATGTTTCATGATGCACATGGCTTTAATGACGTTTCTACGGTTATATGTAAACGCAGCGTAACTTTCCCCGGCGTTGACGTGAATGTTCCTGCAATTCAGGGATGTCCACCACGTAAGTTGGTTTTGTTGACATATGTTTCGCCCGTATTCCAACGGACGTCTTCAGGTCGAAGTTCCGGGACTTAATAATGGCTGCAAAAACATAGGCCTTCTGTTCTCTTCCGTGCTTTCTTATTGGCTCTCTTTCTTTCCCGCCAAATCCTCTTCCATGCGCTGGCTAACTAGTAACCGTCATCTTTATTGAAGTTATCTTAAGGTGGTTTGAGCGAGATAGTTCCTAGTCATGATGGAGACCATATTCAAATTTAATCTTTGATGTCAGCGTCTGTAATAAGTACGAAATAAATATTGTAATATTAATAGCGCAAAGATATAGTTATATATGACCATAATTCTCAGTAATTAAATAAATAAAGCTACATAAGTCTCAAACTTGACTCATTTTTTCCCACCGAACGGGTGAAAATCCCTCAAACTGGCAGATTTTTTCGCAATTCTGTCAAAATTACTGTGGTGAGTAATAGATTATTTTTTATGAATAGTTGAGAAAACATGCAATCTATACACCGTTAGTTTTGTGACGTGTGGGTGTAGGTGTTATAAATTCCTATTTTTTCTATATTCTCCCTCAGGAGCGCTTAGCTATAATCTATCCCATGTAAAACAGCTTATATTTACAGGCAAATTGCTCGAAAAGTAGTTCGGAAAGGGGTTGATATATTTATATCATTGAAAAGATGGGAGTTGTTTCTTTAAAATGGGACTAAACTCCTCAAGATTCTAGGTGAAGTGATTTTTCGCTCAAACTACCCTAAGTAGTGATTGGAGCCCGGAATTGCAGGCACATTCGAATGAACCTTCTCTAACCCTTCCTCACTTGATAATTGGTAGACTTAGGTTTCAGGTGCCGAAAATACAGAAGTCTTAGCGTACCATCTAACATGAGACGTTAATTAGAAGATTAATTCAATATTTTTCTAGAGGCTGGATACGAACGGCTGCCTGGCCAACTTATTGCCAACTTGACTATAGCGGCCATCTATCTTATTTGAGCTTCGACGTTAAGATTTTGATGAGGTCTCGTTTCTACCATACGGCATCTCTTTTGTGAGAAGCTTACATTATATTTGCCTACCAGGACGGTGTTGATGATCGGAAGAACGCAGTCTTTATTTCCTAGGCAATAAACACTCCTAAATCAACTAAATAACTAAACACTGTGATCCACCCATTGCTCAATTATTTAGCGATTTATTTCATGTTGTGCATTCATTATTGCTTAGTGGTGGCACTAAAATATCACAACAGTTTCATTGCAACCGAAACAGTTTCAATACGGAACAGTTCCGCGAAACACCATGTTGCACACAACAGCAAGAGGAACATCAAACAACATGCGATCGATTCAGCGATGTTACAGCATGACTGGTGGTCCGTATTCTATGTAATAAGAAATCTTTCACTCAAATAAAGTAACAATTTCATTTAGATTAGCGAAGGATAGGTACTTCAAAGTTCTAATTCGATCTGCAAAGATGGGCTGACACGTGTTGGCTGAATAAACCAACAACCGCCTGGAAAAGACTAAAATCCAACAGTTTTTAGCTTATGACCGCAACGCAGTCACACGTGCAGTGCAACTGGAACAGAATAGAAGACGAAACAGCTATCAGTTTCCGCTGCACAGCACAGAGCGCAACGTCGCGTCGCGGCTACGGCACGATCACGAAACTAAACTGTTGTAAGCAACAGTTGTTTGAAACAGTTGTCTGACCGAAACAGTTGCGGCTGCATCCGTTTTCCTCCGGCAACACTTTACTCCAGCACTATGCTTATTGTACACTAATATTATAACAGTTCCGTTGGATCACCTGTTGTTTGGTGTGACTCTAGGTGTTGTCCGCAACAGGTATTTCGCGGAACTGTTTCGTTTTGAAACATTTTCGGTTGCGAAACATTTGCAATGAAACTGTTGTGTTCTTCTAGTGCCGCAACTATTGTCTAACAACATGTCTTCACTCCCCTTCTCTCCACGATCAGTGAGATTGGGAAATTCTTTTTCAAATCTTAATGTAATCTCGATTTATTGAGTGATCCTGTCCCGGAAAGAATCTGTGGGAAGGGGGTGCGCATATCTGAGACGCTGGATCCTTTCATGCCTCACTCTCCCCCTTCCCCCTTCAATATATACGCACAAACAGAGCGGCCCTTCCTTGGTAGCCTTGGTGATTCAGGGCCGAGGTAAAGGGGCGAAGAAACTGTCCAGACCACTTTTTCTGGTGCGGGGCTGAGGAGAGAGAGAGATGGAGAGAAAGAAAAATGCCCCTCCTTGGAGGTGCTGAATAATTTATGCCATCCACGGAAGGAGGACGGAGTCAACGGTAAAGGCTCCTGGGATTATCTGCAGCCCATTCCCTAAAAACCCCCTCCCCATCCCCCCCCCCACTGTATCCGTTACTCTCACTTTCCTCTCGCCCCCCCCCCCCCGTTCCTTTATGCCAACATAAAAAATTGACATGTGGAAGCGAGAAATGTTGGTCGATATCTTCTCCACTGACATCACACTCCCGAGGAGAGGAGAGTGGATGGGTGCCGAAGAAACGGAATGGCACCCAGGGATCCGAAAAGGGTGGTATCACTCACTCTCTTATGTGGTTCGAAGAGGGAAGGGTTTATCTCCACCCCCCTCCTTCCCTGTACTTCCGCCCCTCGAAACTCCACCCGGGGAAGAACTAACAGCGGAATGTGAGAGAGATTGGGGAAGACCTTAAGGTAGTTAAGGGGAAAATCACTTCCCCTAGAATTTGATGAATTTGACCTCATTTTAAAGAATAAACATTCATCTTTCCAATTATATTAAAATACTAACCCTCTGCCGAACAACTTATTGAGCAATTTTCCTGAAAATACAAGTTGTTTTACATGAGATAGATGACGGCTGTGTGCTTCAGAGGGGAAACATTGAAAAAAATAGGAATTTCTAACACCTAGACTTTCCCAACAAAACTAACGGTGCGTAGTTTATGTGTTTTCTCAAGTATTTATAAAAACTAATCTATTACTCACCGCATTAATTTTTACACAATCGCAAAAAAACTGCCGTTTTGAAGTCTTTGTAAGGCGTAAAAAAATTAGTCAAGTTAGTGACTTGAGTAGGCATATTTATTTAATTACTGAGATTATTATCATATATAACTGTATTTTTGTACCATTAATATTATGATATTTACTTCATACTTCTTAAAGACTATAATCAAAATTTAAATTAGAATATGGTCTCCATTATGACTAGGGAAATATCTCGCTCAAACTACCTTAAACACAGTTCTCTCGTCGACGAACACCTTTCCCTCCCGTGTGGCTGAAGGAGTTACGTGAAACAGGTATTGACTTGTTGAGTATGTATGTGTTACTTTTTGGATATAAAATATTTTAATTCCTCAGGGGAAAGTTTCATTTCGTTTACCACCAGAACATATTAGGTTCGTAAAGTAATGAAAGCGTTATTGGACCTTGAATATTAAATTCCAGAGCTCTGGCAAAGGCTTACTACTCCAGCGTTAGAAGTCGATAAATCGACTGCTAGTGTGTTATCTCGAAAAATTAAAGTGATAAGGAGACGATATTGGATTTACAGTTCTACGGAACGAGGAGTTACCATTAAAATTATAAATTTAATCGTTACATGTAATAGGTTAGCACATAGTTTCAGGTGTATTGAGTAATGTTTCTGTAAAATAACTGCGTAAGTATCGTCATCATGGTATTCAAAATGAAACCTGAAGCAATATGGCGAATCTGCACATTTTATATTCCACGGTTGACATTCTCCGGATGTTGGCATTTGAAAATTTTATGAATGTTATGCAATTTATTTGTCGGTCTCTGTTCATGATTGCACGTAT
The DNA here is from genome assembly GCA_963573305.1 of Pyrrhosoma nymphula. Taxonomy (NCBI): domain Eukaryota; kingdom Metazoa; phylum Arthropoda; class Insecta; order Odonata; family Coenagrionidae; genus Pyrrhosoma; species Pyrrhosoma nymphula. Next base: position 14,767,409 of record OY754327.1, read on the forward strand.
TTTTCCGTTCGCGTTTGCGTGAGCCTTAGGGAATCGAACATTAGTCAAACTCGATGCCAGGTCGTGAAATATTTTTTATTGTGAAACATTTTAGGCGTTTAATATTATTTTTTACATTCACTCTGTCGATAGAGGTGTCGAGTGTCTCCGTTCAACTCCGTTGAAATGCTCTCAGAAAAGGACTAAAATTAATGGCTGTCTGATTTATTGGTACTTCAGCAGCTGGACGCTAATAGCTCGGCCACAGCACTCGATACTTTTCAACTTCCGTCCCTTTTCTCCATTTGCTAGGATGTTTGAAGTCTATTCTGGAGTTCCCTTGGCGGATATCCAACGCTGCTGCATCCGTCTCTTTGATTTCGGGAGATTGCCTTGAGGGACATTTCCTTAGCCTGCGCGCTCTGGAGTGGTTGATGTTGAGGTTTGCCGGCATTAAAAGCAAGACGGCAAGTCCGTGCTTCTCTCCCTGCCACTATATCCCATCGTCTTGGCCTTCCAAGAGAACCGCGAAAAGTCATTCATCATCATAAGCTTGCAATTAATCTCCGGCGCCTCTTAACGCACAATGTGCATGGGTTGTGCGAAGTTCAAGGATCCGACAACTGTTTAATTTCAACTCCACTTGACTGCTCTCGAAAGCGAACAGAGGCTGTGCATTCATGATCCGTGAGCGTGCTTTTGACGCGGAAAGCTTCCGCAGAATTCGGTTAAAGCGTGTTCCTTCATTTTCGAAACGAGATTAAAATTTATTTCCCTTTTTATTCGTTGAAAATTGAAAATAATTCAATTAATGTCTTTATTCCGGAGAGTAAAATTATTTTCCTTCTTACGAGGCTTTATTATGTGATAATTCCCACCAAAAGAACGGGAATTTTGCACCACTCCGTTTTTTGCCCTTTTTGCGCTTGCTACACTAGGCAATACTTTCTTTGATTTCCTCTCCACCCAGTCCTCCCCTTGCCTAAATTTAAAAATCTACGCAATGTACTCTCTCTTCCTAATAACTAATGATCTGTAAAAGAGAATACGTATCTAGGTTATGGCACGAATGTTACACCAATGTAAACAAGGTAAATAATATAAGCAATGTTTACATGAACTGTAAACAACGGTCGCTTGGAGTTTCAGCTCTGACCTTACGTGTCTAGAGTCGCATTAAATAAATGAACCCTGTGTAAGTTTAATAGAGTCATATCATTGACATGACCAACCTATTTATCTTAGGCATTAAATTCCAGTTTAATTTCAAAGTACGAATAGGTCGTTATCCCTAATACAGAACCTCACAGCGTCCCTGCAATTAGTCCCCTCCTCTTATTTGACACTTTTTTCAAAGAATTCAGTCCTTTTCACTCACTTACTCATTCAATCTTTAAAGACAATCGCAAATTATCTTCTCAGAACTCATTTTTCATGTTTCCGAAGTCGCCTTCTTATGCATTCCTCATGTTAGCAATTTCACAAGTGAGATTACGGGGAACTTATTTTGGTCATCCATTGCAAAGTATATTTTTATTATTTTTCATCCTGCACATTTTCAATTTACCACTTGAGCAAGCTATCTTTCTCTGTCGATTTGGCTAACAAGTTTGTGACTCCCTCAATAATGCCATTTCGTTAACTTTATTTGAATTGTTTTTAGAATAGAACTTTGTAACGCATGTACTTTTTTGTTTATTGTTATTCTCTTTTTTTATACTTTCTCACTTTTAACCATACCTTCAGCATGATATTTTCTTTGCTGTCGTGTATATTATTCCTTTGATCTGTTAGTATAGGTGCAGAAATTTCTGAGAAAAGGAACCAAAGTAATATGCAGGTGAGTTTTCCAAAATGATATTCTTAAATGTAAAACCTTAACATTTATAGGTCACTTTTAAAGGTTATCAATAACTAGTCATTCATAGGAGAGGTTCTACTATTGTATTTTTTCGTGTAGCAAAGCATAGATTAACGAAGCGGGTCAAATTCATTGTTATTTTCCAAGAAGAAAAGTTCCTGTAATGGTGTTAAATCCTGCTCGGTGTCATAAAACGTCCCTAATCGCGCGACCCTTCCCCTCGGGGAGTAAAGGTGGATGGTATATTTGGGGAGGGGGGGGGGGAAGGGAAAGAATAAGAATCCCACAAAGATGATGCCTTTCCTGGAAACCTTGCATGGTACCCCGGGAACAAGCATTCTTTCTATCAAGCTTTGTAAACAAACAAGCAAGAGTAATCAATACATGTTTCTAGTCTCTTAAAAATGTTTTGACCAATACACACGGAAAAAAAACTCAAGGCAACAAAAAACTTTAAAAAAACTTGCCATTAAAAAGAGACAGACTGGTGAATAAATAAAAAACACATATGTACACCACGGGTAAACAATTTCGGCAACTATTTTAATATTTCACGAACAAAATCACCAGATACCACAGATTTTAGAAATTCAATAGAGTAGATACAACACTCCTTGACCAATGCCAAACTAGAAATGCATGTTCACGTGCATTTCTTAATGTAGTTTGAGCGAAAAATCACTTCACTTAGAATTTGATGAATTTGCCCTCATTTTTAAGAAACAACTCTCATCTTTCCAATGATATAAAAATATCAACCCCTTGCCGAACTACTTTTCGAGCAATTTGCCTGAAATGGTAGGCTGTTTTACATGGGATAGATTATGGCTGAGCGCTCCAGAGGGAGAATATTAGAGGAAGGAGAGAAGAAAATAGAAATTTATAACACCTAGATTTCGTCAAAAAACTAACGGTGTATAGATTGCATGTTTTCTCAACTATTAATAAAAAAATAATCTATTACTCACCACAGTAACGTTTACAGAATCGCAAAGAAACCTGCCAGTTTGAAGGGTTTTCAGCCGCACGGCGGGAAAAAATGAGTCAAGTTAGAGACTTATGTACCTTTATTTATTTAATTACCGAGATTTTTGGGCATATATCACTATATATTTGCGCCATTAATATTACAATATTTATTTCGTACCTCTTACAGACGCTGAAATCAAAGAATAAAATTTGAATATGGTCTCCACTATGACTAGGGATCTATCTCGCTCAAACCACTTCAAAGGGAAAGTAAAAGATCATAGGGAAATACCCGTTCAATAGAGTTAAATCCAGCGCGGTGTCACAAAACTTCCCTTTTCGCACGACCCTCCTCGGGGAGTTTAGGTGGAGGGTGTAGTTGGGAAAGGAGACGGGGAGGGGGAAGGGAAAGAAGAATAATCCCAGAAGATGCCGTTTTCATTTAAATGCAAGGTACACCGGGAACAAGCATGCTTTCTCAAGGGCTGACAGACGTTTGCAGCATGATTCCATATTGTATCAAAAGAAAAACAAATTTACCACAGTTACACGTGCTCTTCTGATCCGTTCCATCAATCCAATATCCTCGCAGTATCCTCAACATACAATCTTTGGAAGTCACTGACAACATGCGTAGCATGGAAACGGCGAATTCGAGGAGTTAAGGTCCATGCAACTTGAACAATCCAACGGAGTCACGGGTACTTCCAGGTCCCACTGCGCGGAGCCGGGCTGGGCAAGATCGAAAATTCGAATTTATTTTCGGCGTCGCAAACATTTCTCAAAGATTTTTTTGTGAATAACCTTAAAATTTCTGTACCTGTAAATATGTACCTGTATCCTTATCTACTAACTAGTGCATACAGCTCGCCGAGCATGTTTTCAGCATTACTCTTGCATCTCTATTCATTGATGTAGTTACAAAATACATAAATACTTAAGGTACTTCTGGCATTGGCAGCAATATCTATAGTGTAGTGGACGCTTGTGAGGCTTCGCTTCCTAACAAGCATCAGCGATTTATGATAATGCATCAATGGTCGTAGTTACACTAACTTTAATAGGGTAGAGTGAAATGCATGTTGGTGACTACTCACCCCCTGCCACATACCCCTGAGGTGGCTTGCAGGGTATTTTATAAATGTAGAAAGTGCTGGGGAGGAGAGGTCGGGCGGGAGGGAAGTCGAGGCTCTTTTCTTGCGCTCTCAAGAGGGCGTGGTGGTGGTGGTGTGGAAGAGGGGGAGTTGTGGTGTTACATGGTGGCCGCCAAGCCGGGGGGGAGGAAGATGGAATGGAATTATGGGGGAGGGAGTTGGGGGCGGGGGAGTGTCGGCCACTTTCTTAAGCTACAACTCCTGAGGAAGTGACGCCACAGCCTCTTTCTTGCGGATTAAAAATTAACCCACGTGCCCAACTCCCTGCTTCCACCCCCTTCCCTTGGTGATGGAGCCAGCTAACCTAATCTCTGATTCACCCCCTGCCAGCCAACCCTTAACCACCCGTAGGGAAGGGGTGTGGGGGGGGGGAGGTGGGTGAGGTGGTGAGGCACAGCCACCGTCGCCATCTTGCGCGCCATCTTTCCTTCCCTCCCCACAGTGCCTCTCGCCCATTTTTGGGCCAGAAAAAGCAAAAAAGGAGAGAGAAAATCCTTCCCAACCGGTTGCAGGGCCGCCCGTTGCTCCCTCATTTCCTTTTAAATCGAGGGTCCCCCATTCTTATTCCCTTTAAATCTCCACTCCGTCCAGGGTATTACCTCTCGCCGCGGAAGGCGAGCGACACTTCCCTTTCGGATAAAGAAAACTCCCATCGCAATCTAATCAGGTACGCAAAAGCGGTGAACGCCGGAATTCCGTATTCAATGGGCGTCGTTGAAAAAAAGACCATGTCTTGGGAATAACGCAATTCCTGGCGCTATGTCACTCCCTCTCCTATTCCACCCACAACTTCAGTGATATAGTAAAAGAACGTCGCGCGTTATAGCGTCCATTATCATCGAAATTATGCGTTTCGACGTGCTACTTTATCGGACAATGATCATCGACCAAATTCCCACTTATCCCAAGTCGGGAATGAGTCTGTAAATGAATCCTCGTAAAGACCTGAATTTTATAATTCAAATGAGAAATTCACCTCTTTTTTATGATATGTATTAATTACCTTGATAAAATAGCTTGTGGCCTCAACATGCTACTGTTTAATCATTTTTAAGGTAATGTCATAGTCATTATTGCAATTCTAACAATGTTTTGAAATTTTGCTCTCTTGAATGACATATTAAATATTCATGGCTCTCTCACTAAAAAAAACGCAGTGCTCCAACACGAAAGTTTGCATAAAACGTGCAAGACATTGGTCTTTTAATAGTTTCAGAAAAAAATTAACGTGTTTTGTTTGTTTCGAACGTTTAGTGAAGATAGAGCTAAAATTTATATTTATGGGTAAAACATTTGCATTTTGTCGCTTTTTATCATAGTTAATTTATTGATTCCAATTTGGTGAAACAAAAATAAGTCAATCATAGTATGACCTGCGCTGGAATAAGTCTTTAAATAAAATTTATTGTGGATCAATCCTTAATTTAACGTTAAAAATGACTATACGAAAAGTCTACCGCTTAATATATTAAAGTAATTCAGTGCCCGTAATTCATTCAAAAATCAAAATCCTGTTTACACTCAACCAATTATTTCAGAACGTCACGTCTTTTTCATTGTCTCTACATCTTACTAGCTCCAAACCAAGTTGACCGGGAAGTTTCTTCGCCATCTTATCAGCGTCGCTTCATGCTTTTCTTTTGAGACCGACCCCTCCCGCAATTTCTGTAATTTTCTGCCCACTCCTCTTGGCCTTTTGCGGTCTTTCTCCAGATGATCTTTCCTGTCTTCTACTCCGTTTGCGCTTTGCTTTGAAAGGCACTCTCTCATGCACAACTCCTCAGGCGGGCCACCATCGAAATGATTATCATGCACAGCTCATAAAAATGAAGTGGGAATTCGGCAATCAGTCTCATCTCCAATTAAGAGGCAATTCATAGAAATATTTACTCCCAGCCATGTCAAAATATTAAGCATCAGGTATCTAAAGTTTTCTACAATCCGAGAGGCTCATTTTCCTTACGCAAGGACCAAGTTTTTTGACAAGTTGGATGAACGAAAACCGCACATTCACCCGGTAATCTTGGTCACGACCTGGTGGCGATAGAAACTGCAACGAGGTTTCCGTTACTTGCCGAAGTTTATCTTCCTTCCGCAGGGGACAAGTTTCTGAACCATTATAGACTTTACATACATACGCATCCATTACGCGATTCTCTTTCGCGTGAGACGCAATCAAAAGGCTTAATTATTGGTGCAAGACCTTCGAAACTGACTCTGCTTCAATAACTTCCTCCACATTGCCATAAACGTGCATACATTTCTCCGCTTCTACTACATTCATCCATCGTTTCATTCGCAATATCATATCCTTAGTAGTGATGGGTCGGTCATGATTAATCGAATCCCGAGATCAAGTTCTCTAAAAAGATTGATCGATGAACTGGATCTCTCCAATGACCGAGGAGTTTATCTTTACCGATCACGATAGGAATGATTGTATGGCATCAAGTTTCGATCACGAGATGTGAGACCGGCCAAACAATAATGAGATAAAATAAAGAGATGACTCTGAGGTGGCAAAATTTATTGAAAGTACACCGGACAGAGACTGCCTGCAAAACAGGCAGCAGGTCTGCTAGTCCCTTATTATTAATTATATAGTCTCTCACACACACACAGTTGTTCTGCATAGCATACACCTACTCCTAAAACTTCCATTCCGTACATAGCTTAAGTATTTGCGATATTATCAGAAACTATTTGTCACATGTCTGGAAATACGAAATCCCTTCCCTTGGCCTTCGCTCTTGCAATTCTTAGTCAAGGAATGCGTTTTACCATTTTATATGGTACTTTTCTCGCATGTAAAATGCAGTGGTAAGCAATACGCTGCTCTCAACATAGCTAGCTTATCCTTCGAAGTCTCTCATTCCGGCGGTATCTGTATCTAGCGGAGAACGTGAGTCATTTTGCGATTTTTCTGAGCGCATTAAAATAATCCAGATTCCTGTGTTCACCAGGGGATTCATAAGTACCTACCCACCCACCCACATTTGCACATAGTTCGGGGGTTGGACCCTGGGCCCTGCGGATTCCGCTGTTCGGCAGTTCACCATGCCCCATTTCATATTTAACTGAATGCTTAAAGACGGAATTTCTACCACGTTGAAAAATTCTCAGGAAATTACGGTTTTCCGTTCTCTTCCCATTTCTGCGGTATGGAAAAAGAAACAGGCATAAATTTGCGAAGCCTTTTTCTCGACCTTTTTTTCTCTAACTTTTAATATTTTTCTTTCCTCCATATTTGAGGAGAAAATAACTGGGCAAAGGAATTTTTCCCTCTCTTTAACAACAATGGTAGTTACTCAATTTTTGCGAGTATTTCTATCTATTTTGAGGTTTTACGTTAATTGTGAAGCTACGAAACTCATCAAGCGTAAAAGAAGCAATTACTTACATATAATATTTTAATTCATCCTCGATAACTATTATTTTTCTATATGTTGTATCTAAATGTTTAAATTTTTCCTTCTGAAAAGTCGTTCCGAGGTAACTAATCTCACTCAATGGCCGTTGTGATTTCGGGAAACTGAAAAAATATTCATTCATGTGTAATACTCTGGCTGTAGTTTTCATGGTCTGAATTGTGGAATGCGTATATTCATATAAGGAATCGAAACATGTATAGCGTAGATAATCGACTTTTTTAATTTTGTAAAATAATTTAGTCATAAGTTATGTATGTTTTTAAAAATAATTACCACTGAATTTCCGGACGAGTGATAATTGCCAACGACAGAAGTCAAATGATCACAGCTCCAAATTTTAAATAGAATTCTTGACTCTAGAGTTAATCTCTTCAATGAGTGGCTGTTCCCCATCAATTTCTCGATGCTCCCGGCTGTCGCTACAAAATAAACATATCCCCCTCTCTTCATCATCTAAAACCTTTTTCCTTCTCTCACTTAACACCTCTTCATTTACTAATCAGTGCATAGGGAATAGTTATATACAGGGTGATTACAAAAGAATGCGTCGGTTTCAAAGATCTGTATTTTTCAAATGATACGAACTACAGAGCTGCGCGACCTCTTAAAATGACCGATATTTTCTCTAGTTTTCTGGAAAAAAATAAAAAAACAAATGTTCAATATGTCCTTCCTGAGTAACCCAAACAATATCAAGCCGATATTCAAATTCCTCCCTCACTCTGTGAAGCATGTCAGCAGTTACTATCTTCACAGCCAAAGTTATGCGTGCTTTCAATTCCTCGCTGTTAGTAGGCATTGATTGAGATTGGCTTTTTCCTCTACTGGAAGCAGATTCCAATGACTATGTATTTCAGCAATACGGGACTCCCCCTACATTGGCACCTCTCTGTTCGAGCTCATCTTAATGAATTACCTACCCACAAAAATGAATTGGTAGATTTGCAACGCAAGACCTCACCCTTCCTCTGTGGCCTCCGAGGTCACCTGATCTCACACCATGTAATTGTTTAGTGGGGATATGTCAGGGGGTCAAGTCTTATTGCCATCATTGCCTACTAACTTCGAGGAATTGAAAGCACGCATAACTTTGGCTGTGAAGACAGTAACTGCTGGCATGCTTCACAGTGTGGGAGGAATTTGAATATCGACTTGATATTGTTCGGGCTATTCAAGAAGTACATATTGAACATTTTCAATGTTACTTTTTTCAACAAAATTAGAGAATATTTCGGCCATTTTAAGAGGTCGCGCAGCTCTGTAGTTCTTATCATTTGAAAAATACAGATCTTTGAAACCGACGCATTCTTTTGTAATCACCCTGTATTTATAATCACATAATGATGATGCAATGTATTGAAACCCTTATAGTAAAGATGTTTTGCCCCTGTCGTTTGCGAACGTTTCCACGCGATAATGAATTTAGAACTTAAATGTGAGGGAAGGATTTCATTGCAATTAAAGATTCGTTGCAGGGAGAAGGAAGAGCAGAAGCAGATCAAATTGAGTTTCAAAGGAAAGAAGTCTTAGAGGAGTGCACGAAAAACAATTAAGGTGGAGTTGAGGCAGTTCTGAGATTTGATTTTTATTGTAATCGATGATTCTGCAAAGCATTTTTGAAAAGATGTTTGAAAAAAAAATATATATATATATATACACAAAACGAAAATTTCGCCAATAGGCCACAACAATAAAAACACTTGACAGGGGGTGGGGAAAGAAAAGTAAAAAGAGAAAAGACTTACTGTACGTTTTGGGCACGTAGGCCCTTCTTCAGCTATAGGAAAAGAAGCCTTTCCTATAGAAAAAGCCTTCAGCTATAGAAAAAGAAGCTCTTTTCCTATAGCTGAAGAAGGGCCTACATGCCCGAAACGTACAGTAAGTCTTCTCTCTTTTTACTTTTCTTTCCCCACCCCCTATATATAATATATATATATATATATATATATATATATATATATATATATATATAAAACTTCCAGGAGAATCACTCGGGTGATAAATATACAATATGCCAAGAGGGTGGCCGATAAAAATATACAAACGGAAAAAAGAACACTTACAAATAAAAACTTCCGATATTTCGGTGAAGATATTAGCTCCACCTTTCTCTAGGAGAAGAGTAGGAATGAGGAAAAGGATAGAGGTTGAGGTATGGGAGGGGAAAGAGGGGGAAGACGAAGGTGTTACAAGGGGAAGGAGGGGAAAGAGAGGAGAGAGGAAGGAGGGGAAAGACGAAGAGCTGGGAGAGGGCGGGCGGGGAGAGGGCGAGTGGAGGGGAGAGAGGAAAAAAGGGGAGCAAAAGGAAGAGGAGTGGAGGAAGCAGGATATATATATATATATATATATATTCGCAACTACCGTAAAAGAATCAATTCCCCAAATATTTGTGCCATTTTCTATAAGCTAATGAGATACATTTTGGAAAATTCGTTCCCAAAATGTACCATCTTATTCGGCCTTTTTACTCTTACTTGAATATGCTTATCGGGTAAAATTCCAACGGAAAAATACAAGAGGAACATAATTTAGTTCGTGGAAATGAAAAGGAAATACACTTCCGGAAAACTGTGTTGGCGATGAATTCTGCGCAGGGATTGGCAAGTACCTTTCGCAGGGGAATGTAATTTATAAGGATTCCCGCGATGTGAATGAGTAATGATGGAGGAAAAGCTTGGACTCATTAGAGTCTGTTTTATTTCCTAGGGTGTTAATGGAAATGGAAAGTAAAATAAAAGGATGAACAGTCATTGTGGATTTTGAGAAAGCACCCGGAAGATTTGACAGGGAAGCTTCCTATTTGAAGGAATGTCTTTTATTACTTTCGTATCGTCTATCTGAAAAATGAAAAAAAGAATGCTCCCCAGCCTAAAAAGCTGTAAATGAAATCTCAGCTAAGCGGAGAGGAAGCAAGTACAAAGGATTTAGGAAAAAATGAGTGCTCCCATTCGCTAACTCTGATGGAGCAATGAATTAGCACAAAAGAAGTGCAGAAAAGGTGGTGGGTCTGCGGAGGAAGAAACCAACATATTAAGGTTGCACGCACTGAAGATGCAGCGATGAAACCGTTAACTTGAAGGCGATAACTAAAGAGTACCACTTGAAAGAAATCATTTTACATTTGGTAAGTTATCTTTAAATTTAAATTTACCCTTTAAAGAAATAAAACATTTAAAACGCTAGAAAAATCAGAAGCTTGAAGTCACGAAAAAGGTTAAGCTCTCTTAGGAAGTAGGACCGTCAATAGTAGAAAATTAGCAACGAAGAAAAATGCCATCAAAGATAGAATTTCACATTAAAAACATAGCAATTAAAAGTACAAAAATGTTAACGTGAAAATAGAATAGACACCGTTAAGTCGTGAAAATTGGACTGAAACTTCGTCGCATAAAAGTGAATGTGGTTAGTTACAGGAACGGCTTAAGGAATTCGGGATCAATGATATAACATCTTACCCAGGAGATACCGAGAGATTGCAAATGATCTTTGAAATTGCTTTGAAAATGACACCGAAAGCCGCAAAAATCGGTAGAGAGAAAAAGTGGGTGGGATTGTAATAAGTGCCTATAATTCGCCAGCATGGTAAAGCAAAGGTGTAGCGTGCAGCATCAACAGGGACATTCCTATTTAGGGAGAAATTAAAACTGGAGTATCAATGTGAATGCGAATCGGAGAGTTGGATCAAGATCAAGGGAGCAGTGGACCGAGCATCCCTGATCCGCCCTTGGGTGGAGATCGCCAAGGGACGCCCGCCGCGCCTCCAGGAAAGCGATTGAACACTGACCGGGCGAGCGACGGGATTACATCATCAGACATGCGATATTTTGAGACGCGCGATAGCTTGGGCGAGAACGTAAACGATTCTCAAAGACGATGCTATAACTCCAGATTACGCAAGCCTTCAGAAGCCTTCAAGTCTTTTAGGTATCCTACCACGAACGTCCATACTTTTGTGACAAAAGTTTCGCCGGCATACAATCAGTGGCTTCAGGTCAACTTGAAGTAATCTTTGAGCTGTCGATGATGCTACTGAACAGTGTGTGCGTATTAGATTATAGATTGGTTTAATGATATTATTTTTGTTATTATTCTAGCTCTAAAACACTGAGATATTATATTATAATTCAATGAGTCTTTGTTTACCATTCCTACTCTGTGTAATACGAAGTTAATTTTCGAGAGGGAGGAAACGATAGGTGATATTGGATTGCATCAAAAGTATTTTCTTTTCATTCGATATGTCCTTGCTCAATTTTGCGAAGCTTCATTATGGTAGGAAAACCAAAAAATAGCATGTAGACTCTTCGATGAAACAGGTCATATTTCAGCCCTGAGTAATGTGCAATGTGTTTTGGGCTGCTTATTTCTATTAGTCGATACGTGCACGTGGAGAAATGAGTGAATCTCCGGCTTCAGCCTTTTAGATGAGCTAGCATAGTTAGAAATTTTATTTGTGCTGGACCCTCACTTCATTCTCCTGAATCAACCGGAATCTACCGAGTCTTCTAAAAGGCGAAACTTTCTCTCTCTCTCCTACCCCGGCGAACGGAATTGCAATCTTCCCACCCTCTTCCCGCCCCTCTTTCTTTTGTTCATCACATTCCCGAAATCCCTCGCCAACCACCCCCACTTCTTCTTAGCCCTCTCCCATGAAGGAGAGAGAGAGAGAGAGGGAACATAATCAGCGGATAAATGATATACGAAAGAGTGCGCAGCGCGAGGAAAACAAATGGGTGGCCATGAAGTTTCCCGTCTTTTACACCCATAAAATTCCTTCTCGCTTTGAGAGTTTTCCCCGTCTCGCACTTAAAAAATAAACACCGCTCTCTTCACCGGAAGGAGATCGGGAGAGGTTTCATGGTGGGAATAAAGGTGGCGGGGGGAGGGGGAGTGGAGGGAGGAAATTTGGGGAGATGGGGGTGTGAAGACGCGTATGTTCCCTGCCCTTCCCCCCCCCCCCCCTCAATATCTCTCCCCCCTTTCCCTAACCCTTACCATTTTCATATACTACATGTATATATGTATATTGAGATGGAGAAAGAGAAGGGACCAAAATAAGGTGCGCACGCCGAATCGCAGTCGATTACCGCGTCCGCCATTATGGAGTGGATGGTTTTGCTCCTGCTCCGCGAGCTGAGGCTCTACGCCTCACCTTCCCTCCACCTCACCCTCTCCCTACGCCTCACCCTCTCCCTACGCCTCACCTTCCCTCCGCCTCCTCCCCTTCTCGCCGATTCAGTCTTAACCTGATATATCCATTCCGGGCCCTAATGTACGCACCACTTACTCACACCCCACCTGGTTACACCCTCCCGCCACCCAGACGAACCCCCATCGCTCGTAAAAGGCACGCTTCTGCCTCCCCCCGCCCCAATTCAACCCCTTTCGCCCGCCCCCCCAACCCCACATCTGCCCACCATACTCCCCTTTCGAGCGCCGATACCTCAGCCAGCCAATATTCCTGCTCCCGCCTCAATTCCCCTTCCTCCCTTGCTAACTCTTGGCTTCCTCCACCACCTCCCCTTTCTCCACCCAACCCCAACAGTCTGCTCCTCCTTCCTTTTCTCCCTTCCTGAGTGTTATGCCTGCGCCAAGACTATGGGCTCATTCAAGGTGGGTGGAAGGGGAGTGTTGATAGGGGTAATTAACCCTCTACCTTCCATAATTTTTTTGGAAAATCGAAGGAAAATACCAATTGATGGCCTTACTGTGTGCTGATCGGTTATTTTTACAACATTTCATATGGTAAATAAAATTCAAATGGTATTTACTCTCGACCTCTTTTTATATATGGTGAAAATTTCATGATCCAAATGATATTTTTTCTTTTAATTTTGACGACGTTTCGGACCTTTATTGATCCACCTTCAGGCCTATAAACAAATGATACATGATGGTAAATGTTTGACAACTCACAAAATGTTTCATTATGTGATCAAAAAAGAGTTGTCAAACATTTACCATCATGTATCATTTGTTTATAGGCCTGAAGCTGGATCAATAAAGGTCCGAAACGTCGGCAAAAGTTAAAAAAAAAATATCATTTGACCTAAACTCATGACATTTGCACCATAGGTAAATAAAATAAAGCATTTATTTTTCTATTTATAACCATCTCCTAGTCCTGCTGTTAAGACTTACCTCTATCTCTCTCCTGCAATGGTAAGAGAAGTTCTTACCGTCAGTCGGCGTAGTCATGTTTTCTCTCTCATGTATATGATTCCACGTACATATCAGAGAACTATAAAATCACACACCCTGTGTTTATCTGCAGTTTCCGTAAGAGTCTTGGCATGGATTTGAACTCAGGTATCTCGGTCAGTAGCCGTCCTATCTACGCGCCTATCCACTTACATACCAGGCAAAATTAGAACATTTTACTGCAGTTTTCTACTGTATAATATTTTTTATTACTGCCGGTGTCATAATTTCCAAGTAAAACTTAGACGACCGTGATGTGTCTTATATGGCAATGATGTAAAGCATCTAAACTGGTCTTAAAAGTAAACTTTAAAAAATGCAATTATTGAAGTGGAAGACTGCAGAAAAATGGAGTTATTTCGTCATGTATAAGCTCTAACGCATCATTCCTGAAACAATATTGTTACTTGAATATCACACCTTAGATGTTAATGCACTCGTGAATTTACCTTGAAGCTCCTGAAACATTCCTGCACAACTTCTTTGGGCGAAGACGGGAACTTCCCTTGTTTGGGGGACGGGCGAGGCAGAAGGAGGAAAGACGGAGGAAGGAGATGCGGGCAAGAACTAGCAGGGGGGAGCCACGCCGGGCGGAAGATCTTCAAATTTCGAGATGGAGCGAGAAAGAGAGATTGGGAAATATTTGGGGGTGTGGTTCAGCGGGGAGAGATTGTATGGAAGCCGTAGGATGGAGGGTAGGTTATAGGGTGAGGGGGACGGAAAGGGAAGCCGTGATAAGGAGTGGGGTAGGGTGGATTTAGGGGTCAGCTGGGAAAGAGAGAATGTGAAGGATGGATACTGGGGAGATAGAGTGAGGGATACAACCCAAATTTATGGATATACTTAGCTCAAAATTATATGGGAGCAGCAAGATGTTTAATTTTCTCAATTTTGCCTATCCTTAAACCGAATTTAACGCTGTAAAAAAGGAGTTTCTTGTAAATTCGACCATAATTGTACAAAATCCTGCCTAGTACAATCAAAGAAACTACTTGTTTTAATATATACCAACCTTTAATTCATATATAGATAGTAACTGTAAATAATATTGAAACGGTACTGTTGTAAAGGGTTTGTGTATTGCATATATTATGCTTTAAGTCATATTTGTTGTACATTATATATTTTAATGCCTATTTTACAGCCACTACAGTAACAATTTTCTTTACGCTTTAAAAATTCCTTTCCATGTTTTCGTTATGTATGCACTAAGTAAATTTTGGTTCTATGTATGTTCATTTCTACAATTTATAATTTTGAGGTTAGCCTAATTAAAGGCTAATTGCCTTACACACTTCCTTACTTCCTTGAATGGAAATAATAACTGCAATAACATGTATGGAAGAATAAAAAAATATTATATTATTATTTAACTAAGGAGAGGAAAAGCGAAGTGGAGCAGAACCGCGCATTTTGGAGGTGTTTTAAGGAGCCCAGACACCCAAATCCCCCTCGAGACAAGAGAACGCGAGAAGCTTGAGCTAAGGAAGCGATAATTATATCGAGTTGAAGGGCGATTGGCCGGTGGGTGGGTGTGGCGGGTTGATGGTAAAGGGGGGGGGAAGGAGGGGAGAAGGAAATGGTGGCTCCCTATGGGTCTAAATGAGGATTGTGCTGGGTTGGGTGTGCCGGTTGTGTAAACAGAGGGAAATGGGATATTCGGGGCAAAAGGAGGATCGGATCTGACAAGGAAATAAATTTCAAAAAAGCTGAGAGTATATAGACTACGCTAACTCTGTCTGCCTTTTTCTCTCTCTTTCTCTCCCCACGGATAACTCCCTAAACTTCTGCTGGAAATCATTTTTAAACGGCAATTTTCGGTTGAATAAACATCATCCTAGCACAAATATGAAATGAGCTATCTACATACTATCTGATCTCACAGCTCTCATATAAGGAAAAAAGGACGGAGAAGGTAAACTACTGGATAACCCCCTTTAATTACAGAATTCATTAAAGTGGCTAAAAATTCCAGAAATTTAGGACAACGTTGGCGTAAACGAAGAGTTTGATAGGTTTAGAAGGTAATTTGATGTACGCTCTTCATTCATGGAGAAGATGACTGACATATATGGGCAAAAGAGTTCATATTGGCTAATCCGCACGCTTCGAAAGTATGGCCAAATTATTAAATTATTATTTTTACTGACTATTGATAATTAAGGACTTAAACCTGGGTGATGTGGAATACGGGATGTAAATTGCGTGATGGAAAGTAAGCAAGTCAAGGAAACATCAGTTGAAACATGAACATCTCTTTGTTTTTGGATTAATATAAAAAGTGAGTGATAACTGAGAATCAACAGATTAGTCGAAATCTAAAGAAGGCGAATGACTTCTTTTTCAGCAATCAAAAGGCATTCCACCAGCGGCTTCTCCGTTTAAGGCCCTCTCAAGAATGAGGTCTCACCGTGTCATAGCCATTCGATTCGATGAACTAATTCATCTACCTGCTACCCCGCAAGCCGCCTCAATAGGCGTGTGGCGGGGGGTGTTAGGACATCAGCTGATTACATATAAAAAGGAAACGCTCTAATGAAATTACGCCTATCATTCATTAAAGTCCCTTATTGTTCGGGGGAAAAACGAATTCCCATACCTATCCGTTCGGCAATTTATCTCACTTAACTTATCCTTTCTGTCGGACCTAGAAATATAATGGGGTTCTAATATGATGTTCTCCGTGTCGCTCTTAAAGATATCTATTCTCAATTGCTCATGCAATCTAAGCCTATCGCGCAGCCTCCGAGTCTCAAGCGGCTCCCAGCCTAATTCGTTTAACATCTGTGTAACTCTGTCTATACGCCCGTAGCAGTTTTTGACGAATCGCGCAGCTTTCCTTTGTATTTTATTAAGTTCCCGGATTAAGTCTTTCTGCATCGGATCCCATATGCTCGCTGCATATTCAAGGTGTGGCCGGACGAGTGCGAAATAGCACCTCTCTTTTACTTTTTCATCCGAAAATCTTCCCACAATACGCTTGACGAATCCTAGCTTCTTCAGAGCTCTGACAAAAATATTTCTTATATATGTTCCCCACGATAGGTTCGAGGTTATCGTAACTCCTAGATACTTCACTTCATCTGTCACCTTTATGTTAACACCATCCACAGTATATACATGGGGATAGTTGGACGACCTCCGCAAGAAATGTACCGCCGTGCATTTGCTCAGATTAAGTTTGAGTCCCACTCTTGGCTCCACACATGAACGTTGTTTAAATCCGATGATAGAATTTCAAAGTCAAGAGTGATCACTAATTTCACGATAGATGACAGCGTCCTCAGCAAATAAACGTATTTTACTGCTAATTCGAGAGCTAGTTCATCTTGCTGGATTTTGAGGGATTCATAGGCCGTCAGCAATTTCTCTCAACTGAGGGAGGCGTGCTTTATGAAAAATCTCAAAAATGTCAAAATGGGCTAATTCTGAGGATTTTGCGAGTATTAGAAAAAATCACATCTGAATTGAACCAATGGTGTCGGCCCGAGACATTCGGCAACACTGTCGGATGAGAGGAGGAAGAACCGCGGACTAAGCGGCAATAGAATTGAACGAGAGGTTATGAACTGTTTTTATTTAAAATAGTTTTCATTTAAGCCGACGTGTTTTGACGTTTATGTTTAATTAGCAGGTACGCTTGCAAATTATTTGAACGTTATACGTCCGTACTTCATGATGACGAATAATAGCCGGTTATAACGGAAATTGAAAAAAAATATAAATGGATAACACCACTCTTGCTTTATTTTTGGCCAATTTAATGTCTCATTTCGTTTGCTAAAAAAAAATTAAAGTTTTTTTTGCAGTCTCCCTAGGTCTCTAGGAAATATTGGTCCCTGTTCCCATTGTGAGTTTTCTCTTTTAGAGACCGTCGAAATTACAAATGATTTATAAAACTTGTGGGTTGCCTTTCTAGTCAGCCGGAGGAGCTAGAGAGTGGCACATCCCCAAGGTCTGGGTGTCTACAAATGAGACGTCAGAAGCAGACTCTTTTGACGAATTGGAGTATATCGACAGAATCGATTATGAACGGTGTCGCACGACGACGGCATCTCCTCCGCTCTCTTCAAGAACATGACACAGCGGCAGTCTCGAGAAATATCAGGAGTGTGGGGGCTTAGAAATGAGGACATCTAACTTGTCAGCATCCCAATGCATTCGGTGCCGTAGCAACAAAAGAGATGGACAAATTACCGTTATATTCATATGAGGTAAGTTACGATAATTTTCGAAAATTACCGTAATTTTCCAGTATTTTTTAGTTTTAAGCATTTTAAAGCAAATATATGATTAAATAAGTAAGCTAATAGCAATAGGAAGGGAATAACGATGTTTAAAACATACCTAATACAACATTAATCTATTAGAAATTTTTCAAATTGTAAAAAGAACTACGGCAGCAACACGCATTCTGGCTTTCTTTTGTCAAAGTATGAGAAATTTTCAAGAATAATATTCTAATACATTATTCTGTAATGTTATAATTTAAGTAAAATATTCCAAAAATGAGTTGTACATGCCTCAATTAATAATTGAACACGTAGGAAATATGAACTTGGCTTGAAAGAAATTATTGGGAATTTATCTGTATGGAAAATTACGTTAATTTTCAAGGGGTGCGGTAAATTACGAAAAATACCGCTGTAATTTACGAAAATTAACGAGGTTATTTTCGGAGTGGCCCATTTCTAAGCAACAATACCATGAGTATTCTTCGGTGAACGCAATAGTTTGTATTTTAGCTTACGATCCATTATCAGCGTAGGTATCATTTTTTGAGTAATTCAAGGGAGCAAGTTATCTTAGGATAAATGCAAACCATAAAGTAGCTATTAGCCACGTTCGTCATTTTTTCCTTGTGCGTTCACGTATTTCGATGCTCCACCGTGAATCATTCCTTTTTCATTTACCAAATGTGCCGAAAAATGGAAATGAAAAAGTACTACAAAGAAATATGAGAATCAAGTTTGAATGTGGAAGAGATAGTAGACAGTTTTAGAGAAAATAACACAAACAAAGGAATACTGATAATTATGTGAATTGATACGCCCAGTTTAATCTATTTCGGCGAAAGAAATGGCTAGTCAAGCATATTAAGGAGGTTCCGCCGCGAATGTGTTTGTCAAAACAAATACTAAATTCCACATTTTTTATATTTTGTCCAAAAAATCCTGCTTTCACTGATTAAATGCGATACCTACCGAAATCCAAAAGAAAAGTAGAAAAAATGCAGATTATTCCACGAATGTACATATATGTATTTTAAATACAGATGTATACAAACGTATTTTTATGAAGTTTATTTTATTTTTTTTTATTCAAATATTTTTTATATATGTAAAATATACAAATGTATTTTAAATGAGCACTTTTTTCCAACCATATTACCACATTTTGACTTCATTTACGGCAGTAATTCCCTAACAACTATTAAAAATAAGGTGGTAAGATCCCTATATTTTATTTTTATTCAATTTCTCTGGAATATTTCCTTCATATAAATTGTTTTCCACGAAAATGGCATTTGTATTCAATGGAAAAATACTATTTTTCCCCGTGTTTCTCTCATTCCTCCATTGAACACCATGTAATTTCATGTTCAATTATAGAATAATATAGCGTGGAAAGGTATTATTTTGTTGTTCATATCAGATAGAGGACAAGTTATTTTTACAAGTAGACAGAATATGAATAAAATGACATTATGTCATTTTACGGTGGAACCACCTTAACGTGTTGTCATTCCATATTTATTTTTCAAATTATGTCATTTCTCTTATACGACTTCATTGTATAGTAGACTAGTGCCAGCAACATGGCCATCCTTTTATTTAAAAATTTCTTGTTATGCAATTAGACTTTAAGTTCCATACGTTTAGTGGCCGTCGACAACGAACAGGAAACTGCATTCACTCCATCCCTCTCCTCAATTTCCTCCATTTCCCACTTCGCTGTCCTGCTTCCCACCCGACCCTCCCAACCCAACCAACCAACCCTTCTTCCAGCCCTCTCCTCCCAAGCCTTCTCTCTCTCTCAAAACGAGGTCCCGAAAACACATTTCCCTAATGCCGCTGCTTACCTTACGAATTGCCTCTCACGCCTCGCTTTTGTCTTTTTTTTCATCTCCGCTCCCTTCCCCCCTCCCCCAATCTCTCTGGGTGATGTCCGCGTCCACCTTCCACCACCTCTCCCCCCCCCCTCCCCGTCCTTCTCCCCCCACTCTTCTGATGCGGGGGTAGTGTGGAAGGGTACGATGGAATGATTCCCCAAGCCACTTCCCCCTCCTACCCTCCCCGACACCCCCTCTTCATACTAAAGCACTCCATCACAACAGGCACGCACTCATATCCCCTCCAACCCCCTCCCCTCCACCCCCCTACATCTCCTCCTTCACCCCCCACCCCTTCTTACGTCATCTCCACCAAATATCCGACCCCGAGTACATACATGTATTCACGCGAGCCGCTTCTAATGCCTGTTGCTCACGGTAAAATTTACGGTAAGACGTTTTATAAAATCGACTAGTTTTATACAAATGAGCTTGCTAACGATAAAACCGTTTTATAAAACCTAGTTTTATAAAACTTAGTTTTATAAAACGTTTTACGGAATAGGACAGGTTCTATTTCCATAATACCGTTTTATGCAACAACCAATGAGACGTTCCGCTCATCGCGTTGATAATAATCTCGTATCCATGGGAAGACAAACAAGGAAAACGTAAACAAACATGACTGGAAGTTTATGGAACGTGGAGGCAATATCCTTCTTGAGAGAAGAATGCGTTAGAGCCTTAGCACCGTTGAGTGTAATCAGAATATAAGTAAATAAACAATACATATAGTTTTTAACCTAACAGTCATTCAAAAGAGAGTGGATTTATCACTTCACGTGTTCGAAAAGCGTCTCATAGGTGGCAGGACATTGCGGTTTTATGAACAGTTTTACCGTGAGCAAGCATACGTACGTTGTACGTACGATTCATAAATTTCAAAAAAAAATTTCATAAAACTCTTTTATGGAAAATTTAACCGTGAGCAACAAACATAAGAGAATAAAACTTTACTAAACTTTTAAGTATCACGTAGATAAGATAATTGGACAATCCTTTGAGACAAGATTGGGATTAACTCCGATACTAGTAAATAAAGCAACACCACTAAGCGCTAAAAAAAATAATATTTGACCCTTGAATACGATCGAAATTAATCTGTCAGGGCTGGTCTATTAAACGAAAGCCTAATACAAAGATTAGAAGTGACACAAAGAAAAATAATATGGTACATATTTCCAATTCCCTACTCGTTCGACAGTGAAACACTGCACCAAAAAAACAGACATCGCAACATTAAAATCAATAATTAAAAATCAGGTCGAAAATTAATTCCAGAAATTAAAAGGAAGTATATTAGACAAGGTGAAAGAGCTCTAAAATGAAATGATAAGTATAAGAGGTCTGAAAGGGCACGTACCATGTAAAAGGCAATGGAAGCCTTAAGGTAGTTTGAACGAAAAATCACTTCACCTAGAATTTGATGTATTTGGCCTCATTTTAAAGAAAAAACTCATCTTTCCAGTGGTATCAAATATCAACCCCTTGCTGAACTCCTTTGAGAGCTATTTCCCTGAGAATACAAGCTGTATTACTTGGGATAGATTATGGCTGTGCGGTCCAGAGGGAGAATAATTAAAAAATTAGGAATTTATAACACCTAGATTTCATCAAAAAACTAACAGTGTGTAGATTGCATGTTTTCTCAACTATTTATATTAAATAATTTATTATTCACCACAGTAATTTTTACAGAATCGCAAAAAAACCTACTGTTTTGAAGGGTTTTCAGCCGTACGGCGGGAAAAAATGAGTCAAGTTAGAGACTTATGTAGTTTTATTTATTTAATTACTGATAATTTTGGTCATATGTAACTATATCTTTGCGCCATTAATACTTAATATGGTCTTCATTATGACTAGGGAACTATCTCGCTCAAACCACCTTAAGTATTAGGGAATAAACGTGGAGCACAGAGCAAAAGCTAAACAAAGAGCAATCTCTGAATAAAGAGCTGCCTGGCGACAGCATGGACCACTTCACAATAAATTAGGCTCTGCGCACGATCTTAGTTTACCATGGCGTCTGATGAATTATTGCGCCGGCTGAGTTCGCGGGCAGCGGCCTGCCACGATGGATATACAACGGCCCACTCTCCATCACCGGAGTTGACTCAAATTCGGATGATGGTGATCCTTTTTCGTGCGAGTGATGTTTCCCCAGTCTGCAAATGGCAGACAGTAAGTGCGAAATAACTTAGCTGTCGAAAGATGGGAAGTTAAAAGTACCACTCCGACATTGTAAGCGTCTGACTTTCTCAAAAAGCAAAGTTGTCTGGTAGTAATTATTCGCTCTAATCATATCGGATTTATCTTTGGTTATTCACGCCCTATCTTAATTTATTTCTGCTGCTAGAAGGTGGTAATGCATGCACTTGGAAAGTCAGGAAAATTGATGGACGACTGTCTAAATGTATATCTGCTTACAGTACTCTTATTTCGTTTGGCTCCCTTCGCCCATTTTCGACCATCAAATCGCGATGGTAAAAATATTCTTCAATTAATGAATTCATATGGTTGCAGAACTTATGGAAATCATTAATATTTTTCAGTGAGGTCTAACAGGTCTGAAGACATTCTTCTTGAAATAATGAGGAATTGCATATTCACGATGAACTCTCGAACTTTTACGAGTATTTGTTTCCATTTACTACTTTATCTTATCTAATTTTTGAGTTATTTATTAATAGTTTGCATTATTATAGAGTTTATTTACTTATATAGAAAATTATACAGAATTTTACCAGGTGAAAATTTGCTCTCAATTGATAAATGAGGAATCTGAATGCCTTATTTTTATTGGCTAGTTGCAGAACTAGAAGTTCTTTTTTACTAGTATCAGGAGTTTTTAATTATAGAAACTTGCTTCGTACTCATGGACAAATGCAGAAGGATTTAGAGCTCTAGTAAGCATGTGCATTTTCATTCAAGGTGTAACATTTTGAAATTATTTCCTTCCTTGGAGCAAGAGCCGGAAAAAGTGGCGCGTAGTTCACAACGCTGGACCAGATGGTGATACTGCCATGAGGTGAAACGCGTTGGCAATTATCCCTTTTCTGCACGTGAAACAATACAAAAAAACTGCCTTTTGATCTTTGACCATAGCCATTGACTTCCAAAAATATATATCCCTCTTCAAAGCTAATATTGTCTAAACTTCTACTTATCTGCGTGTGAAACAAATTGCGAGAAAGAGTAGACAAAGTGTGTCGCTCTTTTGAGTCCATTTTGTTGTTTATTGTTTTCACTCTCCAACATCAAATGAGTGATCATACGGGCACTCGGGGAATGTAAATGGTTCTGGTGTTGGATGTGTATTTAAGGTGAGGAGGGGTGGGGACGGGAACACAAAGGATCATCTTCGTCCCCCCCCCATTTCCTGCTCCACCTATTCTGGATGGGGGCCTTGGAGTGGAAGGTCTTTGGCGAGTCCCGGAGAGAGTGGGGATGTGACGCCGTTCATTCAAAATATAAACTCATGTGGGTTGAAAAACTCCCTATTTATAGCACATTTATTTGGCCAAGCGAATTCCTTGACTACACGCATGAATGACCACTAGACAAAAAATCTTCCAACGAAAGGATCTACATATATAAAAACAGTCTTTGTAGACCACTTTTGACGCCAGAACAACAAACGATTTCTGTGTGCTGGAAAGAATTTTTTAAATTATTATTTCGGACTTTTATGTACTACAATATTCATGAAGAATCTAAGTTTTTCCCGGTGAATTATTTGAATGAATTCCTCTCGGGTTTCCAACCGGGTTAAGGTCTGCATGACGTACACCTGCGTACATCATGCAGACCTTAACAATTCATACAATATTCATGTCTTCGAAAGACATTGCAATGGTGGGCAGATGAACTCCATTTAGCGGTAAGAGCAATTCTTTTATCATTCTATTATTGTTGATTTCAAAATTATCATCAATCTCGAACAAACATTCACAGTACATGGTATAATAATTGTGTTTCATACAAGTATAAAAATATAGACTTGAATGAAAGAAAAAAAAATTGAATTAAGAAAAAAAGAAATGATAACACATTAGAAGTCCTCCTGAGCATAATGCTCGTCAGAAGGTGCATACTTACTAAGCATACTCCTTTTGGACCCGATACACATATTATTCTAATGACCATTTTGGACACGAAATACCAAAGAGGAAACAGACAAATAGGTTTTAAACTTTTATTTATGTGTTATTGAGAGGCTAATTAAACTTTTCTAAAACGAATTTCGCACGCTCCCCCTGGCGCTAGGCGCAGACCAAAAAGCAGTCAGGAGAACAGTGCGCAGTGCAACCGGAAACTGGGAGAGTGATACGTAAATGAACATGCAAACATGCAGAACAATGCTATAGACACATCTTGTGGTTAATATTACTACATACTGTTAATTTATGAATGCTGCGAGATGCTACTTCATGTAGTGAACAAAATAAAATAATGCTGAACAAATCGACCGGTGTGAAGTGTTAATAATGATGTTGTGTTATTAAGCACAAGTGAAAATTCTCCTCTACCTATTGAGGATGGGAGTTTCATATGATTGATCTATCGCAACTATTATGATCCCTTATTATAGGTGGGAAAAATGACATTTTACATCTATCGGTTCTGCAGTCAATTTCCTTTATTTTATTCCCATGATCGCTTCTACCTACTTCAATAAAACTAGGTATATTTTTCGGCAGAAGGCAGAAGGCAGGGCAACGGAACATCCCGGAATGCCAGCAAAACTTTCATCACTCTTAAGACCTGACACACTAGAAATATTTGTAAAATATTGCATCATATGAATCACCAATGAATGAATGAATCAAGACGTTTTCACTCTTTGCGTTTCAATTTCATGCTCCATGTGAAAAGAATTTCCCCAAAACCAATGCAGAATGCTGCTATGGTAATAAAATGAAGTTAAAGACTTTTATCTCTTTACTAAATCAGTTTTGGAGACAGAATCTGAATACGCTTATATAATAAAATATTTTATGCACACGGCATAATTTAATATAAAGCACTGTTTCGAGAACTACACACATGGTCATAAAAATTCAAAGCAACGTCTCTCTCTCTCCAGGAAGATGCTATATTTCCTCGCCATGAATCCTTTCAATCCCGATGAGGAGGATAAAATACGCCTCCTGAGAAAACTCCATCTCTCCCCCACCCCATCCTCCAAACCCTCTTCTTGGGACATCATTCCGTCATCTCTATGGTATCGTACTTTGAGGAACAAAAGTATATTTTATCGTGGAGGTCGTTTCGTACAGTCATTCGGTCTGACCTTTGTACGATTGTCCGGTGGGAGGAGTGGGCAGTGGACGTGGAGTGGTGGGGGGGTTTATTTTGGAGGACAATGGAAGGGGAGGAGGGGAAGGTGCCACCCATCCTTTCCCCCATCTCCCTTCACCCCCCTCCCCGTACGTACACCACTAGGGCCCCTTCACTAGGGCCCCGCGATGGTCGGGGACGGCCAATGAGCCTTCAATCTATTCTCGATCCACCGCGACCTTCACCGCACTACCCACCCGTCCTCATCCCCGAGACGATCGTATAATAAAGAAGAAGAAGATGAGGCTATCTTATCTTCCTCGTGATTCTCGTCGAGTTATTTCCTCTTCTAATTCAGTCTTTGGCCCATAAATGCCTCGGAGCCAGAGAAGGGAACAGCCCCATCCTTCCCCCATCGGGCTCTAACGGAGCGGAATCCTTTCCTTAGCGTGGGAGAGTGAGATTTGCAGCAGAATTGAGCTTACAAATCGCTCCGAATAAACGTCCGTCTGATGACTTCAGTGTCGGGTGGCGAGTACCGGGCAGCGCACCATTGGACGAAGCACTGGCGTGCAGTCGTGTCCCCCGGGTTGTTACTTTGTAACCACACCTTTTTAATGAATATTTGCGGGAAGGCGGGAGACTCAGAGTAATCATTTCGTCATCAACGAAAGATGTGATCGTTATGGAAATGATTATTATTGTCTATGTTGAGATAACCACCTTTGTTATTTCCACAAAGCTATATTCCGCTGGAACGACGTGCTTTTCACCACACTGTGGATTACTCATGTGCGGAATAAAGTTTTGTGGAAATAACAAAGGTGGTTTTCTCAACATGGATATCCATAATTTCCACGAGGTCAGGCCTGATATCATCAGGATCATTATTGTGGTATTGTCCATTGGATGAAAGTGGAAGGCGTTCGAATCCCACAATGTTTGACGATCTGTTCCACTTTACCCTTTGAGTACTTACAATATATTTCCATTGGAAATAGAAAAGACTTTGTTGTACAAAGCAAAAATGTATAGAATATCAGTCTCTGAGAAGATTTAAGGTGCTTTTGAGCGAGATAGTTCCCAAGTCATAATGGAGACCATATTCTAATTTTATTGTTTGATTTCAGCGTCTGTAATAAGTATGAAATAAATATTTTAATGCTAATGGCGCAAAAATACAGTTATATATATGATAAAAATTCTCAGTCATTAAATAAATATATCACCTTAAGTCTCTAACTTGACTCATTATTTCCCACCGTACGGCTAAAAAGTCTTCAAAACAGCAGGTTTTTTTGCGATTCTGTAAAAATTAATGCGGTGAGTAATAAATTAATTTTTATAAATAGTTTAGAAAACATGCAATCTACACACCGTTAGTTTTTTGACGATATTTAGGCGCTAGAAGTTCCTAATTTTTTTTAATATTCTCCCTCTGGAGCGCATATCCGTAATCTATCCCATGTAAAACCGCTTATATTTTTACGCAAATTGCTCGAAAAGTAGTTTGGCAAGGGTTTCATATTTTGTAATCATTGGAAAGATGAGAGTTTTATCTTTGAAATGAAGTCAAATTCATCAAATTCTAGGTGAAGTGTGTTTTCGCTCAACTACCTTAACAGGGTCATGTTAGAAGGTCATCGAAATAATTTCGCCCTTAACTTATTTCAATCAGTTTTGTAGATTATTATTAACTTATTTCAATCACTAAGTAGGTCGTTACTGTGACAAGCAAAAATATTAACATTGCAAATTACTTTTGCAAATTCTGCTAAAATATATCTTGCTAAAAGTATTTTTTCGGTATTCAGTCGATGCAAAATACATCAATTGATGCATTGTTGAATATCGCGCGTGTTGCACCATTTTTGAGAAGCCCAAGTAAGCATGGAGCATTGCAGCCTCCTTCCTCAAGTAGAATTTCGAGTAGGTGGAGGAACGGTTACTTGCGACGAGAGTTATTCATCCTAGCCGAATCAATAGGCTCAAACCAATTTTTTTCTACGTTTTGTGACCAACTCCTCAGCCCGGACTTCCCCTCTGACACCCTTCCCTTCCCCATTTATCCTCGACGCTCAACTCCTTCCGTACAAACTCTACTATTTCCACCGCAAACCCTTGCGCCCCTAATTTATTCCTTCGTGAGAGTGAGTCCTTAAGCTTACTCCCTTCCCTGCTTTTCCAGCACGCTCATGGAAAACAAGGTTGCGTTCCTCGCTTGGATATGATGTATCACCATGGAAATTACTTTGAATGAAATCGCCCGAAAAGTTAAAAACTTCAACTCTTTAAGATGGTTTGAGCGAGATAGTTCCCTAGTCATAATGGAGACCATATTAAAATTTTATTTTTTTATTTCATCGTCTGTAAGAAGTATGAAATAAATATTGCAATATTAATGGCGCAAAGATATAGTTATACATGACCAAAATTATCAGCAATTAATTAAATAAAGCTGCATAAGTCTCTAACTTGACTCATTTTATCCCGCCGTACGGCTGAAAACTCTTCAAAAAAGCAGGGTTTTTTGCGATTATGTAAAAATTACAGTGGCGAGTAATAGATTATTTTTTTATAAATAGTTGAGAAAAAATGCAATCTACACACAGTTAGTTTGTTGACTAAATCTAGGTGCTAGAAGTTCCTAATTTGTTTAATATTCTCCCTCTGGAACGCACAGCCATAATGTATCCCATGTATAACAGCTTTTACTTTCAGGGAAATCGCTCGATAATAAGTTTGGCAATGAGTTGATATTATGACATCATTGGAAAGGCGAGAGTTTTTTCTTTAAATGAGGCCAAATTTATCAAATTCTGGTGAAGTGATTTTTCGTTCAAACTATCTTAAGTCATTTCAATGTAAGATTTCCACCCCTTCACACCTGAAGCAATACCACATCGAAATAATTCATGATATGAGTCGATTTAACAACATTCGGTGGAACCATTTCTCACGGTATGATTTCTCTTTTCCACCGAGAAAACGTCCCCTCTTGTCTCTCTTCTCTGAGGCCATACTCAACATGGGCGAGCATTCTACGAGTGTAAAGGCCGTTTTACACGGTACATTTGTTTATACAAACTCTTCCGTGAACTCTTGCATGGGGCAAAATGTATCGTGTAAAGCGGCAAATTGTATGAACGCTTGTGCGAATGTTTCAATGCCTGCACGGGAAATAGAACCTGTTCTAATTTCATTGAGACAAACGTACAATCTCACGTACATTCGTTTGTACAAAATCTTTCATCGTGTAAAACGGCCTTAATAAAATTAATACTACTCCAGTTTTATGTCCTTCGAGAGCTGCGATTATTTCGCAATTACTAACAGAGACAACCTCACTCTTGATGAAATAGACGATCAACCATTCAATCGAGTTTTAAGTACAGGGCGAGGCAACATAACTTCCTTTTTTCAAAACGTAATTAACCCCATTTTATGAATCAGAATTTTTTATATTTTTTTTATAACGTAGGTACATATTTAAAGTTTTGTTTTACACAGTTTTGAAAATCAAATCAGGTTAAATGACGCCCCTCGTTGTCTATACACTGAGTAAGCCGATTTCTGGCGTTTGTCATGGCCCTTACCAGCATAGCAGCGGATATGTTGGCAATTTCTGACCGGATGTTGGCCTTCAGGTGTTGTAGGGTCCTGGGATGGTTGACATAAACGCGGGATTTCAAGAAACCCCCGGAAAAAGAAAAAGGCCAAAATACGAGCAGAAATTGTCAACATATCCGCTGCTATGCTGGTATAAGGGTCATGACAAACGTCTGAAATCGGCTTACTCAATCGGCTTACGAGGGGCGTCATCTACCTGATTTGATTTTCAAAACTGTGTAAAACAAAACTTTAAATATACGTATTAATAAAAAATAAAAAAACTCTGATTCATAAAATGGGTTTCATTGCGTTTTGAAAAAAGAAAGTCCTGTGGCCGCACCCTGTATAATAAAATGCAAAGGATGGCCACGCGTTTTCTAAGAAAAAAGACGCTCACGACAGAAGATAAAGTATGTATTTCACGCTAATGAGTGTAAAGGTATTGAAGCAAATGTAGACTAAAAAATCATATGCGATACCATTTACAAAATAACAACATCGCTCCAAGTCAAGCAAAAGCGACAAATGACCTAAGCTTAGACTGTCTATCATGTTATGAAGTAAAATATTAATTTTCAGCCGAAACAAGAGCATAGCCCGACTCTAGGATTATCATCATCATTCATCCGTCTGAAGATTGTTTCGCTGCAGCTTGCCACTGTATCCCTTTAAGTCAATGTCATTATTTTCTCATAATTACTTATTCAAAATCGAATATATTTGTATAATGTATACGATGTAAAAACAAATATATGAAACTTCTGTGTTGAAAAAAAATTCCTCTTAATTTTCTGGTTCATTCTTTAAGGGTAGCAAGACTTGGGGGTAATCACTTGTGTTACATATGATGTCAGGAAGTATAAAAGAGACGCGGGTACAAACGCACTGCTCCCTGCCAGAAGTCCGAGCTAGAGTCATTCTCAACCTTTTTCCCGCTCTAATCCACGCCTGACTCACCCTCATTGTCTTAATTGGCGAGTGCAAACAAGTTTTGATTTTCCCATATTTGACGTCAAGGAGTCACCGAATTTAATGGGTACTTGAACACTTTTTATCGGACTTTGGTAAAAAAATAAGTAGGAAACTCGATAAATGAGTTTTAACGAAAACAAAAAATTTTATTAATTTTTTACAGAGTATCGCGGCGGAGTTTAGCGGCGTAATCTTCAGGTACCTGAAAACTAGTTGTACCTGCAGCTGCGTCAAAACTAGTTGTACCTGAAAATAAATTGGTGGAATATAGCAAAGTTTTCCTTTAATTTACAATAAAATGAACTTCCACAAGTTTGAGCCTGAGACGATGGAGATAATTACAGAGTATGAGAAATTATATTCTCGTGTATTGATGACGACGAACACTACCAGGAAGTTCTCAAATTTTCATCACAAAACCATTAATATGAATGATGTTAATGTTTTTTGTGCTTTTAAAATTTTATTTAACTGAGATTTAAATTTTTAAACGCTAATTACTTACAAGTGGTGACCATCCAAGGAAACATTTTGCGTCACATTTCCGCATAATTCTTATGCGGGCCGGGTGAAATCATCTTGCGAGGGCCAGATGTGGCCCACGGGACGTACTTTTTGGAGGCCCCTTGCTTACGTCAACTTTCAACGGCATTGCCGCGCATATTGATATCCCCTGTCAGACGCCCTTTGCGATGGCTCACGGGAAAATATTTAGATTATCGCTAGCCCTGGTATTCTTTGGAAAAGCGCCCCCCTCCTGTCCGAATCCGACCGAATGAGCAGGTTTTTTATTTAACCCCCCACCCCCTCTCATCCTCAGGAATTCCACTCGAATGTTTCCTCTGGATCTACCCCAACTCCTTCCATTCCTCCCCCCCTCCAACTTCCCCTCCCCCCACCCTCTGGTAGAAAGCGCTCTCACAAAAGACTTCCCCCGATACCCCCCCACCCACCCTCCCATCCGCTTAGCGCACCCGAGTTGCTATTCGCGGATGTACGGACGGCCGAGGAATGCGTGCGAAAATATCCTAGGGTCAGCCTGAGGCGCGGCCTCCATACAACTCGCCATTTCCTATGGCCTGGCGGTGGCCTTTCCCGATTCGTGAATGGCAGGAACGCCAAACACGCCGGGCGCGATTGTTGGCACGGGACTAATCTCCACTGAATCGCACGTCTGCGATAGATTTTCCACGTATTTTGCAGCCAAAAAGCGAAGTTGAAGTTTTCGTATTGCCATTTGGCATAAAAACAACAATGATTCAATACGTATTCCCATTTTTACCATTGTCGAAAAAATCTGCTATTTGAACCTTCCTGCGATCTCTGAAATGTCCATTTCTCCTTTACTGTTCCCGCTAAAAATGCGATTTTTTACGCTCTTCCAACTCACAGAAATGCATTTCTCACTTCTGAAATTGGCCAATTCGGGGCCGTCAACCGTCCCATGCTCGGCACCCCTGGCCCGCAAGTTTGTTGGGGGGGGGGAGTTGGTCGGTTTCTCGAAAGAAACCTGAGGAATGTTTTTAGGCGTGACGAATTAGGCAAATGCGCAAAATGGCATACGCAACAAACGCACAAAATATGCCTTTGCTGCATATTTTGCATAAAGGCAAAAATGTGCCTTTACTGAAAAAGTAAGGGCATATTTTAGAAGGGAAATTAGTCACTGCCCCTCTACCGGTTGTTCAAAAAACCTCCAAATATGGCGTCGAAATCTCACTAAAAAAATCGCGAAATTCTTCATTTTCAAGCACTAATATCTGTAAAACCACTCGTCGCACGGATATGATTTTTATATTTTATCATCATTTCGAAAAAGTAATCAATCTCCACTTATCCACTCGGAGTGAGGAACATAAAACATCGTCTCTTTCAGACGCGTTGACATTGAAATAATTGAGCGAATCACAACAGCACGCCACCAATTCCCATTGACTGACTTTAAAAAAAACGTAAATATTAGCGGAGTATGAGAGTGTCTAAACAGGAGACGGAACGACAGCCACTTTGGCCCGTTGTCAATAAAAAAGGAGGAAACATTTGTTTTTAGGGAGTGATGAAGAGTGATGAAGAGTGATGAAGCGTCTTCTCGCTCCTTAAATCTTCGCTCATCCGTCGGCTTGGATTTCGTTTAACCCTTCGTTAGCCACCGAAAAGGAGCCATCGCCTTGTCTTCGCTCAAATCTTTCACTCATCTCTTTAATTTTTTTGCCTTCGTCCGGAGATCTGAAGACCACTTGCGCCTTCAGAGGAATAACTGTTCTTTCACCGTAGACCGGAAAATGACGCGCGTGACATATTTAACCTCTCTCTTTTTCTCTCTCGAGAAGATCAGTGGCAGTCGAGCGAAAATCGGAAGCTTCACGCGTGCGTGGCAGCATCCCTTTTTTTGCGTCTCCCTCTCTGTTACTCGGAGGAAGAAAGCTCTAAATCTTCGCCATCGCCATACTTTTTGCAACACTCCTATTCCCTTTCATTCCCCTTTCTACCACCCCCCTTTTCTCTGTTTCTGACTGAAAGAAAGACGTACCTATGCTGCAAATGGGTGTATTTATTTTTAAATGATAAAATGTAAAGATTCCATTGTATTTATATGATCAATATGTATATAATAAGGACAAAAAAAAAGCGAATGACTAGAAATAATTTGAACTTTATAATAGCATGCCATAGAACAACCTCATACAATAAATCATTTTATGTAACATCGTGTAAATTGTGGAATTCTCTTCCTCAGAATATAAAGACGTTGATATCTGTGTATGCATTCAAGAAAGCTCTGAAAGAGTATTTATGTTCTAAATAGTAGTATACAAAATGTAACATTTACTTATTTCTTTGTTTTATATCTTGTAAATTATGTAATATTAGTGGCTGTTTATGCAAAGCATTGTAACTGTTATGCCTTTAATCTTTTTATGTATTCTTTCCAGAGACAATACCTACCTCTTATATGTCTCCTGCATGTCATGATGTAGCTATTACTTTAAGTTGTTTGTAAATCTTTTCAGCAGCTTAAAATATAAATAAATGTGAATGCCATGTGCTTGTGCTCCATGGGATTATATATTCCCAGAGTAAATAAACTTTATCTTATCTTATCTTTTCCTCCCCCTTCCCCCCCACCCCCACCCTCCGTCCATCTCCACGTCATCCCTCAAACAATTACCCTCCTAGCTTTCCACATTCACTCCAAAAACCTTCTCATCCTCCCCGCTCCTGAACCACAATCCCGGTAAGATACGTTTAAAGGCCGTTGTGATAATCTCGTTAGTGTTACTGGCCTTTTGCAGCAACTGAGATGGGAAACGCTTTCAGACCGTCGATTAAAATTTAGACTCCATCTATTATGTAAGTTCCAAACCGGTCTATTCTCAGACGTCGTTGATAATATTTTACGAAATCCGACATACTACAATAGGTCAGATAATGAGAATTAAAATTAGGGAACTAGACTACAGAACGGACAGATTTTAAATGTCATTTTCCCGCGAACGATAAGGGACCATAACAGCTGCCAATGAGACTTTTATCTAGGTTTGTCGATAGGTAGTGTAGCTCTTAGTAGTAGTAGTACTCCCTATTACTTGAATCCTTATCTGTTACCTAGTAAAAGCAGCACGCCGAGCACATTACATTGGTCTTGAGTCTCTGTCCATTTGTGTTGTTGCAAAATACATATAAATTAACGGTCCCTCTCCATTGTGATAATTTCTGTAGTGTTGTAGTGCATGCTAGTGAGACTTCGCCTCGTGACAAGCATTAGGGGTTTATGCTAATGCATAATTAGTCGTAATTAAACTAACTTTAGGGTATAGTGTAATGCATGTGACTAATCACCCCCTGCCACACACCTCTGAGGTGGCTTGCAGGGTATTTTGTAAATGTAGATGAATCCCGTGATCCCCCTTGAATCCTTTCGCTCAATAAAAGACATACCATGCGAGTTGTCCCCTTCAGCATCGCACTTTGCGATTAAATTAGCGCGAGTAGCTAAAGCCATGCCGGAGCAATTAGTGACCGAGGCACGGCCCATTACTCAGATTAATTGGTAGTGAGGTATATGCGCTTGTCTAGATTATACGAGCATTCCCTTTCCCTATGAAATCCCTTGCGCTAACTCGAGTGGTGGAGGATCACTTTCTTTTGACTCTTCGGTCCCTAAATGGGTCCAGCGAGTAGATTAATTCTGCCATTCCAAATGTCGTTCATCCAACATTGTTTTCAAACTCGAGTAAGCTTGTAAATACTGAAAACCGTGAACCGTTAGTGACTATTTTCCCACATCCTCCTCATATCTAACCCATCGCCCGTCATTCAGTCATACCCTCCTGTCCATGGCCATGATAAATGTATATGTACAATCGCAATCGTTATTTTTTTTGAGCGTCCGCTCTCTTGTAAATCGAGAGGATATTGTAAGGACGTTCGGTGGTTTCGCTCAACTTAAGGGAATTGGACGAAACTTACTGTAAGCATTACTTATGTTTTCCTAAAGCTACCTGATATTTTTCAAAATTATTTACCGCCGATTTCTTAGGATATTTGATGTGGAAGTGGGCATAAAATTACATGGGTTCTTATGGGAACGGTAGGTGCGACTAGCTTTATTCATCGAAAAAAACTTTTTCTAGTTAAGAATAAGTGAAACAAAAATAATTTAAATCATCAATAAAATAATGTATGAAAATCATTTAACATACTTTATTTTTATTATTTTTGTTTTTCTTATTCTTATATAGAAAAAGGTTCTTCTTGATGAATTAAGCTACTCGTACCTTGTGTTCCCATAAGAACCCATGTAATTTTTTGTCCAGTTCTCGATCAAATATCTTACGTAATCTGCGGTAGATAATTCTGGAAAAAATCAGGTAGATTTAAGACAACATCATTAATGCCTCCAGCAAGTTTCGTCGAATTCTCTTAAGTTGAGTGAAGCCACCGAACCTCTTTGCATTCCCTATTTCAGCAGGAAACAACGGGCAGAGATTGGAATTCTGAATTGCTTCTAAAGGTGGGGCATAAAAGAAGGAATGGATTTGAAAAAAGATTTAATACTTTTCCGGCGAATGCTTATCGTAAACAAATTCTTCTCGGGATTTCCTCTGGGTTTAATTGGTGAAAAGTACCGAAGTTTCGATGAACGACTCGTCCATCATCTTCAGGGTAAATGTCGTTCAATTCAAGTACGGCAAGATTATAATCTCGGTGCAACAATCAATGTCATTTTAAAAGATAATTCGGAATAATAGAACGAATACTCCTTTCCGCTGTCGCAATTTTCAAATTTCAACCAATCAGGAATCACCTGATTGTTGGACCCAGGCTACAAGCTTACCGTACTTTAGTTCCACGACTTTCACCCTGAAGACGATGGGTGGGTCGTCCGTCGAAAAGTCGGTACTTTTTTTTCAATTTTACCCGATGGAAATTCAGAGAGGAATGTGCTTATTTTCCACTGCGAATATTTCTTATTTTGAAATGACCTTCTGCAGCGAGTAGAATTTCCAATTACTAGGCGTCGTATTTATCCAAAAATTATCGCGTTGAAGCAAAATAAACGCCACAAAACTAGTTTCAATGCCACAAAAACCCTGATTACTTCAGCTAGATATGTGGGTAGGTTAAAAGTCTCTGCGTATTTTCAAAAGCGAAATTATCCTGGTCCAGTTAATTTCATTCCTCTTTTATAAATTTTCTCGCACCACAAAATCGGTCTTATTCTGAAAGTAATCATGGCTGGTGTTAGTTGACCGTGGGCGTAGGAAGGTGTCTTCTAAAAATGTTACTCATTCTCTTGGTACTTCTCAAAGTAAAGTTCAAATAGTGCTTAATTAGCGTCAACTTCATTGGACTTTTTGAAGGTTAATATTAAATATCTTACATATTATTATTTGAATATTAAACTAATTAATGATTCAACTTATAAGAAGCTCAATTTAATTTTCTTTCCTATATTTTCATTATGAAATAATTATGAATTCGGTGATTTGTGAGATTTGAGCAGAATAATATGTATGTCAGCACAAGCATTAAATTTTTAAGCATTTAGTTAATTTCGGTTATCACAATTCAACTGACAAAATGGCCTCACAGATTGAGAGTGGGGAATTAAATAAGATAAGATAACTCACACCGGATTCGTGGATTGTGATCACATACACAACTTTGCGTTGGCCTCTTGGTATAAAAAATAATCCGCCTTGAAATGAGGTAATTTTGCTGAGCGGATTCAGGGCTCTATGGAACCGTTAACATCACTTATCCGCCTGCCACAATAAAATCTCAGTCTTAAGTGGATTTTCCTTACTTATGAATATGCAAGACTTTCTTAAGCTGATCATCGCGTACTCGAAAGAACTTTTATTATCTAAGCATTTCCGCTTCCAGGTAATCGTTTGGGAAGATATCATTCGGCGAAGTTTAACATTTATTATTTATGTGAGTATACCCGTTTTCAGAAACACTTCCTCTAATTTTTCGCATGTGGAATAATATAAACCCATGATAAAGTTACGAAACATATATGCTAATATAAATTAAATGAAAGCTACCAATAATAATGATGTGTCTTACAGTGAAACATCGTTAAAAAAACATTCCCCAATTACATAGCTGCCTGCAGCGTTATTTTATGGATCCGTGTAGAATCGAGGGCATCTAAGGATTCCTTTTAACCCCAGATAATTATCCCTCATGTCCTTAATTCGTTCTTGATAATTACATCTGCATTCAGATAGCACTGGGAGTTTTATTTTCCAAGAAGGAACTAAACGCAGTCGACGAAATATCAGATCTCCAAGCGGGCACTTTTCCCTCGCAATTACCTAAGGCCCTAATCTTCAGATTAGCATCCGTTGAAATAAATTCTCGACAGAGCTTTATAAAACGCCTCCACTCCTTCTGCAATTGTGTGCGTGGTGTTAATTAGACCACCACCAGTGCACTTAATTAGTATTGTGTTTATTTCAGAGAATCCCGACAATATGCCGCACAACAAGTCGTGTTAATGACTGTTCACCTGTTGTCCCGTTACTGCCAATCGAAGTTCTTGTTAACGTGCCTTGCGTAGTTAAAGGAAAAGTATTGAATGGTAAAATAGATCGGGGACCCAGGTGAAACACAATTAGAAAACTGCTATAAATTAAATACAATTTAATTCTGATTTTAATGAGCCATCGAGTTCAACCGTTGAATGCCCCAGTTTTTATTACCTTCTTTCCAAAAGATTCCTTTCCGAATGTCGAGGTAGTTCTGTAGTAGAAGTAGACTTGGGCGCGGTAGATGATGAGGTTCTACTACCTTCTTATCTTTATCCCTCCCATATTTTCGAGTACATACTTTCATTACCCTGGCGAAAATGTCCGGCTTCCCGGAGCGTAACCCGAGCGAAATATAGCGTAAATCCGCTTTATGAAGTGAATATTCGCTTCGCATACGCTTCCTTGCTTCTTCATTTAGCGTAAACGAAGCGGAAGGAAGCGATACCTTCCGCTTCCTCTCTCCTCCGCTTCGGATTAACATCCATGCTTCTTCCTTTCGCGTAAACGTAGTGGAAGGAAGCAACACCTTTTGCTCCCCTCCGCTTCAACTATCGTTTCTTACTTTCTTGCTTTAGCGTAAACGTAGCGGAAGGAAGCGACTCCTCCGCTTCCTCGCTTCTCCGCTTTGTTTAAGCTTCCTTGCCTTTGCATAAACGAAGGTAAAAGGAGCGTCAGGAAGCAATTCCCTCCACTTCCGCTCCCCCTTGCTTCAAATTATCTTTCTTTTCTTTGCGTAAACGAAGGGAAAGGAAACGTGGGGAAGCGGAACTCTCCGCTTTCTCTTTCCTCAGTGTGGTAATTGGAAAAAACCTGATTTATTGTCATAAATATTAACTTTAAGTTTTTCCTATGTGGCAACATAGGTTTCAATTAATTAATACCTGATAACTGTTATCGTGATTGGATGGTATTTCCTCAAACTATCACGGCATTTACCTTTTTTTAAGTAGTTTTCACAGTTACTGTGACGGACGGGAATGACCTGGTGTATACGATTTTCTGGATCGTGACTATCAGTTGCAAGTAAGAATAACGCAGGTAACTATTGGGTAGGAATATTTGAGATATAAGTTGTACTGCGCGGTTGGGTAGGTAGGACGTAGGTGATCGTCCATGAATGTACTCTGTATTGCTGCGGAAAACAGGTCCAATTTTTTAAATGGCCGTTTCTAAAAACCCCTTACGCCTCTTTTACCGCTTCATGCATTTCTCCTTACGGTTCATTTTCCGCTTAGTGGGAGATTCCATTCGGTAAATTTTCCGATACCATACGGTTTATTCTCCGCTTCCTTACGGTTCGTTCAACGTTTCCTTACGGTTCATTCTCCGCTTCATTACGGCTCCTTTCTTCCGCTTCCTTCTCTCAATTTACTTCTTTTTCGTTTTTCTCCACTCCCTTTTCGCATCCCTTCCGATTTGCTTCCGCTTCACTGAACGTTCCGGTCGCTCCGTAATCTACTTTGTTGACGCTTCCATTTTCACCAGTGTACTCCTGCTCTCATTGATTAACTCGGTAATGACGATGATGATCACCTCGAGCTGAGCTCAGGGGCATGCGAACCTCATTTGCTTCAATTTAGGCAGATCATGAGATCGAGATGTTTTTTGCTCGACTAAATTATGTTTCCTGACCCCGAGAAGCATCCATAAAATGATACAAGTAGGATTTTATTCTTTTGTGTCCAAAACCAGATACTTCTACTACTTCCTGATACGTGTCTACTCATCCAGGTGTCTGAGTGTCCAAGATAAACTCGTGGTTCTATAGAGTACCACATTGCCAGTCTTCAACTACGCTTCTCCTGTCTGTAAGTTCCTTAGCCCTTCGAGAAACAAAAACATTGTAGCGATAGACTATCCTTCTGTAGAATATTCTACGTGCCTCTTGGTCCGTTAGAAATGCAGTCATGTAAAAAGACCTGAAACTTACGACTCTCTCCCAAATCATTCACCTACTCCAAAACCTATGGAGCAACTAACCCTCAGCCGCCGCCATCATCTCCTTCCCACGTTTAAAATCCAACCTTTCCCCATAAAAAGTTATCTCAACCCAAGGCTATCCCCTAATAATAAACTCAAAAAAAATTATAAACTTCGGTCAACGGCAATCGGCTAGATAGCAGAGTTTGACGACAAATCCCGGAATGGCTGGAATATGCTCACTCCTCTTGGCTTGGCTACGTCATCTACATGTACAAAATACCCTGCAAGCCACCTCTGGGGTGTGTGGCAGGGGGTGAGTATTCACCAACATGCATTACACTATACCATAAAGTTAGTGTAACTACGACTAATTATGCATTAGCATAAACCGCTAATGCTTGTCACGAGGCGAAGTCATGGAAGGGTGCTACCACTGGACTTCCACTCCTCCCACTTTATACATTAAAACCTTGTCAAGCATATCCCTGAGATAATTTTCCGTAGGTACTATAAGGATATTTTAAGGTAAATTAATAGTTTTGGAGGATATTTAGGGAGTGAAACATATAAAACGGTGCATACGCTTTTTATTATTCACAGCGCTGAAAAGGTCCGAAAGTGGCACGTTATTCAATTTCTCTTATCTGAGAATCTCTCTCTAGGAAAACGTGGAAAGAAAACAAATGTTCCACTACCTGTTAAGAACATGAATATGCTACGGCCAAGATCAAAACTTTGACTGGCAGCTGGGCAGTTCAGTGTCTACTCCATCTACTGCCACTACTCATAGATTCTCAAGTTTCATTCTCAGCGTTGATAGTAATTTCTCTGGTCCTTTTCTTGTCCCTTGTAAAGCCATCTGTTCCAGCGGATCCTGTGGTAGAGTAAAAACGCATTTCTTGCACGGTAAGAAAATTGGTGAAAACGTCGTCGATTTTCATCCGAAAGTCCTTTCATTCAAGCGATGGCATACGACAAACTTGTGGATAGAGATCGTGCCCAGAAATAATTAGAATGTCCACCATCTGCTTCGATAAGCAATAAACAGAAGAAGGGTGGCGAAAAATCGACGCGTAAATGGTGCATGGAGTATTCGCAGCATGTATTTATCATGTACGATAGTATTAACTTATGCAAAATGTTTTTCGAAGCCATGTCTGTATTAGATGAGAAAGAGGATGGATCTTTGTAACGATTTTTTTATCTTTCTTTCCCTATAGATGTAAAGTAGCCATCTGGATCTCATCACAGTACCCGGATCTAAATGGCACATCCATCTGCGTGTTAAATTCACATCTTTAATGCAGGTGACTGTGGTGGTTATTTTTTTAAAGTGCTATTATCATAACCTTTGAAACCCGAAGCAATGAATAGCGATTCCATTTCTCCGTATCTAATTGAGAAAAATCTCCACCAGATGTAGTTGTCGTAGAAAAAAGTCGATTTTGTGCAAACATTGGTGATACGTCAGTATCTAGCCACCTATACTACTGCGTGAATTCCATTACTTGGCTAAAAGTCTACTGCTTTCTCGCCCTTGAGAGTAAAATTCCTAGGAAATTTATGACAGCACTAATCACAATGGCTACTCTTCACTCAGAATATTGATAGTTATTTAAGTTTGGTGTCTATATATTTTATGATTTATTTTAATAGACTAGGTAGCTCTTATCTTTTGTTTTAAACGTTTTTCTTGTATTTTTTAAATCTGTAAGCCTCTACTCCCTCTTGCACCCTTCAAACCCACCCTTAGACCAAAAATGACTGCAATTCTCTCTTTAGAATGACGGGAAAATTGTACGGAGGATTCTTGGTGAAGTTTAAAAAAAAATACTTGCGAAAAACAATAATCATGTTCATTTAAAAAAATAAATCAAAAATTTTGATTCTTTTTTTTGCGTCACCCTTTAGCAGTACAACAGACGACCGCGAGCGCTTAGTTGTTCGACCGACGGAAAGTAATTTGTTAGAATAAAGTCTGAAAAAAATATAAAAATACTTTTTTCGCGAGGGAGGCAGAAACGCTTACGCTTTGGAAGAATAAAATCCGCCTTCGCTTCCGGCGTTTTGAAATATTTACTCGTGGGAAATTATTAAGCAGTGTGCACAAAAAGCAGTTCGACCGAAGTTCGTGAAATGAAACGCCTCCAGGAGGAAGGGAAAGGAAAGCCAACGGGTGGGAAGTAGATGGGAGGAGATTGGTCGCCCGGTACTAATTAAGGACTGTTTTAAACATTGAAACCGCGGGAGAGGAATATTTTAAAATCTCATTCCATTTCCCACGCAGATTGAAACCCCCGGAGCCGAAATCGCATACCTTAACGGGGAGAAGAAAGAAATTTGCATTTAACTAGATAGTTAGTTGTCTTTAGAATAGTGAAAACATTGTTTTGCCAACCTGAGGGATGTATCGTTCAGAACGAAGTTCGTTGTCATGCAAACGACTGTTGATAAATTTATATATAAGTAAAGGCGCGAGCCGCGAAAAAAAGATAATCTACTTCATCGTGGATTAAAATGAGCTTCTGCTCAAAGTAGTGAGTTTAGACTCTATGCCCAAATGGAAAAAGGTGCTTAAGATTGCTGGTTCTAGCGCTGTTCAAAATTAATACCATCGCTATCCGAATTTCTTATGATTGGAATGGAAATAATTGGAACGTTAGAGGACCTAAACACCAAATGTATAGAATATGGAATAAAGATGAACAAGGAGAAGACCAAGTGTATTGTCATCGGAGGAAAAGGGGAGAAAATTAAAATCAAACTGGAAGGGGAATGCATAGAGCAAGTGAAGAGCTTCCAATATTTGAAGATTATCATGACAGAAGATATGTTTGTACAGTGGGGATAAAAAGACGGATAGAATTAGCAAGTGAGGGATTCCAAAGGAGAAGGAAGCTACTCTGTGGGCCTTTGAACAAAGAATTGAGGAAGTAATTAGTAAAGTGCTGTATGTATATGGAGTGTGGCACTATGTGAGGCGGAAACTTGGGCAGTTATGAAGGAAGATGAAAAAATACTGGAAGCCCTGGAGATGTTGATATGGATGAAGACGGAAAAAGTGAGTTGGAAGGATAAAGTGAGAAACGATGAGGTACTGAGGAGAGTGGGCGAGGAATGGACTCTAATGGAAACGATTAGAAGGTAAAGCGATTGTAAATTTGATTGGACATTCCCTGCGAAGACATTGTCTGCTGACGACGGGAATGGAAGGAATGGTGGAAGGAAAGCGGGGAAGAAAAAGGAAGCAAATGTTAGACAACATGAAAATAGGCGGACACAAAGCGTCTGGCTGAGAGAAGAGTGGAGTGGAGGAGGATCACATGAGGAACACTGGCATCTGGAGCAGAAAAACATAAGTGTAATGAACTATCCGACTACCGTATCTAACGTATATTTTCACCAATAATTTTATATTTTTTTCCAATTATTTAACCTGTGTATGCGGTGCCACAAGATCGAGTGGATCGCAAGAGCATCGTTCTCCACGACGAAAATGGAGTGCCCACAAAACACGAACACGCACCTGAGCCCCGGACTCTCTGAAGTTGACCACCGCCGCCCTCTGACCCCTCCCACATGTCGGCGTGGGGCACCACTCAGCCCCAATACGTCGTGGCGAGCTGAGTGTTCGCCGTGCACCACGGCCTTGGCGTGCACCCTTGCTGCCGTGCAGAAGGCGAGATTGGGAAAGGAGGGCGGGGGAGGGGAAGAAATGTGTAACTTTACATTATCTTCAAAAAAGTTACCTTTTATTTTCTTTTCTTATAACAGTTTTTATAAAACTCTGCTACAGCACTAGTGTCACATTTCTTATATCTCCTTTAAATTCTTATTTATTATTTTTTTTAATTCTTCTATCTCCTTCTACTCCTTAAGATTTCCCTTAAATTCCTAAAAAAGTTCTTTCAACTCCTTTGTTTTCTTAAGATTCTCCTTAACTCCTCTATTAATATTCTTTTTTTATTGTGTGACCGTTTGTTTTTTTTCTCATCCCCCTGGCAATGGCTCATATTTCAGATTTAACATAACAAAACATTTGAACATTATGGCGCAAATTACATTTTCTATTTAACATAGCAAAGTTATTAAATATGTAAACACAAAACAAAATTTTAATTTGCTACATAGGCTGAAATTGCACTGTTTGCAAAGGGAACGAAAGCGAGCAAGCCGAGGCACTCGCCACTCCACCCTCACTTGTTTTGCACTTTTTTGCGCGCGCGCTCTCTTTAATTGGAAAACTCTCCTCTGGAGGGCGCTCTCGCACGATCGGTCAACAATCACGAGGAGGCGGGCGCACGCAAGATGGCCGCCTTGAACCACTCTCCTCTTCCCCCAACACCCTCTCTCCCTTTCTCTCTCTCTCTCCACAACGCGCCATGAAACAAAAGAAAAACGAAAGCTCCGGATGTAATAAACGAAGGGGATATAGTACAGCGAAAGGTCGATCCGGCAGAAAAGGTGGAGCAGTTGTGCGGAAATTAAAGCCGCAAAGTTTTTAAAAATGAAATCTCTCTTTTGCCTCTCACTCTTTTGTCTATTTTTCTCTCTGCCCTTTGAGACGACGACGCGGCCCCCTCGCGGCCGTTTACCAAACCTCTTCCTTTTTTTATTATTTTGAGAGACAAGCGGATTAAGAATCCGTTGTGTTTCTCATTAAAAATATTTCTTAACATCTCAAAAAAAAAGTTATTCCTTGCGGAGCATAATTGAAGGTAAATTCTCACGAGGGATAAATTCATCGGCCACCTTAAACGGGGATTGAAACAGAAGAACTACACGGTTGTAAAGGAGTCGGGGTGGGACAGGGTAGAATGGAGAACGGTGGGCTGCTGTAAAACAATTTAAAGAAGATTGAATGGCTAATTGTGATGATTCCTTTTATTTAACTATCCCTCTGCATTAATAACCACCGATGCTGATGGTCACAATATTTTTTTCCCCTAGCGAAAGGACATCCATCAATGATTCCCCTCAGCCCTTAGTGTCTTTCCACCGTGCCAAACTACAAAGGGAGGAAAGGGGTCTTATCCCTCGCCAAGTTCCTCTGATCTGCGGAAGAACATTTTAATACGATTGCATGTTTGCCTTGATCCCATTTCTTTTTCAAAC
The DNA here is from genome assembly GCA_963573305.1 of Pyrrhosoma nymphula. Classification (NCBI taxonomy): domain Eukaryota; kingdom Metazoa; phylum Arthropoda; class Insecta; order Odonata; family Coenagrionidae; genus Pyrrhosoma; species Pyrrhosoma nymphula. The sequence continues at coordinate 14,811,064 of OY754327.1, forward strand.
AAAATGGTAACTTCATTGAAACTGGCGCCCAGCCTTTTCCATGTACTATCAAGTGAAACGCATTATAAAATGTTCATGTTCTCCCATGGATCGGCAAATTATGTAAATCGTTTTATGGGACACCCCGCCCTGGTTTTATGGCCGCCATAAATTGGCGACCCTTTGTTGGTGGCCCCCTCGCGGATGGCCATTAAGGGATACAATCTGCATAAGTGTTGCCTCCTCGTGGTCAGCAGCGATATGGTTGGATGTCGCCGGTCGTCAGCCACGCGCGCTATTATTCAAAACTTCCCACGTCGTGTCCACATCAACCGGGTGAACTCCCAGAGGAGGATGCCCTAGTGGCACACAAACGGTTTTAAAATTCATTCCATTATGTGTGTTTTCCGATAATTGTCTTAAAACGTCATATTCACTCAGAGTACTTCAAGCTCGAAAAAAGCTCGTAATTTTGAAGAATATGTCTTGATGCAGGAAATGGGTTGAGCTATGGGATGCGCTTTTTGTCTTGATAACTGTTGTGAATGAGTTCTTCACGGGTTTCCCACCAGGTAGATGTTCAGCCAGAGCCGACATTTCGATGGCTAACTCTGCCATCGTCCTCAGGGCGTTGAGGACGATGGCAGAGTTAGCCATCGAAACGTCGACTCTGGCTGAACATCTCACCTGTTGGGAAACCCGTGAAGAATTCATTCACATCGTGCGCCAGGAAAGCACCAAGTCTTGCTTTGATAACTTTTATCTGAAATTTCACGTGTTTTTTGATGCATCATTCAATAGTTCCCAGTAATGAGGACGCTTGGCATGTTGCCTTCAGCCAAAATAATTTTGTCGCTTGCTGGATTATGCTCTAATTTGAGGACGGTTGTATGATGTTTGGAGCTCGACTTGAAGCCACACCCATATCGACCTCATTTTAAAGACTAGCTCCACAATAAGATGCTCGACGCAGCATCAGCAGCACATGAGGCAGCTCCAAGATAAGATATTGAGTATGCAAAGGTCTGAGTGTGGTAGTCACGTTCTAAATCGTCTCGCATACTTATTGTTAAATATACTGGCAGTGTACTAAATTAAAAGTAATATTGCAGGATCTCATATGGTGTGGTTCTCCACAAAACAGAGCGTAAACTCTTCCACATCACAGTCTACCAACATGCTCTTCCCATTGTCTACCTTCGCACCATGGTAACAGATAATGTAGCACAGAGGCAAAATTCCAGGGCTATTTATGTGAACGTGTATATTTATTTTTGCTTACACAGTCATGGCTGTCCTCTTTTATTTGGCTGACAGTCTCAGAGGACATTATCTTAAAATCCTTAAACTTTGGAACCAATGGCTAACTCAATGCGTTGCGGTTTTCACCAACTATTTTATTGTACACAACCATGGTTTCGTTGTAAAGCAAAATCACACGGCAAAATGCATGAGAAACTAGAACTTTTATGTACTCAAATTGGTTACAGGCAATTGGGAAGAGCTGATTGGTGGGACAAAAGGAAGGTCGGAGATAGGAAGGGGAAGGATTGTGAGGAAGAGACAGGGGGAGCAGGAGTCACAGCGGAAATTAAGTGATGGGAGGGATTACGATGTAGGAGAGGGGAACGTGAGTGATTCAGATTCCCATGCATTTCACTTTATGATGTTTTTTTGTGACGGGAACATGGTCGCCAGCGATAAATTAGATGGTTGATATTGCAATTAACCATTCGACCCTTTTACACTGGATTCCCACAAAATAAATCTACATCGACACCAAAAAGTGAGCGCAAAAGGCAATACGTCATTGTTGGAAGATTGGATTGGAAAAAAATACAGCAGGGATTGGGTAAAAGAGGAGGCGCGTTTTAGAAGAGCTTTGAAATAGGAATAATGGAATTGTGAAAATAGGTAATGGATATAGTGAGCAGTGTCAGTGGAGTTCTTAAGGAAGGAAACTTAGACATCAAAACAACGTCCAAGGAGGTTGGCATTGTATCTGATGTGAAATAACATAAAGCAAACAGCCGTATTTACTGTAACGCTAGCTGCTATCAATTTTCGTATGGGCTAATTAAGAGTCGCTAAGATGATTAACGCTTCCATGACTACCGATTAAGGCCCATCAGGGATGGACGATCGGTTCTTTCATCCTAATGTAACCGGTAAATATTTTCTTTCGTTAGTCTCCTTTTCTGGTGGAAGGCGGTGCCTAGTTGGTAACAGATGACAGTGTCTCTCACTTCGTGTCTCCCAACATGAGTGCGCCAGCCTCATGTTCAGGTAGGAACTCGCGATAGACTCATATGCCAGGCTAAATTCACTATAACGTTTCAGATCGCTAAGTGTTTCAGGGTGGCACGGTGGATGTTAGTTTAACTCCGTAAATACTAGATCTCAAGGCATTATAGAAGCGAAAAATGAAATAACTGCCTTACCGAACTTATCATTGTTTCCACGATCTACAATAGTGCCTACGTCAAAAACAAAGCTAAGCACAAACTAACTCCTTTTGCATTACATTCTGTTTTTTCCTTTCCCTCCTCCCATTCATTTCCCATATCCCATCCTATACTCATTTATGGTGCTCTAAATTCCTCTGCCACTCGCTCTTGGGATGAGTTGAAGGGTAATAAGCAGGTGTAGATGTATCACGTAGTTGTTTCTTTACCAGTGTACTGCATATTCGTTTACTTACTGCACTCTCCTAGTTTCTGGTTTGACTGCGCACTTTCTCCTGACTGCTTTTTGGTCTTCGCCTAGCGGCCGGGGGAACGTGCGAGGTCCTGATTTGAACAGGGACGAATGCTGCATGCCTGGTGTGGAGTCACCCCATGCCGCACACCCTAGTGGTGGCTTGCACGGTACTTCGTAGATGTATATATGTATCTCTGCTCGGCCTTGAGGAAAGTGACTTGAGAATTAGATCTAGTTCTTGCCCTTGGCGTTGAGGAGCAGGGAGGATGAGGAATACAAAGGAAGTTGTTTGACCATGTTGTGGTGGTGATGTCACAACCACGATAAGTCTCAAATTTAAAATCACAACATGTGAATTTTTCGATGTTATATAATTGCAAAATCACGTCATTGTCGAGGCCCGGAATGCTGACTCTGCATCCCTAAATAAGGCAAGAGATCCTTCACGGTTGCCTTACAGCAGTTGAATGTTGTCTAGGATGTGATGTCACAGCCTCATTATTGTCGTGTTTTCAACAATTCCGAGTTCTCTAATCGAAAACCTTTTACAGTGACGAAATTCTGACGTCACAACCTCGATTAGTTCTGATTGTAGCATTACAGCAGTCATGTCGAGGATGTGATTTCGCGAATAATTTTCATTGTAGTGTCACAGAACTTGTGTCGAGGAGGATCGCAACTGAGGATATCGTCGTAGTTCTAAAGTGATCGAGTCGTCCCTCGTCAGAGAAGCGCCCCAAGAGGGGCAAACCATACCGCAACATAACCTCCGTCTCTCCGTCACGAACCTTTTCGCGGTTAAGCTGTCACTCTTTCCTCCGAGCACACAAACTTCACTCGAGGTATTAACCTTTTAGGCGGAGGAGCGAAATTGCCTCCCTGAAAAACTTCCTCGCGCGCCTCATACACACACAGGGGGAGAAAAAATGAAGGAGTGCAGCCCGTCGTAATTAAAACGGTGAAACTTTGCGAGCGAGAAGCGCTCCAATGGTTTTTGAGAGAGTGAGATGAGAAGGGTAGTGTGGGAAGAGAGTTTTTTTTATAAAAAATATATATATTTTTTTAAGGACTTGTTCCCGTAGAGGGGGAGGGGGAGGGATAATAAGAGACGCTCCTCATGTATGTTGGCACAGTACGGAGGAAATTTCGCGTCGAAGGGGATTGCTTGTTTCTCGAATTTATGGCGCTTAATTTAAACGGAGACGAGGGGGTTGGATCTTGGCGCCTCAGCGTCGGTTGACAGGTATTAAAGTGGGGGATGCTGGGAAGGAGTTGCCTCGTGCAAGTACCTACTAGAGCGTGCAAGTGAACTAATGGTTGAAGTTACACCTAGCGCTTCTCAAAAGGAATATCTACGAGAAGGGGAGGTGCTGGCGGCAGTTTTTCAATTAGTTAGGAGAAGTACGGAGTAATGGGGGAACGGATTGATTTCTTGCACGTAAACTAGCACAGCAAGATATGTTGTTGTAAATTCCAGTCGTTCATAGAGGGATATAATTAAAGTAGACGCCGATAGCACAGAGAATGATGCATTGTGTTTTAACACGTAATATTCTACATAACAGTTCAAAAGTATTGGACAGTTACATCGGTTACACATCAACGGATAAGCAGTGAAGAGATTTTATGTAACTAAATAAAAATACAAAGAAGTACATAATAGCAAAGTAGTACTCTTTTCATATATTTTATATGTAAAAGGTATTTACGATAATATTAATTTGTGTGACGAGCCTGCCACAGAAACTAGAATGAGTCCGTCTTTCAGACCAAATCTAAAATTTATTCTTAATATTTCAAGTAAGTTCCAGGCCGATGAGTTTTCTGGCGTCGTAAAAATATTTTATGAATTAAATAATGAGCATAGTAAATATTATGGAAATAGTCAGCAGAGCAGACAGATTTAGAATAAAATGTATTCCTCCCATATAACAGACCATATAGGCTGCATTAAGGGCGTTGTAATAAGTTTAATTGACAGGTAATGTAGGAAATTAGTCGATATGATATGTAAAGCGTCTGTTGTAATATATTAATTAGAATTAACAACAATATTTCTCACTTTTGTGTGTCGCTTTTGTGTTTGGTGTCATGCCAACGGTTTCATGGTCACTTCTTCAAGAGGAAATAAATGCTCACTGCCGGCGTTGTCCTTAGATATGTTAGATTTTATCTGTGAGTGATGCAAGAGGTGGAAGGGATGACAGTAAGAAAAGAGTGGGAAGGGGATTTTTCTTGGAGGATTCTGTCGTCTAAGGTTTCTTTTGATGACTGGATTCCTCGTGTTGCTGATTTTAAGGCCATCATGTCTATTGAAATTATTTACATTTCCTTATCTCGATGGCCTCATAGGATTAGTCGGGGTTGGAATATTACCACCTTGGCAATGATTTTAGCGTTTTAGAAGTTGAACGCGTGTCTTCAGGCTTCATGTTTTGCAACTGCACACTTCGCTGTTTTCCCCAGTCTGCTGAATCATTCATTGGTGTTCTTCCAGTTCTTCGAGTTTTATACTGAGCGCCCTGTCTCCCCGATATATTTCTTCCCGCACTCTCCGCAGGGAATTTCGTACACTTCTTCGATTTGCAGCAGAGTTCTGTCCTTCAATTTCCGTAAGCAAATGTTTTACCTGTACTTGTGGCTTAAAAATATCCTTATTCTCGTATTTGCGGAGAGCGTTACCTATCTTGCCTGTCGTACCTCTTATATATGAGGAAGAAAAGCGTTATTGTGCGTGGCAATAGTCTTCATTTTTGCGTGAACATATTTTCCAATGGGTTTTCTTTGTATTTTTTCATGTACTTATTCCAATTTTGGGAAATATCTTCGCTGTCGTATCCGTTGTGCCGCTGAATTACTTTCAATTTTACCACGTTTTTATTAGTTCGGTTTGCGTAATGTCTGTCTGTCCGGGTGGAATATTACAACCGATTTTAAACTAACTTCCCGATCAGCTAGAGACTTGAAATTTTATCCATAGTTCATAAGTGGATAACAATGCAATATTAGCTATCTATTATAACAATTAATTGATTGATTAATTAACAATTAATTAATTAACATATTTTCTGATGTGCTAGTAGAGGCCTGTAATTTTAACCATAGCTCAGAAGTGGATGACAATGCAATGTTAGCTACATGTTATAACAATTAATAAATTAGCGATTAATTAATTATTTCAATTCCACACACTTTCAGCTGAACAGAATCTGAAATACATCGGGAATTTCCTGTGTGTCCCTGTCAGAGTCTCATCAAGATGTATAAAATCGATTGGGAACTTTCACCCGGGCATGAGACTAATAAGCAGAAAATAATTAATTTAATAAAAAAAATTTTTAATATACCACGTTTTTAAAACGGAATAAGAGGGAATAAAACAATTTTCCCTGGGCCCTTCTAAATTTTTGGGGGTGAATGTTTAGTGGCTACGTAGATATTTGTAAGACTTGAAGAGAAAAACGTGGGGCGCAGGCAGTAGATAATAGAAGTAGATAATCCGGATGAATTCACAACACATTTCAGTGCATTGCAAATGGTATTAATTGTTGGAGTTTGCTCAACGACACCTGGTCCCTTTACTCCTCCTTAATTATCATGGGTTGCCTGCGCCCCACGTTTTTCTCTTCAAGTCTTACAAATACCTCCATAGCCACTAAAAATTCACCATTCAAATAAGAGATTAGGAAAATGATTGTCATTTGGAGAAATACATCGACGTGAATAACTGCTATGGATAGCCCAAGTTATCATTCTGCTCATGATGCGAAATATTATATCGTGCCGAACGCTCATTTGTGAGGTGGAGTGACCGCCATAGACGGCAACCATCAATTTTAATACGTCCGTCGAGATATCGTTCGGTGCCACAGACTTCTTGTTATCCCTCTCATTCCATCGATATTTTTCAAGAATTCTAAATTGGACGCATTAATATTTTCAGTGCATTTCAAAGACGAATGTTTTACATTGTGCGCAATCGCTGAAAGATTTGCTATTTTGATACCCGCTCACTGGCTTAGCTAAGGCGTAAACTTTCATTCTATTTATTGTACTTTTGAGTCATTTCTTTTTCCTTCCACATTCTGCCAACTTGCTCAGATAATCTCTCTCTCTCTCTGTTATTTTTCTGAATTCAACAATGAATGCCTGCTTTTAACAAGAAGCTTTGAAGTAAACACGTCCATTTCTCTCCACTTGTAACGTGCCTCATAATCTTCAAGCGAAAGCAATTTGACATCTCTTCCTCCTTATATTCCGCAGTTCATCGCCATTGGCATACTACTCCTTTGCGTGTTCATCTTACCTTCGCGTGTTAGAGCTATTTATCCCCTTTCCTTTCCAGATATTTGCCTCTTGTTTGTTTTCAAACGGATCGCCCGACTTCCCCTTCGGATTTCGAACTTTCTTTTCTCCCCTTTAACTGCCCACCCAGCGGGCGCATATTTCAAAAACATTGTTAAAGATTCGTGACACCAAGTTTAAATTAACTTTCTGGATCTTGAGTCCCGAGGCCATAGTCAAATCTTATCCAATTTTTCGTTTCTTTTATTATTCCATTCTTGAAGATGGGAATATTTATTGCTCGAACTTAATTTTTAGATCCACTATAGTAAACAGATATTTTTGCGGATAATTCGTCGGCATTCGTTACCAAATATTTGTTCCTGGCTTCATTTTTTGGCAAGAAAGTAAAAGACGTGCAAATTAAACCTTTGCCACTCTCTGGAATCAGCAGATTTTTTTTTTAACTGTTCCCAAGACGGGTTTTTAAACGTGAAGATTATTTTAACGGCAATCAGTAATCCAAATAATTAGTTTTTTCGGCATCTTATATGTATTATAAGAATATAAATGTAATAATATTTAAATGTATCTCAAGGAACTGAATAAGAATGAAGTGTCATGTGGGAGCACAATAGATAGTATCAGTTGCCAAAGGTGGAGTTGATAATGAGATGCAACTTTTCTATTCTCAGCTATTGATAAATTTCGAACTCATTTCTACTTGGAATTTTAATCTCGATTCATTAGGAGAACACTGATATCTTGCTAAAAATGTAAAGTCACACTAAGGCCCGCTTTTAGAACCTCTGGTTAAATATTTTCCTGGTACGGAAACCGAATTTGATTTTTTTCTCCCATTGATAACGCTCGCGTTAAATTACCGACTGTCTGATGCAATATGCAAAACTCTCAGTTAATATAAAGATAACGAAAAGGCTACGATATCTTGCGGTTGGCGTTAATCAGATGTTATAAAAACGGGTCTGAGTGTTACGTTCCGGATGCCTTTATCCATGAAGATACGTTAGCAATTTGGAGTTAACATCGAGTTACCCACGATCGACGTAAAGTAAAAAGGGAGTCACTGGGATTATTGTTGGCGGTAAGGTTTGGAGGCCAAAGAAGCCCGATCAGAAAGCCCGGAAGATTCTCGAAAGTACTACTCGTTGAGATCCTCGCGAGGATTCAGACGAAAGTGGAGAAGAAAATGAGGCGAAGAAAGAGGCGAGGTCCATTACACCCGTCCGTTTTGCTGCTGCGTGGGGAACGAATATATTTATTGTGGGCCTGGCGCATAGTCTCCAAACAGAGCGACCCCGGAGGAAATATCGTGCTTCTTGAAGATGCGGGTTAAGTTAGTTTCCAAGTTCGAAAGTCTACAAAAAGCGGGTAGGAAATAAGAAGGGGGGAAGATGAGTAAGTAAACCAATGCTAACTCACGTAATATGCGGAACTTTTATTGATTATCCTCGAAGAAGGGAGGTGAGTGCAGAGTTGGAGGGAAGGGTGGTGGAAGAGAGTTTATAGAGGAGAAGGAGGTTTAGCGGGAAGAGAACGGTAAATCGCAGAGAAAACGCCAGTTACCGGAACTAAAAGTGGAATGGGTGGTGTGATTCGGTCGGATCAAAAGGAGACGTCGCAGCGATAAATTTGAGTGGCGATACGACAGTATTCTCGGATCTCAATTCGGAAAACAATGAAAGGAAGAAGAAGAAGAACTTGGGTTGGCAGGAATAAATCCTTGGGACCCTTTTTTGGAAGGGAGACGAGTGGAAAGTTGAGAATCGTCCGAAAGACCACCTCAATGAATTGACTCTCTCTCCTTTCTCCTGTCCTTGTGCGCGGCCTTGGACTTCGTCTCAGATTTTGGTACTCCCAAGCATCAAGGAAGTCATCCTCTGTATCCTCCGCTAAGCTCAGAATTCTCGACAAATCATTTCCGCTTCGCAGGCTTGACAGAAAAGTTTCAATTTCACGAAAAGGAGCAATTTGAGTTCTCATGTTTTTATCCAGCGTACCTCATAATAAACTTTCCAGAACCTTATCTTGAAGGCCGCAAAGTATTCGCTTCCATCTTGCGTTGGCTCCTTAAACTAATTTTTCACCAGCTATTTTAGATTCCACAAATAGCTAAGAGCTGTATAAATATTGATGAATTTAATGTAAACAGTAATTTTTTTCATCATGATATGGGCTCGACAGGACTTTTAAGGATTTGAAATTATTTGCTTTCATAATTAGGGGTTCTTCGTAAATATGAGAATAATATTTCTGTGGCTGAATTTAAATGTATTGGTTCCTTATGCTTCGTCTACTCTACAAGTGTACTTAAGTTGAGTGTAATTAAGTGCAGCATTTAAATGCAGGGGAGCGTCTACACACAGATATCATATATACCTCAGCGCTACCTAGTGATTATGGATGGAAATTTGCATCGCGTAAAAATTATGTGCCCGAGAAGAAACAAAATATTTCCTAGACTCGTATAACCCTATATAAAAAAAATGAAAAGAAGGATAACACTTTGACAATTACTTAACTCCTCATATAAATGATATAAACACGTGTGTGATTATCGAAACTCCTCGACCTATCGATGACGAGACTTCGACCAAGGGTCTGACGGAATTGCGATATCTCGTATGGATTACTACTAGCGCCAATTGTTTCAGGTGCAAATCGAAAAATATGTATGCGTGAAAATGATAAAGATAGTATGCTTTTGCCATAAATCTTTTATTTTTTGTGAAAAAATACTGTAATTATTCCTTTTGTTGTAAGATGTTTATTAGCATCCATTTAAAATATGCCTGGGACCATACAGAACATCGCCATCGCAACCGTAAGTAAACAAAGAAGATGGCCGAGAAAGTACACTGTTAAAACGCCAAGAGAAGGACTGTGGACGGCATTATTGCGCTGCATCTGATTCCAGTATTTTTCTGGATGCAGAATTGATTATACAATTACCTTTTTAAGTTTCCCCTGAGAAATAAATAGGTAATTTCCTACTTAAACCTGCAAGATATTCAATTAAATCGTATACCTGTTGCGCTGATAGTTAGCACCTGACCGCTAGAGTGCTCTGGGTGAAATGCATAACCATTGGAGTAATGTGAGTGACTGATCCTTGACCTCGACGTTACAATATCGATATCATCCAAGTCCACTTAAGGTGGTTTGATCGAGATAGATCCCTAGTCATAATGGAGACCATATCCAAATTTATTTTTTTTAATTTCAGCATCTGTAAGAAGTATGAAATAAATATGACAATAATAATGGCGCAAAGATATCGCCATATATGACCAAAATTCTCAGTAATTAATTAAATAAAGCTACGCGAACTCAGCCGGCGCAATAATTCATCAGACGCCGTGGTAAACTAAGATCGTGCGCAGAGCCTAATTTATTGTGAAGTGGTCCATGCTGTCGTCAGGCAACTCTTTATTCAGAGATTGCTCTTTGTTGAGCTTTTTCTCTGTGCTCCACGTTTATTCCCTAATACTTAAGGTGGTTTGAGAGCGAGATAGTTCCCTAGTCATAATAAAGACCATATTAACATTATATGTTTTTATTTCAATGTCTGTAAGAAGTATGAAATATATAGTGCAGTATTAATGGCGCAAAGATATAGTTATATACGACTAAAATTCTCAGTAATTAAATAAATAAAACTACATAAGTCTCTAACTTGACTCATTTTTTCCCGCCGTACGGCTGAAAACCCTTCAAAACAGCAGATTTTTTTGCGATTCTGTAAAACTTACTGTGGTGATTAATAGATTATTTTTTTATAAATAGTTGAGAAAACATGCGATATACACACCGTTAGTTTTATGACGAAATCTAGATATAAGAAGTTCCTAATTTGCTTGTAAATATTCTCCCCCTGGAGCGCACAGCCATAATCTATCCCATGTAAAACAGCTCGTATTTTCAGGCAAATAGCTCGAAAATTAGTTGGGCAAGGTGTAAATATCATTGGAAATATGAGAGTTTTTCTTTAAAATGAGGCCAAATTCATCAAATTCTAGGTGAAGAGATTTTTCGCTCAAATTACCATAAACGGAGGTCCCCGGGTCCACTTAACTGGACCCGATACTTAAGTGGTGAGAGGGCGTCTAACACGGTGTACTTAAGTGAAAAAATACACTTAAGTGCATGCTTTAAGTGGTCAGTGTAGACGCGGTATTACGCCACCAAAATATTTCATTCCTAACAATTGAATTAGAGCAATTCTCCAATCCAGAGCTCTTTACGGCTAACTGCCATACTAATTCTCTTTATCAGGAGGCTTGAAAGACTTCGTCAGTGAAAAACGGGACGTCCTTTCATGGACCAAATGGTATTCCCGGAAGTTATGCAATTGTATTTAAAAGGAAGATTCCCTGTCCAGACACAAAACATTTCATTTCTTCACAGATACGCTTAGACGGAAGAGAAGATTCGAGTCGGAATACGGATCAGTGCTTTTCCAAGTCATCGACCAGACTGGAGATCAAACAGATTCGGCCCATTCATATTCACACATTGACCCCTTTAAAATTTAACACATCACGTCTCACAAACGTGGTTCATCACCGTACGATTTGCATCGCAAATCACAGCAAAGAGCATAATGTCTCGAAATATACTTAGATGCATTTTGATTCCAAAACTCCAACTATCCTTACTAGCAATTTGGGAAATGATTTGTTTTCAAGCAGTTAAGGAGGTTTCGCCGCGACTGCGTGAGTCAAAACAAATACTAAATTACACATTTTAAATATTTTGTCAAATAAATCCTGCTTTCACTGATGCAATGCGTTACCTATAGAAACCCAAAAGTATTAAGGTAGAAAATATGCAGATTATTCCACGAATGTATTTTAAATGAGCACTTTTTTCCAGCCATAGGAACCTATTGCAGCACCATTTCCTACGAATTACCGCATTTTGACTTCCATTACGGCATTGATTCTTCAATAACTTTAAAAAAAGGTGGTAAGATGCCTATATTTTATTTTTATTCAATTTCTATGGATTATTCCCTTCTTAGAGACAGTTTTCCACTAAAATGGCATTTGTATTTTATGGAAAAATGTTAATTTTCCCCGTGTTTCTGTCATTCCCCCTTCTTTTAAGACAAAATGAATGTCTTATTTGCGAGAAAATGAACCCTTGAAAGAAAAACGACAAAGGTTAGATTTGGATGGTCAAAAACATGCCCACCAGCGATCTCATGAGATTCTCCCCGTGGTGTTTCTCGGGTTACGCTAAGATCCGCACAAATTTCATCCTTACCCAACATGCGGACGGGTAACCAGCTCTAAATCTGGTTCAAATACAGAAACTTTTTTGAACCTTCAATCTGCTTTAAGATGGCGGAAATTATGATGACGTCACTACATGCTTTTTACCCGAAAGAAGAACGGAAATTCTGCGCAATTAACGACATCCGTGCATGAAAATCGACAAGTGCTCTAAGAATCACCATAGATTTTTTATTTAGCAACCGAAACCAATGATTATGGCTATGCCGAAGGCGGGTAATGGAGGATTCACAGGTCAAATAAACATGGCTTCTGCTGCCATTACTCCTCCTGACGTGTCAACCGCTGAATTGTACTCTACTGTCCAATCCTGATTAAGATAATCAACGCACATATCAACGTTGAATAGTGCAACTGAATTAAGTCATGGAATGCAATTATATGTATATACACAAGGGAAGCGATCAAGCTGTTAATCACTCAGAAGACGGCTCAAGAGAACCATCAACATACAAGATAGGTTACGAACTCCTAAAATGACCACGCATACTGTTTTTCTTCAGGCTTTGTGGTTTTATAATAAAAAATAAGTTTAATGTTTTTCACACCCGTTGAATTTCAATAGAATAAAATAGCGTGGAAATGTATTATTTTGTTGTTCATATCAGATAGAGGAGAAGGATTTTTACAAGTAGACAGAATATGAATAAAATGACATTTAAGCCATTTTACGATGGAACCACCTTAAGTATTCTTAGCAATACCCTTACACGTTGAAATGCAGTTTTTAGAGTACCAACAATGAAATATAAAGTTACGTGTAAAAATAATCTACTATCTTCACATATATAAAAAAGAATGTTTGTTTTGCTCGTGTTTTATGCACGCCAATACCATTCATCCGATTTCGATGAAACTTTGGTGAGTTGTTGTGCGCAAGCCCATGAAGGTGTATAAATTATTAAAATGGTCAATTTTGGGGTTGTGTTTACCCCAATATTGTTATAATTTATTCCCTTAAGAAAAGCATTGAAATTGGCGCAGGTTTTTTTTTAATTGCTTTTTTAAATTAATTGTACTCAAGATATTGGATTGAAATTTGTATCATAGAACGCATAAAAGAACGAAGTATTTAATTCTTTCATTCAATATTCTTATACGCTTCATTTTTTTCCAAGTTTTGCGGTTTTATCTCTGAAAACATCATTTTTTCTGCTTTTTCAACCTAAGAAATTTCCTTGGCAACCAGGCGTGTGTATCCATTTAATAGCGATTTGATGAATGGCTATTCACTCCTGCAGCACCTAAAGTCCAGGTTCAGTGACTAATTTGATAGTTGTAGTCAAATAATTATATAGTTCACCGTTCACCTTGCTTTCTCAATGACCATCAAAAAGGCAAACCGCTTCTAGTGTGCGAATTAAATCTGGAAAATCCATGCTTTTCACAATATGCTCACGAGTGGGACAGCCGAAACATTTGTTTTTTCAGGTGCGGTTCGACCGAAAATATTGTGTATGCAAAAACACTTGAATAAATATTTTCAAATTTAATTTAATACACAAAAATCATTGTCTCCAATATAGTCTGTACATTTAAATGTATCTGCTTTGCATGTGTGTGCCTACTTAGAAATAAAAAGAGGCATTGGAACGCATGCCGGGGAAACTTAGGTGAGTTGTTGTTCGCGCACCTTCGATTGTTTCTGAATTATTAATTCCATTGTACAATAAGTGGAGCGCGAATAGTTTTAACAAATGAGTGTTGCCACGCGAGCTTCTCAAACAAGCGAGGAACGACAAGCAAGCAACGAAGCAGATCGTTTACGAGTTGCTCAATCACGTGCATCAGAATCGTATCAGTGAGACATAATTTATGTTTAAGGGAACGTAATTTATTTTTACGTAGAATAAGATTTAGTGCAAAAACCCCTTTGTTTGCTTTTGGGTTTTAAATTCTCATCATTATATCACTTAAAGAACAAGGTTTTGCATTCTTGCATTAGATTTTTCGTATACGCTATGCTTTTTCCTAAAATTGGATTTTTAACCTCGAAAAATCTTCAATTTTTGCGCTACTTCAACATTAGAATATTTTATTTACTTAGAAACTTCAGCATAGGCATGAAATAGAAACTCATGCCATCTATTTTGCTTTATAAATTCCTGTTTTGGTACGAGGAATTCATTGGACTAGGTCTCAGATTCGTTTAGGGGCCGATTTTGAACCCAGAAAATATTTGTAGGCCAAGCCATGATAAGTACGGAAATCAATGAGGACGGAGGAGTATTTTACTTTGCGAATTACGCCAAAAAATCGTTTTCCTTCATTTATTTTGTACATGCCTGCTTTGCATGTGTGTGCCTACTTAAAAATAAAAAAGGTATTGCAACTCACGTTGGGCATAGCTAGTCTATTATATAATAATCACCGACGATGTGTATACAATATATATGTCAGTAACTTTCTCACAAGAAATTCACATGAAGCTGAATCCTTATTTTGCTGAAGACCTTTTTTTATTTGCAAAATTAAATTAGAAATTGTGGTATTCTATTATTTGGCAAGGTGCCAATAGAAATAAAATAAATATTCTTATTTATTCAATCGAATTTTGTATTCCGGTCGAAATTCCGACATTTTTGCTAAAACGTAACGAATTTTCGCAACAATTTAGCGTTTTTGAATCATCATCCCCATGACGACCATATTTATTGTTTAAGTTGATATACCGTGTAGGTATATCCACTAACTCAATGATTCTTTGCACTAAGTAAGATATGAATGGTTTATTACAATCAATTTAAATGATAATATTTTAAATGAAGAATCGAAATTTTATTTTTGCTATTAAACGGTAAATGTTAAGTAAATTTCGTCGAAAAATTTGACGTAGTTTTGCAGTCGCGCGCAGTGTTTATTTTTTTCATTCCCGTTGATATTCAACGAGCACCTTCTATAGTGCATCCATAAATTTAGAGGGTGTAACTTGTATAACCTAATAATTTTTCACCGACTTAACCCTTACCCTATTCTTCTAAATGATTGCTTCTTCGTTTCTGGGTTTCCACCGCGCAGGTTGCTTTTTGAGAGACAACAGCTTCGACCTGGAGAGGTCGTTTAGAACACGGACGAAACTGTTGTCTCTCAAAAAGCAATAGTAGCATGGGTACTAAAGCTCTCTTTCCGAGTATATATGTAGCTCAACGCATTAAAATTTTATTTCCATTATAAACTAAAGATAAAAATAGAGCGATAAAATCAGTAAAACGCTGCCTCTTAACTGGCTATATTAATCATGTGTCATCGATGTAAAATACAACGATACACTGCAACAAGACCGGTACATAATGTTGAGAGAAGTTGGCTAAACTCTGTCAGCTTTACGTAATATGTAATTGTAAGGTCTGACATGTAAACATTTACTTAGTTACGTATGTTACTTTGGTTTTATAAAATAAATAAAAACATTATTGTTCCTTTTGTTTACGCATTGAACATGATATCATATTGATTCTCTCTCACGATAAAACCAGTTAATTAATTAAGAATAAGTCGAAATGCTTTACATAACAGCCAGATCTGTGTACTCAAGCGACTTCTCTTTAACTTGGGCACAATATGGTTTTTTGCACTCAGTGCAATAAATGGCACAGTTGATATAAACCACGACATAGTTTGCGCAGATAGTTGACACGCATCAAACACTTGAGAGTTTCCTACAACTTCTGATACCTTAAAAAAAATACTGCGCTACGGAAAACTCTTCAATCGTCCTCGTAATTGCACATTTTGTTTCTTTTGCTCCATAAATTGCATTAGCTTTGCTCATAATCACGTTTGAGACCTCAATAATAAATGTAGCATTTGAGAAACAGCTTCCGGCATATTAAAAGGTCACAGCATAATCATTTCAACGTATAAAATAGAAGTTAAATTTTAAAAATCGCATGATAGCGAGTACTCACTTCCGGAACTTCCGTCGGGATGCGCTGCGAGGTCTTGTCCCGGCGTCGTCCGGAAGGAAGCGTCGTGGGGATGAAGTCGTGGGGAGAGGGGGGTGGTTTGAGTAGAGTTGGGGGTGGGGGTAGATCTCCCACGTGCCCACTGCGTCCTGGAATCCACGGAGGAATGTAGGGACCTCCCCCTCGCTTCATTCATTCCATGTACTCCACCAGAGGTGGATGTGGCGGTTGATGGGACTTGAGGGTTTTTGATCGTCCCAGGAGACGGAATGCTGTGCTCTTCATTGTTCCTGTTCCCTCCTTTTAATTTTATTTCCGAGGTACGAGAGAGGAGATGGCGTGGCGACGGAAAAGAATGCACTTTTTGGGGAAAGAATGAGAGAGAGAGAGAGGATGGGGAAAAGATGGAATTGGCGACCCTTTCAAGGGGTTTCTGGGAAGGAAAAGGGTATTGTTGCACGTGTTAGGGGGAGGGTCGTGAGGAGATGCATTGTCTTGCGCGGGTGCATTCATTCATAAGGACGCTAAGTGGTGGGTAAGGCAAGGGGGTAGTAAAATGGATGAGAGAAGGGACTCTTAAAACGACAGAAGGATTAATAATTCTCCATGTTCCTCTTTTCATCCCTCCCTACACCTCAAAAATGGCGAAAGAGTTTGCGAAAGCGAAATAAAACGAATGTGACTTGAAATAAATTTAACATATGAAGTCTCATGCAAAGTGCGGCTCTTTGGGGAATCGTGCGTTTCCTTTATCATCCCCCGAGCAGTATTAAACTCCTCTTCCGCTCTCCTTCTCCGCATTCCCAGCTTTAAGTTATTCCGTCCCTCTTTTCCCACCAGGCTATCCCTAACGTGGCGATTCGACGATGCTTTAGCAATCCATTGCAATCTCATAATGCGCTGCAATTAATTTTTCTCGTCCAAAACGGCCCGTAACGATAATCGCATATTTATGAGTTCTCAACTGTAAATATCCCTCAAGATTCCACTTCCTCATGACCACGCAAAACAAATGTTTGACACAGAAAAATCCTGAGCGAATAGCCATAACAGTGAGGCCCCACGAAATATGATTATTGGTGGAAACCTGAATTCCAGAGCAGTTCAATTATATCGCGTTCCATTAAACTATCTGAAGTTTTAAAGTAAGTACTCCACTGCCTCTCACCAAATAAAGGAAAATAAGCTTTAAATCCCTCACCACTCGGGTATTGGAGTGTAAGCAGAAGGTGAAGATGCAATTCACGATCGCCACTATTCTCTTGGCCAACGCGACTACAAAATGATTTTCATAATTCTCTCTAGAGAGTATTCTTGCTGTGGAGTTTCAAATGGAAGTCCTTTTCTAGCAGAGCATAGGAAGAAAGGTTGAATATTCTCAAAGCTGAGAGTCTAGGCGAATGATTGTCATTTGGAGACATCGAGACCTCAAACGGTGAAGTCGTTAGTACATGTTTAGCGTGCTTTCTTCAGATTCACCTTAGTGAATAATCGTGTCTGCCGCTTAATCATTTAGTTTTTTACATTGTTTTCAGTTACTCTACTATTGGGAAGAAAAAGGCGTCGCGATGCATTTTTTGTAAAATTATAGGTTTTACAATTAGTTTATTATTTCATTGCTTTCATCGTAAATATTTATAGCTTGTTGCATGCCCTATTAATCATGCTCTTGAAAGTTTATATTCATTCGATGGAGGCAAAATAATGTAGGAATAATTTTTAAATATTTCGAGAATGGTTATTCTTTAAAGTAGAAAATGCTTTCCTCTAGTAGGAGAGAATTTCCATGCATGATTAAAACTTTCATCGAAAGAATTGACGAAAGAGACGGCTCCATGCACAGATTATTCTTCCAAATGCTATCAGCGAGCATTGGAAACGCTGAATGATCTGCTTTGATGCACTATTTCTCAGGGACGCTTCCGCGGGCACAAAAAAATAAAAGAGTATAGCAGAAGAGGCGCTGCCGGGGAGATATCATCAAAAGGGCATGGGGGAGGATGATGCAGCGCTACTAGCGTTGAGCGAAGTCCGTTTGACCCGCTGGGGTCACCGCTTCTGGCGAGTAATGTGTGACGAGTTTAAAAATGGGTCTCGAGGCCTGAATAGGAGGAGGACGCGGTTGACCCAAATTAGAATCGACCAATCAGGAGGCAGAGATCTCCATCATTCCGTGAACGCCGGCTTTCAGTTCTCTTTGCACAGTGTTCAAAGCACGTTTCACATTATTTTGCATGAAACGGTCCGTGGAGTTTAAAAAGGAGGGAAATGTTCGCCATTCTTTGTGTTTTCCGTGCCGCTCCATGAGTACTAAAGCTCTCTTTCCGAGTATATATATTGCTCAACGCATTAAAATTGTATTTCCATTGTAAACTAAAGATAAAAATAGAGCGATAAATCAGTAAAACGCTGCCTCTCAACTGGCTATATTAATCATGCGTCATCGATGTAAAATACAACGATATTACTGTAACAAGACCGGTATATAATGCTGAGATAAGTTGGCTAAGCTCAGTCAGTTTTACGTAATATGTAATTGTAAGGTTTGACATGTAAACATTTACTTGGTTACATATGTTACTTTGGTTTTATAAAATAAATAAAAAACATTATTGTTCCGTTGTTTAAGCATTGAACATGATATAATATTTATTCTCTCTTACGATAAAACCAGTTAATTAATTAAGAATAAGACATGTAATAACTAGAAATAACCAAGAATCTAACATATAAAATATCTGGCAAAATAAAAAAGTTAAAAATGCTTAAAAAAATATTTGTTTCACCACCTTAAAAAGCGCGACGTTTATTGAATATTTTCATGTTGAACTATCCGTTGGGATTTTAGGATTTGGAGAGATTTGACGGGATGGAGGTATGTAAAAGATTAGGCAATATGGTATTATGGGAAGGAAAATCGCTCACCCTAATGGGTTATATCGTCAAAATAGCAATGGAAGCAGGAATAGGAGAACAGACTAGTGGGACAGATGAAGGGCGATTTCATCCCATCGTCATCACGTGCGCGGCATGCGCGTGGCGACCATCTTCCTCTCTCTCTCTCTCTCTCTCTCTCTCTCTCTCTCTCTCTCTCTCTCTCTCCACGCCATAACACTCCAAATCTTCTCCTGCGCTGAATCATCACTCTCTTCCTTTTGTTAAAAATTCAGAGGAAAAATGTCCACTTTTCAATCCAAAACACACAACACGCATAAGCACTTTCACCCGAATAAAAAAACAAAGCACTCGCGATCGAGATAACTTTTTTTTCTTCCACCATACAAAAGGTCGCAAAACGGTCCGGACATATCATGACTGCCAACGCGGAGAGAGGGATAGAGTTACTATTTTGACGCATCGATCGTGTTTTCACAGCATTTGGGAGGAAAATGGGCGTGGCGATGAGACGAAATCATTGGCTTTCCAGTGTTGGTTTGACAGTGGTCTTGGCACGCGTGCTATTCACGCCACTCGCCCGTGTAATATATCCATTTCTTCTTAATCTCCTTCTCGTGAATAAGAAGTGCCGAAGGAGGTTTTTTTGCAGTCAAAGTAAAAAAAAGAAAGAAGCGATCACAAAAAAATGGGGACTTCTTTCGTGTGTGTTCTTTCCTTGATTCTCTTTTTCTTTTTTAGAAAATGAAAAAAAAGAGTGTCTTCCTTCCTTCCTTCCTCCCGGGCGTCCTTCCTTGCCGGTTGTCGCAAATCTGGCGGGAGAAGGGGTCGTTGGGGGGGCGGGGGAAAGGCCTCGGGGCTCTGAGAAGGCTCGAACCCACGTCCCCCAGCGCCTCATTCCTCGCCGTATCTGCGCTTCCGACGTCGAGGCAGAAAGATGACGTCCCTGCACTGCCCAAAAACATGTTATGTCGTTCTCACACTCACCTCACCTCCAAAACACACACACATCCACTCACACGCACACGTAACTCACATTCATTAACACTTGGGTAATACACATACATTAAATTCGCACGATCGCTCTTCTTTTGTTTTCGTTCGCGTTTTCGTGGTTTCAGTCTCCTCGTTTCTCGATCGGCGAATTACGGTTGCAAAGATTCGATGGATATATAGGTCGGTGAGTTCGTTGATCATCTTGAACCTGCCGAAATTATAATTATCTCTTCATTATTCTCTGTAGAAAAGACAGGGTATTGAAGTGTTTGTGACATATTTTTTGTAGCAATAATAATAGAGTTAGAGTATGTCTGGGTTCGAATTCCCGTGGGGTTTTCGTCATTTGAGTGAATTTTTGTGAAGAGGAACGGGAGGGAGAAGTTGGATTTCTTACGATTCTTCGTCCGTTCTCCTTTGAAGCGGACTGGAGAAAGAGGTGGGACAGTGTGTGTGAAAGAGTTGGAAGCGTGTCCAGTTGTGAGTCGTCGAGAGTGGCTTTAGAAGAGGAAAGAGGTTCATCAAGAGTCGAAAGAGTTCGTTCATACGTTTCGCACGTGTGACATCGGCACCCGCTGCTCGCTTGTTTCTCGCGCTCGCTTCCTCTTTCATCCGGCCTCCGCTCGTCTCCCTCACACCCACCTCTCCTCTTGGTGGTCGCCGCGTCCGGCGGCCCCCTCCTCCACCACCTCCGCCCCCGCCCCCGGCTGCTTCTCCTGGGGCGGGGGCGGCTGCCCCCCGCTCCCCTTCGCCCCCGATCACAATATGTCGTTGTTTCCGTTGGTGCGAGTCGTCTTGGTCCGCTCGTAGTCGAAGCGGCCGTTCTGCGTGCGCCTCCGGGAAGCCAGGCCCCCGTTGGCCCCACCCCCGATGCTCGTCATGCCCCCGGGGCCGTGCCTCATCCCCCCCGGGGGCCCGCAGTAGATCACCTTCCGGAACGCCTGCGGAAAAGAGAAGAAGAGAGGAAAGGTATCGCTTTAGCTATTACTTGCACCGGTACACACACGTCAGCGGGTCGTTCTTTTTTCCGAGAAAGTAGGTTAATTACTATGCACCCTTTTTCATTGCCGATTTCCTACTCGGAAGTGGGTGCTCCTGTATGCACATGCCCTTTTAAAACACGTTCCCTTCCGGATTACCCAAGGTAAAGGAAGTTTTAATTAATGTTTATGAACTCAGAAAACCAGCTCTGCTTAACTAATTTCATCACAAATGCCCAATCGTTCATGCATCTTTCGTATTTTCATTAAAAGGTGGCTTTTTTATTCCCATCCAGTAATACTCTTCAGTAATCTGCTCTTATGAACTCATTTCACCCCGTTTACTCATGATTTTCTCGAAAGAAAATTGTTAAATTTAGTTGATATGTGCGTTTTTCCATTTTCTTATATAGAGTGGTAATCCCATGCCGAAATGTAATCGCCATAAAACTGTTGATCTCAGGCCTGACCTCGTGGAAATTGTGAATTTTTACTCTCTAGAAGATTTTTGGTAGTTAATGGGGCATTATTATTCGAATGGTATTTTCTATTTTACCGTTTAAATCAAATTTGCAACTGTACATTTCAAATAAACAATAATGTTAAATTTCGACACAGTATAATATAAAAACACAATAAAAATACACCACCAACCAAGGTTTCGGCACGTAATGCCATTATCAAGGTCTTAATTACGTGCATTACGTGCCAAAACCATGGTCGGTGATGTATTTTAACTTTTTTTTATAATATATTGTGTGGAAATTTACCAATATTGTTTATTTGAAAAGGACATAAAGTATTTCCACAAATTTAAGCCTGATACGCTTTTATAAATTTGCAACTGTTTTCATATAGATTTACGGAGTTGCTTCGAAACGTTAAGGCCTAATAACCAAATAACTAATCATAGTAAGTTGCATTTTTTTCTGTCTCCGCAAAACGACCTCTGACGACATCTCATCCATCGATCGTAGTCCCGTGGTTCGTTACCCGGGGAAGACATGTATATATCTTCAAAGGATTTTTTAAATTTTTATACTGTTGTATTTCCGGAAGAAGTGGAAATCTTCACAAAAGCCTTTTTAAGTCATCTCTTAGAATGTGTCGGGAAGAATAGGGAAGAAGCCGATGGATGAAATGATGTCACGGCCGTTCTGGGAAGGTTGGCCGTCCATTCAACTTTAGACTCCTATATCTCTGGCAATTTTTGGAATATTTAAGAGATGATTTACAAATTATCATTCCCAAAGAACTGCGGAACTGGCCGCGCAGTAACTTTAACGGAGTCACCCGCTAGTGGTCACACAATTGTGTGAAATTTACAGTGAAAAAATCATTCGCCTGGACTGGGATTCGAACCCAGATCCCCCGATTTCGCACCGAGTGCTCTACCAGTTAAGCTACCCAGGCGTCATCTCTCACTGTGAATTTCATGGAGGCTTTAAGGAGCGAGATGTCTTCACAGGTACCGTGCATACAATGCCAAAGTACCCGTTTGCGAACGCTAAGCGCTACTGTCCAAAAGCCAAACTTTAAACACAAAGGTGTTTACTTTGACAAATTCAAAGAACTGCGGAACTGGCCGCGCAGTAATCGGGGGGTCTGGGTTCGAATCTCAGTCCAGGCGAATGATTTTTTCACTGTGAATTTCACACAAAATGATCATTTGTCGTGGTCCCCTGCACGATAAAGTAAAAAAACAAAAATCGTGATCAACTCGCAATGGGAGTTTATCAAGTTTTTTTGTGGCATTACCCCCGATGCCTTTATCATCCTAATGTGTTGAATGAAAATGGTGTAAGGTTTTATCAATACAGAAAACGCTGATTCCGCCTTCGGTTGTTCCCGATTCATTTGTTCGGGACAACATAAATGACGGAGTGCAGTGCATATTGAAGAGGGCATACGATCAAAAAGGGAGGAATCAGGAGAGATGTTGTGGAATATGAACATAATAAGAACTAACACGATGCAATTTTCCATGATGTTTCAAATGTTAACGATCTTCTTGTGTAAATAAAACTCCCTCCCCCCCTTGAAATTTTTCCCCACTCCCTCCCTCCACTTTCCTAACCTCGCTCACCCACCTCTTCTCTTGCACATATGCCTTGATTTTCAAATTTATGTACCTGATGATGATGCAGTGTATCGAAACCCGGGTCGATCAAAAATTTTTACCCGTGGAAAATTGCATCCTCTTAGTTCTTATTAGGGCATACGGTGATCCGATTGGTGAGGTTAATAATAAAACTACAAGTGGATGAATACCAACCTTGCGGAAATTCTCGGAGAGGAAAGCGTATAGGATTGGGTTGACGCACGAGTTGAGGTACGCCAACACCTGTGAAGCGATCTGGATGAACACGGAGACGTTCGTGATCTCGTAGCTGTCCACGCTCTTCAGGACGAGGATCACCTGCAAAAGGGAGGAGGAAAAGAGTTGAGGTCACTCAGTCCCACCAACCCATTACGCTTCACTTTCCCATCCAGTACACCATGTTAGAAAGAATTAACACTTGGAAACGTTTCACACCGTGTTTCAATGCACACTGACCGCTTTCGATGTACACAATACATCTTATTTTTATTTTTTTATTCAAGATCAACGTGCTGATGCCCTTTTAGTACATAATATACAAAATTAGTAACATAAAAATACATGGTATCATTCAAATTTAAACTAAATCAATAATTGAAAATTAGGAATTAGAATACACTGGGTAACCCGTGCGAAAATTTCGCACTTTCACGCTATCAGGGAATAAGTATGTTAAGGAAACGGTGTAATTGGGTTTTAAATAGAGAATAAGGTGTATCATAAAGTACATTCTTTATACTTGACTATATATCTGACGATATATAGTCAAGTATAAAGTGATATTATAATCGTTTTTATTATATACTAATCGTATACTTTTGAGTCAAATTAATGGGTAAATAGTGAAATTTGAGATTGAGATTGTATTTTTCGTCAGAAGCCGGTGATTCAACGTTTAAAATGATACCTCATTTATCACTGCAGGTGCAGTATTAACGGAGCATATACGGAATGACAGAAAAAGACCTTTCTGTAGTAATATATATGTCTAGTCGACCCGTGCGAAGCATTCGCACTGTGTCCTCCTCAAATCCCACTTAATTGAAGTGCACACCGTATAGTTAGTACTGAGTGCGTCAGAATCCATACGGTTCTTACATTTGAGTTGAACTTGTGTAGATTTCTTGAAAGTGAATAATCTGATTTGATCGCCGGGTTTGTTTATCGTAGAGAGCAGAGACGAAGTAAGTTGGTCGTCATGGACTAAGTAAAAACAAATGACTGCGAGCGGTTTGGGGAAGTAAATAGAAATTCAAGTTTTTATTAATTTAGTTCATTTTATAAATACCTAGATCAGCCGATCGAATACATTAAATCAATATTTTAAGTCGAAATTAAATGCGGATTGAGATAAGAGATTCATTACATTGAAATAGGTTTCATTTCGATATATCTCGATATTCTCGATAGAGGATCGATAGGTCGAGGGCGGGATTTCAAAAAACCGTTTTTTTTTTCAATTGTAATTTTTCGAAAAACAACTGAAATGTGAGTAATTTGTATATTTTCCGGTGTAGCGGTTAAGAAAATCTTTAAAATGATGCCTCATTTATGAAAATTGATGAAGTATTAAGGAAGTTATGGCGTACCGACAAAAAAAAGCCCTTGAGAAATAATATATATGATATTTAGGTATGTTTACAGTATATAAATATCTGTTGACATAAAGCTCTCTTAAAGGCTCATAATGCATTTTCAGCACGAAAATTCGTTGGTAATAGATTCTAATTACGTCTAAGCCTATTTATAGGAGAATGAAATATATCGTTGAGAAGTCTGCTCAGCTAAATCACATGGATACCTGAGAGAGTATAGAAGTGTTCGTGCACTAAATAAATTACATACTTCAGTACTATTAATTAAACCAAGTTTTATTTTCTTAAGAAAAATGTTATCATTTTTAATGTGAAGAGAAACAATGGAAGGAAGATTGAAAGATAGCGCTAAATTTGAGTAATTGTGATCATAAAAGCTCTTTTGTGTATCACTTTTGAATGCTAAGTATCTGAGCAATTTATGCTGAACTGACTCCAATGTTTTGATATAAATATCATAATACGGAGACCAAATAATGGATCCATACAATAAGGATGGCAAGACTAAAGACTTACCAAGATTAATAATCGAGTATCGTAAGAGTTTGAGTAAACAAAATTCTTAGATGAAGAAGAAGTGTGGGATATTGATGGGAAATCATGGGATCTTCTGTACTCTTCATAAAGTATTAAATAAATTTTAAAAGCTGTTTTAAAAACTTGAAAAAGAAGCTAGGAGAATATGTAATCACAGCCATTGACCTAACTGCAGTATATCATGATTACTTGTGTTCGTGATAATAGTAATGTTGGGAGAATAGGAGACAGGAAGAGAAGGGTGGGAGAGATAACCCGTGTACCGGATTACGAGGTAGAAAAAAACGTTTAATGGTATATGCACACGTTCTTCGAATACGTACTATGTTTAGTCATTCAGTAATATGTGCTCAGAGCATTTCGCTGAATTGGGGGCTTAAGGATAGTCCTTAAATTGCGAATGCTATACAGAATATCTGTATTTTGTCGAGCCATATATCATGTGCTATGGGGAAAAAGACCATTTTTTGTACTAAACCGTTTTAATAGACCAATTGGTGCTCCTATAGTCCTTGAGAATTGACGTGGAACATTTGAGAATTTATTACCTTGTTACTCTAGTATTTCAGACACACTGCTCATGACACTTAAATCAAGAGAATGCCTATGACGTAAAATAGCCATTTTCCTATTGGATATCCTATTTTATACCGTACCGAGGGAGTATATATATATGTGTCTTCCGGTGGAACTCTTTTCGCTTTGAAATTGGACTATAAACCTCCACGGGCCTTCTTTTTACGTTAATTTAACCTCGTTTGAAACAAGTAATCAGGAGCCTTTATCTCAGAGAGAGGTTCAAAGGTCTTTCCTCGTTTTCTCCAACGAATTCCACTTTGTTCTGACCTATGTCGGTACTCTTGGTGAATTTCAATTGTAAAAAAGATTGAAAAATATCCTTGAGGTAGAAGAAGTGTCAAAGTCATTCGAAATACCGAGTATTCAGTCACTTTTTCTTTCGGGCATATGAAAATTAAAATTACTTTTCCCATTCGGTGCATGTGAAAAAATAATTAGTATAAATTACTCCGACGGAGAACAAATATGCCACGCTCTGTGATTCGGGGAGAGGGTGTTTCATGTTTAAGGCTCTTTTGTTTAGGTTTAGGTTTCATATTTCAAGTTTCTGCGTCAAATAGAAATATTTCTAAATATACTTGATGTAACTAGAGCTTACTTTTTGGCTTACACCTCTTGCCATGTTTTTTAAATCGATCGGTTGATAATATTCAGTGAACAAGGCATTATGCTGGGCAATATGCCTTTGACGTATTCACGTCTTCTTCACTTCCATAGGTTTGTTGAAAGGTCAAATGAGCAATTATATTAACTACGATATACGAAAGTGAAATATTAATGAGACTCATTTAGCACGTCATCTCAACTGACAGCATTACTGAGCACTGAGAGCTCTACAAAATGGCTGTAACCTAAGTACATCATATCATGAATCTCACACTTAGAGGCATTTTTCTCTGAATTTCAATGGGCATTTCAATGGACATTTCAATTGTCATTACAAGGGGCAATTAATAAAGCATTTCAAGGGGCATTACAAGGGGCATTGAATGGGGCATTTCAAGGGTGGCACCCACCTGTATGGGACACCAGCAGATGGCGAAGATGGCCACCACGACGACCACCATGCGGGTGACCCGCTTGCGGCCCCGGCGGCTTTCGACCGACACGTGGCCCCCGGGTGCGGCGCCGCGCCACAGCCGCGCCAGCATGCACACGTAGAGGCCGCAGATGAGCGCCAACGGCAGCACGTACGATGTGGCGAAGAAACTCACCTGTGAACGTGGAAGTCACTCGCATTAGTGGGAGAATAATAAAAAAAATACGAGGAGGCCATTACCGTTCAAAAACTGGAATAAACCGACCACGAAATAAAAAAAACTAAGTAATGGGCATCGTATTTCAATTTTGTCAAGATTTAAAACGGAACTTATGAGTCGTGAAAACTTAAGTTCCACGGAGTAACCTATACTAGGGTTCTTAAAATGCATTAAAATAAGTGCCTTACTCTTCTCGAAGCTTTTACAGGCTCGCCGATTACTCGAAGTGTTATAAAGCGAATCAAGGGGGTATCGCTCAGTAGCAATTCTTTCCGCATTGGGATGAAAAAATAATTCAAATTTTACATGAAGGTTCTGCACCTATTTAATTAATGTCTTCCATATTTTTCCGTGGTTAAGAAAGATATTTACTCAGTCTTTGATTACCTTGAAGTAACATGTGAAATGGCACATTTATTTATTGGAGTTTATTTTTGTTTCCAAGTGGAACTTAAAATCTATGGAACTTCAACTCTACGGCCTCTTTAAGTAACAAATTATAAAATTTACAATGGCCGTAATAAATTGGCTCCACCCGTCCAAATTACTCGTACTCCCTTCAAGGGAGTAGTTAGTCACTTACAACCTTGCGTTGCAAGTGACTTCTCCCTTCAGTTTGCTGAAGAGGGCCACCTTGTGGCCGAAATACGAGTCCCCGACGCACACCCTCGTCTTTTCCTGTTTTTGGGTTATTTTTTTGACTACGCTCATATTTGAGCTAGATTCTCTCAGATGTTGGGCCCGTCTGAGTGTGTGAGTGAGTGAGTTCTTGAGTGCTTGTGAGTGTGTTTGTGTTCATAACCCAGTCATCCTTAGCGGGGTCCCATTAGCCCTAGCGAAGGATCCCTATTTGGGTTGAGCGTGTGTGTGTCTGTGGTTGTCACTGGCGAGGAAGTAACATTCCCGTAAACCACTGAAGGAGGGTTTTCTGGTTGAGAGGTTGTGGTTGGTCACTGCCGTGGAATTGGAATTTTCCCTGCAAACCAACTCGGCAATTGTTGTCTAAATTGTATGAGTAAATTAACATCAGGTGTCCCACAAGGAAGCGTACTCGGCCCCCTTTTGTTCATTATATACATAAATGACCTATGCTCTCGAATTAGCAGTAAAATACGTTTATTTGCTGACGACGCTGTCATCTTTCGTGAAATAAGTGATCACTCTGACTTTGAAATTCTATCATCGGATTTAAACAACGTTCATGTGTGGAGCCAAGAGTGGGACTCAAACTTAATCTGAGCAAATGCACGGCGGTACATTTCTTGCGGAGGTTGCCCAACTATCCCCATGTATATGCTGTGGATGGTGTTAACATAAATGCGACAAATGAAGTGAAGTATCTAGGAGTTACGATAACTTCGAACCTATCGTGGGGAACACATATAAGAAATATTTTTGTCAGAGCTCTGAAGAAGCTAGGATTCGTCAAGCGTATTGTGGGAAGATTTTCGGATGAAAAAGTAAAAGCTATTTCGCACTCGTCCGGCCACACCTTGAATATGCAGCGAGCATATGGGATCCGGTACAGAAAGACTTAATTCGGGAACTTAAAAAATTACAAAGGAAAGCTGCGCGATTCGTCAAAAACAGCTACGGGCGTACAGACAGCGTTACACAGATGTTAAACGAATTAGGCCGGGAGCCGCTAGAGACTCGGAGGCTTCGCCCTAGGCTTAGATCACTTGAGCAATTGAGAATAGATATCTTTAAGGGCGACACGGAGAACATCATATTAGAACCCCATTATATTTCCAGGTCCGACAGAAACGATAAATTAAGAGAGATATTTTGCCGAACGGATAGGTACGGTAATTCGTTTTTCCCCCGAACAATAAGGGACTTTAATAAATTCTTGGCGTAATTTCATTATAGCGTTTCCTTTTTATATGTAAACGGTTGGTGTCCTAACACCCCCCGCCACACGCCTATTGAGGTGGCTTGCGGGGTATTATGTAGATATAGATGATGAGTGGTGCCAATTTATTACGACTATTGAAGATTTATTTATAATATGGTAAGTGAACCTTTCTCTCCGCACCGCTCTAGTAATTGATATAACTCACAAAACTATCAGCGTAATGTGTAACCAATCTAGGAATCCAGGCTCTCCAGTGGTTTCAGCGGCGTTGGGCTTATGGGAAATTCGTTCCGTGGTGAAATTAAAGAGGGCGCTGTACCAAAGGGGATATATATTCGCATTCTGCCGAATCCCTCGGGAATCCATTGGCCCGTAGCAACCAACAACCGTCCCCCACTCGCCCGAAAGGAAAGCCAAACGTCCACCAGGGACAAAAGCTGTCAATCTGCGTCGACATTCAAATCACTCGGGATAAGCTCCTCCTCAGCGATGACATTAAATAAGCGATTATACAAGCGCAACCTTGGATAATAAACTCCCACGCCGTGAAATACATATGTATTTATTATTCAAATCCTTGATTTTTATTTAAAATTCTGATTTTATCCAAAATGCAAGGGCTACTGCTCTTTCTGAAAGGCTATTGTTCATGTTTTGAAAAGCGTCACCCCCCACCCCAATGTTTTAACCCCCCTCCATTTTTTTTCTGCCATTGTTGTAGTCGTTGTCTGCCGTCAATCCATTATTCAGTTGAACTTGCTTGATTTATCCTGTCCCGTGAGGTTTTTATTATTCTCGGGAAACGCTCGTTATTCGTAGATTGAACTATTCAGAGCAGTAAAATGCCCACACACACTTTGACTGATTTAGTTTTTACGAGTGACACCTGTGTCAGTTTTGAGGACATTTTGATTCAGCATTTTCTATACGCTCAACTTTGCTTAAATTACTTTATAGGAAACTGTATGCATTATTTCCTTAGCAAAGAAAATGCGATTGAGTTTCCGTAGGAGTAATATCAGGGAAAGACTCTAAACAAACTCTCATATTGGCGTCTAAATCCACACTGAATGGTATTATCGCATTTTGAGTGAATTCAATGTTATTCTTTGAATCATTACTGTTCATAATATTTTGTTGCTCCTTTGGCTTGAAACATAAATGTGGCTCGATAATTTTTTAATTGGGGAAATTTATGTTAGCACCTATTTGATAAAGAGTAAGTTTGAACTGTTATAATACCTCTGAGAATGCTGCTCAATAATATTGGTCATTATAAACAGTAGCTTTTGTGTAAATATAAAAACAGCAAAGTCAGAATTGAAAGCACAGTGACCTTCTGGGCAGTTATAAGCGAGTGTCTGCCGGTATCGAAGGGGAGAAAGTCCACCATCTGCGATTCACTATGGCAAACATATCTAAATTAATGCAATTATTTCGAGGGTGTATTGTTTCTCACACACCACCAGAGGTTCTACAGGTTTTCTGTTTCCTCAAAAATGGCGCTCTTTCCTCAAAAAAAAGCCCTCTTATCCAACTGCTGTATCCTGTAGGCTAGCTAACCATGTCTGTCGTATTATAATACTATTCCTATATTCAATTCTTTGAACTGGAATGTTCATTTTTTGTTCATCATTCTGTATCTATATCTACATATTGACCTACGATACATCTCAATTGCGTGTGGTGGGACATGTACGTACACCAGCCATGAAAAAGGGGATAATAGGAAAAAATAGGTTTAGTAAAATCTTCTCGGATTTGCTACCGGGTAAGGCTTTAAAAGGCCAACGTTTCGACGAGTGACTCCCTCGTCGTTATCAGGGCTGAGACTGATTGCCGAGTTGGTCCATGCCGGGGTTTTATAGCTGGCCAATGGCGGTTAAGGAACAAAAGAGGCATATAAGAATATTTCAACCCGAAAAATCGGCCCTGGAAGAGCATAGTCTAGATAATGCGCACTCCATCAGTTTTAACGGCACCAAAATCCTTTGCCGTTCAAATGGATACTGGGATCGTTTGATGAAAGAGGCTATTGAGATAAGTTGGGAGGAGAAGAAGTTAAATCGAGACTCTGGGCAGTACATCAGCCAAATATGGAGACCGCTACTCAATAAAATTTAAACGGTCGCGGTTACAATTCAAATTCAAACCGCCTTGAACGAGCCGGTCAACAATGGGTTTTTAACCGCCCTCGGCCAGCTATAAAACTCCAGCATGGACCAACTCGGCAATCAGTCTCAGCCCTGATGACGATGAGGGAGTCACTCGTCGAAACGTTGGCCTTTAAAAGCCTTACCCGGTGGCAAACCCGAGAAGATTTTACTAATATTATTCGCCGGGAAAGCCTAAGATCTTTTAAAAAACAGGTTGTAATCATGAAAAGGCGAAGATGCGGCATGTTTACGGTGTCTCACGGTATCGCTTTGTTTTGTTATTTTCACCAATTTTGCGAGTAAAGTGGCGTAAAGTGCGTATCTGTTTGTTCATCATTGTCTCTCCCTTATTTTTACCGCTTCTATCAGCTCCAGAGATAGAGAGCCAAGTTAAAAATAATATCCTCCGTGTCACACCCCAATAAGTACTCACGTTCTCTGAATTTTTCAAGTAATCTAAGCCTAGATTGTAGTCACCGATTATCTAGCGGCTCCCCAACTCTGCTGCACTCTCTATGCACTCATCAAAGTTTTTTAAACCAAGCGTGTGGCTTTCATTTGTATTTCATTTCGCTTATTAATTTTTTTGTGCTTGGCCCCGAATACTCGCACCGTACTCTCGATTAGAGATATGCCACTCTGAAAATTACTTCGGTAATTTTCGTAAATTACCGCGGTATTTTTCGTAATTTACCGCGTTCCTTGAAAATTACCGTAATTTTCTAGATAATTCTCTTATGTTTGAGATAACTTTTCATACAGATAAATTCCCAAAATGTTCTTTTAAGCCATGTTCACATTTCCTACGTGTTTAACTATAAATTTAAGCATGTGCAACTCATTTGTGGAATATTTTACTTAAATTATAACATAATAAGAGTATTGCATTAGAATAGTCTTCTTGAAAATTTCTCATACTTTGACAAAAGAAAGCCAGATTGCGTGTTGCTGCCGTAGTTCTTTTTACAATTTAAAAAATTTCTATTGCATGAATGTTGTATTAGGTATGGTTTAAACATTGTATCCTCTCCCTTTTACTATTGGCCTTCTTATTTAATGCTAACATTTGCTGTTAAATGCTTAAAACTAAAAAATACTGGAAAATTACGGCAATTTTCGAAAATTACCGTAATCTACCGTGGTAACACCTTCGATAAAAATTACGGTAATTTTCCCATCTCTACTCTCGATGGCGCCTAATTAGAGTGGAGTAGTATTGTTTTCCACTTTTTCATCGGTGGAACTTTTTTATTGAGAAATCCTAGTCGACGTTTAGAGCATTCATTTCATTGACCATGCTGATTTCGTAAAAAAATAGATTCATTGGTGAACGACGTTAAGTTTACATTTGGCATACATTTAAATCGCATACTTTCCGTGTGATTCACCAAATCTTCAAAATCAGCGTAATACCATCAATTTAACATTTTTCCTAATTTAACTGAGTTTATTGCTGAACACAATTTATCAACTGTAGCCCTAAAGAAACCTCCCTTTGTATGCACAATATTGTCATGATAATGACTAGGTGCAGATAAACATAGCTGTTTATCGTAAAAATGTACGCCAATTGTTAATTCCCCGGGGGTGAAAGAATTAGGGAAATTTTTCATATGTAGTGAGATTAAAAATTGATACTGAGGTCTTGAAAATGAATTATGTCGATATCTGTAATGCATTTGAAGCCAATTAATAGAAGATAACGTTTATGATGCTCTTTTTGTATCATAATTTTTTATTTTAACCATGTTCAGAGTAAGATAGCAGACGCTGCACTTCGATTTAATATGCCCATGAATCAACTCTCTCTCTATAATAATCTAACTCGCTGAGCGAGGCACCATTCCCCTGCCCACAGATTCCCACTCACCTCCCTCTCCTCCCAACCCACCCTGCCTCCTTCCCCTCTCCATCCCGCGCGTGCCTGTCGGGGGGCATTAAGATTTTCAGTCAACCTCCCAAAAAAAAGTCCCTCCTGGTTTGCCCAATGTAAACCCAGGTTTGAAACGCGCCGATGAATTTAATTATCCACAGAAACCAATTTTCATTCCAGCTGGTCCAGAGCTGTGGTCGCAAAAACAAACCTACACGAATGAATTTGCTTTTTTTTTCTCTACCCGAGGCCCTCCAAATTTTGGTCGAGCCAGGCCCGCGTCCGGATTAATGCGGACAGGAATCCAAGAAGTGCCTCGATTGAACACGCCATCCGTGAAAATGATCTGCTTATCCCCCTCCCACCCACACCCCTGCCTTTTCCTCTCTCATATCCGATAATAAAAAGTAATATAAATGAAAAAGCCACCCGCGAGCACTTTGCTCTCCTTTTCCAGTTTCATTTTCACGTCCTTCGCTTATTATATTTATTGAATATTTTCATCGGACCTTTTGTTTCCGTAGTGCGTGTGTTCTCTTGAGATCCAAGCTAATTGGGGGAACACTGTTTATTTTCACGCTGGTTATTAGGCACCCAAGGTCAAATTCAGCATGTTTCTTTCGATAAAATAAAATAAATGTCTTCCAGTATAACTACGATAAACAATAATGAAATTATTTTAAATTGAATCTCCAGGATCAGAAATAATTTTGGCACAGTCATTGCGGGAAACAGCGCTCAAAAAGATGATGAAGAAATCAGCGGTTACTCACTCTGGTAGATAAGAACTCAAATTATCTGTCGAAGTGTATAGAGCTTCATTTATTTCTAAGCATAATATATAAGCTATTTTGGTTCCGATGCCACAATATTTTTGTTGTATATGAAAAATTGGATGCTACTTCAGATTTGATCCAAATGGAGGAAAAATTAAACCAAATTCAAATCATAGCTTCATTTTTTTGGTGAAAAATATCTCCCCATTCCCGGGTTTTGCTCAGAGAGCATTTTGCACGAGATATTTGAGCCTAAATTTTATTAGTTTAATTACCAGTTCACCCAGTTTTCATATAATTTCGACAAAAAAAGAATGCAGAGACGAATCCATGGAGATTAAATCAATTTTTATTCGGATTAAGTCCAGCAAACCGACCGCCCATATTGCTTACAGTTGAGTTAATCTGTGAGTTCGCTAGCGGAATAAAGGAAAAATCAAGATGAGACTTTTCATTTTATCAGGAAATGACCAGTGCAGATACTCCCGCAAGTAATACTGTGTAGTTTAGTTTCTGCTTTATATACCTATTCCTACTGCGACACTTTTAAACATCAATGTGGGTCACAGCTTATTAGTAAGTTCATTCATTTCATAGGTAACCGGCCCTTTTAAGCTAGGCTCGGAAGCAAAGCTACGTGTTTTAGTTGAAAAAATCTAATTCATGCCTTAAAGCAAAACAAGTATTTTCGGGGACGATTAACGCTAGAAGTACCGCAGGGATCATTTTCTCCCCTTTTCAATTTTGACAGTCCCATTATTTCTGATTGGTTCATCCCTTGACTTCTTCTTTGCTATATTTCTTGACTTTTGTTTATTTTAGCAGGATAATAACAATAAGAACCTCGGAGCAACCATGGTTTTAAATATGCATAACCTTCAACCTATTAATAACATATTAATAACATTTTGACCCCAGGCTATTTCTTTCCTGTTCTATTGGAGTTCTTTTCATTTTACAGTGGATTTTTATTGTCTTTTGTTAATATACTTTTCTAGATAGTTTTTTAAGGATTTTTATAAACGAAGATAACCGTTTATAATTGCTAAAAATACGAATTTAAATACACTTACGCATAGTTATAATGCTTTACTTAAAAATGGATATATTAATATTGACCAATAATCTTTGATTTTCTCAGGACTCTTTGAAAACCTCATAATATGCAGGAAACCATTCTTATATTGAATGAACATTGCACTACTTTTTCGAAATTATTGATGGAAACGTGGACAGGGTTGTTACACTATTCTGGAAAAGAAATCCCCTAACATTTTCCTGACATTTCCCTGACAAAAATTGTCATTTTCCAAATGAAATTTCCCAAAATTTTAAGTGCAAATGAAAGTTGAGGAAACAAACCAATTTTAATTTTATTGACAAATTTATGAAACTAAGACAAAATCAGAAGATGGAACATCAACTCCGGCAACAGCGAACGAACATATAGTTGGGGTGTCTCGGCCACTGACCAATTCATCGAACTTCGCCCTCATCCAATTTCTCCCTGACAGCTCGGCGTTCCCTGACATGTCCCTGATTTCTCTGACAGGTTTCAAATTCCCTGAAATTTCCCTGATTTCCCTGACAGGTTTCAAATTCCCTGAAATTTCCCTGATTTCCCTGAAGGGTTTCAAATTCCCTGAAATTTCTCTGATTTCCCTGAAGGGTTTCAAATTCCCTGAGATTTCCCTGATTTCCCTTAAGGGTTTCAAATTCCCTGAAATTTTCTTCATTTCCCTGAATGGTTTCAAATTCCCTGACATTTCCCTGATTTCCCTGAAGGGTTTCAAATTCCCTGAAATTTCCCTGATTTCCCTGAAGGGTTTCAAATTCCCTGAAATTTTCCGTATTTCCCTGAAGGGTTTCAAATTCCCTGACATTTCCCTGATTTCCCTGAAGGGTTTCAAATTCCCTGAAATTTCCCTGATTTCCCTGAAGGGTTTCAAATTCCCTGACATTTCCCTGATTTCCCTGACAGGTTTCAAATTCTCTGACATTTCCTTGATTTCACTGAAGGGTTTCAAATTCCCTGACATTTCCCTGATTTCCCTGAAGGGTTTCAAATTCCCTGACATTTCCCTGACTTGTAACATCCGTGGTGGAAAAGGCAAAGTAGAAATGACAAATTATAGGATGTTACTGTAAATCACCAATTTTCCTAGAAAAAATAAAAAGTAATGAATAAATGACATTTTCAAAGTAATGTTTACAAATTATTTTGATTAAAAATCTTAAATTTTCCATAAGAAAATTAAGTATTCCTAAAGGGATCAAATTAATCCCTGTCGTTACTGATAGGTGTGCTGCAATAGCCGGTACTTCCAGTGTTAATGCAATCGAGTATTTATGGGACATAGTTCTAGAAACATTCCTCCTGTTGGTTCACATGTTAATTGTTCAATCACGACAGAATAATGAAGGTGTTGAGGGTATTCCAGTTAAACTGCATCTAATTTGACTCGACCCAAATTAACTCAGAATCTAATGCATGCATAATTAGGTAATCTGTTCATAATTTTCTAGTTAAGAGCTTTTCATCTTTCGTTTATGAATTGCTATAATTACGTCCAAAATCATACAGCGATTTAAAGAGGAATTTTCCACCCTTCACTTCTGGATTACACTCCTCATCAAATGCTGTCCTCTGCAATGATATCAGTGCTGAGCCACGCACATGCTAATCTGATTCTATCTAATGCTTTCCCCTCGTTAACGGCTAATTTTTTTCTCCATACTTGCTCCACCTATTGTTGTCATGACAGCGCGCTCTAGCTGGGTTATTTTCGTACTTCCTTGCTGAATAAGAGGGTTCTGAAGACTTTCCTCCGCTACCTTTCGTATCTCGTTTTATTTATAAGAAGTCACAGTGGAGACCATTTACTCACCGCTATGGTTAATTACCGGGGTAATTACCAGAGCGTTGGCTTGTCCTGGATATTCCGAGAAGTAGCAAAAGCGTGTCACAAGATACGTGGTCATCATTCTCTGTTTTGCTAATGGTTTAAGTAAGTTAAAATAATTTATTTTCCGAAACACAACAGAAAAAAGCTCTTTGCAATGAGTACTTTTTATCAAGCATGTACCTAAGTGCTTGGGCACTGTATTCCGAATGATAGCTATTAATTAAACAGCGAGAATTTTAAACTTTGTCCAGGTTTGAAGAAGACCAGTATAGCATCTAGCAACAATATTAGGGATATTCTATTTGCAATTCTATTTTTAGTTTCTCCTACGCCTCTTGAATATTTTTACAAAACAAAATACTAACATTTTGCAATAAGCGTTTGTGAGCAATTATTTTCGTTGTAGATAAATATTAACTAAACAAAATAGGTTTGAGTAACGCTTTTTGATTGATTGTTAGCGATATTGTTATTTGTTACCAATGTGATCGCTTGGCGTTTCTTCAAAATTTGCCAATAAAGACACACTTTTTGCTCATCATTATATTTACTAAGTCAAAACTTTAATTATAAACTCATATTTTAACGTCGGTGTCTTTTGACTGTAACATAAGTGAGCTAACGTTTTAGTGGAATACAAAACGTAGTAAAAGCCAATTTTTCTCATAAAATTTATAATTACAGATACAATTAAGTGATGATACCAAACTATGATCTTATACCGTGTTTTTTTTAATATAGCCAATTTCAAGAGGGAATGGTCTATGCAGGGAAATTTTTGCAAATGAAATACACATTTAACTGATAGAAATCTTAAGGATATTAAATAGAAAAGAAATTATTGCATATTCGTGATTAGGTTAAGCAATTGCTTTCGTTCAAATGGAAATACTCCAGATTAACACTTTAGTCCTTAAATAATCCTTGTTACATCCCGGAGTAATTATTGACAAATGACGCGGAATCATTCCCGAAAAGTTCCATCAAGAAAAACTCAGTGGTGTAAGTCTCTTGTTGCCGACGATGGCGGAAAGACCACCGAAACGTCCTTAAAACGTTTGCGAGTGTGCTTCAATTTATTTTCGTGTGCCTGTGTTCTTAAAATTATATTTATTTTTGTGTTTATATTCTCCAAGTGCGTTTTGTTAGAAGATTATGTATACATAGTGAAAACTTACATGAGGTGACGGAAAGAGAAGATTTAGAAAATATTTGTTCTTACTGAACGTATTGGACCGGACTTGCATTTCTTTTCATCCACCTTCATCCATACGAAATGGAGGGTGGAATCAATCCATTTGAATTGCTCCAAAAAAATAAGTTGGTTGCTTGACAAATTAAAGAAAAAATTGAAACTTTCCTAGTTGTTTCCCTCATGTCTTAAGGCCTTAAAAAATATTTTTTTTCAAATTTTTATCTCAAGTGGTTTACCTTGGACGGCCATTTATATAATGTTGCGCAAGCCCATTTTTGCGTTTGTTAAGGTTTACGTAAAAGTCTATAACTACAAAAGTATTTATCCTAGAAGAATGAAACAAAATACATTTTGTTTGCAATTACTCAAGGTAATAAATAAGCTCATTGGTTTTTTTTACCTATCCCTATATTTTCTAAGGTGAAACTACACGCAAAGTTTAAAAACGGTACGATTGAAATTTCAATTTTTTTTTAACTTTTTTCTAATAGTACCTAAGGAGTGGATTATAAAATTTGAATTATTTTTTTTATTTGTAGGTATGTGTAAGTAGGTTTTGCATCGAAAAAATATCAATAGTGATATACTTACCCTTGAATTGTTATACTTTTTTTAAAAAAGTCGTTTTTTCAAATTTTTCAAATTAGAAGCTATTTGTATCTATCCCCGTAGCGTCACGGAGGATTAGCCCTAGAATGCATAATCCCATTTTGCAGTTTTCTATTAGAAGGACGTTTATGAGAATATCCATCCGTCCAAGAGTACGGCAATAAAATAAGGAGATATTGCCGTGAAAAAAAATGGAAGGGAGTTAGTTACTTTAAAAAATATGGAAATATCTTTAATTTGCTACCAACCTTGGTCATAAAATCTCTTTGCCGATTACGTGGTCCTTTCCATCCTCTTTAATTCTTCTGGGATAATTGATTCCTCAGTTAAAAATTAGAGAAATCTTTTGAAATTCCGCTCAAGGTATTGCAGATTTTCCATTACCTTATTCTCTTACATTTTTTTACGTTTTCTTTCTATTCTACCAATTATTATCCATCAATTTTTTATTTCATGCTCCAATAATCGGGGCATTACGCTATTAAACGAGTACCTTGCTTCCAATTCACGCTCTAAAGTTAATATGGAAAATAGTTCAACGAAGGGATCAGTATGGACATTTAGGTCAAGCTTGATAAAAAAATATTAACAGCAGATAAACCTAAATTTAAGTGTAATCAACTTATCTTTTTTGTTTCTTCGGACCGAAATTTAGTTCAAGTAGGTAACAATTTACTTTTTATATTTATATCGACCATCACCGTCGGCAGGAGATGGATTTTTAATGATCCGCCTCTGGTCTGACTTGAAGTGTTTGCTCCCGAAATACATTCCGAATGGTAGACCATCAAAAGGGTACCTACTTTTCGCGATTCTCGCAAGTTTTATATCCACCAGCATAAATCGTCGGAAGTGTATCCTTCCGCGCATTCATTTTTAGACGTTTCCTTATAATAGAATCGTTGACCTATTTTTTTACGTTGCGACATGAGGGGATTTGTAGAAATGCAATATTATTTTCTTTGCCTCTTGAAGTAATCCCGTGGATCTTCATGACGAGAGTGTTATCAAGTTATCGTTCCGTTACTCTGTGGGTGAAAGAACGATTTTTCCGCCATCTAAACTTTGTGTGCTCTTATAATATTCTCATATTGAAGATCGAGTTGGGAAAATATTATTTCAGCCACTCCGGTTGCAGATGAAGGCTCTTTTAAGGTATGGATGACAAAGGCAATAACGAGCCGGAAAGAAGGTCAGTCTCTGTCCTGATTAACCAATGTCTTGCACTCACGACGATCAACGGAATCATGAGTAGGGTGCTGACGAAGAACTGTACAAAATTGCATGCAAAAAAAAGGTGTGACCGTCACGGGACACCCGACAGAAGTGGAACCGTGAGTATGGATATGACTGACAGAGGGTAGTACACAGTATAAGTATACAAGTACGCATTAGTATACATTAATAATTGAAATTACCGTATTTCTCCGAATATAAGCCGCACTCGAATATCAGCCGCACCCAGTTTTTTGGGGTCTCGAACAGGGAAAAAAGTTAATACGCGAATTTAAGCCGCATCTTTTTTTTAGTGCATCCCGTACTACCGACAGTATTAGGAATTAGAATATTATATCTTTTTTTACATTACCTATGTAACTGTGACACAATGTTACCTATATTATCCTTTAATATATGAATTAATTGTGCACCAATTTGACTTTTTTCTGCGTTATTTCTTATTTTCCCCATTGGCTTAAGCGCGTTTAGCTGGCGTCCGCGTGAATCTGAATGGCTGGGTTTTTTTCAAATCGGTCATTTTTACGATTTTTTAATATAATTCTCGAATTTAAGCCGCACCTCGAATATAAGCCGCACCCAGATTTTGAGGCCCCAAAATCAGGAGAAAAAAAGTGCGGCTTATATTCGGAGAAATACGGTATATTCCTGAAAATCCTAATATGAAAATTGTATTTATACATTATTGATAATTACAGGAAATACACAGACTTAAAATATTCATATTAAATCACACTATGTCCCTCTTGTGATAGTATTGTGAATTATTTCGAAGCGCTTGTATATACGGAACGATTCGACATTCGGATAAGCGAGTGCGTTGTTCTCTAGCGCTTCTCCTCACTTGGCCATGGGTAAGTACATGTAAGTATGCGTGCGCAATGAGGCATAGCGCGTACTAGCACACACAAGCAGGGTCTCTCGTCTCCTCAATTGCTCCCATCGTCTTCTCTATCCGTCCGGAAGTCGGTCGTCACGTGACGCGAGAAATTCGCAAGATTACCCCAATCCATGAAAAGTGTTCCACTTCAAAAATATAGTTCTGGTTGCCAATATTTCATTCAGAAGTAAGTACAAATGGATTTTAGGCGTTAATATCTGCTTACGATGCAGCGTTCCGTTTAACATTAACCGATTTATTCTAAAGCAAGCTCAGCACAGCGGTGAGGTAATCCGAACCCACGTCCTTCTGTTTACCTGTTTGGCGCGTTACTAAGCTAATCTCTGCGGAACCAATTTATCTTTATACCAACGGACAATGTGAAATATAAATCATCGGTTTCCGCTCTCATTGAATTAATAATCTGTTACTAATGAAGCGTATGATATCAGGTAGCTCATCAACTGATTGTGAGATAAAATTAACAGCTAACCCGCCATTGGTCGCGCTATGAGATTTTCTCTTACACCAAATTTAAACTTGTGCTAACTTTGTAATCATGAGTTAGAATACGTTTCTTTCCTTCTAGCTGTCTTTTTATCTCTTCCTATTGACCGACCGTCTCATAAAAGCATAAATGAAGCGTCCGCAGCTGTGTAATGATATGTCTGATACCGTCGGCTACAAGGTGTGAGACTTTTTCTCATCGCGCGACCACTGACGTTAATGTTTTTGTATCATTTAGTTGCGTTACACTTTCGCAACATGTGTGAAAAGTTCATTAATTTCGTGGAGAGCAGATATGTTATTACAAATTTATGAGTCATGAGAAAGTATGTCCTCATAAATAAATATTTCTTCTTGAGAATGGTAATTTTATTTATACACAATGATATCATCGCCAGAAAAATTAGTAATCATTACGTAATTGTATCAGTATTTGTGTACATGTGGAAATCATTGTTTCAAATAAATATTAAGAGAAATAAATAAAATATAAATATAGTGTAATAAATTGCCAATGAACGCTATATGATAGATAATCAATAATACATCCAAGGCCTGGAAGTGGGTGGAGCTAAAGTGAAGCCGTCATCGCCGCCATCTTACCTCAGCAATTTGTGTACATCATTTGCACTGACGGCTACGGTCAAGAATTCATGAAAAGCATTTTTAAAGTACTTCAGTAAAACAAAGTTCCGTGCATAAAATTCTACGTCGCTAGGCTCTCCAACCATATAATATTTATTTTAATAATGGCTAGGGGGTATTTTTTACATGGAATTTTATTCCATCTTTAACCCAAGTTGTAGAAAAGGAAGAATGTAGACGACAAGAAAACTTTTCAAAGCAACTATTTATTTCACCACGAAACCAACAAAATTTCCGACACCATCGTAAATTCGATAACAACATGTATAATGTCATCCTTAAGAATTTACAATGAGTGGCAACTAAAGATTTTTGAAAATAGCCAATCTGTTGTATTTTGATCTGTGCTCAGACTTACGGTTATTAATTGTCAATTCAGGCCCAATTCCTCCAAAAGAAAGGTCTACAATGAGATTCACAAATCAGTACTGCGCTTTGTTTACGATTCGTTTAATTATGTAAGATGGCCGCGTGCGCAAGGGAAGGAGTGGGGGTAGGCTTCAACGCATCCCTGCGGCCAGAGTGGACACTGCCAATCTAGTATATCTGTGAATACATCTGACTGTGAGAAAAAATCTCACACGCGACCGCTCGCGTGATTGGTAGCTTAGCGACCACTCCTGGGTTAAATGATGCTTCAATGAGAACTTCTATTCATTTGAATATAACCCATGCGATCTGCGCCAATCCAACAATTTGTCTCGTCTTTCTGCAGATTTTTCTTTTGAGAAAGCGGCCAGTACGCTGTGAATTTGGGGCCTTATTCAAACAGTTAATTTACTGTCACAAAAATTAGGGAGAGAAGAGAATTGAACAGACAGAACATACAAAAGCAAACAGACTGGCCCTCGCATCATAAACATCCGAACAAGGTTCTGAAACATTTGGAAACCTCCACCTAATTAAAGTTTTCAATTTAGCGTTGACCGTAAATGTCAAAGGGGAAATAGTTACGATCCGTTTTTAGTACTGCCACTAGATTGTTGGGGGAGACCCAAGGTAGAGGAAGCTACGTGGATGTGAATTGAGCATTCACGAAAGTGTTGGGACGTGACGGGAATGAGTATCGTCGTAAATTACTTCAGATGTCAAATGAGACTTCAATCACTTTGAATAGCACTAATAGTGAGGAATAGGCCAGGGAGGTGCATAATGTGTAATTTGGAAGCAGTTGATTAATATGTCACAGGCGGGTGGAAATTTTAAAGGGAGGTGTAAATAATTTGGCATCAAAATCCTACAATACCTTTCCCGTTCATATCTAACAGCATCAGCAAACATAAAGCCGCTATACTTAAAGCGTAAGCCACCATAATCAAATCTATGATTCTTGTTGGAAAGAGCGAGTTGAATGAAGATATTCTTTCGTCAATATCAAAGTT
Organism: Pyrrhosoma nymphula; assembly: GCA_963573305.1. Lineage (NCBI taxonomy): Eukaryota > Metazoa > Arthropoda > Insecta > Odonata > Coenagrionidae > Pyrrhosoma > Pyrrhosoma nymphula. The sequence continues at coordinate 14,854,215 of OY754327.1, forward strand.
TAGGTGGCAATCATTTTACCAACGGTGATATTAGTGGTGGCTTCTGCAGCACACGGAAAGTATAAGAAAAAGAGGATAAATTTCTAAATTAAGGTAATTAAATTGACTTTCCACTGAAATAATGGAAAACGAACGCACATTTATCTATTTAATTAATGAAAGCTTATGGAAATGCATTTAAGGAAAATCTAGAATCATAATTAACCAAAGATAATTTTGATTTTATATGGCAAGATCAAGTGCCTACGTAATTTGTTTGAGAACATATCGGTTAATCCATTTTGGGACATAGTCGTAAATCAACAATCGCAGAGCCAACCACTCTAAGCAGTCACGTTAAGTTATTACAGAGACGTTTGGAATGCTAAATTAAACAGTACCAGTTCACTTAATAAGGCATACAACAATAGCGGATATCATAATGCAAGTAATACTTCAGACCAGTCGTTTACTCAATGAAAGTATAAATATGGAAAGTATGCCTAAGACTGACCAGGATCCGAATAGTGAATTATGTGGGAGAGGACAAGAAAAAATCAGTCGACGTTTTTTAACACCTTCTTATATTTTATTTCTATGAATATGGACGATGAATAATCTGCCATACTCCACCAGAAGTATTAGCAGTCTTCAAAACAAGAGAGCGTTCATTAAGCAAAGCATGAGTGCAAGTGAAGCAAAAGAGATATGTGTGCAATGATTGGGCAAGTAAGGAAGAAATTATACAAAACAGAGCCAGATTTCAAGGCCCTATACCGAGAATTAAGCTTTCGTTCTTTGTCTTGGATTTCTCCGAAAGGAAACAAAGTGATAGGAATGAATTAACTTAATTAAGGAAATTTTCGCTAATTGGCCACAATAAAAAGAAAAACCTGAGAGGAAAAAAGATAATTGACATAGATTCAAGGTTATTTGGACGTATTGGGTCAGTCGGATCTTCGTCAGAGGAAAAATAAATCAATTATTCTCTAAATAATATATATTTTAACACTGGGAAAGGGCCGACCGACCCGAAACGTCAAGTATAATTGACTGTTATTCTAAAAACTGTTCAGGTCACAAATAAGGAAAAAATCACGTGAAAACATTCTAATTGAGTGTTGCGCAATATGATTAAGGAACATGGACCTTTTGTAAGGTGGAGTGGAAGAGAATAGAGGCTTTCGAAACTTGGTGCTAAGATGGAAGTATAAATATCAAATGGATAAACTGGATCGAAAAGGAGGAAGCGTAGAGGATAATAGAAAAGGATGAGGCCATAGCAATAATAGCGCTACCAGCAAGACAAGGTTCTTAGGTAAAAGGTGAAACTATACGCTACATTGTATTTGGACTATATCATACATTGATGGCGCAACAGAGAAAATAATTCCACATCAGTTACGATCAGTGGTTATATTTTCACCTTTCAATAAATTAATTAATTCTCATCGCAATTTAAGGAATAATAACTCCCATTAAGGTAACTTATATTCAATAAAACTCATTTAATACTAAACTGAGCATCATCCGAGTTCAAATAACCTCGCAGCGTCCTCTCAAATTTGCACGCGTTATTTGACCCCTTGACCCCTTTGCAATACAAAAAAAGGCGAAGCCCTTGGATGAGACTCAGGGACTTTTGATATGTTGTTTTCTACATCAAATACTAAATCTGTGCAACTTTTCAGCTTTATCTTATTTTTTCTAGGTTGAAGCGATTATTTAGCTAAAGTGCCTTGGTTACCTGATGCGCTGGCCTCACTTTCGGACGGAATGAATTTTTAGGTAACGTAATACATAGAAGGAATCGTCCCACGAGGGAGACTAAGATACAAATGCAGTGGACGACTGAAACAGTATATTGAACAAAATAGCTAAAACGGAGTGAGTAAGTTAGCATGGAATAGGCCTCGTTCACAACAAAATAACTCGGCGTAACATGGCTTGACTCTGCGCAACGTCAGGGATGAGAAAAGCGTCTACCAGTTAACAACGACTTAAGGTAGTTTGAGCGAAAAATCACTTCACCTATAATTTGATGAATTTGGTCTCATTTTCAAGAAAAAACTCTCATCTTTCCAATGATTTAATGAATATTCATTCAAAAAGTCTATAGATGGAAATTTATGTACATCTTTTTGGACTGATATTCTAATTTACCAAAAAACCGGAAAATTAACTTGAAACGTAGGTTAATTTGTATCTAATAATTAAAATATTAAATGAATCACATAAATACCGGTGTACCGGTAATTTTTCGTCGATACTACCGGTATTAGTAGTATCGTATTGTTTTTAATACTCATTTTAAAAAATACCGGTACTTTTTTTTAGTACCACCCATGCCTAATAGGGTGAAATGGAGGGCTACAGTCTCTACCAGTTTTAACCATGATTGAAATGATTGAGTTAGTCTAAATAATTCATGGGGATTTAGGTGGTGGTGGTGGTTGTGGGCCCCGCCCCTTTTTGTACATACTTCCCCTTTTCGACTAGGGTGTTCCGTGTGTGGGATGTGCTCACCTGAAAGGCGAGCCTGTTGTATCCGTCGGGTCGGTCGTCGTCCCTCTGCAGGAAGACGCACGACGTGTCCGAGACGGAGTCCTCCGTCTGCTCTTCTCCGTACGTGTGCGTCACCTCTCCGTGGAACAGGATCACGGGGAAGGAGACGGCCAGGATGAGAACCCACATGACCCCGATGGCGGCCATGGCGTTCCTGTGAGTGCGCACCGACATGGAGGCCACCGGATAGACCACGGCGAGGAACCGGTCGAAGGACATGAGCACAAGCGTGTAGACGGACGCCAGCGCGGTCACCACGATCAGGTACTGCACGATCTTGCACCACGCGTCGCCGAAGGGCCAGTAGGGGAGGGCGTAGTCGGTGGCGGTGAAGGGGACGCAGAAGACGATGAAGAGGAGGTCGGCGACGGCCAGGTTGATGATGAGCAGGTTGGTGGTGCTGCGCATCGTCTGGTTGGCTGCCACGACGACCACGACCAGCGCGTTGCCGAAGAGGCCGACGAGCACGATGATGCCGAAGATGACGGGCACTATGATGGACACGAGGTGCACCAGCAGCATCTTGTCGTCGTCCTCTGTCGCCACTACGAAACCAAAGAGATTGAGATGGAAAGTGAGTGATTGATTTGCCGTTGGTAAGTCAGATCATATGATGCGATCATAGACTACAAACAACATTGATCAAAGATATATTAATCGAATAATGTAGCAACGGATAGCGCTGTTTTGAATACCTTTTCTAGTTTTATATATCTGCATGGGATATTTGTGGGCCTGAGAAACAAAGTAATACAAGTAACAAACATCGTCCAGTGTCACCTGTATCACTTTACTCCGGTAGGAAATGACAAAAAGAAAAGTAGCTAAAGTGTTCGGCGGCTAGATCGCAGCACCGTACGGTCGAACACTTGTATTCCTTATCCTTTAGCTATCTGACGGTACCCGACGATACCAACTTAGGAAATATGCACTTATATTATTTTTCGTGTTTGTGCAACTTGTATTACTTTGACTCTCAGGCCCTCAATTTTTGTTTTACCACATGTTTTATCCATCTGTAAACTTGCAATCATTTGAACGTTTTGCATTATGGCGTGATTGAGCTTTAACAAGTGGCCCTCATGACGTATAAATGCAATGTTCATCCTGCATGAGGAGAATTAGAAGACAACTGTGCGGCGGGTCGCCACACGCGGTCAGCGCCTTGGAACGTTAATTAGAATTTCTCGTCTTATTCAGCGTAACGCACATCTACTCAGCCGAATATTGTTGGATAATTCTTCCAATACTACTCCAAACTACTTTATAAAGATCGGACCTTAGTGCACTTTAGTGAACAGGAGATAAGTCAAATCATAGATGTGAGTTAAAACTTTTCTGCTTTTCTTGGATACTTCTTGCCCTGAATTATTATTTGAAAATTTTACCCCATCAATTCCAGTTGAATAAGAATATAAGACCTAAATCATAATAAAAACAGTCATCACGGCCTCTTTGGAGCGACTGAGGTTAGCAGAAAAAATTACGAAAATTGACGCTGAATACGAGTGGAAACACGTCGAGCGTATTGACTCGTAAATTAACACCCCTACAAATAGCGTGCATAGTAGCAAAAATCTCATAATTTATGTCAGTCTAGGCATTCAGTCTAGGTCTTCAACTAGCAATCGATTTCTAAAAGATCTGCGACATTTCACGAGATCGAGTTTTGTCCGGGAAAACGGGTCATTTCGACCAATGTGCGGTGGATTAACTGGCTAAAGCGCTCGGTGCTATATCGGGGGATCCGGGTTCGAATCCTGGTCAATACGAACGATTTTTCCACTTGTGTAAATTCGTACACATTTGCACATTAGGGTGATTCCGTAAAGGTAACTACCGTGGCTAGTCCCGGTATCCTCAATGCTCATTTTAAATGCGTGGTTATAATAATATGATTATTCATTCACAGACCACGACCGAGAAATCACACGATTTCAAAGTCTGAAGCCATATCAACGCAGTGGGCGTGGATTACATTGGAGTTGCAAGGAGATGGAGGAAGGGGATTTCAGTTAACCACCTTACTGCCATAGTTGGATCTATGATTGCAAATAAGGAGAGGGAATACTTTTTTATTTTTAAAAGGGTGCCAGTCTTTGATAAAGTCTTTAATATAATAGTCAATCAGATTTTGTGGAGATGTAAGGTATAAAAAATTTCAATTTCATACTCCTCCTAATAAACAAAGGTGGGGTTAAAAAGGAGAAACCGAAAGAAGTAGTCCAAATAGAATAGGAAAAAGTGAAAAATAAAATTAACTGATCGTAATCCGGGTCCTAAAACTAGAAATTTTCTGCAGATGCTTGAAAGAACCAAGGTAGAGAAGCTGCTATGAGCCCATTGTGGTGTAGTAAATAATCATAGAGCAGGAAATAATGGAAAGGCGTGACAAAGATGGATGAAAGATTTCGAATGCGTCTTGAAAATTATTCATAATGGAAACTGGAGGAATACGGAACTTGCTACGTAAAAGAGTCGGTTATTTGAAGTTGTGGATGTGAGGAAGGCTGTCATAGGACATGAAACTCAAGGTATAATAGATATTTAATCTGAAGTAAGATTTAGTGCTTTCCCGGCGTATTAACTTGGTGAAGCATTCTCGGGTTTCCAACTGGGTGATGGTCTCCATGTAGGCCGACGTTTCGCTGTCTGACTCAGTCCCACACACTTTCATCAGCCCTGATGACGATGACTGCGTCAGACATCGAAACGTCGGCCTACATGGAGACCATCACCCGGTTGGAAACCCGAGAAAGCTTCACCACGATATTTAATCTGTTCATCTTTAGTTTACCAGGGAATTCTTCATTGATGTGTATAGCATGGAGTTCCGATTGATTTTAAACATGCATATTAATCTACTTTACCCCCTAATCATAATTATTTAGACAAAAGCATTCACTAACTCATGATTTTTATTTCATAATGACTTACTTAGCCTCTTAGCGAATAGAAAAATAAAATAATACGAACTGAGCACATAAGGAAAATTTGGGTAGATAAAATGATTAAAGCTTTCGGAATGGATTCTATAGGTTCTGGGTGCGAGTACAGGCCAGTCAAATGAGTTTTTCACTGTGTTATCCACGTAATATCCGAGAATTTGCTTAATAGGATGATTCAAACTTAGAGAAATAAATTAAGCCAATTTGATCCCTTTCCCAACCTTTTTCTTGAATTTTATATGGTTATCGCTGCAATTACGTCGTGCGTTGATAGGGTTAGAAGAAAAATAAGCTGAGGGTCTACGATTTATCGGGAACGAAGGAGAAGAAGAGAGCTGCTATCACCAGGACTTCAATTTGATTGAGGCAACGAAACGGAGCTGGAATTCATGATTTATGTGAATATTAATTGCCCCTTTATGATAATACGTCTCCGATAAATTTTATCTCTCTAGTTTTTGGACGCTAACCGAAAGAAAGTTTTCTCTTCTCGTAATTTTTTCGCAAAATATACCTCAGCTATCCTATTTCATTGTGTGCTGCTCTGCCCATATTGCGTTAGAGCAAAAAAGATTTGCCTCTCGTTTCCTCAATTAGAATATATTTTCCGGAGTTGTTAGGTGACATTTTCCTATTTTTATACCCTCAGTCGTACGTTTTGATTAATATGAAGTCAATCCGAGTGTTGATTAAAGGGCTTCCTACCGATCCATTTTTGGAGGACATTTCAGAGCAATTGATCACTTCACGTTGAATTAAAGCAAGACAACTAATTTAAGTTGCTAAACTAGAAAAAAACTCTACTCCAACTAAGGGCTATCCAAAACCCTTAACTTGCCTTGTCAAGCCGAAATTGATGAAACCCTTGAACTGAGGCATTTACTCCAGATTTGACATCGATGGCTCAATCATGACCAACAAACTTTTATCGTAATGATTCGGCCGTATTCCATCGCAAGTGCCATACGTAACGGAGTATACATATTTCAATGTCATATCTAATTTTCCCGAAACTTTTCCATGATATTCGCTCATATTCTTTTACTGAGTCAAAAGAAAAACTTAATTAGTGAACTGAATGGTGATATGACCAATCAAGCAGTTGATTCACTATTATTTTCGCAGAGGCTCAAAGCTCTTTTTGAAAACACGATTTCCTGAAGTAATTATTTTCCAGGAAGTGCTTAATTTTATCCTGTTTGGACACATTAATTAAAAGTACGCATCGTATTGCGTAGGCTTTATTTCCCCGAAGTCATGAATTTTTTCGGCCGTCAATAATCCAGAATTGGGTTGAACAATGACCTCGGATGGAGATAGCATCATCACTCCGACCTTGTACTTTGTTAATTGCTACGCCTTTCGTCACCAGAAGAATTAGGCTATAATAAACTTTTTGTCTTGTCATTATGATTTTTTTAAATTATCTTGATGGCGTCCGTGTGATTGGGTTAGAATCGACATTTTTGAAACACTCTTCTTTCTCTTTGAGAGTTTAACGGAGTTTTCTTGATTTAAAAAAACTCCTTTTCTACCTTTAAGAAACTTCCGGAATCGGGGAGGAAGCTGGTAGATAAGTCAAAATATTCCAAAATTAGTTTTATTTAGCAACTTTTCATACATTTGATTTATTTTAGATTTTTTACTGTGGATATGGCATCTTTATGTGTACAAGGAAACGGTGTGCTTATCTCTTGATATGGGTAGGACAGTCAGTTTTACACACCGGTAAATTTGATCATCAAGGATGGAATTTTGGTGCTGTTTCTCAATTTCTCGGTGTAAACTTCCCTTCTTCATGTAAACATGATATTTGAGCATTTCCACAATGTGATTTTTCTTCTGAAAGACTGTTTGAAAGATTGTTGGGTGTCTTTATATTCAGTTATTTAGATTGTCTTTGATTACACTTTTTATCCTCTCCTTTTGCATGAAATATTGATTTGTATATTCATGGATATATTGTATTTTTATACAGATAATCTTTTGTTTATACCTCACTCTTTTCTCCTGAATAAGAATTTCTGCGAGATATACACCAAAGACGGTGAAATTCTCCATGGAAAAAAAATCATTTGACTTGACCGGGATTCGAACCCCGATCTCCCAATTGTCGGTCAAGTGTGTTAGCCAGTTACAGCACCAAACCATCTTAATTCAAGGGGAATTTCAGTAGAGGGGTTTTATACAGAACAAGATGTTCTCGTCCACAGTTGCACATTGTAGCACAGGAGACGTGGTCGTGCATGATATGCCACAGTCGCGGATAATAAATCCAACATTGTCGCTTTAGAACGACTAACTTGACAATTTCACAGTCTTTGGTGTGGGCATATCTTCGCACCCGTGACTGCGTACCACATCATTTATGCAATCGCAATGATTGGATAATTTCTGCGAGCTAAATTTTATATTCTGACATCACGCACAACCCTTTACAGTACCCATCATTCCTTCTTTACACGCTCAATTGGCGACTACAGCGAAAACATAACGTTCTGCCAATACCTTTTCCATCCTTTCTTCATGGCGTGCTGTCTGATCACACACTCCCGAAATCCCCTGCGGTAGCTCATAAATAGATCTATGTAATCGTATAGGAACCTTTTTCATTTAGGTATTCTACCAACTGATTGATAGGTTCTTGGATAGTCCCCAGCCTACATCCCAATTTCTGAACATAGTCTCGATTTCCCTCCCAAGGATGTCCCGCCATTGTATCCCTCTTCAATCCCTCATATCTTCTACCTTCTCTTATTTCACCCTGAATTCCTATCCTCTTCCTTCCTCTTCCACACTTCCCCAGTGTTCTCCCCTCTATCACTCTCTTCAGCATGCCCTCCCCTCTCAAAACATCCTCCATCCATCTCTTCTGCCTTCTCCGAACCTCTGCCACAAGCTTCCTCTCCTCTCCGACCATATCCAATACCTCCTCGTTCGTCATCCTTGCCACCCAGCTCACCTTCTCCATCCTTCTCCAAGCCCACATCTCAAAAGCCTCAAGTCTACATATATTCTCCCTTCGCAATGACCAAGTTTCCGACCCATATAGCGCCACGCTCCATATCAAAATTTTCACAAGACTTTTCTTTACGTCTCTTCTCAGACGACTTCCTCATCCTCTTCCATTCTCATCCATTACTTCCTCATCAATTTCTTTCTCTTCGAAAGTGTTTTTTTTATCCACGAAAATTCTGCGTCTGATGTCCCTACCACTAAACCCATTCTCCTCTAAAATACTATCAAGATACGTAAACTGCTCGACCTGCTCTATTTTTTGCCCTTCCACCCTTATATATAGCCCCGCCTTCTTATTTATAGAAAACATTATCATATGAACCTTATCTAATGACTTAAAAATGGTGTAATGGGGGATTATAATTCGAATTCTATATCGATATTACTGTTGAAATCAAATTTGCAAAGGTTTTCATATAGAGTTCGAAACATTAATAACTAATCATAGAAAGTTGCATTTTTTCTGTTTTTCTGTTTAACGAGCTCTGACGTCATTTTATCCATCGATGTTCGATTCCCGGTGAAGACGGATGTTTTTTCAAAGTATTTTCTAAATCTTTATACTGCTGTATTTCCGGCAGAAGTGGAAATCTTCACAAAAGCCTTTTTTAAGGGATCTTTTTTAATGCATCGGGAAGAAGAGGGAAGATGGCGATGGATGAAATGACGTCATGGCCGTTATGGGAAGGTTTGCCCGTCCATTCAACTTTTAGACTCCTATATATCTCTGGTAATTTTAGGATTCTTTAAGAGATTATTTGAAAATGATCATTATTGCCCTGGTCCCCTTCACGTTAAAGTAAAAAAGCAAAAATCGTGATACACCCCCAATTACAAAAAAAATATTCCATCTACTTGGTTTGCATCAGACTTGTTCTTGCCCGTGTTGGGTCGGGATGACTTACGAGCAGCAGTTGGGATTGAGATGGCGAGAGAGCACCTTGGTATCGTTTCGATTATATGCCCCCCTCCGATTAGCCTCGCCTCTAATTGGGCGCCCAACTGATTGGAATCGGAGGCACTTGTGGCGATGGCGGAGGTGGGCTTTTCCCCTTTCGTCGTTCCTCTACGTCTTTCCTTTCGCTTGCTCGTAGGTCCGTGAGTGTGTGTGTATGTAGTACAGTGCCGTTGGCGAGGATGAGGGATCGGGAGAAAGGATCAGGGATCACTCAATATACGCGAACACACATGGAATCGGGCAGCGGGGGTTCGGGGATGAGGGAGCCACCGACTCCTGCAATTCACCTTCAACCACTTCAATCTCCTGCACCCTGCGATCCCCTTTTGAGACCCAGATAGTACGAGAGCGAGTTCAGTTGATCTCCAAAGGGAGTTTGTGTGTATCGATGGCCCGAGCGAGTGCTGTTGCTAGGATTACGCCGATTGAACCTTTGGAAGGGGCATATTTCGGCAGGGTTGCCAACTCTCAAGACCAACTGAAAATGAGGATTTTTTTGTTCAAAAAATATGAGAGGACTTGGTTCCGTCGGAAAATGACTTGAGGTACTTTGAGCGAAAAATCACTTCACCTAGAATTTAATGAATTTGGCCTCATTTTAAAGAAACTACTCTCATCTTTTCCAATGATATGAAAATATCAACACGTTGCCGAACTACTTTTCGAGCTATTTGCCTGAAAATACAAGCTGTTTTATATGGGATAGATTACGGCTGTGCGCTCCAGAGAGAGAATAATTTAAAAAAAATTAGGAACTTCTGGCACCTAGATTTCGTCAAAAAACTAACGGTGTGTAGATTGCATGTTTTCTCAACTATTTATAAAAAATAATCTATTACTCCCCACAGTATTTTTGACAGAATCGCAAAAACATCTGCTGTTTTGAAGGGGTTTCAGCCATACAGCGTGAAAAAACGAGTCAAGTTAGAGACTTGTGTAGCTTAATTTTTTTAATTACTGAGAATGTTTGTCTAAGTAATAACTAAGTAATCTTTGCGCCATTAGTTCTACAATGCTTATTTATATATTGTAGTATTAATGGCGCAAAACTTTAGTTAAATATGACCAAAATTCGCTGTAATTAAATAAATAAATCTACTTAAGTCTCTAACTTGACTCATTTTTTCCCGCCGTACGGCTAAAAACCCTTCAAAACAGCAGGTTTTTTGCGATTCTGTAAACATTACTGTGGTTAGCAATAGATTATTTTTTATAAATAGCTAATAAACCATGCAAACTACACACCGTTAATTTTTTTGACTAAGTCTAGGTGCTAGAAGTTCTTAATTTTTTTTTTAATAATCTCTCTTTGGATAACACATCCATAATCTATCCCATGTAAAACAGCTTGTATTTTCAGGCAAATAGCTCGAAAAAAAGTTCGGCAAGGGGTTGATATTTTGATATAATTGGAAATATTAGAGTTTTATCTTTAAAAAGAGGCCAAATTCATCTAATTCTAGGTTAAGTAATTTTTCACTCAAACTACCTAAAATGCCATATCATTCATATTGCGGGAATTTACCGGGAAGTAGGTTGCCACGGCGCGGGCGATGGCTTAATACTAGAAGGCTGACATTCCGGACTACTTTTGCTGCCTGTAATTTTGACCTCTGCCGTCTTGTGTGTTTAACATTAGGTACCTTAAAATGCATTATTTCCCTCTTTTCTTGCATGAAAGTTGTTTTTGTGACTAGCACGGATTCAGATGGACCTCATGATGACTGTTGGTTACCGTGAAAGAGGTAGGTAGACTACCAGCATTAAGTTAATAATTTTGTCACGTTCTCCTAATATTTTGTCAGTTTTTGCTAGTTTTAGAAGAAAATATGAAAATAATCAACAAGAAGGCGATCTTTCCTGCACAGTTTTTATTTCAAACTCAGAAGAACACCTTAAAACATAATTAAAGATAATGTCTGAAGTAAACAATGCAACAGAAGGAAGGCAAAAAGGCAAAAGGAGTCTAAAACTATCTAAAGCACTCGGTTGCGAAATCGAGGAATTCGATCTCGATTCCCGATCAAGGCGAGTGATAATTCCACTTGTGGAATATCGCACTTATGTGCACCTGAGGGTGACTCCGTAAAGGTAACTACCGTGGCTAGTTTCAGTATCCTCACAGTTCATTTAAAAAATGTGGTTATATTAATATGAATTTTCATTCTCAGACCACGACCGAGAAATCACACAATTTCAAAGTTTGATACCATATCAACGCAGTGGCTGTTGATTTCATTGCAGTGACAAGGAGATGAAGGAAGGGGATGCTAATTAATCACTCTATACCTACTGCTATACTTGATTCAATTATTGCAAATAGGGAGAGGGACCATTTTTTTTATTTTTAAAAGGCTGCCAGTTAAATGTCATTTCATTCATATTCTGACCACTTGTATAAAAACGTGTCCACTATCTGATATGAACAGAAAAACGATACCTTTTTCCCACTACTGTTTCGCAAATCGATCTAAGAAATTACATGGCGTTAAATGGGAAATCGGGAGAAATACGGAGAAAAATAGTATTTTTCCATTTGATAAAGATAAATGCCATTTTCGCAGATAACTGAGATTGAGAAGGGAAAAAATTCCAAGAAATCGAATAAAAATAAAATATTGGTACATTACCACTTTAATTTTTTGATTTTTGTGAATTACTGCCGTAATTGAAGTCAAAATGCGATAATTCCATAAAAATGGCACTGCAGTCAGGCTTGAAAAAAGTGCTCATTTAAAATATATACGAGGAATAATTTACATTTTTTTCACATTTTCTTTATTTTTCAAGAGACAACACAGGTAAACACCGAAAGCAGAAAGTTTTAAATCAAATGAACCAAAATATGGAATTTAGTATTTCTTTTGACTCACACAGTCGCGGCGGAACCGGATTTTACCAATAATAACATGAATATTTTCTTCCATTAACTTTTTTAATGCCATAAATTTTAAAATGCCTCTGATTATTTCTTATTCCTATTTTTTTTCTCTTTGCGTTATTATGGCTACCACTAAAGCGAGTGTCACACCCAAGGCGTTTTTAAACGAATAGAAGCAAAATTCGGATATATATTCCAACTCTCAAATATTTCCCTAATATATTTGGAAATAAACTTGGTTTAATGGATTCTATTTGACAAAATTATTCTGTTTATGTAGCATTTCTATGCATTTCAGAAAATTAAAGCTTCAGCCACGTAATTAGACAGCGAGCAATATCAACACCACGGTTCAAGCTTGGAAAGGAGAGGTTAGTTGAACGTTCCTTTTATTACACTGCTCTATAATATTTACAATTAGAGACGACAGATTATTTATTAATGTTTCACAATGCCATTTCGCCAAACATCTGTTGGAGGAGGGACATGGAAGTGACTTCACGCCGGAAATACTACACGTGACGAGAAAAGGGTGTAAAATGGACAAGTTAGAAGAGAGATAAGAAGGCACCGAAAAAATGGACCTAATCTAAATGACATAATATTTGACAAACCCTCCCCACTGCTTGAAACCTCCCTGTCTTTAACGAATAGGAAATTTTAACTCCGTTGTGGATTTTTTTTAAATGGACTCACACCCAGTGACTCAAACCCACAACGTACGCTTCCCTGATCATTAGGGATAGGAATAAAAAAAATAAAAATATCTTTGTGTTTTTAACTCATACTCTGTGACTCAACTGCTTAAGCTTCCCTGGTCTTTAGGGATAAGAATTTTGAACCCCGCTGCTTGCCGTTCCACTGACCCATAACCCTCACACCACTCTTCCCAGAATACACCTTACTCCTCCCCCGTCATACCACGACCCTCCCCTAATCCCTCCCCCCCCCTTTCCACCCTGATTATGAAGTATATATACCACTGGCTATGAATTTAATGCTTGTACCTGATGATGACGCCATAGCGTTGAAGCTAGTGGTACCATTAAAATAATCTGTGGATTTAAACATAGTTGACCTTGTCGTTATTTGAAAATGGACTTCCACAAAGTTACGCCAGAACGGATTGAATTCGACTGATTATTTATTTGGAGTGTACTTTGGAAAGTACTATAGGATTTTAACTGGGAAAATTTTGTAAAACATTTTATGTTGCTTGTCGATAAGGCCTTTTAGTTTTCTCTCTTACTTTTGCCAAATTCCTATAATCTCTGTTTTTTCGGGATTTCCTCCGCGTCGAGCCGTTTGGATTGGCGCTCGAGGGCATCCCAAAAAAAACTAGCTGCGCCTACTCCACCACTCTGTGGAAGCCTTCATCAATATCCTTTAATCTCTACTTGTTTCCGCCTTTTTTCAAAGCTAAGTCGGTTATACGATGATTTCTTTTCAATCTGAAAAATGGCCGGACCCTCTTCTTAAGCGCTTTAGATTGAGCAAAATATTTCTGTGAGACTCCCAACGCAACTCTCTCAGATAAACACACCATACTTTGAACTGGGGAGAATTTCTGTAATTATTATTTTTTTGTACGGAATTTCGGTTAAAAATTCCAATCTCAGTATCCTTATCATGTAATGATAAGGAATTTATGAGTACAAATTTAAAAACCCAAGAAATTATAAGTAGGCTTTTTTTTATTCTACGCTTTATACATATTTTTTACCTTAACCTGTTTAAACGTTTAAACAACTAATTCAAGAATCAGATGAACCGAGGAGCAGTCAGTCTCTTATTTATGCAACAAACATGATGAGAAGGGTGCGTATGGTGAATGAAGTTGCACCGTTGAATCACTAATCTTTTCTTTCTGTGCCAGTTCCTCCTCCTCCTCCTCAATCACTTTTCCAAGACCTCTTAAGACTTAGACCCACTTAAGTGCCTATCGTAGTTCATAATCAACAACTGCTCGACAGTTTTCCAATAATTGCGATTGCACAAATGCGTCACACGCTCACACACGCTCGGGTGCGAATATATGTACACCTCAATGAGGGTGAAATTCGTCATGAAAAAATCTTTTGACATGACAGGGATTCGAACCCGGATCTCCCAATAGCTGGTCCGGAGTTTGCCAGTTACACCGCCAAGCCATCTTAATTCAAAATAAATTATTTAAATGAAATAAATCAATAAAAATGATTTTTTATGACAAATTTCACCCCTTTTGGTGTACACCAACCTCTTACTTTCCTCTTGTCGTTTAAACCCAACTGCACCACCCCCTTACCATCCTTTACCCCCCTGCAGATAATTACAGCATCCCCTTCTGATTTCTAAAAAATAATTTCTATCAAGTTACCTTGTCGACGATTGATAAATATATTTGAAGCCCAAGCCAGAATTCCGGATATTTTAATAATAAATTTGATTGTTTCATGCTCGACTTCGTGGATGTAATAGATATCCATATGAATAAAAAAACTTCTTACTTTTCCACACATTAAGGGTGTACATTACAAAGTTTTGTTTTTAATTCAAAATGGATATTTTAATAATAACTAAAAATTTCCCGTTACATTCCATGATGCGCTGTAAATAAGAACATGTCTGGGAATATAAGAACGGTTGGCAAGCCTAGGATTGTGATGGAGAGGAGAGGAAGAAGATAGGGTGAGGAAGATGTCTTCGGGCGATGGGGGGAGTCGGGTCTGGGCCCTGGCTTTGTCTAGAGCGACCTCCCCGGACCTATTGATGTGGGAGGGAGGCGAAGACAATGCAATTTGAGCGGGTCCAGCGATCACCGCGGGCTCTACGACATGCGGAGCCGGCAGATGAGAGTAGGTGGAGGCTGGAGACGGGAGACCAGGGACACGGAGATTCAGGCAGATGGACGCATCTCAGTATCGGTAGCATAGTGGAGCAATTGAAAGTTTACTCTTTTGCCTTATTTTAGGTCCTGTATCGGTTAAAATTTTACTCTTTCGACAAATTCGAGGTCGTGAATTAATTAGAATCATAAATATTATATATTATTTTAATTTTCAAAATGAATAAGGTTATGTACGAGTTGCTACCCAAAAGTCCCCTACAATCGTTCGCCGCAAGTGTAAACGAGTACTATTACGACAAAACGCTGCCAGATGCCACTTTGTGCATCCTTTATTGTACTATCTAGAGGGGAATTAATTGTCCAAAAGATGTTCAAAGAACATTCAGTGAAGACTATCATTCAAGAAGCACATTCAATGAACGTTCAATTGGCACTCGCAGATAGTGCAAAGAACAGTCATTGGAATACTTCATAGAATGTTCAAAGAATTTTCAACGTAGAGAATTTCAGCTGAACTGTTTTTGCTTCACTTTCGCCCATGAGTGTTCACGGTCATGCCTCCTCCATTTCATTTTAACCTCCTTGGAGGAAACGCAGGGTTTTTCTGTTCGTACATTCCTTCAACGGTGATGGCGGTGAATAAGCTGTAATTTGAACTATTGACGAATTTTGGGAACTTGTCGATAGTACCTCGTAAATGCTACCGAGAAGAGATGCTTTCGAAAAAAAGAACTAAAAAACTATGTACCAAAAGGACACTATACGGATATGAAGATCAATATATTCGCTCTTTACACTTAAAGAGAAGCCTTCAAAGAGTGGTCATAAGATGATCGTAGTGCGACGAAAAGAAAAATGCAGCAAATGCATAGCAAGGAAATAAAACTACTTTTTTGATCGATTTGAATAAGTTAACGCAATAAGAAAAAACCTGGTAAAAGATCAGACCATCGACCACCATTCATCACTCAAGAGTATAAAATTAGCCAGAATGGTCTGACGTCTAAATTCTTGGCTCATTACTTTTATCCTTTCCCCTGTATCTCTCAACTGTAAGAACAAACCTCATCTTCCCCTCCCCTACACTATTCTTCGGAGTTCAAGTGTATAGCAATGAGTACCACTGCTTCATAGTTCTTGATAATGACAACTAAGGTCGAAGACATGTTTGTGAATGAGTGTTGAAAATGCTCAGTACTCATTCATTAAGGTGAGCATATTATTCAATCCTCTTTCAGAGGGAATTAAAATAACCACTTGATTGCATGTACACATAATAGCGGTGTCTAGGATCAAAAACTTTGATGCTTACATTTCAGAAGTAGGCATTTATTTTTATCAAATTCCATCTGGGTGTACGAATTGCTATTCAATGATTTTTGTTGACCACTAAGTTTTGAATCGCTGAGACTTACGGTGATTGGGTCTTCCGGAAAGCCGCGTAACAGATGTATTTTTTTCTAATTCATGGAAGGCGCTCTCTACTGGAGAATATAATCCGTAAAAAAAATACTCGTTGTGAAAGGTTTCTTGGCCTAAGAATGGAGACGGGATACGTGTCCGGGTTTCTCCATCATGAAAATCTTGTTTTTAATTCTCTTCTCTTTTCAATATTATTTTTGCTACTTTTGTCCCTTGCCATGTTCTCACTTTGAAAATATCCCGCTGTCCAATTCGCATCGGAATTCCAGTGTTTCACCAGGTGTTACCACACATCATGTCCCTCTCTACCAAGCAAATAACTCTTTGTAACATGTGCGCGCCTCTTCGGAGAAGGATGGTAAAATATTTTAATACGTTAAGAAGCTTTATGTGCGGGGTATCTGTACGCGTTTCGATTCACTAATTACTGGGAAAAGTGGTCAATTACATATTCTGTATTTCCAATCCCAGCGCCAGAGACGTGCATCAATGGACAGGTTAGTTTTAAGTGAGCCAAAAATGAGTTTTATCGGTTAATTAGTTTTAATAAATTGTTTATTATACGTAAAATTATGATGATTGACTTGGTGGAAGCTCATCAAAATTTGAAAACAATTTCACTTCGTAAAAATTCCACGGAACTTTTTATTTATTCCAACCAAGGTTTCGACTAAATACAGTCATTTTCCAATCCTAATGGCTTAATTTATTTACTATTTCATTTTAAATAGGTATAAATTTGATGTTTTAGAAATAATTTCTGAAAATTTTATTTGCTCAGCTGTTTATATTGGTCAAACGGGACGTTCTTTCCGTATCCGGGAAAAAGAACAACAGGATTATCTGACTAAAGGTGGTTCTCAATTTTCCAAGGATAGACTCTCAATTTTCCAAGCACCATACCACCGAAGTGAATTCATACCAACATTCCTTCACACTCAGTGCAAAGGGCACAAGCTGGATGATCTGGAACCGCTAGAAATAAATCTCACTCTCCTCTCCTGACCTTACCTTTCCTTACTCCCCCTCCGTAATGCAATTCTCTTGCAACAACGCGCAAACCCCCCACCTATTTCGGGCTACTCATGCACTCCCCTCTGATTGGTTCGTTTTCCATTCTCTTCTTCCCTTCCTCCTACACCCTCATGACTCTGTACAGTATAAGGGGTTCGTGATGAGAGCTAGCCCCCTTGAAAATGACTGTAGATTCGAAACCTGGCCCGGAATAAATAAAAACCACATTGGAATTATTAAAAAGTGAAGTTATTTTCATATTGTGAATGAATTCTTTACGGGTTTCCCACCACGTGAGATGTTCAGCAATAGAGCCGACGTTTCGATGGCTAACTCTGCCATCGTCCTCAGGGCGTTGAGTGCCGGGTCAAAATTTGTCCGGGTTTATAAATCTTCCGGCCGTGCGTCAGGTCGTTTCTCATTGGCCGTCGGCGATCCTGTGGATGTTTTTTCGAGCCGTCTTAATTATCCAGAGAACTGGTATGCATGGCTGATCGCGTATCCCGTAACGCGGTTGAAGTTTTTATCCGCCAACCTTCAAAACTGCATGGAAACCAGTTCTCAGGATAATTAAGACGGCGCGAAAAAACAACCACAGGATCGACGACGGCCAATCAGAAACGACATGACGCACGGCCGGAAGATTTATAAACCCGAACAAATGTTGACCCGGCACTCAACACCCTGAGAACGATGGCAGAGTTAACCATCGAAACGTCGGCTCTGGCTGAACATCTTACCTGGTGGGAAACCCGTGAAGAGTTCATTCACATCGTGCGCCAGTAAAGCACTAAGTCTTATATTTCCAAATTGTTTATTATACTTAATGGACCAAACAACTAAGTGGCCAATCTTCCCCAAAACATAATCATCATCATCATTATTGGCGCTACAGCCAATGTAGGGCTATGGCCTTCAGAATTATCTGCCCCCATTCTTCTTTATCTTCTGCAACACGCCTCCATCTCCTGACTCCCAGTTTTCTCAAGTCTGTCTCTAAATCATTAAGCCACCGCTTTCGTGGTCTTCCTCTTCTTCTCCTCCCTCCTGGAGTGCCATTGAAGACCTTTTTGGCTGCCCTGCTTTCCTCCATGCGTTGCACATGGCCAGCCCAACGAAGTCTTCCTTGCCTTATAACTGATATGATGTCTGGTTCACCATATTGTTCATAGACTTCAGCATTTGTTCTTATTCTCCATATTCCTGCATCTATCACGGCATTGTATATTCTTCTGAGAATCTTTCTTTCCCATCTTCTGATTATTTCTTCTTGTGTAACTGTTAGTGTCCATGTTTCAGAGGCATAGAGGACAACAGGTCTTAGCACTGTCTTGTATATCATTATTTTGGTGTTTCTTGAAATATTTCTTGACCTGAAAATAGGCTGCAGTGCATAATAGCATTTATTACCCATGTGTAACCTGTCTTGAATTTCAAGGGAAATCTGATTTTTTGCTGTTAGCAAGGATCCCAGATATCTTAAGCTTTCCACTCTTTGAAAATGTTTGTTGTTAACTTTTATTGTTGGTTCTCTAGTTTTTTCTTGATTTCTTTCCATTTTCAAGTATTTTGTTTTATCTTCATTAATTTTTAATCCCAGTGTTTTTGATGCGGCTTCAATAGAAATAAAAATCTCTTCCATTGAGTGTTTGTTTCTTGAGACTACAGCCAGGTCATCAGCATAGGCAACACATCCCCAAAACATAACCAGCCAACAAATATGAGTCACGATCAGGAAATATACTGTGTAGGAATAACGCAAGGAGGCGAGGCCACTTTGCTGGTCAGATTGAAAGAGAGTGAATCCTGAATGCAGCACAATGATTCGTCATTCTCCTTCCTAAACAATAAAATGACTTTTTTATCATTATCATCCTTAATTTCTCTCATGTTTGCTCGTATCCAATGACGCTACTTCCTGATCGCCGCTGGGAGGCGAAGAATGCGCCTCTATATTCCCATCCTCCTGCTCCAAACTCAAATAGGTTCGTAACCATGGCCAACGTGCTCCCTCCGGACCGCAGGAGTTTCATTGAAGAAGAATGACCTTGCGAAATCATTATTAAGTACTAGATAAGGTGCCCGTTGAATATCAACGGGTAGAATATTATCATTCACATTGATTGTAATAAACCATCCATGTCTTAGTTAGTGCAAAGATTCATCGAGTTAATGCATGAACACGGAATCTCGACTTAAAGGTGGTTTGAGCGAGATAGTTCCCTAGTCATAATGGAGACCATATACAATTTTATTTTTCAGCGACTGCAAAGAGTATGAAATAAATATTGTAATATTAATGGTTCGGGGATGAGGGAGCGACCGACTCCTGCAATTCACCTCCAACCACTTCACTCCCCTGCACCCTGCGATCTCCTTTTGAGACCCAGATAGTACGAGAGCGAGTTCAGTTGATCTCCAAAGGGAGTTTGTGTGTATCGATGGCCCGAGCGAGTGCTGTTGCTAGGATTACGCCGATTGAACCTTTGGAAGGGGAATATTTCGGCAGGGTTGCCAACTCTCAAGACCAACTGAAAATGAGGATTTTTTGGTTAAAAAAATATGAGAGGACTTGGTTCCGTCGGAAAATGACTTGAGGTACTTTGAGCGAAAAATCACTTCACCTAGAATTTAATGAATTTGGCCTCATTTTAAAGAAAAAACTCTCATCTTTTCCAATGATATGAAAATATCAACACGTTGCCGAACTACTTTTCGAGCTATTTGCCTAAAAATACAAGCTGTTTTATATGGCATAGATTATTTTTTTTTAAATTAGGAACTTCTGGCACCTAGATTTCATCAAAAAACTAACGGTGTATAGTTTGCATGTTTTCTCAACTATTTATAAAAAATAATCTATTACTCGCCACAGTAATTTCTGCAGAATCGCAAAAAACCCTGCTGTTTTGAAGGGGTTTCAGCCATACAGCGTGAAAAAACGAGTCAAGTTAGAGACTTATGTAGCTTTATTTTTTAATTACTGAGTATGTTTGTCTAAGTAATAACTAAGTAATCTTTGCGCCATTAGTTCTACAATGCATATTTATATATTGTAGTATTAATGGCGCAAAACTTTAGTTATATATGACCAAAATTCATAGTAATTAAATAAATAAAGCTACATAAGTCTCTAACTTGACTCATTTTATCCCGCCGTACGGCTGAAAACCCTTCCAAACAGCAAGTTCTTTTGCGATTCCGTTAAAATTACTGTGGTGAGTATTAGATTAAGTTTTATTAATAGTTGAGAAAGCATACAATCTACACACCGTTAGTTTTTTACGATATCTAGGTGTTATAAGTTCCTATTTCCTTCAATATTCTCCCTCTGGAGCGCACAGCCGTCATCTATCCCATGTTAAACAGCTTGTATTTTCAGGCAAATAGCTCGAAAAGTAGTTCGTCAAGGGGTTGATATTTTGATATCATTGGAAAATATAAGAGTTTTTTCTTTAAAATGAGTCCAAATTCATCAAAGTCTAGGTGAAGTTATTTTTCGCTCAAACTACCTTAAACAATGACTATGGTCGTTATGAGGATGGTGACTCAAAAACACTAAAATATTGCGAGAAATCTTTACGTTTTAGCAAACATTTCAGAATTTCGACCGGAATACAAAATTCGATTAAAGGAATAAGAAATTTCATTTTATTTTCTTTCCATTGGTACCTTTCGCAATAACAGATAACCACTTTTTTTAATTAAATTTTTCAAATAAAAAAAGGTCTGTAATGAAATGAAGATTCAGCTTCACGTGCATTTCTTATGTGAAAATTACTGACATATATATACACATCGGTGATTATTATAGTAGATATTTATTTAAGATGGAAATTACTAAACCAATATGAAGGTAATAGGATTTTGATCGGCTAATAATTTTATCTCAATGGTTTCAGGCTCAACATTGTGGAAGTTCATTTTAAATAATGAAAAAGAATTTTTTTTTAATTCTATCAATTTATTTTCCGGTTGGTGAAACTAGTTTAGACGCAGCGGCGTCATGAAGACCGAAGTTACCTGAAGATGACGCCGCTGCGTCGAAACTAGAAGTACCGTTCTGTAAATTGGTGGAATAAATCAATAATTTCTTTTTCATTGTTTAGGCTAGTAATTATTTAAAAATTAAATTATAATTTGTTGTAGACGAGGGCTGGTATTCGAAATTTTACGTTTAATTACTCAACGAAGAGGTATTTAAAATGCATGAAACGTCATTCGCAAGAAAAAATCGTAGATCTTTCCAAAACAGGCCCAAAATACGGATGTTACGTCACTGGCCAGTATCGTTTCTATGAGTTCTTTTACATTTTCAACGACGAAGCTTCGATACTTACTGCATGCAGACATCACGTGTAAAATGTAACGTGGTCGCGTGCCTATGTCTGCGCTGCGCGTCCTCGGAAAGAGTTTTATAGATAGCTTACCGTTTTAAATAATACCACTGAATTTCATCTGTTTCGGCATGAACTTTCAAAAATATAAAATAGTACTGTACTATACCTCAATATTTAGGATGTGATAAAACGTACGACGAGGACAAAGATATCACAAATAAAATTAATGTATTTCAGAGGAGGTATGTGGGACAATGAGAAGAAATTTAAAAGGCAAAACAAGAAAAGATACCCAGATAAAATTTATAAAGTGATGGCTGTTCCTACTGTGTTGTATGGGTCAGATTGTTAGGTAGTAAAACAATGAGAACTGAAACAAATACATTCATCAAAAATGAGATTTATTCGAGCAGTTCAAGGGTGTACAAAGATAGATAAAGTAAGGAACACAGCTATAAGAGAGGAACTAGGTGTTCAGCCGATATCGGATAAATTAGTAGTATTCAAAAATAGGTGGAAAGAGCATGTATTACGAATGCCTAAGGAAAGATATATTCTAATCAGGCTTTGAAATATAAGCCAATATTTAAAAGAAGCGTCGAAAGACCAAGGACGAGATGGTAAAGTGAAGCCGGAACAGGCTTAAAGCCTAAACCTAAGCCTTAATCTTAAAGCCTAAGCCTAAAACCTAAGCGAAACCTAAGCTTAAAGCCTAAGCCTAAAAGGAAGGAAGAGGAAGAAGACTACACCTCAATGAGATAAGAAATCGATTGTACCGTGTGTAGTCACCTGAAATTCCTGGAAATTATGTTCCCCAACATAAGAAGGAATTTTAAGAGCAGCTTATCCTAAATTTAAATGCGTATCAGATTTACACACATAATATTTAACGTTGATCCCTTTGATTTTTTGAGGTACTACACAAACTCCAGCAGAGTTCTCGTCTGCCAATTCACCAACTCGCCGAAGTGAACGTTGCGCTACGAACGAACGTCCCGAGCAAACAAGCGCTCATCAAAAGCCACGTTCTGGCTTTCTGATTTAGTTTCTGCTTAAGTGCTTCCTCTCGTCTGCAAATGTTCATTTTCCGCTTAATTATACAGATCTGGAGAAGATGTAATTGAGCTTGTTGTCTGTGTGATATACACTCAAGTTTTAATGATGATCCTGGATATTTGTCAGCCATCTGGTGAAGATGAAATCCACAATCTACTTGCTTTCATTATTTCCTGTCCTGAACTTACGTATCAAAAAGCGTACACTCCAGAGTGAGACAGAGTAAATTTAAATTTTAAATGTGCCTCTGGGGAGTTCTATGTACACGAGCATCCCAAATTGCGTAGGTTTTAAGTTATGAATAACAATTCTTCTGGAGACGATAAAACTCAACGGATGAAACGCATAAAACAAGCAATTTCCATCTTGAGTTTCGTACGTGCTTGATGATCATTTGAGTGTGCGAAAAAAGATGAAATGTTGTGGAAAGGTAGCGAGTATTTTTTTCCATGCAGCGAGGGGTCTTAACTTATTGGGGAACACTGATCTAGGGGAATGGACCATTACGAGGTGCGAGAGAGTTCCTCCACCACTTGGTCTTATTCGACCGGTCTAACTCATCAACGGGATAAAAACCTAACCATCATTTTATTTTTTCTCTTTTAAAGACGAGTCGTGGTGAGCTAACAATCGGAGCGCTTATGACTTCATGACGGTACTTCATTGGGATCTTAGGGTCACATTATAAGCATAAAATTAGGGAATTGTGCTGCCGAGCGAACAGATTTAGGAGAATTAAATTTTCATATTATTAATTGAGATCGCAATACCTGTCACTAAAAACTGGATGCGAATATATTTTCCTCAGGTAGCTCTGCTAGTTGAATCGCTTAAATAAATGTTTTTTAGAAACGTTTAGCACTGCTGGTAGCACCTCTTGCAAGCCTCCATTTCATTCCAAAATTCGAATAATTATATGCATGTATTTATGAGTTCTCCCCGTTGCAGAATTCCAAAGAGATGGCCGAAATTGAAAATAAAAAAGTATTGAAAGAGGGCATATTTACTGGGGGGGAGGGCAGAGTGATCGATGTCGATGGAAGATAGGTACGTTACTAGCTAGGTGATAGGTGCACATCTGGCCGATTACTACGGTGTGAAAGTGAGAGGCTAGCAGGTGTAAACTTCAACGCATTAGGTAGAGGAAGCAGAGCGTCAACTTCAAAACAACGACTAATCTCTTCAAATTTACGGATATCAATTTTGTATGATTTGGTCAAAACCTCAAAATAATTAGTGTCTAAATATGATTTTCAAAATATTAGTTTTGTTAATGTTATTCATCAGATTAAATTAATTAGAAGTAATAATTTTCACGAATTTTTAAGGTAATAATCATATGCATTGATGAAATATTAACATAGCAGGCCATAATAGGGTTACTTAATGTATTAAATATTGAATTTAATAGCTAATTACAGTAGCCAAGAGCGTATAGCTTCCTGTGTAATGTTTGTACGTTGTAAATTAACAATTTAGGCAGTAAATGCGTCATTTGCCGACATCAAACGCATTAACTTTGCATTAATCCACTCTTATTCCGTATGGCACCAGTTCTCTCATAGAAAAAATTCCGCTGAATAAGCTGTTTACCTTGCTTAATCAAAATGTAAATAGCTAATGTGTAAATCTTGCGCGAAATTTCCAGTAGATATTAGGCGCGTCTCCTTTGAAGCATGCACGAGAGCATGTACAAAACCTCTCCTATTCAACAGAACTGTTCTAATGGTCGTAACACTCCAGAAGTGATCACGAAAGTATTTTAATGTCCTCGTAAAATTAATTTTTTCTTCCTCTGAAGATTTAGTATATTTTTAAGAGTTTTTATTTTTTAACTTTTTATGACCTTCGGCTTCCCTCCCACCTTCAGAGATCAATAATGCATTCCCTTCTTCCCCGTGCCTTTTTTTTAAACTCATGTTTCAAATAACCATCGCAGTTCAAACTTGATGAAGCGATTCTTAAAAATATCGATGAAGAGTAACTGACGATTAAACAGACGAGTTATCAGAAAATATGAAAGTAAAGGTAAACAGCAACGAACTCACACAAACCACGAAGGTTTATAAACAGAATGCGAGTGAGTATAGTTGGTGTTTTACAGAAGAGGAAAATTTTATCAACAGCGATAATGGCGCCTGCTTTCGACGTTGCCAGACTATTGCAAACTTTAGAGATAAGAAAGTGGTTATTCTTACTTCTTTGACGTTACCATTTGTTACCTTTTGTTACCATTGTCGCAGTAAGAAAGTTAATCCTTTGAGCCCTGAAGAAGCCTCATTAATAAAAAGGCGAAACGTCGGCGGAAAAAGGAAGTAGAGTTTTTTAAGAAAGCTATGACCAAACCTCGATAAATTAACCAATGTATTATTCTTACTCTTTTCCGTTCTTATTTGGATAACCTCTGTTTGCACACTAACATCAATATAATATTTTTGAAGTTATACAACATCAATATTAACATTGATTTTATTTCCATTTTGTTTTTTCCAGCGATATGAAAGCCAAATATTTATATTAATAGGTATTTTATTTAAGTTGAAACACATCTAAACAAACACTATAGCAAATATATTGAATAGGAAGACGGGTTTCGTTGTATCGGGTTTCTCCCGCGTTGATTAATTCGCCATGGACAACCGTTTCACTTGCACTCCAGCCGGCGTCGTCAGGTCCTGAGGTGTTTCATTAAGTTACAACACAACTAAACAAACAATACAGCAAATATATTGAATAGCAAGACATTAAATATAATTATAATGTTAAAGTCCACTTGGTTCCACACGGAAGGTAGCAACATCAGCACCAAATTCAATGATTTTCTTATTTGAGTAAAAGTTAACAATAATGGGTTGAACGCAACCTCAAAAATTGCTTTGCGTAAAATTAATTTATTGGTGCGTCCCTGCGCCATGATAGGAATAAATCCTAAACATTTTAAGTTTTAATCGCACTTGGCACATACACTCAGAAATGATTGCTAATTATGAAATAGTAAGTCATTTTTTATAGGTCCTGCCCATTACTTAGATACGGAGGCTCAAACAAGATCATTTCAACAAAAAATCTTTAAATTTTTCCGAAAATGTTAAAAGTTAAGCAGAGAGTGTGGAAGAATTTTAATGAAATCAATCATTTCCATCGTTCACAATGGTGATTTTCCTGTTCTTTGCATGAGTTGAACAGATTATTTTCGATATTTGCTGTGTGGACCTTAACTCGAATTTGCCGTTTCCAAGCTACGCATGTTGTCACTGACTTCCAAATATTGTATGTTGAAGATACTGCGAGGATATTGGATTGATGGAACGGATTATAAGAGCACGTGTAACTGTGGTAAATTTATTTTTCTTTTGATAGACTATGGAATCATGCTGCAAACGTCTTTCAGCTCTTGAGAAAGCATGCTTGTTCCCGGTGTACCTTGAATGGTCTCCAGAAAAGGCATCATCTGGGATTCTTATTATTTCCTCTCCCCCCCCCCCTCCCCTACGAGTAGTTGCGGTCCCCTTTGCACCTTTCGCAATGCTGACACCGGGTTTCTCTCCACCCTTTTTCCATTGCCCAGATTATTCTTCCCTTGCTAACCTATCCACCTGCTTTCAATGGCGCAAGTTGCCTCAGGTTTCTATCACCTTCCCTAAATAACCAATCAGTTTGAGCAAGTTTCTGTATTCAAATGCCGTTAAGTATCGATGGAAAACGCTTTCGCTTCAAGTGGTGCACGCAGGTGACTTGAATCCCTCGATTGGCAACTTCTGGTGTGAATTAAATTCACCTACCCTCGTCCCTGCAATGAATAAGACCCCTGTGGGTACTTAGAGCAGATGATGCGTTACAATGTTTCCTTCTTGCCACACACCATTGGCAACCTTAACAATGTAGGGCGGCACTCAAAGATACCCCTTGAATAAATTGTTCACTTTTGACCATTCCCTCTTCCAATTCCGTTTTCCTTTTCTTTTCCCTTTATTACTGGCTATAGTCCTTTCGGCAAAGATTAAAGCGCCTAGCACTCGGTTGTAGGCTGATGAGTCAAGCGCTCGCCAACCGCCAACCTCTGCCTTGATGCAGTTCAAGAGCTTGACCACGGAGGGGTGACCTGTTTCTCTCTGGGTAGGGAGGGCACCTGCATCAAGTCACCGCCTTCCGTTGACCAAAGGGGCTCTGTTTTCCAGCTCAAAGGTGTGAAGAAAGACAATCGAAATAATTGCGTTTGTCTGACCGCGCCTTGAGTGAATAAATCTGGTTTTGCAAACCGTGTTCAATCTCCGTAATTCGTGGCTGGGTTAGGAACACATATGACCAATTTTAAGTGCCCTTTTTCATATTCCATTACCTTTCCCTCCCAACCCCAGTAGAATCCCCCGGGTAAGCATTTTGTAGGTACTGACCTATTTGACCTACGCCAATAGTCGCATTTCTTCTTCTTCTTCTGGCTGTAGTCCTAACACCCCCAGACACACGTCTCTACGGTAGGGATGGGACGTGTAAACGTGTACACGTCTGGAGGCGTGTACACGTTTTATTTTTCTTGAAAAATAATACACGTTAGCTTCGTCCACCTTTGATCACGAATTGCCGGCCCTCCCCTCCCCCCTGGTCACTTAAAATGACTTGAGTCAAGGTGAATCGTTATGAATCAGTATGTACGGTACTTCCTGGAATCTGGATCGCATTCGGTGACTACTGTCACCGCATGCAGTCACATCTTACTCCCTGTGACCACACCGTTTGACCTTAGCAAGCTGCCGTTCTGCTAGCAGTGGTGCGGGACTCCAACACTCTAAGCGTACATATCTGTAGGCCCACCTCAGGACGGAATGTGGGGCCAGAGACTATAGCTATTTTATGCGTCGGGACAGGTAAGACGTGTACACGTGTACACGCCTGAATAACAAGCGTGTACACTTTTACTGAAATACACGCTTTTGCTCATCCCTACTCTACGGCTACTCATAGAATAACATGTAGATGCATAGGCAACCGGTCTTCCTAAATTTTCCTGTTTTCCGCTTGGTCGGTAAGGCGATGCAAATTTTTAAGCCCTCGGGTCGCTAATTATCCGCCGATTCGTCGCCACCGTAGTTTCCTCAATTCCGTTAGATCCCCGACGCCCCCGAAAGCCACCACAACCCACGCCAGCCATCCAGCCGACCCATCATCCCACCCCCATCTCTCTCCCACTCTTACGAACCCCCTTTTAATAAAACTCTTCGCATTCCCTCAGCATCACATTTCACGTCGAAGCCAACCGAATTAGGTATCGATCTGAATTGAGTGCGTGCGCATGTCTCTGTGTGTATGCGTGAGTGTGTGTTTACATAAAACAGGAAATTTGATTCCGTCGAGTGGTGGATGTGTGTTTTCTACTCTCTCATTCTGTTTATTTTCCGTGAGGGGGCGTAAGGGGCAGGGTTGGTGCCGGGGGGAGTTAAAAGGGTTAATTGGAGCCCTAAAACCTACTCCTTTCGCTTCCCCCGGCCGCCGCGCCGGCCCCCCTGGGGAGATTTTTGTCGAAAAGGGAGCGTGGTGGGCGGTAGACACGAGGGGGCTGGGGGCGGAGGGGAGTGGGGCGCGGGTGAAGCTGGGGGCAGCCACCGGGGCAAACGAACGGAATAGGTCACCGTCGCACGTATACGACCCCGTGTGTGGGATACGCACCGTCTAAAGTGGTGAGGCTATAAGGAGATGGTCGCAAGATAGAACCCTGGGGTGAGCGAAGAATATGCAGTTCATCCTTCAAAAAAAACGGGCATTATCCTAGCGGGATAATGGAATGCGGAAATAAAAACACAAAAAAAATATATATTATTTAAAATTGGTATGAACAAGCTTAAAATACGCAACAAGTTATGGTTTTTCAAGTTTTGATTGAATTAAGGTAGTTTGAGCGATATATTTCCCTATACCATAACGGATAACGGACATCATATTCGGATTTTATTTCTTTTCAGCTTCAGTAAGAAAAATGAAGTAAATAATGTAAGTAATATTAATGGTACCAAAAAATAATTATGTATCGCAAAAATTCTCAGTAGTCAAATAAATATAACATCATAAGTCTCTAACTTGACTCATTTTTTCATGCCGTACCGTGAAATCGCCTTCACAATAAGTTTTCTTTGCGATTCTGTAAAAACGTAATGCGTTGAGTAATTAATTATATTTTATAATCAGTTGAAAAGAAATACGAATCACAGTATACGAAATCTAGGTGTAGGAAATTCCTATTTTTATTTTCAATATTTTCCTTCCGGAGCGCACAGCCGTAAACACCTCGTAAACGTCTACCCCATTGTAAAACAGCTTTGTATATGTTCAGGAAAATTGCTCGAAAAATAGTTCGGCAAAGGGTTAATATTTTGATATCATTGGAAAGATGATTTTATTTCTTTATGATAGTTTGAGTGATATAGTTCCCTTGTCATAATGGAGACCATATTCAAATTTTAATTCTTAATTTAAGCGCATGTAAGAAGTATGAAATAAACATTGTAATATTAATGGCGCCATATTAATATATATAGCCAAAATTCTCAGTAATAAAATAAATAAAGCTACATAAGTCTCTAACTTGATTAATTTTTTCCCACCGTATGGCTGAAAACCCTTCAAAACAGCAGGTTTTTTTTGCGATTCTGTCAAAATTACTGAGGTGAGTCATAAATTATTTTTTTTAAATAGTTGAGAAAACATGCAATCTACACTCCATTAGTTTTTTGACGAAATCTAGGCGCTAGAATTTCCTAATTTTTCAAATATTCTCCCTCTGGAGCGCACAGCCATAATCTATCCCATGTAAAACAGCTTCTATTTTGAGGCAAATTGTTCGAAAAGTAGTTCGGTAAGGGGTTGATATTTTGTTACCATTATAAAGATGGGAGTTTTTTCTTCAAAATGAGGCTAAATTCATCAAATTCTAGGTGATGTGATTTTTCGCCTAAACTACCTTAAAATGAGGTCAAATTCCAGGGGAAAAGATATTTCGCTCAAACTGCCATAAATCAAAACACGTGCGTCAGGAGCACATTTTTCCTTCGCAGCTAAACATTAAGTGTCCATTCATACGCTCTCGTGGCGGACAACGACACTAATGAGGAATTAGCCGAATATTTTATTCAGTGAAATTTGAGAAGTGTGGTCTTTGTCGACGGCCATTTTGGTCGACAGTAATTTGGCGTAATTTCTCACTCAGCTGACCCTCTCAATTCTTCTCCAAACCCCGCATAACAAATGCCGCCAGTCTACGTACATCCACTCTCCGTAATGACCAAGTTTCCGACCCCTTGCAGCGCCACGCTCCAAATTAGTGTCTTCACTAATCTTTTCTGCTAAGTCTATCCTTAGAACATCTCTTTTCAATTTCCTCCACTTTGAAAATGCTTCCTTGAGTGGAGTATGTCATATACTTGGCATGAAAAGAGGGAGAGAATGAGTTTGAACTCTGAGTTGAAATATTCTTGAAAATGAAAATATTCTTCCAAATACATCGTACAAAAATGCTTCTGTTAAAAGGCTTTGGCTGAAGTAAAAGTATAGCGATGTCATCAGTGTTTCATCTGTGGATTTCGAGCCTGACTTTTTAAGTAATCTCACCTCGACAATACTCCCTTGTGATTTAGTCCTAGAGTTTCTGTCGCTGCCGTGAATTGAAATGAAGAAGGACACTTTTCATTACAACTGCTCGAAACTTTGCGGGTAATGATGAAATATTGAACAAGGACCTCTCCCTCTCTGCTTGAGGAAACATGTGCGGAGACCCAAATTCCTCAAATTGTGTATCTTGATGAATATAAATGCCACCTTTATGCAAAAGTTGACTCGGCTGTTCATCTTTAAGTTCTGATGAAGCGCGGAGAGCACCCTTAGCAAAGTTATTCATAAATGCGGAAGGCTTTACCAAAACGTTTTTTAAAACCCAGCATCAAAATACCTAACATGTAAATGGACGGTGAACAAAATAGTAATAGCCGTCATGAAGAAACTATAGTGCATAATAGACGTCTTTAATTGGATACAGTTCGCAAAATTCGGAAAAATAATAATTTAGGAGATGGAATACAGGATTGAGTCTTAAAGAACGCTTAATTCACTTAATGTCGCCCTCTATTAGATTGGAACTAGAACCTCCTTCTTTAGTATGTATTAACTATACCTAGAGATAAGTTTTTTTAGCATTAATGTTTTGTATTTTTAGCATTAATTATTTGACATTTAGGATTTTGTAGTATTAATTATTAGAAAATTAGCAAATAAATAGCAAAATATGTGAAATTGGAATTTTAGGATTTAAATGGGCACAAATAGATGATTCCGGTCTAAATTACGGTACCTACGCTGTTATTAATGGAGTATTTGCAAGTTTTTCATGTAGTTTGTGAATTGATATGTTGATAAAAAGTGATATCTGAACAGTTAACAAAAAATATATACCCAAACTTCTAGCCCTAGATCATTCTTTATTTAAACATCATGAATCTTGCAGTTACATCTACTTACTACCCCGCAAGCCGCCTCAATAGGCGTGTGGCGGGGAGTTTTAGGACACCAGCCGTTTACATATAAAAAGGAAACGCTCTAATGAAATTCCTAGCATTTATTGAAGTCCCTTATTGTTGGGGGGAAAATGAATTCCCATACCTATCCGTTCGGCAAAATATCTCTCTTAATTTATTGTTTCTGTCGGACTGTTACTACCATAGACAAAAGATGTTTATAGTTATATTTTTATTCCTAGTTTTTTTGCAATATTGAAAATACAATTTTTGTCAGGGCTTAAGTTATGGACCGGTGTAGTCCTAGGCCAAATATTCATTCTTGGAGACTACTATGCACAATTAAAAATAAAATGAAACAAAGTAGGCCTAGGCCTATTGTCGATCGAATCTAGCTTTCTTAGTCCCATTAGAGTAATACCGATTGACTTCACTTCTCACTGCTTGAAATAAAGCATGGAACACGTTTCCACTGTAGTGGTTTTCATTCTTGTCCGCTTGTCAGTCAAGATCAGGTTGTATTTGCTGAATAAACGTTCACCATCCACGCTGTTAACTGGCGCCCAAACGGTTTGTAATGCTGGCACTGCAAATGAAGGGTTCGTCATCTTCACGGCCATCAGGATTTAAAATCAGGTCCACACATCCGTCATCTCTGACTTGACTTGTAAGTTTCCTGTGGAAATATTGGTACCCCTCGACAGAAGCATCTTCATTCAGCCTTGAAAATGTATCACTACAGGATTTAGAAACAATACCGCAGGAAGGGTGGGGGGTACTCATTTCCTAGAAACATCTGGTGCGCACTTTTCATTTTACGGGCATTGAGAAATGCCATCTTGAATGAAGTTGACTTTTTCGAGTTTTGCTTGCTTTTGTTTTTCATCAGCAATCATTACAAGAGATGCTTGTCGTTTAGGCATTCGTCCTTCTTCGACACTTTTTTTAAAACTCGTCCTTCTTCCTCACGTGTGCTGCTGCGACGTTCACATGTCTATTCAGTGTATCATTTTTTTCCGAATCTAGCCGACAATGACAAATCCCGCACATAAAAACGTTTGTATCACTTACAAAAAACGTGTGATCTTTAAATGAAGCTGCTCTATGCTGAATGGTGATAGATTTTTTTGCGTCCCATTTTTAATTACGACGCACTAACATAGAAAACACTGCCAAGACACTAAGAACAAACACGCTTTAACAAGAAGCATCCACTTCATAGAGAAATAATGACTTTATGACGTTGCATGGCGTGGTTACTCAACCGGAACCGCGTCACTCGACAATACTCGTGATTGGCCGCTAGGCCGCCAGATATAGCCAATGGGGACGCACGGTCAATGGTTGTCAGTGTGGGAGGTCTAGCATATAGATGCTCGGGAAGCAGATCGAGGCAGGACGCAGCGGGCTGCTTGAAAACACGTTTTTTTTCGGAAACCCCAGGCGCAAATATTTCGTTAACGAAAACGGGAAATAATTTTTTTTTAAATGTCTGAATTTAGGCAAAATTAGCACTTATTTCGCTAAATAGCAACTATTCGCTCAAAAGACTTAATTTAGAATCAATTCTTGAAATAGAAAACCACTTTAAATGCTACCAATTATAAAAAAAAACAAAGAAAAATAATGAAAACATGTTTTTAAGATAATTTAATTTTTCGCATTTTTCTTTAATGCGAAAATAACGTGTCTCTCTATCTACACCGTGACCGTGATAACAATCCACTTCTACGTTTAAGTGATGCCAAATTAGCCACGCCTGGAAAGGTGATTTTTTTAGACATTTATTACAAAAATAGGAATTTTTGATGAGTAATATTTAAAAAAGCGAGCCTTTAAGTAAGTATGCCTATGTAATGGCCAGTAGCCTTCATTCAACTAGGAATATTATGATCTTATGAGACTAAAAACGTTGCAATCGCGAGAACTCCGTGAGAAATATGAAACCATCCGCATACTTGTTGAAAACGTGCAAGTTTTTTACATGCTAGATTCATGCATTTTGAATAAGTAAGCGAAAAATACGATTTTTACGAGTGACTCCTAAGTGCTTCAATACGATTAGCTAATGTCTCATGCTCTTTAGCAATATGTATACATTTAAAAACTAGTGTATGTCATGCAATATCTCCTGATTCACTTCATTTTCCAAAGGTTCGCTGTTGCTAACGCTTCTCATTTAACAGGGCAATGGTCCCGTTGAGGGCATGAGAGAGAGATAGCGCTTAGATCTGGCGTGAGGACGGCCTACAAAGAAAAAGAGATGAGGGAAATAAGGAGGCAGTCAGCGTAATAAATTTGATGACAAGTGGGAGAGCAGCTCATTCTCTGAAAAAAACAAGAAGAGCGATCGTGGCGTGATAACAGCGCGGAGATAGGGTCCCGCTGCTTTCAGCTCCTCTTTATTCAAATTCATCAGCAATCATCCGGTTAATGTAAATAACGACTCACTCTTTTCTTAGCAACTAGTAATAAAACAAAAAAATGTGTATCACAAAAAAAATAAAATATATGTTAAAAAACTAAAGAGGAAAATACAAAAAAAATAATAATCTATTCCTATATATGCTATTCAATAAAAATAGCGTAATGACAAATTATTGTTATTCTTTATGGCTGCATTTTTCACCCTCTTGTTTTGTTTTGTTTTGAGGCTGCCCTATATATTGTTCATTGTCATATCATGTAATCTCATAGCCTGTATTTCATATTTCCTGCTGTGTATTTACAATATTACTACGAGTTATTAAGTTTCCTCTTTCACACAAACACGACATTACTCTCTTCCCATGTCAAGTGCGCCACTTGTCAATTGACCGGTAGGGGTGAGTCTCGCACTCACCGGAACGGTGTAATCTACGCGCATTCGGCGCGATCAGAACTGCGTGTTGTTCTTAGCAAAATTTTTAATTTAAAATACTTGACACAATTTTTAATGCTCGTAATGACATGATGTTCCGACGTATCGTCTAAACAAAATGGAAAGACTGAATTGACGTTATAAAAATTTTTACAATGCTAGAGATTCTTTTTTTTATTTCTGAAAGATCGCGAGCTAAATAGTGCATTTTCTTTGTAAAAATTAAATTTTCTGACACGCACCAATAACGCAAAGAGGTAACTTATAATTTGGGTCATATTCAGACAATTGATACTAATCAATGGTACGCTCTCATTTACTTCAATTTTACCTCCGCCTTTATTTATATCATTTATTATTATTGCGAAGGTCCAGTAAAATGTATTCATTTATTCTTTAACAATTAAGTTAGACATAGTCTTCTTGTAAAGACTCGGCACAGTATGAACTCGGCCCTGATTATCTCTCCTAAAAGAAATGATAAAAACATAATATTTCAAGTGATTAAATGCACGTATGCACTTAAAAGTTTTAGGTGATAGATAAAATGCGTTTAATTATTTAAGTGCCAATTTTTCTGGGGAAAATTATTTGTTTATTGTGTAATCAATAGCAATGGGAAAAGTTGAAAAAATATTGAAGGAAGATGTTTAACTTTTTTCAGGGGGTATGATTTATTATTGTAATATCCGTATAAATTTCCAATAAAAATAAAAAAAATAATATGTTCGCGTTTTTTATAAACTACCAGGTGCTCTCCACTTAAATTTGTAATACACATGTTAAAAGAACTCCAAAAGAATTTTTATGAGTGTTTACAATGATTTACGATAAAACTGGAAGCTTTTTAAAGCGTTAAATGTCATTCCAAGAATTTTTATTACTCGTGTGAACCAAATCCTATTTATTTTATATTCATTTTTTTTTTATTTTCATGCATTATTTTTAATTGACTTCCCTTTTGCTATGTTAGCACTTGCTTATATATCAAAGAAGCTATTTTTTTATGTAGATGATTTTTAAAAAAGCTATCAATTTTACGATTTAAGTACTGAAATGTGTCCCTGAAACGAGGTGTTAATTCTTTGTTTGTGATGGTTAGCATTCATGTTATGATTATTTCTCCAAAAATATTATTTTTGATGAAAAAAATTAAGTTTAAATTATTCATCCTTACTGTATTCCGATTATGGACCCCACCAATTTTTTTTATAATCTAAGGCCAGGTTCACACGAGGCCACTCAGCAGCGCTTCCAAGTGGATGGTTAGCAGCGCTTCCACAGCGCCACTGCCGAGCGTCGAACCGGCGTTTTCAGAAACGCGCACGCGCATGCGTGGCGCTGCTAATGGGCGTGAGAAACCCTTCTAACTAGCGTGAACCTACAACCTTTGCTTTACTTGAAATTCGAATGCTCGTTAGCAGCGCTTCTGCAGGGCCACGAACGCGCTGCTTGAACAACAGTGGCGTGGCAGCCACTCCGTGAGAACACCTCCATTTAGCCGTTTAACCGTCCCATGCGTTTTAAATCACAAATATAATACCAGTAACTTCCTCTGGTGAATTTGTCACTACAGTGGTGCACGTTATTCGTCTTAGATAAACTGATTCCGCAAACAATGGTACTTTTAGCGTATTATTGTCTCCCGAGAAATTAACTATTCGATTGTTACCATACGCATTGGAACACAATTTTTTTCAATCAAATTAATTATATTTGTGAGGTTATTCTTTCGTTTACTCGGGAGGAACTTTGTCGTTTGGTGCTAGTTCGGCAAATACTTTGAATAATAGCTGACAATTGGAAATATAGACAACCCAAATGTGTGAAGCGGATTAACGAGGAATTTCAGAGTGTTGGCGATTGTATAACTATCATTATAATTTGTGTAAATAAATATCTATTCGTTTTTAAATTATCTTTATACATGTGCCAAGTAAAGTATGCCTTAAAAATACGGTATCATTCTCTGAGCGAAAAGGCGTGGAGTGTTACGCATGCTAGTGACGTCTGTCTGCACTGAGCGTCTTATGGACGGCAGTGCAATGAAATGCCTGTCGAATAAAAAGGTGCACCTAGGTGCAAGATTTTATTATTGTAAAATGTTACAGAGTCATCAGCCACCATGGTGTATATGATGCGGCATTGGTGCCCGGTGGTGCTTTTTTTGTAGCTCACATTAAATAATAGTTCTTGTTAATTCTTGCATAGTCGTATTTAATACGTAATTACAACGGTTAAATAAAATAATTAATTTAATTGGATTAATGGTGCTGTATAATAATTGATATGTTTAAATTATAAAATAAATATTTTTCCTGCATGGGCTCTCCTGATAGCAAACCAAGCACATTAACAGACGTGTGATAAGCTAGCGAAAAAAGAGTAATTTCGGTAGGGCCACTTTTGAGGCCTGTACATCGAATTACACTCTTTTAATAGCCTTAAATCGTATTTTTGTCTTGAAATAGAGTTTTTCCTAGCTTATGGGTATAGTTTTTAGTTTATTTTATGAATTTCGAAAAATTGACTTTTTTCACGCTAAATCGGCATTTCAGCCCACTGTGCGGCGGCGGAGGGAACCACTGAAACCGTCTGTGGCGCGCTTCCATCCGGTGTCTGTTGCCCTGTGTGTACTACACTTCCATTCTACCCCATTATTAGCCAACGGCAGCGCTGCTGAGTGACTCCAAGTGAACGGGTCCTAAGATTTTTCATCTTTCTAAATGGTATGGTTGATTTACACTGTTTTTAGAAGCCCTAGAGTTATAGTTGTAATGGAAAAAATATTTTGCTGTAAAAATTGGACTTACGGAGGTTCACTCAACTTAAAGAGAATTCGACCAAACTTGCTGGAAGCATTACTTTTGTTGTCTTAAATCTACCTGATTTTTTTCGGAATTATTTACCGCAGATTACTTAAGATATTTGATCGAGAAGTGGACAAAACATTACATGGGTTCTTATGGGAGCTCAAGGTACGAGTAGCTTAATTCATCAAAAAGAACCTTTTTCCAGTAAATAATAGAAAAAACAAATATAATACAAATAAAGTATATCAAATGATTTTCATACATTATTGATGATTTAAATTATTTTTGTTTTTCTCATTCTTTACTAGAAAACGTTCTTTTCGATGAATAAAGCTAGTCGCACCTCGCGTTCCCATGAGAACCCATGTAGTTTCATGCCCACTTCCACATCAAATATCCTAAGAAATCTGCGGTAAATAATTTTGAAAAAATTCATGTACCTTTAGGAAAACGTAATTAATGCTCTTAGCAAGTTTTGCTAAATTCTCTTCCCGTCCTTAATGGTGGAACTGATAAAAAAGTAAATGACATATGACGGAATTACTGCGGCTTAAGCAACAATTAGCATTAAGATTTGTGTTTGCATCAAATTCAATGGAGACAATCATATTGCAGCATTGACGGCTTAAAAGTAGCTGAATCAGCTAAATACCACTGATAAAATGAGCGTATTTTATTCGTCGGAGAAGCCATATTTGTTTTAAATGTATACCTGCAGTGAAGAAAGGGACGTTCGCACATGGCGGATGAGAACGACGTGGCCGTTTTTATAATCCTGCGAAACATTTTACTGAAGCAAGACTTATGAGTCCTCGCTTTGAAAACGCACACGCTTGGTGTGATATCAATTTTTATGTGTGTCTCCACAAGTGAGAGAGTAATTGTTATATTTTTATACGGTTTTTTCATTGGCTCTTCACAAAGGGAACGGGGTTCGAAAATAGCTTACGTGAAGTGGCAATAGGGGGTTCATGTTCACAATTCCCATAGGGTTGAAATTATCGTTGAACGATTCAAATAGTATCCAGAATATGGGTACTGCCCGGCTACTGACAGGACTAGTGTTTGAACGGCTGGAGAAGGTTAGGTGTTGAGTAACAGTTCATGCCTCCATTATCCGTTTCCTTTCCTTTAGTAACTTTTTTCAATGCGTATTTTTTATTCCGCGAAGCAATAGCGTGGTAATAAACGTCAGCAGAGTTATCTTAATTTAGAAAATAACAAAAATGGAATTTGCCACGGGAAATAATGTGCCTCTAGGATTTTTCAAGCCTAATATTTCCACTGGAGCTATAATTCAAATAAATTTTACAAACTTAGATCTGACGCAGTTCAGCTTCATTCAATTACTGAAAATTGAAATCGAAAAAAAATTAATAAAAATGTGATGGAACCAATCAGTCCCTTTTCGACGCGTATTATTCATCGAGGAATAAATAATCAACAAACTCATATCAATTTCTCATTAATAATTCATTAGCTTCAATCAAGACAAACGAATTTTCAATCATTAACAATATTTTTTTCCTGCGTCTCATTTTCATTTCCATAACTCCATAAATACAAGTGTTCACAAGCCTATTGCATCCGGTACTCCCTCGACGAGAGTTTTTAAACAAAGCAGAGGTGACACCTTTTTGCTATTCCCGTTTAAAGGTAGTTACAAGATTTAATTTTTTTTAAGACGCCAAAAATGCATTTTTTAAATGTTGTGGGCGGCTTTAACTTCGAAGTTATGTATTTTGATATTAAGAGTTTATGGAAATAGGCTAAAAACTTATTTTACGACACATGTAGAGAATTGATCAAGGCATTTTTCACTCCAGTGATGTAATTTCAACTGAAACTACTAATATGAATAGTGACGCGTATGCGAATCACAGCAGCTATCATTTATTAGATGCTCTTCATTATCTTTGGATGACTATTTGCTGTAGGTTCTCATTGGTTTAATTCTGATTCCACCTACCCCGTATTTTGGCCTTTTATATTTTCCTTATAAGCGTCTAGGGAACGATGTAAGAGTAGCTCACTCCTCTAAACCATCCTCTTGGAGGGCTCTCATATTACCATGGAAATTAGCACGGAAAATCTTACCATTAACTTTCTATCCATCACTTAGAAGTACAGGTTATGCAAAATGAAACAATGACTGTACACTGGTGTTAATTTATGCTGCAAACATCAATAAACGATTTTAATATAATTGAACACAAGTGTAATTGATTATTGTTATTGACACAAAGAAGATTTGAAAGGATAATAATAAGTAGAAGCTATGGCCCAGTAAAAGAAGGAGAAACGTGGAGAATAAGAATGAACTGTGAAATAAATGAAATATTGGATGAGAAGGATATAGTTCGGTTCTCCAAGTCATTGCGACTGTCATGGTTGGCCAATGTAGAAAAGAGGGAAGAGTACAGAATGCCCAAAGTGTTAATAAATGGCAAGATGGAAGGGAGTAGGAGGAATGGCAGACAACGCAAAAGATGGCTGCAAGATGTTGAAGAGGACCTGAAGGCAATGGGGATTGGAAGATGGAGAGAGAAAGCAAGAAGGAGAGCCGAATGGGGGCATATTTAACTGAGGAAAGCCCTGAAGATGCAAGCATAAAAATTCGAAACGACTGGAAAAGAGAAATAAAGAATTTAACAAAATGAATCGACCTATAACTCCTGAAAGATGAAAACATATTACATAATAATCAGTTACGCTTTGTTCCATTTTATTAAAATCGTTTCTTTAAGTTGACAGAATTAGTTAATACCAGCAAAGAGAATAAATATATTCTAATTAATAGACCTTTATCTCCAGAAAGAAGAAACAAATGGCATGATAAAGAGTAGGTCATGAAAATGAATCATCCAGTATCAAACTGATTATTTTTCCACATTTTCAGCACAGATTTGTATGATTAGTTATTCATTTATAAAACGCTCTACTGTTCGTGCAATGCTCCTTGCCTTGAGTTTGCGTCTTTTAAATGACAAGGGATGTAATGAAACGTGTAGTAATTGAGAGCTCATAGGAGTCAAGAAGTCTAGTATCAAATAGAACGCTATTATGCTTGTAAACGGGTATTGAAGGGACCGACGGAAGATTTGGAGGGGAAGATAAGTGAGGAGAAGGCGTGCACCCTTTAGCACCCCCCCCCCTCCCCCGAGCATCGTCAATTCCCTCTCCCTCCACATACATCCCTGCATTCACCTCCCCCCTCCCCTACATGCACACACAACATATCCTCCCCTTCTTCCCACTGGGAGAATCGGAGACCGGAGCATTTTTCCGACACAATGGCTCCGATCATGTCATTTCACTTTGGTTACAGCGTTCTGCGACCTACCGCTGATGTTTGCTCTCTGCCTTTAAAAAAAATATAACCGCGATCGGACTTGAATGCTCCGTTGATGATGACGTTAATGACTGCGACATGGACGGCGGGAGTCGGTTGAATAAAAGTGGGAAGAGATAGAGAGAGAGGCATTATTGCCACCCCCTCCTTCCCTTCACCGCGCACCCTTTCAAAAACACCCCCTCCCACCACCACTTCCCCTTCTCCCTCAATCCCTCACACCCTTATCCCCGTGCAAGGGCAGTGTGGGGAAGAGGAAGAGCAGAATAGCGGACGCTTAATAAAAACCATTTTTTCGACCGATTTTAATTGGAGAGGCCCTGCGTCGCTTTTACCGCCTTTTCAACCGGGAAATTCGCCGATGGCCACTGCGGCGACAAAGGTCCCCCACGCACTCTCTCTCTCACTCACTCATTAGGGTCTTCCTCCCACACCCCTTGGTACAAATAATTTCCTGGAAATCCCCTCCATCCCTCGATATATCTCTCGTTATTCACGTCCATACCTCTCAGTCCCATCCTCGATGTAATGGAAACCATTTACCCATCTTTTTTTCGTTCTTGGGACACGAGTTGATCGCGCGTGTTTTGATGAGTTATTGATGCACGTTACTGCTTCCCCCCCCCCCCCAATGTGTCCATTTTTGTTTTTATTCCGGTGAAAGTAATGCAAGAGAAAAAAATATGACGGAGCGCGAGTCACCTCCTGTCCATTAAAGGGCCAAATAATCGATATCGAACGTCGAGTAATTCATTCGCGGACGCTGCGATTCTGAAGCGGTTTGCTGCCCGTCGTGTGGTACCGTTCAAGTGGCGGACATTCTCTCCCTCCCTCCACCCTCCCCTTACTCATCCTGCACCACACTCTCAAACGCGCTTTCCCCTTCTCCCCTAACAACCCCCTTTCTCCATCCGGAAACCCTTCTCCGCCTTCTTTTCTCCATCAACCCCCACCCCATTGCCCAGTCCCTCGGAAAGCTTAAGGAATAGGACATGAGGGTTCATCGGATGGAAACAGTTTAAAGGTGGTTCCACCGTGAAATGACTTAAATGTCATTTTATTCATATTCTGTCTACTTGTATAAAAAAGTTGTCCTCTATCTGATGTGTACAACAAAATAACACCTTTCCACGCTCTTTTATTCTATAATTGAACTTGAAATTACATGGTGTCTAATGGGGGAATGAGAGAAACACGGGGAAAAATAGTATTTTTCCATAAAACACAAATACTATTTTCGTGGAAAACTGTCTCTGAGAAGGAAATAATCCAGATAAATTGAATTAAATTAAAATAGAGGGATCTTACCAACTTATTATTCTAGTTATCAGGGAACTACTGCCGTAATTGAAGTCAAAATGCGGTAATTCGTGGGAAATGGCCCTGCAGTCGGCTCCTATGGCTGGAAAAAAGTGCACATTTAAAATACATTCGTGGATTAATCTGCATATTTTGTTCCTTACTTTTGGGTTTCTAAAGGTAACGCTTTGCATCAGTGAAAGTAGGATTTATTTGACAAAATATAAAAAATGTGGAATTTAGTATTTGTTTTGACTCGCACAGTCGCGGCGGAACCTCCTTAAAAGATCCGAGGGATACGCAATTGACCTGCAATCAAATATTTCTCCTCTTATGTCTAGAGTCCTGGCTGAATATAGGCGCTTGAAGCATTAGTAAGGTAGTTTGAGCGAGATAGTTCCCTAGTCATAATGGAGACCATATGCGAACTTTATTTTTAAAATGCAGCGTCTGTAAGTAGTATGAAGTAAATATTGTAATATTAATGGCACGAAAATGTAGAACTACAAATGACAAAAGTATTCAGTAGTAATTAAATAAATATAACTACATAAATCTCTTACTTGATTCATTTTTTCACGCAGCACGGTGAAATCGCCTTCACATCAATTTTTATTGCGATCCTGTAAAACTTACTGCGGTGAGTAATTAATTGTATTTTATAAATCGCTGAAAAGACATACAAACTACACACCGCTAGGTTTTTGGCGAAATCCAAGAGTTAGAACTTACTCATTTTTTCAATATTCTACCTCTGAAGCGCACAGCCGTAATCTACCCCAATGTAAAATAGCTTGTTTATTTTGTCCGAATTGCTCGAAAATCAGTTTGGCAAGGGGTTAATATTTTGATACCCTTGGAAAGATAAGAGTTTTTTTCTTTAAAATTAATTCAAATTCATCAAATTCTAGGTGAAGTGATATTTCGCTCAAACTACCGTAAACGCGTTGGCAGATTTAAGTTATGATTTGCCAATGAATGAATGTAGGTTCAGATGGTCAACAAGGATGCTCTTACTTACTTTTTCCCTAAGTTACAGAAACCCTTTGCTTAGTACAACTTCATCTTTCCGCCCAGAGTACTCTGTACCTTGTTTCGTGAAATACAGCTCCTTAATACATGTATTCCCCACCAGCCCAGCAAACTTCCGTCAAACGCGATCATCAGCATCCAACTTATCTTCATATTTTATCGTTCTCTGTAGGGTCCTCCAAAAGTTCTCCAAATACTCCATCCCAAATAACCCCTTCCGAATTACGTATCTTTGGTGCATTCCTTTTTTTATACTAAATACCTTAAAGACAATCTGTACCCACATACGCGCGGAATACCAATGGAAAACAGGCATAATATCATGATGGAAACTTTTCCTGTCAAGAATAATATGATGAAGGTTAGAATTGACGATATTCAAATAATGTAGGATGTATTTTGTATGCGTATTATATAACGCATGTATTATAAATTAATAAATTTGTTAATTTATTGAGGTTTGGTAATGTCTTTTTTAAAAAACTCAACTTCCTTTTTCCGCCCTACGTTTCGCCTTTTTATTAATGAGGCTTCTTTAGGGCTACAGTACAATGCAAGGAATACAATTGGTAATATAATTATAATATTACAAAGATAAAAAAGTTTTCAACCATAAATTTAGTACCTCAAAGGATTAAGTTTCTTACTACGACAATGGTAGCACAAAAACAAACTCTTCCTCTTAGTAACAAAATCAACATAAAAAACAAAACCGAAATGGAAAACCAAGCTAAAATTTTGTTTAAAAAAAATAATAAGTGAAAATAAAAATATTTAAAATGAATAGCATAAAGCATGAAATTAACAATAACATATATCGTAACTTCAAATTTCGAATGTATTTTACATATTTTACGATTACAAAAAACATATTCGTATTGAAATTCTGGAGAACACTACATAATATATAGAAAAAAAACTTTTGGTATAGGACATCAAATTATAATAGATTTTGCTTAAATTCTGAATATCCGATCTATGGTTACAAACTGAATGAGTTTTCATGATGTGGACCATTTCTTTGAATAGCCTCTTCTGAAGGTTCTATTCAAAATCTATAGGTTTAGCTTCCTTAAAGTTGAAATTGTGATTATTTTCAATGACCAAAAATCCACAAATTAACAAATTTATTAATGAGTGGTCAATAACCATTCAAATAAATTATAAATTAAAGAATCTGGAAACCTTATAGTGTAAAAAAATATATAATTGTTAACAATTGTTCTGCCCTTAGTATCATATTGCTCCCCAATATGATCCATATCATTAGCCCCTACTAATCTAAAATCCTTTGATTGCATCCCCCACTTCTTTATCAAAATAGCCAAACACAGAGTCCCACATTTCCGCAATATGTCCTCGTATGCTATTCTGTCTTCTCTTTCCATTTCTAATCTCCAAAACCACAGGCTTAAAACTGATTTAAAACTCCTCCACAACACCCTTAACTCGACTGCCCTGAACTGCTTTCTCTCTTCAACTTTAGGATACCAACTCGATCCACCCGCACGCATTCACTACTCCACCTGCCTACTCCTAGGATATCACTCACTCAGCGCTCGCCTTTATTTTGCCTCTCCTCCCTTCTTAATTCACTCCCTCACACTGTCAATCTTTTTTATTTATCATGTAACCATTTCACCCCCAAGCTATATCCCACCTGTCAACAAATTAAATATTTCCCCTTTCCATGTTGGGCTCAGCGTCGTTGATTTTTATGTTGTTATTTTATTTTTGTCCTCTGTGATGTTTATTGTTAAATGTTTCACTGTAACTTGGCAC
This sequence comes from Pyrrhosoma nymphula, assembly GCA_963573305.1. Classification (NCBI taxonomy): domain Eukaryota; kingdom Metazoa; phylum Arthropoda; class Insecta; order Odonata; family Coenagrionidae; genus Pyrrhosoma; species Pyrrhosoma nymphula. The sequence continues at coordinate 14,898,862 of OY754327.1, forward strand.
TACTCCTGTATGAGAATGATGTTTTAAATAAATAAATAAATAAAATCATCGACTGATATAAAAAGCTCAGTTACAAATAGGCGAAAATGCCACGTACAAACAATAGCTGGAGCTGTCAAAATTAGCGTTAAAACAAAAATGTGAGGAAACTCGCAAATCAAACATAATAAAATTATAATGTTTCCATGTCTTCGTTATTCAAAATGAGTGTTTTTTTTGTTTTCTTTATGTTATGAATATATGTTATGTTCACAATACTACCTTCATTTATGTGAAATAATTGTATTTTCATTTCGACAACAGTATTTAAAATGAAAAACGAGGGATTATATAATTCCGTTTAGTTTTTATAACGTTTTCCAAGAGGGGGCGAGAAAAATAAAAAATAATAACGTAAGAAAAGGAAAAAGGAATAAAAACTGAATAAAAAAGTATGTATGTACAAAAGAAAGCGAAAACTGTTCGGCTTTACGCCTTTAATGGTGGATATAAATTATTTTTTTGAACCTTGCTCTCCTTTCCTCATAAATTTTTCAATCTGTCAAACAAGCGGTAATCTCGCCGTTTTAGATTTCGCAATCGTGGCCCTGCAGCCATAGTTAAGAGGAGATAATTTACAACATGACACTTGGTCATGAGGGAAAATTGGAACGCGAACATTAATTGAATGGACATCAAGCAATGTCAATGGCCAGCAGTGGACGGGTCAGAGAGGTCACTTCTTCCTCCCATCATGTTGTGAACCGATTCGTAGCGACCCCTTGGCACTGTATCTCTCAGTCAGAGTTTAAAATGCAATCCATTCCATTTCTTTAGAAGACTGGATAGTAACCACTTGTTATTTATACGAGATAATTAAATCGTTGTATTTTGTCATCATTCAAACTTTGCAATAAATTAGAACAGAAAATAGATGGATACAAAAATATATAGGCTCGATAATTTACAATTGACTTCGGCGCGTTAGACGTTTGTTAGCGGAAACGTGTATTTGGTGATCATATTAAATAAATCGCCACTAGATGGTGAGCCAATTACTTGCCCCTTCTCTGCTCCTCAGCAATGTCAAAGCGCTTATATGAAATCCACATCCTAGAATAAACGATTAAGAGTATGCTTGGACAAGATTGGAGTTCTGACGTGTGTAATCTAAGATATTTTCCTGCCCAACTTCCAGAGTTGTAGTATTAAGTAGTATTAAGAGTATGCTTGGGCAGGAGTGGGGTTTTGACGTGTGTTGCCTGATATATCTTCCTGCCCAATCTCCAAGCGTAGTTACTTTGTAAATTAATAGCATAACTTAGTTTTTTCACATAGATTTATTAAAACAATATGACCTAAGTTTCGACGAAGCTCGTCATCATCAGGTATATTAGAAGAAGAAGACTCAGAATATATAGTCACTCAAAGTTGGGGAAGGTTAGGGTGGGGAGGGAGAAGTCGGGAATAAGCCGTTTAAACCTTCGGGAAGGGGGGAGGGGAGGTAGGGGGGATACGGTAAGTGTGGGGTGGGGGGTAACGATTTGAACTGTGGAATTCAGGGAGAGGGAGACAGGATGTCTTGGAGATGACTAAGAGATCTAGAAGGCATAGTTACATTGACGGTTTTGATCTACGGTGAGAGATCTAGTTGTCGCATTCATGTGTCATCCCATGGACGGAATACCCTGTTTAAATACATCTACATACTACCCCGCAAGCCGCCTCCGTTTACATATAAAAAGGAAACGCTCTAATGAAATTACGCCTAGCATTTATTCAAGTCCCTTATTGTTCGGGGGAAAAAAGAATTCCCATACCTATCCGTTCGGCAAAATATCTCTCTTAATTTATCGTTTCTGTCGGACCTAGAAATATAGTGGGGTTCTAATATGATGTTCTCCGTGTCGCCCTTAAAGATATCTATTCTCAATTGTTCAAGCAATCTAAGCCTAGCGCGCAGCCTCCGAGTCTCTAGCGGCTCCCAGACTAATTCGTTTAACATCTGTGTAACGCTGTCTGTACGCCCGTAGCTGTTTTTGACGAATCGCGCAGCTTTCCTTTGTATTTTATTAAGTTCCCGGATTAAGTCTTTCTGCACCGGATCCCATATGCTCGCTGCATATTCAAAGTGTGGCCGGACGAGTGCGAAATAGCACCTCTCTTTTACTTTTTCATCCGAAAATCTTCCCACAATACGCTTGACGAACCCTAGCTTCTTCAGAGCTTTGCCACGAATATTTCTTATATGTGTTCCCCACGATAGGTTCGAGGTTATCGTAACTCCAAGATACTTCACTTCATCTGTCGCCTTTATGTTAACACCATCCACAGCATATACATGGGGATAGTTGGACGACCTCCGCAAGAAATGTACCGCCGTGCATTTGCTCAGATTAAGTTCGAGTCCCCACTCTTGGCTCCACACATGAACGTTGTTTAAATCCGATGATAGAATTTCAGAGTCAGAGTGATGACTAATTTTGCGATAGATGACAGCGTCGTCAGCAAATAAACGTATTTTGCTGCTAATTCGAGAGCATAGGTCATTTATGTATATAATGAACAAAAGGGGGCCGATTATGCTTCCTTGTGGGACACCTGATGTCACTTTAACTACATGCATGTATGGTAATTGAAAGCCAATGCATTTCAAAGTGCATGAATAAGATGAAGGAAAAAGTATATTTAAATGACTTAAGCAATGACTATCGATAACTTTCCTTTGATGAAAAGTGGTAGCTTTGCTATTTAATCACTATATATCATGTTATTTATGCGTATAAAAAACTAATTTATTTTCATTAATTTTATATTGTAAACTACTCAATAAGAATAGAAAGGAATTCACTTAATATCGCCGGCCACATTTTGTGAACCATTTAAGGGAAGCGACGGCGAACCATAAATTTGATCTTAATCCTTCATTAACAGGTGTTCTGTATTCGCCATATACCTTTGGAGTCATCTCATCTCATTTACTAATGGTCAATATGTACATCTCGATACAAACAAAAATTATAAATAAATTGAATGAAATAATTTGAACAAAACTCATACATATTTAGGTATTGTTCTCGGGCTCTGCACCAGGTAATTGGCTTCAAATTGGCCAATTTGAAGCCAATTACCTGGTGCAAAACCCAAGAACAATACCTAAATATTACTCACCGGGAAAAACTTAAACCGTATAAAAGTTTATACTGCCTCTGTAACTTAAGTTATTTAATACTGAGAGGAATAATCCTTCATCAATGAAAGTATTATGGCCCATGAATTATTTAAAAGTTAAAAACCCAGTCGGTAGTTATTTGTAACCTATATATATATATATATCTTCACCACGTGTGAATTTCGTTGTTTGAATATATATATATATATATATATATATATCTATATATGCCGTGGCCGGCACATTTTTACCCTCTGATTTTTCGGCTTCACCATCTTCCACATCAACAGTGTCTTCGTCCAATTTTAATTATATGTTTCCTATCTCTTTCTTTCACCTTCTGTTCAAATTTTTTTATATTTATTCGCCTAAAGGTGCCGTGTGAGTGAGTGAACGGAAAAAAAAAATATATATATATATATATATAACTTCCAGGAGAATCACTCGGGTGATAAATACAATATGCCAAGAGGGTGGCCGATAAAAATATACACCCGGAAAAAAGAACACTTACAAATAAAAACTTCCGATATTTCGGTGAAGATATTCGCTCCACCTTTCTCTAGGAGAAGAGTAGGAATGATTCCTACTCTTCTCCTAGAGAAAGGTGGAGCGAATATCTTCACCGAAATATCGGAAGTTTTTATTTGTAAGTGTTCTTTTTTCCGTGTGTATATTTTTATCGGCCACCCTCTTGGCATATTGTATATATATATATATATATATATATATCAGCAAAACATTCGCCTCAAATTAATTACATTGCATATTATTGCAAGTTTCTAATTCTTTCTTTAATCATTCAACGAAAACGTTATGGGGTATTTGAGAAATCCTCTTTGTTTTTATACGTTTTTCGTCACCATAACTTCGGTTGGCAGTGGAGGAGGGTAGAAATTCTGCCCATAGTACATATAATAAGATAATATAAACTATTTAAATAGCACTCCGTAAATTGGAAAGATAATTAATAAATTTTATAAAAGCCATCACCTGTAATAAATCTCGTACACGCTGAAACACTTTTCTCCCATTGGCCGGGACGGACTTGTTTTATTTACTTCTTCTATTCCTCGTTTTCGCCCAGGTTCTTTTCTTTTCTGTTTAAACCTCCCTCCCTATTCATACTCCCGTCCGCTTCCCTTTTTTCGTTTCGTTTTTGTTTTTTTGTGTCTACGGCGAGACTTCGCCGTAGATTTAACCAGTTCATCGAAGTGCTCTGACTAAGGTGGTGTGGTCAGAGAGAATCATCGGTCTAATTCACGCCAGTGTGTGTCAGCTGACGGAGACCCACAAGCAACGGACGGGAGTGAGTGTTTATTCCTTTCCTTACCTCCTTTCTTCCCCCGTTCTTTCCATTATTATAATTTTCTTTCCTCTATTGATTTCCCCTTTCCTGTCTTTTATTTAATTCCAGTACGTGTGTGTAAGGTCCGTCCCGGTCATTTAGATTTAGAAGTGGCAAGTTTGGGACTAGCGGCCCCGTGTGCGTACAATTTTTGGTGCCGAAACCCGGGAGTCCTTTGGAAATCAATAGGGCCTAGTGTATTTTTTGTAATTTCGATTGTTTTATGCAATCATGCCTGAGACAGGAACAACCACGAGGCAAAATTTCGAATCGCGTCTATCTCTCCTGCGATTTAATCGTGACCAGTCAAAGGCTACCCTCTCAATTGCGCACGACTTAGCATGCGAGATTAACAGTTACCAGGGACGCGAAAGTGAACATCCTAAATGTGGAATGTTTTCGGCTAGGTGTTCTCTTTTAAATGAGGTATACAGTAATTTCACGAATGCGAATAAAGCAGTCTATGAACACTGCGTTAATTCTAATCGCATTGAAATATACCAAACAGATTCCCTGCTCGCAGAAGAGTTCGAAGAGAAGTATTATTTCATTTTGTCTATTTATAAAAAATTGAGATCGTCCAACCGTGTAGTGGACGGTGAAGCCAGTTCCTTAGTTTATAATAAAAAATGTAGACTTCCTTCGATTGACGTTCCAAAGTTTTCGGGGGCATTTTCAGAGTGGCCAGCGTTTCGAGATATATTTAGATCGGTGGTGCATGACCGAAATGATATATCTGCAATTGAAAAGTTTTCTTATTTAAAATCTTCTCTCCAAGGAAAGGCCTTGGCAATAATTGCCTCTGTTCCTTTTGGTGAAATGCATTATCCGTCAGCTTGGAGAGAGTTAAATGACTTTTATGACAATACACGTATTCTCGGTTTTTCCTTTTTGGATAAAATTCTTTTGTTTTCGACTGTTTCTTCTAATCAATTAGCGTCGTTGCAACATTTCGTTACAACCTTTGCGGAGATGTATGCAGCTTTGGGAACTTTGAATATACCTGATTTGGGAGAATGTATCTTATTCCGATTGGCGGCTCGTGTTCTGGACGCGGCGACATTATCACAATTCGAAGAGACGTCGAATGGAAACATGTTTCCTTCTGTGATGGATTTTATTAATTTCGTAAAGAAACGAATTAAAATTTTACAGACAACAGAAGGAACCGTCCCTAAATTTATTTCCTCTAGCTCTCGAGGTAAAACTAAATATTTGCTCCCAGTTTCAGTCCGCGAATCATCTTCGAAGTCGGAAGATGTAACACTAAAACGTGATATCTGCCCGCTGTGTTCTTCTTTGCATCCATTATTGAAATGCACTAAATATATTGAATTGAATTTTGAGCAACGTTCAAACTTCGTGCGCTCAAAGAAATTATGTCTCAATTGTCTGAGGCCCGGGCATTGGGCCCCCAAGTGCCAAGTAAAAGGTATGCGGTGTAAAAAATGTAAGCGATACCATCATACGTCGTTACATAATTTTGGCAGTAACGGAAATTCTGTTGGCACGATCAACGACGGTATTAAAGAAAGAGGACCCATTGGATCTCGGAGCGATTTCGAAGAGGGTAGTTCCCTGCCCAAAACGTCTTATTCAACGTCTTCTCCCCCTGTGATCTTAACGTCGCACACTCGAAGTGCTAAGCAGCATACCGCAATTCTAGGCACAGCGGTAGCTATGATTCAAGCGGGTAATGGGGCTTGGGAATCCATTAGAATTCTCATAGACCCTGGGTCCCAAGTGTCGGTCATATCCTCTTCGGCCGTAAGGCGGCTGTCCTTGACCATATCTGCCTACGAAGGCGAGCTTTTTGGATTACCTCATGTCCCACTCCAAAAGCCGAAGGGTGAGGTTTTGTGTTCTTTGTTGCCAAGACATGCGTCATCCCCGATACTCTCTACCAAGTCGGTTGTGGTATCCGAGGTGATGACTGAACTTCCAACAGCTCCTTTGCCGCGACATGTTTTCAAAAAGTTTTCTCATTTGTGTCTCGCAGATCCAGAATTCGATAAGCCATCACCCGTGGAAATGTTATTAGGTATGGATTTATTTCCACGGATTATTCTCGGTGGGCGGGTATCGTTGTCTAGCGCAAGCGCAATAGCAATGAATTCTGTTTTTGGTTGGATTATAATGGGAAGTATTCCAACCATTGTCTCCCAACCACCCTCGCACGTTATTTCGTTGGCTGTTTGTAGGAGCGAGATGCCTATTCTTAATCAGTTGAAGGCGTTTTGGGAGGTGGAAGAAGTAAAGGTCGAGATTCGACCTAAACCCGAGGACTTAAAATGCGAGATGTTGTTTCAAAATACACATCGTCGTATGTCTGACGGTAGATATATGGTTACGTTGCCGTTTTACGAGTTTCCCCCTGCGCTGGGAAATTCTCATGCTCACGCGATGTCGCGGTGGATGAATACCGAGCGCAGGTTATCAAAAAACTCACATTTAAAAAATGAGTATATTAATTTTATGAAGGAATATGAGGCTCTTGGACACATGTCCCATTCTCAGAAACCCGGATCGTATTATTTGCCCCATCATACCGTGTTTAAGGCTTCTCCTCAGGGTAATAAAATTCGTGTGGTTTTCGATGCTTCAGCGCGGACATCGCTTGGGAATTCATTAAATGACGTACTACATACTGGTCCAAAACTCCAAAGGGACATTTTTGATATTTTAATCGGATTTAGGACACATGAGATTGCGTTTTCTGAAATGTATCGACAAATACTGATACGTCCAGACCATTGTTCCTATCAGCACGTTCTTTTTCGAGAGGATCCATCATCTTCATTATTAGATTATACACTAAATACTGTGACTTATGGAGTTGTTTCTTCCCCTTTTCTGGCAATTAGAACTTTGCGTCAGCTTGCTCATGATGAAGGAAAATATTTACCTTTAGCTGCACATGTATTGCTTTATGACACTTACGTGGACGATATCGTCACGGGAGCGAGCTCAGTGCCGGATGCACTAGATTTGCAAAATCAGTTAATTTCCTTACTCTCATTAGGAGGTTTTCCTCTCGGGAAATGGGCCAGTAATGCTCCAGAACTGTTAGTTAGTATTCCTCCGGAACATCGTGAAACTATTTTGAATTTCGATTCTATCGACAATTGCTTTTTATAAGGTGTTGGTAAATTCTAAAAGAAAACTGCTCTCTAATATAGCGAGAATTTTTGATCCTATTGGGGTTCTTGCTCCCGTTACAATGTGGGCTAAAGTTTTGATGCAGTCACTATGGAGTGAAAAATTATCTTGGGATGATTCCCTTCCGGAATATATTAGACTTCAGTGGACAAGTTTGTATCTCAAAGACATTCATTTCAACAGGTTAAGATTCCTCGCTTTATTTCTTCCCATTCGCCTTCCGAATCACAACTGATCGGATTCTGCGATGCTTCGGAGCGCGGCTACGGTGCAGTAGTATATCTGAGAACCATTTCAGAATCCGGAATCGGTATTCATCTTGTTGCAGCGAAAATTAAAGTAGCACCTCTTAAAACTTTATCTATACCAAGGCTTGAATTGTTGGGAGCAGATTTATTATCAAAACTATTATCCCGTTTGTCATCGACGTTGAAGAAAAGGTTAACAAACCTCAAAATGTATGCTTGGACCGATTCTCAGATCGTGTTGGCATGTCTCCGCTTATCACCTCATTTGTTAAAAACCTTTGTAGCCAACAGAGTTACCAACATTACGGCTATACTTCCCTATTCTTCATGGAGGCATACTGAATCACTTAATAATCCAGCAGATTATGTTTCGAGAGGGATGTTGCCTGATCAGCTAATGTTATGTGATTTATATTGGTCAGGTCCAGATTTTCTTAGGGAAGATGAATCAAAGTGGTCTTCTATATCGTTGGAAGATAAATTTGAGGATACTCTGCCGGAAATGAAGACTCATTCACTCATGGTAGGGGCGGTCCAAGATGAGGGTTGTTCGTGTGATTGGATGACAAAATATTTGTGTTACATAAAATTGATAAGAGCCATTGTATTCGCGCGCAGATTTATTGCTGGTTGCAGGGGAGAGCAACGGCAACCTAGCCTTTTTATTTTGGAATCTGAGTGGAAGGCGCGTCCCTTAACCATATTATTAAATTGGTTCAAAAGTGTAATTTAAAATATGTATTTCAATCAATTTCTCAAAACAAGCGTCTTCAGTCAGCTTTAGCTCGTCTCTCTCCAGTAATTGATTCCCAAGGAATTCTCAGGGTGGGCGGCAGGCTCCTTAATTCGGCTTTGCCTTTGCAAAAACAGCCGGCTCTGCTGCCAAAGGAGTGTCATCTCTCGCGGTTGATCGTGCGACACTACCACTCTAGATCACTGCACGGTGGCCCTCGAATGGTGGAGGCATTGATTGCCCGCCGTTTTTGGATTATGTCTGTCAGAGCTCTAGTTCGATCAGAAATAATTCAGTGCGTTGTCTGTGCACGCTATCTAGGGGCTAACCTTCAACCTATTATGGCACATTTACCGTCAACACGGGTTGTGCCGCACAGACCGTTTTCTTTGGTCGGAATAGACTACGGAGGTCCATTCGCTTACAAATTTAGTAACAGGAGGAACGCAGTACATGACAAATGTTTTCTGTTCCTTATTCGCGAATCTAACCTCCCACCCTCGTTATGGAGGCTGGGAAGAATAATTAACTTATTTCCAGATTCGGCCGGTTTTATTCGGGTAGTTGAACTACGTACATCATCAGGCACGTTAGTTCGCCCGGTAGTGAAGTTGGTACCCATTCCAACTTCAGAGTAATTATTATTTTAATTTTGTAGTCCTGTCCACGTTTTTTGGTGACATTACTTTCTCTCCCATGCGTTAACCCTATCCATGGTCCACCCTCATGTCCTGTAGATAAGTGTCTCTGATGGACCTCTGAGAGTGAAGAATTAGCACCTTTCTTTCCTTTCCTTTTAGTGTTTTCGAGTTAGGGTGACAGGACTGTTAATTTTTTCAAATTAGGATTAGTTGAATTTCCTAAAAATTCAGGTGGGCGGGATGTTTAGGCCGGGACAGACTTGTTTTATTTCCTTCTTCTATTCCTTGTTTTCGCCCAGATTCTTTTCTTTTCTGTTTAAACCTCCCTCCCTATTCATACTCCCGTCCGCTTCCCTTTTTTCGTTTCGTTTTTGTTGTTTTGTGTCTACGGCGAGACTTCGCCGTAGGTTTAACCAGTTCATCGAAGTGCTCCGACCAAGGTGGTGTGGTCAGAGAGAATCATCGGTCTAATTCACGCCAGTGTGTGTCAGCTGACGGAGAACCACAAGCAACGGACGGGAGTGAGTGTTAATTCCTTTCCTTACCTCCTTTCTTCCCCCGTTCTTTCCATTATTATAATTTTCTTTCCTCTATTGATTTCCCCTTTCCTGTATTTTATTTTATTCCAGTACGTGTGTGTAAGGTCCGTCCCGGTCATTTAGATTTAGAAGTGGCAAGTTTGGGACTAGCGGCCCCATGTGCGTACACCCATGCATGATATTATAATACAAATGAAATATAATTTTATCATGGAAAAATGTAATTAATTAGTGGAAATGCATTATTACGTTTTCCTGTGATCTGTTCAGAAATTGAAAAATCGTGAAAAATAAACTGATGATGCGTCAAAGTCAAAATCAGGGCTTTGGAGCTGGATCAGGAGCCGGAGTTGGAACTGGAGCTGGAACCGGAGCTCGAAATTGCAAAAAGAATTCCACTCCTGCTCCACCCACCAACTTTTAACTAAACTAGTTCACAAATTGGGTATCTGTGCCACACTACAAAAAAGTAAATTTCATACCTGTTAGCATTTCGTGTTGTAAGAATTTTTAAATTAATCAAAGAGCACTTTTAATGGTGTCATAATGTAGTCCTCACCTTTGCATGAGAAATCAAAACGTTTTTAAGTGATTCCTTTCTTACTTTGCTTGATGTTTTGTCAAGTGACTTTAACTCATCCTTTTCTCTATCGAGCTCGAAGAATAAATTTCATCCAAAAGACTTAGTCGCGTTTACTTTACCTTGCAGGGAGTATTGCGAGTGTGTGACTGTTGATGGGAATCAAATAAACTACAGGCTCATTTCGCCAAAATTTAGAGGTGCTTCAATCCCCGTATCCATGTCCAGGCTTTTCCATCAATAGTGTCAATACTCTTCAGAGTATCATGATGCCTTACTTATCTTTAAACGAATCACCGAATCGAGTCTGGGAATCTCACAGTCTTTCTGTCTAACGTGTAAGCAGTCGGTTGCTATTTTCTCAATGATAGCTTTCTATTTTTTTACCGAAATGGCTTTCTGTCTTTTTCACTGCGTTAATCACTCATTTATTATAACTAGCTATTCATGATGAATGGACTCTAGCAAATCTACGCAGAAAAAGTATTGGAGAAAACTCGAACTATTTTGAAAAAACCGTTGAGTGCCAATAAAGATTTATTTCACAAAGAAGCAGAATATATAAAATAGTTTCATGATAGGATAATTAAACTCGGTGGAAATCAGTATTTTACATGGTTGAGTGACTTCTTGCATAACATCCATTCAGTGAACAAGATGTTCAAATAGATTCTGTGTACTATTCATATCTACGAACATATTAGAAAATATTGAATGCCTCCATTAAATTCTGTGAGAGCTTTACGATTTCACCATTTTAATTCAAAGCAGGACATGATATGTCAAAAGGTGAATTATTAAAATTGTAGTTAAAGTTAAAACAAAAATCAGAGAAGAAACAAAAAAATACTTCTGGCTTCTATTGTGGCAGTGATTTTATATATGCAGTCATTCTTGCCCACTACGAAATTTAGCGGATAATTTTATGGATGTAATTACACTTTATCTAGTTCATACTCTGTATTGTCTTTGTAAAAGATTGAGATTATCTTAGAAGAAATCAGTGTAAGTTTATTAACACAGAAAAAAATGGAATTTTACATGAAAGCGCTGGAAAACCTTCTTACAATGAAATATTAAAATAATAATCGTTATATGAAACCGAACATTTTGCCCGAAGCTGCACAGTGGGAAATTTCGTGACCTCAGGCGACAAAACCCCGCTCTACAGTTTGTGGGTGGATGAAATGACTTGTTTTTTTCTTTAAATACTCATCATTGCATGTAGTTTAAGGACCCGCTGCGGAAAATACAGGTTAGCTTTATATTTTTACGTGAGATCTCACGTAATCTACTCGAGTAAATCTACTCGAGTAGATTGAACTAACCTGGAATTTTAAAATATGTTGAAACATCTTTGAATTGGCGACTGGGAAACTGCGGATTTTCCTCCCGAATGCTTGGAAATGAATGTTGTTGCTTTGTAAATATTATTTTTTTTTTATTTAAAATTTGGGGTAATGGTCAATGGTTAGGAAGCTATGTTTCATACCCACAATATCTGCCAAGAAAAAGATTTATTTTTAATTTCATATACGTGAACCTAGTAGATCTGTGATATAAATCCGTGACTGCGTGATTTGCAGCCGTATTCGCTTACTGACCCAACCTAAAAATTTAAATTTCAAAAAAATAATCTTTACAAAGTAACAGCATTCATTTCCAAGCATTCGGGAGGAGCAGTTGCCAATTCAAATATGTTTCAACATATTTTCAAATTCGAGGTTAGTTCAATCTACTCTCACGTAAAAATAAAAAGCTAACCTGTATTTTCCACAGCGGGTCCTTAAACTACATGCAATGATGACTATATAAAGAAAAAACATGTCATTTCATCCACCCACAAGCTGTAGAGCGGGATTTTTTCACCCTAGGTCCCAAAATTTCCCACTATGAGCCGGAGCTACGAAATAACCCGAAGCTGAAGCCGCAGTAGGAGCTACTCCCCAAGACCTCGGCTCAAAAGCTTAACTCAAAATTTATTTAAAACCATATAAAAAGTGGAATTACAACACTATCAGGCAGCTCAAGGTAAATGCATTTGAAGGCAAGCACCCTTAATTACTTCACGCCAAGGTTTCTAATACCAAATAAATATTTCTATAAAAAATATTTTCCGTTAACTTGGATTTCGGGTATGTTCATAAGTTATATCTCGTTGGACTCATATTTCTGCATAGAATCAGCAAGATTTAAAAGTCTTTATATATTGCAGCCATTATTTTTTTGGGTCGTCAAAATTTCAGAGCAATCTGGGTTTCATAGCATTAGCCGTAAAGTTGTAGTTATAATTCTGTAACCATGAGGATTTAACACACTTTTGCTACTAACGTAAGAGCTGAAATTACTTCGCTCTAATAACCGTTTTTCACTTTAAGTGGTGTAGAGGGTTGAGGGAAGATTGACTCTAAAGACAGCTAACATTATAACCAGTATTTCCTCTGGTTATCTATGTGTCCCCCAAAGCCGAACTGCTACCTATCAAAGATCTTCCACATTTGTTGGTGTGTAGGTTTGGAAACCCACTCCTCGTGATTTGAAGGATTCACCATCACCAGCTTCCGTCTAAAAGGAACACTTTAGATTACAATTTAATGAACACTAGCTAAATCTTCACCTAAACCCGGGTCATTTGCTGTGAATATTGATATGTGTATCAGCTATAAAAATAAACTGTCATTTGCGATTGGACAAATTTAATTTTATCTGTTGTGTGGATGATATGTGAATTTCATAATGTATTGATAAAATTTCTTTACATGCATGTATTTCATTTTCTCCAGATATCCTTACATTAAATCCAGCATGCGTTCGTCATTGATAATTTCAAAACTCCATCTATTAGATTTTTTGAACTGCATTGCTTATGTTACATACTATATTCTATTTTCTAATAGATCAACGGAACCAGCCATCTAAATGGTTCGTAGCACCGATGCATACGGTCAACAAATGTTATGTCTCAATGTAGCGTCAGTTTTTTAAAAACATTTTACAGCAATTTTTCACAGAAATCGTGCGGAGCGATCGTGAAGTTTACACCATGATTCTCAGTCAAACTTGTTCCAATAATATTCCATCGTAGATTTCCGCGGCGTTCAGATGAATTGTTCTGTATTTTCGGGTTTCCACCGCGTATGTAGCTTTTTTTTAGAACAGCAGTTTCCATTAATGAGTGAAGCAGAAATTTACTAGCCTGTTTATCCAAATTTTGTGTTTTAAATATTTATTCAAGCTTACTTGACATGGAATAAACAATGGCTTCTTTTTATAACACGACTGATAGGGAAAGAATACATAATTTACCACATCACTTTCTATTTCTAGGTAGGTACCTATTGCAAAAGAGCTTATGGGAAACTCCCTATTCTGCGAGCGAGTTGGATGATCTATTCCTGAATGAACCTAGGTGCATCGCTTTCTCCAGCCTGCAGAATACGAATATGTATCAGATGGGGGTAAATTGGGTCATACATCGATTATAACTAGTATCCTATAGCCACCGTATTGCGCGATATCATTTGTAATTACCTCCTGATAGACACCAAGGAAAGATTGATTTCCATGACTCTTCTAGAAGTCACACGATCTGTACAATAGATTCACTTAGCGCTTCTTTTTGGAGGTTTCCATAAAATTTACTTATAAAATGTTGGGAAAATTGTCAAATATATTATTTGACAGGATCATAGTTACCGTAAAATGCACAAACTTACTCACTCATTCTAAAACCAACATAAATGCTTAGATCCGCTTCTGCGAATTTGAATTAATATTAATTTTTTCCAGATTCTAACGCAACACATTCATATTCATTCATGTTAAATCTTTCTTTTCCCTTGATTTCTGCTCTGTAAGTAACCTACGTGAAAAAGTTGGCAGAAAATCATTTCAAGAGGCCATCTTTTAATATCAAACGCTATGTCTTGTTTTCGTAGCAATTTATTGGGCGGAATACAAAAAAACACTGGATTTTCGTTGTAATTTTCGCGGATTTGAGCCTATTTACAACCGATATTTTCGTTGTAACTACTTGGTTATTATATTTTGACTTTATCTAATGTACAAAACTCATTGCTCTTGTTCATCAAATGCTGAAGGGTAATTTTAAGTATTCGCATCGACGCATTTGAAAAATTGCAATTTGATGGAAATATAACTGAGTTCCATTTTTAGATAAGCACAATCCTAACGCGACACAGTAAATTCCTAATCACTCACACTGTAGGTGAGGGAGCATGGCTGCTCTCTTTTACAAATGTCCTCCACAATTACCTCCTGTATTTTCATTTCTTCCTTGCCTCTACCGCAGTCGTGTTCGTTCTTCCTTCATAGTTTCATGTTCTTATTCTTCCCAATATACATCCTCAAATTCTCGCCATTGCAATTTATCCCATTGACCTACATCACGCGGGATGCATTCCCGACCAAGGAGGTTAAAATGAAATGGAGGAGGCATGACCGTGAACGCTCATGGGCGAAAGTGAAGCAAGAATAGGGGTGCTTGGGAAGGATTTTGTGCCGAGTAGGTGTTGCCAAACCAGTCACAAAACATCGCCTTGCCTGTGGTTTTGAACTGAGATTTGACGAAAATCGAACGCGACCGCCGGACACGTAAGCCAGAGGAAGGTATAAACTGTGCCGACTGCAATGGCGGAATTGGCTCCAAGAATAAAGTGGTACGTCGCCTCCATTTCTTTTCTAACCTCCTTGTTCCCGACTACCTCGACTTTGAAGATGGTCATGTGCAGCGGCTGCTTCGACGGGTCGGTTGTTTGTGTCTGTGGATTGATTGGAGGGGGTGGCATGAGGAGGGCAAAGGAAAGGAGGGGCGCGAGAAGGACGTTGCAGTGACACCTCGTGATTTATTTACGGAATTGTTTAGCTGATCGGCTAGTTTTAACCGGATGAATATGGGGACTCTCAGTTCATCCATTGACGGAACTTCATAACTGTTCATTATAATAAGGATGTTTGTTATTTTTCTACACTTTTTATTTTTCAAAACACACTACGCGTTTCACCAATTTTATGGCATCCTCAGGTGTAGTAGTTTGTTTACATATTTTATATTGTTGTCGTTGTTCGATAAAGAACATTAAATTTGATTTTAAATAAAAATTGACATTAAAAAATGACAAAAAGGAAATGAAACAAAAATGTAAGGGAGGGTAAAAAAATATTAACAAAAAATTACATACAATGCTTGGAAAAAAACAATGAAATCAAGGGGTGGAATTATGAGAAAATAAGATACCAAACTTCTTTATTACAATGAATTGTAAAAGTTTCTACAAAGTAGAGCCTGAAGCTGTGAATTTTATTGATAACTGTTCGCCAAAAAAAAATATTTTTGTGAATTTGGGCTGGATTTCTTGAGCATTATACTTTTATCGGTAGAAAATGGATGATTTCGAGACCTACGTGTATTTATAATTCGCAATGAAAATAATCATCCACGTGTGTACTGTCTATACGCCAGTATGAATGAATTTGTGATTTTTCCTGGGGTTTTTAACAAGGATCCCAGCCCAGGCCAATGTCACACATTCTTTGTGCTTGTCTTTCATTCTAATATGGCTTAGTAACCACATTTAATTACGTATAAATTGCCACAGAAAGAAATCGGCCTGGTTTGGGAATCAAATCGCGGACCTATGGTTTGACGGGCCAATGCACAGACCACTCACTACGCTACTTAATTCTCATGGCAATTTAGGATAATGCATGGAAACTGAAGTTAGGAAGCCTGGGTAGCTTAGTGGCCTGCGCATTAGGCCGACAAGTCTAAGGTCCGTGGTTCGATTCCCAATCCAGGACAATTTCTGCGTCATTTTATCGCCGTATTTGCAGCAGGCATGAATATCTTCACATTTAACTACGATTAATCTTGAATATTGTCTCCTGCATAACTTATGCTCGTAATAACAGTCGTGTGTAGTGTTGCGCTCTCCTTACCAGGCATGTGAACGGATCGGAAGGGAATAGAAGTTTTCGAAACCTGTTGTTGGGGGTGGACTCAAATCATATCGTTGGATGAAATCGGAAAAGAGGAAGTGTAAGGAAGAATAGGGGAGAAGAAAACTGCTTTAGGATATATAAAAGGAAGATAAGATCCTGCTGAATTAGCCACATTCCTAGATTCCATGAACTCGTCATGATAGAAAGGGAAAAGTTTTGCAAGGAAGACCGAATACGCTGAACATACAAAAATGGGTCAAGAAACAGGACAACTATTAGAGCATAAATAATCCAGCAGAGAACAGGTAAGGGTTAAAAGTTAGCCAATATTATGATTTATGGTGTAGTGTGCGGAAACAGGTTGATAATTTCTTCGTCGCAACAAAATACTCCTGTCAAAAAAGCAATTTTTCTCATGAATATTTCAATAAAATGCTCGAAAATGAAAATTTCACTCTAAAAGGCTGAGAGGATTGTAGGAAGAAGATTGATCAAGTAAATAGGAATAAGGATGCGAGAAGCAGCCTTAAAGATTGTAAAATCCTCGCTCACATGCATACACATATTCGTGTGCCTTCCGTTCGCTCTGGTGCGCTAAATCACTTTGTAAAACGACAGCGCACTCACTTGCCTGACCATTCGTGTTTCAGACCGGGCGCACTAGGTAGCGCACTTAAAAACAGATCGGGAACTAAGTTGATGTGCGCTAAACAATAAAAGAACATCGATAATGGCATCCGTGATTGTTGTCAAGTTTGTTAGTTTTCAGTAAAGGTGGCAAACATGCATATTGTGATGTTTTTAATTAATCTGTGATAATAGGCTTACGTTTTTAAATATACCTATGCTAAATTAATTCATCAATTTTAAACAAAACATGGGACCTTGACTGTTGTTCACCCACAGAACGCTACCCTAGCGGCAGGTTACAAAACATTTCGCCTGCGCACATCGTTCCATTCAACGTCTTTCGTGTGCGCAGTGTTCCGATGTGCGCAGTACTTCAACACCTTAAATGGGAAGCTTCCTTCAGTACTGATTTGAACTGAGAGCCAATAGCTCTATTGACTATTTCCAATTCGTCAAAGTTCACTAAGGTAGAAGTATAAACCGAGAGGAATTAAAATGACTAGAATGAATAGAACGATATATTCCACCAACCTTTGTGCGTGGAGTTGAAGCCGTCCGAAGTGGAGTTACTGTAGTTGAGCATCGCGGCGGCTGCCCCCCCTGCCTCCAGGGTCACGGGTCTCGGCGAGAAGGGGAAGACGGCCGCCAGGGGCGACAGGGTGGTCGCCAGGGTGTCCTTGTGCACCCGCGACACGATGATGTTGCTGTTGGCCATCGCGCCGCAGACTCCTTCGCAGGCGCACCGGCCCTGGCTGGTGGCGGAGAAAGACGAGGTGAGGCTCCCGCTCAGAGGCGGAGAGGGGCCCTGCCGGCCCTGGGGCAACCGCCCCTCGCCATGTCACACACACACACACGATCACTTGTTTCACCACAGGGGTCACTGGGGGTGACGGTTTCGAGGGGGCCTTGCACGACGTCAACCAAAATTAAGATTGTCGTATTTCCTCACTCTCCAGAGTCTCCAGAATATGTTGGATCAGGGACGAACCTTTCCCGCATTAGGGGAAGCACTTTCTTTTTTTGGGGGGGAGTAGATTAGGTATTCACGCGGAGCACAAACCAAAAGGGGTGGTCTAATTTCCCATCTAACCCCTCACATACTTCCGAGAATTCTTCCGCGAGTTTCAGGTATGAGTTGAGTATGCAACAGTCTGAATTGGTAGGTGGTACCCTTTGTGAGGGAGGGGAAAGAGAGAGGGAAGGGTTTTTTGTGGGGTTCCCAAGGGGATTTCCGGTGAATCCAAGGGTTTTTGCGTGTGTGTGTGTGCAAGGGACACAAGTGTCGCACCCTGGCGACCGAGACCGCCACTTGCCTATAAACTCGCTTCTTGGGGAAGAGAAGAAACACTTTCACTCGTCCGCCTCGTCCTCGACGCCGCGAAACATTAAATGGAAGACTTGGAAGAGCGTTCGCTCCGTTCGCTTGGATGCGGGGTGGGAAGGCACACCAAGGTCCCTCTCTCTCTTTCCCCTCCACGCGCTACTCAACGTCCCTTCCCCCCACTTCAAAGCGCACCCGGTTGAAAAAAATAAAATCTTAATAAAGCGTTGAAATTAAAAAAGAACACGACCGATTGCGAGAAAAATGACGGAGGAATGCTGCTGTTATTATTATTCTTATTATTTCTGGGAGTCGTCGTGGGCGCACTCAGCCTGATTAAGTCGGTGCGTCAGCACCCCTCCCACATCGAGGGACTTAAGGGATGCCTACTAGGGGGGGGGGGGGCAGGGGGAGGGGTAAAGGGGTGGGAGTACAAACGTCTCAACTATCGCGGGAGCAGTGAAGTCAAAGAGTCAGTCGGTCGGAGAGAGGCGACGCGCTGGTGGCCTCCCGCAGCGACTCTGCGAGTAATCTAATCGCCACCACGCCACGCCGCCACGCCACTCCCTCCTTATTCAAAAATATCCGCGGAGCCCCTCCACCCCTTCCCCCGCCTTCCCTCCTCCTCCTCCGGGCATTTCCCTCTGCACACCGCGTTGGAATTCAGCGCTCTTCCCCCGCTTATTATAAGGCGCTCCTCGCGATCGGCTGGCCACCCGGTTCTACGGAAGACGACCCCCACCGGAGATACTAAGGGGAACCCAGACTAAAATATCCCTTCAGGATGATTGAAAGAGAGATTGATATATTGGAAGGGGCACTCTTTCCTTGTAGCGAGGAAGTTGTCGCGGGAATGAAGCTCGATCTTTCTGTTTACTCGAGAGTGGCGCTTTGATTTTTTTTAATGATCTCGCGGTGCGAAGAGTTGAGAATAAACGGCGTTGGACTCCTCGGGCAAGGCAAGGCCCGCGGGCTACATTCGATCCATGCAGTGCTGTGATCTGCCCCCTCTTCTCCCCCCTCTCTTCTCACCCTTGCGTGGACACACGACCTACGCGTAACAAATGGACCCTCTCCTCGTCAATCGACTGACACCACCTTCACTCAGCAGTGGACTGCACTGTCGACGATTGACCCCTGTGGACCACCGAGGGGCAGGTCAGCGGACTCATTCCCCAGAGGGCAGTGGGGCTTTCCCGTCCTTTTGATGGCGCCGGATGTCATGCGCTTCCAATAATCCGTGCGAAGACTGTTGACTGCCAAATTCTCTCTCCCTCCCCCGTGCAGAGCCGAACTGCTTAATCCTTGGAGAAGAATGGACGAATCGTGTTGCCCTCGTGACGTCCTCGGCGCGGTCGTCAGGAGCGCAGGGGTTGCGATGCGAATGTGGATGCAGATGCGGGGGAAAGTAGTACGTGCGACTGATTTGTATGCGAGTCCGAGATGGAGAGGTTTTCGTGTGCCTGTCTGTCTCTCGTACGTGAATTCGCGTGCTTAAGTGCGTCTTCTGTACTCCTTTGCTGTTCTTCTCTCGCTCCCTCTCTTCTTGCTGCGCGGTGGGGTGTCTGCAAGGGGCGGCGTCTAAAAGTGTTGTTGTAAATAGTAGGATGAGATGAGTAGTGGGGAAACAGTGGTGGAGAGAGTGGTGGAGTGGGCCGGTGGAGTGGGCCGGTGGAGTGGGCGGGGCAAACTAGTCTCTCATTTGTCGTTGCTCTTTTGTCCTCATCTATCCGTTCCGTTTGTCAATAACGAGCGAGAGGATCGGTTGTTCCCTGACGCCGAAAAGAGGTGAAAATATGAGTGGCGGTGAAGTGGCAGGGGGTGTCTATCTGTCACCACTAACGCTTGCTGTTCTGCTCCTCCTATATATCTCTCCTGCCTTTCGCACTGTCCCGTCCTTTGTGCCTTTTTCGGAGGGAGGGTTGAAGGGGGGATGGGGAAAGGGGTGGGTTGGAAGGGGAGGGAGGGGCAACAGGTGGCGTATCGGCGCCCCAGAGAAGAGGGGGGGGGGGGTTAAAGAGGGGGAGTGAGCAGCACGGCGTGCTTCAAATTCAATGTTTCGGTGTGCGGCGTATTTGCGGTGTTGCGTTTTGATTTCCCGGTTTTTCGCGGTGCACCGGTTGAGGAGGTGCACCAATCGTCTTCTCTCTCTCTCTTCGTCCGCCTCTCCTCCTCCTTGTCGCGTGGATGGTGCGTGACAGGGGGTGTTAATATATGTGGACCAACACCACCTCTCCTCCTTCCCCTCTCTTCGCACTCGTGGATTGTTATCTCCCCGGCCGGGTGTGGATGCGTTTCGTGTGTTTGTGGGTGTGTGAGGGCGACGTGCTGCGGGCGACGAATCCAGGTCACGCCAATTATTTCAGCGAATCGGTCGCTCTCTCCTTCGGGTTACTGCCGCCTCCATGAGAAGTGCGCGCGCTGGTTCGCGGAATCTCCGGAGGCCCAGGCGTACACAGGGGCAGGATTGTTGGATCTCGCACGCGGGAGACAAGAATGAATGAAAGGGAGATCGCGGAATGTTTTAGCCGGCTTCCTCTTTTTTATCTTCCGCCTGCCTTCCGCCTGCCTTACGACGGTGGTGGCGGGGGGGCAGGGGAGTGGTGGATGAAGATCTGCTGAAAGGCTCGGAATGAAGTCTTCTCGAGACTGACTTGAGAGCGTTACTCGTCGTGGGATGTTCACGATAATTCGCGGAGGAGGACCCGCATCTCCGCCGACCTTTACGGCGAACGGGATCGGCCGAGTGTGCGGCTGACAAGCGGCAGTCTCCTGCTCCCGCTCCTCCTCTCCTTTCCTCAGCCGGCAGCAACAGAGCAGGTCGAAAACTGTTGAATTCTTCGTGGAAGTACCCAAAACCCAGCAGTCTCTCGTCGGGGAACCGTCTTCCACTGCACACGCTCAACTGTTTTAATACCCTGATGTTTGGCGAGTGTTCGCGATTGCGCGGATGAATGACGATATCGTGCGCTTTAAAGCGTTCTACTCTGTCAGCTTACTGTAGATCTCCATGGCACGCGAGAGTAGCACGCGACGCGTCGTTAACTCGCTTTGGATTCCGTTTCGGAGGAATATGAATGAGAGGGCGATAAATGGAGCGCCCAGACTGCGGAGGCGGGGAAGTGGCCGAGAGAGAGAGAGCGCGCGCGGCGATCGTCAATTGTCGTTGCGCGCCTCGCTTCGACTCTTGGCCGCCTTCCCTTCTTCTCGCGTGTGCGTGCTTGAGCGAGGAAAAACGTCCCAAGCCCCCCCCTTCTCCCTTCCCTCCCCCCTTTCCCTGCTTTGTAAACCAAATGCGCGCGCCAACTCTCTTCTTTTCTTATTCTCGGTTTTTATTTTACGACGGAGCGCCCCCCCTCTCCTAGAATGCGACTCGTGTGGAAATAGAAAGCGTGCGCTTCGCCTCTCGCTCCTCTTCTGTTTCTCTTTCTCTCGCACTGACGTGCGCTACGAGTCACCTGCCGTGACTTCTGTCCTTCGTGATGAACTGCGACATGCTTCCCGTTTCGTTTAGTTCCCACACCGTCGTGAAGAGCGAAGCGGAGGGCGCCTCGAGCGAACTTTGACCTCCCTCTTCCACGTGGATAGCCGCGGGAGCGTTGAAACCGAGCGGTCACATGATATTTGAATGTCTATCAGGATATCCTCGGCGCCTGTAATTGATGGGATTAGAGGTCAAGTCTTCTTCTGATTCTACCCTGATAGATTTAATTATGGTTTCCTTTATTACTCTGATATTGGTACACTCAAGAGAATGTCTGCGATAAGAGAATGAATTATATATTTCTAGGGTCCTTTGAGCAGTGAAATTCAGCCGTATGAGTTTCTTATTTGGACGCTCAAAGCTTCATTTCCATTTTAGGATGGCCCCAGAATAATAGTCGAGGACCACAGTCTCATTTGGATTCTCTGGTTTCTCACGCGGTCATTGAGAACGATTTTCCCTGTAGCGGGATGCTGGAGATTCCAGGCCCGCGGGAAATTATTTTTTTTATATTTGTATTAGGGAGACCACCGGGAGCCGGTATGTTATCACAAAGGAGCGATGCTCCCGAGCGTCGATTGAGTTACCCTGTTTTCCCGTAAATATAAAATCATTCGACAGTAAAAAACTAGAGCAAAAATGCGAATATAAATTGCTCTCTCTTACGATGCATTCCTCGGTGATTTTTTTAACACGCCCTCCGAAAACAAAAGAAGAACGTACCAAGGCTCGAGGCGATGACGATTGTTTTTACGGGCGCGCGCTCATCGATACTCAATTTTATATTATATGCTTCGGGTGTGATAAAATGTTTTGTTTTTTTTTTGCCTTTTCGAAAATTTCCTGCACTCTTGCTTGTTTTTTTTTACTGCTAATATTCTCGGGAGCGATTTGATATAGTGGTGGGATGGGGACTAGAGTCTGTATGTCTCTCCCTGCTGTGGATCGCTCCTTTTGCTCCTAGGGGACACCACTTCCTTGCCGATCTATCTACTCCTCTCCCACTCAAAAATGCTCCAGGGAGAGACGAAAATTGAAATTTTCCACACCTCCGACAAAACGACCACTTTATATAGGAGAGAAGGGGAGTGACTAGTCAGCCGCGACGGTGGTTGGGTGTGGGGCTGGAGAATCGGAAAACAAACGACGGGAGGAAGTAACGAAAGAATGGTTGTCTTTGTTTGCTCCGGCGAGCAGTTTAAGGGGAGAGGGTGGGGGGGTAAAAGCCCTGAGGAGTGGTTAAACGGAATGCGGGGATGCCAGACGCGATTGTGGAGAGTTGACTGCGGTTCTCTCGCGTCGGGAAAAAGAGGGGAGAGGGAAAGAAATGGATTCCCGGGACTCGTAGAGGGTGGGATGGCGACGATAGGTTTGAGGAGGGGATGAAAAACTTCCCTCCCTCTCTGTTTTGAGGAGGGGTGGGTTCGATAGGGAGGAAGGGGGGGCAGAATAACGACCCCTTCCCACCGCTTAGTTGCCACGCATACGTGCTTGCGCGGGAAAGAAAGGGAGTTGTTTACGCGTCGTTTCTTTCACCAAAAAGGGAGAGGGTAAACGGGTACAGCACCTATCTTTCAGCCACAGCTGTGAGGGTAAGACGCGAAAGGCTTTTACCCTTTCTAGGAAAGTAAGTAAAGCGGGCTGGGGACGTGGAGATGCAAACTTAATCTCAACGGGACGGGAGAGGTTCACAAGAGGTTGAGATCCGAGCTCCGCATTTACGGAGGGACCTTGCCTTGTCAATCCTACACAACACAACACTTTGGGATCCCGGCTCACTTTCTTTCCCAACCGGCTGAGGCGCAGACAGCCCTCCCAGAGGACCCAGAGAGGGAGAAGCCCTATCTTTAACTCTCACTCCCCCGAGGTTTTTAAGGGTCTGCCGGTTTGGTAGCAATCCCTGCTCTGAAGGTCGTGGATGTATACATGTATATATATATATACATATGTGACCCTACAAGTCCTTGTAACGGATGGGGCTATTCCGACAAATGAACCACAAAACGCACGCGACCCTGCCCGCCGAAAAACTCCCACGCAAAATGGGAGAGGTGTTCTTTATTGGGTTCGTAAGGCGGTCCTCAAAATCCCCCGCCGCTTGCGTGGAATCACCTAACGCTTCGTCAGACTCCCTCGTGGGATGGGGCAGGGGGGCGGGTGCTTGAATGTTGGTGAAGGGAGCCGAGTAGAGTGAAGGGCGATGCTTGAACACAGGGTATGATGAATCGATGACGTCGGATAGAACAGAGTATTTCGTTACTTAAGGGTGGTAAAAATTGGCGCTGGGTTGTTCCCTCGATTTTATGTTTTACCCCAGAATGTTTTTTTTTACGTCCCTAACGACTGCCTCCTCCCTGATCAGAGAGACACCACCTCCTCCTCCGCCTGCTCTCTTTTTTTATTCAAACCTTAACCGTCCCTTGCTCTCTCGTGTTTAACTGGTCAGAGAATGGAGGTGACGATCCGCGAGGACATTGCGAGAGTCGTCCTCTTGCGATCAATCACGGGTGCCGAAGGGAATCACGGGAAGGAAATCGCATCAATCATCCACCCTCTTCACCCCCTCCCCCCGAGCGTGAAAAAATAATCCCTCCTTCCTCCTCCACCCCTCCCCGCCCAACGCTTCCCAACAATTCCCACTCGCCCTTTGGGGAAGATTTCGGGCGACGCAAAAAGGCCCACAAGGACACGGATATTCTCTTATTCATGCATTGCACACGCACTCTCACACACATACAAATATATATTTATTTATTTATTTATGTTTATGTACATGTATATATATATCACTGGGTATCCCTTTCCCTTTATCCACGGAACGAAATATGGCGAAACTCAGTCCTTTCTTGAACGAATCCTCGTCTACTTTTAGGGGTCTTCTATTTCCTGCGCATAACCTTTATTTCCTTTCCTCTCCCTTTTTTTTCATTTTTCACACAGACAGTCTCACGGACGGCGCCTTTCCGAAAAAAATGGGACCACACACTCACACGGAAACACACACACACACACACACGAGTGTAAAAAGGTCACACGCACGTTGGGTCACAGCAGCAGCCGGTGAGTCACACGAAGGCGGACCCTTTTTGCGCCAGGGTCGCCGGTCTTCTCCTCCTTGTGAGAGTGAAGGGTAACTCCTTCTCCCTCGACCTCACCCTTCCAGAAAGGGCTCCCAGGGTGCGGCCCCTCCCTCCCCTTCTAGATATCCACTCGCCCTCTAGTCACTCCTTCCTCTCTACAGACCGCCCATCGCGCCAACCCCTTCAGCCCTCTCCGCAGTATCTCCTCCCTTAGTCCCACTACTCCTTATCCCATCTCGTGGTCGGCGACTCCTGCGGGAAGCCCTTCACTCCGGCCGGCCACGCCCCCCTCCTGTGGATGAGAAGAAGAAGACGGTCAGAGCATTAGCAGGACTGTCCAAAGGGTGTTGCGGGAGGGGCAGGGGTGCGTGGATTAGGGTGATAGGGGTGGAGGCTTGAGGGGGGGGGGGGCAGCATTAAAGCGTCCCGAGGAGTTCAAGGTTCATGGCGTTCCAGAAAGTCTAACAGGGTGATTGCTTTGGGGGAGGGAGGGCGATAGATAGATAGATAATTTATTTGTTCTAGGACATCGTCCTTTTAGGACATTCGGTGGTTTTCCTCAACTTAAGGGAATTCGACGAAACTTGCTGGAAGCATTAATTATGTTTTTCAAAAGCTACCTGATTTTTTTCAAAATTATTTACCGCAGATTTCTTGGGATATTTGATGTGGAATTGGGCATGAAATTACATAGGTTCTTATAGGAACGCGTGGTGCGACTAGCTTTATTCATCGAAAAGAACATTTTCTAGTTAAGATTAAGAAAAACAAAAATAATTTAAATTATCAATAGAATAATGTGTGAAATTCATTTTATGTACTTTATTTTTTTTGTTTTTCTTATTCTTGACTAGAAAAAGGTCCTTTTTGATGAATTAAGCTACTCGTAGCTTGTGTTCCCATAAGAACCCATGTAATTTTTTGTCCACTTCTCGATCAAATATCTTAAGTAATCTGCGGTAAATAATTCTGAAAAAATTAGTTAGATTTAAGATAAAATAATTAATGCTTCCAGCAAGTTTCGTCGAATTCTCTTAAGTTGCGTGAAACCACCAAACCTCCTTACGTACAAAAAGCACTTTAATAAACAGTTTGATGTCAATTTTCAAATCGTTAATAACTATATAATACAGGGTGATTACAAAAAAATGCGTCGGTTTCAAAGATTTGTATTTTTCAAATGGTACGAGCTACAGAGCTGCGCGACCTCTTAAAAGGACCGATACATTCTCTAGTTTTGTTGAAAAAAACATCACAAAAGTTCAATATGTCAACCTTGAGTAACTTGAACAATGTCAAGTCGATATTCAAATTCCTCCCACACTGTGAAGCATGTCAGTAATTACTGTCTTCACAGCCGAAGTTATGCGTGCTTTCAATTCCTCGCTGTAAGTAGGCAGTAGGTACCAGCGTAAGATATTCGATTTATGCGGTGGATCAATTTCATATTCACGCCGAAAAGCACGTTGCACCATTGTTACAGACTCACTTTTAGCGTATTGCAACACACAAAACGACTTTTGTTGAGATGTTGCCATCATGAAGCTTGAGAAAACAATAGCTGAGTGATAAAAGGTTTTATCTTGGCAGCTAGTGATGCCTAGTGGTAACCGAAAGAAGTAGTGGTAATTTTAACCGCCTGTTTTAAGAGGTAGAGCAGATCTATAGCTCTTACCGTTTGAAAAGTACAGATCTTTGAAACCAACGCATTCTTTTGTAATCACCCTGTATAATGTATTAGCATCAATATTTTTTCAAGAATGGTAGGAAAGTTAGATGAATATTCAGCACAGCTTTTTTCACATGTAGCTTTATATTTCTCAGCCATGGCTCCATTGCAGAGTAACATTTGCCGATGGTGACTCTACTCTGCACTGGCATCCACTCTGTTGCGAAACCACGGTCGTGAAAAATAAAACTGCATGTGGAAAAAGCTGTGCTGAATATTCATCTAGCTTTCCTAATGTGAAATACTTCCACAAAGTTATGCCTTGAAACCGTATCTTTAACAGCATTAGTTATAATAAATCACATACAAATGGCCTTAAAAAGAACGTTCACCCCCAATGTTGAGATGTAGATGCTGGAAGAGAAAGAAAAACCCATCGTTAAGGCTTGCCTTACTTATATATCGTGTATATCAAACATGATATCGAGGATATATAACGACACAGAGTGGAAACGATACATATACCGCCTGCTAAAATCAAAAATTTCCTGGTCACCTGTAAGGACAACCTCGGCCTGAAAACAACAGGGATATACCGCATACCATGCGAGTGTGGTAGGGAGTATATTGGCGAGACAGGAAGGACCATCGAGGAAAGAATCAAAGAGCATGAAAGAAGTATTAGGCTTTTCCAACCGGAAAAGTCTGCATTAGCAGAGCATAGCCTTGACCTTGGACATCGTGTCGATTTCAAAAATTCCACACTACTTTCCCGGGCGTCCAAATATTGGGAAAGAATAACGAAGGAAGCGATATTGATACAGTTAGAGCAAAATAACATCAAGAGAGACAACGGCTTCAACTTAAGTAGGACTTGGCGCCCAGTAATTGACGAAATTCAAAGAACGCGTAACGGCTTCCACAACAATGGGGCATCTGTGGCTATATATAACCGCCAGCATCCTCGCTCGACTCATTATCCTGATGACGATTGCTGAGTCAACCATCGAAACGTTGATCCATTTAAATAATCTTACCCGGTGTGAAACCAGAGAAACCTTCACTTATATAATTCGCCGGGAAAACCTTAAATCCTTCACATACAAATGATATATAAGATTTGGGTAATACATGCGCATGGAGAGGAAAAAGGAAACTTATTGGCCTAATAACATATAAAAAAGACAGATACTGCAGTTTATTTATATCATCAGGTAGAGAGAGTTCCAGAGTTTTGCACCGACTACTTGAAATGACTTTCGGAAGGTTGCGGCTAGTACAGATATTGGGATGAGGATCTTGTGACGATTGTTAAGAGTAGATAGTGCGACTGGGAAGAGGCATAGGAGGGAAGGGACGCCCTCGTTTCGGTGACAAGTACCTCTCCCTATTCGAGAGATGCTTTGAAATCTGGGAGACATTCGTGAGAATTCAAGCGCGGCGTCGAATCAACTTGTTTTTGGTCTCGTTTAATCTGTAGTGTCCGGAGGCATAAAATCACAGTCATCAGCTCGAAGGTTGGTTTCATTGTTTAGGATTAAACTCGCCCTCTACGGAGTCAGAATGCGTATTGTGTGCATATATATTCAGGGTGAATCATTTGCATTTTTCTTTGACGTAGGTTCACAACCTGCGGCATGCGTACCATGAGGGGTACGTGAGTGGCGATCCAGTGGTATTCGGCAAACATAAGTGATGGCGGATTTAAGGTGTGAATATCTGCGATAATTTTCATGCATTATTGCTCACATAAGGGGTGCAATACTTGTAAATGTGTGACAAAGGGGTACGAAAATCAAAAGAGGTTGGGGAACACTTCTAAGGCAACCAGTATTTTCCTATAAAGCAGCGCCACCGCTAGGATTTTAGCAGAAAACCCCGATAGGGTTCACCGACCAGCGATATATATAATTCTATCACTTTCACTAATCACTATATATATGGACAGAAAAATGGACAGAATCACTATATATATTCACCCTTGGAATGCTTAGGAGAAAAGGATTTTTATCAGAAAATCATATAGTAAAAGACCCTGTTAATGAATTTCTTTGAGAGGTTGTTTATATTTGCAAGTGATTCATAGATGGATTTATAAAAATATGTTTCAGCCAAATGTTACTTGAGATTGGATATGGTTTCTTGCAAATCTTGTATACAAAATTGTAATATTTGTCCATGATAAAAATATTTCTAAATTGTTTATTAAAAATTAAGCTCGAAATATGATTGAAAATATCTGCTATTGAAGCGACTGAAATATTTGCTACCTTTGTTTGAGTGAAACTGCTTCGAAATGCTAGGGCAAAAGAATTAGTTAGAAAGAATTAGAACCAACCATGAAGATTTCATTAATTGAGAGCATAGAAATAATTTAAATTTGAACTTTTCATGTTGCCGAATTCAACCTGGCCACGGTATATGTCGAGGAAGCAACCTCCAAATAATTGAACGTCTGAGTGGAAGAACAGTATTATTCCAAAATCTCATTTTTCGGGAAATTAAAAAAAACTTTATAACTAAGAAATTTGAAGTTTTACAAAAAAACCTACCATTGAAAATATGTAGATATTTGGACACTAAATACTGTCTGAAAATGGGAAAAAACGCAAAATTTTAGTTTTATATATATTTACTATAATGTGCCATGGAATATTATCTTTCTTCCACTCAAAACAGTTTTTATCAAAAATAGGAATAAATAACAGCTTATTTAATTACTTTTTGAGACATAACTCTTTTATTTAGCATGAAAAAGGGAAAGTAAAAATGTTTAGGGAGAAGTAAACATATTTTTTTAAATATAGAAGAATGAGTTTCTTTTAAATGTGAGTCCATTTACTGATTATGTAATCATAATAGTTTTGGTTCTTTCGTTTCCCGGCAATCTGTACCATAAAGAGTTTATTAGGACTTAAAATAATTCTTGAACTTAAACACAGCTTTCACCACAATATAACCTCGCGACAACAAACTCAACGAAAATCACAATATTATTGTACTGTCAGTTGTGAGAGGACAGCGCCCTGGGTAGTAGAAACGGGTACTAGGCGAGCACGGCACGGCGCGGCGTCTGAGTGGAAGAAGAGTAACATTCCTGGAATGTTATTTTTCTTCCACTCATTGCAAACTTTTAAGCATTATTTCAACGACAGGTAAGATGGGAATATTACCGTTCGTCCGCTAAACGATAGCACTACATTCAAACTACAAAATGGCTATCTTAACTTTTTTTTGTATTTTTTGGAATATTACTGTTGTTCTACTCAGACGTTCAATTTATATTAAGTATAATCTGTAATATGTACAAAATATATATCAAATTAATAAAATGAGGCCATGCAATTGGATAAGGCATTTCTCTGCGGGCACAAGAGATTTGGTTTCTTTCCGCGAGATTTTACAGAACAGAACTTCCCGGTATAGGTAATAAGGCGGGGGAAAATAGCTACTGCTTTAATCCTGAATTTGTGAATTTTACACAACATAGCTACTATGCACAAACCATTTGAGAGAACCACTCTACGGCTGATCACTTAAGGGGTTAAAGTATGTTACAAATTGCATTATGATGACAGTCAGCATTGACATTCCTTATGCGTTTACTAGCAGTATGTATAAAAAGAAAAACCTTGAAAATCCAAAAAGGTAATAATTAGAAAATGGACAAAAGAAATTTCACAAAAATTGTTTCATCTTTCAGACAGCAGTGAGTCATGAACAGCTGGCAACACATTTATGGAGAAAGAAGAATTTTTCCGCAGAAAATCAAATTATCCACGCATAACGCACATTATCGAGCGGGTTTTCCTTAATTAGATCATGGTGTAAATTGATTTCGCCAAGCTCTCTCTCGCAATTCCGTCGCTCGTTTGCGACAGAGCTTAAAATAAAAGCCGTCCGTTTCGGTTCGGAATAATTTATCTTCCATCATTCGTTCCGGAACAAATTTTTATTTTATTCAAACACGGAAGCTGTATTTTATTAGTCAATTCGCCAACATCACTGATATTATTAAATTTTGCTGTTTAATTGTTTAATGTAATCCACAAATGCCGGATGGTCACGTTTTTATTATCTTTGTTTGTTTATCACGTCACATTTTGCCTTTAATCGAATCATAAACTGTCGGATCATCAAGGTATACGTAGCCAACTATCATTGATGTCACCTTTAGATTTCTCTTGTTTCTCAAATGAAGCCCCTAAATATTATGATAGTTACGCTGCCCCTGATTATGTTCTACGGCTAGTTTTTCTGTGCAATCTTTTCATCTTGTTATATTACCGACAGGTAGAAAGAAGCAAACTGGTACGTTAAAAATGTATTCGTATTCGTGATCGCGCTGTGGACTGAGTAGAGTGCCTCAAATTGTCACAGATATTTATAATGGAAATCATTGCCATCTCATAAAATTTTCGTATGAAGTAGTTTAGCTAAAAAACTATGTTCTTGAGAATTTTCCATATTCTTTCTCAGATTTTACAACGCTGATATGTTGTTATAACTTTTCAGTTATAACAAAGCGGGCTGCTGTAGCCTACGTAAAATGCCTGATTTACTGCTCGTATTAAGTCTTTAATATAATATTCGAAACTTTTATCTCAGATTTCGGCAGGTAAAATTGTATTTATTAATTTGAAATTTTACATGCAATCATTTGCGTTGGGAATTTTAATATACTAGTAGAGCTTTGTCTTCAACTATAGAAATTGATTTGATTCCCACCTTTGGATCAATGAAAATAGAAGTATGTTTTTGAGTATCAAGTCGAGAAGGTTTACCATTCATTTGCATGATTTAACGTTTATAATTGCTTGTTCTAAAAAACTTTCATAATATGCTTAGATTTCCGAACTTGAAATGAAATCCATGTTAAAAAAAACAAGTAATTGTGGATTAACTTATGCATATATATCTACGTTTAAAGGAATTTCGTTCTTTAACGCTAAAAAAATTAATGATTCGTTTAAAGTCTTTCCGTTTCCTTTCTTCGAAAAAAAGCGTAATATTACTGCGGATATAGGAAATACGTTAATGATTGCTGGGTGTTAAATTAAAGAAAGCATTTAATTTGCTCATCTGCAATTGATTACATTATTTTATGTTTGCCAATGCATTTACAGGCTTGTGTCATTTACTTTTTTTATATTTATGCAATGTTTCAAGGTGAAAATGTATTTAGCCCCTGATTCACAGGAGATGCTAATACCTAGGCGTAACGTTAAGTTTGTTTTCCTGTTCAATTGTTTACGTAGGAAAGTTAGTAGGTACTTGATGGACTGTGTTTGTTTTTTACTGAATCAGTGGCGGTGAACAGGATGTTAGGAAGCTTCAAATGATGACAAGGCCAACTATGTTTAAATCCACAGATTATTTTATTGCTACAACTTGTTTCAACGCTACGGCGTCATCATCAGGTGACTCCGTAGCGTTGAAACTAGTTGTACCAATAAAATACTCTGTGGATTTAAACATAGTTGGCCTTGTCATTATTTGAAAATGGACTTCCACAAAGTTACGCCAGAACGGATTGAATTCATTAGGAAGCTTATCGTGGCACGGGAGATTAGGTACGATAGTGTGTCCGTAAACTGACAGTCGTAGATTGAGGAGCGTCCTTCCCATGCCGCGGTTCAGTTCCGGCTTCCAATTGGCGAGTTGTGACTAACAGACAGGGGGGACAACATCTCGGGAGAGAGATAGTGTTGGGTGAGGATGGGGGGGGGGGGACTGGGGGACGTTGCGACTCTCGCCTGGCAGATGGGCAGAAGTGTGAAGCACGAATGCTAACGATCGTCGGACGATAATCGAGGCATTCTAATTCGCTGGGCAAGTCGCCCACGACTGCCTATGTGCGCCACTCTTGTTTGCCAAAAGACGAAGGAGATCCTCCCTTCCCGCCACAGCACATCCCATTCCCAAGGTCTCCCGGACGGCGCGGCGCCCACCCTACCTAGGTACCTCACCGGCTGCTCTTTTGGGCCCTTCCCGGGTGTCTATGGCCACCAGTATTTGGTGACGGACGAGTTGATACTCTGTGATGACCGCATCTTTGGTCGTTGTTCATTTCAGCAAAATACGAGAAATGTTTTTCGTTTTAGTTTCCATAATTTGTCCGTAAATACCCGAATACATATTGCCACTACGATTAAAGTATGACAACAAGTATTCAGAGGTGAAATTTAGAAAATTAAGAGAATAAATGGTATTTTTTTTGTAGATTTTCGCAGTTAATTTTAATTTTGATAAGTTTCTTTTGGATTTATGCGATTAAACTAAACTTTTTTTTGCAACAGTTTCGCCATGCTATACTGTCAGCTTCGTCAGGCATTCTAAATCAACAATGAAAAATATGTAATCAAACTTAAGCGGTTATTATGTACAGCATGATTAATTAATACTTTAGTTTTTCAAAAGTCTTTTCCACGTATACGGAAGTTTGTAGCCATCTTCTCTGTTTAGATTGTTAGTTCTTTTTTCTATTTCAATGTCTTCCCTGATGATCCGTGGATAGTAGCTAATTTCTTTACATAAAACTTTCGCCCTTTTGATGTCAATACTGTGACCTTCTAAAAGTGTGTGCTCAGCCACGGCAGAGTGATACCAATCTTTCTTCCGAATAGCCCGTTCGTGTTCCTTCAGTCTGCATTCTATGCTCTCTTTGTCTGTACTTTGTCTATTTGACTTTTGAAAAACTAAAATATTAATTAATCATGCTGTACATAATAACCGCTTAAGTTTGTTTATTTATTTTTCATTGTTGATTTAGAATGCCTGAAGAAGCTGGCAGAATAGCACTGCGAAACTGTTGCGAAAAAAAGTTTAGTTTAATCGCAGAAATCCAAAAGAAACTTATCAAGAGTAAATGGTATATTTTCTATTTTTAAGTGGATCTATTTTAAATTTTCTCTTCAAGGTATTGCTCCAGAATGTGTGAACATCGTAGCATCGTTACAAGAACGCCCAATTGATATACAATAAAGCGATATTAAATATAAGCGCTGCTTGTGGAGACAATCCGTACACAATTATTAGTAAAAGATTCGCGCACTCATATGTTGTGCGAATGTGACATTAAAAGGTAGCTATTGGAGAAAAAACATTTGTGTTATATACGGCTAATACGTCAATAAGAATATAACTCGAATCCTCTGCTGTAAATGGAGGTACGGGTATGTTTGAAACGGTTCGTCTAGGAATTAATATTACACGAATTGACGTTGTTAATACAAAATTGAACCAGAATACGTTAGCTAATGATAATGGAAAATAAATGTTTTAGTAAATATGTAAGTAAGTAGGTAAACAAAATAAAATTGCAACGCTGCCCCACTAAGAATAACACTTTCCCAAACTATTTTTTTTTTTAATTTTTTACCCTTTCATGTTGACGAAACAGTGGTCATAAATTGTTGAAGCGATCATGCGTTTTAAAATATTTTAAACTCCGTCGATAGCATATGAGTTTCAACCTGTCCAAATGAATCTCCTCAGGAATATTGAATATTTTCCTCAACTTAGCGTGGTCCTGGTATTCACTCAAAATGTGTTCCACAGTCAGAAATGTACCACATGGCTCACATATAATGAGGTCCATCCCACGTGGGGTAAAAAAGGCATGGGTTAAGCCTCATGTGACGGCTATACGGAGTCTCGCCAGTTTTACTTTTGTTCCTGGTGACACCGCCTGTAGTTGCTGAATCAATTGAATTCAGGGACGTTTTATTCGATACAATTGCATAATCGTTATCTCATATCATAGATTTGAAGAGGCAAAGAATCGAGATATCGAACGACCTTGAATCGAATAAACTTTAATTTACTTGAGCTATCGTGCGAGGTTTTCACTGCCAAGAAATTTATGTCCATATATTAATGATGTCACACCTTGTTTTTGAAAGCGTTAAATGAATGTAGAGCACCAATTTATCCCACCTCGGATTTGTTTTTAGTTGAGCAATAACGCATATCGCAGATTAGAATGGAGGCAGGAAAATTTGGGCTAAAAGTGAACTGTGCCAAAACTCAGTACCTGTCCTCTTCCAGGAAAAGTACGACTGTAAAAGATAATCTATAGAATTAAATGGTAAGAAATATGAGAGATGTAACAACTTCAAGTATTTGGGAGTGCTGGTGACAAAAGATAATGAAATGCAGGAAGAAATAAAAGCTAGGAGTACAGCAGGCAATAGGGCTTATCGAGCTTTGTTGAAGGTGCTCAAGACACGGAACCTCAGTCGGAACTTGAAAACGAAGGTTTATCGAACAGTGTATAGACCTGTAGTTATGTATGGTTCAGAAACAAGGACCATGACTACTGCAGAAGAAGAGCTTCTGAAAAGATGGGAAAGGAAAGTGCTAAGAAAGATTTTTGGTGCAGTGAAGGAAGACGGACAGTGGAGAATACGGAGGAATAGAGAACTGGAGGAACTCTACAAGCATCCTAACATAGTCGCAGAAATTAAGAGTAACAGGATAAGGTGGTTAGTTGAGAGAATGCCTAAGGATAGGATGGTGAAAATGATATACCATGGAAATCCTAGTGGCAGAAGATTGAGAGGAAGACCTCGGAAAAGATGGTTGGTTGATGTAGAAGATGATCTAAGAAAGATGAGAATAAGAAGATGGAAAACTCATGCAGGATATCGTGACGTCTGGACTAACATTTTCAGAGAGGCCAAGGCCCTACAAGGGCTGTAGCGCCGAGGAGTAAGTAAATAACGTATATCGTGGCCGTGATGGAAGTATTTTAAGTTTTTGGGGAATGAAATAGGAGATGGGTAGGCGACGAAGGCATTACCATTCTCACTCGTATTCTTTGATAAATTTCTCCTCCACGGTCTTGGCCCGAGTGAGTGAATTTAGTGATCTGATCCCCTTTCAATTAGCTCCTGTTATCTTGTGTGTTGTGGAAATGATTGTTGACATCTGGTCTCATCCGACGTCTCACTGAAATCAGTCGCAACATTTTTATTAGGGTTACAAGCGGAAAAAATATCATTCCTTGGCTATTAAATATTTGATGAAATATTCGTTTATTTGCACCACAATACCTACGCTAAGGACCGCCTTGAGGCTAAATTAAGTGATTAAACAGTTTACTTTGCGACTAAATAAGAGTTTATTTTACTCATATCCTATTATTTATGTGCAAAAGTAATTTTATGCATAAAATACGCAGTGATATGAGAGTAGAATTCGAACCAATAACTAATTGTGGATAAGTTATGATAGCAATAGTACCTGCAACCCTAATTTAGAATTGATGTCCATGATTTTATGGATGTAATAACTATTAATCCCATGGGTAAATCTTTGTCAACCAGTCATAAGTCTCAAAAGATTATTGATG
The DNA here is from genome assembly GCA_963573305.1 of Pyrrhosoma nymphula. Lineage (NCBI taxonomy): Eukaryota > Metazoa > Arthropoda > Insecta > Odonata > Coenagrionidae > Pyrrhosoma > Pyrrhosoma nymphula. Next base: position 14,934,761 of record OY754327.1, read on the forward strand.
GGACCCTCAGTCTGTTGTTTAGTCTGGATGGAAGAAAACTGACTCATAATGATTGAGTGAAGTCAGCAGTGTCAGACGAGATGTGGAGGAATTGCATAATCAAAAATTAAAAGAAATCTATATAGTACTGCCCACTTCATTTTAAACGTACAACACGAGTTTCGTCTTTTTTACTATGCCATCTTCAGGTACAGCGTTAGTACGAAACAGTGATTTTATACCTGAAGATGTCTAAAGGCCGTTTTACACAGTACATTTGTTTGTACAAACTCTTCCGTGCACTCATGCATGAGCCAAAATGTATCGTGTAATTCGGCAAATTATATTAACGCTTGTGCGAATGTCTCAATGTTTGCACGGGAAATAGAACTTGATCTAATTTCGTTGAGGGAAACGTACAATCTTACGTACATTCGTTTGAACAAAATTTTTCATCGTGTTAAACGGCCTTAAGTAAAAAAGCCGAAACACGTGCTTTAAATTTAAAATAAAGTGGACAGCACTATAATCGATTACTTTTTTTATTTTCTTAATGACGGAGGTTCGCGGTGGAGTAGGGGGGAATTTCAATTCCCAAGCGTAGAAGCCCGACTGCATTGCCATCTCGGGGGAATGGATTAAGCTAACCAATCCCCGATTGTGGATCAGCTTCGCTCTGTCTAGCACGGGAATTATACCCCGGCGCCGCGGCGCGGCCTTCATGTTCCGACGCCCTCCTCGTCGAGGATTCTGCGATCCTAAGTCTTCCTCCGCGTCACCCGAAGCGCCATTGGTTAACTTGTGGCGTGAAGTTTTATGCTACGAGGAGAATCTGTGGAGGAAGCTTGCTTCCCACGGCCGACGGAAGGATACTTGTCGGGTTTCCGTAAACGCCACTAATTAGGATAGCTAATCGAGTCGCAAGTGGAATTACGTCATAATGAAGGTAATAAATATAGCCATGTCGATCGCATCATTGCTTATTCCAACAATTATTCCGTTTGCATTTCCATCAGTCTATGCTTTATTGCTTAGAAGACTTTACAAGGTTTAGCACGCTCAATTTTAATTGTTTTTTTTTGCTTTCCGGACGATTTCGGTTGTCTTTAAGTCACTGCGATCCCGATAAGCTATGTTTTTTCTATGATTAAATATGTTTTCAGGATAGAATAGAATCACTAGGTATGCCAATTTCATTAAACCAACGAATTAATTCACTTTACGAGCACTTAATTCTTTTAGGATAGCAATCATATGCAATCACTAAACTGGCTGCATAAACTGAAGATGACAGAATTGATATTGGTATCTCCTTTTATAACTATTATAAAGTGGTCTTTTTACACCATTACAATATTTTGCGAGTCAACTCCCTGACGGCGAAGATTATTGCCATTATTTCAAAAACCGCGAAGAGAACGATTGTGTAGAGCCTTATCAATAAATGCTTCTTCTTTTCGCTCTAATTAGTTAAGAAAATTCTTCAAGTTGAAAGATTCTGTTACCACTGGTTTCCGTTTCATCCTAACTCTAAAAAAAGTCTAAACTCTAGCCCTGAAATTTTTCCCCTTTAAAAGTAAGTCTTCTATAGCAGACTCGGCGTAAAATCTTCTAGAAAAATAATGTAACGAATTACTTTCCCTGGAGGTATCGCATGCGCTAATTTTAATCTTGGTATCGCCGAGTCATTCGCCCAGAAAGATATCATTATCTTCAAGAGCTTCATGTCTTCTGACCAGGGAGAATTTAAAGCTGTTGATTCAACTGGAACCAGAAATTTACGACGAAACACTATTGTCACGTCACACATAATGTTGCACAATGTTTTTCAACCTCACTTATTCTAATGCAACACGCTGTGCGACGAATTTTTCTGATATAAGTATAATGATTTATTTATTGAGTAGCATAAGACTGTCGAAAGAAACTAGAAATGGAACTATTTTTGGATCTATGGTTAAAATATTCACAAAATATCATGGAATTCGGTGTCTATATATTTACGGCGACATATTAATATTTACAGCGTTCACATCATAGTTGGAAATCTTTGGTTAATTTGGTCACAGGCGTGACATCAGAGAAACCTTCGAATGGATATACTGGAACTGGCACTCTTTCTATGAACAAAAATATATGCTAATAGGTGTCACAAATATAGGATAGGTGTCTTAGGCAACCTCAGATTCACTAACGGTCAGGAAATACTAGACTTTTTGATGATTTTAGTGCCTACTTTTCAATAGGTAAATATTATTGAGATTTTTTTCTATAGATATGTCATATTAAAATTTCATTTATAGCTCTTAGTCCCGGTCGCCATTACAATTGTTTATGGCCTGCGAATAGTCATCCCCTGCCACACACGTTTAAGGTGGTTTCCAGGGTTCTATATCGCATTTGTTCTGCGGCCCTCACCTAACGATGTATCACTTCGTCAGAGTCTAAGGAAACTTAAAGCTGGTGATTACTCTTTTCCCTCAAAGTGCGGTATCATTGATGAATGCAATAACTTACGCATCCTTGCCTGCATTTATTCGAAGAGGTCAAACATCTGGGGTAATATGCTGGCCTCGGTGGCGGCGGGTTAACGTCCTCGCCTGCTAACCTAAAGGTCGTGGGTTCGAGTCCCGCCTAGGATTTTTCACTTCCCAGGGCATGGTTGTGTGTGCTCATCCATTGTTAAATGTTAATACCCCGATATATAGGCCAATTAGAGCTGTTTTCGGTGGCTCTTCAAAATAAATAAATAAATATGCTGCGTGGTTTTTCGCATAAAATTACAAAAAAAGAGCTGTTCAAGATGATTTCTAAATGTAATTTCCGTGTCGTAATGAATATTACCAACGGTTTTCAACGATCCTATTAAAATGATGGCATCACGAAACCAAGTCTTCCATTGGCTTAGGAATTCAATCTTGCGATATCTTTGATTTAGGTTTGCAGAACGCTTGTCACGTGATCACCGTGTAACCACGATGGTATTATTTAGCAACCAATGACTTTTTTAATATTTTCCGAGTCTCCAGCTCCTCCAAAATTTCTCCCAGGCAAGTAAATAGCTCTAAATAGTAATCGCAGTGAAATTTATGTGAATTTCATAGTTATTTTTCAGCGTAATATGTATATTTGTGTAATATCTTTTTAATTCCCTTTAATAGTTTAATATGCTATATCTTTGGAAATTGAGACCAACATTTGCATGTTTTGTATCTTTTTTACTATTGTCGATCCTGAGTAATAATACTTATTGCTTTTATATTTTTGTTTGTCAATTATAATAATGTGCTAAATACCACACATTTTTCGTTTCCCTTAATTTTTTTTAACATGTATTTATTTAATCTCCGGAGAATTGAGACCAATATTTGCTTGTTTTGTATTTTTCTTATTATTGTGCTTCTTATTGGAACTAATATATGTTAATATGTAAAATATTGTTCCATAGGAGACCATGCTCCTAGGACAATAAACCTTTTTTCCATTCCATTCTATTTTATCTGTACGTCATGAACTAACCCGTTATTTACATATCTGACTAATAGATAAACTATGGGTGGAAAGTTAGCATAATACCTCGGTGCAGTAAATAGACTATTGCTGTTGATGAAAATTTTGTGTCCACAATATTCAAAACATTATGAATTCAAATTATGCATTGCTACCGTACTGTTTCAGTATCAGCTGTTAACATTAAGGTTTTTAAGGTGTATTCATGATAAAAAGAGCTAAAAATATTTTTCTATGCTGGCAGGTATTTTTTATTTGACTTCCTATCTTATTGTAGTTATTATGAGTGTTTAGTTGATGGGGAAGTGGAGTCAAGTTTCATTTTTTTGAAGCCTTTGTTTTCAGGAGAGATATACTTGCTTGCCAAAGATAATATACATGCTTTGATGGCTAAGTTCATATCTACTTTTTCTTGTAATTTTATCATCATACACATAACTGTTTTAACACAATATCAAGTGCTCAGTTTCTAATCCTACTATGTCGGAGCAATTGCTCCATCATTAAATGATGAATTATCTTTGTAATTGCATTGGCCGCCCATAGTGCTATTTTGAAATTTTACTACTATGTATTTTAATTACATATGACGATGTATGACTTATTTAAAGCAATAGATCCACCTCAGTTTTTTTTCGTGAAAAAAGTGAAGTTTTGCCTGTGAATGATATACTTTTTTTGACGCCTGATTTTTTTCAAGGGTAATCAAAATGACCTGCTCGGTTCAATCTCTTTCACTATAGGCCCTTTGGAGTTCCACGAGGGTGGAAGGGAAGGGGGAAGATGCTGCTGCCTTGTGCCAGGCACTTCATCGCTAGAGGACCGAGGGTTCACACATCAAAGCGCCTGAGAGGCGAGCCGAAGGACACCCTCGGAACACTTACTGGAGTTGGGTCTCTTGTCCACGAGGGGCGTCCCCCGCACCCCCCCCCCCCTCATTCCCTTCAGACTTTTGTGGACCGCGTCTCTTCAGGGACACACGTGTGAGTACTCGAATCATTTAAGTTCGAAAGACGCGCTCACTTTGAGTCAGGAGTGATGTCTTCGACAACGAGCAAACTTCGCAAGCCTAAATAAAAACCCTAAATTTTCTTCTGAGTTGATGGCGTGGACTTTGCGACCGTATTCATTATATATTATTTTTCATCCATTAATGCGCATTTACGAATGAGAAACTCTGTGAAAACTACAAACCGTATCATCATTATCAATCATCATCAGCAGTCTTCAATTGGTTTTCTTGTGGCTCTCCACTTCACCCTCAGCTAACCGCTTCAACCCCTCACGATTTTTCATCTTAAAGCCACACTTAAATTGCATCAGAGGTGTGGCTAACTTTCCGGGATTTCTTCCACGTCGATGCATCTTAGTATGTACGTCGTACTAAAATGTATCGACGCGGAGGAATCCCGGAAAATTAGCCACGCCTTTTCCACTACTCCGCGGAAGCCATCATCAATATTTAATTTGCATCATCATCCTTCCTTGGTGTTCCCCAAAGATTTTTCCCATTTAATCATTCTTTCAGGACTTTTTTCGACTGGATACTGTGTCGCCGAAATTGTCCAAACAGTCTGCGTCTTCTACGTTGCGGAGTTTGCACTAAACTTCTTTTCTCTCCTATTATTCGCCCATGTTCTTCATTCGTGATTCTCATTCCATCTTTACCCATTTCATATTCGTCACTCTTTGATCTTCTTTTTGATAACTTTGTGTTTTTATGTTCTTCTTTTGCTTTGCCAACCATGCTTCACAGCCATACAGAAATATGCTTCAGTTATGCTTCATATACGGGAAATAGGCATGAAATGATCACCTAAGAGACATTTGTTCATAGTTTCCTCAAAACTGGACGTTCACATAAAATATTTTATTATATTTCAATGACTTAGCGTTTTTTTACACGAATAATTATAATAATGTTTCCTATTGACACAAACTTAATAATATTATAGATAAAAGAAATTTTAAAAGATATTTTATCAAATTAATCGATTGTGGCGATACTAGGTGGAAATTGAAGATAGAATTCATTATGAAACAAAAACAAGTCAATTCCTGACCTCCCCTAATTTCTCCATGTTCTCACCCTCCCCCCCTTTTTTATTATATAAGGCTAGCAGTAGCAATATTTCCTTCTGTTTGCTTTCTAAATGGCGCTTTAGACGTCGAAACTGGTCGACAGCAATAAAATAATTAGCGGAATTTGTACTGTGTTTTTGTCATGATGAATTCCAATATTTATTGTTTGCAAAATATTTCATCAAAAAGTTGAAACTTGTGGCTAGTAATAAAGAGTTTAACCTGGGCCACAAGTGTGGCCCGTGCCACACAACCAGTGACTAAAATCCAAGTGCCTGCTGATGGGTTAATTATAACGAAGTTGTTGATTACTTCCAAGCTCGTGTTGCTGGAAGTTATCAGAATATTCTTCTGGCTGATTCTTTCTTGGCTTACGCTACTCTGCAGTCCTGCTCACTCTATTTTTCTTGATTCTATCCTCACCGTTGTTCCTATTTCCCACAATTGTGTGGAATTCACAGTGAAAAAATCATTCGCCTGGACTGGGATTCGAACCCAGACCCCCCGATTTCGCCCCTAGTGCTCTACCAGTTAAGCTACCCTGGCGTCATCTCTCACTGTGAATTTCATGGAGGCTTTGATTTGTTCTCTGTGAATTTCACACAATTGTGTGACCACTAGCGGGGAACTCCGTTAAAGTTACTGCGCGGCCAGTTCCGCAGTTCTTTGAATTTGTCTAATTAAACACCTTTGTGTTTAAAGTTTGGCTTTACCTCGTGGACAGTATCGCTTAGCGTTCGCAAACGGGTACTTTGGCATTGTATGCACGGTACCTGTGAAGACTTCTCGCTCCTTAAGCCTCCATAAAATTCACAGTGGTAGATGACGCCTGGGTAGCTTAACTGGTAGAGCACTCGGGGCGAAATCGGGGGGTCAGGGTTCGAATCCCAGTCCAGGCGAATGATTTTTTCACTGTGAATATCACACAATTGTGTGTCCACCAGCGGGTGACTCCGTTAAAGTTACTGCGCGGCCAGTTCCGCAGTTCTTTGAATTATATTTCCCATCAATAAAATTCTTACATTTGAATTTTTTGTAGTCCATACTCAAGAGTTGATGCGTTCTCACATATTTCACGCAAAATTTGTTTCAAAACTTATCTAAATGGTGATAGGTTTGCGGGATTTCTATCGCGTGTGTCCATTGTGTAGACAACAGTTTCGTCCAACATGCAGTGGGCTTCTTCAGGTCCGAAGTGTGTTATGCAGATTTTGACCGTCTATTTACACACTGCCTTGTCATCTTTGATACGTTCTGATTGGTCTTCATATCGAGCGTTGTCGTTGGCTGATTTTTGGAAGAAGTGCTTCCAAGTGTTTGAGAGCGTGTAACTTTCCTCTTCATTGAAGTTTTGTTTTTTCTTTGTTGTCTCAATGGCCTCGCGAATTAGTCTCGGGAAGTATCTTTTCTCGTTCTTGATAATTCTTGCCCCGTAACACTTGGAAGCGCTTCTTCCAAAAGTCAGCCAATGACAACTCTCGATATAAAGACCAATCAGAACGTATCAAAGATGCCAATGCAGTGTATAAATAGACGGTCAAAATCTGCATAACACACTTCGGATCTGAAGAAGCCCACTGCATGTTGGGCGAAACTGTTGTCTACACAATGGACACACGCAGTAGAAATCCCGCAAAAGCCTATCACAAGTTGATCACCGCGAAATCCTGAACAAGAAACTTATCTAAATGGTGTGACCTTGAACCTGACTCGCTGAATAAAAGCATCATTGAAGCTTTAAAGGATAAAAGTATTAAATATAAAAGCGTTCACATCTTGGAACTTCGCGGTACAGTAATGGAACCCTCATTTTCCACGAATGGATTCCACGTTAGAAGCCAGCCAGTCGGCAATAAAATGTTCGCATGCTGTGGCGAAAGGGGGAGTGCATGTTCTGCTATCGAATCCCATCTGTCGACGGTCAATTGTTACTTTTTACGCGCATCCGTTGCCGTGGAGATGGCGTGTTGTTTCCTCCATCCAGGCGCGCCATCTGGCATTCGCTCCCCCAAAAACACACACGACCCGGCCCCCGGCCAATGGCAACCGAAAGGAGCCCTGGGGAAGCCGAGCAGGGGGCCATGTGCCAAAAAAAAGGACTAAGTTTACTTGGATTGAACTCTGACCTAATTAGATCGGCTCTTTAAGAGGATTAGGTATATGTGGGAGGTCTAGCCCGGATGAAAGGACGTCACCGATAATGTCACGACGGATATGTTCAGGATAGAACTAGTCACCGAGCCTTGATCCGCCTTCTATTGCGCAGCTAAATTCTATTCCAGCGAATAGAAAGAGTTTTAGCTGGAAGGTGTACGAGCCTCCGCTTAATTTCGTCGGCGTAATGAGTTGGATTCACTTCGTGCGAATTGTGCAAGTAATCCTTAGACGATCCAGCCGTGGGTCTTCCTCTAGAATTCTATGGAGGAGGTCTTCATTACTCCGGTATCTTTCTTTAGCTCCAACTGACTTTTTTCTGACGAGTACTTCGTGCTCGAGAGAGAGAAATCGTTTCCGAGACATGTGTGTGGAGCCAATGAAATATGTACTAACAATATTAGTAAGCTGACCACATATATCGATGTAGCCGGGGAAGTACAGATTTATGAATGTTTTCTTGGGGACTCAATAGACTTAAAGGAGGTTCCTCCGTGACTGTGTGAGTCAAAACAAATACTAAATTCCACATTATTTATATTTTGTCAAAAAAATCCTGCTTTCATTGATGCGATTGGTTACCTATAGAAACCCAAATGTAAGGTATGTACAAAATATGCAGATTATTCCACGAATGTATTTTAAATGAGCACTTTTTTACAGCCATACGAGCCGACTGCAGCACCATTTCATTCGAATTACCGCATTTTGACTTACATTACGGCAGTAATTTCTTAATAACTAAAAAAATAAGGTGGTAAGATGCCTATATTATATTTGTATTCAATTTCTCTGGATTATTTCCTTCTTATAAATAGTTTTCCTCAAAAATGGCATTTATATTTTATGAAAAAATACTATTTTTCTCCGTGTTTCTCTCATTCCCCCATTGAATGCCAACGAATGCCAACAGAGTGATTCCTGGCAGATATTGAATGAATATTTCTTTTCTTAGTGAATCTTTCGAACAGATAAGGAGGGTTGCCAGAGGATATTGTATTTTAAAAGTAAGATGATACAGGCGACGTTGTTTTTATTTCAACCAGTTTGAACGGGCATATGAGCTACTAATCCGATTCCATTTTTTTGAAGTCAAAAATAAAGCGTATTGCAGGTATAAATGCCCATCCCTGGCTAGATGCGGTAAGATGTAGTCGTGGCGATGCGAGCGGCCGTAGGGTTGAGTCGCCAATGAAGCGCTAATTGTTGGCAGAGGGTGGGATGAGGAATAGGTGGGGTGGTTGAGATTCGGAATCATTGGAGGGTGGGCGGAGGGAGGGTTCATAACTCATTGAAGCTTCCGCAAGAGGTTTTTATTTCGCCAAATCATGAGAGACGTCGAAGTAAATAATTGTATACGAATGGAAGCGGTCGGTGGTGAGCAGAGAGTGAAATGGAAAGTTGCTCCAAACCAATCCACTCAATTGATGACCACTGATGGTGATGCTCGCGAAAGTGAAGTATTTTTTAAAATTCGGCATCTGTCAATGACAGATGTCAATTTTTTCGAAAGAGAATAAATATTGGATAAAAAAAAACGCCACAGCAATGACTAAAATTTGTATCGAGCCTCAGGCTTTCTGGTCAAATGCAGAGACCACCACACGACCCTCACAACCGCTGAGTTCAATTTTTTGAATGATTTATAGTACTTTGACGTCACGCTTTCCAACACTTTCCACTGAGTGTGGGCATAACGCATTGGCTAACATTGAGTTAACATAAATGCCCTGGTAGCGCATGTTGCGAGGGGTATTGGTTGTGGTATCGAGCCTTTTTCGACTTTCATATATCTTGATGGCCATTTTCCCTTAAAGCGCTAATCGCAGTGTGAAAAGAAGCTTATTAGTCCTTCACCAGATCTTTCCAAATTACATCAAGGGTGCGCATACCCCTATTATATTATACGCACTATTATAGGAAACATCGTATTGAGGATAATGCTCCTTTAAAAATCAGATTTACATCATCACTGCTACCTCTTTGGTACACCATATAGCGTGCGAGGTCTATTATTTCTTAAGGAGGTTCCGCCGCGACTGTGTGAGTCAAAACAAATACTAAATTCCACATTTTATATATTTTTTTCCAAAAAATCCTGATTTCGCTGATGGAATGCGTTACCTATGGAAACCCAAAAGTAAGGTGCTAAACATATTATTCCACGAATGTATTTTAAATGAGCACTTTTTCCCAGTCATAGGAGCCGCTGCAGCGCTATTTCCTACGAATTGCCGCATTTTGACTTCAATTACGACATTAATTCTTCAATGACTAGGAAAATAAGGTGGTAAGATGCCTGTATTTTATTTTTATTTAATTTTTTCTGGATAATTTCCTTCTTTTCAACAGTTTTCCGCGAAAATGGCATTTATATTTTTATGGAAAAACACTATTTTTCCCCGTGTTTCCCTCATTCTCCCATTGAACACCATGTAATTTCAAGTTCAATAATAGAATAAAATAGCGTGGAAAGGTAACGTTTTTTTGCTCACATCAGATAGAGGACAAGTATTTCTATAAGTAAACAGAATATGAATAAAATGACACTTAAGTGATTATACGGTGGAACCACCTTAAATACGGTCAAAAATTGCCCCACATGGAATCAAGAATCATTGGAAGAGTCTTCATCCATGCATTTTCCCAGCAAGCCAAATGTTCCTGATTCAGTTCCTGGTTAGCATATAACCTTTAAAACATTTTGGCTTCAGTTGGTGGAATACCTATTTTTTATGGTGAAAATTAATGGTTTAAATCTCTACATAAACTGGAATTGTCACGTACAACAAAAATTTGCTGAGCTTGTTCTTTCTATAGGAGAGTTATGTTTATATCTGAGGCCGGTATCTGCGTTATAGGTGTATATTAGAGAGGAGTTGGAAAACTGCAGTTATTACCCTATGGTTTTAATCTTTCCATCATGAGTTACTCATTAAAAAAACACACTAAAAGGTTGATCAATCGTTTTCGTATTGATGCGCACTGTGGAAGCATTCGTGCGCGAAAACCTGATTCGGGCAATTAAATCTATTCTGGCTTCTTTCGTAATATATGAGAAAATTTTTATTCTATGCCAGCATTCTGCGATACAAGAAAAATATGGTTTTAAATGTTGTTATACCACTAGTTTCATCACCTACATAACTGAAATTTAGCAAGTGAAAATATTAAGAAGTAGACACTACAGTCAATTGTTATGCTCTTTTATTCTATTATTGTATATAATAATTTTTTTTGTGTTATGTAGAAAGTATATATGCATTATGTTTAATTTAGAAAATGTTAATAAGTAGACGCTACAAAGTTAGTTTTATGTTATTGTGTTATCTTATTGTATATAATATATTCACCTTTATATATAGCTTACTGTATACAATATATTTGATGTTATTATGTTTTATTGCCGCATATACCACATAATTTCTTGTGATAGAGACTGAATAAAAACAATATGAGTCATAATGCTTGCGATTATACCGCAGTCTATTGTTTCTCCTATTGGTCTCAGAAGATAATACATGAAAAAGCATAGTTTATCTCGGAAACTTCGAGCATTGCAGAGGGGTTACAAGGATAAAAGTTTTTATTTTAATTATTTGGCTGAAACTCACGTGTGTAAAAATATAATAATAAGTTTTATATGTTTGGTGCATTCATCACCCTCCTCTCTGACTCTGGCATCTCTGGTCTCCTGAGTGTGCTCTGTAATTCAGCCAACCGAAGGGTACGCCATAATTCCTAGAAAGGATCCAAGAAGACATGCATCCGAAATGCATTAACCTGCAAGGACAGGACGCATTACTATCCGGAATTGGGTTAAAAGATAACAACAGTGAAACGTTATTCACTCCGCAAGGTTATCGAGGAACTCATTCGTTTCAGCTACACGTATCAATGATTACTTGAATATAAATGTCTTTGCGTGAATCCTAAGAATAATAAGGAATTTATCATCAACATTATGTGTTTATTATACAATCTCGCGATTTCAATTCCCATGAGATGACCGAAATTATGCTGAAAATCTTAACTCTCATTTTATATTTTCTGACAGTTTTCTTTCAGTAATCGTAGAATGCATTAAAAATGATATAATTATGGATTCCAAAACTACTCATGAAATTTTTCCCTCTTATGAGATGGATGATTAGCATTCACGGCGAGTAGACGACGTTTTTATGGAAATTTTTATTGTTGGTTGTTTATAAGTTCAACTCTGGTGTGTGCGTGATCCAGTGCCAATCACTGAGGCGTATCTTGGATATCGCAGTTCGATATTTAAGTGTTTGACATCCTTGATCGCTCGTCGCACGCGTCATTCGACCGAAATAAAAGCATAGCCAATCATTTTAAATAATGACTAGAAGCGGGACCTGGCTTTGCACGGGAAGCTGTGAATTAATTGCAACGATAATGCATAAAAGAACCGGGCTAATGTTGAGAATTTTACATTTTCTCAGCTAAAAAAATGTATACAGGACATGAAATTTTTAGGTTTAATTTAGAGAATATTTTTAATCGCATTTTTTATTGATATTTTAGAAGACAACAATAAATAATGCAAAAACCACATATTTGGTAATATTATTACCCGATCTTGGTCCATAAATAGTGCTAAATAATATTCATAAGGGTAAGATGATCATTCCTGTTGAATTTCATTGGAAGATGCCATTTACCTTTATCAATATGAATCAATGCATGACGCGTGCTATATTCACTATTCAGGTAGGTACTATCAGTCATTAACCGCATGTTGGAACTTCATAGTGAATTCTCATTGAAATTCGCTTATTGGTTATGTTTGAGCCCCTGGATTTCGGCAACGGCGACAGAACATGACCAATGACATGCCATTCCTTCGTTACCAATCAATTGTGAGTATTTGTACCAATTTTCATGATCCTATCTCCAAAAACGCCATTTTGGAATTTTTTCCAACTTTTTTCGATTTCGATATCCACTGTGCGTCGGAGCTTGCTCTAGTCATCGGCGGAAAATAATAAGAAATCATAAAGAGTTTGATCGTTTAATTATATTTTGCTGAGTCGTGCTAGACTTTGGTAATGCATTACATCCAAATACTGATATCGATCAATCGAAGTCGAGTGAAGATAAAAGAGATGGGCGTGCCAAAAAATAGTGATTCGTGGAATGCATTCTGTACTACCGAGCACGCTTTCTGCGGAATTGAGAGCAATTCCTCCAAAACCCAATTAATAGTGACAGGAGTGTGAGTTGCATTTTTGCTTTGCTGCTGCTGCTGCAGGGCCTTGCTTACGGAGTGAAACAGGGCCACAAGGCCTTCTTACCCGCCCCCTCTGCCCCCTGCCCCATTTCCTCCTCTCCCCACCCCCCTTGTAAACCCACCAAAGCCACGCCCCCCGTGCACCAATGGAAGTAATCAATGATGCTCCATGCTCTGAAGATGCTTCATGTTGCTCCACATTAATTTGCGTTTTCCGATTCTAACCCCGTTTTAAAATGCGAGGTTTTTAACGCGTTATGTCTCCCTTTTAACACCAAATGCCTAAAACATCCCAAGCCAGCTTATTGCTATTTCGCACTCGTCTGGCCACACCTTAAATATGCAGCGAGCATATGGGATCCGGTGCAGAATGACTTCATCCGGGAACTTAATAAAATATAAAAGAAAGCTGCGCGATTCGTCAAAAACTGCTACGGGCGTACAGACAGCGTTGCACAGATGTTAAACGAATTAGGCTGCGAGCCGCTAGAGACTCGGAAGCTGCGCTCTAGGCTTAGATTACTTGAGCAATTAAGTATAGATATCTTTAAGAGCGACACGGAGAACATCATATTAGAACCCCACTATATTTCCAGGTCCGACAGAAACGATAAATTAAGAGAGATATTTTGCCGAACGGATAGGTATGGGAAATCGTTTTTCCCCCCAACAATAAGGGACTATAATAAATGCTAGGCGTAATTTCATTAGAGCGTTTCCTTTTTATATGTAATCGGAGGCGGCTTGCGGGGTAGTATGTAGATGTATTTAAACAGGGCATTCCGTCCATGGGATGATACATGAATGCGACAACTAGATCTCTCACCGTTGATCAAAACCGTCAATGTAACTACGCCTTCTAGATCTCTTGGTCATCTCCAAGACATCCTGTCTCACTCTATCTGAACTCCACTATCCCAAACAAACTGACGTCGATGATTTTTCAGAGATCTTGGCTTAGCAAAATCTAAAGGCGAACTTTTGATATCTAGACTTAAGGAGTGGAATTTATTAGATGAAAGTGTGCATGTTACCAGTCAGAGGTAACGACACCAAAGGTTTTCGAGCTTTTTCTCCAGTAAGGATGGACTCAGCTTCTGCCTTAATGTTTCTGGAATGTTTAAGGGTATTGGAACTGACTGTGTCCCAGCTGAGTGGCGTCTATTCATTGATAGTTCTTGCAAAAGGCTTGAAGCTTTACTATTGGATAATGGAAATAAATACCCCTCTCTACCTGTGGTTCATTCTGTGCGCCTGAAAGAGGAATACAACAGCGTCATGACTTTACTTAAATTTTTAAAGTATGATCAGTATAAATGGGAGGCTATTGGAGACTTCAAAATTGTGGCTGTGTTGATGGGTCTCCAAGGGGGCTTTACGAAATATCCCTGTTTTCTTTGCCTATGGAATAGCAGAGACACTGCAGCACTCTATCAGAAGAAGGAGTGGCCACAACGAACGAATTACTCTGTGGGAGAGTACATTGTCAAGTTTGAGCCACTGGTGGATCCAAAGAAAGTATTGTTTCCACCACTGCACATTAAACTTGGTCTTATTAAGCAATTTGTTAAATGACTTGACAAAGAATCATCAGCTTTCCAATATCTTCGAGACTTGTTTCCCACGCTTTCTGATGCAAACGTCAAAGCTGGTGTGTTTGTAGGGCCACAAGTTAAGAAGATCATAGAAAGCGCAGAATTTGTCAACAAGCTCACTATAAATGAAAGAGATGCATGGAGAAGCTTTGTAGCAGTTGTTCTTAGGCAATAACAATGCAGGGAATAACAGAATAGGTTGTAGGATGTCCCTCAAAGTGCACATCCTTGATTCTCATTAGAATAATTTCAAGCAGAAAATGGAATCATACTCAGAGGAGCTAGGCGAACGCTTCCATTAAGATATTAAGGAATTTGTACAGCGCTATCAAGGAGTGTACAATGAAAACATGATGGAAGATTACATTTGGGGACTTGTACCTAATAGTGAACTATGTTACAGTCGCAAATCAAGGAAAACCAGTCACTTCTGAACATTTCTGAATGTCTTTGTGTTTCTTGCTGTTCTCGTTAATACAATGTAAATCCAAATCTGTCCCTCAAAATGTGTTAAATTTATTATATGTTCTCATTGTTGTGGTTCTTTTTGTCACTGAGAAATTATTATTAAATCTGGCCCTGAAATGTGTTAATTTGCTATTTTCTCATTGTTGTGGTTCTCTTCGTCACTGTGTAAAATATTTTCATGTCACAATACTATGTCTACACCTATAATTTAAAAATTGCTTTCAAATTTCAGTTCAGGAGATGAAAAAATATTAATAAAATGAAATCAATGTAAAACTGGCTTAATTTGCTTATTTCCTAGGGTAAATGGGCTACTTCTGGTACCATTTCTGCTTATTTTGTTTACTGGAGCCACGTACGGTTAACATACGAAACTTTTTTCATGGCATGAATAGTCCCTTGCAAATAAAACTCAATTTATTTCAATTTGGTATTGCAATTATTTACCGAGTAATAAATTATTGGAAGCTATTATGCAAAATTGCTCAAAAACGTGGGAAATGTGACGTAATATCATTCTCCTACTCAGAAAAGCGAAGTTTGAAGACAAATACAGGCATTTCCCATGTGGTTTAGATGTAAGTAATTTTTAACAAATATTTTTTTCCCAAAGACAATAAAAAAATAAAATTTTATTACAAAGTGTTATTTTCGGTATCCATCGAGTTTGGCTGCTTATTTTTTTTACAACGTTTCGCCTCTCTTCCTGGAGGCTTCTTCAGGTAAAGCGTCGTTTCGTTGCCTGACGAAGCATCCGGGAAGAGAGGCAAAACGTTGTAAAAAAATAAGCAACCAAACTCGATGGATACCGAAAATAATGAAAAGAAAAAAATATATATTAAAATTGCGGAAACTTGAAGAATAATAAAACTACAGCATTGAGCTCAAAAGTCATTCAACTGAATTGCACAGATGATCATAGAAGGGAATGATTGTCTTTCCAAGAGGCCAGTGTATAGCCATAAAAGTCAATGAGGTGAACGCCTGTCGGCCAAATGACGCAATTGAATCAGTTCGCTTAATTGTAACCCATTTCAGAGATTCAGGGTTACGGACAAGGCAGCACATTATATCGTATTAGGCCGAAGCGGAAGCATCACGTGAGTGCGTTCATCTGGAAACATCGACTGACATAACTCGCTATTTGTATCATCGGGCCATAGCCATCGGTTGCGCTGATGTTTAAATCGAATCTCATGGTTAATGATATCACCCTTTCCGTGCAATGTATTCATCCAGAAACCATTTGGCACAAATATGAGTAGCGACTATTTCTACGATAGATGTTAAAATGGGTAGATACTATCTAGATTGACATTGTTTTTTTCATCTATTTTTTTATTTTATTTTTTTATTCGTTAGAATATTTCTTATGACAGTATAGAGTCATTTTAAGTTATTTTACTTTCTTTAACATTACACTAAATCAATACTTTTTGACAGCGAATGATTTTCTTTTCTTTGAGATCAATTCAAGTTTTTTTTATGGTATTCAACCTTTTTATGGTATTTCATCGCTAAAAATCTACTAATTTGGATACACAGAATATTCACCCATAGAAAGTTTATCTTATTCAAATTTTTAGATGCGTTTTTCTCACAGGTATCTATCTATTCCATGTAAAATTTCACACGGTCCTTTCTGCAACAATATAATGCTTTTTAATAGATATTCCCTGTCAAAACATCAGTTCGATAGGATTTGTATACTTATACACGCAGTCACAGAACACACAGTGTTCCTATTTAAAGCCATTTATTAATGAACTCCGCCCCATTTTTTTATAGAGTTAACACTAATGCGCTCTTTCTAGACTCTTTTAAAGCTGTTAAAGATGTGATGAAGATTTTGCAAGTCCTGTGAAAAGAATTTCTATCACCTCAAAGGTTATTTTTTTTCTAAATTTCAAATTAATCTGATTATTCTACTCAGTGATAATATATTCATGACTACCGCAAATAAGGTGATGAAATACATATAATTTGTCATAGGAAAAAAGTTAATTTCTATGCATTCCACCTAGCACAAAATTAAAATACGGTTACTTACGGTTGATAGAGAATGGGTGATTGATTGAGCGTTATATGAAGCTTCTAATTACGGAGTTTCTTTAAATAATTACTAGCTATGAGAAATAAAAACTGATATATTCTGGTCTATATTATACAATAACTCGGTAACCCGTGCGAAAAATTCGCACTTTCACGCTATCAGGGAATAAGTATGTTAAGGAAACGGTGTAATTGGGTTTCAAATAGAGAAGAAGGGATATCATAAAGTACTTTCTTTATACTTGTTTTCTCGCAAAAATATACAAAACATATGAATACAATACAGGCAAGATAGTTTATCAAAACTTTTAAGTCAAATTAATGGGTAAATAGTGAAACTTGAGATTGAGATTGTATTTTTCGTCAGGAGCCGGTGATTCAACGTTTAAAATGATACCTCATTTATCACTGTAGGTGCAGTATTAACGGAGCATATACGGAATGACAGAAAAAGACCTGTCTGTAATAATATATGTGATAAGTAAGTAATGTGAGTGAGTAATTGCTACCAATCTTTCTATGCTAGCAGGGATACCTAAGCCAATTGGGGGTTTATATGAATGCGCCAATATTATCGATCTCAAGAGATGAACGATTTGTCACTGAAAACGTAATTGTAACGCCCTCCCTGAATCGGGACATTAATGCAAACCAGATCTCGCCGCAATACGCCTATCAATTACATGATTGCACTCGACTACTCGATTACTATCGACTGCACTCGAGGAAATTGATGGGGGATCTCTCCTCAATTGCAACCGTTCCAATCATCCTAAACCGCAAACAATCAACCAGTGTCCGTCTCTTATTGAATAACTGTGGAATAAAAAAGTAAAACTGCAGAGGAAACAATTTACTTACAAATGAAATAGAAGAGAACATTAGAAGCATGATAATTGTTTACTCCGAAAAGAAGGAAAAAAAACTTCGAACGTCACTTCGCTAAAATCCACATCGTGATGCTCAAAAGGATAATAAGAACTATGATATTGCAATTTTCCACATAAAAATGTTTTTAATCGACCAATGCACTGCATAATCATCATCATACACCTGATGATGATGCAGTGCATCGAAACCCGGGTCGAATTAAAAACATTTTTATGTGGAAAATTGCAATATCATAGTTCTTATTATGTTCAGATTCCACAACATCTCGTCTGATTCCTCCCTTTTTGTTTTCAAAAGGATGTTTTCTGTAGAGTTGGTCTTCAATAAATTACATCACATGAGTACCTCTTTCCAACGTTTCGTTTCTGTATCCAGTTATATTTCATAGACATCTTTATTTTAAAGCCAAATTTTTAGTATTAAGGTTCCATTTAATTTGTGTTGTTGACCAGCATGTTTTAGTTACTATGGAATATTAAATTACAGTAACCATAACAAATGTCAATACACATGAGTAGTGTCTGCATATTCTGATATCTTAATCTATTTTTTCCACCTCAAGGAATTCTAATAATATAGTTTTTTTCAATAGTTTATGAGTTAAAAACAATTGTCAATGAAGTCTGTAATATTACTGCTGTAGCCCTGATAAAGAATAAGTATATAAATTTTCGTTACGTTGGCATGAAGTACTCATGTAATCTAATTTATTTAAGTCCTACTCCAAAAAACATCCTTTTATTATTAAGTGGTCATTAACTAGCTCTCATCAAGTAATGCTCAAAGGAAATAGATGATTGCAAGCAATTATTTATACATGACAATCTTATGAGGGAAATTATTTTTTCAGTTATTCTCTCCTTTAGCTATAGGATAAACATACTGATGCAATACTAATCTGCAAGCATCAGAAATCCCACTTATTTTTCTCAAGAATGAAGGATGCTGTTTAGTAGACATATCATAAAATCCTTTGAGTGTTTGTGTCAGGGAAATTGTATCAAAGGAGAGAGGTTGACCGAAGAGTGAAGACCAATCCTTTAAGGGCACACCATCCGCAGGGTCACTGTTTCGACATTGAGTGGTACCCGTGGCGGATCCAAGAATCCTAACTCCCTTCCACCGGTCTGAAATGCGGTCACTAGGGCAATGCGGACCGAAACCACACCACCCTTAAAAGAGCAATGTAGCATTTTGACAATTATAATCACTCAAGGTTTGGTTCCTGAGTCAGACCTAAATGTTACGTACCCATACCTATGTAGAATACCTTAAAAATAATAAAATTTTAAAAATATGGGTCTTTGATTTATTTTTTCAAACAGTTCATATTAGCTCCTCTTATGAAATTACCACTAGGAATTTATAGGGAGCTTGTGGTTAGACATTTTTATCTATTTAAGATGTGTATTAGCTTAAGGTAATTTAAGGAAAAATCACTTCGCCTAGAATTTGATGAATTTGGCCTCACTTTAAAGAAAAAACTCATCTTTCCAATGATATCAAAATATCAACCTCTTGTCGAACTACTTTTCGAGCAATTTGCCTGAAAAGGTAGGCTGTTTTACATGAGATAGATTACGGCTGTACGCTCCAGAGGGAGAATAATTAAAAAAATAGGAACTTATAGCACCTAGATTACGTCAAAAAACTACCAGTGTGTAGATTGCATGGTTTCTCAACTTTTTATAAAACATAATCTAATACTAACCACAGTAATTTTTACAGAATCGCAAAAAAAAACCTGCCGTTTTGATGGGTTTTCAGCCGTACGGCGGGATAAAATAATTCAAGTTAGAGACTTGTGTAGCTTTATTTATTTAATCACTGAGAATTTTGGTAATATATAACTATATCTTTGCGCCATTAATACTACAATATTTATTTCATACTTCTTACAGACGCTGAAATCAAAAAATAAAATTTGGATATGGTCTCCATTATGACTAGGGAACTATCTCGCTCAAACCATCTTAAAGCATTTCTGTAGCATTAGCCTCAAACCCCATATTCATTTCATTTCCTGAAATTGATAAACATACTTAAGATTTGTGCTTTCCTTATACTTCTGTCAGCACCACATATTGCATGTATGGTTATATTTATTGGTTATAAAATATGAACAAGGCAGGCCACTTGTAAAAAATTAATCATTAGAAGTGGCAGGCTATCATTCCAAGAACAAAGATATGGCGTAATGAATTGTGGAAAACAGGGAAGAAGATGAATGACGTTCTCTGTGGGAAACACTTCAGAGAGTGGTGGGAGGAAGGGCGGCCCCGTTTCGTTCGGAAGGAGGGAGAGGGGTGGGTGGGATTGGGGGGGTTTGGGTGACGACGCGAATCGAAGGGGAGGGGAGGCGCCCGTCGTCGTGGACTAACGACTCGCATCCGCTGCTGTTGCCAAGTGACAGCGCCACCTCGCGTTCAAAGGACAGCCACTTTAAGGGCCTTAAGTTTCCCATTAGGTGAGGTGCCTGAGTAAGCGAATCGGTCTCCCGAACACGCGCCAAATGAACTTCCCGCTGCGCCGCCTTGAACACCACCACCTATCGCTTCAAGTGTCGGCTGGTGGGGAACCTAATCCCTCGAAAGGTGAATGTTCCCCGTACTCCTTAAATGGGTCACTCGCTGTGAACTGACTGCACCCATCCATGAAAATCATCTCTCATGACAATCATGATACTAGTGCAACAAACCACGCGGTCCTTGGGAGACTCTCACGTGTGAGCCATTCGGCTATTGATAAGAGGGACACGTTAGCAGCTTCTCCAACAGTCAAGCAGTCAAGACTTCCTGGCAAGTAGAGCATTCTTTGGAAACGAGCGCAACTCAGGGAAAGAGGCATGGACCTCTCGATTGTTCTCTTCATCCACTCTTGGCAGCTTGGTTGGCTCAATCCTTATCCATCAAAGAGAGCTTCGAGTTAAACGTCAGTGTTTCTTTTTGTGTTTTTAGGAAAGGGAAATTTTTTTTTCAATATCTCCAAATTTTTATAAATTCTTCAAAAAGTCATAAAAAAAATAAGTTCGAGCATCGTTGAAAGTTAAAAGCAAACACGCTCCACCGCTACGAGGCAGGTCATAAGTTTTTACATCATTAAGACGCTGAATTACGTTGAAAGCGCTCTTAACTGACTAATTCCTATATTTCCGGCTCTTATAAGAGACAGGCAAGGTTTTCCTTAGAGTAAGGAAGACTCTATAAGACATCCCTGGGTGACTCTTATGTCCGCTGGGGTGAAGTATGGTTTTTTTTATTCTCCCATGCATGGGGATGTGCGATGGAGGCAAGGGGTAAGTGACTGTATCCTCAAATCAGTCCTATGCCCCTAACTTTCCACATGTCTCCATATTGTTATTCACTGGGACGTTGATCAAAATAAACTTCCACGCGTATCGCAAATCTCACGGAAATATCGAGTGCCAACTTCTCACATTTGGTGTTCTACTGCAAATAATTGCTCTTAGATATATTAATTAATCGTGAGATTCGATAAATAACTTTAAGTGAAGCTCCTTATTTTCTAAATCGTAGTATCTCTATTATGCTATAGGTATTAGCTGGAATAGGATTGCGTTCGTCTGAGCAGGTCGACACAAAGCATATATTCGGTGAGTGGTAAAACATATTCTGGGTTGAGGTTTTTCCCAAAATCACTCATGGAATACTTTAAATCAAAATCATCTTCCGAAAGCACTATACAATCAATACGGTTATAAGCTTTTTAAGGATCAAAAAACACATTCAAAAGGGAATAAAATATTTTTCCTCCATGCCCAAAACTGGTATTTTATTGTACGTCTTTTCATTTACATGGGATTTGTTTAAAGCAATAAATCGCGAGATATTCCAGGTGAGATCGGGAATGAAATATACAATGTTGGTCAGTATTATTTTGATGGTCTCAGCAGAAACGGGGAATGAAGAGCGAACAAGGAAAAAGTTTCAATGAATTGAAATGAGTAAAAGGAGGAAATAATTTATCATGCATTTCTACGCTTCCTCCTTCCGAGTTATTGCCAAACGCATCCACGTACCTCACCGTATTTTTTAAACGCTCCTCTGCTGTTTTTTTTGTTCTCCTCCCTTCCGCAGGGCGAATCGAATGGCTTCATAATATTTTACAAACGTTTCCCTTCTCCTCTCGCCATTACTTTCAGGCGTAGGAGTGCGTGTCGGCCGCTTCGCGCTTCTACTTTCTTTTTTTTTATTCTCTTAAAACTACGCTACGCAACTCTCCGCGCCGATGCTCTTTTATTTTCAGATCCTCCACAATCACTCATGTCCACCCCAACCGGGCTGTTGCGCTTCTCCACCCTTCCTCCTCCCTCCCTCCCTAACCTCCCCCCCTTCTCCTCTTCTTCACCCTCCCTCCCCTCTTCTTCCCCTTCTGCTTCCTACTCTTATAATTCCGATCACGTGCTCAACGCAAGAGCCCCCTCCCCCCCATAACCCACCCCACCCCCCCTCCCTCATACACGTGCGCAAGTATAAATGGATGGTCGCCGACGACCGCCCGACCCTACATCCCCTTTCTCTCTGACCTTCTCGAAAACTTATATAGATTTATAAAAAAAATTCTATATTTATGTTTCACTCATCCATTATCTAGGTCCAAGTCCCCAAAAATTCTTTGGAAAACAAGTGAGAACTCGTAGGTTTCGTACCATATAGGTATATATATATATATTGCGTCATCTACGTCCTTGTTTTATTTCTATGACCGATTTATGACGAAATGAAATATATGTATCCGTATATTATCATAGTATTCAATCCGTCACCGTGCGTTTAGTGTGTCTTGTAATTATTTTATTCTAATTTTTCTCAAGTGTACATTATCAAAATGTGCTTAAAGGTATGAGGGGATATCAAAACATGCCAATCTGTATCAAATTTCGAGAGAAAATTATTTAAATCGACATTTTCGAAAAACTTTCAACTGAGAAAGTGAAAGAGATAGTTGTTGTGCATTTGAAATCAGTATGGTATTCAATCTGTTTTTGTGTATATTGCGCATCTTGTAATTAATTTTTATTCACCCTATATAAACACCACCTGTATCTTGTAATTATTATTTTTTTATTGTATCTCATGTACATATTACGATTACGTACATACTTAAACGTCTTAAAGGCCGATGCAATGGTCTACAACCATCAACGTGTATAATATTATAACATGTTATGTTATGTCATGTTATGTTATGTTATGTTATGTTACGTTATACTATGCTATGCTATGCTATTTTATTTTATGTTATTCTATGCCATGCTATGCTATGATATGCTATGATATTTCATGATATGCTATGCTATGCTATGTTATGTTATGCTATGTTATGTTATGCTATGTTATGTTATACTATGTTATCTTATACTATATTATGTTATGTCATGACATGTTATGATATGTTATGTTATGTTATGTTATGTTATGTTGTGTTGTGTTATGTTATGTCATGTCATGTCATGTCATGTTATGTTATGTTATGTTATATTATATTATATTGCATCATATAATATCATATCATATCATATTCTATTATAATTCTTGTATTATCCGTCCGTAATCCGTGTATTATTACGTCCGTGAATTAGCGGCGAACCCCATAGTCCCTTCGACCTACCCGAGGTCTTTCCGGGCTAGAATCTCAGTCAGGCGGTCAATCTCTTATTTGTGGTGGCCAAGGGGGGGGGGGAGGGGCTCTCAGATGGGTTGGGAGGGAGATCACAAGGTGGAGGGGGGGGGGGGGGTTGCTGATTGCCGCCGCGTCGGCGACGACCCTTGCGACCGCCTCCGATGGCACACATTTTCTCCCTCGCTAACCACCCCAAGAGCAGACCGCGGATGACGCCTTAACGCACACCGACGGGAGTTTAATGAGATGAGTAGGCCCCCTTTTTCCTCTCTTCCTTTCTTTGCGAGGGTCCATTCCAAGCTGTACCTACATTCCACTTCTGGAGCTCATTGTTACTCGAAGTGTGTTATAGCATCATTAATATAATCCTCGCTGTCATTCATAAATCATCTTTCTTCGACAGAACACCACCATTCCTTGTTTCATATTTTCTTTCATTCATCCAGAGAATAAAAAATTCTAATCGCCCACGGAAATACCGAAACCATTACCCAGCCCCATGTAAAACTCCACTTCTATCTTTAATCCCCCTGTTCCTCCTACACCTCAATAACCTAGCTACAATGGAAATTTATAAATAAATAACAAACTATGTGCCTGTGGATGACGCCTATGCGTCCAAAATAGTTGTTCCTTGTAACGAAAATAATTAAATACCAGTCGAAAGATGAATGAAAAATTAATTTTTACATCGTTAAGCCTGAAACCTTAGACACTTCATATTTTCTCTTTTCTCCTTCTCTTTCCTTCTTACATTCTTCACGGCTAATGTCCTAGGACCCTTTACCAGAAGCCCTTGCCGGATATTATATAGTGAAGATCATAGTTATCAGCAGTAATCGTCAGCCTGAAGATTTTTTTGCTGCAAGTCTCTAAAACATTCTCTTTTCAGCAAATCATTTGTCTTTTTAACATCTTTTCTCCCGGCTGTCTTTAGAACTTCTTCAGTGGTGAATCTCTCCACCCATTCGATATCTATCATATGCGCGTCTCTCGATAAAATCAATTTCCATTTCATTCAATCTCTTCTGTTCTGCTGCTTTTATCATCCAGGATTCCCTTAGTCATGCTCCACACACATTTTAATACAGTTATTTTAATAAAGTTTACTCCCAAGTTTGCGTTGCTGTTAATAGTGTCTTCTTCTTACTCACCTCCTCTTTGCTGTGGCTACACGGATCACTTAATTTATACTATCATCTTCATCACTGGTAACCAACCCATTTTTACCATGTAATAATTTTTCGTTTCCTGATTTATTTCCTTAACTGTGCCTAATTATGTGTAATACATGCGTTGTGCAGTGTTGGTAAAAAAAAACATCCCTTTACAGCTCTCGCGGAAGCTTATGGCATTTGGATGTCTAGAAGAATCTTCCTTGAGGGGTAGATTTTGGTGGAAGGGGTAAGGAAAATGGACTTAGGGGAAAGCAAAGCACTTTCATTTGTGCCATGCATGAGTTAATTTAAAAAAATGAAATTTTTATGACGCGGACAACACAAACGCCGCGCATCCGAACGCCATAAGCTTTCGCGAGAGCTGTAACGTGGTAGATTTTCAGGCATAAACCGAAACCCACCTTCAAACTCTATACTATACATAGAAATAACAGAAAATATATCTAACTATCTCAAATACGTAATAGCAATGCTGGTATTGCCATACCTTGCCTTTGTATGCTCTTATATTCCTATTTATACTCGATTAATAGGCGTGATCTAGTATTGCAGTGAATAATTTCGTATTTTTAGGTATTAGGTATTAGATAAAATAGGTATGTATTAGGTATTAGATAAAATATCGAACGTGAAATAAGCTTTCATAGTCCCAAAATATGAACAATATTACTCAGTAGATCATTTACCTATGTTAAATATGAGATTTGGGCTATGCATGGAAGGGAAGTTTTCTCTTTTAAACTATATATCTTTCATCTTATTAAAGAACTTTGATATCGAAATAAATATGCATATACACATATGATATATGTATATTTACTGAAATTCAAAACTGTTATACCAACACTTAATATCATACACTTATCTCCTTTAATAAGTTATCCAGTTTTTCTTAATTTTCGTTTCGCCCTGTTTATGCCACACTTTGGTTTCTAGGGGTCAAATGGAGTCTGTTGATCGGTCTCGTTTATGGATACACACCCTAAAGTCCCCCCCAGCACTTGACATGTCTCGCAGAGAGAGAGAGTGACACTACGTTTGACCGGAACGAGCGGACTTAGCTGTACCCTCCTCCTCACCCTTCGTACTCCAAACGCATTGCAAAGGGATCAAACCAAAGCTTTATCCTCGCAATCCCCTGAGGGATTGAGGGGTTGGGGGGGGCAAGGGTTTTCGGCGGGAGAGCGGCAGTCCCTCTTTCAAAGGCACCTTACCCTCGCATTGTTGGGGGAGGGGCGCGGAAGGGTTGAGTTGTGGGATGGGATGGGGCTGCCACTTTGCAAAGGGAAGAGCTCATCCCAGGTGACATTCGAGGACATGCCGGGAGATCAAAGTGGCTCTCAGGCTGCAAACTGGATGGACCCGGGTTCAACCGAGGTGATTCCTCTGAGCCCACACTCGGCATTAACTTCTTAATAGCTCCATTCACGGTCTGAATCGCAGAATAGGGTTTGAGGCGACGACGTAACCGAAAGCTCTTCTTGACGAGGATGCCTCGATTCCGTCTCCTAGGGTCGTTATCCTCTGCTTCACGAGATAATGTGAGGTGTGCGATCCCCGTGGCAACGGGAACTCGAACACGGGTCTATGGGTCCTTGCCCTTGGCCCTCGAGGAACGAATAATCACCCAGAGGTATTGAGGGAAATATAAACTAATTCATTTGAAATCAAGTATTTTTGAGAGGAAAATTATTCAATTTATTTTAAATCTACTGGAGGCAAGAATGAAACAGAATACAAGAACCAACATGTGCGTCATAATAGCCCAACAAGAATATTACACCACGACTCGGGTAGGAGAGAATCTCGGGATATGGCACGGATGGATGGCGCTGCGGCTGCAAGTGCATGGCCCGCGCCTCGACTCCCATCTCATCTACATGACTGGCCGTCTGTCAATGTATCTCTTGCCGATGAATGACCAATGACTGACCCTTGACTGTCCAATGACTGCAAGATGAATGCCCAAAGACTAATCAACTTCTGACTCTTTATGTATCTCTCCGTATATAAAGGAGAAGCTGAGACAAGAATGTTTCATCAATATCAATAATTTTAGTGCTTGTAATGATAGCATTCAGCCTATATCAATTATTAACTATGTAAACTACATTAAGACACATGCAACTGACGTAAATTTCCTCCAAACCATAACTCGCCTACTTCTTCCCACGGCCATAGAACGCCTCGTTTCTAGCAAGCAATAATCTCACTTCTGAATGTTTTCGAATGACATGAAATTGTTTTACTTGAACCTTATTGTTTCAGTTATCGCTAGATAGCTGATTTTTTTAGAAGTTGCTTGGTAGGATTTTCTTTTAGGCCTACTAAATTATCTGAACTAACATTCCATTTGTAAAATCACCATATTTTTATCCAATAAACATCCAAGGCTCATCAAATCACTTTTTTGGAATACCTACAGTTGTAAATTGTAAAAAAAATGTCAGATCTGAATGTGATCCTTGCATGGCACTATGTAATCTTAAAAGATTTAAATATCTTTACGAGTGAGTCGTCCCTAAAAATGGCTCCTGCTACGGAACGTGGCTACGCTATGCTATGGACGCGGCTGTTTGATGAATGCCGTAACCCATAGTGAGGAGAGCAGAGAGATGGAATTATCGAGCAGAAAGAATATCTCTGCTCGATAATTCCAGCTAAATGGATATTAATGAAAAGTAGCCGTCCTCACACTGTGTGACAGCAGGGCAAAAAATTGCCGAGCATCGATTGTTGTTACACAGACCACAAATATGCTCTTTGTCAAGTGATCGACCATCAAGTATTTTTATGGGAGAGCTACTACGGCTTTATCTCTCTGTATCTTTAATGCGTTTCAAATATTCTAAATCAACTTATTTGTGATCAGCGTTCATTTGATCAAAATATATTTTAATGCATCTCAAAATTTTACCTCCAATCGTCGGATGTAAAAAGAACATTTGTTAATTTATGGAGAATTGGTCATGTCTTTTTTAAGAAACTCAACTTACTTTTTCCGCCAACGTTTCGCCTTTTTATTAATGAGGCGTCTTCAGGGAGTTGCACTTTTTGGTATATCAACCACTTTCTCCATGCTGAATAACTTCTTTGAATGGTTACTGACCACTTATTAAAACATTTGTTAATTTATGGAGATTTGGTCATGTCTTTTTAAAAAACTTAACTTCCTTTTTCCGCCAACGTTTCGCCTTTTTATTATAGCGAAACGTTGGCGAACCGTTAAGTTAATTTATAGAGGTTTGGTTATGTCTTTTTTTTCCATTTCTTGCCATGAATGTGACAAAATATACATAGGACAAACGTCACGGTATCTTAAAAAATAGAATTAGCAATCATAAACCTTCAATTAAAACAAATTCCGGAACCTGTGCTTTGGCTAACCATGCTCTAGAAAATAATCACAATTTCAACTTTAAGGAAGATAAACCGATAGATTTTGAATCGAACCTTCAGAAGAGGCTATTCAAAGAAATGGTCCACATCATAAAAACTCATTCAGTTTGTAACCATAGATCGGATATACAGAATTTAAGCAAAATATATCATAATTTGATCTCCTATAACTTAAGTTTAAAAAAATGTATTAATGTAGTTTTCTCCAGAATTTCAATGCGAATATGTTTTTTGTTATCGTAAAATATATAAAATACATTCGAAATTTGAAGTTACGATATATGAAATTGCCAATTTCATGCTTTATACTATTCATTTTAAATATTTTTACTTTCACATATTATATTTTTTAAACAAAATTTTAGCTTGGTTTTCCATTTTGGTTTTGTTTTTTGTGTTGATGTTGTTACTAAGAGGAAGAGTTTGTTTATGTGTTACCATTGTCGCATTAAGAAAGTTAGTCCCTTGAGGTACTAAATTTCTGATTGTAAACTTTTTTATCTTTGTAGTATTATAATGATTATTAGCTGTATTCCTTGCATTTTACTGTTTAGCCCTGAAGAAGCCTCATTAATAAAAAGGCGAAACGTTGGCGGAAAAAGAAAGTTGAGTTTTTTAAAAAGACAAGACCAAAATGCCCATAAATTAATAAATGTTTTATTAAGTGGTCAATAAACATTCAAAGATGTAAAAAGAACTACAAAATGCCAACAGATCAAGTTTACTTGCGCTTATGAGTGAGCACGAATGAAGTTGTATCGTTGATCGTACAACGAATGAATCCAATTGATCTCTCCTCCCTTCATCCGAGGGTGCTTATCCGACTCTCTCTCTCTCTGGAGAGGAAATATCGGTGGAAGGCAACGCGGAACATGGGCGCACACAATGAATGGTGCAATGCAATTTGCCGCGGGGGCTTTGCAGAGAGGCATCAAAAGAGCAAGGGGATGAAGTGGAGGGCAGGTCAGGGGCGGAGGGCGCTTTGCCAAAGGGCAAAACGTGCGGTGCTGGGGCGTGATGCTTTATCGGCTGCTTTTGAGAAGAAACTTCACACGGGCCGGGACTTAATTAAAGCCTACCGAACCGATGAAATCCGAAATTTCAGGTTTCGATAAGGAGCTCCGACATTAAATACCGTTCAGTGTCACTGATTGCAGTGCTATCCGCACGGAAAATGGAACGTGGACTGGAAATGGGTTTATCGATCAACGATCGCGTACTTTTCAAGCGCAACCGACTAGGACTTTAATATAAATCTCACCAACCTTGCGGAGGTGTTATCTCCCATAAACAGCTTCCCGCTAATTTTTTAAAAGTCAAAATGGAATTGGCCATGGACCAATTTAAGGCATTATTTCGTTCGCCACTTCTCACACACAGTTACCATTATCTAACGTCGAAACCCGTCCACCTTTTTTTATTGTCACCTTGCATGCTGCCTTGCAGAGTTCAATCCCTATTTTGTGATTTATTTTCCCTATTTCAGGGAAATCACTTAATCTTAGGTGAAGATTTCTCGGGTTTCCAACCGGGTGATGGTCCCACCACGACCAATCAAGCGCCGCGAAACTCACGACTCTAGGATATATAAGTCGACAAACAAAGCAGCATTGACATCCTTTCATCAGCCCTGATGACGATATAGTGAGTCAGACATCGAAACGTCGGCCTACATGGAGACCATCACCCGGTTGGAAACCCGAGAAAGCTTCACCAAGTTAATACGCCGGGAAAGCACTAAATCTTACTTTACTAAATCTATATTTTTAACCAATTTTGTTTCCCCTCAATGAAGCGTAAAATGAAACAGCCTTTGCTATACTCAATCGGCTACGTTTGGGAAAATACTCAAAACGGTAATTAGGATAATGGTCCTCGGTAATGGTATTTCGATAATGCATGATAAATAAATGCATGCAAATAATATGACCAGAAATAATATTACAATACTTAATCCCATATAAATGCCATACTGTTGCTAAGGAATTCATCGAGGGGACATTTAAAATTAAAAAATTGAGTATATGCTTGGGCTATTCTGCTCACAAATCTCTTTCTTGTTCCTTCCATTGTTGGTCATCCTGCTTCCCATATAACAAGATTCTTCCACTTGCGCAAGTGTTTGCTCCCCAGTTTAATGGTGAGATTCTGTCTTTTTGTTTTCCTCTACAATCCATAACCTTGTTTTTTAAATATTTATCTTCGGATTATATTTCTTCTTAGTTTTTATAATACAACTAGGTAACCCGTAATTTCCCACTTTCACACTATCAGGGAATAAGTATGTTAACGAAACGGTATAATTGGGTTTTAAATAGAGAAGAAGGTGTATCATAGAGTACTTTCTTTATACTTGTTTTCTTGCAAAAATATACACAACATATGAATACAATACAGGAGAGAGAGTTTGGTACCAGTAGGAACAATAATTATAACGTCTGTTACTGAATAATGGCACGCAATTTACAAAACTTCTTTGAAGACAATATTAGAAGTAATGATTACAAATTATTTTTGTAAGCGAATATCATATAAATATGAAATCAAAAAGTTTATATATTATTGACTTACCAGATGACCATTCACCCATGTACAATCACTATATGTATTTCGTACTATTTTCATTTTAAACCTTTTTTTGAAGTTTATAATAAAAAAATGTGTGGAGTCGATATACCTCGAGCGAGTAATCGACATGGAAAAATCTAAACTTTTAAGTCAAATTAATGGGTAAATAGGGAAATTTGAGATTGAGATTGTTTTTATTCGTCAGAAGCCGGTGATTCAACGTTTAAAATGATACCTCATTTATCACTGTAGGTGCAGTATTAACGGAGCATATACGGAATGACAGAAAAAGACCTTGTAATAATATATATGATTCAGAATCCTTCCACTCTGTTTATGACCAAACCATACAAGGCCAACTCCTTTCATACTCTTCCATTACGGGAACATCCACTTTAAATTCATTCATGACCAAGTCTTCCCTCATTCTAACTCTCCTGCTATTGTCACTAAGCATTTCTCAGCAGCCCCATTGACGTCACACATATTTAGCATCACAGTCACACTAAGGGCCGAATTTATAGTCGTTATCCAGCAGTCCCACAGCCCCTAGCAGGCCCCTTCGTCAAAAACGGTATTTATAGTCAAATTTCACCCCCAGCAGCCCCCTGAGCCTCTCCTTATTCTGGCAGGAGATGCATGCTCCACCAGGGGCCCCCTTATCGAAAAAATAAGGCAACAGATATAACTAAACTGACTCTAATGAACGTGCATAGCCTTAAATTAATAATTTCGAAGATTTGGTTTTGAAAAGCAATGGTAAGATTTGTTATTAATCGATAAAAATCTGATCTGACGCCGGACTCATTCCAAGGATGTTCATATACACTCTCAGCATATTTTTTCCCACAACTTCTTCTTGTGGCAGGAAACTGCGTCCGTTTTCTTACTTTCCACTATATCTTTATATTTCTACACCAGGTCACACAAAATCTTCTTCTCCACACCGTTGAAGCTATTTGCACGTCGAGCGGCCATCTTAACAGTTTTCATGCGGCGTCCGGTTCTTTATTTATCCGTATCCATGTTTATCACGAGCGTCACCACTGAAACATTTGAGTTGCGAATTCCATTTCCCGCCGTTTTTAGTCCTTAGTTACCAGATCTAACCCCCAACCTACCTAGCAGCTCCCTTAACTTTAACTTTGGGACGCACAATTCAAGGGGTCTGCTGAGTAGGGGATGGTTAAGGGGACTGCTAGGTAACGACTATAAATACGGCCCTAAGTTTGGCTATCACGCGACAAAGAAGAACACATTCATATACTACTTTTTTTAAATCTTCTCTGGGTAAACCTTTTTTTTATCTTTTCGATATGTTTCACATGATACCAACGATTTTTCTCCCTTCATTACTGCTCCAACCAATCTACTGCTCTTTACCAATCTCACAGCCATTTACGAAGATTCACAATCATGCAAGCAATAACCCGCACGTTGAGTTGCTACTCTTGTTCTCCTCACTATGCCATAATTATGTGCAATTAACTCGTTGACTCGACACACTTACCTTACTTGACGTTTCCTGATAGCTGATGATAATAGCTGATGACGTTCTCAATGTATAATGAAGTAAATTTGCGGTTTCAGGGTGTATTACGTGAAAGTTTTCCATGTTGGGAATGATAAAAATTATGCGAATTTCACAAAAGATAGTTTATTCACGACCCGGGTTTCAACACATTATGTCATCTTTAGGTCACCTGAAGATGACATAATGTGTTGAAACCCGGGTCGTGAATAAACTATCTTTTGTGAAATTCGCATATCTTTTATCATTCCTAACGTATAATGAAGCGTTCATTTTTCATTTTAACTATGTTCGATAATTTAATGCATTTTATCGGAATATGCAAAAAAGCAGCATGTGCTCCCGAATTTGTTTTCACTTACGAAGTCTTTTTTAAAATACCTCAGGTGTTATTTCCGTTTTCCCTTTTATGTCCTCTATTCCATCCATACGTAATTGCTTTTTGAGTTATAAAGGCGGCAGTTAATTGCGGCACGCATAATTTTTCCTGTACTCTGTAACTGTCCCGAAATTGCTTCCCCTGACCCGAATATTTTCTGAAACTACTCGACCGAGGTCTCTTTGAACGCTCCGACATTCTCTCGTGAATAAACCCACGGGCAAATTTTCTTTGATGTCAGATTGGCACGTAGTTGGGTAGTTAACTGATATCTCTTCAAAACGTCGACGCCTGGCTAGAGGGACAGGATTCATTTCCCTTAAATTCTTACCCATGAAAGAGTATTTTCAAATTTCACGTGGGTTGAGTAGATAGCCCTACATCATCACAATCAATTACTGAGATTTTTTTGTAGATTTTCGCATCTCATTGTTTATGGTATTCAGGCTTTTGGTTCTGCGATTACTTAATTAGTATTAAGCAACAGTTTCGCCGTGCTATTCTGCCGGCTTCGTCGGGCTTTTAAGGTGTTTCCACCGTAAAATGACTTAAATGTCATTTTATTCATACTCTGTCTACTTGTAAAAAAAACTTGTACTCCATCTGATATGAACAACAAAACAATATCTTTCCACGCTATTGTATTCTATAATTGAACTTGAAATTACATTGTGTACAATGGGGGAATGAGAGAAACACGAGGAAAAATAGTATTTTTCCATACAAGATAAATGCCATTTTCACGGAAAACTATTTATATGAAAGACATAATCCAGAGAGATTGAATAAAAATAAAATATAGGCATCTTACCACCTATTTATTTTAGTTATTAGGGATTTACTGCCGTAATTGATGTCAAAATGCGGTAATTCGAAGGAAATGGCACTGCAGTCTGCTCCAATGGCTGGAAAAAAGTGATAATTTAAACATTCGTGGAATAATCTGCATTTTTTCTACTTTACTTTTGGTTTTCTGTAGGTAACGCATTTCATCAGCGAAAGCAGGATTATTTTGGCAAAAAATATAAACAATGTGGAATTGAGTAGAGTCTTTGACTCACACAGTCGCGGCGGAACCTCCTTAAGAACAAGAACAATGGTCTTTTTTTATAAATAAACAATTCCAACAGTTGATGATTTTCAGAAGTAAAAACTTAATTTTGAAGAAGTATCTTCCAGGTATAAGGGAGTTTATAACTATCCTCTCTATTGATGTTATTTGGTCTTTTTTCTATTTCAATCGCCTCCCTTATGAGCCGTGGAAAGTAACTGCTTTCTTTGTGTAGTACTCTTGCCGTCTCGATGTCAATGGCGTGACCCTCCTCTAACGTAGTGTGCTCAGTCACGTCAGAGTGATACCAGTCTTTCTTCCGGATTGTACGTTCATGTTCTTTTAATCGGCATCCAATTGCTCTCTTGGTTTGCCCCACATATGATCTACCGCAACTGCAGAGAAGTTCGTACACACCCTCATACATTGTGGGTGGTAATGGATCTTTAGTCCCTCGTAGATGATCTCGCAACTTGGAGGTAGTTTTGTATCGTGTGATTATGTTATACATTTTCATTATTCTACCTATGCGATCGGTCGTACCCGCAATGTAAGGCAGTATAACATATCCCATAATTACTGAGATTGACAATATCAAAAGAAAAATAATAAGTTTACCCCTTTTCAAATGAAAATTACTTCTTTACTATTAAAGACGTTCATCGTAGTACTAAGTAATACGTAGTACTCCACATTTTCCAAGCAGAGCTAAGAAAAGCGAGCTTAATCACTCCATCTCACACTCGGAATTGGTTAATTCGAAATTTATAATTGAGATTCAATTTCCTAAAATCAAAGCGATTATTTAGTAAGCTGGGGTAAATCTCCCATCGTTTAAGAAGGTTCCGCCGCATCTCATGTGTGAGTCAAAACAAATACTAAATTCCACATTTTTTATATTTTGTCAAAAAAAAATCCTGATTTCGCTGATGAAATGCGTTACCATTAGAAACCTAAAAGTAAGGTAGAAAAAAAGGAAGGTTATTCCATTTTAAATTAGCAATTTTTTCAGCCGTAGGGAACCGACTGCAGCGCCATTTCCTACGAATTACCGCATTTTGACTTCAATTACGGCAGTAACTCCCTAATAACTAAAAAAATAAGGTGGTAAGATGCCTGTATTTTATTTTTATTCAATTTATCTTGATTATTTCCTTCACATAATTAGTTTTCCGCGAAAATTGTACTTATATTTTATGGAAAAATACTATCTTTCCTCGTGTTTCTCTCATTCCCTCATTGAACACCATGTAATTTCAAGTTCAATTATAGAATAAAATAGCGTGGAAAGGTATTATTTTGTTTTTCTTATCAGAGAGCGGACTTTTTCTACAAGTAGACAGAATATGAATGAAATTACATTTAAGTCATTTTACGGTGGAACCGCCTTAATGGTCAATGGTGCGTGAATTTTTTTATCTATCAACAGATGGGTTAATTTACTTTCCTCGGGGCATCTGTGGTGTCCTACAGGCGTCTGGCGTCCATAAAAATCCCACCTCGAGGGATGTCCAAAAACGTATTACCCGCTATGGAACCTGGGATTTCTACCTCCTATACCCTTAAACTAGTAATTTCGTGGTCCACTTTGGGTGCTCTTATATTTTTGCGTGATCCCACTTGCATTCAATGCAGAATGACTGTCGGTGATCGTTGTGAGAGCACTCATCGACCCCAAGATATGCAACTCGCGCCTTCCAAGTAAAAAAAAAACGTTTCTCATAAGCTGCAGGCCACACAGAGTGATATCCTTGTCGTAACGAAACCTCGCAGTTTTTTGCGTATGATGCGGAAAGAGAGCTCTCCACCGAAAAAAATGCGAAGAATCTCCGATTTCCAGCAGGATTGCCATGGTCCATCGATCTCACGGACATCCTTTGGCTCTCAGCGTTGGAGTGGGACGTCGCTTTTGCGTCCCAGTCGGAAGAGGAGAGCGACGCGACGCTTTGAAAAATCCCTTTGAAACCAGATGCTTGTTTTGAATGTCAGTGGAGGCGACACCTGCGCCCAGCCTTGTAAACAGGGGGCGCGTGAAAATTCATTTCTAGGGCAGGAGTTAAGTTTTTCGGGGGGCTTGACCAACTGAGTCATTTCACAGGGTAGTCAATATATTTACAATTGTTGTATTTGCAGGTCTTACAACTGTTATCTCATCGCTTTAATCAATTTTATTAGCTATATAGGTGTATTTAGGTATATAGGTGCAGAGCTCTGAAGAAGCTAGGATTCGTCAAGCGTCTTTTGGGAAGATTTTGGGATGAAAAAGTAAAAGAGAGGTGCTATTTCGCACTCGTCCGGCCACACCTTGAATATGCAGCGAGCATATGGGATCCGGTGCAGAAAGACTTAATCCGGGAGCTTAATAAAATACAAAGGAAAGCTGCGCGATTCGTCAAAAACTGCTACTGGCGTACAGACAGCGTTACAAAGATGTTAAACGAATTAGGCTGGGAGCCGCTAGAGACTCTGAGGCTGCGCGCTAAACTTAGATTACTTGTGCAATTAAGAATAGATATTTTTAAGAGCGACACGGAGAACATCATATTAGAACCCCACTATATTTCCAGGTCCGACAGAAAGGATAAGTTAAGTGAGATATTTTGCCGAACGGATAGGTATGGGAATTTGTTTTTCCCCCGAACAATAAGGGACTTTAATGAATGATAGGCGTAATTTCATTAGAGCGTTTCCTTTTTTATAAGTAAACGGCTGGTGTCCTAACACCCCCCGCCACACGCCTATTGAGGCGGCTTGCGGGGTAGGTTGTAGATGTAGATGTAGATTTAATGCCTATATAGGTGTACTTTGCGTGTACTTTCGACTGTATGCGTGAACTTTTTGGTGACGGAAAAAAATCAATCACCTAAAATACTTGCAGGGAGAAAATTGTTTTCCATAAATAATATTTTACATTTTTCCTACTCATATCGGTGGCTATTTAGTTGTAAGAAGAAACCGCTCCGTAGATAGAATGTATTCAAAGTTACCAAACCCAAGAAAACCAAATTTTAAAGTATTGAACGGCAAAGATAATATTGTAAAATTGCAAAAAAACGGCGAAAATTGCGTGCAAAATCTATCATCACGAAAAAACGAAAAAATACAGAAAATAGTATAATGAGGTGGTGAAATTGACTCTGCTTGGGATCGAACTCCCGCCCTCTGGTTGGCAGGCGGGGAAAAAACCACCGCCACCAACGAGGTCGGCGAAAGTTATATGTGGTGAAAAACGTAGCCAGTATCATATTCTGCTCGATATAGCAGCGCGCTTTTTCCTCGTAGTTAATTTATTTGCATAAAAATGCTCAGGAATCGTTTATAGAACAGTAAGCATAGGATGTTTATTTACGTGAAGGGCATAAACACTAGGAAGTGCATAACTATAGGCATCATTTCGTCGGTTAAGTAATGTGAAATTTGCCACGAGAAGCTCGAATTTTCTCGCACTCCTGTTAGGAGTTATGCGATATCGCCCACCTCACAAACCCTAATGCGTTCCTTTTAGCGATACATCATGTGAAAGACAGCAACTTTATGAAAAAACAGCCCTTCAGACACCCAACAGGCCAACACACTGTCATAGAATTATTTATATTAGTGCAAAAATGGCTTTTTTAATGCTTTCATACCTAGACATATTTCAGTATATCGATCATCGATGATTCAGCGACGATAAATTCTTACCATATCGTCTGCATTCATAACCTTGGAAGTCTTATCACGTTCGATGGCCTAAATTGAAATGTCGCCGTAATGTATCAACCGTTCCAGCGATCTAATAAAATGCCATAGGTAGAGGAAATTACCTATATTTTCCAAGACAAGATTTTTAGACTTCCAAGGAAATTCCCTATATTTTTTTATTTGTATTCATTCTCTGTTCTTAGACCACAACCTTATCTACCTTCGCAGACATTGGAAATCAATTTTTTAAACTAAGTTGACACTTTTACTGCAAAGGTTAAAATTAAGAAGCCCTTGAAATGAAAAAACTCCCAAAAAGTGATAAAGCAGAATGAGTACTAAGAATTTGTAAAGTGAATTCAAAGGTAGACACTGGCACTAAATCCCAAGTTTTACCGGTAGCCCAAGGTAACTCACGCTCATTTGAAGTAACTATCCTTGTTTACCTACCTGCATACCAAAGTATCAAAAAATAATACCAATGCTTTAATTAAAACCAAGGTATTTCGTCGCCCAAAAGCTGCCCTGAGTACCTCTGCAAGGAGCCAACGTTTCGCTTTCTTAAACTTTTGAGGAAAATTACCTTTGCACTAGAATTTTAGAGACATTCGTCCTTTCAACTTTCAATAAATAATTGTGAATAAAAGTGAATTAACGTGCCACAGTAGGGATTGTAAATTTAAATCCAGAATCGATTTTCGATTAATCGACTTGCGATTTTGGTTTTTAATATCGATTTTCTAACACTTCAATTTTTTGCCCAAAATAATCGAAAAATCGAAATCGATATTTATTTATAGAAAAGTAATTTTCTGCTGAAATATGAATGTGCTGTTGTAACAAAATGCATAATGTGTTAATGGAAGCACTACGGATAAGAACCGAATAATGTTAAATTTATTAATGCAATATATTATTTTAAAGATATTAATAAGATATGCAGGAAAGTAATAATCCATAACAGATACTTATCAACATATAGGTAATATAACAAGCAAATTACATATAGTTTAGTATCAATAAGAATTGTATATTGAAAAGTGGGCATACTACAAAATGAAAAAGAGAACTTTATTTATTTCTTGTTTGCAAAGCCCTGGAACCAGTGTTCCTCAGGGATGGACCTTAAAAAAACTAACATATTTAAATGTTCTCCGGATAATCGATTTCGCACCTGAGTTGCAATTAACCCGGCGTGAGAAAATGGTCGCTCACACGGGACGGAAGAGGCAACTATAGATAAAATCCTGCTGGCTGGTTTGTATACTACGTGGGGATATTCTCCCTTAATCTCCTTCCAAGCTTGTAGTGGATTGGAGTTGGACTTGCGGTCGACTGGAGGGCGGTTTACGAACTGGCGCAGCTCGATTGGCAAAATTCAAACGCTGTAGCAAGCTAAAAATCGATCGGCTAGAATCGATTTTGATCGGTTTTTTCAAAACAAATAGTCGACTTCGATTAAATCGAAAATCGGAGTGTGATAATCGATTTTCCAATCTCAATGCCACAGTCGTAAAATATCCCTCAAGTGATTTCATATCTGACGTATGTAATTGCCGGCCGAATACATTAGCAATGCTAAGTTATGCAACCATCAAGAGAACCATTCTCACTCTCCACCGAAACTTTTCATAGATGCGTGTGCAGTAAGTCGATGCTGTATTGAACTCGTCATTCTGTCCTCTCGAGACAAGCATCTTGGATCGACTGGGATGGCTAAATTCTCGCATTAAGAAAGGATTCGTCCCTTATGTTAGGACATCATATTTTTGGTAATTTTACCTACTTGAAGTTCATTAAAAAGTAATATTAAATCTTTCAGAGCCAGCTGTTCGGCATTATTCAGGTTAAATAGGTCAATTTACACCGTGTATAATATTTTTAAACATTGTAACGAGCCACCACCTACGGATATGAAGATAAATTTAATAATGCATGCGTATTTTATTGAGAGTTGTTCATAGTTTTTTTTAATCTCAACTTACTTGTGTCAACGTTTCGCTCTTTAATATAAGCATCATCAGAGCTAAAGATGAGAACATTTTCTTGTTATGACAATGGCAACAAAGATTTCTTCCAGAGAATGAATAAAATAATCTTTGATACCATTGTATTAACAAGAAAATTTTCTCACCTTAAGCCCTGAGATGATGTTTATATTAAAGAGCGAAACGTTGACATAACGGAAGTTGAGATTTAAAAAAAAACTTGGATCAACTTTCAATAAAACACGCATACATTATTAAAAATTGGTCAAGTACCAACTCAACAAAATAAAATCCACAGCTTCAGGCTCTACTCTGTAGAAACTTTTAATATTCATTACAATAAAGTTTTGTACTTTTCTAAACTTTCTATTTTTTAAACACACTACGCGTTTCACCAATTTTATGGCATCATCAGGTGTAGTAGTTTGTTTACACATGATATTGTTGTCGTTGTTAGATTAAGAACATTAAATTTGATTTTTTAAAGAAATGTTTGCATTAAAAAAATTGCAAAAAGGATATGAAACAAAAATGAAAAAATGAGGGTTAAAAAAAAGTATTAACATGACAATGATAACAACAATTTTTATGATTTACATACAATGCTTGGGATTAACAAATAAATCAAGGGGTGGTGGTATGAGAAAGGTCAACGTTTTTTTGATGAAAACGTTTAATGAAACGTTTTTGGAGTGCAATCATGTCAGTGACTTTACCCCTGAAATTTTACATCTGCTTCCCAAAGGTTTAAAAATGGATGCATTAGAACAAATTGAAATTATCAGGCATTCTCCAAATCTATGCAATGAGCAGCTTTTTACACAAATACTACTTTATGGAAAATTTTCGTCAAAAACGTTGATCTTTCTCACACCACCACACCCCTTGATTTCATTTTCTTTGCCAAGCATTGTATGTAAATTTTTGTCGTTATTATTTACATATTAATACTTTTTTACCCTCCTTTACATTTTTATCTCATTTACTTTTTGTAATTTTTTTAATGTAAACATTTAAAAAAAATCAAATTTAAGATTCTTTATCTAACTACGACTACAATACCATATGTAAAAAAACTACTACACATGACGATGTCATAAAATTGGTGAAACGCGTAGTGTTTAAAAAAAAGTGTAGAAAAGTACAAAACTTTATTGTAATTAATATTAAAAGTTAATAAACTACTACACCTGACGATGCCATAAAATTGGTGAAAAAAATAAAAGTTAAAAAAATAAATAGAAAATAAATTAAAAATAGAATTTCAAAAAATATAAAAAATAAAATAATAAAATTGGTGTTTAAAAAAACTGTATAAAAGTACAAAACTTTATTGTAATGAACAACTCAACAATGATAATTGCAATTAAACATGCGGTTGCTAGGGAGAGTTGTTGAGCAGTGTAAATAAAGACGGGATTGAGTGAGTAGTTCGTTTTGTCGCCAAATTATGTTTTATTACACGTATCCCAAATTCGTAACGATATTAAACCATTGAGGAAGTCTTCTCGAGTCTTCTCACCGGGATAAATTTCTTACTGCCGTTGATACAGAGTCTGTTTCGCACTCCATTCTCAAGGTGAATGAAATAATAATATAATTCGCCGAGAGAAAACTAAATCCTAACGTTAAAACTATGTTTATTTGCGAAAATGGAGAATGATGGAAGCGCTCGTTCCCAGCGGCCAAGGAATCTTTTCATTACGGCTCGGCTACGCGGGAGCATTCGGAAGTACATAATTTCAAATTCGGTCGCCTCGTAGTAGGCGAAATGCGTGAGAGTCCTCATCTTCTTCCCCTCTCCATTTCCTGTGACCCCCTCTAGGGGGAGTTGCCTCCTTCCCCACCGTCTTGCTCATCCCCCCCACCCACGACCCCTCGCAATTGTTAACCTTGTTCCTCCTCCGACTTCTGTCCTTCTGTACCAGAGCAAGAGTCCAATTTCGTTGATGTGCTCCGAGGCTGGGATGAGCGACAACGGGAGAAACTTAACGAAGTGGGACGCGGGCAGTGCCTCTGACGGGAGATGAAAGAAGTTTCCGGCTGCTGCTCCTCTTTTGTTTCGCAGCGAGAGAATTACCCGACAGGAAACTTCCCCCGGGTTGACACCTCCACTTTAAAAGAAGTCGCCATCTTATCCGTTTGTTTTCTTTTTTTCTCGCGAAAAATCCAGGGTTTTGTCACCTCGGTCACCGTCGTATTGTTGCCCTGAGAGGAGGAGGAGGAGCGGGAGAGGGCTCTTTCAATTGCCGGCCCCGGAGGCGGTGAGGTAAAGTCATCGCCTATCAATCCGAGGGTCGTGGGTTCGAGTCCCGTCTGGGTCGGTTTTTCGCATGCCCAGGGAATGGGTGTTTCTGTCAAGTTCTGATGGTTCAGCCCTCTGAGAAACCTAAAAAACACAGGAGAATGTCATATCGGGATCGCAGGGGGCATACGGAACACCAGAATCGCCCGAGTACCTAAGAAAAAAAAGGAGATCGTGTGCTTAAGGAGGTTCCATCTCGACTGTGTGAGTCAAAACAAATACTAATTTCACATTTTTGATATCTCGTCAAAATAATCCTGCTTTCCCTGATGAAATGCGTTACCTATAGAATCCCAAAAGTAAGGTACATTTCATTCAAGTATTCTACCAGCTGATTGGTAGGTTCTTGGACAGTCCCCATTCTGCATCCCACCTCAGAGACATTGTCTCGCTTTCCCTCCTAAGAATGGCCCGTTATTAGATCCCTCTTCAATTCTTCATATCTTCTACCTCCTCTTATTTCGTCCAGAATTCCTATCCTCTTCCTTCCTCTCCCACGCTTCCCCAGTGTTCTCCCCTCTATCACTCTCTTCAACATGCCCTCTCCTCTCAAAACCTCCTCCATCCATCTCTTCTGCCTTCTCCGAACCTCTGCCACAAGCTTCCTCTCCTCTCCGACCATATCCAATACCTCCTCGTTCGTCTTTCTCGCCATCCAGCTAACCTTCTCCATCCTTCTCCAAACCCACATCTCAAACGCCTCAAGCCTACGCACATCCTCCCTTCGTAATGACCAAGTTTCCGACCCATATAGCGCCACGCTCCATATTAAAGTTTTCACCAGCCTCTTCTTGACGTCTCTTCTTAGACCCCCCCTCATCGATTCCCTTCTCTTCGAAAATGCTTCTTTAGCTAGCGCAATTCTGCATCTGATGTCCTTACCACTAAACCCATTCGCCTCCAAAATACTACCCAGATACGTAAACTGCTCGACCTGCTCTATCTTCTGCCCTCCCACCCTTATATTCAGCCCCGCCTTCTTACTTCTACAAAATCTCATTACTTTCGTTTTCTTGTGATTGATCTTCATCCCATACTTTTCGCACTGCACCTCTAATGCATTCACCATTGACTGTAACCCCTTGGCCGACTGACTAACCAATGCTTGATCATCTGCAAATCTCACTGATTTTATCAGCTCCCCTCCTACCTTTATTCCTACAGCCTCCTCCCCCCAAGCCTCCCTTACCATTTCTTCTGAATACACATTAAAAAGCAACGGCGATAGTGGGCACCCTTGCCTCACTCCCCGTCCTATCGTGGCCCATCCCGATTCTCCATTGGCTACCCTAACCTGCGCAGTCTGATTCATATACAAATTTCGAATCAGACGCCTGTCCCTCCAATCGACCCCTAATTTCTTCAACACTCTCATTAATTTCGTCCATTCCACCCGATCGAACGCCTTCTCGAAATCTACGAAGCATGCAAAAACATCCTGCCCATACTCTAGGTTTCTTTCTACTAGCGTCCTCATCACCGCTATAGCGTCTCGCGTTCCCGTCCCTCTCCTAAACCCGAACTGGTCGTCACCCAGGTATTCATTTGCCTTCTTCTCTAGCCTTCTGTTTAGAATCCTCAGAACTACTTTGGCCGCGTGGGATATTAAGCTTATTGTCCTATAGTCTTCGCAAGTTTTTGCCTTACTCTTCTTCGGTATAGGAATTAGTACAGTCTTCGCGAAGTCTTCCGGCCACACTCCATCCTCATAAATCTTACGAATTAGCGCAAAAAGTTTTCCTCTTCCGTTCTTCCCCATGCTCTTTAAAAACTCTGCAGGTATGTCATCTATTCCCACCGCCTTATTCCTTTTCATGTCTCGTAGAGCTCTTTCGATTTCGCTATCTAGGATACTTGGTCCGATGCCATCTCTGTCGATATCGTCTTCCCTTTCTATATCTAACCTATTGGGCCTTATTTCTTTACCATACAGCTCTTCAACATACTCCTTCCACCTCTCCTGGATCTCTCTCGGTTCTACGATTACCTTTCCCGTCTTGTCTGTTATCGTTGTAATTCCCCTTCCCTTATTACCACCCGTCAGTTCCTTTACTTTCCTATATAATGCGTCTGCTCTTCCCTCTTTTTGGTATTTCTCTAACGCGTCGATCTGTTCTCTCCACCACGCCTCTCTTGCTTTCTTTGTTTCTCTTCTAAGCCTGTTATTAAATTCTCGGTATTTTCTCTTACCTAGCTCTGAGTTTACACTCTTCCATTTCCTTCTCTCCTCCATCTCCCTGATCATCTCCTTCGTGATCCACGGTTTTCTAATTTTAGTTGCACTCACTACGCCTACCGTTGCTTTCGCCGCTTCTAT
Source organism: Pyrrhosoma nymphula (assembly GCA_963573305.1). Lineage (NCBI taxonomy): Eukaryota > Metazoa > Arthropoda > Insecta > Odonata > Coenagrionidae > Pyrrhosoma > Pyrrhosoma nymphula. Next base: position 14,978,786 of record OY754327.1, read on the forward strand.
AATTCCATTTTTCAAAATTCCCCATTCATCTTCCACTGATCTAACTCCATGATCCTCACCCATTATCTCATCCACCTTCTCCCGATACTTCTTCTTCATTTCCCCAGTTAATGCCTCCGTATTCCACTTACGTACCCTCCTTCCCATTCTTATCTTTTTCAGTTTTACCCGACATTTCATGACTAATAAGTTGTGGTCTGTGTCTGCATCAGCTCCTGGATAAGTATGCGAGTTTTTAACACTATTCCTGTATCTGTGACGCACCATTATATAATCTATCTGGAACCTGTCTGTGTCTCCCGGCTTCTTCCAAGTGTACCTACGTCGAGGATGATGTCTGAACCATGTATTTGTAATTACTAGGTTATTTCTGCGGCAAAACTCCACAGCTTTCTCGCCCCGGTCATTTCTTCTTCCTAGCCCGTAATCGCCCACCTCCCGCCCATCTCTTCCTTCACCCACCACCACGTTCCAATCCCCCATTACTACCAGGTGCTTACTTCCTGGTATCCTACCAATTATTTCCTCTAGCTGATCGTACACCCCATCTACCTCCTCCTCTTTATGATTAGAGGTAGGCATATAAACCTGGATTATAACTAAATTCGTTGGTTCTGCTTTTAGTTCCACGACTATTATCCTATCACTCACTTGTTCTGCATGCACTACTTTTCTACCAAGTTTCCTATTCATTACGAATGCAACCCCGCGCTGACTTTCATTCCCTCCACTATAAATTACTCTATAGTCGCCGCTCCAGTAATCCCCGTCATCCTTCCATCTTACTTCACCCAGACCCATGATGTCTACACCCACCCTCTCCATTTCTTGCTTTATATTCTCTAGCTTCCCCGCCCTCAGCATAGTCCTAACATTCCAAGTGCCTATTCTTATAGTTTCGTTCCTCTTCTTAATCTTCTTTTCCTCTGCTGCTGCTTCGTCTGAGCAAGGATTTCGTGTGATGACGACCGCAGGGGCCTTGCTCCCACCGCTGCCGGGCACGACACCCGGCCCTCTTGGCCGAGTCCCGTAGTTGCCAGGATTCATTATCAATTGAGAACTGTCCATAATTTCAAGGTTTTTGTTTTAATTGAGGTAGTATTCCTTGGCCTTACTCAATAGTGTTTTTAACGTGACACCATCACTTCAGAGGCCGCCCCACTGGGGTCAGACGCCTTTTGCAGCCGCCTCACTGAGGTACAGACGCTGCGCGGACTACCATTCGTCTGTCTCCTAACCTTCGACCAATCTGGCATGGGTGACCCTACCAGGAGCAATGCTCCCGCCAGTGCAGCTCTAGGGGTCATCGGAGCACGCAAGCCCTTCAACCACGACAAGGTTGTAGTCCAAGAGAAGGGAAGTAAGGTACAAAATATGAAAATTATTCCACGAATGTATTTTAAATGAGCACTTTTTTCCAGCCATAGGAGCCGACTGCAGCGTCATTTCCTACGAATTACATCATTTTGACTTCAATTACGGCATTAATTCTTCAATAATTAGAAAAATAAGTTGGTAAGATGCCTGTATTTTATTTTTATTCAATTTCTCAGGATTATTTCCTTCTTATAAACAGTTTTGCACGAAAATGGCATTGCACGAAAATGGCATAAAAGAAGCCTAAACCACATCTTCCCTCCACCAACTTTATTGTTAAATTAACAGAATTAGTATTAACTATAAACGCCTTTTCCTTCAACAATCAAGTTTTCCTTCAGATCAAAGGGACCGCCATGGGTACTCGCATGGCACCTTCTTATGCAAATCTATTCATGGGCCATCTTGAAAGCACTTTCCTCAAAAACCAACCCCTCAAACCTCTCTTCTGGGCCCCCTATATTGATGATATCTTTGTTCTTTGGCCTCATGGCCGTGAACCTCTATCTTCCTTCATTTCTGTGCTAAACTCTTCCTTTTCGGTTTCTTTCACCTCTTCCGTCTCTGACTCTTCCATCACATTTCTGGATGTTAATATCCTACTAAAAAACAACAAATTCATCACCTCAGTCCATAAAAAACCCACTAACCATAACCTTTACCTTCATTTTAATAGCTGCCATCCACCACATACCAAACGCTCCATTCCATATTCCCTCTCTGTCCGCGGCCACAGAATTTGTAACGATGCCCACTCCCTTCAACAATACACCGATAACCTATATCACTCCCTCAGAGAACGTGAGTACCCCAAAAAGCTTCTTACCAATCAAATCCTGCCCCCCCACTGCCAATTACACCCCTCGGGCCAAAACCCACCATCCTGACAGACTCAGCCTCATCACCACATTCTTCCCTGGCTCCCATAAAATCAGAAACGTCCTCCGCGATCTATACCCAATTTTAAAGAATAATAATTCCAATGCCCTCCTATTACCTTCATGTCCCACAGTATTTTTTAAGCGTCCCGCATACCTGCGAGATATCTTAAAATCTACGAAACCCACCCTTCAACCGACCCCCTCTCCACCACTCTCCACAACTTGCAACCGTCCTCGGTGCAAATGTTGCTCCCTCCTACGCTCTTCTGCTACGCTCTCTTCCAATAAATCTTCCTCAGCAGCCACCTGTACTTCCACAAATATCGTTTACCGTCTCTCGTGCAATTTCTGCTCGGCATTTTATGTTGGCGAATGTACTACCCCGCTTTCAATACGAATGAATGGGCACCGCCACTCCACCACATGTCCTCCCTTCATTGATCCCATTCCTAAACATACCGCTTCCCATCGCAAGACCTTCAATAAATGTTTCTCTCTCTATATTAGAAGCCCTCCCCGAATCAGCAACTAATATTGAATTGAGGACTCGCGAGATGGCTTTCAACTGGTTCTTAAGAGCATTTGAATCGCCCGGGCTTAACTTGGCCCATTGACCAATAGCAACCCCTTGCTCCCGCTCCCCACTAGTCCCCTTACCTTCTCCTGTTCCGCTTCCCCCCCCCCCACCCGAGGTAACAGACCACTAGTTAGTCTCTTGTCGTTGACGATGGCGGCTTGCCCGTCGAAACGTCCGCAAATTATTCTGTGAGTGTCCTTTTAATTTTCGTGAGCCTGTGTTTTAAAAGTATATTTATGTTTGTGTTTTTATTCGCCGAGTGCGGTTTCTCAGAAGATATTATATATATCTATATATATATATATATATATATATATATATATATATATATATATATATATATACACAAGTTCGTGGAAAAATCACACACGCGATAATTTAGCTAACCTTTGCCACAAGTAGGGCGGAATTAAACATAGACACAAAATAAGGAACACTCACACAATAATTTCTGATATTTCGGTTACCCTAGTAACCTTTCTCACAGACTAAGGATACATACTCTATGTATCCTTTGTCTGTGAGTATGTATCCTTTGTCTGTGAGAAAGGTTTCTAGGGTAACCGAAATATCAGAAATTATTGTGTGAGTGTTCCTTATTTTGTGTCTATGTTTAATTCCGCCCTACTTGTGGCAAAGTTTAGCTCGAGCGTGACATGAGAAAAAGAGCGTGACGTTCAGGAGCGTGACGTCCATAATTCGATTTACCGCCTGCAGAATATTCTGTGCGTGGTTCGCCTATAGAAGTTTACACTTTTTGGGGGCGTTGAGGGAAATAATGAGATTAAAGATGAAAAAAAAATGTGAAATGGAAAAAATTCGAGTGACTCTTCTTTGCCGCGTTCTTCCGGAGCCACCACGTCCCATCATGCTCGTCGTCTCTGTCCCCCCCCCTCCCCCTCTCCCTTCCTACAAATTCCTTCCATTTCCTCGCAAGCATGTCCCAGTGGTCAGTCTCATCTCATCCACACCACGCCCATCGCATTCCCTGTAAATGGCCGACCACTTTCTCCGGGCGAACCACACATTTTGGCGACGAGAGGGAGCGCTAATGATTCTGGTGGCCAGAGAAGCATATTAAAAAATTATGCGAGAATGTCATGTGATAATTTAGTGTCTGAGGAATTTTCGTGGGCTTCCCCAAAACACATTTTTCTCTTAAATGCTATTTTAGAAAACTAATTATTGAGTTTTAATTTTATGAAAGTAGAAATATTTCTCCTCTAACTCAAAATTCTTATAACTTAATGTACGATAATCAATCGTTCTCTCTAGGGAGACATATATTAGCACGTAAGTGTATTCAGGGATAATTTAATGAAATTCAAAAATATTTGTCGCCAGAATTCAATATTCTTCGTTCCAATTTCGATACCTTAATCAACATACGTACAGTTCTTGTTATAGCTGTTATACTTGTTGAAGTTGGAGTATTATTATTCCGTCTTGTTTTATCAGGTAAATGCTTCAAATTTCTCGCACAAGAGAAAGCATACAGTAATTTATGGAAAAGTAATCCATTAAATAAAGCCAAAATATTGTTGCCAAGCATTCCAAAACCATCCGAGTTCCGGAAAATGTTTTATTTTCTATACATTTTACACACATATGAAAACCAAAATACTCTGCGATGTTTGAAGTGGTCATATCTCGTTCGTTAAATAGTTTCCTATTCTTGCTCTGAGATGTGAGATGAATTTCTTACTAAGCCTTGACAGAGGTATGATATTGAGCTATCAGCTAAAACTTCTAAAGATTTTTATTCTTTCTCTGCTACTATGCGCCTTAAATTATTATTCATATTCATATGTAATATCTGGTGAAGGAAATTAGTACGCTAAGAAACAACTACAACGTTATATTTGTATTGGTAGAAAGACTCCTGCCCTCGTTATATTTTAACATTTCATTCACATTTTTAATTAAGGTGGTTCCACCGTAAAATGACTTAAATGTCGTTTTATTCATATTCTGTCTACTTGTAGAAAAACTTGTCCTCTATCTGATATGAACAGCAAAATAATACCTTACCGCGCTATTTCATTCTATAATTGAACTTGAAATCACATAGTGTTCAATGGGGGAATGAGAGAAACACGGGGAGAAATAGTATTTTTCCATAAAATATAAATGCCATTTTTGCGGAAAACTATTTATATGAAGGAAATAATCCAGAGAAATTGAATATAAATAAAATATAGGCATCTTACCACCTTATTATTTTAGTTATTAGGGAATTACTGCCGTAATTGAAGTCAAAATGCGGTAATTCGTAGGAAATGGCGCTGCAGTCGGCTCCAATGGCTGGAAAAAAGTGCTCATTTAAAATGGAATAATCTGCAGTTTTCTACTTTACTTTTGGTTCTCTGTAGGTAACGCATTTCATCAGCGAAAGCAGGATTTTTTGGACAAAATATAAAAAATGTGGAATTTAGTATTTGTTTTGACTCACACAGTAACCTCCTTAATAGTACTTATTCTCCATAAAGACGCGATACTCGCAATCATATGGTTGTTTTATTTCGACAATATGAATTCGAGTCACCAAAAAATTCGAATTATCCAAGTTAAAAACCTTAAGGACCTCCAATTTTTCATTACATTTCACGTATTATAGGATAACGATATTACCAAATCCGAAAATCTGTCATTTTACGTTTAAAAAATTCTAGCAAAAATATGCTTGAAAATCATATGGCTGTTTGTATTCGTGTAAATCAAAGGATGGATGATTATAGTGTTAAGAAAGATCGCAAGCAATGCGTTATAGATGATAGGCAGCTTATGTCTCGGGTGGCTATTGTTCTAGCTCCAGAAAATGTGAGATAATTAATAATTAACGAACTTTTTTCGCTATCAAATCGCTATCACTACTAAAGCATCTTATTAAGGAAATATATTATTTTCAGCAGCAAAATTCAGACTATTTCTTTATTAATATATTTCTTACATTATAAGCCAATTAAATTTCTTTTCGATGGGAATTATACTGCTATTGTGCTGACTGTTACTTTTTCAGCCGGATAAAATCATTAAAACACGCTGTGTTAGTTTCATAAAGGCATATGGGTGAGATAGTGCACCATGGTTATCTTTTCAACCATAAGAATCATAGTCGTGGAAAAAAATACAATCACTCCCGCTATTAGTTTATGTCCAATCCAACTTTAGCAGCACAGAACTTTATTCGCGTCCTGTACATGTTTATTTTCATAAGCATGTTCAATTGCTTTCAGAGCCAATCATTGACGGGTTCAATTTCTTTAGGCACACGAGATAAATTGCCTCATAATCTTTATTGCGATCATTTAATGCGAACGACATCAGAGAGTTTCCAAAAAATACCTGAGCCATTTAGTTTCGCGTAAGCATTTGTGAGCTAATGCAGTAATCTAGAGGTTATTCAATCATGATTGAACACCAATAATGTAATTTAATGAACGAAGCAATCAAGTGTTCAGAAAACGCAGCGCTCGATCCGACCGCTAAGCGATAACATGTGTATTAATTCTGCCTAACAGACTGCCTGGCATTTTATACTGGGTATATGGAATTGAGACCACATTCCTGAGAACGATTATACCCGTATGTTAGATGCCTCCAGCCACCGTGGAGTCATCAAATGGTGTGCATTTTTTTGCAAGATTTTGTAAACACCAAATTCATTCCGGTAAAGTGAGTGTCGCTGCATCGTTAAATAAAACCTTGTCACTGTCATTTACAGCAATGAAAAAAGAAACAATTTGGCAACGTAGAAATATTATTAAGGCTTCAAAATTAAATCATCTAATTTATGCAGGAAATATATCTATGATGAGTTGAAATTTGATTCCCTTTTTGAGGAGGAAAAAGCTATTTTCAAGTTGTAGCACTAATCCACTAGAAGTGTGTCTGTAATATTGGATGGTGAAATTCCATTTGATTAAGGTCGTTTGAGCGAGATAGTTCCCTAGTCATAATGGAGACCATATTCTAATTTTATTTTTTTAATTCAGCGTCCGTCATAAGTATGAAATAAATATTGTAATATTAATGGTGCAAAGATATAGTTTTATATGACCAACATTCTCAGTAATTAAATAAATAAAGCTACAAAAGTCTCTAACTTGACTCATTTTTTCTCGCCGTATGGCTGAAAACCCTTCAAAACAGCAGGTGTTTTTGCGATTATGTAAAAATTATTGTGGTTAGTAGTAAATTATTTTTTTATAAATAGTTGAGAAAACATGCAATCTACACACCGTTAGTTTTTTGACAAAATCTAGTTGCTAGAAGTTCCTATTTCCTTCAATATTCTATCCCTCTGGAGCGCACAGCCATAATCTATCCCATGTAAAACAGCTTATATATTTAGGCAAATTGCTCGAAAAGTAGTTTGGCATGGGGTTGATATTTTGATATCATTTTTTTCTTTAAAATGAGGCCAAATTCATCAAATTCTAGGTGAAGTGATTTTTCGCTCAAACTAACTTAATACTGATTCAATCAATCATTTTTATTATAAGAACATCTAAGATGTATATTCAAGTATTTCAAAAAATCTATTTTCACCGCGTAGAGGGAAGTTGGAAGACTAATGTTCAACGGCCAGCTAACAAACCAAACGTGGCTCCTCGGCGAGAACATTACAGAGAAAAACAAGGAAAAGCAGTGCACCTGTCTCCTATTACCTGAAAACTGACAAATAACAACAACTCCGTATCACCCTTAACTAGAAGAACATGATCGCCAATAATGTTTCCTCGTGCGCGTTGGCGAATACTTTATTATCGTACTACGTGGTCGATGAATATTGAGCCGTTAGCTCGTAATCTTTGCATGATATCGCAAAGTTTAAAAAGCTATATGTAAAGTAAACCTGCCCGTTTAAAGCCAGCAAAAACTACTGCATTTGCAAACTGTTTTCTTTCTCTGAATCGAAGAATTCGTAATCTTACTTCGCAGGTTCCATCTCAAAGGTGTTTTTGATCAATCACAATTCTGCATGAAATAATATTGAAAAAAACAGCCCACACTTTTCTTTCTTATTTTCGGCAAACTTCGTATAAATCGTTTTTAATCCTACATTTGCCTATTTCTCTGAATGAAGAGTTCTCTTTTTATATATGAATTTGTTGACAAATGCCTCTATTTCCTCCGTCGTATCTCAAGAATGCCATTTATTACGTCACCTCAAAGTGAAACCGGTAGAGGGAAGTAGCCTTTGGATCCACCGACTACCGCAATAGACTTTCTCTTTGCAGTCTAGAGATTGGGTTCCGTCACGAAATTCAATTTCCACTTTGAGAACAGGATTATTTTTTGAACCCTTTCTGATAACCTTATTGAATGATCCCCGGATGCTGGAATTCGCTTCTGCCCCAGAGAACCCTCCCTTCGGAAACTGAATGTCGAAAATTCGCGAACATTTCCGCCAAAACTCCTTCCCCTCTTCCCACGCTTGTACCTAGATCTGCGAAGAAGAATGCAGAGAAATAGGATGCAAGAAAGAGATTGAAAGAGGGCAAGGAATGTACCGTTTTAACCCCTTATTGTTATCACAACCAGTCTTTAAACCTGTACAACGTTTGGACTATTTAAGGGTTGTGCATAAACTACGTCAGGTACCGACTTAGGGTGGGGAGGAGGTCGCCAAAAAACCTACGGTGGGTAACTAGACGGAGGGAGAGGGTTCACTCAAAGTGCGTAGCTGTTACAATGCGCCTGTTTACGTTTCTTACTCGTCAACATCGCGTCGACAATACTACATAGTTTAACATGAGGAAGGGCGCGCGGGGTGTTTCTTACACCCCAAGCTTCTACTTCAACTCAATGTAACTGAACCTTTGCCTCCACAATGTTGCAAGTCTTCATACCATTAAATTGCTTACATTTTAATCTTCTCTTAGGTTAAATAGCGACCTCGTGATAATACTTTTCAAGGCAGAAATGTGAGAAGGGGAGAGAAAAGAGTAGATGCCTGATTTGTGGAATTTAAAAATTAATATTACTTGTTCCAATTGAGATAGGCCTACTATATCTAGTTCGGCTAAGTTATTGGTCCTACTTCAACCTATCCCTCAAAATAAACTCACTCAATAATTGAGAAAGTATTTTTGAATTGAAGGTTTCACATGTCGGGAGGAAGGGGTTGAGAAAAATACTACGTTTGTCAACGAAGGAGGGAGGGATGGGATATAATAATCACCACAAACGGTGACGTAGTTTGTGCACGGCCCCTTATGGAAATGCCGAAATTCCGCAAAGGAAAAATCATCCACCTTGTCCTGCACTCGAACTCAGATCCAGCGATATCGCACCTAGATTTTAAGCCAATTAAGCTGCTTGTATTTGGAGAACGTCTAGGTAGCTTAACTTGTAAAACACTCGACGAGATTTCGAAGAATCCGGGTTCGAGACCCAGTCAAAGAGGATGATTTTTTTCCTCTTAAGAAATGTTCGCACTCCTGTGCAGTTGTGGGTGAATCACTTAAGGTGGTTTGAGCGAGATAGATCCCTAGTCATAGTGGAGACCATATTCAAATTTTATTCTTTGTTTTCAGCGTCTGTAAGAAGTACGAAATAAATATTGTCATATAAATGGAGCTAAGATATAGTTATATATGCCCAAAAATTTCAGTAATTAAATAAATAAAGCGACATAAGTTTCTATCTTGACTCATTTTTTTCCGCCGAACGGCTGAAAACTCTTCAAAACAGCAGGTTCTTTTGCCATTCTGTAAAAGTTACTGTGGTGAGTAATAGATTATTTTTTATAAATAGATGAGAAAACATTCAATCTATACATAGTTAGTTTTTTGACGAAATCTAGGTGTTATAAATTCCTATTTCCTTCAATATTCTCCCTCCGCTCAGCCATGATCTATCCCATGTAAAACAGCTTATATTTACAGGCAAATTGCTCGAAAAGAAGTTTGGCAAGGGGTTGATATTTTTATATCATTGGAAAGATGAGTTGTTTCTTTAAAATGAGGCGTAATTCATCAAATTATAGGTGAAGTGATTTTTCGCTCAGACTACCTTAAGATAATACGGCGGCTAGTCCGCGGCGCCAGCAAAATTGAGTGAATAACTACTCACTTAATCGGAGGTGGTACCTAAAAATAGCTTATTTCTAACTGAAAACTGATTTACTCCTTGAACGGAAGACGACGAGATGAGACATCAGAAATCTGTTGGATCAAGGTGTGGTCATTTCTCACCTGGGAGCGCCTTCTTGCTGCTCAGTCACGTGGGCAAGCGAGTGACACGCCCTCCTAGGGCCAAAGGTTTTCTAGAAAATACTGGCCACGATTTCATGGTTCGAGTAATGATTTCATTTCGGAGAACATAAAATTTACGAGTCCCGACTCCCGCATCGGAACTTTTTGCCCATTGCATTGTGTGTTATATATGAGGCTAATAAATAAAATAACTCGCAAAGGTCCGGTTTCGCAAGGCGAGGGTTTCCCTTCGGAGGAGATGTTGGGGAAGGGTGAGGTGGGTAGAGGGTAAAGTAGCGGTCTCTAGCATTAGGACGTGGAATTAAGAGAAGGGGGAGTGTGCGAGCTAAGAGGGGGAGAAAGGGATATTTGTATGCATGGGGGCGGCGGGGAGGGGCGGACATCTTTCCCCTCATTTCGATTACTGCTCTCTAGTTTTTGGTGACCTATCAGAAGAGCTTAATGACAAGCTACAGAGGATTCAAAATTCATGCATCAGATTCATTTTTAACCTTCGATATGATGAACATGTTTCTACGTATAGGGAAAAACTATCTTGGCTTACTGTCAAGGGAAGGCGTAATTACTTGCTAAGTGTCTTCCTGTTCTCCTTATTTTCCGTTACAGAACCTAAATATTTGATGGACATGTTTATACACCAACCTCAGTCCCGTAATATGAATACAAGGAGTGAAGCATCTGATTTATATTGCCCCACCCATAGAACCACCAAATACCACAACTCTTTCCTAGTCAAATACACAAAATTATGTAATTTTCTCCCAATAGACCTAATGAACAGTAAAAACAGGCAGTCATTCAAAACGAAACTTTATTCTTACCTTTCACATATAGACATAAATCTCTAATTCGCATTGTTATATGTCTTTATCACCATCCGCTTCCTACTTTGTTCTTGTGCAATCTTCATTAAAATGTCTTTTATTGTTATTTTTTTCTTTATTTTGAGATATGAATATGCATAATAATTTTTGTATTATCTTTGTATAGATATGTTTTCAAATATGTTTGTACTCATTGTTTATGTTTGATACTATGTTGGTTGTTTAAGCTCACCACAATTTTAAATGTAATATTGGTGCTCTAATGGGTATTGTACCTAGAGCTAATAAATATTTATTTAGTTATTTATTTCCCTTTCCATCTCCCCCTAAAATAAAATGGAATAGAATATTATTTACTTCCATCTACAGAACATTACATTTAAAAATAATTAAACATATCAACGGAAATCTAGGGAACTTGAGCTCTACGGTCTCTCAAGTTATATAAATCTCCAATGGCTGTAATAAATTGGCACCACTCGTCCAAATCACACAACAATTGCTGTGTTGGATTGCGGGGATAACAGCCAATTCCACGGCAATGACCAACCACAACGTCTCTACTCCTGTGGTGGTTTACGGGAAAGTTACTTCCTCGACAGTGACAACCACCGGCAACCAACACAGCAATCGTTGTGTATTTTGGACGAGTGGTGCCAATTTATAACGGCCATTGAAGATTTTTTATAACGCGTTGTTATATCAACGGAAGCTTTAGGTAGGATCAAAGGTCAAGACTTGTATTGAGCCTCCATCATTGCTTAACGTATTCCCTTCACCGTCGGTTTGCAGTTATATAATATACTTCTTTTTTCAGTCACACAAAATCAGGAAATAATATTTAACACCATCATAAAGCACAACCTTTAACCATTTTTAGAATTTCAATTTACATTTGGTTGCGGTTTGGTTTCTATCTGTTATAATTTTAATTTGCATTTACTTAGTAGTGATATAAAACACTTTCTTAAACCGAAAAGAATCAGAAATAAGGTTCAACGTTTTCTATAAGTCAGTGGCCATTCTTAGACCATATTCAAAAATGTTTACCAGACTTGCATCTTTTTATTATTTTTGGCCAGGAATTGAATAGTTTTGGTCCCACGTACAGTAACGATTTTTTGTACAAGGTTATCTTTGGTTTGGGCAGTACATAATCTTAAACATTTCTTAAGCTATACTCACGTTTGCCTTCAACACCTGGCATATTTCCGCTTCTTGCAAAAATATTTACAGGACCTTATAGATATACAAATGTCTAAGCGGTATTATTCCAAGACTTAAAAATAATGGATATGAGGGAGCATAACAGTCATTTGACTCTAAGGGCCGTATTTATAGTGGTTATCTAGCAGTCCCCTTATCCATCCCCTACCCAGCAGGCCCCTTTAATCTTGCGTCCTATAGTCAAAATTAAGGGAGCTGCTAGGTAGGGGATGGTTGGGGGCTAGATCTGGTAATGAAGGACTACAAACTGCGGGAAATGGAATTCGCAGCTCAAATGTTTCAGTGGTGACGGTCGTGATCAACATGGATACGGATAAATAAAGAGCCAGACGCAGCATGAAAACTGTTAAGATGGCCTCTCGACGTGCAAATAGCTTCAACGGTGTGGAGAAGAAGATTTTGTGTGACCTGATGTAGAAGCATAAAGATATAGTGGAAAGTAAAAAAACGGACGCAGTTTCCTGCCACAAGAAGAAGAAATTGTCGTAAAAAATATGCTACGAGTGTATATGAGCATCCTTGGAATGAGTCCGGCGTCACATCAGATATTTATCGATTAAGAGCAAATCTTACCGTTGTTTTATTTCCAAATCTTCGAAATTATTACTTTAAGGCTATGCACGTTCATTAGAGTCAGTTAAGTTATATATGTTTTGTTATTTTTTCGATAAGGGGGCCCCTGGTGGAGCATGCATCTCCTGCCAGAATTAGGAGAGGCTAAGGGGGCTGCTGGGGGTGGAAATCCGATTATAAATACCGTTTTTTACGAATAGGCCTGCTAGGGGCTGTGGGACTGCTGAGTAACGACTATAAATACGGAACTAAAACCCTCATTATATTTTTTCTGCAATGCTAGCGCATGTTTTAAGGTGTTCACATAAGTACCGCCCCAGAAAATAAGCAGCCATAGGTAAGCTTGGAATGAACGAGAGAATTATATATCGTTCAATAAAACTGATGATCTCAGGCCTGACCTCATGGAAATTATGGATATCCATGATGAGAAAACCACCTTTGTTAATTCCACAAACTTTCTTACGCTGGCACGACGCGCGTTTCACCACACTGTGGCATACTCATGTGCTGAGGCACTTGAGTATGCCACAGTGTGGTGAAACGCGCGTCGTGCCAGCGTAAGAAAGTTTGTGGAATTAACAAAGGTGGTTTTCTCATCATGGATATACATCGTTCTTTTGAGCTGAAGTGGACTTTAATTGCTACCTCCCCTCTTGCCAAAATGCCCTCTCAAGAGCAGATTGGAGCCAATAACGATGCGGACCACCGCGATTTCTGCAGCCGAGGATTCAAATTAGCAAATGATTATAATTCCAATTTCTCTATCAATACCCTAATATTTTCGAGCATGAAGAGAAAAAACCACTAAAATATTCCAAGAAAATTGGTCCAAATATCGGAGAAAAATGGGTAATAATGCGTCAATATAACTCACTGGTTGAATTACCTGGCGTTGCTCAGGATCACAATTCCTTCGAATCTCATCATATAAGAGGTCAGGTGATAGATAGTAATTGTCAAAACAGACTGCAGTGTTATTAATAAATTTATTTATTTAAATAATGTGGTTTTGGAGAGATCTCATACAATAGTGAGAAACAGCAAAGTAAATAGTATGACCATATCTCCAATGAACAGTATCAATAAAAAGTCAATTAACTCAAAGATGGACCGAATTAGGAAAATTAGCAGGGTAAAAAAACAGTTGAATAAGCAAATATTGTTATCATAAATTCGTTCCACAATCGATTTTTTTTTATTTTTCACAATAGATTTTCGGAATTAACAGCAAAGATTTATTTATGTGAAAGATTTTACTGTAATGCTTGACGATACACTTAGTTTTTCGTTGGTATATCTGGAGCATAAACAAATAAATTATCTGGCGTACCGACTCTAGAGCAAGCTACCTACATATATCTTTGGCCACGCGAAAAACATGGACTTTCAAATAAAACACTCCACGAAACACAATGCTTAGCATTCCTAATCAGCTTAACTAATCAAAATGAATTTTAAATGCGTTAAAGATAGAAATCTGGCTGTGAAGGAAAGAAGCTATTGTTGATTTCAGAGAAAAATGTGCGTTTTTGCAGGTAAAATTTCGATTTTCAAAAATTCGAATTGGAAAAGATAATTTATTGAAAGAATTGAAAACTACATTCTTTCAGCCAGTTGATTATTTTAAAAAATCCCATCCCTCTATCTTGAGCGGAATCGACTGAGAATTTTTAACCTATATTTAGATATTTTTGCGCCAATAATATTACAATATTTACTTCACATATTTTACAGACGCTAAAATTAAAAAAAATAAAATTTGAATATGGTCTCCATTATGACTAGGGAACTATCTCGCTCAAACTATCTTAAAGTGCAAAGTACCCCTATTTTACGGTATTATTTCATTTAAGTTATGATAAACCCAAATTGTAGGGAGCACTTGACTGCACCCGCGACACTATTCTGATTTCGTGTCCTTTGAATACAATGCGGTGAGTTCTTCCTACTCACTTGTACTTGCGTCGCAACCGTTGCTAAGGCGAGTGGAATCATAGGCGTGCGCACGAGTGGTGTTGGTGGTGCACCGGCACCACTTAATGGCTAGAAATAATTAATTAAATAACCTAGAAATATGTGCAAATTATACTATAAATGTTCACTGATAAACCAAATTCTTAAGTAAACTTTTTTCGTAGATTTTCGCAGTTAATTTTAATTTTGGTAAGTTTCTTTCGCTTTTCTGCGATTAAACTAAACTTTTTCTAGCAACCACCTTAAACTTTTATGCTACCTTACAACGCGGGAACCACAGATCGCATAAGTAAAATCATGAAGAAGCATAACATCATTACAAGATTTAACACCACCTCCAAAGTTTATGATCATCTTAGAGGATCTAAAGATCCATTATCTCCCACAATGTTCGAAGGCATATACGAAATTTTCTGTAGTTGCGGAAAATCATATGTTGGCCAGACAAAGAGAGCCATAGAATGCAGACTGAAGGAACACTAACGGGCTATTCGGAAGAAAGATTGGTATCACTCTCTGCCGTGGCTGAGCACACACTTTTAGAAGGTCACAGTATTGACATCAAAAGGGCGTAAGTTTTATGTAAAGAAATTAGTTACTATCCACGGATCATCAGGGAAGCCATTGAAATAGAAAAAAGACCTAACAACCTAAACATAGAAGATGGCTACAAACTTCCTTATACGTGGAAAAAACCTTTGAAAAACTCAAGTATTAATTAATCATGCTTAATAATGTCTTTAATTAATCAAACTTAAGCGGTCATTAATAATGACCGCTTAAGTTTGTTTATTTATTTTTCATTGTTGATTTAGAATGCCTGACGAAGCCGGCAGAATAGCACGGCGAAACTGTTGCTAAAAAGTTTAGTTTAATCGCAGAAAACCAAAAGAAAGAAATTTTTAAGTGTTTTTCCCTCTGTCTCACTATAGCTGGATTAAAATAAAGTTTTTTTTTAACAGTAAAATTATATAATGAATACAATTCCAGGCACCACCTAATTAAACGGTTACACCTACGCACCCTACGCACGCCTGTGAGCAGATTGAGCAGCGTTGAGTGAGGTTGAGGAATGAGAATAGCGTTTGGGGGATTCAGGATATTCGACATTGCCACACGGTGATGAGCCGGCGCTTCCTATTGAGCCCGCGAGACCAATCTACAGAGCGACAGGCAGCGAGCGCCCCCTCTATGCGCCGTGCAGATGACTACATATCTGACACCATCCCCCGTTTACAATCGCCCAGCCAGTCGTGCGGCAAAGTACCGATGCTCTTAGGGAGAGCGATTTTGACGGTCGCCCGTAATTATGCACTCCACTCTTGCTGTTGCACTGCAGAGAGTAGATAGCAGGGGACCTCTGCCCTCTCGGCCGCCGTCGCCGCCCGCGATATGGCAGTGCGACTGATTCGGTTTCCCACTTTCCCTCGTGCTAAGGTTAGTCATAGTAGATTAAAGAAGATCACGTTACAAATTAGTGCGTGATGGTTAAGCCAGTTTATTGGTGGAAAAATGATCCACTCTGCATGGCTATTGAGTAAAATTTTTACCAGTATCTTGAATGATATATGGATTTACCAGGTTGCATTTCCCAAAGAATAAAAATTAATGTAAGATCTGGGTGATTGCCTCAGATGCTTAATATTGAGGATGCAAAGACGCCCATTTGGCTGTGATGCATGACAGAGATGCCGATGATAGACTTTTTTGTCTCCTAGCCTTTTCTACTGAAGTACATTCCTACAAAAGAGACCTTGTAACGACAGAAAACAGGCTACGAATAAACTCCCTTTATTTGCGTTTTGATAAATATTTCTTCCAATAATACCTTTTGGGCTGTTTACTGCGCAGCTGATCCACTCCATATGGATATTTTTCGTGGTAAACTGAAGGCTCGCTCATGGAAATGGCATTTCCCGCATCTTATTGTGTAAGGTAAATTTAAGCCAATATCTATGGATATCAGTTGCTTCTGCATGTTTTTAAATGTTGCAAATAGATAACATGGAAGTGACTGATCGATATTTATTTACTATTACATAATTTTCAAACCAATCTTTTAGAGTATACAATTCCTGTATTTACTCTTAGTATATTGGAATCCATAATTTCCTCTCAAACTTCCTTTATTTATTTAAATCAGTTTCATTTTTTTTAATTATATTTTTCGACGGCTGATTTTTTTTAATAGCAAAGAATTTATTTTATCACGTTTACAGTAACAGTACAGTAAAATATAATATGGAATACAATGGTGAATACAATGATGAATATAATGATTAATAATGAATACAAATTATCATTTTTTAATAATGTTTCCTTGTGGTCCTGCTAAGCAATAGCCTTGTCAGCTGGTGCCAGGTTTTAACAATCTAGAAATAACATTAGGAAATTTACCTGAACTGAAGTGCTTTTGCGACCGACACTATTCTGGGTTGATAATAGAAGGTATCGTAACATCTAAATAGATGAATAAGCTACGATCGTTGTTCTTTACTTCTCCTGATCCAGAATTGATATATATTTTAAGGAGTCAGATCTATTAATGAAATAAATGTTCTTAGTTCATAAAAGTACAGGACATCATTCATTTTTAATGTTGAGGTATCATCAGGGTTGATTTCTTGGGTCAATTGGGGTCATGTCCCTTGTTATTCGTCTCGTAAAATGAACCTTCAAAATGAACTGATAATGGCAGGAATATCTTCTGCCGAAACGTCGGCGATCATGGAAAGCCTAGCCCGATGAGAAAACCGAGAAGAACTCATCAGCATCATTCGCCGTGAAAGCCTGAAATCTTTCCATTAGAAGTTTGGTTTGGTTTGATATGGTGGAGGCTATGATTTTGGCGTCCCATGCCGAGGGCCCGGGTTTTAAGGGTGCTAGTGTCTTTTGGAGCGTATTCCAGGTCCTTGCGTAGGTGCTGAAGAAGCACTCTACAATTCTAGTCTGGGTCTGCCAGATGGGGTGCTTTTTTGCTAGGATTAGGATAATTCTGACCCCAGGTTTCTCACCTCTCTTCCTTCATTTCTCGAATAATGCTGCAATGCATAAATTCGTAAAATGGTTTAGGTAGTTTGAGCGAAAAATTACTTCACCTAGCATTTGATGAATATGGCCTCATTTTAAAGAAAAAACTCTCATCTTTCCAATTATATCAAAATATCAACCTCTTGTCGAACTACTTTTCGATCAATATGCCTAGATATATAAGCTGTTTTACATGAGAGAGATTACGGCTATGCGCTCCAGAGGGAGAATAATTAAAAAATTAGTAACTTCTAGCTCCTAGATTTTGTAAAAAAACTAACCTTGTGTAGATTACATGTTTTATCAACTATTTATAAAAATTTATCACAGTAAGTTCTACAGAATCGAAAAAAACCTGCTGTTTTGAAGGGTTTTCAGCGGTACGGCGGGAAGAAATGAGTCAAGTTAGAGACTTATGTAGACTCATACTTCTTACAGATGCTGAAATAAAAAAATAAAATTTGAATATGTTCTCTATTATGACAAGGGAAGTATCTCGCTCAAACCACCTTCAAATGACCTCTAGCTGTCTGCCCGCCTCACCTAATATCAGCAACGACTAAGGTTATTTATTCCTAAGGCTCCCCTTCTCGCCCATTGGTGTCATCTCAACATCTTGCTCAACCGCTAGAGATTCGGAGGCTACATGCAGTAGGCTTAGATTGCTTGAGAAATTCAGAACAGGTTTGTTTCAGTGTGAAACAGAGAATATAAATTTTGACGCCGCACTATATCTCTAGGTCCGACTGG
Organism: Pyrrhosoma nymphula; assembly: GCA_963573305.1. Classification (NCBI taxonomy): domain Eukaryota; kingdom Metazoa; phylum Arthropoda; class Insecta; order Odonata; family Coenagrionidae; genus Pyrrhosoma; species Pyrrhosoma nymphula. The sequence goes on from OY754327.1 coordinate 14,997,225, forward strand.
AAAGATCAAATAAGAGGAATACATTGCCGAACAGATAGGTACAAAAATTCGTTCTTCCCGTGCACAGTAAGAGACCGTAACAAAAACTGAGGTCCACTGAAAACACTGGCGAAATACACTTCTCTTTCTCACCTCCCTATAACCTACAATCCTTCTCACCTTTACACGGCTGGTGTCCTAGCACTCCCTGTCACACGCCCATGCGGTGCCTCGCAGGGTATTATGTAGATGTAGAACTTAGGCTTCATTTCAGCATTAATTGGTGCGAATTCCTAGAGTGTTTCCTATTCCTGTTGAATCGGAGTATTCGGAGCGCTTTGAAACTTGTTTCACGAATCTCGCCTTTGTGAGGAAAATCGCGAACTTAATTGCCAGTTGACGGAGGCTTTCCACCGCCTCCCTGGCGTCCCGCCGACATGCTTTGAAGCGTGAGACGCCGACGCCGCCGGTTCAAATGCGCCGCGACGCCCTTTCTCCCTCGCCTTTACTTCTTTACTCCTCTCCTTTCTCTTTGACCCTTTTGTCCCTCCCTTCAACCCTCCCACCTCCTGCCCGCTCCCGTCATTCTACACCTTCCCCGAGGCCCTGAAGGTCCGAGAGTTGTGTGCATGCTTACCTACCCTGCCTACCTGCAAGAGAAAAGCCCTCAAGTGTACGTAAGTTTGTTTACCCATTCCTAGAGCTTTCCTATTTACGGCCGTCCACGGAGCAAAACACTTCCAAGCGCGACGACGGGCTCTTGTATTAGATGTATTCAAAATCTCCCGGGTGGGAACGTACTCTTTGTCGTCGACAGCTCGCGAGAAGACGCGTCATGCCCGGCAGAATCGACCGATGCGTGACAAATCATTTCTCTCCGGAGTTGTAACGGACATATCTGCGGTAAACGTGAAGGGAATCCTTCTCTTTTATTTTCCCTCAGAAAACATGAAATATTCATGGAAATATCTAGCAAGGGTATAGAGTTTTCTTTCACGGAGTAAATTTCTCCGCAAACCGTAATATGGGTTTTCTCCCACTAGCCAGAGCCTCATGTATTTATGAATTTCCATTTATATATTCTGTATCTCTTTTACTTTATCCGTACGTAATATACGTTATTTTTGTAGAAAGTTCCTCCTCATATAAGATAAGTAAGTAACCTCCTCTCACCCGTATCCCTTGAGTGATTTCGACGGGATTTTTCATCTGCCTTCATCGAATTTATTTCCCGAAGCGCTTTTTCGGTATCACTTTCTCGTATATCTTGGCCAAATCTACCTCCATTTACGTTGAGTGCCTTGTTTTACTTAAATCAACTGGCTCAATCTCCCTGCTATAAAGTTCTTCCAAATATGTTCCCTTTCTTATATTTTTTGGAAGCAAGAATAGCTTCCCTATCTTCCACTTCAAAGATTGCATAGCTTTTGCTGTTTTGCCTTTTAAGCAATTTTCTCTTTGCCATATGGAATATCTGTAGGTGTATCTGCTCCTGAAATATTTTTCCTGTTCTCTTTCCATCTATCTTCTTCCTTTCCGTATCATTTTACCCTATTTTCAATTTAAAATTTCCCCTACATTCCTCTTTCTTGTATGTAAAATTCCATTTCCTTATTTTTCCATCTTCTTAGTCATCTTTCCTGTAATCCATGACTCTCTGCACCTCCTTCTTATCGTTCATGCTGCTTCATTTGCAGCTTTCCTTACCCCTTCCCAATATTTACCGTCTGCATTTATTCCGACATCTAAAACTGTTACTAGCCTTACCTTACTGTCGAAATTCACACGTTTGCAGGGTGATTGTAATTTTTCATTTGTTACCCTTCTTCTTGTATAACTCTGAACGTTTGACTCGCTAAATATCCTGTTGAATTTTATTAGCGGATGAGTATGACCTGAATCTGGCCATACTCAAGTGTTACTGACCCTGGCCCTTCTTTTTCAGGGTATCGCTTCCAGGATTTGTTACTTGCTTCATTTTGCTTCACTTGTTACCCTTCTTTTTGTATAACTCTGAACGTTTGACTTGCTGAATATCCTGTTGAATTTTATTAGCGGATGAGTATGACCTGAATCTGGCCATACTCAGGTGTAACTGACCCTGGCCCTCTTTTTTTCAGGGGATCTCTAGCTATTCCCTCCTAATCTCTGTTCAACCGCATAATATTAGCTATTTTTCATCATTTCCGTGATGCATTATGTGCGTGCCTAAGCTTGCAAATGTCCTCGAACCACATAATATTTTCCTGAACAACTCCCTCTATGCGTAATGCTACGCTCGTCCCACTAATCTTTTAAAACTTGAAAACCTTGCGTTCTTGTTTCCCATCATTGTGTATTAATTCATTCTTTTAGTTGATTATATGCTCCAATAGCCCTTCCGTCCACATTATGATGTCATGTAAAATCGAATTTCAGTTAATTTTATTGGGTCTACCCTCAACTCTGCCGATAAAATTCTATCACCGATCGGCTCCATTGTGAAATGTTCATTACTAACTCTCCCTACTTCAACTTCCCTACCCTTAAATGTAACGTTTCCGACAAATATCTCTTCAGATCTCAACGGTGTTTTCCCATATCACCTCTTTGTAGCATTTGTGTTAAAACTCTTCATTTTTTTATTTCTCGCTCAATAATTTCCTAAATCCCTGCCCTAGGTATCGCTTTCAGACGCAAGAAACTCAAATTTATTTTATTGTTGCCATTTAAAGTAAAGTTATATTCGTCATTTCTTGAGCTTTCTAGTACTTTTTTTAATCGTATCCCAATTTTTTGTGCTCTGCCTTCCACTGTATGAACTTTGTCGTTCCTTTGGCGTTTTGTTTGGTTAAAAATTCATGTTGACGGAAGAATTGCCAACTGAGTGCTATGGACTCAAATGTTTCCTTTTTTCCTTCCAATGCAGCCTTATCTGTCCAAACAACCATCTAATTCCGGATGAAATAATTTCTCGCTTGGCACATTCCACATTTTTTATATTTATATCGCCCATGGTCTCGACATACACTGTAATTTTCGAGATGAAAAAGATTTGTCGGAATTCACAAACCATGATCGGAAAAAAATAAAAAAGTGTGAATCTATAAAGCGAGAAATTATTTCATGTTTCAAGTTCCCACAAAGTTAAGCCTGAAACCGTAACTTATAATCTAATGACAGATTTATTAATAAAGAATAACTTTATGGGATTAAATACGTAAGTTTGCCTGGGATAAACCTGATGTTTGAAGAGTACTTCGTTTTCACTAGAGAAGCGAGTTAATTACGCATCAAATATTTTTTTTTATTTTTTTAATGTTTATTGACATAATGGTTTTATTCAATATTAAAGAGCCAAATCCCCAATGATTTAAAAAGCAACATTATTCATTCCATTTCTTGCCTTGAATGTGACAAAATATACATAGGACAAACTTCACAGTATCTTAAAAATAGAATAAGCAATCATAAATCTTCAATTAAAACAAATTCCGAGACCTGTGTTTTAGCTAACTATGCTCTAGAAAATAATCACAATTTCAACTTTAAGGAAGCTAAACCTATAGATTTTGAATCGAACCTTCAAAAGATGCTATTCAAAGAAATGGTCCACATCATAAAAACTCCTTCAGTTTGTAACGATTGATCGGATATACAGAATTTAACCAAAATATATCATAATTTGATCTCCTATAACTTAAGTTTTTTTTCTATGTATTATGTAGTTTTCTTCAGAATTTCAATGCGAATATGTTTATCGTAATCGTAATATATGTAATATACATTCAAAATTTGAAGTTACGATACATGTAATTGTTAATTTCATGCTTTATACTATTCATTTTAAATATTTTCATTTTCAATTATTATATTTTTTAAACAAAATTTTAGCATGGTTTTATCCATTTTGGTTTTTTTTTATGTTGATTTTGTTACTAAGAGGAAGAGTTTGTTTTTGTGTGTTACCATTGTCGCAGTAAGTAAGTTAATCCTTTTGAGGTACTATTGTATCTTTGAGGTATGATCCCCTAAGGGTACGCGTACCACAAGTTGGGAACCGCTGCTCAATGCAAGTGTCACCTCGGACCTTACCACTGCCTCCACTTTACTGGCGTAGTTTTTCGCTGACCACGCCTCATTCACTTGCCTTTATAAAAGCATACTTTGTATCTACAACTAGAATGATTAATTTTCGTTTATGAATCATGATGTGAAGAGTAAGTCATTGATCATTCTGACAGCTGAACAGTGGTTACCCGTCTGACATTGCAACGTGTAAATGAATAGACTTCTCGCAAACGTGAAGTATAAAAGAGGGACAGTCGTGAAGATTCAATACATCCAGCTCATTGACTAATTGCAAAAGTGAAATTGTGATGGTGAACTTACGGAGTGAAAGTGCTTAATAGTTCAAACCACTGAACTGAATCATCCTTCAGGATGTTTAACACTTTTTCTACGAACGACGTTTTATAACGGCGTAAATTTTTCTACGCAAGCGAACGAACGACTTTTTAAAACAAAGAGTAGAGAGATAAACAGACGAGCAGCTATTTAAAGGGCTTTGTGAGACAAGAACTTAGTGAGCCTTTGTGATGGCTTTGGGAGTACCAAGGTGATAACAAAAAAGGATCGCACAGACATATATGCAGTGAACTATGATTTTTATCAGCATATTCTAAACTACTAATGAATCAATAACTGATAGGAATTCACAATTTAAAAAGGATTCCAAACCGCGATACCTGGAGCCAATATTTGTTTTTTAACACAAATTTGAGCATTTCTCGGCACAAAACTGACCGTATGATATTTCAAAACAATTGACATTCACCAATTGCCATAACTAAGATTTTTTAAACATACAACATGTAAAAATGAGTCTGTTTCCTAATTTCCTGTTCCCACTTATTTTCCTTTGTGTCTGTTCCCCTTATTTCTTGACCTTATTTTGCATGGCATGTGTTATGTTTCTTGTGCACAAACTCTGCAGTAATGACGGCTGTGTAACACTTTCAAAAGATTATTGGTGGGTATAACATCCCATCTTCCACTCTGTAATATTTAGTTTTATGGTGCACGGGAAATACAGTTACGTTTGATAGCGTCGAGACTTTTTCGGAAAAAAAGTCAATTTCTAATTTACTTGTTTAAATGTATGATGACATAATGTGAACTTAAACGTATTAAAAACTAAAAAAGATTTTTAAACGGAGCTTGGCTCTCTCCGTGGGAATATGATTCTATTTAAAGTAACTAGTAGAAAGTAAGACGAGCCACCAGAAGTAATACCTGTTTTCTTCGGAAGTCATACTCCTCAAGAAGATCAATACAGAGGTTGGTGTTGAACGTTCCTTGCGATGCCTTTTTTTATATTTCATTGGCAGCCGCTTGGGGAGGAGGAGACGTTCTTTCAGAGGCAGTCCCATGTCGGGAGGGGCTATCGGGCAAAAGGGATTGCGGCGAAAGCATTCGACCAAGAAGTGCCGACCACGTGCCCAAGCGAAGCGGATGGAGCAGGCCCTTTCCTCCCGCATCGCGAGGCCTTCCATCGTCTTCGGACTACCTCCCGTCTTAGGATTGACCTCTTGGCCCAAAGGGCACGAACGAATTCCTACTTTCCTCGACGTCCTCGAATGAAAGATCCTCAGCACTCCTTTCTTTTCCAATCCCGGATTTCATCCGCCAGACACATCGCAAGGAAAAATTCAGCTATAAAATGGGAGTCTAGGCCGAGGGAAGAAATTCTAGGATACGCATAGTAGAAATGCAGCTTCCCGGAAATCAGTGCACCATCGGAAATCAGGCATCGACGGGGAAAACATGGAAGACGCACCAAGGATCGTGTTCCAATAAAGGTATCGCTTCCAAAGGAATAGCGCAATGGTCCCCGACTCAATCCCCACGCATTTCCCAGTCCAAGAGTTTCCTGCCGACCATTCCCTAGGCGTCTGGCCGCAAGGACCTAGCGGTAATGTTTAAGTAAGAACTTGAAAAATATGATATTCAGGCTTTCTGTTCTGCGATTAATTATTTAGTATTAGGTAACAGTTTCGCCGTGCTGTGCTGCCGGCTTCGTCGGGCTTTTAAGAACAACAATGGTCTTTTTTCAAAAAATAAGTAAACAATTCCAGCAGTTGATTAATTTGAGAGGTAAAAACTTAATTTTGAATAAGTCTCTTCCAGGTATAAGGTAGTTTATAAATATCCTCTCTATTGATATTACTTGGTCTTTTTTCTATTTCAATCGCCTCCCTTATGAGCCGTGGAGAGTACCTGCTTTCTTTGTGTAGTACTCTTGCCGTCTCGATGTCAATGGCGTGACCCTCCTCTAACGTAGTGTGCTCAGCCACGTCAGAGTGATACCAGTCTTTCTTCCGTATTGCACGTTCATGTTCTTTTAAACGGCATCCAATTGCTCTCTTGGTCCGCCCCACATATGATCTTCCGCAACTGCAGAGAAGTTCGTATTCACCCTCATACATTGTGGGTGGTAATGGATCTTTAGTCCCTCGTAGATGATCTCATACTCAAATCTCAACTGCTGGAATTGTTTATTTATTTATTTTTTAAAGACCATTGTTGTTCTAAAAAGCCCGACGAAGCCGGCAGCATAGTACGGCGAAACTGTTGCCTCACACTAAATAATTAATCGCAGAATCAAAAGCCTGAATACCATGAACAATGAGCTGCAAAAATCTACAAAAAATGTCCATTAGACTTGAAAAGTATTCTAAATTTATAATATAAAATCAATAATAGACAGGTACAGCTAACTGGACATATTTAGATCCTCAACCTAAACTTAACTCTTGAGGCACGGTGTTATTTTACAACGGTGTGAGGAATCTCCATCTATTTTCTACAAAAATTACTCTCTTTGCACGTAATTCTGTTCTTTTCTGGATCTCAGACTTGGCCGCACAAGTGATGAGATGGTTAATATATTTCCATCGCTGAAGAATTCATTTATAGTTAACTTAGAGAAGTGTCGAAAAATAGCTACATTTTTTCTTACACTGTCCCCATTACAGAGTTCGTATTTTTTTTGAGGTAAATAAATCTAAAATGTTTTCTTTACTCTGTCAAATTCACCTAGATGAGAGTGAATAGAATTTAAAAATGTTGTTCGCAAACTATCAAAGACCATTAACTTATTATTCAAAGTTCAATGATGTGTTCTAGAATATATTGCTTTTGCTTTGCAAACCAGAAAGAACTAGCTTTATTTTTTCGTAGATTTTCGCAGTTCATTTTAATTTTGGTAAGTTTCATTTGGATTTCTGCGATTAAACTAAACTTTTTTAGCAACAGTTTCGCCGTGCTATTCTGCCGGCTTCGTCAGGCATTCTCAATCAACAATGAAAAATAAATAAACAAACTTAAGCGGTTATTATGTACAGCATGATTAATTAATACTTTAGTTTTTCAAAAGTCTTTTCCACGTGTAAGGAAAGTTTAGTTTAATCGCAGAAATCCAAAAAAAACTTACCAAAATATCTTTATCTTTATTATCTCTTCCATAGACACCGGCATACTTCTCTGGTATTTTCTTATCGCGGCTAAATTTTCAATTAACAAAAAAATTAACAATTGTCTGATGATCTCTTCTGTACGACTTAAATAAATCTCCAATTTTTTTAGCTCGCTTGTAAATTTCCTTGCCAAAATTTTGATAATCATAAAGTGTGCAAAGAACTTTCTGTCGCACTCATATTTTTAATTTTACTTTTTCTGCACGCACCACTCTCATATGATCAAGTGCATGCCTGCTTTCAGCCCAGGTGGCTGTTCTTTCGAAGTTTTCAATCACATATTGTTCAGGACAGTAAACGACCTCTCTACGTCTGAATTTTCGAACTGCTTATGAAAACCGATGAAGGAAATAATAGTTCTCTTTTAGCATTATCATCTTTATTGGAATTCTCAGAAGAGGCATGGCATCACCAGAAAGCATCGCTCTACTTCCTGGTTGCCAGGATAATGAAAAAAGAGCGATTGTTCCGACGTCTTTCCAATGCTATCGTAAATTTATCGAGAGAAATTTTTCGATGCATGAATAATGCTACTGAACCGAGAAAGGCAAACTTATATAATCTATTTTCCAAGCTATGTAGCTTATTTACCTATTATTCTTACGCAATTTTGCACTACGAAGCGAGTCAGCGAGTGAATCCCTTATGATTACTACATGTCGCTACCTTCTGAAGCGTCTTCTTATTTTTCCACAGTCACAGTTTAACCAACATCGTTTATTCTGTTCATAGGTATTATATCCGCACCCATTAGACGAAGAAAATTCGCTCATTTTTATGTATTATAGCAGAGGTAGATTTGCTTTAAGGTCGCTCTTGTTAATTTTAATTTATGTAAGAAATAATAAGCTCTATTCGGGAAGTCCACCGGTACGGGTGAGAGACTCCATATGTGTCCATCGAAACGTCGATCCCTATGAAGTATCTCACCCGGTGAACTTCCCAAATAGAACTTCTTAAAACCACACGCTGATAAAGCCTCAGATGTAAGAAATACATTTTATATGCATATAAAATACATTGTTAATGCAAAAAATATTATATAGCAACAAAAACAGAACATGTAGAATGATAAGAGGCTGGAAAGTATTCAATGAGACAGTCAAATAAAATACATATATACATTTTTTGAGTTTTGTTACGCAGTATGATTTTAAAAATAATGTACAGTTAAGGCGTTGTTACGCATCCAATTTGACTAGTTCATTTGAGCAGTCGCTCCATTGAAAGTTTAAAAAAAGTGGGGACAAAAGTGTATGGAGATAATATACATATTTGGCATTGTGTGGCAATTCGCTCTAGTGAGAAATGGATAATGAATTCATTTTTTAGGGCGTGTACTTCTGACATTTCAACCATAAAGAAGGCACAAAGCGGCTAGCGAATGGTAATTTGCGCTCATCTCACAACTTCAACTCCTCGGCGAGCTCTATTTTCATTTCTGATCGTCGTTCCAATCGTCTCAGCTTGGTTTCCTGCCGCGCGCACTCGCTGTTCCTCGAATCTTTTGAAGACCCCTTTTGCGAGGAAAAGGGAACTGGTCCGTTCAAAACTACACGTGCCCTCGAATCGGTCCCCCTACCCTTTGTCCTGCCTCCTGCCCCCACCCCCCACTCCCCCACCTTCCTCCTCCCTCCCGCTCCACAAAAAGGAGTTGATTCCTCGCGCGCCGCATGCATCCCGGCAGCAGCAGTGGAGTGGCGCTGGCAAAGGATGGGCCTTTTATCTGACGACCCTGACTTTATTTCCCGGGCTCTATTCGATAGAAACGCCTTTACTTTGTTCGCTCGCTTGGCGGAAGCTGTGCTCTCAAACCTTTCCGAAAATATATGCCTTACGTTATATGTATCTCTTGTGAGTCGCTTTACTCTTGTCGATTACATTTTTCTCTCATTTTTCGACCCTGACTCACGGTAGCCGTTTTGCCGAGACACATGTTCCGGGCGTTTATAAAGCGCGACGACCTTTTGAAAAACCGTTTTTGTTTTCACAAAAGGGCTCTCGAGCCAAGATCCCTTTTTAATTTTCCTCTCGTGAAATCGTTCTTCCACGAAAAGACACGAGCAGAAGGAAACGCATTCTTTCTCTTGCATAAAGTGATTCGGCAAGCCAACTCAATTGGGATAAACAATGCTGACGAGTGGAGTGGAAGATTCAAGGAGAAAGAACTGTAATAATGTACGAAACTCCGGCACGGGGACAAGAATTCTGCGTTTGCGTTGAAATGTCGTCACTTCTAAATTGAGAGATTCCTTTGCCCTTTACTATGATCGTATGCTCGGCTGCGCCAGGAGAAAAGATGCATCTATTTAAGCTATCGCAAGTTCAGAGCTTGGATCGTTTATATAAATTGTTCACGGGTAGTCCACCAAGGCATCGTATCTGCCAACGTTTCGACTACCAACTTGTTCGTCTTCATCTGGGGCTTCTGGTTTCTTTTATTGTTTTCACAAAAGGACTCGAGCCAAGATCCGTTTTTTAATTTTCCTCGCGTGAAATTGTTCTTCCACGAAAAGGTAGGAACAGAAGGAAACGCTTTCCTTCACTTGTAAAGAGTGACTCTGTAAGCCAGCCCATTTGGGATAACTTTTATTCCCCGGGCTCTTTGCGATAGGAACGCCCTTATACTTTGTTCACTCGATTGGTAGAAGCTTTATCCGAAACAAATGTCAATTCAGAAGCGAAGTAGTTTGTCGAAACGTTGGCAGATAAAACGTTGGCCTATAAATAAATAAATAAATCGTTTATTGTCGTAGACCCTTATCGGTCTTTCAGACACCTTAGTACATTAATTACCATTTCATTTACACAAGACATAATTTAAAAAATTATAATAATGCTAATAAGACAGTGTTTATACAAAAATATACATAATAATAATAAATTTACACAAAAAATACAAGAAAGTTTTTTCACAAAAAAATTAAAATTGATCACAGTGTTCCAACAATCATTTCCATTTTCACTTTCTCCCTCAACATCTTTTCGTGATTATGGATTGAAATAATTTCCTTTTAAAACAGGTTACAGAATTACATGTTTGTATAACTGTTGGGAGAGTATTCCAATTTCTTGCTACAGTGGCGATGTAAGATTTCTAGTACATTTCAGTTTTGTGCTGTGGGATCTGTTGGTCTAAATGATGGGATCTTGTTAGCCGGTTTTGGATGTATTTTTTTAAATAAAAGAGTTGAACAGGTATGGAGGACAGGTTGACTTGAAAATTTTGAAGGCGGAGAGAATAGATAAATAAAGCCGTCTTTCTCTAACTCCTTTAACTGGTGTAATACCCGTGAACACTTCATGTATCAGATTCACCGGGAAAATCTTAGATCATTCACCACTTGGATCGTATCTTCTGAGATTTATCCATGCGAGGAGTGAGAGGGCATAGGGGGAGACGAATGGCTTACCGACCTTCAGTTCTGGAGTGCAGACCCCCAAACCTGAAAGGGCATTCTTCAAAGTTTTGATTTCACAACGCGGCTAAGAGAACGGAACCAAATTTTCTGCCTGGTGATAATTTTTCTCACGGATCTTGGCACAAGTCGTTTTACATTTATTTTTTACCACGAGTTAGATCTCACGCGCGATATTTAAAAGACAAAAAACAGTCGGGATTTAACAAGAAAGGGTAAACTCTGCACCGTTTTAAACCCTGCACCTTGTGAAAGCTACACCCTCTCTGATTGCGTGATGGGGCTGTTATTTATTTCTTCTCCACTATCGTGTATTATCAAGGAATTTTTTTTGTCATTTCGGAGATTGCAAAACCCAGATATAGGCTAGAATGTAGTGAGGCATCCCAGAAGGGATTTTGAACCCGAGGTTTAAGGCAAGTAGAAGACAAATATAATCATCGCAGAATTAGCATTCATGAAAATTGTTCGTAGTCACGCAACCGAATGATATTACATCAGTTAGAGGAAATTCGCCGTGGGAAAAAAAATATTTGACTTCTCCGGTATTCAAATTCGTATCTCCCAATCGTTAATGGTGTTGCAGCCATTTACACACACCTAAACGGTAATAGGGTGGGCATCCGATATCGAACCCTGTTAGCGTCAAATAGTTTTTTTTTATTTTGGTAAATTTCCGCACTTCTCCGGTCGACAAATCTTCAACCTAATTTAGGCTAATATTCACTGCGGAAATTTCCCGAATGATTTGGTCCGGCTAACTTGCATGGGTGAAAAAGTATACATCAAAATAATGAAATATCCGGGACATCCCGGTCAATTTAAATGTTTATTCACGGTGAAATTCGTCACTTTGTACCCGTGCAGTTGACTGCGGACCAAATCGTTGTGTATTCTGCAAATAATATTGTTTTAAAAAGTAAGTAGTTATAAATCCACAACATTTAGGCTTTTCCTTTACTATAATGTCATAGTACAAGTATTCTTAGAAGAAGCACTAATGGTAGGATTTACAGGTAAATTAAGAAAAAACTAAATATATGAAAATTGGAAAAGTGGCAGAGTCCAAGCACCAACGCTGGACGTTGTGGGATACAGCTTAACTGAAGAATTTAAGTATTTGGGAGTTAGCATTAACAGCCAAAATAAAATAGAAGCAGAGATACAAATGAGGTTAAATGCAGCTAATAGATGTTACGGGAGCCTATTCAAACTATTAAAGAGTAAACTCCTCTCAAGAAATACAAAAAATAGAATATACACAGTCATAATACTCTTGTATGGGGCGGAGGTATGGATTTTAACAAAACAGACCCAGAAGAAGTTAATAACATTTGAAAATAAAATATTGCGAAGGATATGTGGACCAACATTGGAAGAAGGGGTATGGAGAATACTGAAAAACAGAGAGTTCAGGAACCTGTACAGAGGACCAGATATTGTGGCTGTGATAAGAAGTAGGAGAAGATAAGAAGTAGGAGTTCGGTCATGTAAGAAGAAGGGAGGAGAATGCAATGATAAGAAGAGTGTGGAGAGGTCAACCAGAAGAAAGGCGGCCACTGGGAAGACCAAGAATAAGATGGAATGACCAAGTGGCTGAAGACATGAGTGGACTTGGGGGAGAGGTTGACATGGCGCGGAGGACAGAAGAGTCTGGAGACAACTTGTCGGCGAGGCCAAAAATCGACTTGGATTTGAGTGGCCACAAGAATAAGTAAGTAAGTATAATGTATAAGACACTGTCTCCGGCGTGGAACTCCTTCATTTTAATAATGATGATGGCATGATATGCTGAAACCCGGGTCGTTTTGTTTCCAATAAAGTGTGGAATAACAACCAAGTGTTTATTATTATTAAGTATAATGTCATAGTAGTTACGTCAACGCATTCTATGCCACACTGTTTCCTGAACACTACGGCATCTAGTTAGCAAACCCCCTTAACAAAATTTACCTTGTTTACGGGAGACTGGGCTCCTGGGTTTACGGGAGACTGGGATTATGTTCACTAGAGACGAATTTTGTACCCTGTTTTTACAAATAATAAAGGATTCGACGCGCAATGCGTCCTGGAGGTACGTCCCTACCGCGGCCAATCTCGCCGACCGTCCATCGCGGACCTTACTCCCGTAGCTTTTATGCCTAGGTCGGCCATATTGGTCGCTCCGAAGTATATAAGCGCGGGTGTGCGGGACCGACGTGGTTGAGTTGGAGATTGGCTGAAGTAGGGGTGTGCGCCCAGTCTCTCAATCAACTTTGGGTTGGGTTGACGGTGTTTCTGGCTGACACAGCTTATCAGCAATAGGGTCCCGTTCAAGTCTAATGATGTTTTAATGGCAAATTTCATAACTTTGTAGTAATCTTAGGCTACCACGCCACCCTTGCAATTAAAACAACCTTTTATGTTCACGCTGGGGTACTTAAGAAGCCTTTTCCTGAGTTTCATTCCCTGCTGCCATTGACGTGGAATGTTTATAGATAAGAATGGCTGGTTGGTTATTTGGCATGAATATACCGTCCACTAAAATCATTAGCACCATTTGGAGACTGGGGATAGCTTGGTGAGGGAATGGTTATTTTGGAAAATGAAGAATGGAAGAGAGAAATCTGGGTTCGGAATTAGCCTGGTTATAACAAAAAGCGTCAAGGGGACCACAGTTTAACGTCTCTTCCTACGGAAGGAGTAATAAAGATGAAATGATCTCCACATAGCACCCATGCAGGGATCTCAGCCCAGGCGGGATTCGAATCCGAGTCCTTGGGACTGGAAGCGAGTACCCTGAGCCACTGCACCAACCCGATCCCTATTGGTACGGACGGGAGGGTACCTATGGCTGGTGGCAATGTAACATAAATGTGTACATACCAAGCATTTCTTAAGGTGGTTCCACCGTAAAATGACATAAATATCATTTTATTCATATTCTGTCTACTTATAGAAAAAGTTGTCCTCTATCTGATATGAACAACAAAATAATACCTTTCCACGCTATTTTATTCTATAATAGAACTTGAAATTACATGGTGTTCAATGGGGAATATGAGAGAAACACGGGGAAAAATAGTATTTTTTCCATAAAACAATAATGCCATTTTAGCGGAAAACTAATTATAAGAAGGTAATAATCCAGAGAAATTGAATTAAAAAGAAATATAGTCATCTTACCTCCTTATTTTTTTGTTATTAGGGAATTACTGCCGTATTTGAAGTCAAAATGCATATTTTGATCCTTAGTTTTAGGTTTCTATAGGTAACGCATTTCATCAGTAAAAAAGCAGGATTTTTTTGACAAAATATCAAAAATGTGGAATTTAGTATTTGTTTTGACTCACACAGTCGCGGCGGCAGAACCTCCTTAATGATTCGGACAACATAAGAGATATATCCAAACGGACTGGATGACCTTCAAAATAGAAATTTTGAAATAATAAAGCAATTAGCCATCTTGAAATAGCGTTATGACGCAAAATAAGATTGCCGTCGATCATGGATATAAAATCACGTCTCATCACCAGCGTAAGATTATTGCGGTTCAATGTAAGATCGAGCAAAGATTTCGAGATTGGGTTCTCTTTTTAGCGTTTTGATAGTTCCGTTGCATAAAACCACGAAACAAAACCGGATTCATACGTAATTAAGTTAAGAAATCATGAAAAATTCGGAACAATTCAGGGAAATAATTATCTTGAAAATGTTAAATTGATCATGTTAGAGGTTTTTAAGGTGGTACCACCGTAAAATGACTTAAATGTCATTTTATTCATATTCTGTCTACTTGTAGAAAAATTTGTCCTCTGTCTGGTATGAACAACAAAATAATACCATTCCACGCTATTTTATTTTATAATTGAACTTGAAATTACACGGTGTTCAATGGGGAATATGAGAGAAACACGGGGAAAAATAGTGTTTTTCCAAAAACTACAAATGCCATTTTTGCGGAAAACTATTTATAAGAAGGAAATAATCCAGAGAAATTGATTTAAAATGAAATACAGGCATCTTACCATCTTATTTTACTAGTTATTGAAGAATTAATGCCGTAATTGAAGTCAAAATGCGGTAATTCGTATGAAATGGCGCTGCAGTCGGCTCCTATGGCTGGAAAAAAGTGCTCATTTAAAATACATTCGTGGAATGACCTGCAAATTTTGTACCTTACTTGTGGGTTTCTATAGGTAACGCATTTCATCAGCGAAAGCAGGACTTTTTTGACAAAACATCAAAAATGTGGAATATAGTATTTGTTTTGACTCACACAGTCGCTGCGGAACCTCCTTAATGTTATGCTTGTAAGATGTGGTGGTTGCCATGCGGCAGATGTTTGTTTATAGTTACTAGTGGTTACTAGGTGGTGATATTGTATTGTGTTAATGTTTGCATCGTTGATGGGTGATCTAGAGCAGTACTTACTTACCACTGTGGTACTACTTAGTAAGAAGAAATTAACTGCTAATTTTATTTCGTTTAATCTACAAGACCAAACAGATTATCCAGGGAAAGAAGTTACAGATGAAAGAGCGTCGAATTCTGAATTTAAGAAGCACAGAATGTGATCCGTTCCAGAAAATATCGAGAGAGAAAGTCGAATTGATATCCGAGTCAGCGCCCAACACAAATGTGAAAGTTCATTGAAAATTGGGGGCCCCACTTCCAACACTGACGGTGTTGATTAATCCAGTGATGATATCACCACTGGTTCCTCCAGCGATGATAGGTATTTGAGCATTCTCTAATGCATGATTAACTTCTATTTCTATATCCTCTAACCATAGACCCATGGAATAATTTTCTTTCGCTGAAAAATAACCATATTTTTAATAAAACATTTATTAATTTGGTGGTTGAGCAGTTTTTATGTGAATGCTTTCATATACCTGCTTTCAATCAAATTTATTATACTAATATTTCCATATTTTTCAATCAGGTTATCACATAATTCTGATTTACCTGGAGCTGCAATTCCGGTAATAATTACTACATTATTTTTCATTCATATATTAATTTCATTAAGATGTGATAAGGTTTGGTAAAAATGTGGATTCTACAAAATTGCAGTACTACAGTAGAAATTCATTTCAGCACATGCACAGCCCCAATATGCAAGAAGACCTTCCGCGCAACAAGCACCTGAGAAGTTGCACACCTGTATACTTTCTGTTAGATCTTTTTTTCCCGTGCTCCCTAACAATTTAATGTTGCCCGGGAGATCGGTCACGTGGCGAGAGGCACTTAATTCTTCTGGTGGTTGCTCTCCTCCTCAACGGCCTATTCTCCCGCCGCCCTCCGGCTTAAAGGCGAACCGCGGAATGCGGCGACTCCCCGCGGCGCGACACTCACTTGTTCTCGTCGTTGCGCGCGGTCAGCGGCACAAACACGCTGCGGCGCAAATTGTGGAATGAATAGTTAACAGATATACAACATAAGAGTCCCGCAAATCCGAACAAATTGGGACGCAAAAATTGTATTAATACAGTAGAAATCCATTCAAATCACTATATTTCGTGCATTGATACAAGATTGCATAGATTTATGTACTACTTTGTACTGTATTGTATAAAAACCTTCAATAATCACAGTACGTTTTATAGTCTGTGTTGCACAATTTCTATAGTAAAATATCGCATAATTGTTCCATACGTACAGTTTACTATTGCAAAAATTCTGTTAATATTAGCCGAACTCTCGGATTATTGGTGCTTGGAATAGCGGGACTGTGGTGTAGTTCCGAGTCACCAATGCATGCCAGTAGCGTGTCAATTCACTTTCCACGTCCCCGAGGTGCACAGAAGTAGGCAAGCCAGAGCCAACTCCGTCGACTCATCGAAAATTCAATGTTGATTTCGGGGACACAAATATTCTCGTTTGATTCAAACTTTGAAAGCTTCGAATAATGTCGTGTATGAATAACTCGGCGTATGTTGATGTAAGTACAACTAAACTATTTTACCGCAACTGTGTTGCACAATTTCTCTTGTAAAATATCATATAATTGATTTAAAAAATATTGAAAAAACAGTGTCCGCCATTTTTTTTTATAGAAAATTGAAATAAGTGCAAATGACGGGAGAAATGCATTTATTTAAAAAGCACAAGTATTTTAATTGATTAAAACCAGACTTTATAATTCCATACCCTAGCTCTATAGAGTTCTGCAACAGTTTGAATTCGGAGGTTTTCAAAATATCGAAGACGGGTGTCATTCACTAAAATTGTTGACCTTTGAGCCACTGCTAATTTTTAATGCGTGAAAAAACTATGGAAAACGAAACGGAATATCGCATGCAACAATCGATCAGGATAGAGTACGCAAAGTTTCGACTTTCCGACTGAAAAACAGCATATTTGAATTTTTGGCCAGCTTATTTCGAACGGTGTCTCGTCGACTCCTTAGAAGTGGACTGCGAAGAGGCAAAAAGACAAATGCGCAGCGTCGAGCGGAAAAAAAAGAAGTTTCCAGAAGCGCGGAGAAAACGAATGTGGATTGAGCTCATCCCTCTCGTGGGGCACCTTAACTAACCTCTTTTTTTATTCTTTTTTACTTACAACAGATAAAAAATGGGGGGAAAAAACAAGGTTCACGGAGAAGTTGTCTTCTTGCATGCGTCTCAGAGCTCAGATTGTTCTCATGAATACGTTTCGTTTCTTACCCAAGGAGATTGAAAACATATCGAATTACAGGAAATGAGGGAAGACTTATTATTTCTAAAAAACCTTTTTATTTTTTCTGATCAAAGTTTGCCTTGAACAGGGTTTTTTTCTAGACCCAATCTATCTGATGACGGAATTTCTATAGCGTGCTCTCCGCCATTAAAATGGATGAGTTTTTTGTAACAGTGGAGTCGACCTTTTCAAAGCCATTATATCTTCCATTTTTTTCTCCAAACAAGAATGAGATATTACTCCGAAAGTTAAGGCAATTTGAAAATAAACTCAGCGTTTGGACTGTAACTATGTTGTATCACATGAACTCACTTCATATCCATATGTTCTAAGTTCATCATATTTACTTATCTGCGACAATCAGCGTCAAGAACGTCTGACAGTTAAAAGAGTTAATTTGAATAGATTTTTAAATAATACGTCAGCAATGTGCAATGTGTGTAACAGCCGGATACAACGGCGCATGATAATTTTATAATAAAAATCAACTAATAAATGAGGCGATTTTACTGGGGAGGGACCCACTTAATTCTTAAAATAGCTGTAGTTAGAATTTAGTGCTTTGCATTCAACATTTTACTTATTTTATCTTTGAATTGGTGTTTAAATAATATTTATTTAAATTTCAAACTTATTCAAACATAAAGGTACTCTTAAACCATCTTTAAACTTTTTTTGGGCGAATCAGTTTTGCACTTGCTAATGCGATTGAGCAATTAATTTGAGACTAGTACTTCGGCAGCAAGAGAATGGATCTGGTTGGTGGAATATCAACGTCATTCCACACTGATTCCGGATTCTGAGATTGAATTGAATATATATATGTATATATGCATATATATTTTCGAATGGATGAGTATATATATATATATATATATATATATATATATAAACGAGTTCGTGGAAAATCACACACGCGATAATATAAAAAAACTATGCCACAGGTGGGGCGGAATTAAATATAAACACATAAAAAAGAACACTCACACTATACGTTAATATTTCGGTTGCTCTAGAACCTTTCTCAAAGATAGATGGATACAAAAAAAATCAGGTTCTAGAGCAACCGAAATATCAACGTATAGTTTGAGTGTTCTTTTTTATGTGTTTATATTTAATTCCGCCCCACCTGTGGCATAGTTTATATATATATATATATATATATATATATATATATATATAAATTCATACATTCATAGGAAAATGGAAATGGATAGGTACACATAAAAGGACGAACACAGGGTTTGGTGGGGAAGATGACCTATCCATTTCCATTTTCCTATGAATGTATGAATTTATTCGCGCCTTTGAGCGTCATTTTCGTATGATTGAGTATATATATATATATATATATATATATATATATATATATGCATGGTGGCTTTAAGGGAACTCCTCTGAAAGCAACCGGGATATTTCTTCATTTATGATGACGTGTCGTTTATTAGATACGCGGCAAATATAGTTCTCTTGGTAATTCAAAGTTTATTTTAGTACAGGTTATTCATAAATCATGTGAAATAACGCGATGTGTTTTATCACTTTATCTCTGTTTGATGTATTTTAATTTCAACGCTAAATTTCCCTCGGAAGCCTCTTCTGCCGATATCATCATCACCGACTGTAATTCCCGCTCTATTGAGAGCCAAATCCAATCACGCGTCATCCAATTTATCGTAACCACGAAGTCCACAGAACCCGGATAGCGCGATAACTCAACCAGACTCAATCTCCATCACCTGATATGTGCTTTACATTCTAAAATGCAATTAAAACCATTATGGACCCCCAATAGGCAAACTGATGCAGTTAAATCGACTTTACACTATTCCATTTGCTTTATTGGTCAGTTCAAACGAGACAAGTCGTAGGAGAACATGTGATCAAGTAAAGCTGCCCTGCCGTAAATTAAATAGCTTTCACACTCTTAATGACACACAATTCTGAGTTTGCGATATAAATTTCTACTTTAAAACCAGGGGCAATGATGACCAACCAGATGACAAGAGAGAAAGCAATTGAAGAATACACTGAAACAACCATCAAATATGCTATTTTGTTAATGCCTCATATAAATTTTAATTCAGAAGGATGTTTTTGCTAGTTTTAAGTGTTTAGTAAGTTTATGTGACTAATAAAATCACGCTAGAGAGATATTAAAGGGTTCTATTGGTCCACTGAGTTTTATTTTGCTGAATAAGTTCAACTAGGTAACCCGTGCGAAAATTTCGCACTTTCACGTTATCAGGGAGTAAGTATATCAAGGAAACGGTGTAATTGGGTTTTAAATAGAGAAGAAGGTGTATCATAAACTGCCTTCTTTATACTTGTTTTCTTTCAAAAATATACAAAACATATGAATACAATACAGGCAAGAGAGTTTATCGAAACTTTTAAGTCAAATTAATGGGTAAATAGTGAAATTTGAGATTGAGATTGTATTTTTCGTCAGAAGCCGGTGATTCAACGTTTAAAATGATATCTCATTTATCACTGTAGGTGCAGAATTTACGGAGCATATACGGAATGACAGAAAAAGACCATGCTGTAATAATATATATTCATAAAGTACTTTCTTTTTACTTGTTTTCTTGCAAAAATATACAAAACATATTAATACAATACAGGCAAGAGGGTTTATCGAAACTTTTAAGTCAAATTAATGGGTAAATAGTGAAATTTGAGATTGAGATTGTATTTTTCGTCAGAAGCCTGTGATTCAACGTTTAAAATGATACCTCATTTATCACTGTAGGTGCAGTATTAACGGAGCATATACGGAATGATAGAAAAAGACCTTTCTGTAACAATATATATGATTCTTTTAATCATTAAGGGTAAGACTTGAGTAAACTTCAAGTGCAGTTCACGGTCGTTTTCTGAGTGAGGCATTGAACCACGAGAGCTCAGGAGTATAAACCTTTTCGAGTTCTTGCACTGCAATGCCGGTCCTCTCCCAGCAAGAGGTCCTTGAAGCTTTCACGAAAATAGCCCATCGCCTTATCACAGCGTATCCACCCACGTTCGCTCATACACGCTGCCAGCATTTGCACTCCACCCGCATGAATATTTCACTACCGCCACACAGTGTCGTCGGTGGCCATTGATAAGTTGCTGGCGCTAGATAAGGGCTCAGTCGTATCCTGCATGCACCGCAACCCACATCACCAACCCCTCGTGAGCATTCTTTTTAAACGGTACATACATCATTTTTTAAAACTACTTTCCAATGTCCACCGTTGCGTCTCCTATACGTATGAGAAATATTCAAGGCTAACCTCTGACGAAACCCAAAAAAAAAGATATTTTTCTAATTGTGGCAATGCCATCCTTGTGTTTAACTTGACTTCCTTTCTGCTTCAGAGAATAAATAATTTATTGAAGATATTTGATCTATTTTTCCTCGATGTTTACACGTCAAAGTATACCGATATTATTTGTGAATCATGGTGATTTCAGGGCACCTGAATATCACAACTTTCCCAATATCTGAGACTACTTGTGCGGCATGTCACTCAATTAAATTGAGGTCCATGACCACTGTGGTAACGATGGCTACCTATTATTAGTATGGGTGACTCTTGATGAATTTTCTTTTATGCCCGATGTAGCATCAGCGATCACAATATCTACTGAGCATTTAATTCAGGCTTTAAGTCCTTTAGTGCGATATTCCAGATAAGAAAAATCATTCGCCTCGACTGAGATTCGAACCCGGATCCCTCGTTTCCGCGCCAAGTGTTTTAGCCAGTTAAGCTACTGAGGCGAGTTCTCCTCCCGTGTGGATTTTATTAGGGCTTTTTTAGGAAAAAAGTTGTCCTGGGATGACAAGAATGATTTTTTATATGTGGAATATCGCACTAATGTGCACTTGCGGGTTACTCCGTAATAGATTATACCGTGGCTAGCACCAGTAGTATCCTCAAAATTTGTCTGACTAAGTTCTTTACATAAAAGTTTTAAGAACTTATTTTTTTATAATTGCGCACAACGCCATGTTTGCACATTACAGCTGCCTAGCCTCACGCTTCTCATTACTGCACATTCGGATCTCAAGGAATAATCTGCAACGTTTTCCAGTGCCTAACTTAAAGAAATTAAATAATAATGATAGATCACATTAATAATAATTATGGCCAATTAAACTATTTGCAATGCAAATAACTTCCAAGAGGAGGGCGTGAAGACAAATAAATGTACTCATCGCAATCAGAACAATTCAAAAACCTTCGAAAGTCATTTTGTGCGACTTTAATTGAAGTATAAAACGTAGTCTTCAGAAACTTTGTGGTATTCCATCACAACAATTTATTACAGTGAGGAAACTTTTACTAACCACATAAAAAATATACACAACCACGACCCTTTTAACTTGTGACCAATGAAAGTGATTTTAAAGTTAAAGTACTGCATTTTAATAATAACCGACGTGAGCTAAATGCATTTGAACAGCTCGAAATTTTAAAGCGAAATGTTGACCCAGATGTTAATATTTTAAATGAATACTTGCTGCCCGCCAACTCCCCTATCCTTTCCTCTTTTGTTGACCATTCCCGTCCCCCCCCAACTGACTGATAGTATATAAGGGATTGCTTTACACTTTTGTTCACCTGATGATGACGCTTAGCCGTCGAAACCCGGGTCGTGGTTGTGTATATTTTTTATGTGGTTAGTAAAAGTTTCCTCACTGTAATAAATTGTTTAATTGAAGTGCTTAGCGGAAAATACAATTTATTCTGCATTATCTCTTGAGGAATTTTAGCAAAATAATTCGTTGATGGTAGTTCTTTATTCTAGTTATAAAGAGTACCGAGTGCGGAATTTAAGTTTCCCTTTCGCAGAAAACCTGTCGAAGGGGAGTTGCTATGTGCTTTTTTAATGTGCCCTGTTATACGTGTGAACCCTCTAAGACTATTTCGGTGGAACGGTTGCCTGGAGGAAAGAAAGAGCAATATGCAGGGTGCCACGTGCTCTTATCCGGAAGAAGCCTCTTCCAGCATAACCTTCAGCAAGGGTCTGACACTCACATTATGTACTCCAATAGTTATACATTTCACCCAGAGCACTCTAGCGGTCAGGCGTTAACTATCAGCGCGACAGGTATACTCTTTAATTGAATATCTGGCGGATTTAATTGAGAAATAGCCTATTTATTTCTCAGGGAAAACTTAAAAAGGTAATTTTATAATCAATTCTGCATCCTGAAAATGCTGGAATTAGATTGCAGCGCAATAATGCCGTCCAGTCCTTCTCTTGGCGTTTTCTCAGTGTACTTTCTCGGCCATCTTCTTTGTTTACTTGCAGTTGCGATGGCGATGTCTCGTGTGGTCCCAGGTAGACGTAGATGTAGATGTAGGTGTATTTTAAATGTACGCTGATAAACGTCTTACAACAAATGGAGTAATTACTTCATTTTTTCACAAAAAAATAAAATATTTAAGGCAAAACCATACAATCTTTATCTTTTTCACGCATACGCATTTTCCATTTGCGCCTGAAACAATTGGCGCTAGTAGTAATCCATACGAGATATCGCAATTCTGTCAGACCCATGCTCTTAAGCTTCACCAACAAGCTGTGTTATTTCCTGGGAGCTCGATCTCTCTGGAAACCACATGCGGCACATGAAATATAACGTACCTACTTACCTACCTAATTGTTGTAATGAGCAATTTTCCATGTAGCTACGTTGTTGTTGCCGTTGCTATGTAGCCTAAAGATAATAAATACTCCTTTGTTACTGGTATTAATACTAAGATTGAGAATGGTTGTGTGCTGAAGTTGTCGTGTGAAAATATATACATATCTAAGTAAATCCATCGGTGAGATTTGATTTTTTCCCTATCCTGAGACTCAAATAACTTCAATTATCTACCCAGCGAATTTCACTTGCCGTGAGGCTCAGCACTTGGTAAGCTCTATCCTCTCACATTGAAGAGACCTCTGTTGTGTGAAACTGTTTTAGTTGAGTGCATGCTCGCGCGGGAATGCGTCAATGGGGAAGTATCCAATCCACTTTCTTCCATGACGCAATCGCTCCTCACCCTATATCTCCTATTTCCACCAGCCCCATCATGCCTTATCCCTATCTCCGCAACACTTCTCCTTCCATTCCCGAGAGCTTCGTTTCGATTCAATGTGATGTGACGTGACTCACTAAATGTACAAAGCCTTTTTTTATTTTGCTTCCCTAGAGAAGCAGTCGAAATTATTTCACGCATTTGACGAGCTGAATGCGGGCGTTAGTCTAAAAACAATATCTATGGTTATCTCTTGAACTGTTATCCTTTCCATTCAACGACCATTCAACCAAGACATTAATCAACTCGTTCAATAATGACCCCGTTTACCCTCAATACGTAATCACTCTTTCCATTATCCTCATCAAATAAAACTGATTTAATTTAGGGTAATCTTTAACCTGAGTTCCATTCTCTTTGATCCCTCCCGTAAACTAGAATATCAAGAAGCCAAAAGCCTAGCGATCTCTCATCCATTTACATCACTTCTCCTGCATTATACATGAGGACTTTCACGTTTAAATTTACACCCAATTCATCTCCCTCCCACCAATGCATCAGACTATTGGCCATATATGCTTAACATTACTATTATTCAATTGTGAACGATTCTAAGGCCTGTTGAACTTCAAGCAAGTCTATCTTCCATGGCACGCGAGTGAACTTTGTGGAACTTCGAGTTCATAATGAAATAAATAAACTCTGTATATTCCATACAAGAATTCAATGATATAAACGCCCACCGGTTTCAACACTTTCATGTCATTTTCAAAGGATAATACTTGTATTATTGTATATACTGTTGTATATATTGTATGTATATGCATTAAATTATTGTATACTTGTATTACCCTTGTATTATCACTTGGAAATGACATGAAAGTGTTGAAACCGGTCGGGGTTTATACCGTTAAATGTTTGTGTGGAATATAAAAAGTTTATTTATTTCATTATGAGTTCCAGCAAGTCTCTTTAAGACCACATTTTTCATTACAATCCTCTTGTAATCCTCATGCGCCACTATTGCACTGCTTTTCATTTTAGTTTACTCCGCTCCATTTGTACTCAAAACGTTATTTATATTCTTTAAAACGTCTCAAATCTCTCAATTCATTTGTTAACTCTCTCGAATTTTTTATCTAAACCAGCAAAGAATACAAATGCAATTACTATGAGATCGAGAGGCCGGAAAAGGGACGGGATCGTTAGACTCCCTGGGCGAGTAGGATAATAGAGTATTTGCACACTTTTGGGAAGTGATATCTAAAAAATCTATCGATACTTCAGACACTAAATTTTCATTCTGACGCTCGAGAGGCTTTTCGTTAATTTTTTATTAGCTAATAAAATCTAATAAATTATTATTGCGCCGAAACACTGGTCCGCCATGTTTTGTAGGCTCTGACGTCATCTCCCATAGTCGACCATCTGTTGATTTGGAGATTGTGTGACTGTGTAGTCTTAGCGTGCGGACGAAACTTTAGCTATTAATTAGCAAGTATCGAAATAACTTCGAAAAGGCAAATACTATTTCACTCTCAACGCACAGCTAGGCTATTTCGCTTCTGCTAATATGGGAGATGACGTCACACTACGAAGAACCAATGGTTGGGCGTTTAGACCTAGGCAATTTCGATGCTAAAACAATGCATATTAAAAGCTACTTATTAAATCAATTAGTTGGAATTATACCTTGGTATTTCGTACGTGGCATTTCAAAACCAAACACTACTCGCTATAATAAATTTCAGCAAAATACCTCACTTACGCAAATACTCTATTACTATAATATTACTATTACGATAAATACTTGTGAAATGATATAGGTCTATAAATTTGTAAATTATTTATTCTTTTTGCCGACATTTCGCATTTGTATACGTGCTTTCTACGGGCTACAATGAAAATTATTGGGCGTATTGTGCTTTTTTGTACAATTTTGGTGCATAGTTATGTTAAAAAGTATATATAAATTGTGTGATTTTTTTAAGTTACCTCAGAGAGATTTCCTTCTGAATTAATTGTTTGATGATACCTTCGTTGCTATTTATCGTTTTTTGGTCAATTTTTGTAAATGTAGGTGATTTAATAAATCAAAATACAATTATGAATTTGTTATAACATATGAAATTATAATAAATTTTACTTAGTTTGGCGTGGTCTGTTTTTTACTGCAGGATGTTTTTTTTTCATGAGCACCATTTCTTTAAATAATGTTTTTTGATATTTTAGGGCCTAAAGCCATTATTTTTTGTGAGTTGTAAATAAAATCTGTGGTTATTTATGATGAAGAGAAAAGAAAATTAAGAAGAGAAATAATTACATAATAATGAAAATGAAGTTATAAAAGAGGAATCATCTAAATACTTGGGGAAGGATAAAGTGGCTGGTTGTTGCAGAAGGGGTGGGGGTGCGCGGGGTGGGGGGAGAGGGTGGGGGTTGTTTAATAAAAGATTGGAAGGGGGAGATAGGACTTTAAGGTCCATCGGTGCTTTTAGAGAGCCTCTTGTCTCGGCGGGAGATGTTGTCTCATGACTTCTTCATTCGAATAAATTGAGCCGCAAAGAGTCGTCAGAATCCTTCCTTCCTTCCTTCCGCGCCCTTACTGAACCCCTTCAATACTCTTTAACACCCTCACCCCCAGCCACCTGCTTCCCCTTCTGCCCGCATATTTCTGTGACGGCGATCGGTGGGGTAGGGTTAGAGGGTTAGGGGACGAGGAGAAGGAGCAAAGGGAGGCGAGGGGGTGAGGAAGGGGGTGTAAAACGACCTCACTGCCTCTCCTACCGTCTCACTATACATTCGGCACACGTCCCGATAATCAATCAACGTAAATCTTTATTATCTTTATTTCGCTTTCCCCGAAAATATTTTTCACTAAACCTGACCGCGACTTCGGCTGCTCAGTTTCGCGACCAAAAAAATGAAATAGAATGCTGAACAGGCACCTCACTGAAAAGCCTGCATTCAGCCGTCGCCAACGGCAATGACGATGCAGAAACCATGTACGGGGACAGAATATCTTTGCGTGTACAAAGGTCTCCCCAATCTGCTTTCATTTGTTGGTAAAGGTGGGCTTTACGTACCGCATGGTTAACATTTTTTTTTAAAACGTGGGAAACTGACGATATTAAATGTGATACTTATGAGTAGAGGAAGAATTCGTATTTGTAAAAATGTAAGAATCATACCCGTGAGACTAGTAGTTTTTGAGATATTGACGTTTGAAAATGACATGTTTAGCGATTTTTCGTCAGTTTTCGACGCCATATTTGGAGGTTTTACAAATATCCGGTCTGGGGATAAGACTAATTTCCCTTCTATAATATGCCCTTACCCCACCCCCAAACCCAACCCAACCCATCCATTTTTAGAATAGAATCCCTCTCGCTCATTGGTGATTATTGGTGGACATTGGTGTGTATATGGTAGAGAACCAACTGCTCGATCGCTGCGCCACCTAGAGCGGATAAGAGGAAATGGCATTTTTTCACAAGATGGCGGACAGGAAAAAACGCACTTCTCAGATTTGAAAGTTTCCCATTCCAAAAGTAGTTGATGCATTGTTGTGTTAAAAGTATTTTACAAATGCGCAAGGTTTTCATAATAAGTGAAGTGAATTTCGTTCCGATGTCTTAGTTAAAAGTGGGTGAAATTGGCGAAAACACTGGCGGGACGAAAGCTCATCTTTACCCATTTATTTACTTAATTGCTATTAAGCTAGTCATGGTAGCGCAAATCTTTTGTAGGAAGTCGGCCTTGTAAAGCAACAACCCCCATCTTCGATATGGAATCACCTACTTTTGTGAGGCAGTTGACGTCATATTGCGAGGACATATCAAGATTTCGGTGGGAGTTGACTCTATTTCTTCGCACTGTTTTTCAGTCTAATTCTGAGGTGAGTGTGGCGAGTTAAGCAAACAATTTTAGTTAATCTCATCGTTATATCTCTAGAGAAAGTTTATTTATCTGTACACGTTTTTATAATATATGCACATTCATCGACCACCGTTTTCTCTGGAGGCAATTCGCGACTGAAGAAAGTGAAATTTCTTGCCATAGGTACACAATCAACAATCACTCTTACTCTACAAAAAGGGAGGAATCGGGTAAGATGTTGTGAAATATGAACATAATAAGAATATGATGCAGTGCATCGAAATCCGGGTCGATTAAAAATTTTTATCTGTGGGAAATTGCATCGTCTTAGTTCTTATTACTCTTACTCTAATATCTCCTAAAACTCTCCACCCATGAACTCCACTTTTTCTTGATTAATTTCCTCATGCAAATTCCTCTTATTTCTGATGTTTCTAATATCCATATGAATAGTTTTTGTTATTTAAGTACTTTTTTTATTTTACGGTACTGCAGAAAAAATAACAGGTAGGGCATGCGGCATTACCTACAGTGTTTTGATTGCGTGAGAAGTCCTCTATGTGAGTTGGAGGATCTTGCATGTTTGTATCGCTCCAGGAATTTTCTAGAACGCCTTGAAGATGGCATTCTCTACCTTGTAGATTCAGTAATTGATGCTTCCATCTTGTAAATAAACCTTTCTCTTGGCATTCGTTTCCTTATTTTGGATATATTTTTGCATTTTCCCAGAAAGGAACGAATTCTTCGGTATTTTTCAACTTGAATCCCCAGATTCCTTTTGCCCTTCATGAGTTCAGTAATGTTCTTGGTAATATCCCTCAGAACGGTTTAAACACCTTATAGTAGATCCACTTGCTGTATCCTCGCACCGATATTACGTTGAGTTACATGAATTTGACGTTGGCGGTAACGCGTTATTTTTTAGATGGACCTTTATAAATACTCGGCGATTATCATCTATTCTATTACGAAATGATCGATTGCGAGAACAATCTTTGATTTTACATTGTCAACCATCCTCTCTCTTTTGGATGGTATAAGACCCGTTCTCTTACACATTCCGAGTTATTACACATTTTTTGGTGTACACAATTTTGTGTACCTATTTAAAAAGAGTGATTGTATGCTTTCGCTTCTCTATTGTTTTTCTGGTCTGCCCACTGGGGGGTTATTTTGTAATCTCACCTTTTTATTGACTCTTAGAGGAAAGGCGGGAGATCCGTTTCCCTCTCTTAATGATCGGCTCACGAACGGTTCGTGAATTGTCGAAGCTTCAATTACCTTATATCAAATAAAAGATGCCGAGACTAGCGAATACCCAGATTGATCAACATCTTACGGAAGATATCTTACACTGTACATACCACGGAAATCTAAATACAGTGAAAACTACAAGCGGCATGTAAGCGATCACTCAATATTTAAAAAAAATTAAGTTATTATAATTAGTGTTCGATTCACAAGCACGGGAAATATCTACCAAGAACGTAGATTTTAAGGCAATATTTGTTAAAATAATGAAATTATGGTATAAATAACTGAATTCCATTCTCCATACACTGGCGGATAGGCACACGAAAACAAAGGTATCAGCAACATTGTTTGGAAAATATTGATACGAAATATATACTACACAGATAGTTCAAGCTAATAATAACATAAGCATTTCAAACAAAGCATACCTTCAAGTGCCCAATATATTGGAGTTGAAAATGGTGAAGTTCTTCACGTTTAGCAAATTGCAACAATACGATTTAAAATCGTTTGTATCATTCGCGCCCTTGTTTATTTTCCAACTCAAGCTTCAAGTGGAAACGATGGTGGATCCATGTCACGTTCTTTATGACAGGTGAGATGGAACTAATGGCAGGCGGTGATAATGAAACGGATCAAGAGTCGAAAAATACGGATCAGAGCGGATGAATCGTCTAAAAGACCAGCACATGACCGGCAGTTCACCGCTTGAATTCCGAAGATGGTCACGCCGCCTGGGTGGCGGAGTTGAACTACGGAAAAGTGACATTTTATGACGTTTTCTCACAAAAGTGAGATTACCCCCCTGATTACAGTGCAAGCCAGTGGAGGCACTGGTGATCACTCTTTGGGTTTTTACCTTCTCGACCGCGAAGTGACCTCACTCGTCCCGTATCAACAGAATGGATCAGTTGTTCTTCTACTCTTCAAGGCTACTTCTACTCTTGTTGTAAGATTGTTCTCGCTTGCCACAGTTCTTTATTCTGCGCTACTGACTCGGTGTCTCATCGTTCTCGATCACTACATATATATCTGCCACTCACCCGCCTCACTGCTGCTTCCTGTTGCTACGGCCATCAGTCACTGCTTGCTCCTAAATCCACGAAAAGCCTTCTTATTTCTATATCCATGTTGTTAAAAAACCAACTTCGTAGTTTCCACAAAATTAATTCCGCTGTCACGACGCCTGCGTTTCACCACACTGTGGCACATTCCGATTTCAGGCCTGATGTCATAAGTTTTATTCTTATATCTGTTAATTTGTTAAGTTAATATTTCACCCAATTTTGTTTCAGTTAAATGTGGGAGCATAATTGATACAGTCCACTTAAACTCGTTTACCCCCCACACACAAATTTGTTGCATTTATAATTTACAATTTTGATCGATTTTAAAAATTTACATTTACATCCAGGACTTCCCATTGACAAGGCATAATGACGTCAAAACTCTCCCAAATTTTTCCCATTCTCATTTCCATTTCGTAATGGACGCAATCCAGTTTCGACAAGGGGAGAGAGGAAAAGAGAGAAGAGCCAGCCACCTTAGGCCAAATTCCGCGGCTCCGTTTACCACTCGCATCGCTCTCGGAGCAGAAATAAAAGAAACGCGGAATGCGTGATCGAACGAGGTCAGTCAGATGCTAAAGGGAGGGAGGGAGGATGACGCGCGCGTGATCACGTGACTGGGTCACGCCGAGTGATATCTCCTCGGACGAATGCCCTTTGGGTGAGAGAGATGGATGCACAAAGGGAGACGCATCCTCCTCCCCATGAATGCTAAATCCTTTTGGGTTCCGTCGCTCACCATGTCCGCGCTCAAGGAGCGAGCCTCGGATCGCGAGCACCAAAAGATGGGCAAGAGGTCACCTATTAAAAGCAAAAAAAAAGAGTGCAGGTTTCTCGCCTTTTTCTCTCGCCTCATAGCACTTCACTACCGTTCCTATTGTCGCGTCAGCGCGCTCCTGCTGTTGGCGCAGAAAGTATTCGACCCTAGTTGCTCATGGTAAAATTTACCATAAAAGAGTTTTATGCAAAATTTTATTGAAAGTTTTACGAATCGTACGTAAAACGTATTTGCTTGCTCACGGTAAAACAATTCGTAAAACCGCAATGTCCTGCCATCTATGAGACGCTTTGCAAACACGTGAAGTGATAAATGCACTCTCTTTTGGATGAATGTTAGGTTAAAATTATATATGTATTGTTTATTTACTTACTTTCTGATCACACTGAACGGTGTTAAGGCTCTAACGAATTCTTCTAACAAGAAGGATACTTCCATGAACTTCCAGCCATTTTTGTTTACGTTTTCCTTGTTTGGCGTCCCATGGATACGAGATTATTATCAACGAGATGAGCGGATCGTCTCATTGGTTGTTGCATAAAACAGTTTTATGGAAATAGAACCTGTCCTATTCCGTAAAACGTTTTATAAAACTAGGTTTCATAAAACTGTTTTATCGTTAGCAAGCTCATTTTTATAAAATTTGTAGATTTTATAAAACGTTTTACTGAAAATTTTGCCGTGAGCAACAGGCATAAGTTTGAGACTTAATATCTGTAAAAACAACTAGGCCGATTTTTTTAATAAAATTTATAAACATTTAGCCAGTTTCAATTCACGTTTTGTGATAGAAAGAAAAATTTCAAAAAAATTATGATAAGAGTTTTTTTCTTGGGGGAAAAGGAAAAAAAGAACCCATTTTTGCGCCCACGAGAAGCAATGTCCATATTTCTGGGATTATTATGCTTCAAATATTGCAAATTCGATGGCAATCAATCTTAAACATACCATTGCAAAAACATTCTGTTAGTGCTTTTGTTTCATTTGAAAGCTGTAACTATATTTTTTTTAATGTCGTCTTTTTGTTTATTTTTAGAGCGGTTTTTATTTATAACACGTTTTTTACTGTCCGCAACCTGCGTTGAGCGACGTAGGGGTACTCTCGGAGCTTCATTTTCCCCTCCGTTTACTCGCGCGGTGCTGCCAGTGGTTGTCGGGGAACGCTCGGTATTGTTCGATGATTCATTAAAATCCCATGCTTTGCAAAGTGCAGTCTGATTCATTTCCTACGAATCCTCCAAGACCACCGAGATCTCTGAGCAGGAGATGAGGATGGTGTTGAGTGCTATTTGTTTTTTCAAGTCGGAAGCCAAGAAAATGGGTGATTATCGCTACCCAGTTTATAAAACTGTGTCCGAGTGCGTTTGCCGTGCGTATATCGCGATTTGCACATCATCTTAATCCGAACGCTAACATACCAACACCATGTCTACACTGAGGGTGGAGTAAACACCGGAGTCGTCCGACGAAGCAAAATAATAATTGTAATTACCTTTACTTCAAACCTATCGTGGAGAACACACATATTAAACATATATGCGGCACAGCCTTAAAGAAACAACGATTTATCAAGTGTGTAGTAGGAAAGTTGTGAGATGAAAAAGTGAAAGAGAGGTGCTATTTCGCTCTGGTTAGGCCACAGCTCGAGTATTCCGCGAGCATTTAGAACCCTGAACAGAAATATTTGATTCTAAAAATAAATAAAATACACACGAAAGATGTGCGCTTTGTTTAAAATTGCTATGATCGAGCAATGAGTGTTTCACTACTTTTGAGGAATTAGGTGGGGTACCACTAGAGACTCGAAGACTAAACGCTAGGCTTAGGTTGCTTGAGAGAATCAGAACAGATGGGTTTCATAGTGACACAGACAATATCATTTTGACACCATACTGCATCTCTATGTCCAACAGGAAAGATAAAATAGGGAGATACATTGTCGAACAGATAGGTACAGAAATAAGTTCTTCCCAGGCACAATAAGTGGCCATAATAAAAACTGAGATCAACTGAAAACAGTGCTGAAATACACTTCACCTTTTCACTTCCCAATAACATACACCTTTACACGGGTGGTGTCCTAACACCCCCTGCCACACACCCATTCGGCGGCTCACAAGGGTATTATGTAGACATAGAAGGCGCGCACCACAGGTCGGAGCCGGTGGATAGATGCATTCGTCTGCAAGGGATGCTCTAATGTTCAGCGTGTCATCTTCGACTTGAATAAAATAATCATTTTTGGGTCAAGCATATGGGAACTGGAGGTGAGATGATAATATTCAGCGTTTTACTGAATAAGTTGCATAGTATGAGGCAGTAAAATACAATTAAAACTACTGAGAGCAGAATTGAGAATTGCTTCAAACCGCTCCATTTCATGGTCGCACGTGAAACGCTTTGTAGATCGCAAACTTAAAAAAGGAACGAACATCTGAAGCGTCTTTAAGAGAGAGTGGCGTCCAAGTCGGAAATTATCGAGCAAGAAGCTGTCGGCCTTAAGAAATTTCTTTTATTCATGAAGCAATCTCAGTTATTTCTCGAAATTGAATCCGTATAATTTTATGCGAAATTAAAAAATCTCGACGTGTACTGCCCTACACTTTCAGACCGTTTCATATTGCGGTAATACTTTTATTAACCTGCTGCTGCGTTGTATATTTAGTTAAGCCCTTGTCCAATAATTTAGAAGAAGTAGCCTATTCTACCCTGGTTGAATAAAATCAAATTTAGTTGAAAAAGTCGTCTCCTAAGAAAGTAAATTCATACAAAGTTTGCTGTAATGGTTTGGCTCGCCGAAACCACATACAGGGAGTGTGTGGCGCAGGATATCTACATACTACCCTACGAGCCGCCGCATGGGCGTATGGCAGAGGGTGTTAGGACACAGAGAAGCCTAAAGGTGTAAAGGAGAGTGTTATAGGGATGTGAAAAGATGAAGTGTATTTCGGCAGAGTTTTCAGTGTACCTCAGTTTTTATTGTTGTGCGTGGAAAGAACGAATGTTTGTACCAATCTGTTCAGCCATTTATTTCTCTTATTTTATATTTCCGGTCCGACCTAGAGAGGTATCGAAATCTTCTAATCTAGGGTAAGCTGTAAGGCAAATAGGGAAGGAGGCAGGCGATATTGAAGGTTTGGGGAATGGTTTTCTTTTTACCTAAATTCGTTGCATTCTACTAGAAATACCTGCTACGCCAGCTTTTCCTTTTAAAAAACCTCGATATTCGGAGAGGGTAAAAATTGGGAATAAAGTTAAATTAAATGACACGATATTTCAGCCGACCCAATGCTATTTTTTATGTGCCCAAAGTTTAAAAAGCTCAGTGATTGTTATTTAAGTGTCGAAACATAAGTTACACGAGGCAGGCCATCGTTCTTCTTAAACTTGATGCATTTTGAATTTTATACTATAGGTATCTGAGAAATATAAACATTGAAATACATTGGAACGCGAGCCTTTTATCCCTTAATACAAACCGAATCCATTCCATGAACCTTCATGAGGGAAATGGCTTCGGGAAGAAGAACAACAGGAGGAGGATACCTATCGTGAGACACATGAGGGCAATGAGGGCTGACGGAAAAGCAAAGAGAGATAAGAAAGTGCGTAGAGGTTGGCGGGATGATGGGTTAAGCGAGAGGCGTCGTGGAAGCCATTTCTCGGTTGATGACTCGTGTTGACGGTCACGTTATAGTGGACAGTGTCCGTTTGACATGCTATTCCACGCCTTAGTAGGCTCTTGATGGTCGCTTTATTGGCGAACTACTCAATATTCATGGCTTGTTTGTGTCCTTCGTCGTTTGGGTTCGGAATGGGTCGTCGGCGTGGCGTGCGTTGAAGGGGAAGAAGAAATTAGGCCGCTCCGGTATCTGTCTCGGCGTTCGTGGGTGGCGGGAGAATCAGGGGCAGGCGCCTTCTTCATCTTCTTCTTCCCCTTCAACGCTGACGCTCAAGCAAAAGGGGTCTTTTGGGAAAGGAGAAGGGGAGATAGGTTTTTCTTTTTTTCTTTTCATCCTGTGCATTCAAAAATACTTCCACCGCCATAACTGAGGTGCTCACTTATTTTAACTTAGAAAAATAATAATCTCGAGGGACGATATTCTAGTCGAATGTGAATTGTAGGGGGACATACCGGTTTCCCGTAAAAAAAATTCTTTGGTTTTTGTTCATATATATTTTTTTCAATATGAAGAGATTGGAGAAAATATTTTGCTGCTATGAAGGTGGCACACTTTCATTTCTTGTAAGTTTCAATTGCTTGGAATAGTTATCGACCACTTTAATAATACATTGGTTAATTTATGAAGGTTTGGTCATGTCTTTTTTAAGAAACTACCCTTCCTTTTTCCGCCAACGTTTCGCCTTTTAATGAAAGCATCTTCAGGGCTACAGTACAATGCAAGGAATACAGTTGGTAATAGTTATAATACTACAAAGATAAAAATGTTTTCAAACATTAATGTAGTACCTCAAAGGATTAATTTTCTTACTGGGACCATGGTAACACAAAAACAAACTCTTAGTAACAAAATCAACATCGAAAACAAAACCAAAATGGAAAACAAAGCTAAAATTTTGTTAAAAAAATATAATAAGTGAAAATAAGAATATTTAAAATAAATAGTATAAAGCATGAAATTAACAATCACATATATCGTAACTTCAAATTTCGAATGTATATTACAAATTTTACGATTACAAAAAACATATTCGTATTGGAATTCTGGAGAACACTACATAATACATTTTAAAAACTTTAGTTATAGGAGATCAAATTATGATAGATTTTGCTTAAATTCTGTATATCCGATCTATGGTTACAAACTGAAGGAGTTTTCATGATGTGGACCATTTCTTTGAATAGCTTCTTCTGAAGGTTCGATTCAAAATCTATAGGTTTAGCTTTCTTAAAGTTGAAATTGTGATTATTTTCTAGAGCATGGTTAGCCAAAGCACAGGTCCCGGAATTTGTTTTAATTGAAGATTTATGATTGCTAATTTTATTTTTAAGATACTGTGAAGTTTGTCCTATATATGTTTTGTCACATTCATGGCAAGAAATGGAAGAAAAAGACATAACCAAACCTCCATAAATTAACCAATGTAGATTTCAATGACTATTTTCGAGGATCACGTGAAATTTTAACCCCTGTATTTCTCGGAATTCTAGTTTAAAGACGATAATGATAAAAGAACAAACCTTGCGAATTTCACTATTTAGTATTTTATTCAAGACCCAGGTTCCGACAGTTTATGTCATCTTCGTCGAAGCCCGGGTCGTGAATAAAAAAACAAATATTGAATTTCGCAAAGTTTGTTCTCTTTCCATCATGGAAAATGTTTCATAAAGTTACCCCTGACATCGTTCGTTTTGTTAAAGACGATAAGTGATGGGAAGGCTTAGAAGAGAGTCACTAAGTTAGGCCAAAAATGAATGTCAGATATCAATATTTCTTGAAATACTTAAAATAAACGGACAATGATCGTTGGAGATACACTCTGATGCTACTGAAAGAGGGATGTTGGAAAAATATTCATAAGGTAATCTACCGCTGATGAATGCCCAATTGTACAAGTTGAAAAAGTTATATAGACGAGATAATGATTTAGTTTAAAAAAGAGCTATGCAGCTGAAAACAGCATTAATATTGAATTGTGCAGAATATCTATTGTTGTGTAACATTGGTCTCTCAGATCACATCTCGCCTATAATGGGGATAAGTGAAGTTAGGTGGCCCAACAATGATGATTTCTGTAGTGGGGAATAGAGAATATTGTACTCAGGAAATGATGAAGGAATTGGCGGGGTTGGTTTTGATTTAGGAAAGAAAATGGCTCAAAATATCTTGGAAATTTGGGGTTTTAGCGAGAGGAATGTAATGATTAAAATCAAAATGAAACGAAGGAATATGGTCATGATTCAGGTGTATATGCCTACGTCTAATCATCCAGACCAAAAAGTAGAAGACATTTACGAACAAATCGAGGAAGTTCTAATGAAAGTAGACCAACGAGACAACCTTGTGACCTAAGGGGATTGGAACTCAGTGGTTGGAGAGGAAGTGAAAGAAGAATTAGCCGGGAAATAAGAATAAGAGAGGAGCCAGACTTCTTGAGTTCTGTCAAGTGCACAACATAGTGATTGCCAACACACTTTTTCAGCAGCCCAAAAGAAGAAGATATACCCCATATAAGATATATATCCCATCCCTCCGCCTTGGAATATCTTTATAGAGGAGTTTTGAATCAGTTACAATTAGTTCCATTGTCGCACATAACAGAAAGAGGCCCCCTGATTCCACACAGAGGATCCACGTTCCTTGGATAGAGCGCTTAGAGGCATTTTTATATTCGCTCGTGAAGGGATACCTCTGCATACCAATATCATCGCGAAGATTGAAATTCTCTCCAGTTACGGATGCGGGTCTTTAATTAATGTCCATAAATTGTTTGAGTGTCTTTCGAACTGTCACAAAATTAAAACTATTATTATTTCATACGCATGGATTTATGTGATGGATTAAACGTTTCATACCTAGTGCCAAGACATTACTTTATGAACTATTTTTCACTATATTAAGGAGGTTACATTCTCAAAAACAAGACGACTTTCTAAAACACAGGATTCAGTATTGCAAGTGATTTTTGTTTTACCTAACAACGGAAATGTTCACAAGGAGTGCAAAAGGACCATCAAAGCCATCACGCCGACGACGCTCGTGTAAAAGCAACAATCACGCGATCTATTCCATCCACAGCTCGAGCTTTCAACTCTTGTGCGCTCTAAAACGTCCGAAAAAGTGACTCTTAATTAAATGGTAGACTCACAACCGGGGCACTTCAAAATCCACCGAAGAACGCGTCTGTTTAGTTGTCTTTTTTTTCGCTGGCCGATTTTATGCGTAACATTGATCCGAATCGTGACTCCTAGATTATAGTGTTTGCGGTCACTTCTGGTACTGGGGTGCATTTTTTCTGTTGTGGTAATCATGCACTCGTGTGTTATAATCCCTTTGGGACCGCGTCCATCTTCATTTCTTACATCAACTCCCCATTTTTTTACTCTCGTGCTGACCTCTAAGGGGAGAGAAGAGGAGTCAGCAGAGCAGAGGAAGGCGTTTCGCTTCTCGACCGAGACGTCTTCCCTCCATTCTCTTCTTCCTCCTCTCTCTCTCTTCCTTTAAGCCTCTTCTCCTCTCTCTTTCTTTTTCCTTTCCTTCTCCCTTCTCCCTCCTTTCCTTCGCATCCCCCCCTCCACCTCACCCCTCAAAAAACACATCCATTCCCTGACGAGACGAAAGTCCCGAGAACACGCAAACGCACGGACGCACTCAGGAGCGCGAGAACATATAAAAATATTAATCCGCGCATGCGCAGTGAACGGGTACGCACCAACACACAGTCGCGCATGAATACACGTAGATAACAAAAGACGTGAGCCGTCCGAGATGTACGCATGCACTCATCCACAGCGCTACGGGCGGGAGAGGAGGAAAGGAGACGGCCTCCCTCCACCCTGGATTTCGGGCGAGAGACAGCGGCCCCCCCCCTGCCAAGGGGCCCTGCACCCCTGAGGCACACCCAACCCCCTGGTAGCTTCGCGGGAGGGGTTGTAGCCAGAGCTCATCCTGGCGATGTCAAGGGGGATGGGGGTCGATCTCTCCATCATCTCCATCTCCACCCCTGTGTTCTTTCGGCCACACCACCACCGACGCCCCCTTCCCCCCCCCCTTTGAAACCCCTCAGGGTGAGAAGGGAGAAGACGAGAAGAGAGGGGGCTTGCATAAATCACGACACGGTAAAGGGGGGGTGGAGCACAGAAGGAGGAGGTGAGGGAGGAGGGGAGGGTTTGGCTCAGAGAGAGATTGGAAGACCGTGAAATGATTAAACATAATCTCGCTGCCGTGGAGATATATATACGCGAGGATGCTATTAAGGCCACGTCCGAAAAAAAAGATGAGAGGACTGGACTTTGAAACTCATCCCAGGCGAACCTTTCCCGCCATCTTGAGCCGTCCAAAGGGGATGGACGCGTCCTCGGACGTGTTCAAAGGTTGAACGGTTAAGCCTCTGCATTCGAGATATGTACGCGAGGCTTGTGCTTCATAGTCCGAAGCCACGCTGCCCTGCTTGAGGTGATATCTACCTGTTAATTTGACGTAGGAATAATCATTAAAGTCAGCTCATTGCTACGGTTATATGAAGAAGTCTCTCCAAAATATTCTCCTTCAAACATTCCTCTTGGTTCGAAGTTAGAGAAATAGATAATGATAGAAATATGATGTTTCATTAATCGCTGCCCTGATAATGGTCTAAAATGGAAATTATTTTTAATAATGGGCTAAATTTTCCTGCCCGTGAACCCGTTAAAAAAAACATTTTGTCTTATATAGTCAACCTGAACACGCAAGCGGGAGGTTGGATTGTTATTTAACTAATTCATATATTTTTGGTGGTAGGAGAATATAAAATTACAACTATTTATTCGCCTGGTGAAAGTGCCAGGCAAGCCATCGAAAATCCCATGAAGTCTTCCAGAAAGGGTACCATTTTATCTCGACCTGCTTCAGTCACTTTTGCCGTCCGGTAAGATGAGTAACAATGTCGTTTGGGTCTTAGAGGTTTCAGTGCCTAATCATCTATCAATATGAAACTAAAAGCTCGAACACGATATTTAAACTTCACATTTCACATTAAAGTCGATGCTATCAGTAGTATCTAAGGCCCAAATCTTGGAACTCCCGCCATTTTCCCAGGAAATGTGAGAAAAAATAAGTTGATTTTGCTATGAATATGTAATCCCTTGAAGTCGATTGACGGATAGCCTTGATTCCAAAAGACGTCAGATTTGAATGTTAACATTTTGAGAAAACGTCTAGTTAATTTCATGAAATCAAGCAGTCAAAATACTGTGGCAAATGCCAACAATAAATCTAGTAAAGTTTCACACACTGGTGTTATAAAGAACAATAAATTCAAAAAAATTTTGGGAAGAAATTTCTTCAATATAATATACTAAAACCAATATTAAAACAATATGCCACCAAATTTAGCTCATTCTGAAGATTTTTGGGGATAAGGAAAATATATTTGCGATGATGACAGATATTCTTAAATTAATTAGGTCACCAGCTACAATGAGATGTACATGAGCCTTAGAAAACTCTTTTTTTCTCGTAAATGGATTGCCTCCAATAAATTAACATTCTGCAGTCACCGTGGTCTCATTTCATTGTGACCATTCTACAATAGAAAACGGATATTATAGGTCACTATAAATGGTTGAAACCGGAATAATGTAATGCTACTATATTCAGTAAAAGTTTGATTGTTTTGATTGTAAGTATTTCCCAAGAGTATGCCGCTCTGATCGAGAGTTAACTTGGGAGCGATTTCCGACTTCTCTGAAGATCTCATTTTCTAAAGCCAGATGAGTTCTTTGTGCTCCAGCAAGCCTCTTGAGAATATTATGTTTTGTTTATTTTTCAAATTAGATAAACAATAGTAATAACACTTATTCAAAACATCTTACGGAAATTTACCACATTATCCTTCTGCGCTCGCTTTCCTACTGTCAATTGTTTCCGAGAAACCAAAACCACGGCAACCGTGTCTACTTTTTCTGCCGTTCCTTCCTTCTAAAATGCCCGCTCGTTAAGGTGGTTCCTTGGTGGTTCCACCGTGACTGTGTTAGTCAAAACAAATTCTCAATTCCAACCTTTTGTTTAGTTGGTTTTAAAAATCCTGCTTTCACATATTACATGAGTTAGCTATTGTAAATCAAAATTAGAGTACAAAATATGCAAATTATTCAACGAATATATTTTAATGAACACTTATTTATGGCAAAAGACGCCGACTGCAGCGCCATTAGTATGGAATGACCACGCTTTGACTTCAGTCATCGCAGTAAATAGCTAATAACTCAAAACATGATACGGTAAGATGCATCTGTTTTATTTTCAAATCTTTTGTCGGGAGTTGTCGCTTCTCATAAACAGTTCTATCGTAAAAATGGCTTTTGGATTAAATAAAAAATAATATTTTTCACCGTTTTTCTCCCATTGTCGCGTTGAACACCGTGTTATATTATAAGACTTGGTGCTTTCCTGGCGCACGATCTGAATAAATTCTTCACGGGATTCCCACCAGGTTAGATGTTCAGCCAGAGCCGACGTTTCAATGGCTAACTCTGCCATCGTCCTCAGGGCGTTGAGTGCTGGGTCAAAATTTGTCCGGGTTTATATATCTTCCGGCCGTGCGTCAGGTCGTTTCTGATTGGCCGTTGTCGTTCCTGTGGATGTTGTTTTTTCGCGCCGTCTTAATTATCTTTAAAACTGGTTTCCATGC
Source organism: Pyrrhosoma nymphula (assembly GCA_963573305.1). Lineage (NCBI taxonomy): Eukaryota > Metazoa > Arthropoda > Insecta > Odonata > Coenagrionidae > Pyrrhosoma > Pyrrhosoma nymphula. The sequence continues at coordinate 15,038,154 of OY754327.1, forward strand.
ATGGCTGATACGCGATGACAGACGGTGGATACGCGACGACACGCGGAGACAGTGGACAAATGTTTTTACAAGTAGACAGAATATGAATAAAATGACATTTAAGTCATTTTACGGTGGAACAACCTTAAATTATTAATCATAATTTTATTGATTTGTCTAAAGAAATGATTATTAGTTGATTGTTGAATGTTGATTTTTAAAAAGGGGTTGTTAAGGAGTTGTTGAATGGGAAAAGAAGGGAGATTGTTGAGAGAGAGAGAGACGATAGTGAGAGAATCAATCATGTCTTGGAAAAATAAAGAAGGGTTTTGATTTAAGGAAGTAATAGTTTCCAAAGGGTCACGACATCACAAACCACATTAATACCCTGGCACACTGGCGTATGCTGTCTTGTGTTTTTCGTTTCTTTTCATCTCCTCGTGACCAGTCTTAGAATACGTGGAATGCTCTTTTAAGTACGAAAGGGTGCGGCGGACAGGGCGATATGTGTGTGGGCGGTGCCGCACCCGTAACGGAGTCGGCTCCGGTGGAGCGGAAACCTCGGCCCATTATTGGCGAGCGCGGCATTTTCGGCGAATCTCACCTCGGATTTCGTGCGGGAGTCGAAATAGTGGACTATCGCACTCTCCTGAGTACTTTCGGAAATCCTTCTTCTTCCTCATTTCGTATTCAAGATTCGAGGCAGAATCTTGCGGCTGCAAATCCCCCCTCCCCCCCCCCCCATATGAGGGAAGGAAAGCGCTCTGGTCTACTCCTGCTTATTTTTCGGCGTATTTTCTCATCCCTCCCCCTCCACCCCTCTTTCTCTTCCAAGGTCATCCATCAAGATCAGATCCGGAGAAATTCAACGCACGCAGGAAAGTTTCCGCGAATCGTTAAATTCCCATTTCAAGACGCGAGATCGAAAACGTGTAAGTAACACTTTGGCAAGCGGGTCGCTGTTGATATTTAAAATAAAATGAAACATGAACGTATTTTCCCTAGGGCATCAGTAATTCTAAATTCCTGGATAAAATTTCAACCCGTAATTGGAGTTTAAATACATTTTTTTTAAACATGACATTCTTATTGATTTCCGTTTTATTCCAAGACTTCCGTAATAAATTATAGCTTATTGTGTAGCGAAATAGAGAAGGTAGAGGCTAATTTCAATAGGGATGAGAAGCATAGACTCCACAACACCTGGAAGAGACTCCTGAGAAGAAACGCGCCAAAAGAAGGGTGCACAACGCTGATTGGCTGCGCTAACGGAAGGCCCCCTTGATGGTATAAATACAGGCCAACTTTCACCGTTTGGCATTCGGACTTGATCTGAAGATGTGACCTGCATTGGCTACGAAACGTCATCGTAAAGATACACCGACGCAGTTTTGCCCGAAAAACATGGAGACACCAGTATAGCTTATTGTGCTCAAAGACTTTGGAAAGTAAAAACCCGCGATGGGTTTCTCAGGGTTTTTTTTCTTCGGCAAATATTCCACTTCCATGTATTAAGTTGGTTTGAGCGAGATAGTTCCCTAGTCATAATGGAGACCATATCCAAATTTTATTTATTGATTTCAGCGTCTGTAAGAAGTATAAAATAAATATTGTAGTATTAATGGCGCAAAGATATAGTTATATATGACCAAAATTTTCAGTCTTTAAATAAATAAAGCTACATAAGTTTTAACTTGACTCATTTTCTCTCGCCGTTCGGCTGAAAACCATTCAAACCAGCAGTTTTTTTTTGCGTTTCTGTAAAAATTACTGTATGTGGTGAGTAATAGATTATTTTTTATAAACGGTTGAGAAAACATGCAATCTACACACCGTTAGTTTTTTTACGAAATCTAGGTGCTAGAAGTTCCTAATTTTTTTTAAATATTCTCCCTCTGGAGCGCATAGCCGTAATCTATCCCATGTAAACCCGCTTACCTTTTTAGAAAATTTGTTCGAATGGTAGTTCGGCAAGAGGATGATGTTTTGATATAATTGGAAATATGAGACGTTTTTCTTTAAAATGAGGGCAAATTCATGAAATTCTAGGTGAAGTGGTTTTTCGCTCTAACTACCTTAAATGATGTTTGCACCTTGCTATCGCAATTTTCCAAGATAATTGTTCAGCCATTGATAACCAGAAGTACCCACTGTGAACTCAATGCTCTGAAATTACTTCTTATACGATTATTTACAACATGGTCAGTATACGATTCGCGCGGAAATATTTCTGGAGTCGTCAATAAGTGAGATTAAATGAGCAAGGTGTATTTTAATGCGTTGATTTAAGGTGGACCTAGAAGCAGATGCTTCGTTAATGCAAATAAATTCTTTTAGCGGCTAGAATATATTATTTGTTGCCCTAAACTATCATTTAAAACGGATTAAATAGAATGAACTTTGTGGTTATTTTCTCCCTCAAAATTTCCAGTTGACCTTTAAACATCTTTTGCTGCGTCTTCTTTAATTTTATGAGACTCTTATCATCTCGACCAAATACTCAGCAAGGGGGCTTTCCAAGTTTTTTTTTAGTCTTGCGCTTGGAAATTATTATTTGGTGGTTTTCTCTGATATCCACTGTCACGTCGCAGAGTATATTTTAGGTTTTGGATATTAATTACATCTAATTTATAGAGTAAATTTGGGTAGTGTTTACCTTCTTCTGTAAGCAGTAGCGTTCCTTAAATAATATGATTTCTTCTTTCGAGAAAATGTCTTCCCCGTGGCTCCAGGGCACTGCAGGCCGAAGAAAAAATTTAAAACGTTCTTCGAAAGAATGAAATGGAGAGTCGTTGAAAGTTTGTGCGTCTGAATATCTTTCTCTGGAAGAAATCAGGTGGTTGAAAATTAGACTCACAGTTTCTTGTGTGTTAGACGGCCCAGTGGAAAATTGCAAACTTAAAAGTCATTTTATTCATATTCTGTCTACTTATAGAAAAAAACTTGTCCTCTATCTGATATGATCAACAAAATAATACCTTTCCGCGCTATTTTATTCTATAATTGAACTTGAAATTACATGGTGTTCAATGGGGGAATGAGAGAAACACGGGGGAAAATAGTATTTTTCCATAAAATATAAATGCCATTTTTGCGGAAAACTATTTATAAGAAGGAAATAATCCAGAGAAATTGAATAAAAATGTAATATAGGCATCTTACCACCTTATTTTTTTAAGTTATTAGGGTATTAATGCCGTAATTGAAGTCAAAATGAGGTAATTCGTAGGAAATGGCGCTGCAGTCGGCTCCTATGACTCCTATGGCTTGGAAAAAAGTGCTCATTTAAAATACTTTCGTGGAATAATCTGCATATTTTCTACCTTACTTTTGGGTTTCTATAGGTAACGCATTTCATAAGCGAAAGCAGGATTTTTTGGACAAAATATCACAAAATGTGAAATTTAGTATTTGTTTTGACTCACACAGTCGCGGCAGAACCTCCTCCTCGGAAGTTTTTCTTTGATCATTACCGTTTCTACTCCATTTTTTTCTCATTTTCCTATTCTATTTGTCTATATATCTTCATCTATTTATCTTCCATTAATTCATTTATCATGATTGTTATTTTCCTCATGAAAATTACCCTTAGTCTAATGGATGGCCCGTATTATTTCAACTCTGACCAGATACGCGTTGCGTGACACCTCATCCCTGGCGATACGTGCCTCGAAAAATGGCGGAAGATCGCCATCTTAAAAATCCCGGGTGTTGAACGTTCCTTCCGCACAAACGATTTGTTACAACTGTCATCGTTATTTTAGGAGTATGCAATTATATCTGTTCTTTATAATACATCTTATATTACGTTTTTATTTATTTTTTTACTTAATATAAATTCACAATGTCATGTAAATATACTTATGCTGCTTGGAACTGGACTGGACTGTGGAACCTTCAAGTAGAAATGTTATAGTTACCTGTTACAGCAGTAATCAAACCATCCATTTTTTACTTTAATGTTTCAGCTATTTTTGAGCATGTAATTAATTCCTGTTTCTATGTAAATTTCGTATTACGTTTTTATTTTGTTTTCATTTAATAACTATTCAAAATGTCATGTACTTTAGATACGTATTTGTTGCTTTTAGGTGTATGTACCCAGAGCATTGAATAAATCTCTCTTATGTTATCTTATCGTGGAATATAGAAAGCGGCATCGATTTTTCAAATAATTACATAGAAGAGGAGAGATTATTTTCGATGATAAGATCTTTTGAAAGCTACGGAGAAAAGTTTCATGAATACATTGCTAACGAAAAAATCAAATTTGTTGGGCATACTCTGGATGGAGTCCGGAATCTATTATACATACGTATAATAGATTCCGGAAAAAATATGGATGGATAAATTAATTGAAAGAATTACTACATAATACAATAATGGAACACGTTTAGAGGAAATTAGTTTTTAAAAGAAGATGTGAACGTGGTTACTGAGGAGAAGACGGAGTGGCCGTGAAGAGTAAACGAAGATTGGCCGAAATGATGGCCTTTGACGATTGAATCAGAATAGAATGGTCATATGATGCGCTCAATTAATTATTATTTCAGCAACATATTAATCTAAAAGTATATGCCACTAATTAAACTTCCCTTTATCTTTCGGACTTTGCCGTGGGTCTATCTTCTATATTAGTTGGTGGACTATTTTACTGACGAGTCTCTGCTTCTGTCAGGCCAATTTTGAGCGAAGGGCTTCAAGCCTCCATAGTTGAAATTATCACTGGCATTATTAAAGCCAGGAAATATAAAACGCATGTGATAGCTTGCATATTCTGCCTTAGCATACCCGTTAAGGTTTCATTTTAATTGATGACTTGAATTCAGCAGTCGCATTTTAAAGCCGGACACAATAGTTGTGAAACAAATTGCGTCATCTGGTAATCCGATGACAATATTTTTGATTGATTCATTGAAAATTAATTATAAATATAAATTCCTAGTTTTCCGCGGCGTATAACCATTTATATAATAATTGAGTAAACTGCTTCATAAATATTAGATTATGATATCATTCTTAATATTTTCGTAATTTTATAGTTTGGCATTAAGCCACGTTTTCCTTAAGGCACACTATTTTGTATGAATTGTATTTGTATGAAAACATTTAAGGTTTTTTATAGCCGCCAAAAACTTTCTCTGTAGATGTGATTTTTTTTAAAAAACGGAATGAATGACTATTATTTTATTATGTTATTCCACGAGATCAAGCTGTAAACAGCTCTTTTTATACGGAATAAAAGAAATTGAGTAAATTCCTGTTTTGCAAGAGGTTAAAACTAACTCTGACGATCCCTTATTTATAACTCTCGTCTTTTCAAACTCACCAAATACGGTATGGCGCGTGACCTATATGAAACCTTTGTCTCTTAAATGAACTTCAAAATCAAAGTAAACGCAGTCGGAGTCACGTGAGCGGCAATAAAAAAACAGTGGCGCTGCCTGGTTTGTAGCACGAGGTGGTTAGGTGGAGGAGGGAAACAAATGACGGGGAGGTAACAAATTAGAAACAATTAGGCGCGCGCCTTTGTGAATCAACCCACGCGTTGCGCACCGCGTTGCTTTGATGTTTTAGCCACGAGGAACGATGCTGACAGAGTGCCCTCTGTGTGAGCAAAGGCTTTCAGGCGGGTGGACTGTGATGGGTGAATCGGGAGAACGAATTCATCAATTTTACTCCGAGGAAGAGTGGAGCGAATCGATCGCCATTTGGCTTTCACGTAATATCTGCGTGCTCTCGTGATTAAAGATTTCAATTACATCATTCAATGTCATAAATAACAGGCACTTTCTGATAAGCCACGAACGGCTTAGCAAGATCATGACGACGTAAAACTTAAAAAGTGATTAAGATGGTTTGAGCGAGATAGTTCCCTAGTCATAGTGGAGACCACATTCAGATTTTATTTCTTAATTTTTACATCTGTAAGAAGTATGAAATAAATATTTTATTATTAATGGCGCAAATACATAATTATATATGACCAAAATTCTCAGTAATTAAATAAATAAAGCTACATAAGTCTCTAACTTGACTCATTTTTTCCCGCCGTACGGCTGAAAACCATTCAAAACGGCAGGTGTTTTTACGATTCTGTAAAAATTACTACGGTTAGTTATTACTATGGATTACTACTACTAGTAGTGGATTATTTTTTATAAATATCTGAGAAAACATGTAATCTACACACGGTTAGTTTTTTGGCGAAATGTAGGGTTTAAAGTTCCAAATTTTTTAATATTCAACCTCTGGAGCGTTTATAATCTATTCCATGTAAAACAGCTAAGATTTTTATGCTAATTGCTCGAAACGTAATTCGACAAGTGGTTGATATTTTGATATCATTGGAAAGATGAAGGTTTTTTCTTTAAAATGAGGCCAAATTCATCAAATTCTAGGTGAAGTGATTTTTCGCTCAAACTACCTTAAACAGTGTGCATTTTACATTAATGATATGGTATTGCTTTTATACCAGTTTGATTTTGTGAGGTCTTGAAATTGTACATTTTTGTAAAATTACAAAAATGTTTGTTTTGAACCTGGAGTTCACAACATTTTAATTATATATTTGGTAATGTTTGTATTTGTAATTTTGCATTATAATGTAGTATTATTTTGCATTTTAATGTGCAATTTTGTTTTATTCCTTTCAAAATGTGTATTGTTCTTAAAGGCCGCTTGCGCCTGACAGAAAATAAACAATATAAGGCAAAACATTTTCTTCCCATTACATGCTGAGGTTCGTAGGCACATTTCATAATGTATTGCTAGAAATGACGTTATGTTTTCATCAATCGAGCGTAGCCTAAGACAATAAAAATCGGAAACATGTTCTCTTTTTTCTATCAATTTCTTTCTCTTTTTGACGAATAAGTTTTTTTCAACAGATAAATAAGTATTCTCCGTTAAAATTTTTGTACGATGTTCTGTTCAAATATTTTTAATATAAGTTACACATATCGCCAGTATTGGTGATGGGGTGTTCTCTGTATGTAATAGCGTATTGGAGTGTATGTAAAATCCTCGTCTGCCAATCTGGAGGTCGGAGGTTTGAATCCCAACTGGTTGGAATTTTCGCTCAGATGGGCATGCATGCTTATACGGTTTAACATGCTGTAAATATTAGCTTAATGTAAGAGAGGTCAATGGAGACCTAATTTATCTCAATGAAGGCGCTATTTAGTAATTTTTATTTATTGTATATAGGCAAGTTAAGTTTATTCGTAAGTCGTGACCGTAGGTAACTAATTGATGAAGAACAATTTACAGAACTTAGCATTGATTTTTTTTATCAAATAACTGTCACTTAAAATACGATTTTAAGGTATTATATCTGGTTTTATGCTGGAAAGTCTTTTGTAATATCGCATCAGCCCTATTTACCTAATAATGCCGTTTGTAAGGTTGCAGGGTACCGGCTGAAAAGAATATGTTTGCAGAAGATTAAGAATATACGAGTAATTGTTTCAACACGTGAATTCACAAAGTCATATCGCAAAGTCCATTTATTTTGTCTGGATGCCTGAACGGCGTGGAACGTGAAAAATTATACTTCAGCTATTTTGGGATAAATAATAATATAGATATTAGACTAAATGAGAATTCAATTCTTATTTATTAATTATTTGGGGTAGTATTATTATTTAAGGTACACTTTCAATGAAATAATATAGGTATTATGTTATTGTTACATTCCCGTGAGCGAATTCCGTTAGGTAGGTGCTCCATTGGGAAACATTTCTTAAAATTCGAAAATAAACTTGTGTACTAATGGGAAAAAAACCAACAGTAGACTTAATTAACTCGTAAACCTGACTTTAAATCGCTAATGTATTTCATATTTAAAGTGAGAATCTGCCAAATAGAGGAGTGGAAACAGAAATAAGGCAGCAATTACTCGTCTGAATTTTTCTGAGAGGAAAATAAGGAGCTAATATTTTCACTGAATTCGAAATAATAAATTAATTTCAGAAAAATGTCGCCTGAAAAATTTTTACTGTGCATAAATTGGTATTATAATGGGAACACAACATGCATTATTGGTTTATGCATTTTCATATGTATGCATGCAGTAAACTAATCCTTCCTTCTCACAGCGTTTAATAATCCTTCTCAATTCACAATCGGTGCTTTACTTCTTTTCACATGTCTTCGTATTTCGGTATTACTAGACAAATGTGGCATTTTAAGTATAATTGATCGTTGTCTCTCGTCGTTCTCAGAATATTCAGTTTAAATTTTCCTCTTCTTGAAGTGGGGCTCTATCCTTTCTGTCTTTAATTTTCATTTCGAAATTTCCATCCTAGGCTTTGATATTAGTGTACATTGGAGACTACCACCAGCTTAGTTAAACGCACACAAAGGACGATAAATGGAACGACTTAAGCTGGCGAAACGTACGGTATTCTGTTGCTACGTAGTATTCTATAGGAACACAATAGTCACAACCGAATTTTTTTATGCCCTGATCGAAATTTCCCTACAAGAATTTGCTGAAACATAGGGAAGAGCGAGGGAATCCAGGGAATTATTTTCCTAGAAATGTTTTCCTTAGAAATTATTACAGACTTTGGTTTGTAATTTCTCTAGAACAATATGTTACTTTAGGTAAAACCTTCAGGCATACGAAATATTACACCATTAATTGCATCTAGAGTGAGTGCAATGTGCAGTGCATAGAGTGAATGATTATGGAGGGAAAATATGTATTCATAAAAACATTATTCTGCATAGTTTCATATATACAACCATAGAGTTATCACAATTAATTATTATAAGACTGACAAAATATTTAACAATAAAAAAATATGTGCGACCATAGTAAAAAAATCGCCTCTTAAAGTCAACAACGTTTAGTGTAAATTAAATATATTCTAAACCACTGTAACCACCTTTAAAAGCAGTTCCCAGAGAAAATGCATCATAGGAAAATTGTTCCCTAGAGATATATTTTCTAGAAAAAACGGGGGTTCAATTTTTTAGGGAATTTTCCGTCATGGTGGATGGTTAAAAATTGGTTCGAAGTATACGCTTTCAAAAAAAACAATGGCGGATGCTATTATCGATGTTTTTTTTTCATTCTTAAGCGCGCTGCAGCGCGCACCAACTCTGTTTCCGGCCCGTATTTAATCGCTTTGCCTGACGGGCAGGGTCTGCAACCAATGGATAAGCAGCTGCACCGTTGAGTTTCTAATTGAGGAAAGTACTAGGGGAGGGAAGGGAACTCTCCTTCTTATCCGTCTCCTCACCAACGATCTTCTCTCTCCTCCCAAACTGCTCCTCTGAGGTCTCCTCTCTGCTTCGAGAATGTGGGAGGTTCCGATTCAGATGAATGGCGTTGATAAAGGGAAACATGAGGAGCCGATTACCGCCGGCCGCACTCCAAACTTGAGGCGAATCGAGATAACATGGATTGTCGAAAGAAATCATTTCCCCTAGCCGTCTCCGATTTCTGCGGCTAAAACTTTCTGGGTGCTCGTGAGTATTCGAAGGATGGAAACAACCCTTCGTAAATGGAGGAAGTGTAAACTTTCTCCTTTCAGACAGCCTCTCTCTCGGTATCCCTTTCACATCATGCGGGGGGGTATTTCTGACCCTCCCTGACACCTCCTTACTTCCCCTCGAATACCCCTCTCTTATATGCCCGCGACACCGCAAAAGGTCGGTGCCCATCCACGCCGAAGTTTCGCAAAAGAAGACCTTTCAGTCCTTCCAAACCAGTCATCACCACCATGTATATCCACACCCCATGCCCCGCCAAAAGCGATGAGTTGTTTCAATATCTGCATTGGAACGCGTGCTTATGTAACATCCATGGATACACGATGCCTGCTTTCACTCGAAGAAATCTGCGGTTACATTCCCAGGAGGTCCCCTGGAGGTTTTGGCGGAGCGTCTCAAAGTTTCATCTCCTCGAGCGGAACCAGTGGAGAAGTGAGATGACTTCCCTTAGAATCCATTAAATGTGGAGTTCATGTGCTTGTTATAAGATGTAGGTATTGAATTTTCTCAACAAAAAAAAACTTGAGCACCTACAAACTCTTCGTAGACGAGGTCTCGGAGATTATTTTGCAAACGGGGTAACACGTTTCATGAAGAATATAGGAATGATCACAAGATGGAAGGAATATGACACCCTTCTCAGATCCGAATTAGATGCATATTTTAGGGGTTTTCACTATCTAAATGTATTTTCTGTGAAGCCACCGTTAGTAAAAAAGAATTATTTTAAATTGTAATGTATACTTGGGTATGGATAGCGATTGCTATTAAGTTTCAATTAATGAACTCTGTATAAATATGATCGTCCTCTTCCGGAAAATATTATCCATGTCCTTTTATGCCTGTTTTTTAAGTATATGAAAGCGGAAAACACTCTGGAACTCGACGCAAAATTTCATTTTATCTGGGAGGAAGATTTTCTAAATTTTTTCTGGGGGTAAACATATTACTTCCCGGATAGGCATCAAGTTAAAAATATTGCACGATAATCGAAAATAGAAATAAACATTAGACGCGTAAAATTCCCTGTTGTTTCCTTATTATTCTACACCGGAGGTTAATAATATCCAACGATGAAGTTATTATTTTCTAAAATCATCAACTCTCACATACAAATAAGTTTGGAAAATTGGAAATGAAGCAAGCCAGAAAAATATTTGCTCACTTTATATCCGCTATGTATTAAATAATATATTCTTAAGTTAGCAAGCAATCATAATTAAAATGAAATTCAGAACCCTATTTGAATAAATTATTTCAAACCTTTTATTAGAAAATCAGGAAATACTCATGCTACTAAATAGTTCTAAGTGGGTGTGAAATATTTCGTTTTCCTCAAGAAATCGGTCATTAAATCAGACCGATCCACAATAAAATTGTTTCTTCTTAAGGGATCAATTTCCTTCTCTAAATTAAATTTTTAACCCCACCTAAAGTGTTTAAGTATTTAGTTTAAGTAGTTATTTCACAAAATAGCTGATATTGCATTGCTTATGCGATCCCTGGGTGCACCTTATTTCATATCACAACTCTGAGGTAGGTAAGCCAGTTGACACGAATTGCGTCACAGCATCTTCTGGATGGAACTTGTAACTTCGAATTTTTGTATAGGTCTGAGCCCGCGATATTCCACTTGGCTGGATATATTAGAATCGCTTTGACATAATCCTTTTTCCCAATTAGTAGTTATAAGACAGAGTTGGTTACACAAATCTCCCAGCAATCTTCAATGCTTTTATTATTTACGGGTGCAATGAATCCGATAGGAAATAGTAATTAGTATCCTTTATCCTAGATAATAAAATAAGCTGGGTCGCGAATTTTTTTGCTTTCTATGTCTGACTCATCCTGCTATGTAAGATTTTTCTACTTGAGTTATTGCGATACATGTTATCACCGGCAATAGTTTTTTTTTCAAACCCCCTTTGAATAGGTAATTCTTGTGTATTCTCTTCCTCAAATGAGGACAGCAGTTGAAACTGGGATTTTTATGACTTTCTTTATCTGTTTTTCTAGCAACAATAGGTTGTGGTGTGCGAAATTTTTCGGCAAAGTTGGAATGAGGTTTTTTTACGGATTGCTGAGGGATTGTAGCATTTTCCGTCTCTTGCTTGCAACTGACCGACCTTTATAGTACAGCTCTTCCCTCCTAATTAAGGCGAATATGCCTGTATTTTATTTTTATTCAATTTCTCTGGATTATTTCCTTCTTATAAACAGTTTTCCACGAAAATGGATGTTTGTATTTTATGGACAAATACTATTTTTCCCCGTGTTTCTCTCATTCCCCCGTTGAACACAATGTAATTTCAAGTTCAATTACAGAATAAAATAGCATGGAAAGGTATTATTTTGTTGTTCATATCAGATAGAGGACGAATTATTCTACAAGTAGACAGAAAGAATATGAATAAAATGACATTTAAGTCATTTTACGGTGGAACCCACCCTTTAACCCTCAACCCCTTCTCGTCTTAGGGTTCGCGTCGCAATATATTCCTTCGATAGAGTCTTCACCGCCGAAAGGCAGCACCAGTCTTCCAGGTCGTGAGAAGCGTGAGAAAAAGTGGGATGATTTTGAGTGGTTGATCGGAGGAGGAGGATGTGAGTTGGGCTCGCGCACAGAGCCGAGTGAGTGCTCGTTTCTGTTTGCTCGCAAGAGTGAGTATCTGCTTCCATAAATATGTGAGAGCGTGCTCGAAGAAGTGAGTACGTCGTCACGGGCACCACTTCCACTTTTCCACAAGGAAGTATACATGCATTAACCGGAGTTCCTTTGCTCTCAGTCGTCGTCAGCCGCTATCTTCCGCATCTCCTTCGTTATTCAATATCTGAGCTCACACGTTGCTCATCATTGAGTAGCTTGAACTAATCGATATGCAAAATATCGATCACACCGCGCGATACACTATTATGTATTCTGTGGCATAGTTTCCGTGAGAATTAATATCTTCGTAGCTCGGATACGATTATGGAGGTTCCTCCGCAACTGTGTGAGTCAAAACAAATACTAAATTCCACTTTTTTTATATTTTGTCCAAAAATCCTGTTTTCGATGATGGAATGCGTTACCTGTAGAAAACCAAAAGTAAAGAAGAAAAAATGCAGATTATTCCACGAATGTATTTTAAATTAGCACTTTTTTCCAGCCATAGGAGCCAACAGCAGCGCAATTTCAAACGAATTACCGCATTTTTACTTCAATTATGGCAGTAATTCTTCAATGACTAGAATAAAAATAAGGTGGTGAGATCCCTGTATTTTATTTTTATTCAATTTTTCTGGATTATTTCCTTCTTAGAGACAGTTTTCATAGATAACTAGATTACTAGATTATATTTTACAGATAACTAGAATAATAAGGTGGTAAGAGGCCTATATATTATTTTAATTCAATTTCTCTGGATAATTTCCTTCATATAAATAGGTAGTTTTCCGCGAAAATGTCATTTATATTTCATGGAAAAATACTATTTTCCCCCGTGTTTCTCTCATTCCCCCATTGAACACCATGTAAATTCAAGTTCAATTATAGAATAAAATATCGTGGAAAGGTATTATTTTGTTTTTCATATCAGATAGCGGACAAGTTTTTTTACAAGTGGTCAGAATATGAATAAAACGACATTTAAGTCATTTTACGGTAGAACCACCTTAACCCATAGACGCTCAGGGTGCTGATATTTCGGTCTCCCTAGTTAGTCTTAAAAAGCTTAAGGTGCTGATATATTAGCACTTGCCAAAATTTCATTTGTGTAACCTTTAATATAATTTTTTTAAATCATATTGCTACACGTCGCATTAATATTTAAACAACATTTTTCTTGAACATCAGAAAACATTTTGACATTGGCACTATTTCACACAGTACACTCAAAAAATATCTATTTGAATAGTTGAAATTTGCGAAAGTTATATGCTATAACTTTCCGAGGGTGCAAAAGGAAAATTCCAAGGGTGTGAAAGGGGTAGTTAGGGTAGTTTGAGCGAGATTATTTTTCAAGTTACATTAGAGACCAGGCTTGAATTCCATTTTCAAATACAAGCAGATTTAAGTAACGTGAAATAAGAGAATTATTTAATGGTTACTTTTAGATTACCACACAAATTAGTAAATCACGACCCGGATTTCGAAGCGTAAGTATCATCATCACGTCATCATGGACCTGATTCAGAGCATCATAGACCGGGTCGTGATTTTCTAATATATGTGTGGTTTTCTTAAAGTTACCATTAAATTCTCATGTATAGTGGAATACCACAAAGTTAAACAAGAACTTTATTTGTCTATAAAATGAAGTAAATATAGTTATATTAATGGCGCAAAAATGCTCATAAATCAATTAAACATATTTCAGGCCTTCACTTGACTAATTTCTTTGACGCCCTGCGCTGAAAAAAGCCTTCACAACCTATGGTATCTAGGCAATTTTAAAATAAGTGCATTTATGCAAAATTAAATATTTTGTAAACAATTGAAAAACATACGAACAAGCACTACGTTTCATTTCTGACGCGTTCTGAGCGTCATAACATTCTCATTTTTCAACAATGTCCCTATTTAAAACCAATTTATACGAATACCTAATGCAACAACAGAACACTTGAAGCTGAGTTAATTCAATGGTATCAGGCGAAATATGATGGAACTCCTTCATGAATGTTCAATAAAGAAAGACAATGTCAGTCCACAGATATTTTATTGACGACCATTCCCGATACAAGGTGCCTGATGATGATACCTTTGAATCGAAACCGATCGCCAATAAAATATCTGTGGAACCTGCCATTGTCTTTCCTTTTTGAACAATCATGAAGCTGGGTATGTAGATGTTTCTCCTAAATATTAGTCATTAATGTAAAACAATTATGTAAAAATGTACACTAAATTCAATCAAAATTATGTATGTAATCAATAAACAAAAATGTGTACGTTGAATGACATTGGTCAATACTGACTTGTAATTTTTGTTGTATTGGACTAAAATTATGTAACAACTTTTGTAAAAACCGAGCATAGATTTGCCCTAAATGTACTTGGTCTTACAGAGCATTCCCTAGGTCAATACAATTTGTATCTATCTGTATCGGGGTTCTCAGCCAAACTGTACCCCATGGAATATGGCCTCAATGTTTTGGAAAATATCTCATTCGGTAAGTTCGTGCAAAAGTCTGTTTATATATATATATATATATATATATATATAGGTATAATTAGCAAGTTTGTTGAGTCGGTTATTGACCACTTTAATTAATGTATTCTTTTGTATTATTGAGAGTTGGTCATGTGTTTTTAAAAAAATATCAACTTCCTTTTTCCAACGTTTCGCTTTTTAATTAAAGCATCATAAGGGCTACAACTCAATTCAAGGAAAACTGTTATTGCCAAAAATAATTATACAAATATAAAAGAGTTTACGCTCACAAAATTAGTATCTAAAGGTAATAAAGTTAGCAAGAGGAGATATTTCTTTTTGATGAGACCGAATTCAATTAATTTTATGTGAAGTGATATTCCACTCAATCGACCTAAATGTTTACACCAAAACGCTTTTACAGTTGCATGCATTCTCATGCATGGGATACGGCTCCGGAAAATTACGAATTAAGGTAGAACCTCTACTAAAAGGGCCTTCGATAACATGTCCTGATATTTTCAAATATTGCAGAGAAATTATGCCATAGTCGATCTGTGAAAAAGTAATTGGAGGTAATCGACCATTCAGCGCTGATAACAAGATTTGAAAATCGTCTTTTTCAGCCTCAAATTACACTGCTCTTATGGCGAAATGGTGTCGTCCCTCACTTCAACATTTTATTTCTCGAGATTTTCCTCAACAAGGGTACCTCAAAAACGACCATATGGTGATTAAATAATCAACGGATACAATGATATTTTTTCAGGTTACTTTATCAGCCATTTAATGCAGGTATTTATGATTAAAAGCGATGAAGAGTCTTACTTTTGTTCCGTAGCCGCCATATTGAAACAGACTTGGCAACTACGTTCGAGGAGTAAACAAAAACATTGGAGTGAAACTATGCAAACAAACAAAGGTGCCGGACTGGAGTGAAACTATGATATGTTGACTGCTATATAGTATTGTCGAGTTCATCGTCAGCCATTATATATAATACATTTGTTTTAATTACGTTTACATTAAAAGAGCAAAAGCAGAAGTTCTGTTGTTTTAATTCATCCCTAATTTTTTAATTATGCAGCTTTACTGCAGTTCCAGAGAAAGTTTTTAAATTCCTCTGAGACATGGCGTCAATATAAAAGCCATTCTTCATATGACAGGATTACTTCACTTTGAAGAAAACTCATGTACTGTACAGCCATGTTGATTGATTGAAAATTATTTTCAATTATTATTAATAACATTTTGAGCAATTTTTTCTTGTTGCTGACGAGTTTATCTATGCAATGAAAGCAGTACTTCGAAGCGCAGGCTCTACCTTAAATATAAGTTATCATACTTTTGTGCTCTGAATTGAGAGGGTTACAAGACAAACTTTAATCACTTGAAAAATTCATTTCCTACAATTTTAAGTCTGACACAGTGGATACTCATTCAAGACCTACACGATATCTGTAGGATAGGTTATCGCGACTAATGAAGTGAGAATGATTTTCAAACAGGTTTATTCAAGAATTAGTTCTTCACACTTAACATCGAACACCTTTGCACAGAGCGAAGAACTAATTCACACCGTCAACAGGGAGAATGGCTCTAGAATATACTAGAAGAGATGAATAATTTCAGTTTCCTCTTCTTTCCTGCTTCATGATATAGCCTCTCTCTTCTGTCTCCCAAACGTTGCAGTGACTTCCTGGGTGACGCGTGGAGATAAAATATATCTCTTCAAATATTTATCGCTTTTCCGCTTGCTGCTCCCATCTGCGCAGAAACTAAAAGAATATTCGGCGTCCGCGTTGCAGCAGAAAAATCGAAAAATCGCTGAGCAGAGAGGGTTGAGTGTGAGCGCACCAAGCGCCTCTATAAATGCGCTCATCGGCTTCAGCGACGCATTCGCTGAATACACGGCACTTGAAGTTCCCGGTATTACTAGAGGCGCTCAGTCAAGAGGCCCGGGCGCCACCCCGGGGGAAATATGACAACCTCCGGGAATTCCAACATTTAACCCTGGGACCAGCTGTTGCCCGCGGTCTAGCTGGTCGGTTTGACATTTAGGGAGGTAACTGACAATACGGGTCATTGGCGCAATTAAGGTAGTTTGAGCGAAATATTTCCCAAATCATAATGGAGACTAGGGGTAAGTCGATTCCACTTTTTTTCGATTCCGATTCCGAATACGATTATTTCAAATCGATTCCCGATCCTCGATTCCGATTCCATCGATTCTTATTGCTAATAACAGGTGGGATATTGACATAACAGTAGCGTACTACTATTATTTAAATTCAAGTACTGGCTGGAATAAAATAACAAAGACAATTAAGTCGCTCAAAAAGTGTATTTAATGACAATTAGCAAATATATATCCTCAGCTTATAGTCTATGTTTAAAATATTTATCTATATGGAATCTGAATCGACTATAGGCGATCGATTCCTGATACCGATTCTAAGCCTGAGAATCGGTGGAATCGAGAATCGACATTTGGAATCGACTCATCCTTAATGGAGACCATATTCGAATTTTATTTTTTTTATTTCAGTGTCTGCGAAAAGTATGAAATAAATATTGTAGTATTAATGGCGCAATTATATCTAAGTTATATATGACAAAAATTCCCAGTTATAAAATAAATATATCGACTTAAGTTTCTAACTTGACTCATTTTTTCACGCAGTACGACTAAAAATCCTTCAAAACAGCAGGGTTTTTTGCGATTCTGTAAAAATCACTGCGGTGAGTAATAGATTAATTGTTATAAATAGTTGATAAAACATACAAACTGCACGCATTTTTATGACGAAATCTAGGTTTCATGAATTCCTATATTTTTTCAATATCCTCCCTCTGGAGCGCACAGCCATAATCTATCCCATGTATAACAGCTTATATATTTAGGCAAATTGCTCGAAAAGTAGTCCGGCAGGGGGTTAATATGTTCAGTCTCAGGTTTCCGCGGGGATGCAACGTTGTGGCAGGCATTTTTCGGGCTGAGGCCGCGTTCATGTTTAAAATAAAACAGTTGTATTTTAAAACATGAGCGCAGCCGTAACCCGAAAGGTGCCTGCCACAAGGGGTCATATATATTTTCATATCATTGGAAATATGGGAGATTTTTCTTTTTAAATGAGGTCCAATTCTTCATAATCTAGATGAAGTGATTTTTCACTCAAACTACCTTAAAAGTCGATGAGTGGATTTTTCATGGACGTGGAGAACGATTGAAGCGCGAAGAATATCCGTGCGTTGCCATTAGCCTGGTCTTAGCGAAAGACGCCCAGGGGTCCACAGTTTAACGTCCCATCCAACGGACGGAGTATTGCACTTGAAGTGCTCTACACGCAACTCCCTTGTAGGGATCAGGATTCCCCTCAAAAATCTCCACAACTACCTGGATTGGAACCCGGGCCTTCAGAATGGGAAGCTTGGACTCGAGCCGCCTTGCTTTACCGCAAAGTAGAGCAAGAAATAAGCTGAGTGAATTATTGTTTTATTTCTCTTTTTTATTAATATTTCCGGTGAATTTAAATGCTTGTTTACAGTGTTCTTATCCGTTAAAATGAGCATTTATCTTCCTTATTTAGTCATGTTGCCTATGGTTTTAAAAGCTTATGGTTTGGGGAAGGTTGGGGGGTTTATTAAGATCTATGAAACCAAGGGAACGGTGATTCGAAAAAAATGGAAAACACTGATAAAAGGTACATAACAAATTTACTTATTATATTTTTTAATCAAAATTTTAGTATTGCGTTTCGATTTTGGCTTTCTTTATTTATTGATGTTGATTTTTGTTACCAAGAAGAAATCATTGTTACCTTTGTCATAACAAGAAAATTTTCTCACCTTAAGGAGGTTCAGCCGTGACTGTGTGAGTCAAAACAAATAATAAACTCCACATTTTTTTATATTTTGTCCAAAAAAATCCTGCTTTCACTGATGCGATTGGTTACCTATAGAAACCCAAATGTAAGGTACAAAATAGTCAGATTATTCCACGAATGTATTTTAAATGAGCACTTTTTTCCAGCCATAGGAGCCGACTGCAGCGTCATTTCCTACGAATTACCGCGTTCTGACTTCAATTACGGCATTAATTCTTCAATAACTAAAAAAAATAAGGTGGTAAGAGGCCTATATTTTATTTTTATTCAATTTATCTGGATTATTTCCTTCTTATAAACAGTTTTCCGCAAAAATGGCATTAATATTTTATGGAAAAATACTATTTTCCCCCGTGTTTCTCTCATTCTCCCATTGAACACCATGCAATTTCAAGTTCAATTATAGAATAAAATAGCGTGGAAAGGTATTATTTTGTTTCTCATATCAGATAGAGGACAACTTTTTCTACAAGTAGACAGAATATTAATAAAATGACATTTAAGTCATTTTACGGTGCAACCACCTTAAGGTAATAAATTTATGAGTATAAACTTTTATATTTATATAATTTTAACAAATACTAACAGTTTTCCTTACATTGTGTAAAAGCCCTATTGATGCTTTAATTAAAGAGGGAAACTTTGGCAAAAGGAAGTTAAGATTTTTTATTAAACTTTTACCAACTCTCAATAAAATACGCATGCAAAAAACATTAATGTATATGAGCTAATAGTTTGCCATTCCAATATTCCGTTGGCAAAAATAAACCCGCAATGAATTTTCAGCTTAAAAACTTTCAGATAGATTTTTTTAATTTTCCAGACAATATCTTACCATGGGCTTAAGTTGGAGATCAGTGGTATACATATTTCATTTTAATATCTACGTTCACTGGTTCCAGTGATATCCTGATCAATAAGTCGTATATTAATGCATATTGATTTTGGAGTTCACCATCTTTTCCTCGGTTCCACAGAATATTGACTCTCTCTTACGCCCTTATTTATCCTTCGTTGGTTTTACAGTCGTGCATGGTGATACATATTAAATTGATTAATTTTCTGATGTATTATAATGTATTATTAATATGTTATGTAAACTCCCTCGTGGAAATGGACGGCGCGTCGCAAACCCTTATATAGCGTCAACAGGAGATTTTAATCCCTTAATCGTCCCGTTGACCAAGTCCTCCTGCACGTGGCTTCGGAATTTCAATGATATTTCTAGCCTACGAGCACGATTTTTCGCGATGAACTTCCTTTTTTTTAATTACGCCCAAATTTTTTACTCATCCTATTCCCACACTGAGTTACGTTTGCGGAAAAAAATATATTGGTGTGGCAGTAATGTATCGATTCATTTGCTTGAAGTGCCTCATCATTCCCATTTTAGATGGCAACGACGTAATCCAGAGAGCGTGAAGTGTTACTTGGAAGTCGGAGATTAATCCGTCATTTGTCGCGCAATGAGATATTCTCTCACACCAAATTTAAACTTGCGCTCACTTTGTTATCATGAGTTAGAACAATTTCCCTGTCCTTCTAGCTGACTTTTTATCTCTTCCTATTGACCGACCGTCTCATAAAGTATAAATGAAGCGTCCGCAGCTGTGTAATGATATGTCTGATACCGTCGGCTACAAGGTGTGAGACTTTTTCTCATCGCGCGACCACTGACGTTAGTGTTTTTGCATCACTCAGCTGCGTTACACTTTCGCAACATGCGGGAAAAGTTGATTCATTTCGTGGAGATCAGATATTTTAATTCAAATTTATGAGTCATGAGAAAGTATGTCCTCATAAATTAATCTTTCTTCTTGAGAGTGGTAATTTTCTTCATTAATACCCAATGGTATCATCGCCAGTAAAAGTATCAATGATTACGTAATTGTATCAGAAATTGTGTATCTGTGGAAATCATTGTTTCAAATGAGCGTTAAGAGAAATAAATTAAATCTAAATATATAGAGTAATATATTGCCAATAAACTCTCTGTGATAGATAATCAATGATACATCTGAGTGTGAGAAAAACCTCACATGCGACCGCTCGCGTGATAAGTAGCTTAGCGACCACTCCCGGGTTAAAGTAATTTACACAACTCATTTCCTCCAGAATTCCAACTGAAATAAGTAGATTTCGCAAAAGGGAAACCTTATTCATATAATGGGATTTTTTACAGATGCTTTCAATTACGGCGATTACTGCGCTATCTTGAAATAAATACTTCGCTGGAGCCGAGCTGTTCTTTCTCACTTTGCTGGAATTGAGTCCGACCAAGAAAAAGCGCAGTTATCAGATACGCACTCAATTTGTAAACACATCCAATTTTCCTTGGGGAACGGAATTATTTGACCGAAAAATCCACAATAGTGTCCTTCGTTTAAACCCATACGATCGCGAACAAATTGTTTACTTTCCGTTTCTTTCAAAACTGAATCAGTTTATTTCAATTTGGACGGACACTAAGCATAAGAAGCCTCCGGGAAAAATTGCGGCTTCAAAGGCATCTGAAAATGTTTGTGTCTCGACCTATTACTATTTTCAATTTCGCTCACAGGGTAAACGAGTGATAATACAAGGATATATTCTTTGTAAACCATTGTTATTGTACGTCGGTCTACCAAAGTTAAACTGAGATATCCGCTTATGTAAAACGAACCTCGTTTTGTATGGCATTGCCGAAAAAGAGATAATTTCTAGTATATTGTCGAATTGGGAGGGTCACTAGTGTAATAAGAGTCATGGATCTCAATGAAAAAATCCACATGATGGACGTGGTGCCAATGCGATGTGCAGAGACCGTTAGGAATAGGTACACATGCAGTCCAATTCATTATATTTTTTAGAATTTAGCAGTCCTAGATGTAGCATTAATTTAAGATATTGCGCGCAAATCCCCAGGTTGTGAAATGCTTGATGAGGAGGATATTCACTGCAGTTGTTAAAATAGAATGTTTTTGTACTCTTGCTCCATATTATAGCTATAAAAATTTGTGTTAAATTAAGGCGTCACCTGTCTGCAGTTAAGGCGTAGTTAGTTTACACGGATTTTTATAAGCAAGGATAATCATTAAGAGAAGATATTAAACATCCTTATATTCGACGAAAAGAGTGGCAATAAACGAATGAAAAGCTTGTATTAGGGAAAAGGAAAACGAATCAAAGCTTTCTGAAATAGCTCTTTTTCCCTCCACATTTCGCAAACTCTGCCGTGGCATCGACGATGTACTCTTAGGTAAAAAATATGAATATGCCTTCATCATTGGATTCCTTGATACGCTGCAGTTTGAGGAACTTTCAAGTGAATATGGAATTATGGCGTATTTCCGAAGTATTTTTAACATTTTACGTGCAAGTTCAGCATTCCATGTTAATGCTGCAAGTAACAAAAATTAAAGTAGTGTTTTTTCCAGTTTTGAAACTTACTATTTATACCAAAGATTTTCAGCCTTCTTTGGGTATTGATTAGGGAGAAAACCACTGAAACAAATGTTGGTTAGATATGATATCATCGCAAGATTTTGGCGAAATGTATCAAGAGGTAAAAAAAAATTACATTGTTTATTTTTTACTTGGAAATTTTCATTGGAATTCAAATTTCATTGGCAATAGAATGTGACTAAATGTGTGTCTTTTGTGTTGACTTAATATTTTGGATATTTTATTTTGTTTATTTTTTATTTTTTTATTTTAAAGAAAATGGTACACATACAGCAGTGTTGCCAATTTATAGTGCACATATAAAAATCACAAAGAGACACACGTTAACAACTAAAAATCAAACAATATCAAAAACAACAAAGCCAAGATGAAAGCAATTTGCATATTATTGACTATATTTTATAGTTTTTTTTCCGAAAATATGAGTTGAGGCCAAGTCAGTAAAAGTTTTAGGGAATAGAGAAAAGGGGCCAATGTCAGTAGGGAGAGAATTTATTATAGGGCGGAGGGACGGAAGAAAAGAGAACGTTTAATTAATGATAATCTGGGTGTGTGGGCATGTGGAGTAGTGAGTTAGTTCGGGTAGGACGAGAAGGTACTCTGATATTGATGATAGAAATAAGATCGGGACTGTCTACGTAGGCATTAATGATGCTGTAAATTAGTTTTATGTCTGATTGAAGTCTATGATGGGAGGGACTGCTGATAGACAGTGATGATAATATAATAATTGCCATTTAATACAATTGAATGAAAATGTTCCCAGTAAGTTATTCCTCCCGTTACCGTATGCGGTCATTATTACATAACTATATGCATGCAATCAAAATGTGAAGTGATTTTAAAAAATAACGTTAATTCCGAATTTATATAACTTTTAGTTTATTTCATTTTTTAACGAAGGAAGTTCTTCTTTAAGACGTATGTAGACAGATGACCTCATACCAGCCTAACGATTAAAAAGTGCTGTTTTATTCGCACTTTATTAAACTGCTCGCTTGCGTGTCGGCTGCTTTAGAGCAGCATTCGTTTATATCCATATCGAACTCTAGTCTTTTCTAAAGACGTAATGCCTGACTTTAGTTCGATCAATGAGGGTAGAGTGCTTAAGTCAGATAAAAAGTGCACCTCTTTACCCTTTAAGGTGGTTCCACCGTAAAATGACTTAAATGTCATTTTATTCATATTCTGTCTACTTGTAGAAAAATTTGTTCTCTTTGTGATATGAACAACAAAATAATACCTTTTCGCGCTATTTTATTCTATAATTGAACTTGAAATTACATGATGTTCAATGGGAGAATGAAGGAAACACGGGGAAAATAGTATATTTCCATGAAATACAAATGCCATTTTCGTGGAAAACTGTCTCTAAGAAGGAAATAATCCAGAGAAATCGAATAAAAATGAAATTCAGGCATCTTACCACCTTATTTTTTTTAGTTTTTAGGGAATTACTGCCGTAATTGAAGTCAAAATGCGGTAATTCGTTGGAAATGGCGCTGAAGTCGGCTCCTATGGCTGGAAAAAAGTGCTCATTTAAAATACATTCGTGGAATAATGTGCATATTTTGTACCTTACTTTTGGGTTTCTATATGTAACGCATTGCATCAGTGAAAGCAGGATTTTTTTGACAAAATATTAAAAAATGTGGAATTTAGTATTTGTTTTGACTTACACAGTCGCGGCGGAACCTCCTTAAGTTGCCGTTGATTTTTGCCAAAGAATGTTTCGTACGAAGACGCTAGTTCTGTGCTTCCGACCTCGGAAGGGGGGATGATTAAATGTGTGAGGTGCTCATATTTACTCGTGTGACCCGAGTTGAACAAACTCACTCTGGTGCATTAATTTTTGCGCTTATTCCCGTCCGTTCATGAACCCCGCGAGTAAACAATGAACAGCAGGTGATGCCCGGCCGAAAATCAAACATCGAAGCGCTCCGCTTGATATTAAACTCTTCGAGGCCGTAAATCGAGATCGTGCATTTTTACACCACACTCTGTGTGCACAGTGTCACTCTTCTTCCCTCGATCGATCCTATTTATGCTAGTACATACATAATCATCCCCTTGCCCTTCTTCGTACGACATTACCCTCGACTTGGATACCACCGCTGAATTGATTTGGAGGTCAAAAGGAATGCAAAGAATTATCGAGTTATCTAAGAATAGGTATAAAGGATTTAAGGTTTTCCCGGCGAATAATATAAGTGAAAGTTTCTCGGGTTTGACACCGGGTAAGATTATTAAAATGGATCAACGTTTCGATGGTTGACTCAGCCATCGTCATCAGGATAATGAGTCGAGCGAGGATGCTCCTTTACCTTTACGTTTACCTTTCTTGGATATTCTGGTTGAAAGAAAAGAAGATGGTAGGTTGGGTCATGCTGTATACCGAAAACCAACACACACCGACCTATATCTCAACGGGAGGAGCCATCATCATCCGGCGCAGAAAAGGAGTGTTCTCACTAAGCTTTTCCTTCGTGCGAAAACCATTGCGGACTCCAACAGACTTCAGACGGAGTTAATACACTTAAAAGACACCTTCCACGCGAATGGCTATGACCTACGATAAATAAATTTGGCTTTAAAAAGAACGTTCACCGCCAATGGAGCGGAGATGTTGGAAGAGAAAGAAAAACCCATCGCTAAGGCTTGCCTTCCTTTATATATCATCTATATCTAACAAGATATCGAGCATATTAAAACGACGCAGAGTGGAAACGATAAATATACCGCCTGCTAAAATCAAAACTTTCCTGGTCACCTGTAAGGGCAACCTCGGCCTGAAAACAACAGGGGTATACCGCATACCATGCGAGTGTGGTAGGGTGTATATTGGTGAGACAGGAAGGACCATCGAGAAAAGAGTCAAAGAGCATGAAATACTATTAGGCTTTTTCAACCCGAAAAGTCTGCATTAGCAGAGCATAGCCTTGACCATGGACATCGTGTCGATTTCCCAAATTCCACACTACTTTCCTGGGCGTCCAAATATTAGGAAAGAATAACGAAAGAATCGATATCGATACAGATGGAGCAAAATAACATCAATAGAGACAACAGCTTCAACTCAAGTAGGACTTGGCGCCCAGTAATTGACGAAATTCAAAGAACGCGTAACGGCTTCAACAACAATCTTTGGCTATATATAACCACCAGCATCCTCGCACGACTCATTATCCTGATGACGATGGCTGAGTCAACCATCGAAACGTTGATACATTTAAATAATCTTACCCGGTGTGAAACCCGAGAAACTTTCACTTATCGGTACTTTATACACTTTCTTTACTTTACTTAGGTACTTTGTACACTTTCATAAAATGAGACTTATGCTAGGCGGAACCTGAGCTAAACGGAAAACTGATTCGGAAAAATTATATAATCCTGGTTGGGGGTTATAGTGTTTTCTTGCATTGTAAGACGTCTTGAGAAATGGAAACAGTCGAACGTGGAAACAGAATCTAAACCCGGAAACGTGTGAGCCTGGTTTGAGAGGAATTTGACGAACGGTTTCCATGGTAAAATGTTTTAAATCACGCAAATAAAAATATCATATCGAGAAATGCTGGAGAATTTATAAGATTTAGCTGGTTTTAGCCTAAATAACTCTAGTTTGAAGGCATTACCTATTTATTAAACGCATTAAATGAGACCATTGACACTTCAGAGGTTTGCACTTTACAGAAAATAAAAGAAAAAACAGCCTTCAAAGCCGGAAAATGTACACATTTTGTGAAAAAATTATTTTTCTGTTGAAATAGAATCTTTATGCACAATGAAAATTACAAAAATTTAACGCTGTGGTCTACAACGTCACCATCAGGTACCTGATGATGAAGATGTAGTACGTCGAAATCCGGGTCGTGCTAACAAAAAGAACACTTGTAGAATCACAGAGTTAAATGTTTTTCATTGTCATAATGAATAAATAGCACCAAGTAACGCCTAAGACTACCAGTTTATGCACAATGCGAAACACTACTCTTACGTTTCACTGTATGGATTCCACCTGTCTAATGGACTTCCAGCCAAACAAAGTAGGTATCGAGTGTCATGGACATGGGATCTTAATGGACTTCGAATGTTGTTATATATTCGATCCTGAGTTACGTGGAAAGGTGCATTAATGTACTTTGAGCGAAAAATCACTTCATTTAGAAGTTGATGTACTTGGCCTCATTTAAAAGAAAAAACTCTCATCTTTCCAATAGTATCAAAATATCAACCCCTTGCCGAACTACTTTTCGAGAAATTTGCCTCAAAATAGAAGCTATTTAACATGGGATAGATTATGGCTGTGCGCTCCAGAGGAAGAGAATATTAAACAAATAAGGATTTTCTAGCACCTAGATTTCGTCAAAAAACTAACGGTGTGTAGTTTGCATGTTTTCTCAACTATTTATCTATAATCTATAATAAAAATATAATATAAATAAATATATAAAAAATAATATATAACTCACTACAGTAATGTTCACAGAATCGCAAAAATACCTGCTGTTTTGAAGGGTTTTCAGCCGTACGGCGGGAAAAAATCAGTCAAGTTAGAGACTTATGTAGCTTTATTTATTTAATTACTGAGAATTTTGGTCATATATAACTATTTACTAAATCTTCTTATTTCTAAATCTGTGTTGATTTGCATATATCTCTGCGCCATTAATATTAAAATATTTATTTCATAATATTTACAGACACTGAAATTTAAAAAAAAATTTAATATGGTCTCCATTATGACTAGGGAACTATCTCGCTCAAACCACCATCACTGGAAAAAATACCAAGATCCCGAGATATTCCGCTAAGGACAGAATACGCGGTATCTATTTTTAAAGTGCTGGCTTGTCACTCACAGAATATTTCAGCAGCATTTTCTTTCGTATAGCTTTGCGCAAACAATAATAGTATTTCTGACACCTCCGTTGATTGGATTGCTTTTCCTCTTGGCAAAAGAACGCAGGAGTAAGATTAAAAGTCATTTAAAAGTAATATGGTACGATTCACGATTTAAAAAACTGGGATAAACGCTACTCAATATTGGGTAGCACGTTGCAACTCTCACGCGCCGATGCACTTGACTGACCGGAGGAGTGGAGACTAACCAGATGTTGGAAACATCTGAAATGCTAGGTTGATAATTCCGAGGAATCAAATTTAAGGTGGTTTCGCCGTAAAATGACTATAATGTAATTTTATTAATATTCTGTCTACTTGTAGAAAAACTTGTCGTCTATCTGATATGAAAAACAAAATAATACCTTTCCACGCTATATTACTGTCTAATTGAACTTGAAATTACATTGTGTTCAATGGGAGTATGAGAGAAACACGGGGAAAAATAGTATTTTTCCATAAAATATAAATGCCATTTTTGCGGAAAACTATTTATAAGAAGGTTATAATCCAGAGAAATTGAATAAAAATGTAATATAGGCATCTTACCACCTTATTATTTTAGTTATTAGGGAATTAATGCCGTAATTGAAGTCAAAATGCGGTAATTCGTAGGAAATGGCGCTGCAGTCGGCTCCTTTGGCTTGGAAAAAAGTGCTCATTTAAAATACATTCGTGGAATAATCTGCATATTTTCTACCTTACTTTTGGGTTTCTATAGCTAACGCATTTCATCAGTGAAAGTAGGATTTTTTCGACAAAATATAAAAAATTTGGAATTTAGTATTTGTTTTGACTAACACAGTCGCGGCGGAACCTCCTTGAAAAAAATATTAGCAGATGTTGCAATTATCATGTGTCCAATCGTTTAAACCCCAACAGGCCACCCAAAGTTGCAACTGCCAATGAAAAGGTTGACATAATTCATTCAGTTCATGATTACGCTAGGTCTTTATCTAACTTTTTCATATTTAGTTCTAAGAATGATGTACGGTAATTAACAATAGTAACTCATTTACAAAAGGAAAGATAGATGATAGAAGGGTGGCCTTGGTGGACGACTTCTAGTCACCAAAGCATGTAAAAATTAATTTTCGAAAAACTATAAGCTCTGTGCTTCGTATTTGGTGCAGAATAGTTGCATCAATCGTTCAAATAAGTATTGATGTGTATTGGCCCAAAGTTGAGCTACAAAAATAATAATTTGATTATAAACATTCTGGAAGCAAATAAACTTAATATTATTTAAAAAAGAAAGGGAACTTCAGTTTAAAACAAATCAGTGTTTGAGGAACCAGCTTCACTGGGTTTTAAGCTATAAAATAAAATATAGAATTCGAAAATTTTAGTTGAGGAGAACAATAAGTCGCAATGCTTGCATGCAATTTATAACTGAGAAACACCAGATGCATATCATTTCACTCTTAACAGGTAGTAAGTTGAAGTAGATACCAAAATTGAGTTTTAATTTAGTTACAGTTTTCTTAAAATAATGTTTGCCTCACCAAATATTATTTTAAGAAAACTTACCATCGGAACAGAATTAATTATTTTGTTCCCAATTGAATAAATCTGTTTTAATAAAGCTATGATGCGCTTCCAAAATTCTAATTTACTATTGATTGTAAGCGGGTAGGGAATTACGTTCATTCTGGAGAAAAGATTAAAATAGATAAACCGTCGAACAGACAGTTTTAAGTGTCATTTTTCCTCGCACTTTTCACAACTTAAAATAAACACACGGTAAAACAATTTCATCTGAACGAATTCTCCTGTTTTTTTCTTTCTCTTTACTATTATACAGCTATCCCCATGTATATGCTGTGGATGGTGTTAACATAAAGGCGACAGATGAAGTGAAGTATCTAGGAGTTACGATAACTTCGGACCTATCGTGGGGAGCACATATAAGAAATATTTGTGGCAGAGCTCTGAAGAAGCTAGGATTCGTCAAGCGTATTGTGGGAAGATTTTGGGATGAAAAAGTAAAAGAGAGGTGCTATTTCGCACTCGTCCGGCCACGCCTTGAATATGCAGCGAGCATATGGGATCCGGCGCAGAAAGACTTAATTCGGGAACTTAATAAAACACAAAGGAAAGCTGCACGATTCGTCAAAAACAGCTACGGGCGTACATACAACGTTACACAGATGTTAAACGAATTAGGCTGGGAGCCGCTAGAGACTCGGAGGCTGCGCGCTAGGCTTAGATTACTTGAGCAATTGAGAATAGATATCTTTAAGAGCGACACGGAGAACATCATATTAGAACCCCACTATATTTCCAGGTCCGACAGAAACGATAAATTATGAGAGATATTTTGCCGAACGGATAGGTATGGGAATTCGTTTTTCCCCCGAACAATAAGGGATTTTAATAAATGCTAGGCGTAATTTCATTGGAGCGTTTCCTTCTTTATATGTAAACGGCTGGTGTCCTAACACTCCCCGCCACACGCCTATTGAGGCGGCTTGCGGGGTAGTATGTAGATGTAGATGTATTTCAATGTTCTCTTCCCTCACACTTATTCATGGCTAGTTTCCTAATCTCAACTCACCACGAAACACCCTGACAACGACTAACTGGTAGACACACATTGAAGAATTACTCGACATGCAAAAGCAATTGACCACCCAAGTTCTCACTTCGGCCTCATCACATTTTGCAGTCGAATTAACCCTAATGACGGCTCTCTAAGGGGTCTCTTTAAATTCCGTCTCGTTGCAGTGGCTCTAAATGTATGTCACGGGTCGAGGGCGTGCTGCAGACCATTCGAATGTCTATTGGGATGGGGGTGAGATCAGGGCAGGGGGACGGCGCGCAAACAGACTGCGTTGGGTGCTTTTTTGGAGATATTCCAGATGTAGAAGAGGATAGGGGGGAGGTGGTAGGGAGTGGTGGAGGAGAGGAGGAGGATTTGGAGTAAACCCAAACGAACTGAAGAGTAAGGAGAAGCAGCTGTCGTCAAAATGTTGTGTCGACCTCGGTTGCGCGAGCCAGTCGCTCTATGTCGGTTGGAAGTCGTCGTCGCTATGTCTACCGTTACGAACTCATTCGCACATTTCCACCATCTTATAATGAAGAGTACACGTCGCGGAAAATTTCCGCTCAAATGAGGTTGGTAACAATAAATATGTGTCGAATTAGAGATGATGAATATATTTGGCAGCGTTCGAGTGCAAGACAAGTTCAAGCAATATTGCGGGGAAAGTATCAAAAAAAGCAAGATTTCACGCTTTCCCGGTGAATTGCGGCTTCTCGGGCTCTACACCGGGTGAGTGATTGGACCCGGTCGGCTTCATGACTCCGGGGGTCTATAAAATACCCTGTGAATGTGGCGAGGTCTATGTGGGAGAGACTGGTCGAACGATTTCCACTCGACTGAAGGAACACCGGAGACATTTTCGACTCGGACAACCGGAGAAATCAGCGATGTTTGAACATAGCCTCACAGTCTGAACCATCGCATTAAATGGGACGATACGAGGGTTCTCTGGCGCTCAGAAAAATTTTGGGATCGCTTGACAAAGGAAGCGATAGAGATTAAAATGGAAAGGAGGAACGTGAACCGGGATTCCCGTGGCTATACCATCAGCAGCTCGTGGAATAGGATCCTTAAAAGAATACAGGTTGACAGAGCAAGGCCAACGGCCAAATTTCAACGGTCAACGGTCCTCCGGCTCAACAATCGGGGATCGACCCCCACCGCCACCGTCCGTATAAAACCAACGGACAGTTTAGTTACGTGACATTTGCTTTGAAGATGGGTAACGAGCCGCTACCCGAAACGTTGGCAACATTTCAATCACTCAACCGGTGTAGAGCACGAGAAGAGTTTATCACAGTATCAAAAAGCATTGTTCTTTCATTGTTCCTCTTCACACAAACTAAATCTGTTCGTAAATGATTTGATCACATTAATTGAGATCTGCAATACTGTAGGAACCATAGATGACATTAATACGTTTTTCCGCGAGTCGGGCTGAATCGGACACAATATACACTGATAATATACTAATGCCAAACATTCCACGTCTATGTAAGACCAGATGGTCTGGAAAACACATCATGCATGAGAGTGTTTTAGTAGCATTTCGATCAAATAATGCAGGCATTAGAAACCCTTTCGGTTGAAGTAAATTTTATTATGCTCTGTTTGAATCGGTAGTAAGATATGGGCTGACAGCGTGGGGCAGCACCGCTAATATACATTTTAAAAATTTGATTAGCACCCAAAATCGAATAATAAAAACAAGTTTCAAATGTTAATTTAGGAAGTGATGTAGGATTATCTGATATGAATAAGGTCTATGAGGACATGTGTGTACTGCCCGTAGATAAGCTATTTGAATATGTACTCATTACTGAAAATTATTACAGTAATAAATATTGGATTAAAAATGACTTAAAAGGTACAATGCAATTAAGATACACGGAATTATATGATATTCCAAATTCATGCACAACCTACGGTGATAGACTGTTAAGTGTAATTATATCTAAACTACTTAATTATGTAAATATTAAAATACCAAATATAAGTACTATCTCACAACTGAAAAGAGACTGTAAGAATTTATTGTTGGAAAATCAATGAATAAATTGATTGTCTTTCTCCAAAATACATGTAAAAGCGTAAAGTGTATAATTTATGTTATCTCCACCAATGATCTGTAATATGTTTTGCATACACAAGCACCTCCTGACGATCCAGGGGCTCAGGAGGACTTATATTGTATTTATGCTATATCTCTGTTTGAAAATCATTTAGAAAGGTTTCTGTCAATTGTAAATTAATAATAATAATAAATATATAATAATAATAAAGATATAATAATAAAAATAAAAAGGTTACTAAATCGCCGAGCAACTGAAACTAAATCTGAATATACCATGGATTTTTGGTGGTCATATTCCACCAGCACCAAAGCATCCATCCACTAAAAAGTACCACGAAATTCTGGAGAATATTCTCAATAACTCCGTACTTGATTCTATAATATCTTCTTCAGAATAACGTTATTCAACTGACGATATTGCCTTGCGTTGATATATCTAAATCATTTGCACATATTACTCATTAAAGTTGATGAATTCAAGGAAAAGGCAACTTCATTTTACATATATTACCCCTTGGAGGTCCTAGAAGCAGAGTTGGAGATTTGGAACCAAATATGCAAGGACGATAAATTGAGTAGTGAAGAATTAAAAGACCATGTCGTCTCCCAAGTCTTTGAGGAGACTTTAACTTTCTTTCCGGCCACGATAAAGGCTCAGCTGATACTGCTCACCCAAACATGCACCACCAATAGAGCACAGCAGTCTGCAAAAGAGTTGGCTGCGAAGCACGATGGAAAAGTACCGGTTAAACGGACTTGCTATAATGAGTGTACATAGAAAAATAGTGCTTGAAAATTACGATAACTTCATTCAAACAGATGTTGGAAACTATACCATGAGCTCAAGAAAATTACTTCTTGAATTATTATCAATTATTTTCAACTATTCAATAATGCGAATTTTTCGTCATTTCATGTTGTATTGTTTTTTCTATACTATTGAATGAATAAAATAAAAGTTATTTAAACATAAATTGTTTGCCTAATCGATTCAAGTATTTATAGTTCATTATGTCTGCTTCTTTCCCTGTAAGCTCTATAGAAGTTTAAGCTGCCCCTCCCTAGCTTGGAAGCTGCCAACGCCACTGGTACCTATGGCTGGTGGCAATGAAACGAAATTTTGTATTTCAATCATTTCTTTGCAACTCAAGTATAAAGTTGTGGAAGAGTATATATCCAAAAAGGTTACGTATCATTCAAAATCGGAATTATGGAATATTAAAATAAACATAAATCTTGGAGTTATTGATGCCATATACAAAACAAGATGGCCGCCACATACTGAGTACACTTTGAGTATAAAATCACGTGTCGCCGACAGCGAAAAATTAGTGTAACTCGACAAGACATCGCTTGAGAAGTTCATGAGTGAGTCCATTTAAAAGCGTTCAGATTATTCTAATGGCAGATAAACCATGAAACAGATATTTTCATGAAAATTTACAAAATTCAAGTGATTTTGGTTGGAAATATTGAAAAAGTTACGTAAATTAGGGAAAATGCCTTATAATATTTCCTAAATATGAATGTGATTGCCTGTAGAAAGAAGTTACAGTATGATATAGTATCAAATTATAAATCTAATAAGCCTATATTATCACTCACAGGACGATAGAAAAAGTTTTGGTCGCAACAAATGCTCAGAATTTATATCAGACAATGCTCTGAGGTTTAAGAAGCGAGATGATACTGTTGATTGTTCACCCGTGTTTTTTTTCTTGAATATCAATGCAATTAGTTGTATATTAATTCTCAGAAGAAGGAGTTGAAGATATTTTTTTGAAAAAAAAGGTTTGTATCGTCGCTATTAATTACGTACCGCAACATTTATAACTTTCAATTCAGAACCTTAGGGTTGGCGGTCCGGCGCACAGTGGGAAACTTTGGGACCTCAGGCGACAAAACCCGCTCTACAGCTTGTAAGTGGATGAAATGACGTGTTATTTTTTTAATACTCGTAATTGCATGTAGTTTAAGGACCCGCTGCGGAAAATACAGGTTAGCTTTATATTTTTACGTGAAAGTTGATTGAACTACCCTCGAATTTGAAAATATGTTGAAACATCTTTGAATTGGCCGGATACAAAGGGGAAACTGCGGATTTTCCTCCAGAATGCTTGGAAATGGATGGTGATACTTTATAAAGATTATTTTTTTTTAATTTAAAGTTTTATGTTGGGTCACTCAGCGTATAAGGCAGCAAATCATGCAGTCACGGATTTACATAAACAGATCTACTTTGTTCACGTATATGAAAGTAACAATAAATCTTTTTCTTGGCAGATATTGTGGGTACAAAACATAGCTTCCTATCCATTGACCATAACCCCAAACTTTAAATTTCAAAAAAATAATCTTTATAAAGTAACACCATTCATTTTCAAGCATTCTGGAGGAAAATCCGCAGTTTCCCCTTTGTATCCTGCCAATTCAAAGATGTTTCAACATATTTTCAAATTCAAGGTTAGTTCAGTCAACTCTCACGTTACAATACAAAGCTAACCTGTATTTTCCGCAGTGGTTCCTTAAACTACATGCAATTACGAGTATTAAAAAAACATAACACGTCATTTCATCCACCTACAAGCTGTAGAGCGGGTTTTGTCGCCTGAGGTCCCAAAATTTCCCACTGTGCGGCGCGTAAGGATCAAGAGAGGGGAATCATTGTGAGGGATGTCCGCATCACAAGAGACTCACAACTCCGCGACCTCGCCCCTCTCTCTCCCTGTCAATACATCTCCCCGTGCCACAGTCGACGTCCAGTTGCGGTCAACCCCGTGCCGAAACGCTTTCGTCCCCTTCCCCCCTCTCCATAATTCGTTTCGGTGCCAAGCCAAGCTCAGCACGACCCTGCTTCGCCAATATTCCGTGAATAAAGGCAAAAAGCTTCTTCCTAGGAAGAGAAAGAAGCCTTTTCTTTTCCAGTGGGTTATTTGAACGCGCATTGCATTCAAAAATATTTTCGAGCATATTTTTTAAGCTCTCCCCGACATTTTATGGCACTCACGTCAGACGTTTCTCACCTAAACATGGTGTCGCAATCATCTCACCTGCGTTGGATGTTTTTTTCTAAAACGTGCGGAGATCTCCAATTTCGTTCAGCAAACAGATGCAGTCGATAGTGGCAGGAGAAATAATATTTTCAATAAAAATCAATTTTTCCAAAGAATTCATGAATAAAATTCAGATTGAATGTTCATTCTAGAGCCCAGTTTGGCTTGCCGCCAATTGTTTTAAGTGTTTTTCCGCCAGGGTCGTGAGACATTTATTTGCGCGTTTCTTTTTTTTTGTGTGTGTTCCCTTGCAGAAGAAGAACCAAGGAACAGTCCACCCTGTGCCTTCGTACGAGACAGTCGAAGTTATTTATTTTTTTGTCTAGCGCAAACCACGGTGACCGATCCAGTAGTGTGTGTGCAAGCAGCAAAGGAACCGCCGTCATTATTATAGCTGAAAACCACGTGAGTTTCACATCCTGGCGGATTGTTTCGCTAGCGGCATTGTCCCTCTAATAACTAAAATTTTAAAACACAGTCCGTATAAAAGCGTATCAGGCTTAAATTTGTGGAAATACTTGATGTCCATTACAAATGAAACAAAATTGGTAACATTGGTTTTTTATGATCGATCGCCTCTGTTAAACCTTGTTCTCCCTCCCGACCGAATATCATATGACCATGCCTCCTGACCTTCACCATCAACGGCTTTTCTGTGTTCTACCACTGATTTGACCCCCCCCCTTTTTCCTCTTGTGTTCCCCCTCAGTGACTTAATACCCCCCCCACCCCCTGGCCTCCATCCCGGGGTATATATGGTGGATTTTCTGATAAATATGTACCTTGATAATGGCATTACGTGCCGAAACCTTGGTCGGTGGCGTATTCTAACTGTGGTTTATTATATACTGTGTGGAAATTTTACCAATTTTCTTTATTTGAAATGAAAATACAGTCCACTAGAATCTTTTGTGAAAATTAAATTCGACGTCGGCAAGCATTTTCTCGATCAGTGGTTCAACTCCGAGATTGTTTCTTTCAGCTGAGACCAGAGATCACCTCTTAGTAGCAATCGCAGAGAAGAAAAAGATGTGAATTCAATCATTTTCAAGTGAGGGAAATCCATCTTCACTATCGGCCTCTACCTAATTGGAGGCATGTAAGGGTCCACAGTAATACGTCCCACTTGAACGCAGTATTGGCACTGCCCTTGAAGTGCTTTCGACAAATCACCCAATATGAGGATGAGGATAGCACGGAGGGCACTCCGGCATTACTGGAAATCCAACGTGAACCCCCGAGCGTTGAAAGCCAGCTCTTCAATCTTCAGTGAACCTGAATTCAACTCGTATTCAGCGAATAGGCAAGTGAAGTACTCATCAACGGTTTTCCTGTCCGTCATTACCTATCGATGTTCATTATCAGGTTAGATATCGTTCGAATCAATTGGTAGATACTGAATCCCAATGTAATCACATAGTCCCATTACATATCAACCATTTCTCAAGTCAAGATCATGGTCTCGTCAATGGTATTACCATATTAGACGAAACGATAAATTAAGAGAGATATTTTGCCGAACGGATAGGTATGGAAATTCCTTTTTCCCCCGAACAATAAGGGACTTTAATAAATGCTAGGCGTAATTTCATTAGAGCGTTTCCTTTGTGATATGTAAACGGCTGGTGTCCTAACACCCCCCGCCACACGCCTATTGAGGCGGCTTGCGAGGTAGTAAGTAGATGTAGATATTTTGGAGGGCATCAAATCGAGAAATATATCTTTTTTTCTTTTAAATATGCGATTTTAAAATACGTAAAACGAACTTTAAAATTTTTATAGATATTTATAATAATAAACGAGGTTTATTTCATAATAAATTTTCAACTTATTTATTTCTATTTCATGTACAAAGCAAACTAATTTTGATATTTCATATTTCCATGTTTATCTATCTCTCCAGTTGCTATCTATCTCTCCAGTTGCATGCTATGAGACAAAAAGTTGAGGTGGTGTGGACTGGTTTGAAATTTTTCCTGAAATTTTTACTTTCACTTATTTTTCTGATATTAAGAAGATTATTTTATTTATCATGCTAACAGCGGAGTCTTGGAATATAATTTTCATGGTTTCATACAAGAAGTTCTCTCATAGGACCAAAATAAAGTTAACTCGTGGTCTTTTGAGTGGAAGCTCGAGCTTAACCATAGATAATTCACTTCGGTACTTTTCCTACGACTGAAATAGCACCAACGCTATATCTATAAAGTGCGCTGGGTTAATATAAAGGAAATAAGATGAAGTCAAATACCTAAGGATTTACCGTAACTTCACACCTAAGGTGGGGGAAATATTTACGAAGCATTTCAGGCGCTGCATTAAAGAAACTAAGATTTGCCTACCATGCGAATAATAGGAAGCTTCTCTGATTATAATGTGAAAAAGAGATACACTTCGCATTTTTTAGGCCATATCTCGAATACATCATGAGCATTTGGGACCCTGAAAAGTTGGATATAATTCGCGAAGTAAATAAAATACAAATGCAAGTGCACGATTCGTGAAAAATAGTGATTTTGACACGTGATTGTGTAATCAACCGCAAACTTAATGTAGTCATTGAAAGTATTAGTTCCAACATGGTCAGAATGACATCCGACATCTCGCAAGGAAGCATGATAAGCCCCCTGTTATTCCTCAATTATATTTTCGACATTAAATATAAAGCCGGTAGCAAAATTATAATTAAATTTGATTGTTTCAGGCTTGACTTCGTGGAAGTGATAGATATCCATTTTGAATAAAAAACTTTGGACTTTTCCACACTTTATTTAAAAACTGTGACCGGTTTCACCTTAATAAGGCATCTTCTGGCACATTCTGAAAAAAAAATAGAAAACAGTGTAACTTGGTGACCTTCTACTACTCCCACTGTCTTCCCCCGATTCACTTTCCTTCCTTTCCTCTCGCAAGTTTCCACCACCAGTACTTCTCACTCTGCCATGCCCACCAACCGCCCTCTGCGCCTCTCTCCCCCATTCCAAACCAACCCCCACCATTTTTTCAACTTCCTCTGAGTACATATTGTATGCTCTAAGCTTCAGAATGTGCCAGAAGATGCCTTATTAAGGTGAAACCGGTCGCAGTGTTTAACCCACCGTTGGTCGAGCAATGAGATTTTCTCTCACACCAAATTTAAACTTTTGCTCACTTTATAATCATGAGTTAGAATAAGTTTTCGTGTCCTTCTAGCTGACTTTTTACCTCTTCCTATTGACCTACCGTCTCAAAAAGTATAAATGAAGCGTCCGCAGCTGTGTAATGATATGTCTGATACCGTCGGCTACAAAGTGTGAGACATTTTCTAATCGCGCGGCCACACTGACGTTATTGTTTTTGTATCACTCAGTTGCGTTACACTCTCGCAGGATGCGAGCAAAGTAGATTAATTTCGTGGAGAGTAGATATTTTAATGCAAATTGATGAGTCATAAGAATGTATGCCCTCACAAATAAATCTTTATTATTGAGAATGGTAATTTTCTTCATTGATACCCAATGATATCATCGCCAGTAAAATTAGCAATGATTACGTAATTGTATCAGTAATTGTGTATCTTTGGAAATAATTGTTTCAAATGAACATTTAGAGAAATAAATTATATCAAAAGACATTGTAATATACGCTCTATGATAGATAATCAATGATACATCTGAGTGTGAGAAAAAGTCTCACATGCGACCGCTCGCGTGATAGGTAGCTAAGAGACCACTCCAGGGTTAAATAAAGTGTGGAAAAATACAAAAACTTTATTGAAAAAAAATATAATTGTTGAAGATGATGCAGTCATCTACGAATAAATTGCCACAGATGCTGACGAAGAAGATTTTTGTCATCGAAGCTCAACAGTGATAACTCGGAGTATTTTGAGTGGAGGGTATAAATTTACCTTATTAAATGCATTGTGGTACACTTCGTACGAAATGAATTACACCAACGCCAAATATATAAAATGGAAAAGCTAAATGTAAGAGAGT
Organism: Pyrrhosoma nymphula; assembly: GCA_963573305.1. Lineage (NCBI taxonomy): Eukaryota > Metazoa > Arthropoda > Insecta > Odonata > Coenagrionidae > Pyrrhosoma > Pyrrhosoma nymphula. The sequence goes on from OY754327.1 coordinate 15,076,654, forward strand.
CTGATGAATTCACATCTCTGGGAATCACTTTTACTTCAGACATAGAGCGGGAAAAACAAACACGGCATATTTGTGGTGCTGCATTAAAAGAGACCAGGGTTCAATATGTGGATACTAGGAAGGTTCTCAAAAAGAAAAAGTGAAAGAGAAGACTCCACTCTGCTCTAGTAAGACCGCATCTCCGAATACGCCGCGAGCATTTACGGCCTTGCAAAAAAAAAGAGATCTAACTCGTGAAGTACGTAATTATGTTTGAAGGAAATCCCAATGCTTCATTAAAACAACAAGCAGAAAGAGTTTCAGAGCTGATGTAAGGACTAGGATGGGAGCCGTTGAAGACTCTGAGGCTCTGAAAACTTTAATATTTAAGGTAGTTTGAGCGAAAAATCACTTCATCTAGAATTTGATGAATTTGGCCTCATTTTAAAGAAAAAAAACTCTCATCTTTCCAATGATATCAAAATATCAACCCCTTGCCGAACTAATTTTCGAGCAATTTGCCTCAAAATATAAGCTGTTTTACATGCGATAGATTATGGCTGTGCGCTCCTGAGGGAGAATATTAATCAAATTAGGAACTTCTAGAACCTAGATTTCGTCAAAAACTACCTGTGTGTAGATTGCATGTTTTCTCAACTATTTATAAAAAAATAATCTTTTACTAACCACAGTAATTTTGACAGAATCGCAAAAAAACCTACTGTTTTGAAGGGTTTTCAGCCGTACGGCGATAAAAAATGAATCAAGTTAGCTTTATTAATTTAATAACTGAGAATTTTGGTCATATATAATTATGTCTTTGCGCCATTAATATTACAATATTTATTTCATGCTTCTTACAGATGTTAAAATTAAGAAATAAAATTTGAATATGGTCTCCATTATGACTCGGGAACTATCTCGCTCAAACCACCTTAATATCAATTAATTAATTCTTAGTACGACACGGATGATATTATTTTGACCGCGCGCTATATCTCTAGAGCTGATAGAAGCGACAATAATAAGGGAGATGCCCTGCCGGACTGTTAGGCATAAAAATTCCTTCTTTTCACTCATAATTAGTGAGTATAGAAAATACATAACATACATTGGTAGCATACGATTCACCTCTTTCCACTCCTTACCTCCTTTTCCCTATTACCTCCCTTTCCAAGGCTTTTTTGCCCTAACTCCCCGTGCCACAAGCCTCTGCGGAGGCTCACAGGATCGTATGAGGACACTGATTGTCACTGGAAGATTTAGAAGTTAAAATCATGGCGAATGCTTCTGGATACCCATTTTATTAGTAAATCCTCCATTATCATCGTAATCACTGAATTTCCCGAAGAGTTGAGGTAAGCAAAATAGAAAGCGAACCCAACTTTCGCTCCATAACTATGGGAACTTCATTTTTGCGTGGTATTTTTTTTCCGGAATTTCATTAGTTTGTAAGCAGCTGAGATCCTAGTTTGAATGAACAGATGAATAATTATAATCCTCTGTTCTTAGTTGTCTTTTTACCCAAGCAAGGAGTCTATATACGCATAGAATCAGCGCCGTGAGTGGCGACTCAAGTGAAACTATTAAAATGTACGGGTTTTGGCAGCACTTCCTGCGGCGAACTCGGAAATCCTGTGTGTATTATTCATGGGCCAAAGGCCTCCCATTCAACTGATTTTCGCTCGTCAGCCCCTGCAATACGAGATGGCATTGTCCTCCCCTCTACCATAATATTAAAGACTTTCTTCTGTTTCGACTGCAGTTCCAATTGTGCTGAAACTCTTCGCAAGTGGAATGACCTCTCCACTTTAAGTCATTCCTGTTATTATTTCCAGCCGTATTAATCACTGATGCCCTCTCCCGCCACCGGGGCCGACATGGGAGTGCCCCCGCCCCCGTCTTGAGTCTGAATCGCCTTTTCGCCCCCCCCCTCGCCCCTTCACCCAACCCTTTTCGCCCCTTCTAAGGGCCCTTCGAAGCGAGACAAGACCGGACGAGCCTTCGACCCGAACGGAGAACGTCCGAAGATGCGGAAACGTCGCGTCGTCGGGTTGATAACCGTGTGTGGAGTCGGCCTAACCCTAAACACAGATCCTATGCCCAGGGGCCACTCAAGTATTACGTTTTAGTTTTACGTTCAGTACGTAGTTCTAAAGGGAAAGGTAGCTGTGCTCTTGTTACTTCGTACGCCAGGGGATGTGGGGTTCCGAGATGGTGCTACGTAATATTTAACTACAGTGATGTAGTGTAACTTTTTCGATTATGTACTGTTTCACTAAAAAGCTTGGTTTACAGCATTGCAAACAGCACCTCCTTTACAGCTGTCCCCAATAAGTTATATTTTATGTTTTGTGTGACGAGCGCGATTAATACCAAATAGTGAAAGCTGAAGTTGTATCAACATGTTTTGATGCATCATGATTTCGATGTTTGAAAACTATGACATCAAACAAGTGTTTATAGTTAGCTCGTAGGCTTCCGCGGATGTAGTGTTGACTATTTCTTTTTTCGGTATTCACCATAATATTAAACCTTCATAATATTTAATTAATAATTACCGCATTTCTGCAATAGCCGAACACAATCTCAGCGGCCCCACTCATAATTTCAACTTTGAGGAGACAAAATTAATATCAAAGGTGGTTCGTTATTACCCAAGGTTAATCAGGGAGGCTATAGAAATTGCGAAGAGACCGGAGAACGTCAACCGAGAAGACGGTTATATACACGTTGAGTAGAATTCTTAAAGGATTTTTTCAAATTTAAAAATTCCGGCAACAATGGGAGTCCTCACTCACATATATATAAAGACCAAGATATATATATATATATATATATATATATATATATATATATATATATATATAGATAGAGCAAGACTAAAGAATTAGTTCAGTTAACCTAATGAAGCTGGCGGGAGGACCAGCGAAATATTGTTTTTTACAATTTTAAACATCGCGGAATTAATCCCGAAAAAAAGAAACAGTCAAGTGTTTATAGTTTCCGGTTAGTTTTATTAACCCGTCCCCAAGACTAAAAATGCTTCCCGTAGCATGATTTGATCGACGCACTTCCGGCTGACGAATTGTGTTATGCAAGCAGACTTCAAACGTCTGCACCAGCGCTGCACAGTTCAAACTAAATCCCTCAGTAAATATATGTGCTCAGTATTCGCATGTGTTGGTGAAATGGTGCAAATCATCGTTCATTGAAAAGTTAATCTATGCGTAAAAGCATCCAAAAATGTATTAAGACTTACGTAAGATTGATAGGCGATGATTCCATGATATCTAAGTCCTTCATGAGAGTAGGGGGAGTAGAATAGCAGCTGAAACCACCTAGCTTAATACTCGAACGGTATCTCAAAGGGATAAATTGGGTGTAGAATTAGACTTAGACATACTGGCTTCCCATCCCGACAACCCGGGTTCGATTTTCGATAGTTTTGAAGATTTTCATCAAAATCCCTGTCTCTAATTGGATGCCGTGATCGAAGCACTTCAAGTACCAATAGTTTATATTTGATTGATTCAGGCTTGACTTCGTGCGGAAGTGATAGATGTATAGTGGCACCCAGAAGATGCCTTATTAAGGTGAAATCCGTCGCAGTTTTTAAATAAAGTGTTGAAAAGTACAAAGTTTGTTTTATTCAAAATGGATACCAATAGTTTACCGTCCATTGAATGAGATGTTAAATTGTGGAATCCTTGGCGTTTGTTGTAAATAGTAGACTGGTGAAGACACCGGGTCACCTTTCTTCCAATCTCCGAATAAACCTTACCTCACCAACCCGTCCACCTGTCGTCAATGGCACAAATAGCCTCATTTTCCGGTCGCTTCCCACAAATAACCGACCAAACAAACTCTGCTCAGTTTCTAGCCCGAAGTTTGAGGAACGCAGTGCGTTTTTCTGACATTTTCTCAGTGTTTTGAAATTTTCGCAGCCTCCAGAATTATAAAATCACGCCCCTATTTTTTCGTTTGAAATATGAAGGAGCTATTCCCCCATTTCCAATGCCTAACACAACGCTGAAAATCCTATGATAAAAGTTTTAGAGCACCTAATGGAAATGCCAAAAAGATGCAGCTCTCAACAACTTGCTTTAAGATCTCAATACTTGATTAAATCGTATCTGAAATTCGCAACCAGATAAATGTAATGATTCGATATTTGTACAGGGTTTAATTTGAAAAGGAATATTTTATCCGGGGAAGATGTCGTTGGAAATCATTCGTTTCATTATTCTGAAGAAATATTACTTCAATCAGGCTAGTGAAAAATCGTATTCGCGTCCTAAGGAGTCCGCCATATCCTAAAGTCAACCCAACCTATCAATTTTCCCTGCTCATAATTCCTAAAAGACTTGTTGTGTAGGCAGTTTATTAAATGAGTGTGGACTAGGATTAATGTAAATTGTTTATTGCTGCCAATACATATACTCTCCTCTTTTTAGACTTAGGCGTTTGTGATGGGTTGATACTGAAATAGAAAGTGTGATTCTATCAAACGCTTCAAATAAAGCATAAATGAAATAGTTTCTTTAGTAAATCAGGCTGCTAAATAATTTGAAATATACTGAAGAACCTGGTTGATAAATTAACGGCATTTGGAGGCGTAGAACCACCTCTTTGCCAAACCAAGGGGAAGAAAATTGATGTCGTGGTTGAAGTTCTGGCTTCCTATACCGAAAACCCGGGGTTAAAGTTAAATCTAAGTTGTGGAATGGGTTAATCGGTTGTACCCGCATCCCTAGTGGTAGAACACGTAAACTGCATTACTACATTCTTTGAATGTGACGTGAAGTCGTGGGGCACTTATGACCTTTCGCTAAGAGCTAAGCTTACGCTTACGCCGGGTTCATCTGTACCCTTCTCCCATCCTCCAAATAATACCACAATTTCTAACTAGCCAGCTTAACCTTAACCTCTTAACGCAAAAGACCTCTGACATCAGTCCCCCAGCTCCTCAATATATATTTGTATATCACGATTATATGAATGAATATCACGATTTTTGCTTTTTACTTCATCGTGCAGGGGGCCATGACAAATACAATTTGAAAATCATCTCTAAAAGATTCCAAAAAATTGCCAGAGATATAGGAGTCTAAATTTGAATGGACGGGCAACCCTCCAATAACGTCCGTGACGTCATTTCATCCATCGCTTCTTCCCAATACATTCTAAGAGATGCCTTAAAAAGGCTTTTGTGAAGATGTCTTCCTCTGCCGATAATACAACAGTATAAAGATTAGAAAAAAACTTGAAAAATATCAGTAATCACCGGGAATCGAACCACTGGCCTTAGATTGAAGGATGAAATTACGTCAGAGGGTGTTTTGCGAAACATAAAAAAATGCAACTTTCTACGATTTGGTTACTAGGCCTTTATATTTCGAAGCAACTCAGTAAATCTATATGCAACCTTTGCAAATTTTATTTCAACGGTTATATCCAAAAAGCATTCGAATGATAATCCCCCATTACTATACTACTCTGCCGATAGCACGAATGTCCCAGATTTGAAGTCGTTCTTGACAGTTGGCGTTCGGCTGAAAACGTAGGAAATCGTGGCCGTGGATTCTGCCGTGCGATACGGTTTGGCCTTGGGCATTGAGGAATTTGGTGCACAGTTGAGTTGAAATGGTCCCGATTTCCAGCGGAGTTAAGAGAGATCAATGGACGCACTCCAGAAGAGGACGAAGTTTGCGCACACACGTTGGGACTCGCGATTGCATAAGGCGAGTTTGACGACGGTTTGAGACGGTGGATTTCAACTCTTTTGAGAAGCGTCAAAACTTATCAGAGAGCAATTGGATGGAAGAAGGAATGTGGGGAATTACCGCTGTGGGGTGGAATTTGTCCACAATAGATGAAGTTGGGTGGTTCTGGTGCACAAGGATCCCAGACACCACGCCATTTGTGGAGTTTGTGATTTTTAACAAGAGAATGATCAATTTAAAGCGATTCAAAAATTATTAAATTCTGGTCTACTTGCATTACGCCATTTTGGCTAACTTATATTGTTATAACCATGAATATACATATGGATCCTAAACTTGGCCCCATTGGGTGTTGCCAAACATTCCTCAAGCACCGATAAATCAGGACCAAGCAGATTGTAGCTCCGCCACTCTAGAGAAGTTGGTACTAATAACGAAAGGCCGTGATTAAAATGGAGATACTGGAAATAAAGGTACCGGAATTGGCCTCCCTATTAACACCGGCCATTTTTCACACATACGTGCGAACCATGCCGAAGGTAAGGCCGTGATTCAAATGGTGATACTGGAAACAAAGGTACTGGAATTGGCCTCCCAATTATACCGGCCATTTTTTACACAAAGAATCGGGACCATGCCGACTGCAGCGCAACCTATCTTTTTCGGAAATCTAGGCAACACTGTTGCTCGTACAGTGGTGCCGAAGATTTAGATCCATATGTATATTCATGGTTATCACACACATAGACATAATCTCACGTATTCATTCACTTGCTTTTTACAATCCCTAGCCACAATTAATATGGGGATATCGATGTAACAGTTGATAAATGCATAACTTCTTCGAAAATTATTATATATATTGAAAGACACTGTCTTGTGTTGCTGCAGAATAAGTGTTTCCGAGGTTAATAAAAATTGATGCCTCAAAGAAGGAATTCAGCCTAATTTTAGGCCAGTAATATTTTCGGCTGGCACTTTTAGTGCTTTTTCGATTACAAGGATTCTATACCTACAATTACATATTACCCCGCAAGCCGCCTCAATAGGTGTGTGGCGGGGGGTGTTAGGACACCAGTCGTTTGCATATAAAAAGGAAACGCTCTAATGAAATTACGCCTAGCATTTATTAAAGTCCCTTATTGTTCGAGGGAAAAACGAATTCCCATGCATATCCGTTCGGCAAAATATCTCTCTTAATTGATCGTTTCTGTCGGACCTGGAAATATAGTCGGGTTCTAATATGATGTTCTCCGTGTCGCTCTTAAAGATACCTATTCTCAATTTCTCAAGCAATCTAAGCCTAGCGCTCAGCCTCTGAGTCACAAGCGGATCCCAGCCTAATTCGTTTAACATCTGTGTAACGTTGTATGTACGCCCGTAGCTGTTTTTGACGAATCGCGCAGCTTTCCTTTGTATTTTATTAAATTCCCGAATTAAGTCTATCTGCAACGGATCCCATATGCTCGCTGCATATTCAAGGTGTGGCCGGACGAGTGCGAAATAGCACCTCTCTTTTACTTTTTCATCCGAAAATCTTCCCACAATACGCTTGACGAATCCTAGCTTCTTCAGAGCTCTGCAACAAATATTTCTTATATGTGTTCCCCACGATAGGTTCAAAGTTATCGTAACTCGTATCGGATTGCCAATGATATGCGAAGTCTACCTTTCTAAAATTTCAATTATGAAATGCGTGCAATACCATTCGATGGAATGCAATTATTGGAAACAGTAGGTAGCGATTTTGTCATGAAGTAGAAGAGCGTACATCTTCTAACCAAGTAGGTCTCCTTTTTTTTGTGACCTCGCATACCCAACGACAAAACTGACCTTATGGTCAATGAATAAGTTCGAAATAAGCAAGGAATCAATTAATATCATTAATTAATTCTCAGTCAGTATTATTCAATTCTGATGAAAGTGAAATCATGCATCGTTCTGCAATACAAATTGGTTTCATTTATATGCGAAAGTTGTGCGAAAAATTCCGAAATTTTGAAGCGTCGTCAATTGCAGCCATGTCTGTTTCGTGACCAAAATCCTTTAACTGTAAATCGTTCAATTACGAGTTAAATTTTTTTTAATTTGAATGAATTTGAATAATTTATTATTTGAATAACGTATTTAATATGGGTGCTGAAAGAGATTTGTTTCCATGAATAAAAATTAATGCGTTCCATGCTTTCGGCATTATAACATATTTTTCAGCTTTGGTTACGCACATGACTCCTTCCATCTTATTTGCGAACAATTCATATTCAGCAGCAATAGTCATTCAGCTTAACTCGGTCCAGCAGTTCAATGCATTACTACCCAGGCGGTGAATAAACGAATTACCCCCAGGTTGTCATTTCAAGTCATAACACGTAGTGCTGATGTCCAAAATATGGAATTCCTGGTCATTACGTAAATGATTTCTTTCTCGTTACCCAATTTCCCTGATATTTAAATGCCCTATTTTATAACTTTATTTTTAGCATCACGGGATTCATATATCAATAAAGTTGGTTTCAAAAGGTCCTAAGGTAGCCCATCTCTTAGATGGGGATCCTCTGGTAAAGTACTTCTTAAATTGATCCCAGTGAAATCTCACTCATATCTGAAAACTCCAATTTTGTATTAGTAATATAGCTATGCGTTATCTTATTTCACTTCAATTGATGAGGAAAATAAGGACATTAAATTATACTCATTTGAATCAACTATAGACAAGTATTTGCTTTTACACTCTTTTAGAACATTTTTCACCAAAAACCTCGTTTTTTTAGTCTTTCAGGATTGCTGGACGTCTAATTAAGACGTGGCATTTCCAGTTTTGTTCGATATTTTCTTTTTCATTGAGGAAAGTAGAGCAGATTGCAGTTAAAATTCTATTAACTGGTCTGAGTTTGAGTTTCAATCATAAGTTACAAGTTTGTTTTGCCATGATTATTTGCCATTCATACGATTTGATTCTTGACTTTAAATTAGACGGAATTCGATACTTTATACGGGTGTTATTAAATACTTGAGATAGATAAACTATTTCATTCATTCATTATAGTGATCTACCGGTTAGAGGTAGGTTGTGATGAAAGTGAGAGAATATCCAACGGACTCTTACACGTTCCGTGCCCTATCTACCTTCTAGCGTACTACCCAAATAATTAAATTGTTCGACTTGCTCCAGTTTGTGACTTCCTACTCTTATCACCAGCTTCGCTTTCTTTGTCCTAGAGATTCTCATTACTTTTTTTTTCTTATTATTAATCTTCTTCCCGTATTTCTCGCACTGCTTTTCCAATGCATCTACTAAAGTTTGCAATCCTTTCGATGACCGACTGACCAACGCCTGGTCGTCTGCGAATCTTACCGACTTTATCCACTGACCTCCTACTTTCATTCCCACATCTAGCTCCTCCTCTCTTACCATTTCCTCAGCATAGATGTTAAAAAGCAAAGGTGACAACTGGCATCCTTGTCGCACTCCACGACCTATAACTGCCCACCCTGATTCACCGTCAGCTACCCTCACCTGAGCCCTCTGCTCCATGTATAAGTTCCTTCCTGAACCCAAATTGGTCATCGCCTAAATAGTAGTTTGATCTGTTTTCCAACCTTCTATTTATAATTCTAAGTAAATCTTTGGCCGCGTGCGAAATTAAACTGATTGTTCTATACTTATCGCATTCTGACGCTTTCTTCTTCTTCGGGATAGGTATTAATATTGTTTTCACGAAATCCTCTGACCATAATTCTTCCTCGTAGATCCTGCGAATAAATTCGAAAAATGATTCTCTCCCCTTACTACCTAGAGTCTTCAGTTGCTCCGCAGATATGTTATCGGTTCCCACGGCTTTCTACCCTTCATCTGTCTTAATTCCCTCTCTATTTCGCTGTCAAATAACTCTGGTCCAAGGTTATCCTTATCTATTGTTCCTTCAGCCTCTAGATCTAGGCTAAAGGGTCATCTCTCGCTGTCATATGGCTCCTCTACGTATTCTCTCCACCTTTCCTGGATATCTTCCTGTTCGATTAATATCTTCCCTGTTTTGTCCTTAATCTTTGGTATCGTTTGACCTCTCTTACCACCCGATAACATTTTCCCCTTGTCGTACAAAGCTCCCACTTCCCCCTCCTCCTACAGCTTTTCCATTTCCTCACATTTTCCCTTCCACCAGTTTTCTTTTTCCCGATTGGTCACTCATCGGAGTTTATTATTCAATTCCTTGTACTTCCTCTTGCCTACGTCGGTGTCTACGTTTTTCCATATTCGCTCTCCTCCATTTTCTTTATTATTTCTTCTGTAACCCACTGCTTCTTAACCCTCTTCTTTTCCACCGTTCCTATTGTTTTCTCTGCCGCTCCAACGATGTCTGTTTTTATAATCTCCCATCTTCTCTCTATTGTTCCCATCCGCATTGCGTCACCTATGTTCTTTTCTACCAGCTCTTGGTATTCCCTCCTTTTCAACCCTTTTAATGCTTCAAGGTTCCACCACTCTTTCTTTCTACCTTTACAAAGCCTTTTGAATCTAACTTCACACTTCATCATCACCAAGTTATGATCCGAGTCCGTATCCGCCCCTGGATAGCTACGCGAGTTTTTTGCACTGTTCCTAAACCTCTGCCTTACCATTATATAATCAATTTGGTATATCCCAGTATCACACATGTGTACCATGCCTGGGGTGATGTTTAAACCAAGTGTTTGTCACTACTAATTTATTTCTTCTACAAAACTCAACTTCCTTTTCACCAGGATCATTTCTTCTTCCTAGCCCAAACCAAGCACTTCTAATCCGTACCTCCCTTCCCCCACCACTGCATTCCAGTCACCCATCACTATCAGGTTTTTCTTCCCCGGCACTTCTTTAATTATTTCTTCTACTTACTCGTACACCTCTTCCACCTCTTCCTCCCTATGGTTGCTTGTAGTCATGTATACCTGAACCAGTACGAAATTCGTCGGGCATGCTTTTATTTCTAACACTAGTATTCCGTCGCTCACCTGCTCAATGTTTACCACCCTCAGCCCCAATTTTGTGTTCAATACCATACCTACCCCACGTTGACTCTCATCTCCCCCACTATGGATTACCCTGTAGCTATCACTCCAATAGTCCCCGCTATCCTTCCATCTCACCTCACACAATCCCAAAGCATCTATTTTTCCTTTTTCCATTTCCTGTTTAATATTTTCAAGCTTCACGGCCCTCATCATGGTCCTTACGTTCCAAGTTCCTATTTTTAACACTAATAAACTAATTAGTAACTAGCATAAAGTAATTAGTGAGGAAAATATAAGGATAACATATTCTTGAAGGAAAAATCACTAAGTAGGTTTAGTTCTCACATAAAAATGAAAAGGGCAAAAAACCTTGTGAAACTCAATAAGAGAAAGCATATGTGTCCTTAATCGAACGCTTTAATCTTAGTGTTTGGATGTATTCATCATGAAACCCAGACAGCCATAATAATGGAGAAATATTATGATATACATATACACATTCAACCCGGAATATTTCTATTTTGCAATCACGAAAAACGGAAAGCGCTTTCTGCCATATTAATTTGGCCAGTCACTTATATATTATTTAAAATTAGTTTAAAAAGTTTTTTAATAACAAAACTCGCTTATTTATTAAAGCGCGAATTCGTGTCCTTAGCTTTCTTGGCAAAGTCGTAAAGGTCAGTAATCAGTAATTGGTCAGTAAGTAACAGACGCGAATGCGCGTCCTTCGGTATCTTGGCAACGCACATCGGACGCGCATTCGCGTCCGTCGGGTTGAACGTGTTAATCCCATGATGCATTCATATACTACAATTTTGTGTGAAGTTGTACACATAATTTCGCGTAGAGCTGGCGAATTAAGCCATTTATTTTTGTTTTATTTATGCAAAACACCAAATAAATGGGTTAATGTCGGTACTACATGTCATTCCAATGTTATTACATTACCAAAACCTAAGACAAATGTAAAATTTGAAAGATAATTTCTCCATTACAACGGCGAGGAAATAGATAAGGTTGCATTTATGTTGAAGAGTTAACATATGCTTTAAAATCGGCGTAGAGTTAACCGAGCTTTTTTTTGTTTTTATATCTTCTAATGATTTTCAATATAAAGATATTCGATCCTTTCGAAATGTTTTCGAACGAAATGGATAGTTTAGCCTTGGCCTTCCAAAACAAGACGTACTTCTTGATGTCTTGACTTTCTTATTTCCATTCCAATCAACCAGTCTTCGGGGGTTATATTAAAAGTCGCTTTCATCCCGTCCAGTCTCTTTTTTTCATCTCCCATTCACGCCATAATCATCAATCTCCAGCCACGTCTTTCCTTGTTAGTACTGAAGCGCCTTTGACGGGGAGAAAAAAACTGAAGATAGCTTTTGTACTTTTCGGTCTTTCCCTCGCTGATTGATGCCTATTAATTTGGCCATCGATTATCCTTTTCCGAAGATTCTCCTGCACTCAGGTCGAATTTAGTGAAAGCATGCGCTTTAAGCTCTGCTTTTGTCCTCAGAGGGGATTAAAGAGTGGGTTAATGACGTACCACAATGTGCCTCGAAGAATAAATTACAGTAGTAGAGGCGCCAAACAATTAGCCATAGATAATAACAAAAAGCTGACATCTTTTAGTAGGAGAAAGTCCATAAAAATATAACAAAAAGGCCTGTCGCGACCTTGAGCAACAGGGCAAAATTTCTTGGGTCCTATTAACTCTTATCTTCTTCAATATTTTTCCACATTACACAGTACCCCACGAACAGTAAAATGCGGTATTAAGATAGCTAATGTATCTGTACACCGGTGTAGCGCTTCGACGAAGGCAGCAAGTTACGCGTCATAAAATACACTAAGGTATTTGCTTTGATTTTGAATACCGTAAACCATACTTCTATGAGAATTATGTCAAGAGATTCATTGAAAAGTATAGTTACTCCATACAGATACTATTTTTGTGGTCAGTCCTGTTCAAAAGGGATATTCGTCAATAACCGTTGAAAGGTGAGGTTTTTTCTGGTCCTTTCCTTCACCTGGATTCAAGGGCGTTTCACAGATTGAAGATCATTGGGTAAGCGGAGCCTGAGGCTTACACAGAATGTGTGGCTTCGCCTCCGTCCTCGGCAAGAGACCGGTTAGTGACGGAAGGCGAGAGGGATCCCTGCGGCCATATATCATGGCTGCATGTCCAGAGGTGTTCTCTCATTGAAAAATCCCTGTTTTCAGATTTATATTACTAGAAACATACGACTGAAAGACCGCAGGAAAGTTTGAGTACTTTCCACCCTTGCCGATTCTGACTTTCCATGTCTCAACTGGCAAAATACGTATTTTTTAGATGCTGACGAGAGAAGTGTTAATATGGTTCTCTTGGCAGCGAGACCATATTCATAGTGACATATTGTTTACCAACTTGACTACATTTTATTTATTCAGGTATTGTTCTCGGGCTCTGCACCAGGTAATATGACTTCATATTGGCCGACGTTTCGGAAAACGACTTGTTTTCCATTCTCAAGGCGTGTTACTCTCTCTATGTAGGATTGAACTAAATTGACCGTTTGACGAGTTCAACAATTAAGCTCAGGTGTCGTCTGATTGGCTGTTGTTCCTTTGAAGTATATTCTGTTCTTTCTGTATGGCTTTCACGCAATTTATTATAGGTGCCCAAGTAGTACGCCGGCCAATATGAAGCCAATTACCTGGTGCAGAGCCCGATAACAATACCTGAATATTATTCACCGGGAAAAACTTAAACCGCAAATTTTATTTACTTTATTTATATTTTATTTGAATATTAAATCGCTGGTGATTATTATAGTAAAATATTTGTAACGAGTCACGTATTTTAAGCTCTTTTTAATGAAAGCTAGCCTCTTTAATTTCAGTAATTATTGATTATTTAAGTTTTCATCGTTAACCTTCACCGCACAGTTTTGACAAGGTCAGGAGTTTGAGGGAGACACACAGAAAGAAAGAGTAGAGGGTATGCCTTGTCACTCAGGGCTCTCCACATCTCTCCCCCCATCTAATCCCCCCCATTTCCCATCCCCTTGTAACTATAGTTACTAGCTTCACCGCCGCTGGTACGCTACCCCCTCCTCTCGGCTTATTCCAGAGACTTTCCCGTTATTACCCATGTTTAGGTGCATTTTTTACCTATTTGAACTCATTTTAAAGTCATAGTTTGAATTGATGACATGAGTATTTGAGTAAATTTAGTCTTCTTTCGGAATCCGTTTTGAAAATTTGAATCGGACCGTTTCTCGAGCAACCATGCATAGGTTCTGCATACTCTGTAAAACTGCATACTCTGCAACTCTGTAAAAACTATCAAACCGGCAGCGCCTATCTTTCGTCAAATTTAAACGGTATTTAAAACGTAATTTAAAAGGTATTCACTACCATTTTGCGGAGGGCTAATGCTACAGCTCGTAAATTAGTTAAAACAAATTTCTGAAAAAGCGCCTTTTTTTTGCTTTCCTTTTTCGGTTAAAAATGAATCGATCAAGTCGATCAATTTGTCGGTCGGTCGCTCATTTTGAAAAGTTTTTTATATTTTTTATAACTTTTCACATTGGAGTACCAATATTGCTACATTAGTTTTAATTTATGAATCGAAAAACTTTTTTAAAAATACGTTTTTCTCGCTTTTAAACATTGTTAAAATATTAGCAAAAAACAGTTGAGAGTTAAAATCATATCAATTTATATCCACAAACCATGTATTTAAAATCGTTGCACAGTCGGTTGCCTGCAATCTTTTTTCGTCATGCTCAAAATCTCTGTGAACTGAAGTACCTACGTTTCATATCGCATATCATCCGACTGGTAAATTTTTGACCACATGACTGCGATCGGAAAATACAAATGCAAACAGCATATTAGTTTTCTGGAGGACGACTCATTACGAGAAAATATATATATATATATATATATATATATATTTCTAGTATCTTCTCAGAAAACGCACTCGACGAATTAAAACACAAATATAAATATAGTTTGAAAACACAGGCACACGGAAATTAATAGGACACTCACAAAATCTTTTACGGGACGTTTCGACGGTCAGGCTGTCATCGTCGGCGACAAGAGACTAACTGGTTACTCTCTTGTCTCTGGTTAACTAGTTAGTCTCTTGTCGCCGACAATGACGGCCTGACCGTCGAAACGTCCCGTAAAATATTTTGTGAGTGTCCTTTTAATTTCCGTGTGCCTGTGTTTTCAAACTATATTTATATTTGTGTACACATATACATAGAGAAATACCCTTTTTACATGTATTATTTTATTTTATTTAATACATTAAATTATGAAATCCACGAATATTTGAGGAACACAAAGGATGTAACGTACAAACATTGATTTTCGTCATTCGTAGTTTTGCAATTCGTAACATTGATTTTCGTAATGCAGTGTACAAACATTGATTTTCGTAATTCGGCAATAATCTACATTGCCATATTCATTGTTTACTTCAGCAAGTAGTTTTTTTAGGGAAAGCCGCGAGTAAAGTGTAAAAAGAACGAATACCTGCTACTAGCGGTGGACACCGAGATATCGCTATATTCGCCACTTCCACCTAAGTCAACTTCCAAGTAGATAAAGTTGCCAGTCTACCTTCCTACCGTCCCCTAGGGATTCCGGGAAATCTAATCGAGCACATGGAACGGAACCCCAACGGAGGACAACCATCTGGAATTCGGTGGCATGGGGGATATCGTTATGCAAATTTCTAATTGAGCGTTTCCTGGTCATTATTTGTTATCTTCGTCACAGTGGAACGGATTTTCCGAGCCAACCAATTACTTAACTTTCTACCGGTTAGTTTCCATTTTTTCTACCCCAATTTGCAAAACCATATCATATCATTTTGAGGCCAAGACGTTTTTTTTATTTGGAATTTAATTGCTGCATAGTAAGTCCTTCACTCACAGTAGCGAATATTGATAGACCATCGGTCTTCTTGAGACCTTGATGATCCTTAGTTGCAAATGTGACACAAAGAGTTTCTAAGAGTTTTCAGTGTCATAAAACTAATGAGTTACGAAGCACTAGAGCTTTATTTTCAACGAAATAGTATTTTTTAAGCCCTCTAAATGCGTCAGCCATTGGTAATGTTTAGGAAAGGTAATGAAGTGTGAATATTCCGCGTGTCTACTCATAGATTTCCGTTATCAGTGAAAGGGTAGCAACAGGACTCCACCCTTCAATTTTACTTTCATAATACATGGAAGATTTTGATGTGAAACCAATTATATTCCGCCTGAATTGGTTCGATTCTTGGCTTAATAGCTATGATGCGTTAAGGACGTGCGGTGGTTTCACTCAACGTAAGGGAATTCAACGAAACTTGCTAGAAGCATTAATTATGTTTTCCTAAAGCTACCTGAATTTTTTAAAAATTATTTACCGCAAATTACTTAGGATATTTGATGTGGAAATGGGCATGAAATTAAATAGGTTATTATGGGAACGCGAGGTGCGACTAGCTTTATTCATCGAAAAGAACGTTTTCTAGTTAAGAATAAGAAAAACAAAAATAATTTAAATCATCAATAGAATAATGTATGAAATTCATTTGATAAACTTTATTTTTCTTATTTTTGTTTTTCTTATTCTTAAATAGAAACAGGTTCTTTTTGATGAATTAAGCTACTCGTACCTTGTGTTCCCGTAAGAACCCATGTAATTTTTGGTCCACTTCTCGATCAAATATCTTAAGTAATCTGCGGTAAATAATTCTGAATAAAATCATGTAGATTTAAGACAACATAAGTAATGCTTCCAGCAAGTTTCGTCGAATTCCCTTAAGTTGAGTGAAACCACCGAACCTCCTTAAGTTGCAAGGTCATTCAAGGAGTCATGAAACCTATCAGTCTGGGTCTTTATTCCCATGATTAAATCGTGTTTACAAATCTGATGACACTGTGAAAGAGCCTAACAACCTCCATGGTTCTGCGAATTATATCTATTCATCGGAAGCCGTTTCCTAGGAGAACAGGTACGAAGAAACTCAATGTTTTTGTAATATGGATTTCTCTAGTTTAAAGCAAACATTAAATTCCCTGATAATAATTCCTTAAAGCACATTAAAATCGATTATTTTAATGGTTACCATATAGAGTGAATCTTTATAGGTAAGCGAAGAATTTGTAATTTCAAAATTTGGAACATGATAATAGTCACTGAGACGAAAAAAACTGAAGTGTCAATATTTGGTACATCTACATCTATATACTACCCCGCAAGCCGCCTCAATAGGCGTATGGCGGGTGGTGTTAGGATACCAGCCGTTTACATATAAAAAGGAAACGCTCTAATGAAATTACGCCTAGCATTTATTAAACTCCCTTATTGTTCGGGGGAAAAACGAATTTCCATACCGATCCGTTCGGCAAAATATCTCTCTTAATTTATCGTTTCTGCCGGACCTGGAAATATAGTGGGGTTCTAATATGATGTTCTCCGTGTCGCTCTTAAAGATATCTATTCTCAATTGCTCAAGCAATCTAAGCCTAGCGCGCAGCCTCCGAGTCTCTAGCGGCTCCCAGCCTAACTCGTTTAACATCTGTGTAACGCTGTCTGTACGCCCGTAGCTGTTTTTGACGAATCGCGCAGCGATTTCCTTTGTATTTTATTAAGTCCCCGGATTAAGTCTTTCTGCACCGGATCCCATAAGCTCGCTGCATATTCAAGGTGTGGCCGGACGAGTGCGAAATAGCACCTCTCTTTTACTTTTTCATCCGAAAATCTTCCCACAATACGCTTGACGAATCCTAGCTTCTTCAGAGCTCTGCAACAAATATTTCTTATATGTGTTCCCCACGATAGGTTCAAAGTTATCGTAACTCCTAGATACTTCACTTCATCTGTCACCTTTATTTTAACATCATCCACAGCATATACATGGGGATAGTTGGACGACCTCTGCAAGAAATGTACCGCCGTGCATTTGCTCAGATTAAGTTCGATTCCCCTGTTCGAGTGGTACTGGTAGACATCAATTCATTTTGCCTTATTTATGAGATTGAAAGAATAATTAATAGATGTTTGCATTCTCCGTATTGGTAGTGAATTAAGACCACTAAAAGTTTAACATGAAATGAGAGAAGCATAGATCAGTAACGGTATCGTAACGTGCAAAGTTATGTCCGCCAGGCTGTTTCTTCAATCTCCAAGTGGGATAAATTTTTCGGGAATCACCCACCACGGAAACTCTCGATTCAATGAAATTCACAATAAAAAATTATTTGCTTGGACGGTGATATATCAAATCCTATGTTGAGCGAATGCTTTTTTCGTCGTGAATTCAGCAAAATAAGTTTTTCTCCAAGGTAAGGCAAAATACATATGTTTGGTATTGACAAACAGAGATCGCAATTTGGTTATGAAATGGTGATGACATGTTCCAATCAACCCAATCATGGGAAAAGAAATATTCGGAGGGAGGTAGATATTAGGTTTTAAGAGCTATTTGTGATATAAATGGTATATATTTAAGGAGTAAACAACTTGTTATCAGGCCTAATCCTTGAATTAAGTCACCTTTCGATATTATCTTAATTAATAGGTCTGAGTTTAAAAATATTGTATTAATTTCGAAGGCGTTTATTTGTAAATATTCATAATTTTTAGGGCCTAATTTTATTGTGTGTCATTGGTGGTTTTCTTTGAAGTTAATATGAACACAGGGTAACTTAGATTTTAGTAAAGGAGAACCCTTAACAAGGCTTTTCCCGGATTTGACGCTGGGATTATCAGATCCATAGCCGGACGTCCTACCCAACGAAATACCACGCTACCCCTCTTTTCCGATAATCTCGAGTACGCCGTAACTATTCGGTACCCAGCTAATTTGCAAGCTTAAAAGTACAAAGCATACCTGTTCATTTAGTCACAAAATACTACAAGCACCAGTGAGTATAACATAGAAGTCCTAGGTAAGGACCCGATAGCGAGTTGGGAGTTCACGTAAAAGACTTAGTAAAAATTAGAATAAGTCAGATCACACGAGTTTAAGTTTTGTATGAATGATAACAATTTATCCCCACGCTACAAAATAAATTCTTTAGGATTTCACTTCGGAGACAATTTTTGACAAGGACAATCGGCAATATAAAAGAAGCACTCTCTCGAAGATTAGATTTAAGAATTTCATCTGGCCGCGCATCAATCACTACTACAAGTGTAAAGGAACCAAGCCCTAATGAGCACCAAAAATCACCTCACTTTGAGCCATTTCCTTTTCCCTAACCCCTCGCTTTTACATAGCTGGTACCCTAAAAACCCCTACCGGACAATATAAAAAATTACAAAAATTACAACAACAAACAAATTACCAGACAATATAAAAAACACCACCTCAATCAATGTATTAAAAAACCTACTATTTAACTATGTAAAAGAAATTGTAAATGAAAACATAGAATAGGAATCAAACACAAGAAACCATAATGTTTGATAAATTGTATAACAAATTGAATACTGAAAATTGAAATTGATGTAATAACCAAAAATTTTAAAAATATTCCTAATAACTTGTATATTTGTCTGGATATCATGTTATGATTTGGTATGTTTAGGTTAACTGGTTTTTTATTTTTACATATATTATGTTTAGGTTTAAGGTATAATTGTTTTAAAATGTATGGTATCTAATATGTTAAGATTGTAAGATTGTTGAAATATGTTATGATGTAAACTGCTGCCCCATAGGAGCAATCGCTCCTAGATCAATAAATATTTGTTCTATTGTATTCTACCGCACGCACTAGTGTACGCACGCACGCCTCTAAGAGTAGAATGTACATTCAGTTGAGGACCCAAGAGCGCACTAAATGGTTTTGAGGTAGACAGCGATATCCGTCAGGGCCTTGACACGTTCCCATCGCATCCTTTCTCTCTTCTTTCCCCCAGCATACCCTTTCCTCCGACCTCGTCCACCGCGACGCAGTTTGTTCATTGCCGAGGAAAAAGACGGCTAGGGAGACTCGGAGTCGAAGTTGAAGCGAGGCGTGCACTCAGGGCCGGCGACGGGACGGTCGGCCCCGCGTCTCACGCGCCGGCCGGCCGGCCCTGGCGTCGGGTTCGCGTCGGCGACGCGTCATTGAAGAAGGCGTGGCTGAATGCCGCGGCCGCCGTCGTGTTCATTCATCAGGCCACTCTCATTCTGCGTCGGTGGGGGGGATGGCTCGGCCAATGGCGTGGCGTTCCCTGGATTGCAGCGGAGGAGGCCTCGGCGGCCCTGACCCTCGTCACGCCAGGGCCGGCCGCGCGAGTCGCGTCGACCATTCATTGAGGGCGCCACCACAATCGTTCCACATCTCCGTGAGAAGGAACAAATTACACTGGTCAACAACATTTTTTGTCACAAGGAATGCGATGGGTGTAGATGGTGCTGAATACGAAAATGTAATCAGTTTTTGTTCTATCGGGCTCAGTTTTTTTTGTGATACGCTAATAAATCTTTATAAAATTCCTTCAAAACTCTGATGATTGCTTACTCTGCAGTAGCTGATTCCCTTGTTCTGGAGACGTTATTGTTGAAAAAAGTTTCATAATATGTACATGGAATTCTCATAAATGTCCCTGAAGTCATAAATTAAATTCCACTTCCACCAATCTAGCTCGTAAATGAGAGCGGAGTGGAAATATTGCAAATGAATCATACTTGAGCACATAGAATTATATACATTCAAAGTTTTCAAGCTGTACTTCGTGGAACTTCAGCATTTAGAAAAAAAAGAGCACATTGTAATTCCAAGCGATAATTTATTTTGTCGAACGTGGAGAGGAGCCGAGGAGGAGGACGATAATTATCGCATCCAGCGTATCGCATCGTATATATTTCACGGCGTGATGTTCCCCGACATGGTTATCAATCGGTTTGGTGATAAGATTACCGGCTTCCTATCCCGAAGTCCCGGCATTGAATCTGGGCATTGGGTGAGAGTTTTTTTTCTGTGGAATCCCGATTTCGACTTGAATGTTTTTTTTGGGGAGGTCACTTCAAGTATTGTAATCCGTCCGTCAAATGGGACGCTAAACTTTGACAAACTTTGTGCACCTTTTTAAGAGTTGGCTAATTCCAACGCTGGGTTTCTTTCCATCTTTGCTCAGGTCCCCATGACATCCTTTTCTCACCAACCAAATAGCGCAACTAATAGCGCAAATGACCTAAGCTCAGTGGGTTGCTTCCTCAAGTAACATAACATCGTGCACATTATATCAATTTAAGTTAGCTAGTGGGATACTTCTTTCATCTACGAAAACGATGCATTGGAAAAATTGGCGAAATTTTTCTTATTTTTTTCACTTTTTTTTTCACTTTTTTCACTTTTCACAAATTCACTTTTCACAATTCATCCACTGCTTGCTAACTTTCGAATATATCTTTCTCTGCCCATGAATTGATTATTTTAAATTAAATGCATAAAAATTTGTGTATTCAAATATTTTATCTGTTACAATCACTGATGGCAAATCAAAATATACTCTTAATAAAAATATTCAACCTAAAAAATAGTGAATAGCGCAAAGAATTTTAAGAAATACGCATTTCTCGATATTCGCGCAAAACAAAATAAAACCCTATCCCCTTGGGTGTTCTCTCTGAAAAAATACATGAAAACCATGTAAACTAGAAACGAACACTTTTAGCAGGCTGGATAGGGTTTTCCTAAGGTCCATTATGCATGAAACGATCCCTATAGTGGTTCCCGGATCCAAAACAAAACAATGAAAATAATGATACCGGAGTTTGTGGCCACTTAAGGGGCCTCCCGTCACTCCCGTGAAACCGGCATCCGCATTGAACGTGTTAAACGATAGGAGGTTATATATTTTTATTTACAGTCATTTTTAGGTTTTCAAATCAAAATATTCGGTATGTTTTTGTCTGTCAGAAAATATATGAAAAATAAGGGTTTTGCAGTGCTTAGAACTCGAGGATATTTTAATGAGTTTTTTTTTCTGGGTTCAGGATTATCATCGTGATTACAAAAATTCTAAATAACCTTGTGCACTTCGCCGTAGGATTCCATCTGGGCTGATTGATTATTGGCTCCTTGTGAACTTCCCCCCCCCTCTCTTGTCCCCGATGCCCACCAGGGTTCGATAGGGTTTGACCGATGCGAGGGAATCGTTGATTGGCGCGTCCGTGTCCAGGGCAACTCAGGATGCGTGGGCAGGACGCGTGAAAATGGATCCCCGTCCCTTGCTCTCCCGACATGCGTAACCCACGTCATCGGCGGAGAAACGACACACAACCTCATCAGCCAACGCACGCGTTTAATGCATTCAAATAATAAATCCAATATTTTCCCTCTCATCCTTCCCTCACCCTCCGCAGACCCCCCAAGCTCACATCATGCTTGTCATCCGTCAGTAAAATTTCCATTAATCCTAAAAGATTGGTACCTGTTTTCAATTCACAAGTAGTTAAACATTGATCTCATGCCTTGATATTCACTTCACACGCATTATAACCCGAATGCTGACACAAGAGCGTGGCGAAGTGAAAGTGAAACTGCCCTATTTCCATTTGCGTCATTTCAGATGGAGGTGCATCATTGATCATTGACAGTTTTTAAAACGGGAGAGTAAGAGTAGCAAAAAGGACATCATATGCAATGTTTTTATTTTTGCAGAAGGTGGCGTGGAGGCCGTAACCGCGTGCTTATTCAGTGAGTGCGGTGGTTATACATAATCTAAAAATATCCGCTTAACATTCAACGTTTAATTTCTTTTCATGGCGAGTATTAACAGGTATTTAATTTCCGAGTTATTCTTCTTTTACTACGCCCTCCCAAGGGACGTTTCCGAGGTTCAACGCTGCCGGCGCCTCTGAAGTCGGGGTGTATCGTGATCGAGTTTGAAACGCCGTAACATATTAACAATAATTTTGCTGGTAGGAAATCGCCCTCGAAAAATTAATTAACAACCTATTAAAAATGGCTCTATCATATTTTCTTTGAAATCTAAAGTCACGAACGGCGCACAGTCTCCTGGATTTGGTGGCTTTGTGGCTTGATATCGGTTTTTGGTGGCGAAATTTTATATATTTTTTTAAATAAAAAATTAAAGCATCATAACGGAATGAAAATATTCGAAGGCCTCATTTTGTAGTGCAAAAATAAACTTCCATGTTCCCTATTAGTTCACAAAAATGGTTATGTATTATATATTATGATAAATATTATGGTTTTGGAGGGGTGTTTGGTGAAAGGAATGCTGTTTAATTCAATGTAATTAGGGAAACACATCGTCACTTTTTGAGTCTGTGGCCCACAACGCATCCCCCGCCCCGACCTTGGAGACAGTGTAGGTATACTAATACAAGGCCCCGCCCATGGATCGTCGCTCGATGGATTGCAGCCGCATTGTGAGCGTAACATCTCTCTCCTAGAACGATATTGGCGATGGATTTCCCATTGGTTATCACTGCACTAGGACGTGCGGTGCCTGTAATTGAACCTCAAAAGCTGGTGACTCCGCCACACGCGATCACGTCGGCCCTGGGACGATTTTTTCGCTCCTTTTCCCCTTGAGGGCGTCCCTCTGGCACTCCGTCCGCGAGATGGAGCACAAGAACATGAGAGACCGTCCCGTTCTTCGTGATAAAAAAGAATTCCTCATTCCAAAGTTCATCCCCGCTACAAATTGCATTCATGTCTCGGTCATTCTCTAATCCGTAATATTTCCGATGATTAGGCGAGAGTTGTCATTAATTGTTGACCAAATCCACCCTATATTTAATTTTTTAGTGATACCGGACATGTTCGATAAACTAAAAACGACGCTATTATATAATGTGATCTTTCGTGTGGTTATAGTATTGTTTACCCACTGCACTGTGAGCCAATCCTCTAAACATTTATCCAAGAATAGGATCCAACTTGAGATATGAAAAACAGCTGTTACGAGCTTTGCTCCTGTTGCAATGTTATTAAAACATTCCACAAAAAAGTGCTAGGAAAATAAACGTCAGCACGACATTACCATTAGGTAGTAATAACGAGTGGACTAATAGTGAATGAATTTTTCAAATCTTTATTAAATCTCTTTCTTTGTCGTATGCGCTATGTCCTGTTTCCGTTACAAGGCTCCATTATTCCCGCGAACCAAATGAAATTGCTCAGTAGTACCTGTTTGATAATTGAAATTGAAAAGAATTAGATACAGTAGTGAATAATTTCGTGACGAGAACGGACACTCATTGTGGTTAAATGAAAGTAACACCGGGATATTTTTAGTAAAGGATATGTAAAATAATTATGCTAGAGTTATAGTTATTGAGCGGATGGGAGTCTTTGAGTTGACCAAATGGATATTTTTTTACATTTTACTCTTTACTTCAATTACTCTTTCTGTTTAGTGGTCACTGAAATTAAAAAAAAATGTTAAAAAAAACCTTAAATAGATGACCTGATGAAAACTAATAGTTCAACCTGCAGTCACTGTAATTTCTTCAGTTTTTTTGCATCCGGTGACTGGGTAATGAAATTTGGAACGCATGCTTCGCGTCCGCTGCCACGTTTTATCATTCGATACGAAGCGACACGCCCTCTCCGTTCGACAGACTACGTGTCGCGTTTAACTCTCTCTAATTGCATGTCGTGGAATCGGAAAACACTCTTTCTATCTCTCACTCTCTCAATTTAAACCCTTTTTGCGTGATATCGAAATCGATCTCGAAAACACTCCAAACGTTCATTCGGTGGATAATTATTCGGGGGTGAAGTTTCGCATGATCCTCGCCGTTTACGTGGCCATTTCCACGGAGGAAGCTTCGCTAAAACCTACCGTGTGTCGGCAGGCCGTATAAGGGGAGGAACCGCGGAGGAAGTTTTCTTTCTTCTCACTCAGGAAGAAAAGGAGAAAGCAAGCAGCACTTTGCTCCGGGACATTTGTGCCTCTCGCTCCCCAAAACCCTTCCGGTCCACCCCTTCACCCGCTCGGGGGTAAATTCAGGATGGGGGGGGCGGGGAGAGAGAAGGTTAGTAGAGCAGGAATAAGATTCCCCCCCCCCCACTCCCACCCCCACCCAGAGGCATTATTAGTACCTCGACAACGCCCTAACGGATACTGTTTTCCTCGCTTCCTTATGCGCTCGCACTGTGAACGTCTTGAAACGGACACGGTCGGCCATCAGGCGAGTGAAGACAACATTGAAGCGGGCCTATCCGACTGATGTACCTCTTCAAAATAACTCTGCATTATTTTCCTCCCGACACATCCTCTAGGACAACGGTTCTCAACCTGTGTTGCGCGATCCCTTTGGAGGTCGAACGACCCTTTCACAGGGGTCGCCTAATACCATCGGAAAACACATATTCCCTTTTTTTATCTCACGATGGTTTCCATATTTCCGGGGGTCACCACAACATGAGGAACTTCATTAAAGGGTCGTGGCATTAGAAAGATTGAGAATCACTGCTCCTTATGTGGACCCGCTTTCTCGAACCCTCTCTCGTCTCGTCGATAAAGAGAACGAGAGAGGTACCACATCCTAGCGGGGATTCCTTGGCCGCGTGAGGATCCCTCGGAAAGGGAAGGTCCTCCTCTTGGAAAGGGAAAGGATCGCCGCACACTCTTCGTGCAAAGAGCCGAAGAAGCCCTTTTGGACGTCGCAGAGGGACACGGAGGGTTGAAATCGCGCGGAGAAAAGAGAACTTTATTTTAAATTCTGGATGGCGTCGAATTTTATTTTAACTTCGCTCGTGTCTCCACGAATGATTGACGTCCTGTCCGACTGAGCGTCGCCCCGTCCGAGGTATCCGTCCGAGTCGAAATAGTTGTCTCCCAACACACACACTCCCGCCCCCGATAAAAAGCCCAGCTCTACCGTCCCCAAATCCCTCCGCCACAGGTTACTCAGGCTCGGGCACTCACGCACGACAATTGCGATCATCTTTCTCTTTTATCATCATTCAGCTTTTCTCTTTATTGTAGTTGAAAGTAAAAGACTATTATTATAAATGGGAATGGTCTCCAGGCGGGGATACATTTAATGGAAATGGTTTCCGGGCAGTTTCCTCCTTTCTCTCTCTCTCTCTCCCGTATAGAAAAGCGAAGGGGGGCCTACCCTTTGCAGAGTCCTGAGCGGTCTCGCAGTCAGCGGAAGAGAGGCGTCGTCGGCGTCGCCGGCGTCTTCTTCGGCGCCGCGACGGCACGGAGCTCCCGCCGGCCGCGGCTCAAAAGGTACCGGCGTCGCCCGCGTCGAGTCGGTCGCCCGAGGAAAGCGGAGACTACGGGAAGGCTGCGAAGAGAGACGCACTGCTCCGGACAGGCAGAGGGAGTGGTGCTCTCTCCGGAGAGGAGTAGTGAGTCTTTTTAAGGCGGCACTGGGGGTCGGGGCCGGTCGCCACTGCCTTGTGGGGGCGCCGAGGAGAAGAAGAAGAAGAATGGGAGAAGGCGACCAAAGTGGTGGTGGTTGGCGACGGTTGATTCCGTCGGTGGAACCGCGGCGGACCGAACTGACGAAGAAAGTGGTGGCGACGGCGTTGGGAAAAGTATAACGTACGTACGTTGTGTGGTTTATTGGGAGTGGTGGTAAGCGGCGATGGCACGCGCGCAGCAGAGGGGTGCGAACCGTCCGGTGTCGTGTTTCGAACTGTTTGGAAAGATCGGACCGTGGGAGATTCAGTCCTCCTCCTCCTCCCCTCTCTCTGGGGGTGAAGCGGAGGAGGGGAGGTGAGTCTCGCTGTGAGGTTGCGGGGGTGTGGTGGGTGAAGGGGTGGAGGGGAGGGAGGGGGTGTGGCAGGGGGAGATTAAGGGGGGGGGGCAGAGGCGGCCAGAGAGAGGAAGACGCCAGAGACGCCGAGCGCCGTTCGCGGAAACTATCGGAGGGGAGGGGCCGTCTCTTCGTACGCGTGTGACATTCCGCAGGTTGGCGCCCCCTTTTGGCGCCACCCCCCCCCCTCTCTCCCTGCGCCGTCCACCACTCATCTCCCCTCCCCCATCATCCCTCCTCCATTGTTGCCTCCCTCGGAACAATGAGTGCCCTCTCATATACTTTAGAGGCTGTTGTTGACGCCGTCCGCGGAAGGTTTTCGGCGCTGAGCGACAGGGGGGAAGGGGGGGGGACGCGGCGGCCACTTTCAGTTGTTTTTTCTTCCTCTGCGGAATCAAGGTCGAGGGCGCTCTCCATCCTCGAAGGATTAAGGTGACCTCTGCCGGCTCGTTGCGGAGAAATCACGCCCCTCTCCGGTTGACGACGGGTCCTTGGAGGATTTTTTTCCCGGCGACTTGTCCGATTCCAATCGTCAGGGGTCTTATTCAGTAAGGATCCAACACGGTAAAACCTCGGAAAGTCCGTGAATGTGACGTCAAAGCCCCCCCTACAAATCTCAACTATTGAATGGCCCTATTTGAAATTTTCTTGACTGTGACGTCCACCTTTCATTTTCAGGCTCAGAAATTCCATGAACATACAGAATAGCCCCTCAGGGGGGCTATTCTGTATGTTCACCAGAATTGGCTACCAACCATATTCTCTAACTCGCGGGAGCGTTCTCCAGAATGTAATAGGAAGTGGAGAGAGGTTTGAGGAAAGGCGAGTATGAGAATATATTTAAACCAAATCCGCGGAAACTTCATTTCTGGTGACGTCATTATTAGAACCAATGGGAAAGCTCGTCTCAATGTTTTTCCGTGGATAAAACTGGTGAAACCTGTTTTAAGGCCGTTTTAGACAGTGAAGATGTTCGTGCATCGTGTTTAGCGAAAAATTCCACTCATTAAAAATCATGCGAGCAAAATTCTAAAACGTTTTATTTTTGCTCACATAATCTCGTGAACAATCTCGTAAATACGAACGCACGACGTCCATCTTGGCTGCTTTGAACAATTGAAATAAGATTGTTCGTAAATATATTCGGGAATTAGGGTTCATGTCAATGATATTGTCGTGACCTCCATAGGATCGTAAGGGATCGTAACTCATTACAGGATCTCATATCAATTGGCAGGACATCCTTACTGTCGGGGTACTACATCATGATTCAATATGATTCGTGCTATTTGCTTTCGTCAATTACTCGTTGTCTCAAATCATTTAAATACTATACGGAAATGAAGCTTTCAAAAGAAATGCGAAGGTGATACACGTTACCCCGGACCACTAAGTATCCCATTATGGGCTGGAATCACGTTACTTACCGAAGGTAAATATGGCTTTCCGTCACTCCAGTATATATTTTTTTGTGAAAAATCCCGCAAATGGCGAAAATAACAAAGTAACCCAGTGAAAGTGCAAGGAATGCGCATTTAATAAATGTAAGAAGCATACCCGTGCTTTGGATAACTATAGATTGATAAGCGTTATCAAATGACCAATATTTTAGCAGGGTATTCGGAGGCCGTGCTTCGTGAGGCTACCGTGGGAGCTTGTTGGGGCTACGGAAGTAGCTTCGTGACATTTACAGAATACGGGTGTGAGCCTAATAAGTTACCGGTTGCTTCTGCTCGTTCTTTCTCCGGTAACTTCCATGATAGAGAAAATCGATGGGAGCAAGTAGCTTATTGAAGCGTCTTTTCGCCAGAAAGCTCCGATGCTTCGAGTTAGATAATAAGCCCCCAGGTCTCAAAAGTCACTTGCATGGTCAGGTGCCGATTCAATTCCAAAGTTGGAGTAATACTTTGACCTTACTTCGAAGTCGTGTCTTCAGTCGTGAGAATTGAGTTTCCAGATGCGAGCGTCGCTTCGCAGATCCGCAGTGGATGAGAGATTAATCTTTTTTTCGCATATTGCACATCGCGCGTCCTCCGACGTTACGTCTGGACCCATGAACGATCTAGAGACCCTAATCGATTGCTGAGATGGTCACTCTACCCTAGTCTTGTGAGTTTTGGTCAAGATTGAAACTTTTAAGAGATTATCGTAGAACTCGAATTTTTTCAAATATTCATTATTTTAGTATTTTGTTGGCACTTACAAAATTTTAAAATGATACATACGATCTGTCGAGTAAAGTTAGTAAAGATATAATCGGTTGTTTGCTGAAGCATCAGAGAGATTTTCTGTTTTCTCAATTAAGAAATTATCTTTCTCGTGAACGTAAAAATTTCTTCCGCTATACGAGATTTGAACAAGGAACACGGAACGAACACATTTCGATGTTGAAGGAGATATTGTTTTCAAAATCAAGACTACCTACTGCGTTTTGGCTAATGGAAGAGGTCGAGCTAGTTAAATTAGTTCTAAATGCGATGTGTACGATCAGGGCCGTCTTAGGACATGCCGGGGCCCCTGGGCACACAAAGATTTTGGGGCCACGTTGGAAAGTAAAAAAAGGGAATGACAAGGAAAAATATTTTTCTGTTATGATTTTATATTTACTATGCTTACAGCGCAGTTAATTAGTTTCACCAAATAGCAAATAAAACGTATTTCTTATTGTTGTTAAAATGTTCACTGTTCACTCTCCGGAAAAAATTGAAAATCTGACGGTAATTTTAGTAGGTATTTACTTGAAAACCGAAAAAAAATTGAGCTCCTTTTTTTGTCTAAGCAAATATATCGACATTTCGGGCCTCCGTGAGGTCGGAGGCCCTTGGCTCGGGTCCCGTGTGCCCTTATGGTAAAGAATGTATCGTGTATTATGGTAATCTACCGGTTAAAGGTAGGTTTTATTGAAAGACAGAGAAAATTCTCTAGATATTTACTCGTGCAGGGCCCTAACTACCTTTGGTTTCTTTCTTCATCTCCGCGAACACCCTACCCTTCTTCATCCCGTCCATAAAACCTATTCCCCTTCCCCGCTTGCCCAACATCCCTCCCTTTATCACGGCCTTCGTCAAACCATCGCCCCTCATTACCGCTTCCAGCCCCCAACCTTTCTCTCCCTTATCTCATCAAAAAGATTCATTTCCTAACTCACCATACCAAGCACCTCCTAGTTTGTCTTCTTTTCCGTCCACTGCACCTTCTCCATCCTCCTCTACACCCACATCTCGAACGCCTGCAGCCTATTCTCGGCTTCTTTCGTCAGAGTCAACGTTTCTGCTCCATACATCGCTACACTCCATATCAAATTCTTCACCAGCCTCTTCTTTGTCCTTATCCATTGTCCCCGTCATCATCTCCCTTCTATTGCTAAAAGCTTACTTCGCTAGCACTATTCTTCTCCTAATGTATTTGATACCATGCCCATTGTCTTTTTCCTTACTACCCAAGTAAATAAATCGCTCTACTTGCTCCGGTTTGCACCCTTTTACTTCTATGACCAGCCTCCTAGCTTTATCTTTCCCAGAGAATCTCATTACTTTTGTATTCTTATGATTCATAAATGTAATGTACTGCTGGAAAATCGAATACTATTTGTGACAGCCAGGCGTATTATGAAATCACTGGATTCTATAAATAAAGAATTGTAATTTTCACAATGTATTATTCTAAGTTAACTTATTTTATCACTAAGTTAAACAGGCCCTTATGATTACGCCTCAGCAATGTAACAGATCGACCTAGAGTAAACTACAGTGGAAACTTCAAAGTTTTATTAACCCAGCATACTCCATTTTTGACTAAGTTTAGCCTGAAAAAAATAGCATCATGAAGTCTTAACAAGGGCCAATATTATGGAATCTACTCAGAAATAAAGGAGGAATTAATCGCCGTTAAGAATGGGATAATGGAAAGAGCATTAAATTTCCCCTAAGACTAACGACTAAAACGCAGTTACACGTTCAGTCCAGCTACACGTTCGTCCATTCGTTGTCGAGTAATATACAGAGTTGATGGAGATAAACCTTGGTATGATACTGAATTTCAGCTGACGGGACTACACTACTGTGGAATTTGGAAGGCATGCGAAGTTTAAAAAGGCATTGGAGCCCCTTAAAATGTGTTATTTATATGCAGTCCTTGGATGTAAGTTCCTGACTGACAGTCATATTTCCTTCTTTGATTGAATTGTTTGAGGATATACCATAACTTCCAAATGCTTAGAGAGTTCTTATCCGGTATAATAAATACTAGGTCTAGCTAAGGTTTAGCAAAGTTCTTCCATTGAATTTACTCTAAAAAAATTATTTTAATATTCGTATTCAACATCCTCCTTTTCTGTCAGGTTCTTTCAACCAACAATTAAATGTACACACGTGCACTATCACCTTAGATAGTGAAAAACCTTCCCATCCAGGACTCCGATCCGCCAAGAAGGGTTATTTGGTGAGTGAAACTATTTTCAATTACTTTCTTCTAATTTGCAACTACCAGTTACATTGAAAAGTCTAACAGATTTTTCTACATAAGTCTTAAGTCTCTATCCATTTGGGTAGTTTCAAAATACATATATATTTACGGTCTCTCTCCATTGTGATAATATCTGTAGTGTACTGGTGCATGATTGTGAGGCTTCACCTCGTGACACGAATTAGCGATTTATGCTAATGCATAATTAGTCGTAGTTACACTAACTTTAGGGTATAGTATAATGCATGTTGGTGAATACTCACCCCCTGCCACACACCCCTGAGGTGGCTTGTAGGGTATTTTGTAGATGTAGATGCCTTATGACCCAAAGGAAAATTACTCCATCCAAAGTCAGTTAAATACAATTTAATGAAAGTGAAGGATATTTTGCCAATAAATAACTCTTTTAGCATTTATGTTATGATAATTCTCCCTGCGTTGTCTGCATTCTAGAATTTTCCCTTTTCGAAATAACATTATACGTTTCCCAGTTTGTATATATTACAACGCATATTACATTCCCTTGTAGTTTGGCTCACACTCACCTAGCTTTCGTTCCCCCCGGGTCTGAATTCTTCTGAACTTGAAGCAAAGGGATTCGATCCGTTTGCTGGCACTCAGGAACATGAGAGGAGTGGCAAGAGAGGAGGAGAAACTTCTCACTCAGCGAAACGTGAGCGCTTTCGAATGGTATGAGTGACAATATATCCTGGCGATGTGCGCTGCTCCGCTACTTCGTCCCCAAATAACCTGAGTATTTGCGTATGCATGTGTGTGTGATACCTCGTTCCCGTGGGAACCTTCCTCGTGTTTAACTAATCCAGCCGAAAATTAAGTTTAACGGGCGATAGTTTTCAATCGTCTATTTTGCTTATAGTTAGGATGGCCGCCAGCAGGGGTCGTGGAGCTGATGATTTCTCCGATCAAAAACCCCTTCTCGCCCCACCAGACAAACACACACACTATGCTAACCCTCGCATTTCATTATTGCGACCGAGCGTTAAGGGTTCGTGTGGGTGGGTGAACCCCTCCCCCTCCACCACCCCTGACCGGCGACCCCGTGCGGGCGAATGGCGACGCGCCGGCCGACCCTGATTATCCAGCTGCCCCCCCTGGGTGGACTCCCGTGTAATGCGCACCACGGCTAATGATTATTTATAAAGGCAAGGCTCCGTGTAGGGGCGAAAATGGTCATTTGAATCACCAAGGTAGGTAGTCATCTAAACGTTGCATTAATTTAGACATTAGTCGTAAAAGCTGACTTATAATGAGTTTAAAATCACGATGAATTTCCACAAAAATTATCGATTCTGTTAGAATACTTCCTCAGTAAAATTATCGAAATTTCATTCTGAAACAAAATATGCAGGCATTATTGATCATCGTCTAATTACCATAGTTGCTCTTCTCAAAAAAAAACTAAAGGAATATAAAATTATTACGTTGACCATATGAATATTTAGCGAAAGAAATGCTTGGCTCTAATAAGTTATCTAAAATAAATCAATCACATTTTTAAAAATTAAATTTGTGATAATAGTTGTTATACCCTCGTTATGACAGAAATATTTATACATTTGTATTTTGGAATTATCGCTGATAAGGTAACGTCATGAAATTAATGAGATTGATTTGCAAAGATCTGAATTGCTTCTGAGACCGACAACCTAATACCTATCACAGTAAATAGGTGAATGAAGCCTGCGGGTGTCATGTGCCAGTGTAAGCATATTCGATATGAATACCTTGCCATCGCCGAGGAATATGTGTGATATACCTTTTTTTTATCCTGTGGAAAGGAAAAGGGTGGGTTTTGGTGCGAGGCATAGATATATTTTGAATGTTCAAAGGCTTGGAGAATATTTTGCACTACCTGTGACTCTAATGATGTCTTCAGCAGGCAATTACAAACATCATATGAGTTAAACCTTATAAACTCCTATCATTTTAATTAAGGCTTAAAGCATATTTTGGCAAAAAAATTGATTTCGTATTATTTGAGGGAAACGCAGAAAATGATTGTTTCCCTATGCAAAAGAAAGCAAAGTTTAGATTGATAGAAAAAGTAAATGTAAGTAATTGATAAAAAAGGCGTTTTCATTATTAATTTAAATCAACAGGACAACTCTCTAAAAGTAAGTTATAAAACGCAATAAAAGTTACCAATGTATGCCATGTTTTTAAGAATATTTCAAATGCATAATTTAAAATTATGAGATATATTGTTTATTTAGAATTTTTTTTAAATTCTCTAATTCCGATCTATTGAACTGGTGAATATTTCACTCTTTTTTTACCGCATGGAACCCGTTTTTTGTCTCCATCCCAAATAGTTACTGAAAATTAGATTCACCAAAGTAAAATTCGTCCTAGGTAAGCTTTCACAAACGAGCTATGCAATGAGACTACGTCGTCATCAAAGGCATTGAACAACTTTTCTAGTAACAACTTCCAACGATGTGCTACTGAAACATGGGAAATCAAAGGTAATATGAGAACAAATGAAAAATGCATCTGGAGGATTATCAGAGAATTTTATGCTATTTCCATATTATTTCCATTTTTTACATCTGCTTTTGGATAAAATGAAAATTACAGTCTTAAAAATTAACAAGATTTCAGGTTAATGGTATCTGAGTTAAATTCTGATTCACAATTAATGAAGGAATCTGTCTCTTTTGTTGTAATTCTTCGTTAAATCAATTTTTTTAGGGTTTTCCCGTTTTTTTTAGCTATCGAATTATAGGTCACCAGCTTGAGCGTTGACGTTAATTGTTTACTAAAAACATAATTTTCAGTTTTTAGTTGAGAAAAGGTGAAATACGGCAGTACGAATGCATCCATGGAATTAATAGATCCATGTCTGAAATATAACCGTACGAGTATAAACCAAAATAATATATAATTCACCAACTCTTTCACCAATAGCAGCAGCAACGTGTTGCTCATACATGTACCCTATCTCTAAGGGCATCTAATTAAGGATACTTAGTTAATTCCACGCAATATTGCTACTCTGCGTCCACGGAAAAGAGGGCCAAGCCACAGAGACATGAATACGCAGCTTGGTGAGAAGCGCATTAAGCTAGTGAATACATAGTGTCAGGAGTGTAGAGTTGGATTGCGTATTGGTCAGTTCTTCCGTGATATTCACAGCAAGAAAACATTTTGATAGCAATGTTAAGACAGAAAAGTGAAATTTCCTCATCTCTACTCTAAGGAAATACTTCCATATGATTAACTAACTGTTTGAAAATATATTTTGAAATAAAAAGGTTTTCGTCTTTTAGTAAAGAAAGAAAAGTCCAATTCGTTTTTTTAAAGTAAAATCAGATGGCAATTACTCATTACAAAATTTTTAAACAATTTTTCCCTCAAATTAAAAGTGAAAATTAAACAAATTAAGCAAAAAGGTAGAAAAAAAGATAAGAACATTTTTGCACCTAAAGAGAGCTATTTCAGATTTTTTGCGCAGTTAAAGGGTTAATTCTGATGTAATTCCTGTTGCTCACGGACAAAAGTTTTCTGTAAAAGAGATTTATAAAAATTTTATAAAAACTTTTATGAATCGTACGTAAAACGTACTTGATTGCTGACGGTCAAACTATTCATAAAACCACAATGTTGACCAAACTGCCATCTATGAGACGCTTTGCGAACACGTGAAGTGATAAATGCACTCTTTTTTGGATGAATGTTTGGTTAAAAACTATATGCATTGTTTATTAACTTACTTTTTGATCAAACGGCGCTACGGCTTCGTTTATACATCTACGCTCTCATTGTGCTTAATATGCTTACCAAGGGTCTGACGGCATTGCGATATCTCGTATGGATTACTACTAGCGCCAATTGTTTCAGGCGCTAATGGAAAAATAAGTATTCGTGAAAAAGATAAAGATTGTATTTAATTGCCATAAATCTTTTATTTTTGTGAAGAAATATGTGTGAAATTATTTCTTTTGTTATAATACGTTTATCAGCGTCCATTTAAAATACGCCTGGGGCCACAGGAGACATCGCCATCGCAACCGTAGGTAAACAAAGAAGATGGCCGAGAAAGTACACTGCGAAAGCGCCAAGAGAAGGACTGGACGGCATTATTGCGCTGCAATCTGGTTCCAGAATTTTTCAGGATGCAGAATTGATTTTACAATTACATTTTTAAGTTTCCCCTGAGAAATAAATAGGTAATTTCCCACTTAAATCTGCCAGATATTCAATTAAAGAGTATACCTGCCGCGCTGATAGTTAGCGCCTGACCGCTAGAGTGCTCTGGGTGAAATGTATAATCATTGTAGTAATGCGAGTGTCAGACCCTTGATGCTTACGTTCCATGAACTTCCAGCCATGTTTATTTACTTTTCCCTTGTTGGCTTCCCATGGATACGAGACTATCAACGCGATGAGCGGAGCATCTCATTGGTTGTTGCATAAAACCGTTTTATGGAAATAGAACATGTCCTATTCCGTAAAACGCTTTATAAAACTTCGTTTTATAAAACGGTTTTCTCGTAAGAAAAATCATTTTCATCAAATTAGTCGATTTTATAAAAAATGTTACCAAACATTTTACCGTGAGCAACAGGCATTAGCATCATGTTCGCTCGACTAAGTGTTTTGTGGATATTATGTTTCATTGTGGTTTCGTGTAATAGTGTCGTGGCTTTCCCTTAATTGAGAGAATAGTGCAGAGAAAACCTCCAAAGCTGTCGGAGTACAAGTTGTCGCTCGCTTCAGCGGGAACTCCCACAGGACATGCCTCGTCGTCGTGCCAACCCATTATCGTCAGTCCCATCCGCGTATTGTGGGTTGCCTGCACCCCAGGCGAGGTTGGCACATGCAGTGTCCCTTGGGGAAGGTGGTTAATGTGAAGAGCTTCGCGTGAATGAGTCCAGGAGTGGAGGAGATAAAAATTATGTTCCCACTGAATATATTTGTTTTTCAATAGGCGCATTTTCGGAAAAAAGTGGAGTATTTGCGAAACATTCTACCAAGTGTTTTCGAAGGGAGGCTCTGTCTCGAGTCCTTAGCGGGAATTCTCCTAGTATTTTCTGTTCTTTTGTATGCATTCATGGGTGCATGAACGCATGTTAGTGAGATATTGAGGGGGAGATAACAGCTATTAAGGACGCTTTACAAGAGGCACAGTATATAGAGCAGGCATTGCGAAAACGCGAGCAAGGAAGTTTGCTTTTTATTAGCAGGGGATACTTATTTTTCATATCCCTCGAGCATGCACAAATATTCTAGCAATTTGCCACTATATTCGACGCCATTTTCACTGCACAGTTTCACACCAATCCATACAACAGACTTTGCAGTGAAGTGCCTCATGTAAAACAGTCTTTCATTTTGCCTGCATCGATTCAAAGTTCACTTTGCCTATTTTAATAATCAGGTGAAAATCTATAGTTTGAAATTGAAGTATCTATAGTAATTTTTCCTTAAATGTTTATGAACTCCTTTCATGTTTAGAGAGTTTATTTCTCAGTTTTATCGCTTAAAAATAAGCAAGAGGGTTCTATTTTCAAGCATATTTGGAGCCAAGTAAAGGAAGGAAGAAACTAGGTGACCGTATGTAAACTATAATATAAAATGAGCAGTAAATAAGACTACAATCTCAACGGTCATCCACCCCACGCCAGAAGTTTATCGTAAAGTTGAACATTGCGCGGGATTTTAATATTTTGAGGCTCTCAACGTGTCTTTATCGATTAATTAGTTATAGTGAAGCAAAGCCCCAGCATTTTGTCCCATCAATTTATAGAGATGTGGCTGTAAAATTCAAGGCCGGCTGCCAAGTTCTGTGAGAACGTCAAAAAAACAGGAAAATCAGCAATGGTGGCAATGTAGACTTGCTTGAATCTGGCTCAAAATTCAGGGGTGTCGGCTAAGTTAGAGCAGCACTCCAATTTCAAAGATGGGTATAAAAACATTTATCCAGGTCATAAGTGTTATCGCAATCAGGAGTCTTAGAAAAATTCGAAGAAAGTCAATTAAATTCAACGTTATATTGTGAGGGGCTGAAACGATAACATTTAAGGCCATTTCTTACGGTGGACCGGAACTAGTTTCACAGTAGCCACATCATAAAGCCGAAAACTTGCCCATTTAATTCTACCTCGTTATTAAATGTGTTATCCTTCTTATCTGAATCAATACTCAGGGTATATGTTATTCTAGGATACAAAACGTCGGGCCTTACCTACTCGATTCATCGGTCTCCTCAAGTTGGTCTTTTAATGGAGAAAGGTAATTTACTGTCGACATTCTAGAAAAAAATAATATATCGCCATTGTCTGAACGATCAATAGCTTCAAGTATTTCAAGCACCTAAGTTTGTTCTTATCGATAAATGAGACAACGATATAAACCGAAGACAAGTGAAACATCTTCTTGCTGTAAAATATTACCCAGCTGTTTTCTTTCCATTATTTTGACACTGTCTTGACACCAAATGCCAACAAAGGTGTAAATTAAATGTTTCAGTAAAACATAACATCGACAATTCTGAAATGACACTTAAGCTTACATTAATCTTTCCAAGGGTCTGAAGTGGCTTTCCTTGACGGTTTGAAATAAATTCACAAAAAAAGTTGGGCATCGTATGACACAGACACTCTTGGATTTCTCCGATGAAGAAAAATGGATCTGTTGGCGGAGAGCTTCTGAAAGGAAAGTCTGCGGACAACGGAGTCAAGTGAGGGGAGACGGAGGAGGAAGGGGGGGTTGGGGGAGGGGAGAGGGGACGGAACAGGGGGTGGGGGAGGAATGCCACGAGGAAATCTGTGGACAACGCTTCGATTTCTGGAGAACTCAAAACTGCGTACCTATAAGATTTTTATCATGAAGTAGTTGATTATACACATGTATCTCTTGGTAGTAGTAGTACACCGTAATACTTTAAATCTTACCTGTTACCTCGTACTATCAGCACGCCGCCGTGCATGTATTCAGCATAACTCTTGAGTCTTTCCATTTGTGTAGTCGCAAAATAAATACATACAAACTACTAACTAACTAACGTACCTCTCCATTGGGAGAATATCTGTAGTGTAGTGCATGTTTGACAGGCTTTGCCTCATGACAAGCATTAACGATTTATGCTAATTCATCAATAGTCGTAGCTACACTAACCTTAGGGTATGGTGTAATGCATGTTAGTGACTACTCACACCCTTGAGGTGGCTTGCAGGGTATTGTGTAGATATAGAGATGTAGAGTATTAAGTAAAATAGGATCACAATTCTGACTCAAATGCTGTATAGATTCCATTATATCGCTGACAACAACTGAAACTACTCGTTTCTTCCAAATGTTTACCGAATACCGTAATAAAAAGTTTTTATGGATAGAGTGAATATACTCTTATTGGTTAGTTGTAATTCACCTAATGTGCCAATTGAATGAATGATGAATATATCAAACACTTTGATTTGTGGCTCCATCATACTCGCTTTGCTCCCCTTTGAATTAATGAGTGTATCACTTTAGAGAGTATAAAATTGCGTGAAAATATTATTCATTGAAGTTACCATGAAGAAAGCATAATATTTAAAAAGATAAGCGAAAAAACTATTTAAAAAAGACAAAAATATTTACCACATCAGGGCGTCGAAATCCAACCTCTTCCTTGAAGGAATAGGCAGTTCTCAGGTCTTCAGGAGGTTCGGTGGTTTCACTCAACTTAAGAGAATTCGACGAAACTTGCTGGAAACATTACTTATGTTGTCTTAAATCTACCTCATATTTTTCAGAATTATTTACCGCAGATTACTTAAGATATTTGATCGAGGAGAGGACAAGGCAAGTGGAAAAATTACATGGGTTCTTATGGGAACACAAGGTACGAGTAACTTCATTCATGAAAAAGAACCTTTGTCTAGTTAAGAATAATAAAAATAATAAAAACAATAAAAATAAAGTAAATGAAATTATTTTCATGCATTATTCTATTGATGATTTAAATTCATTTTTCTTATTCTTAACTAGAAATTGGTAGCATGTCTGTTCTGAAAAAGTCGCTGAAAGAGTGGCTCATGGGCTGGCATTGTTGAGCTCCGAAGTTGTCCGGAGCGCTGCACAGCAAAGAAAAAGTATTTTTTTAACAAGGGGCACCTGCTGACAAGCCGCTTTGGCTTAGCAGGACCTAAACTGCAGTATTATTATTTTTATTTCTCCATATTTATTATTTTTTTCCATGTGATTGCAATGCAACAATTAGTGATGTAATTTTTATTTATTTTTTGTGTCATTGGTTGTAAAAAATGGGATAAGATCATGTATTTTACGATGTAAAGTGTGTAATAAAAAGTTTTTGAATATTAAAAAAAAACGATTAAACGTTCTTTACGATGAATAAAGCTAGTCGCACCTTGCGTTCCCATAAGAACCCATGTAATTTCAGGCCCACTTCCACATCAAATATCCTAAGAAATCGGCGGTAAATAATTTTGAAAAAATTCAGCAAGCTTTAGGAAAACATATTTAATGCTTCCAGCAAGTTTCGTCGAATTCCCTTAAGGTAAGAGTGAAACCCCCGAACGTCCTTAAATGCGTTTTCGAGGAATGTGGCTCCATCTTACAGCGTCACAGAGTCAGTCAGTCAGTGATGGGAGTAATTATATATATATTATATTTAACTGCCAAGTTAATTGTATGGTCATCATTATTGTATGATTTCCCGGCGAATGATGAAGATGAGTTCATCTCGGGTTTCCGACCAGGGTTAGGCTTTCCATGATTGCCGACGTTTCGGCAGGAGACCTTCCTGCCATTTTCAAGGCTCAAGGAGCGAAAGATAAAATTAAAGAAAGTCTTCTGCCGAAACGTCGGCAATCATGGAAAGCCTAACCCTGGTGGGAAACCCGAGATGAACTCATCTTCATCATTAATGTACGAGAAACTTAAGGAGTCTTTCTCTGTGGTTTCACCCAACTTAAGAGAATTCGACGAAACTTGCTGGAAGCATTACTTATGTTGTCTTAAATCTACCTGAATTTTTCAGAATTATTTACCGCAGATTACTAAAGATATTTGATCGAGAAGTGTGCAAGGCAAGTGGAAAAATTACATGGGTTCTTAAAGGAACACAAGGCACGAGTAGCTTAATTCATCAAAAAAGAACCTTTTTCTAGTCAAGAATAAGACACAAAAATAATAAAAATAAAGTACATCAAATGATTTTCACACATTGTTCTATTGATAATTTAAATTATTTTTGTTTTTCTTATTCTTAACTAAAAAACATTCTTTTCGATGAATAAAGCTATTCGCACTTCGCGTTCCCATAAGAACCCATGTAATTTCATGCCCACTTCCACATCAAATACCCTCAGAAATCTACGGTAAATAATTTTGAAAAAATTAATGTAGCTTTAGGAAAACATAATTAATGCTTCCAGCAAGTTTCGTCGAATTCCCTTAAGTTGAGGGAAACCACCGAACGTCTTTAAGAAAATATTTTGTAAACCATTTTACCTTATGGTTCGATGCATATTTATTTTTTTAAATATTTAATTGAGATTTTTTTAAAGCTACGCCACGAAGGATAGACGGATGAATTATATCCAAGCCTGACGGATGATTCATAGCTACAAAAAAAGTAAATCCGATGGGAAGGGGGGAATTGAATAAGTACGTAATCCGACTTGTATCTATACAAGGCCAAAATGCAGTTGAAAGTGAGTGGAATGTAATAGGAACTGATGGACGTGTGCGACACAGAGGATTAAAGAAGTGTATGGATGTGACTAAGGATCGATGGGATAGGTGATTCACTGCGACCGGGGCTTTCCTTCGCGACCCCCCTCACAGACACGGAACGTGAGGGTCCCCCCCTAGGGTTCGGTCTCTTCCATCATTCGGTCCTTCAGGGCCAACAGCCTCCGTCCACGCAGTTGATCTCATATATATCACCCCACCCGAGTAGTTCGGGAGTGACATTTTTTTCTGCTCGTGAACGCTTCCAATAAAATTCCAACTCCATACTTTACCCTCGATTTTATTTTGCGACAAATAGTGGAAAATTTAAGAGTTTGTCTCTTAAGGTTTATACCACCTAGCGTATGATTTAATTGGTGATTGCTACAAAGCTATTTGCTAAAATTGGTGATTTGATAAAAGACATTTTTTCTCTATTATTCAATATATTTCTCTTCGATATATTGTTATGAGTGATTTAATTTTTATAATATACACCTATATATTATCTGTTATATACACCTATATACTATATGTACGTTTTTGTATGGTTTTTTGTACGTTCGAACTTTGAAAAGAAGTTTTGTTTAAAAAAAATCGCCCCAACCGGGAATCGAACATGGGACTCTTAGGTGAAAGTCGAGTGCGCTACCGACAAACCCATCGATGCTCTTATTCAAAGTTCGAACGTACATAAAACCATACAAAAACGTACAATTGTGGATTTTTCTCACCCAAAGAAGAGCGTGACGCGGTTTCTCGACCAACATCCCATCCCAAAAGTCTCCAACGGGCGCAAAGAAGTATAACTTCAAAAACTATTTTAAAAAAGAAAAAATATTAACCACATCAGGGCGTCGAAATCCAACCGCTTCCTTGAAGGAATAGGCAGTTCTCAGGTCTTCAGGAGGTTTGGTGGTTCCACTCGACTTAAGAGAATTCGACGAAACTTACTGGAACCATTACTTATGTTGTCTTAAATATACCTGATTTTTTTCAGAATTATTTACCGCAGATTACTTAAGATATTTGATCGAGAAGTGTAGAAGGCAAGTGGAAAAACTACATGGGTTCTTATGGGAACACAAGGTACGAGTAACTTCATTCATGAAAAAGAACCTTTTTCTAGTTAAGAATAATAAAAATAATAAAAACAATAAAAATAAAGTAAATGAAATTATTTTCAAGCATTATTCTATTGATGATTTCAATTCATTTTTCTTATTCTTAACTAGAAATTGGTAGCATGTCTGTTCTGAAAAAGTCGCTGAAAGAGTGGCTCATGGGCTGGCATTGTTGAGCTCCGAAGTTGTCCGGAGCGCTGCACAGCAAAGAAAAAGTATTTTTTTAACAAGGGGCATCTGCTGACAAGCCGCTTTGGCTTAGCAGGACCTAAACTGCAGTATTATTATTTTTATTTCTCCATATTTATTTTTTTTTTCCATGTGATTGCAATGCAACAATTAGTGATGTAATTTTGATTTATTTTTTGTGTCATTGGTTGTAAAAAATGGGATAAGATCATGTATTTTACGATGTAAAGTGTGTAATAAAAAGTTTTTTAATATAAAAAAAAACGACAAAACGTTCTTTTCGATGAATAATGCTAGTCGCACCTCGCGTTCCCATAAGAACCCATGTAATTTCATGCCCACTTCCACATCAAATACCCTCAGAAATCTGCGGTTAATAATTTTGAAAAAATTCAGCAAGCTTTAGGAAAACATATTTAATGCTTCCAGCAAGTTTCGTCGAATTCCCTTAAGTTGAGTGAAACTCCCGAACGTCCTTAAATGCGTTTTCGAGGAATGTGGCTCCATCTTACAGCGTCACAGAGTCAGTCAGTCAGTGATGGGCGTAATTATATATATATTATATTTAACTGCCAAGTTAATTGTATGGTCATCATTATTGTATGATTTCCCGGCGAATGATGACGATGAGTTGTTCTCGGGTTTCCCACCAGGTTAGGCTTTCCATGATTGCCGACGTTTCGGCAGGAGACTTTCCTGCCATTTTCAAGGCTCAAGGAGCGAAAGATAAAATTAAAGAAAGTTTCCTGCTGAAAAGTCGGCGATCATGGAAACCCTAACCCGGTGAGAAACCCGAGAAGAACTCATCGTCATCATTAATGTACGAGAAACTTAAGGACGTTCGGTGGTTTCACTCAACTAAAGAGAATTATACGAAACTTTCTGGAAGCATTACTTATGTTGTC
The DNA here is from genome assembly GCA_963573305.1 of Pyrrhosoma nymphula. Lineage (NCBI taxonomy): Eukaryota > Metazoa > Arthropoda > Insecta > Odonata > Coenagrionidae > Pyrrhosoma > Pyrrhosoma nymphula. The sequence continues at coordinate 15,119,477 of OY754327.1, forward strand.
TTAAATCTACCTGAATTTTTCAGAATTATTTACCGCAGATTACTAAAGATATTTGATCGAGAAGTGTGCAAGGCAAGTGGAAAAATTACATGGGTTCTTAAAGGAACACAAGGCACGAGTAGCTTAATTCATCAAAAAAGAACCTTTTTCTAGTCAAGAATAAGACACAAAAATAATAAAAATAAAGTACATCAAATGATTTTCACACATTGTTCTATTGATAATTTAAATTATTTTTGTTTTTCTTATTCTTAACTAAAAAACATTCTTTTCGATGAATAAAGCTATTCGCACTTCGCGTTCCCATAAGAACCCATGTAATTTCATGCCCACTTCCACATCAAATACCCTCAGAAATCTACGGTAAATAATTTTGAAAAAATTAATGTAGCTTTAGGAAAACATAATTAATGCTTCCAGCAAGTTTCGTCGAATTCCCTTAAGTTGAGGGAAACCACCGAACGTCTTTAAGAAAATATTTTGTAAACCATTTTACCTTATGGTTCGATGCATATTTATTTTTTTAAATATTTAATTGAGATTTTTTTAAAGCTACGCCACGAAGGATAGACGGATGAATTATATCCAAGCCTGACGGATGATTCATAGCTACAAAAAACGTAAATCCGATGGGGAGGGGGGAATTGAATAAGTACGTTATCCGACTTGTATATATACAAGGCCAAAATGCAGTTGAAAGTGAGTGGAATGTAATAGGAACTGATGGACGTGTGCGACACAGAGGATTAAAGAAGTGTATGGATATGACTAAGGATCGATGGGATAGGTGATTCACTGCGACCGGGGCTTTCCTTCGCGACCCCCCTCACAGACACGGAACGTGAGGGTCCCCCCCTAGGGTTCGGTCTCTTCCATCATTCGGTCCTTCAGGGCCAACAGCCTCCGTCCACGCAGTTGATCCCATATATATCACCCCACCCGAGTAGTTCGGGAGTGACATTTTTTTCTGCTCGTGAACGCTTCCAATAAAATTCCAACTCCATACTTTACCCTCGATTTTTTTTCGACCTTGCGACAAATGGTGGAAAATGTAGGAGTTTGTCTCTTAAGGTTTATACCACCTAGCGTATGATTTAATTGGTGATTGCTACAAAGCTTTTTGCTACAATTGGTGATTGGAGAATACCCTTGATATCTAAAATCTTGGACTATTGAGAAAACCAATTTTCTTTTATAAAACTAGAATAATGTTTTACCTTGAATGTATCACCAAATAGAAGATTAATTTTGAATGGTTTATTATAAGAGGTCAAATATCTTCAGGGTTTGTTATCTGTTTCATCTGTTTGACTTGGTATTTACATCCCAAATTATGATGCCATTTTATTGAATTGCAATTTTTCCGTAAGATTTTTTCGGCATTAAGTTGTCACTAAATTTAGTAAATTTGTTACATTTTTTTTCTTTTCTTTTTTGAAATATGCATATTTTATCTCGAACTTCTGTTTAAGGACGTATGACTACGGGTACTTTGTAAAATGTAAGTGAGAATTAACTCGGTCTCCTCGGCCATGGTTAACTTTCCTATCCGGCAATGGTTCAAGGGTCCAAAATTCAGAGCCGGCCTACATCATACGGGCGTTGACTAAATTCGGTGCCAGTTACCATAAAACTAATGCCTTACTATATGTACATCCTTTCCGTACCATAGGGATATCACAATTCGAGCCGGGTTTTCACAACCGTTGGAGAGCTGCCGAAAATCAGTACTTGCAGTTACACAGCATGGATGGTGGCAAAATATATCGCCTGAAGTAAAAATTCATTTCCTGTCGTGACAAAAACTTGAAAAAGGGAGGAATCATAGGACTGATGAAGTTGCGTCCGTCGCCATATCAGCCCTTCCCATCATTATACAAGGCCAATCAATAGAAATTTTCCACGACAATCATTACTAGCCGCAAACCAACTGTGCCAAGTTTTATATTGCAATATTTAGTTGAAAATGTATATTATTTAAACTAATGACCATTGTTAATGAATTGTTTAAACAATGAAAACAGTGAAATATTGGGTAAAACCACGTCTTTATGTATTTTCGCTTCTACAATTAAAGGTATTGAAGATATTGGAAAATGTTCAATTGGAAATTTGTGGAGAATTTAAAAAAAAACATTAAAAAGAGCCCTTATAAAGCTTGATTGGTTCATTTTTTAAATTATTAAGTTATTTTATAAAAAGTGCCTTTAAGTCATATACATACTAGGTCCTTCTAAGCCACATGGCTTATCAGAAGGTTCCTTATTTACTTACAGAGCGGCAAGTTACAAATATTTAAATTCAGACTTTTATTACAAAGAATCGTACATGTTGTAGTATTAGAATACTAATATTTTAATATCATATTTTATAAATTTATTTACAACGATCATTCTACCTTTGAATTTACACATTTGTATTATTATAATATTATCAGATAATTTAACATAGTTTATAAAACATCAATTGACAGATCTCTCCAATAGGTGTTTTTTTTAATCTAACCTTTAATTCTTTAATCGATTCCATATATTTTAAGTTATTGGGTAAACCACTGAGAATCATCGGTTCCTTAACGTTCATTTATTTTTTTCCATAGTTATTAAAATATCTAGGTACGTAGTAATTTGTAAATTTTCTCTTTTCCATAGAGTGTTTATAATTATTATGGATCTTAAGTTTCTTGTTAAAATAATTATTTATCACCAACACATATTTATAGTGGTCAGTTACATTTAATATTTTCACGACAAGAATGGAAAAAACAAGCAAAACCCCATTTATTTTTTTCGAAAATTCATAACTACATTTTTTTGTTGTAATATTAATCATTTGCAGAATAATGGTTAAGATATGCAAATTAATGGTGCAAAAGTTGGACACTGGCGAATTAGCTGTGTTGTATTCAATCTTGGCTTCAATGCATTGGGTATAATGTTAGCCATATTGTAATTGTAAATATTGAACATTTTTGCCAGAGATGAAGATAAACGTTATCTTGCAACATGACAATGAAATACCAGTAAGAAGACCGTGGGATACATTGGCGGATTCAGTAGGGATGTCCTTCTACACACACACTATACTACACTCCGCATTTGGCTCATTCACTCTTTCCTCTATTTAGGACAATTAAATTAATGTTGCTTAGAGCATCATGTTTCTCGCAATGACGTTCTCAAAACAACTGCGAAACAGAAACTCTGCCGGAGCTCATTTTTCTAGAGCGAGGCTCTTTCTTATACACGTAGCCACTGGTGATAATTAGGTTGACAAATAGGGTTTTGTAATTAAAGCGTTGTGCAATTACTGTTGTGGTAAACTGTCTCGCTGATTATGTTTTATTTGAAATAACTAGGGGGCATTATGTTGGGAGTAGCCTACGAATGAATGTTTCTTTACATCACCGCAACATGCACGTTTGCTGCTACGAACTTGCGACGATGGCACAACTACTAGCAAATTGTGCTGGGTTCCGAAATTATGTTTTAATGAGTCTCATTGTAACAGCAACAGGTTTAAATTATGATAAGACTCTCGGAGACATAGATAATTTTCAATATTCTTTAGAAATGAGAACGTGAGATATTGAGGAAAACTTCATTATATAATAAAGATCCTGGTCAAGTCGAATGATTTTTACTCTGTGGAATATCGCACTTATGTGCACTTGCGGGTGACTCCGTGAAGGTAAATACCGTGGCTAGTCCCGGTATCCTCAAAACTGTTTCATTATAGTATAAGTTATTGCACGCGTACCTAGTGAATGCAACTGTTTCAACACAGTGTAGCTCTGTCTAGACGATCTTGTGTCTCTCTTTTGGTGAATCATGATGTCTTGTTTTTTAATCACTGATCAATTTTAATATATTTTTTTTAATCAGAGTGGAATTTAAATTCCATTTGTATTTTCACAGCTGCGTACTAAATCAGATGAAAAATAATATATATATATATATATATATATATATATATATATATATATATATATATACAATAAGCCAAGAGGGTGGCCGATAAAAAATATACACACGGAAAAAAGAACACTTACAAATAAAAACTTCCGATATTTCGGTGAAGACTAGATCCACCTTTCTCAAGGTTTAAAGTAGGAATCATATATATATATACTCAATCATTCGAAAACATGACGCTCAAAGGCGCGAATAAATTCATACATTCATAGGAAAATGGAAATGGATAGGAACACATAAAAGGACGAACACAGGGTTTGGTGGGGAAGATGAAAATGAGTCAAATCCAGACAGAAAAATTTCACCTAGCCGGGATTCGAACCCGGATCTCCCAATTGCCGGTCAGGTGTGCTCCCAGTTACACCACCAAACCCTGTGTTCGTCCTTTTATGTGTTCCTATCCATTTCCATTTTCCTATATATATATATATATATATATATATATATATATATATATATATATATATAAATTTTTATTTCGGCCTCCAACCTTTTGGCATTTTCTATAACGTGTCCTCCTACCAACGATCGTTTCACCTTGTTTAACGTTAAATGGAATCACATCTCTATATGCGTACTATATTTCCCTTTCCTACCCTGTTCGCCCAAATCTGTCGTTTTAATTTCAAGAAAAGTGTCACAAATCAATTCACCAGTACTTTCCAATGAATATCTTCAGCATTGCATATGCTATTCAAGTTAAATGTTTACATATTTCGTGATACAGACTATTTTTTTTAATATTTGAACCAAATTTTGCATTTTCCATTGTGTTATATGTCACCAATTTGATGCTTCAACATTAATTTTGCAATTAGTATCTGAAGCTAATGTAGCTGGAAAATATAAAGTAGGTATGAGATTGAGAGATTAAGTCTTCCTCGGCAAAGTCATATATTGTCATGCATTCGTGTAGGTATCCTTTTTTCGGAGCAAATTGATAATTTCAAATTTGGTGAACATATATTAAAAATCAATAAAAAACTTAAAAAAATATATTACCAAATGTATCATGTAAAAAAAATATATTACCTCCGACATCCAAATGCAGGTTTATTATGCTCTGTTTGAATCGGTAATAAGATATGGTCTGACAGTGTGGGGTAGTACCACTAATACACATAAAGAAATTTTGATTAGCACCCAAAATCGAATAATAAAAACAATTTTCAGATGTAAATATAATTTAGGAAGTGATGTGGGATTATCTGATGTTAATAAGGTCTACAAAGACATATGTGTACTGCCCGTAGATAAGATAATTGAATATGTACTCATCACTGAAAATTATTACAGTAATAAATATAGGATGAAAAATACTTAAAATATACAATACAATTAAGATAAACGGAATTATATGATATTCCAAAATCATACACAAACTAAGGTGATAGACTGTTAAGTGTAATTATACCTAAATTACTTATTTTGTAAATATTAAAATACCAAATATAAGTAATATCTCACAACTGAAAAGAGACTGTAAAAATTAATTGTTGGAAAATCAATGAAGAAATTATTGTCTTTCTTCATAATACATGTAAAATTGTAAAGTGTATAATTTATTATATATCCACCAATGCTCTGTAATATTTTTTGTATTCACAAGCACCTCCTGACGAGCCAGGGGCTCAGGACGACTTATATTGTATTTATGCTATATCTCTGTTTGAAAATCATTTAGAAAAGTAGCTGTAAATTGTAAATTAATAATAATTGTAAAAAAAGAACTCCAAAAAAGAACTCCAGAATATGACAGAGTGAGTAAAACGTGATTTTTTAAATCAAAGATGCTGATTCTCCTCAAGAGGATTGGAGTACCAAACTGTTCAGTTCTAATGCAATGCAAGACCTACTTCCCGCCTCAAATAACTCAAGGAAGAAGAGCCATTCTCGCCTCATGACCGTTGGGTGTTGTTGCGCTGAGCTGGAAAACTAGGTTGCATGAAACACACCCTAGTAAAGCCAATGGGGACGTTTCAATTTAAATTGAGAGCGCCTCCGGCTGAACGTAGAGCCCTAGACTTCTATTTCCATGCAATTCGGAAATTTATTAAGTCATTAAAGAACTCACATTCTCTTTTTCCACGACTTGTGAGTAAAAATAGGTCTCAGAAATTTATTCGTCATGTAAAGAATTTTGGACAATGTTCTTTTTGATAATTTAGACGCTAAACGTTCGTTTTTATGCTATCAAATGTTTTCCACAAAACCGAAGTATTAAAATAAAACACCTTCGAATTTAGGTTTACACCTTTGCAAACTCGCGAACTTAAAGTGACTCAAAAATGCTTAGTTTGAAACAGTTTTAATGTAAAAGTCGATTTGACGGTGAATGAATAGGTAGGTATTCGTCGTAGTTATAGCCAATCATTGCCATAAATACAGTCAAGCCTTACTTTCATGACTGATAATTTTGTGTAGATTATTTCTCAACTTAAGAACCTAATGGCTACTTCGCACCTTCATGAAAAATAATTTATTACACCTCCAACGACACTTCTTTTAAAACTTTTTAAATATTTCACGGCTGAAGTGCAAACTTTTTGAGTCCGAAAACCATTATAATTCTACCAACGTGTGAAGTTTTCACTAGTCCTTCTGCACATAAATATCTTGTTTTTAAGGTGATAATTCTTAAAAGACGACACACGAATCTCTTGCAGAGAATAACTTTGAAAGCACACAGGCAGTTAAACAGCTGCGCTCTCCACGAAGATGACGCCATAAAAAAACTTTGAAACCGGCAATTTTCCAGATGCGAACACTAGCGAGGAGTCTCACGCAATAGCGCGGGAATATATAAAGCGTTTTCTACGATTCACCGCCAATGCATCACTCTCCTAATCCTCTTGATGCGCCTTTTTTTTCCACCGCTCCTCCATTTGCGGCCGATTTGCAAATCAAGTCCCCCCTCCCCCAACGAAATGCCGAGCGATATTTTTCAACGGAATGATTCGCTGTTTGTGGGAATATTTATTACGTCACCGCACACTGATGGCACTTTTCAAAAGGGGGAGGAGGTGGACCACCACGGCTGAGGGGTTTCGGCGAGAATGGGGAAACATATCATGATGGGGAGGATTTAAGCGTCACCGACGCCATATATTTCCTTTTATAAGTTTCATTCTCCGCGGCCATATGACGACCCGTTTCGTGTCCATGCAACCAAGCGATCGTCCCGTGACGTAGTGGCCCGTCTCGTCCTGTCGAACAAATATTGAGGAGAGAGGAAAAAAGTCATATTAGAAATCATTTCCGACGTTTCCATTTATTTGTAAATCTTCATCAGGACTAACATTGTACATAAATAGAACATACCATCATCGTAAACATCATACACGAGGACCAAGTTGGCAAACCACATTTTTTTAAGTAAACATAAATGTAACTACAACATTCGTTACCTGGGAAAAGATGATAATGTGCATTAAGGGTCAATAATAATAATATATTTCCTTAAAGTTTGGTACATTCATATACTTCCTTAGTACTATAAAACAAAATTACTGTAGACGCGGTCATAATGGTGAACATTTATGAAAGCAGTACAATTGTGCTACTACCTATCGTTTTGGATCAAATAAACTTCAGGTTCTGCCCTCTAGTGGAAGAAATAATTACATAACATAGCATACATAAGCAACAACATAACTAACAAAGCAATAAGACATGTTGAACAACACTAATATAATATAAACAATAAATGAAACCATGCAGTAAGGAAAGCACTATAAAGTATTATTAATGGTTATAAGAACAGAAGATGTTTATTGAACATTATTTTAGGAAGTTTTAATAATGCAATTACCAATGTACAGTGTTTGTCAACAGTGAATTTTGTAGACAAAGATAAATTAAAAATTAGTTGGAAAAATTAATTAGGGAGTGCTATATTATTGATATGTTCTATTTACTATATTAGCCCTGATGAAAAATTACAAATATACATCGGCAATGGCTTATATATATACATATATATATATTCTTTTGAAATTTTCGCCAATTGGCCACAAATATATAAAATAAGACTTACAGGAGGTAGGAGAAAGAGATAAAGAATTTGTTCTTACGGGAACGTTTCGGACCGGTTGGTCCTTCCTCAGCTTTAGAAGCTTGCTTCTTCTGTCTTTCTGATAACCTATATACCAAACCCTTCAAAAAACCTGCCTTAATTAAAGGATTTCACTGTGGTCGACAGCCTTGATGATAAGAGCGGAAAAATGCATATATAGACACGAAGGGAGACAAAAGCATCGATGCCAAGGGAACGAGAGACGCCTCAGCGTCGGAGATTAAGGTCGTCGCGACGCTCCCGTTACACAGACATGCGACGCAGCTGAATGAAATACTGGTGACATATCCGAGACCCAGACGACTACGTTAAGGCCTCTGGGTACGTAAAACTGCAAAGAGATGTGTTCGGGACGGGCGAAGGAATTTGTTGCCAACCCAGAAACGCTGCTTGGAGTGCTCTCCCCTTTTGTTGCGCTATCCGCGAGTCCGCGAGCGGTGCTTAGCCATCGAAATTTCGGCCAGCGATGCGAATTCCCGAGAGCGGAGGCGTCCCTCGTTTGTTTTTATGGCAATCTGCGGGAAAAAATGCCGAGGGACCGAACGATATGAGAGATTCATCGCCTGTTCGCTCCCCTCGGGTATATAATTGGGGGGTTCTGGGTTCGAGTCTCGCACTCGCCTTTTTCTCGACTTGGTCCTCCATCATCGTCACCATCCGATTTTATTTTTTTTGTCCCCTGCTTACATCCCCTCAACAAGCTCAAGTGGCGCCAATACCCTGGAGACTTAAGAATTGGAGAGCACGTTAGGGGAAGGGATAGCTATTGTGTAGTCATATATCGCATGTCCCTTAAAGGGGTATCGACCACTGACTGCGCAGTGTTTACGTAGGAGGCTCGGATGACACTATTTTCTGTTGTGCGATGCGTCGTAATACGAGCTTCAAATCTATTTGGTCGCTCAAAACGATAGGAGCGCAGTTTACAGAGTGCAATTTCGGGTAATGCATCATACGCGCGTATCTCCCTGCTGTAACGAACCGGTAATCAACGAACTAAATAGCCAGTGTGTTCATTAACGTCGCTCGCCACCGGAGTAGTCTACACACTATTCGTCCTCAACGTATCAATGAATTTTAACGATGCATGTTTTTCAATGAATGAACAAAAATTGCGTCCTCCATTTCAATTTTTGCCTCGCTTTTTTAGTAGATTAGTCAAAATACGTTCCAAATTTCATTCTTTTCGTATAAAATGTGTTCCGAGAGTTACTTCTTTTGGACTACTAGCTACTTATCTTTTTTTAATTTGATCATATGGATTAAATATTTTGATAAGTCATTGTGCAGCTTCATGATCCTTATTTTTATAATGGCAGTAGTTTGATTTCAACTTCGTTGAAACTCTTTTTACTTGGTAAATCGTAAATAATATTTTTTAATAAATTTATTCTTACCTGAATGCAGTGATTTAAACTCTTGTTATTAAATTATTTCTGTGATAACCTAAGTGTCTTAAACGAAACTTATATTTGTATTAAGATATTTTAGGCATTGTTTATTTGCTTTAGAGGTAGAAAAATGAATGAAAAAAATAAGAAGAGAACAGCTGAGGTACCCAATAAATGACTTATTCCTAACCACACTTTTAGCTTGCTTTATGTTTCTTTGGCGCTGGTAGAAGTTTTATTTTTAATTCTAATGTAGCGGAATATATTTTAAATCAATGTCTTTCCTTAATTCTCGTACCTTTCATGTTGACTCATAAAATTAAAATATTGTCTTTCCTCGTATGGCACCATTGGTTCTTCCACCCGAGATGGTACGAGACTTAAAATCAGTACGCAAGCTTTTTTTTACTTCATAAGCTCTAAACATACGGTAAATTGACTGTGGTAGTTTTAATACTATTATTACTGCATCGTGCACTCCATTATTGTAGTATTCCCAACGTTTATGAATTAACCGGCTGAATACACGTCAAATAGAACTTTTCCTGAAGAGACTGTTTGTAAAAAGTTACTTTAACCCGAGAGAGGGCGCGCGGCGAAATGTAACGTTAAAAGGCGCGTGGGTGGTAATCGACACCCCAAAGAAAATATTTTTTTCTCTTTCCTTTGAATGATATATTTATTTTGTCTTCTTTTTTAAATAGGTCTCCCTTATTACGTTGATACTAACTATTTATTTTTACATTATTACTATTATATTGATATTGGGAGAAAAATATTCAACTGAAGTCTTCTATGCAGCTTATTTGACACTCGGAAAATTATTTGATGTTAACTTTTCAAGTTTGGGTTTTAAGGCATGAAGTATCTTATTAAACATGCTAAATCTAATGTTCTACATGCTAAAAAAGAAAAAAAAACATAATTAGCTCTTATAATTTTCATATTCCGACGTAATAGGGGGTAGTCTGACGACTCCGGAGAGGAACTTGGTAGGGGTCGCGTGGGGGTATGTAGGTATAAACACCCTTAGAACACTTTCACTCGTTCCGATCCTGAAGCGAAATAAATATTTCATGGACTACTGGCAGTATTTCGTCAAAATGTAAGATACTTGAAGGTATGAGAACTAACAACATGGTAGATACAAGGATGGGCATACAATGTATCAAAGAAGAACCATGGGGTGTCATTTACAACCCGCTCGCCCTTTTCCGCGTTAACCTTTAGCTTATGTAATATATTTACTGTGGATAGATTGAATTGAACGCAGCATACGTTCTCGGTAGTTTGGAGAAAGCAGAAACTAGAAACTTCGCACATTCAACCTTTATTGGTGGCTCGCCGCGTCACTGAACGTAGGCGAGTGCTGAGTACATGCTCATCTAACGCATTTATATCCCTTTCTGTTTGCTATCCCTTAGGCTTTGGGAGCATTTCGCAAAATGGCCCACATTGCAAATAGTGCCTCGTAAGGGCATACAGTAGGCTGACATACGAGTTAACGCTACACCAAATGCAGAGGCAAATAATTACACTTTATGTAGATCTTAATTAAGGACGGAATTTGATGTAATTGCAGCTGTAATAACTTGCTTGAGACCAAAAACTCACCTTCTGTTATTTAAGCAATGTCAGCCTCAGCCCAAGTTTTCGGTTGAAAACAAGTTAACTTGGTATACCAAGTAGAATAATTCTCCAGCTACGGGACAGCTGAACACTCGTCTGATGTTCTGGTCAGCTTGATGAAATTCTACCCCTCATGTTTATGCATTCATACTCTGCCCACAAAATTGCTTTTGGAAGTTCAACATTAGTCTATTTTCCTGCGGGAAGCACAACCTTTTATTTATACCTTTCATCAATACCTTGAATGTAACAGGTGGTTTAAAATTGTAAGTCCAGTGAAGAAATATTAAAAAAAAAGAAATACTTAAGGTGGTTTGAGCGAGATAGATCCCTAGTCATAATGGAGACCATATTCAAATTTTATTTTTTTATTTCAGCGTCTGTAAGTAGTTTGAAATTAATATTGTAATATTAATAACGCAAATATATAGTTATATATGACCAAAATTCTCAGTAATTAAATAAATAATATCCACATATGTCTCTAACTTGACTCATTTTTTCCCGCCGCACGGCTGAAAACACTTCAAAACAGCAGGTTTTTTGTTATTCTGTAAAAATTACTGTGGTTAGTAATGAATTATTTTTTATAAATAGTTCAGAAAATATGCAATCTACACACCGTTAGTGGTTTGACGAAATCTAGTTGCTAGAAGTTCCTAATTTTTTTAATTATTCTCCCTCTTGAGCGCATAGCCGTAAACTATCCCATGTAAAATAGCTTACCTTTTCAGGCAAATTGCTCGAAAAGCAGCTCGGAAAGGGGTTAATATTTTGATATCATTGGAAATATGAGAGTGTTTTCTTTAAAATGAGGCCAAATTCATCAAATTCCAGGCGAAGGAAGTGATTTTTCGCTCAAACAACCTTACATTATTCTAAAAATCTATATTTCTATGATTTATGTAAATTGAGTGAGCCGATGAGTTTCTATGTCATTCGCATTTAGAACTTTGATGTGTAATCGATAAAGTACTTTCGGATAATGCCTGCTTGTACATCATACTACCCTGCGAGCCGCCACATGGGCGTGGGGCAAGGGATGTTAGGACACCAGCCGTGTAAAAAAGAATGTTACAGAGAGGTGAGAAGGTGAAGTGTATATCAGGAGTGCTTTGAGTAGATCTCAGTTTATATTATGGTCATTTATTGTGCGTGGGTAGAACGAATGTTTGTACCTATCTGTTCCGCAATGTATCTCTCCAATTTTATCTTTCCTGTTGGACCTACGGATGTAGAGTTGTGTAAAATTATATTCTCTGTTTCACACTGAAATCCATCTGTTCTGTTTAGCATAATGTGTAGCCTCCTAGTCTCTAGCGGTTCTGAGTGACAATACAATTACTTATTGATTATCAGAAATTAAAGCTATAATATAGGTGGACTATGCAATAAGTGAGATATTGTGACGAAATAATTTTTCATCACACTGAAGAGATATGAATTTTAGTTTATAGAGCCAATCAGTTCACAAACATGCACACGAACAGCTTATAGAGAAATTAATTTCTAATAAACAAAATAAATTGGCACTCGAATCTATTTTTTCCACCAAGAGCTTGCAAAGTAACAATAAACGATGGTGTTCTTTAAAATACTTAGGTCACATCACATATAGATTGGCTAAAATATTCCCTACAGAAATTTATAATATCTCCCATAGGACCCCGGTAACCTTAAAAACTTTATTTGTTAAGTGAAAAGACCCAGTGGACTCCAAGGAGAGAAGTGGGGTATATGCATTACATTGTGGTGAATGCAATGGAGTGTATGTGGGTCAAACTCTCAGGAATTTTCACATTAGAAGTAAAGAACATTTACACGCTTTTAAACATAACAACGACGACAAGGGCAACTTCGCTAAGCATCTTTTAGTTTGTTACCATCGCAGTGATTTTATTGTTAAGATTTTACATATTTCTAATAACAGAAGGGAGTTGAACCCACTAGAGCAACTGAAAATTTTAAAAGCATTGAATGACCCGAAGGTTTCGGTAGTAAATGAATATTTGTACCCTGCCTCCTCTCCTATCCTTGACGGAGTCGCTGCTTCCGCTCCTCCCTCATTCCACTCAAGGTCCGCTACCATCCCTGCACGACACCGCTTATCTCCCCATCCTCCACCATTACCCACAGTACACCCTGTGTCCACCCCCTAATTACTACATCCCCCACCCACCCACCATGGTCCTTTTGTGGCATATATATACAGGTTGTTCGTATTGCTTCTTCACCTGATGATGGTGCTCAGCGCCGAAACCCGGGTCGTGTGTGTGTGTAAGAGAGTGCATATTTTTTCTGTGGTTTGTAAAAGTTTTTAAATAAATCGTTTCACTGAATTATATTAATAAAGGATCTTATGACAGAAAATACGTTCAAAAAAAGAATATGGATCACAACCTGAATACAGCTGGTTTATATGGAGACTTTTTATTTGTGAGTATTCCGAAGGATGAAGAACACAAGCTGGTGTGTGAGGGACCCATGTGTGAAGAAGTGTCAGGTGTGGTGGATGAAGAGATGATTTTACGGGAAGAGGATTGGAAAGATGTTGGAAAGTAAAGAGATAGTTGAGGTTTTCAAGGAAGATAAGTAAGCCAGCGGGAAGAAATGCTATGTTTTATGATAATGGGATTACTAGAAGCATAAAGTTTAAGGGTTTCATATCGAATTGTAGAAGTACGGAGTGAGGCAAAATGCAACCCGTATATAAATCCTCGATGATACGCGATCTTTTCGGCAAACCTGAAAATCCTACCCACATAAACTACGTAAAAAAAGTCACTCCTGGGTTAAGCCATATATGCAAAGGAATCATCACGATCACACACGATACCTGCACATAATATTACTTTGATCATACCAATAAAACTAATGTACATCCAAATCCGTGATTAATATTCTCTTAATTCCCCCAAGTATCATTATTTTGGCTTAACAGGCTCTAATGAATGCGTTCTCATTGTCCTCGACATAAATTCTGCACCATAATAACAAAAACAGCGTTGTCATACGCTATAGGACAACTGGAATTTGGATTTGGACCGGCAAACACCATATTTAAAAAAAAAACTTATATTTCTCATCCAATACTGTTTTATTCACGTTTGGCCATCTTATGGTATTGATTCTTCTTTTTCTTGACCTTTAAATGATAAATATTAATGTCGAAATCTAGATGGGTATAAAACATTTTGGGCAAGCAGGGAGTATATTCATTTTGATCATGTTTTTGGTTTCACCGAATTTTTCTTTCACTGTCCTCTGGGCATTTCTGATGGCTTTTTTGATCCTAGGATGCGGTCATGCAATTTTCAGCTCACCATTAGATTTCCCTGTGGCTGGTTCCCCGGTGGATCTAAAAGCACCAAAGCAGTAGTGGTCCTCGGCTCGGCCTAATTCAGGTTACTATGAAGACGAGATAGGCTCTCCCAACTGAATCTGCTAATAAGCATTGAATTCATTAATGCCTGCAGCACATAAGAGGCATAAAATATTCTTAAGCCATAAAATATCTTAGGCTTTCCCGGCGAATAATATTAGTAAAATCTTCTCGGGTTTGCCACCGGGTAAGGCTTTTAAAGGCCAACGTTTCGATGAGTGACTCCCTCATCGTCATCAGGGCTGAGACTGATTGCCGAGTTGGTCCAGGCCGGGGTTTTTATAGCTGGCCGAGGGCGGCTGAAAACCCATTGTTGACCGGCTCGTTCAAGGCGGTTTGAATTTGAATTGTAACCGCGACCGTTTAATTTTATTAAGTATCGGTCTCCATATTTGGCTGATGTACTGCCCAGAGTCACGATTTAACTTCTTCTCCTCCCAACATATTTCGATAGCCTATATCATCAAACGATCGCAGTATCCTTTTGAACGGCAAATAATTTTGGTGCCGTTAAGATTGATGGAGAGCGCATTATGTAGACTATGCTCTGCCAGGGCCGATTTTTCGGGTTGAAATAGTCGGTGGCAAACCCGAGAAGATTTTACTAATATTCTTAAGCCATTTTTAACTGTACCACTTTTAGTTCCCATGGCTTAATGTTTTGCGAGTATAAATATTGACGTGTCTCCGCAGTAATCTGAAAATATCGGTGAAAATGGATTTCAGGCTGACAAAGAATAAAAAGCATAGAAAAATACTTAAACTAATTATTATTAATCATGTGTTCTTAATATCGGAAACAATAAATTCCATTCTCATTCGTTTAGAGCTCACAAGATTTATTCTGAATGTTTAGCCATTATTAAGTAACGCTTCTTTCCTTCAGTTCAACTTCCATTTTCTCCTTTTTTCTTAAAGTCGCATTTTTATATCATTCAATAGATATCTTACTGTTTCGCTGACAGCGTACATCATTTAAGCTTTACTATTTTTGCACTTTATTGTCTTATGTATTTTATTCTGTCCATGTTCAACTTATATAGTTAGATCAAAGCATCTAATATATAAGTGTAAAATCGCCTGAGAATGGCATGATGAGTCGTTGATGTCAGCAAACGCGCCAAAGGATATCCATGGAAAATAAATATACAGTCAAGAAAAGATTGGATGGATTTGAGCTCCAGGAAACGAAAACACATGGTGGGGGAGTAACAAAGATAAATTTTTTTCGAAGATTTTCGCAGTTCATTTTAATTTTGGTAAGTTTCTTTTGGATTTCTGCGATTAAACTAAACTTTTTTAGCAACAGTTTCTCCGTGCTATTCTACCCGGCTTCGTCAGGCATTATAAATCAACAATTAAAAATAAATAAACAACCTTAAGCAGTTATTATGTACAGCAAGATTAATTAATACTTTAGTTTTTCAAAAGTCTTTTCCACGTATAACGAAGTTTGTAGTCATCTTCTCTGTTTAGATTGTTAGATCTTTTTTCTATTTCAATGGCTTCCCTGATGATCCGTGGATAGTAGCTAATTTCTGTACATAAAACTTCCGCCCTTTTGATGTCAATATCTTCTAAAAGTGTGTACTCAGCCACGGCAGAGTGATATTAATCTTTCTTCCGAATAGCCCATTCGTGTTCCTTCAGTCTGCATTCTATGGCTCTCTTTGCCTGGCCAACATATGATTTTCCGCAACTACAGAAAATTTCGTATATACCTTCGAACATTGTGGGAGATAATGGATCTTTAGCTCCTCTAAGATGATCATAAACTTTGGAGGTGGTGTTAAATCTTGTAATGATGTTATGCTTCTTCATGATTTTACCTATGCGATCTGTTATTCCCGCAATATAAGGTAGCATAACATATTCCAAAGGCTTAGATGTCTCTTTCTCCTTAGGCTTCTGATTTCTAATACTTTCAATTAATTTATAGCTATTACCATTATCCTTCAGTGTCTCTCTTAAATGTTTTATTTCTTCAGAGATGGAATCAGCATCCGAAACTCTGCGAGCGCGATCAAATATGGTCTTGATAACTGATGCCTTTTGCTGTGGGTGGTGGTGGGAACGTGCAGTGAGGTATCGACCATCAGAAGCCGGCAGAAAAGCACGGCGAAACTGTTGCTAAAAAGTTTACTTTAATCGCAGAAAACCAAAAGAAACTTACCAAAAAGATAAATTTTGTTCAACTAAGAGAAAAAACAATGATGCCCAAAAATGAGAGTTTCGACGCTTAAGCTTCAAATGCAAAAAAATGCGTAAAAAAAGTCGGGAAAACACTCCAAATTACTCTCTACCCACCACTTATAGCAGACCACTTCTATCAAACTGCGTTTTATCTTTATCACTGGTGGGATTTTATTTCTTTTTGTAGGATTTCATAAAAAATGTCTGTCTTTGTAAATCAACCAATTTGATTGAAAGGGGAACTTTAATTAAAAACAAAGCAAAGATTGGAAGAAAATTTAAAGTTGCTTCAAGCAGAAAAATTGCTATATTTATTGAGTTCAAAATTAAAATTAACTCATTTCAGCCTTTTATTGATCAAATTAGGCTATGCGGATTTTGTTTTTTTCTTCAAAGTGTCTTGGTGGCATTGTAGGAAATTTCTCTTTTCCTTCCTCTGAATGTTAAAAAATATGAGAGACTCAAAAATCGTGATATCATTGAGACTTTAACTCGTTCATTTATCATTAAATATGATTACGTCCATAGTTGTGACAGTGCATGATTTATTCTGACTCATTGTGCTTTGTTAATCACGAACTGATAACCGTTTTGATGCAGTCCTGAGTGTACCGTTTTTTTTTACGGAATACTCCTCCATTTACCCGTTTAAATGGGTTGGCTAACAACAACGTCTCAAAGACGTAAATGTTTCCTTGGAGTATATCTATTTAACTTGATACCAACCAAAATACCTGGTTATTTAATAGACTACTTTGTTGCTCGGCCATCCCTAGACCCTCGCCCAATTACAAGGAGCCAAAACTTAAAGGTGGCTCTATACTCGGGCTAAGAAGCTTGTTTCAGACGTTTCCCTCTAACCCAGTAACGGCTTTGCCGTGACAGCTGGAGACTTGCAATTTCTGTCTACTGTAGATGAAGAGTCATTTGTTGATTTGAGTGGAGTAACTTCATCATGTAGTGGTTGTGTTTTTTTTATAAAAACTAGCAAAACTTTGGTTTTTACGAAATGTTTTGGTAATATTCCGGGGCACGTTGCGAAGCCTAGATACCGAAATGAGGATATTCAGCCCACTTAAATCTAAGAATCATCTTTCATAACGAAAAAATCAACAACCATTGATGCTGTTTTCGTATTAATGCTATAGAAATGTTAAGCGTTCAAGCCTACATTGACAACGGAGTATAAGACCTTTTCCATCCCCACCCAAGGATAATCGTTCCCCACTCAATTTTTGTCAGCGCCGCCTTCACAGTTTCCCGTTGGGCTTCTACCACCCCAGTAGGCGACCACATGCGACGACCGTTAAATTGAATTGGCTTGGAAGTATAGACCCACCTTAATATTTTATTATTCCTCTCACTGGACATTACCTTCCAAAAATATTTCATTGTTACCCCAATAAATGTCTGGAACTCCCTCCCCACAAACATTAGAAATATCTCCAAAGTGACCATTTTTAAGCCACTAACATACAAACATTTACTCATATACCCCAACTGATCTTCATATTTTCTGTGTCCAGTTTCCATGTGTATTCCACACAATACAGTTCTGGAGTAACATGTTACTTTTTTATGCGTGTATTGTTACTCATATTACAGTTGTGCTTTTGTGTTATCTCACATAGTTATATAAATGTATTATTATATGTATAAGTGTGTTTATGTATGTATTAGTAGTGTATATTAATATATGACCATGTAATTTCTCACTTTTTGTATGATCTTTATGATATGTATTTTCATGTATTTCTCATCCTTGATTTTTTTCTATTTTATTTCTGCTTTGAGTTTCTTCCCGTACGCATATTTATCAGAACTGATAAGTTATTTCTTGTTTGGTTTTTTTCTCTGTTATTCTTCCTGTAAGTTCTCGATGCGGCAAATCGCAAAAACACTTTTCGTGTATGCTTATTGTTGTACTCAGGTGGTTTTGCCACAGAACATATATAAATATATTTATTCTTATTATTATTTAAATTTACAAAAAATTGGAATCTTTCCTAATATATGCAGGCAAAATGTCAAAGTAAATGCCTAAATATCTCCAAATGGAATTTAAAAAAAGTCAAGTGAACTCATATTCATCTGAAAAACAGCGAAACATAGGAACATCCTCGATTGAGCAAGTGAGTCCAAGGAAGTTAAAATGAATTGGAGTAGGCACGACCGTGAACACTCATGGGCGAATGTGAAGCAAGAATAGGGGTGCTTGGGAAGGATTTTGTGCCGAGTAGGTGTTGCCAAACCAGTCACAAAACATCGCCTTGTCCATGAATATACATATGGATCTACCAATGTACGGGCACCAATGTACGGGCGGAGGTGTTGTCTAGCTTTCCGAAAAAGATAGGTCGCGCTGCAGTCGGCATGGTTCCACTTCTGTGTGTCAAAAATGGCCGGTTCAATTGGGAGGCCAATTCCGGTACCTTTATTTCCAGTATCTCTATTTGAATCACGGCCTTTTCCTCGGCCTGGTTCGCTTGTGTGTGTCAAAAATGGCCGGTGTTAATAGGGAGGCCAATTCCGGTACCTTTATTTCCAGAATCTCCATTTGAATCACGGCCTTTCCTTATTAGAACCACCTTCTCTGGAGTGGTGGCGCTGCAATCTGCTTGGTCCTGATTTTTCGGTGCATGCGGAATGTTTGGCAACACCCACTGGGGGCAAGTTTAGGATTCATATGTATATTCATGGCTATGTCTGTGGTTTTTAACTTAGATTTGACGAAAATCGAACGCGACCACCGGACACGTAATCCAGAGAAAAGTATATACTGTGCCGACTGCAATGGCGGAATTGGCTTCAAGAACCAAGTGGTATGTCGCCTCCATTTCTTTTTTAACCTCCTTGAGCGAGTCAATCTTTCCATTATCCCCGAGAGGCTTGCGCAATGTCCGATTTAACTCATCAGAGTACGTTTCCTAATTCGCATGATTCCCGTTGCTTCGTCGTTTCCCTGAAAAAGAATAACAAAGAGACATCCGGACGCATTCGGTCCAATCCGTTCTCAAGTGTTTTCTTCTAGCTCCACTCTAATAAGGAGGAAATTATCCTCCTTCTCCCTTGGGAAGAGCGCCGGAAGAAACATTCCCATGATCCCCTCCGGGAAAAGCGCGCAACCAACGTCCAACACTGCCGCGTAGTGAGCGGGAAACACGTTACAGGCGTTACTAGCCGCGAGAATCGGAAAATAACCGAAGGGAGGATAAAGATTAATGATTCCTCCTCGCTTCGAAGCCCGCAAGATTCTGCCGCGCTACGTACACCATCGCGCACTCACGCCATCTATGAGGAAAAAACAAAAGACGGGATTTTGCATATATGAGATTAGGGGAACTTGCGGCGAAAAGTCGATTACATTGGATCGGAAGATACTGGAGTGATGTGATTGGTACCCCAAAAAGATCGATATCAAAGGATTATTAATTAAACCGTTCTCTTCAAGTTTCAGATAATCGAATCCATTCCCTTCTATAGATCCAGATTTCTTCGTAATGAGCTTACAGGCTCGTGTCTAGAAGTGGATTGATCGTAAATCGGAAATGTATTAACTAAGAATGCCTCTTGGTTGAAATGATACCGTCTAGAAGAAATAAAAAAAAATATTATGAGTAGAAAAAAGTGACGTCGAAATGAAATAAAGAGTTCTGAAATACAATCAGCATTAGTTATCGTTTCAATAGTTACACTGATAGAAAGGTGAAATCTCATCGTTGCAATAGCAGGAAAATAAGTTTTCTTATCTCGAGATCATATTTGTTTTTTGTTGAGTCAAAACCACATGAAAATAAGCCAGTAAAGTAGGACTTTACTTACGTCAGTAAAGTCAAGAAAATATGAATGTTTCGGAGTCATTAGCAAACAGTTGAAAATTAGTAAGACGCGCGAAAAGATTTCCCAAAATCCCCAACAAATTAATTTTATACGTATGAATACGTAAATTGAACGCTATGAACTCCTCAAATGATCCATCAAATTGACAAAAATCTTCCTAGTTACTTTTTAAGATTCATTCAACTGTGTTGAGGCTATGAAATGTTATCTGAATGCTGTTCATAAAACTACTGAGTATAACCCTGGCTTTCGATGTGAATGGCTCGGCTTGAATGATTTGCATCGAAATTCAGTGTTCTACCAAGCCGTTTTGTGAACATTATTCATTTACGTAAAATGGAACTGATGCATGTGCTTGATTTAACGTCCTACGTACATGATGAAGATATAAACATGTCAAAATCTTTCCCATTGGCATTTCAGTGAAAACTTTAACATCGTATTTCATTCTGAAAACCCGAAAAATTAAGAGTCCGCCGTCGCAACCCTTGAGTTTCGATGTGGGAAAATCCTCAAACAGAAAATGTTAGAGAATTTTTGGTAATGAGTCAAGATGGAAACCAGCTGACAGGGGATGAGGGTTGATGAATACGCGGAGGTTGACATTTTGCTTAAGTGCAAGATCTTGTCTCAGGCATTAGTCCTTTCGTTCAATATTAAAAAGAAATTCCGCCAACTTGCCAGCTGAGCGCTGCTGCTTCGCATTATCGCGAATGTCGCGGTCTACTCAGCGAATTTCTTCTTTGCCGCCTGGCCCTCAAGTTCCCTCTCTCTCTCTATCCCTTTCTCTCTCTCTCTGCTGGCATTCGCTGTCTTCGGCGACGGGGATACCTCCCTCCCCGGACCTACTTTAAGTACTCCGGCCCGCTCTCTTCTTCCCAAAAGTAATCCCGCAAAAATAAAACGACACGTTTATTTTTAAGTGTCGCAGTAACAATTCCCCATTCGTATCTTTGAGTGGGGATAAAGGGCGAGGCTTTATAATTCACTTAAACAGATTTAAAATTACGCTTTAGCACTTTGTTGCGTCCTTTAACGGACAAGCCTTATGTTGAACTGCTGAGAAATATTCAACGGAAAAACCTTGACCTGATTCTGTTGCTATACTCCCTAAGTAGATCAAGTCCTGCGGAATCAGGTCAAGCTTTGAGAAATTTCTATAATTGTCTGCATAATCTCTTTTATTTTCCTAGCTCAGTCGTACTTCTTTGCAATTGCAGTGTCACAGAAAGCAAACTTCAATCAAAAGAATCTGGAAACTTTTTTTAAACGGCTAAGCTCTATCATGAGCCTTACTATTGCCCGCTGCATGCACATTCTGCTCAAGGTACGAACTACACCATTTCCTATTTGTCTCGTCTATTATTTTATCTCCGTATTCGTACTTCTTTGCAATTGCATTCTCGCAGTAAGAAAACTTGAATCAAAAGGATCTGGAAACTTTTTTAAATGGCTAAGCTCTATCATGAGCCTTACTATGGCCAACTGCATGCATATTCTGCTCAAGGTACGAACTACACCTTTTCTTTTTCGTCTCGTCTATTATTTTATCTCCGTATTCATATTTCTTTGCAATTGCATTGACGCAGTAAGAAAACTTGAATCAAAAGAATCTGGAAACTTTTTTAGACGGCTAAGCTCTACCATGAGCCTTACTTTGGCCCACTGCATGCATATTCTGCTAAAGGTACGAATTACACCATTTCCTCACAGTAATCCATACCCACATCCGACAGCATACAAAACAGACTGTAGATTTTTCATGCATAGAGGACTTAATATATCACATGGGCCTTAATTTGCCCCTAATTGGTCATTGAGAAATGACATATGCTTCACTGCAGTACATTACAATCCTAATTAAAATTGATTAACTCTTTGTGAACTTATTCCCATAAATTTCATCATTCAATTCCTATACTTCAAATAAGAGTTTCGTTTTCTGTGCGTATACATTAAAATAGAAGTTCGGATGATAAATGACATATTATAGAGAATGAGTTAGGCTTAAATCGTCTTTTATACGCATATGCCTTTTAAGCTTAACGAGTATTAGGGAGAACTGATGGATTAATTAGTCCTTTTATGCAACAGATGTATTTTTTGTGCATTGCATTGAAAGCAGTCACCAGGTGTAACCATAAAAATAGAATCACTGTAGTTGCTACCTATTACTTAATTTGTGGGGAAGAATGGCATTCATTGATTTTGTGAACTGTATGAGGGAAATTGAAAGGCAAGCAGAAATTACTAGGGGGCTTATTTATCATTTGGTGATGAAAATTGCTGCGGATAGTTCTATGTTTGTGTGAGCTCTTATGCAGATGCTGCGCAAGAACCTGTTGATATCATATATATTTGTATCAAATTACCATTTATAGATTTCAGACTTAGGCGTAACACTCCTTTAGGTAGTTTGAGCGAAAAATCACATCACCTAGAATTTGATGAATTTTGCCTCATATAAAAGAAAAAACTCTCATCTTTCCAATGGTATCAAAATGTTAATCCCTTGCCGAACTACTTTTCGAGCGATTTGCTTAAAAATCTAAGCTGTTTTACATGGGATAGATTATGGCTGTGCGCTCCAGAGGGAGAAAATTAATCAAATTAGGAACTCCTAATACCTAAATTTCGTCAAAAACTAACGGTGTGTAAATTGCATGTTTTAACAACTATTTATAAAAAAATAATCTATTACTCACCACAGTAATTTTTACAGAATCGCAAATAAACTTGCTGTTTTGAAGGGTTTTCAGCCGTACGGCGGGAAAAAAATGAGTCAAGTTAGAGACTTATATAGCTTTATTTAATTAATTACTGAGAATTTTGGTCATATATGGCTATTACTTTGCGCCATTAATATTATCATATTTATTTCATACTTCTTTCGGACGCTGAAATTAAAAAAATATAATATGGTCTCCATTATGACTAGGGAACTATCTTGCTCAAATCACCTTAAGATTACATACCAACAAACTGGATACGAATGAGGACCAAGTAAAAATAAGACAAGAGGAAAACCTAGGGAAAGAAGGAGAGATAATGGGTCAGAGGTTCAGAGAAAAGAGAATCAATCATATCAAGAGAATTGAATAGAATGAGCAAACTATAGAAAAAGATGTGAAATAACTGTGAAAATAAGTAAAAGCAAAGTTTGAATAATCAATAACTTTGAGTATATACATAAATTTTACTTTTCACGATACAGGTTTCATTGTGGTACATCATTACCTTTTTTAGTTAAGGTTTAATTAAGGCTTAGTTAAGGTTTAGTTAAGGTTCAGTTAAGGTTTAGTTAAGGTTTAGTTAAGGTTTAGTTACGGTTTAGTTAAGGTTTAGTTAAGGTTTAGTTACGGTTTAGTTAAGGTTTATTTAAGGTTTATTTAAGGTTTATTTAAGGTTTATTTAAGGTTTAGTTAAGGTATAGTTAAGGTTTAGTTAAGGTTTAGTGAAGGTTTAGTTAAGGTTTAGTTAAGGTTTAGTTAAGGTTTAGTTAAGGTTTAGTTAAGGTTTAGTTAAGGTTTAGTTATGGTTTAGTTAAGGTTTAGTTCAGGTTTAGTTCAGGTTTAGTTAGGGTTTAGTTGAGGTTTAGTTAAGGTTTAGTTAAGGTTTAGTTAAGGTTTAGTTAAGGTTTAGTTAAGGTTTAGTTACGGTTTAGTTACGGTTTATTTAAGGTTTAGTTAAGGTTTAGTTAAGGTTTAGTTAAGGTTTAGTTGTGGTACAGGCTGGCTGAGATCTGAGTCTTAGTTGTTAGATTTGTTGTGGTACAACATCTTCGTGTAATGTTATGCCCCATCGGAACTTAGGTCGTAAAAATATGATTAATGCGGATACACTAAGTTATTTATTGTTATTTCATAATATAATTCCCTAAAGTCATGTTTGCAATAGTGTTTGAATATACGAAAACCCGTAAAACGTTGTAGCGTCACAGGAAGAAGAAGATTCCAGATTTCCTGGTTTTTCGAAACTCTATGGTCTAGAAGCAATTCTTCATTGATTTATTTTCCTGCTCATCACACCACCAAATTAAGTGATTCATTTGTTGTAACGTCAACCAAAATATGGAACTCATTGCCAGTAAATGTAAAAAAATTCTAAAACAATTTAAAAAAAAATTTTTACTCATAGAAATGTTTATTTTAGCAAAAAAATTACAAATTACACACTTTACATCGTAAAATATATGATCTTATCCCTTTTTTTACAATTAATGACACAAAATAAAGAAATCAAAATTACATCATCATATACAAAATAGTATTAGTTCCATGATATTTTTTTATAATAATGGAACATGAAATTTTAAACAAGGAATATCAATGTATAAAAATTGCATAGCAGTTTTAGTATAGGATAATAGTCATTCATCAATAATGAAGAAATGTTGGAGAAAATTATAATAATAGTGCAGTTTAATAGTCCTGCTAAGCCAAAGCAGCTCGTCAGCAGGTGCCTTTAATTAAAAATATTTTTTTTGCTGTGTATCGTTTTGGACAATAACAAGAACTTAACAATGTTAACCTAACAGCCACCCTTTTAGTGATTTTTAAAAGTAAAATTTATAATTTTTTTCTAAATATGTAAAATGTATTACCTTTGAGGTAATCTATATATATACATACACTGTTTGACTATTCTTATTGTGTCATATATAAACATTTCTGTATGTACGCAAATGTTTGTATTTTTTTTGCTCACAAGGGCCTCTACCCAAAGCGATCAATAAATTATGTACTTACTTTCCAACAATATGGCGATAATGAACATGAATTCCTCCTTGTCTTACCTTATGTTTCGCGGTGGAAGACGTTGTGCTGCGAGGACTGGTCATGTTCTCTCACCTTCTTTATTCGATTGCCTTAACGAATTCCATATCTCCCTTTAGGGAGCACTCCTCTCTTTTCGGAGTAAGGAGGAAGGACACGTTCAAGTGATCCCCGTGACGCGTGACACGGCGCCCCACGTCTTTACGGCCCCACTGCGCGCGTGTCCCTCGCCGGCAATGGCCGCAATCATCGCACGCCCCCCTTTTCTGCGCGTGACGGCGCAATCGAAAGGGCCAATCACTGGAAACGACCGCCACTGACACTGTCAATATTGGGGATGACACCCCCAATCCTCTCCTCCACGGAGCATTGTCCCTCTTCCAAGGGCGAAGGGTGGACCATCGCCGCCGCACAAGTTACGGTCGCCACTTAATGCGAAAGGACACGTCCAGAGGGCGCAGTTATCTCTCTCACCAGCGCCGACGACGACTGCGTCGCACCCTCCGTGCCATCAAAATATGACATGAAGTTCCACGGATACGTCGTCGTGATCTCGCGGTAAATTTTCGTGCGGCCCGCTGCTTTTCCTTTATGTTCGTGATTCTTTGGCTCCTCGGGGGAGAAGAGAAGCGGTAAAACTACTCCTCTGGCCTTTTGATCTGACACGGGATACAGCAGCAAGGGCCACTGTGAGAGAGGCATCATTAATCTACTTGAGCTTTGACGTCGTTTTCATTTAAGTCGCGATTAAAGATTGCGTCAGTATGCATTTTTTCGAGGTAAGGCTTGAAGAGAGAAAAATAAAGTTTTAGTCTTACTTCAAGTGTTACTTGCACAATCGTTTTCGCTTTGGTTGGTCGGATGATTTCTTCGATGAATGTTTTAAGAAGTAACGAGATACATAATTGGAATTTTATCGTAATTTTTCTGGCAGTTTATCCCCTTGTGTCCCGGTGTTTGCCCTATGTAGCCCTTTTTGAAGAACCTTATCATAAATCTATATAAATATACTTCGAATAAACCAATTCGTAATCCGTGAACACTTTTAGGTTAAAAACATAATATTAACACAGTCATCTTCAAGGTAAATTCATAAAATGGTTTATTCGGATTTTAAATATTTGTTTGAGAAAAATATCCACCAAGAGAATAGAGTCACTCTTTCGTACATGAAATTTATCTTTTTCTACACTTTTGACAACTTAATATTTATCAGTTTATCTGAAGGTACCTATTCTATATCTAAATCTTTGAAAACAGTTTTTAGTCCAATCTTTTACGAATTTTAAAAAAAAATTACTTTCTAAGGTTGAATATTTTTCCGTAGCAATGGAAGATTAGGTATCAGAGTTTTTCTATTTTGGTATCCGAATACTTTCTGAATCAAAACTCCAAGATATGAAACCTTTTAAGCACGCAATGTTGCTTCAGACTCTGCTCTGATGTAGATTTTTTTTAAATCCATCAAAACACCTTCAAAAGGTAATAAATATTTTAAACATAGACTATAAGCTGAGGATATATTTGCTAATTGTCATTAAATACACTTTTTTAGCGACTTAATTGTCTTTGTTATTTTATTACAGCCAGTACTTGAATTTAAATAATAGTCATACGCTACTGGTATATCAATATCCCACCAGTTATTGGCAATAAGAATCGATAGAATCGGAATCAAGAATCGGGAATCGAGGTGAAAGAATCTGAATCGAAAAAAAGTGGAATCTACTCATCCCTAGTTACTTAGTTTTAATTTTTTTCCATCTAAAAGTGAAGTTAAAGCGCTGATTGTGAGGATTCAGTAGAGGGGGAAGAATAGTGCTGCCTTCCAATTAACGAGTGAGAAAGAGGGATGAATGATAGATTGGTGAATGTCATTATATTTTTGGGACGACTATGAGACTTTAGAGCCTCCTCTTCCACCTGACCCCTTGCCACAATCATGTAACCACGTATACGTATGAAATAAATAACAAAAACTACGAAATACAATAACTATTCAATATGCTTTATGTTGTTTGATTATTGTGAAAGATGAAAGAGTACACTTTCACATTAGAAATGGATGCACGAATTTGAAAAATGTTTTCCAAAATAAAAATAATATGGTCAACCTTCTAAGCTAATGATCATCGTTATATATATTACAATAAACATTATAACGACCTTGAAGAATTATATCGGTATCCATTGGAAAAATTCAGGATTGTGGCAGGTATTCTTGTAAATATACAAAAAAGATTTTTACGTTGTCTATATTGTACCCAATATAATGTTTATCCAATGTATGAAAATTATGTTAGCTACGAAACTTTGGTTAAAGTGTTTGATTTTCAATATTTGCAAAAAAGAAGAACCATGTGTGATCTATTTTACTTATATATAATTTACTTAATACTGGAGAAAATAGTGACTTAATTAGAAAAATTAATTTTGTAGTGCCTAGTATCAATGTGAGGTCATCAAGGACATTTAAGTTGAGCATGGTAAAGTCAAATTACTGTGAAAACTCACCACTGAATAGAATGTGCCGATCTTTTTAACATGTACCTACTGTGATATAATTGATTTATGTCAAAAAAGAAGTCTCTTTTGCAAATTGATAAATGATATAGTTTCTTGATATGTTTCGAATGTAAAATTCGATTGATTCCAATATGTTTTGTATTTTCTTCTTTTTTGGTTTGTTTGCCCTTTTTTACAGAAACATGCTTAATTGTATAAACAAATGTACATTAACAAGCTTAAACTATCATCTTTAATGAACTGAATTAATGGCTGCAGCAGGAAACATTCAAAATGTTGCATGTCATCTATTTATACATTATATCTGAGGGTATGATGCACTCTCGTTTACCCCTCTTTAATCTGCATTTTTATCAATACATTTTATTTTACATTTTAATACATATTGTAAAATAACTTTTTATATTCATGAGACTTTATGCAACTGCGATTTAGATTTAAATTGTGCATAGATATGATTTTACGCGGATAGATGCCAGCACATGAGGCCATCGCGTTCTCTTCTTTCGTTCGTCGTCTTCTTCTCCTTTCTTTCTCCGACCCTGCACTTCTCCTTTTTCTCCGAGGTCTTCATTCTTCTTTTGGGACTGCTTCTTCTTTCTTCGGCCCTTGTCCCCTCCTCCTTTCGCCGAGGTCTTCTTGTATCTCTTAATTCATTTCTTCTCCCTCTTCTTCCCCTGTCCTTTTTGTTACCACTGTGATCAGAGATCTTCTTGGGGCGTGATGCAGAGTCTCTCCAGTTCTTTGAACCTCACATTTTTCAGGCAGAAGGTTATTAGATCCTTACAGGTTTCGGATCTGACTTCCATTTCTAAACTCAGTTTAGTTCGCCATGTTTCAAAGCGGATGCACCTCTCAATGCGATGCCTAAAGGAATCTTCTTTTTTTTGCCCTGTAATTATTTTGTTGGGCAAACGTTAAACTCTATAAATAAATAAATAAATAAAAAAGAAATCCGCAGCAGGAAAACGGCCGTATAAGAAGGAGGGGGCGTGAAAAACCTTCGAAGCCTACTGACAAGGACTGACATGAGGGTGTTGGGTGGTGGTGGGGTAAGGACGCGGGGAGGGGAAGGAGGAGAGGGGGGTGGGGGAATCTTGGACGGGGAAGGGGGAGGAGGGTGGGGGGGGAGGGAAGTGCACGAACGACAAGGGAGCGACGCGCTTTAATTTTATACGAGCTCACGCGCTGCGTTTTTCATGGTTTAAAAACCCCTTCCATTATTTACGGCGATCCTAATGGAAAGACCGAGAGTGGGGAGGGGGGGGGTTGCGTTGGTAATAAGGAAGGGGGAGGGTGGACTTGCGGGTGGTGGATTGAGTGTTAGGAAGGGGGGGAGGGGGTCCCACCGGTTGCCATGGCAATGATAAAAAGATGCATGAGCAGGGTGAGCGCGGGGATTTCTGGGACCGGAAGGAGTTTTGAAAGGAGGGAGTGAAGGTTGACGGGTGAAGATGTGTGTGGGGGGAAGCGCACAAATGAGGATACTGAGGGTGAGGGATTCTGGAAGAAGACCACCTCCCCCCTCCCCACACAAATCCATTTCTTCGAGGAAAATGCCGAAAATTTACGAAAAATGAAGGCTGTACCATTTTTTTTTATTTTCGTAATAAGGTATTCATTTATTAAGGTACATCAACAATAATGGTTATACTGCCTTTATGTTTTTAAACGAAAGTTTATGTCGAAAAATCAATCATAATCAGTGGTAATATTTAAAACGTCAAGTTACCTAAAATGTACGGTTTGGATAGACTTATTTTGACACCGCACAGAAAAAGCCATTCCGCCGTGTAAGTTTTGATTTTTAACGTCTCTAAGGAGTAAACACCATACCGTTTTGCGTAGAATATATTAACTTCTATCTAATGTTGCATGTCCAAATGCCCAAAGCCTATATTTACTTTTTATTACTTACGAATAGAGATGTAAAATTTCCGGAAATGATGAATGCTAGGCAAAAAAAAACTTTCAGCTTTTCTCTGAAAAATTGGAATTGTTGGGGAAAATACTCCTAGCTACCAAAAGAAATAATTTTTTTTCCCGCTAGGATGATTACGAAAGAATTATTTCCATATTTCGGAAGGAATACCACAGCGAATGACAATACAGCAAACGTGAAATTAATTGCAATTGAATTGCATTGACTAAGCAGTCCTGAAGAAAAAAAATGTTTAATGACAAAAACATGTGACAAAAAAATCACCAGAAGAAAAACAAATGTTTAGTGGAATAATGGTTTAAGCCATAGGCGTGTCATAAACGTTGCCGATACAAAATTTTACGGTTATTCGATGATGACATAAGTTGAAAATTCACGTAGTAATAAGGGTTTTCTGAACATGGAGTCAAACCACGGGCCTTAGATTATATCTGGATCAATGTTGAAAAAACCACCATAGTACCCAGGATTCCCTCTTCCTTGTGAAAACCGAATATTTGTCGTTCAATTTCCAGTCGAGGAAGCCTCCTTCCTCCGGCAATTATAAAATAATTTTTGTCATTCATCGCGGCAGCTGATAAAATTTCTCATCAGTGACAAATATGATGCCAGCAAGTACATTACTGCACACTTGAATTGAGCGCGGTATAGCAAAGATTATGTCAATCCTATGGAATTATAATTTCTAATACGTTAGGACGAGGAATGGGATTTAATCAAACATATCAATCCAGCAATATGGTTGAAAATCTTTCACAGTACTAAGGTTCTGAATCCCTGAGTGATTGCAATTTCCATTTTTAATTTTTCTTGTGAAAGCACCTGGTCTTATTTTACTGCCAACAATTCAAGGATAGAAACTGATTAGCACAAACTTGTTGAAAATTAAGTTGTAATTAATAAATATTACTTTGAATCACCAAAATGTTCCAGCCTGTACTCCCAAAGACAACACTTATAGGAATGGGCTCCCTTGAATTTGTATTGTATCCTTTAAATTTCGTAGTAGCTCTTCAAGGCTCAAGGATGAAAGGAATAAAAACCTATGCATGCACTAGAGTTAAGATTATGAAGATTGTTGTTAGGCTTGTCTTCTTTATGTCTCAGCAGTTTTCTAATATGTTCAGTAACATTACTGCAACAATTTTTAATATCTATAAGCGAATAATTAAAAAACTCTATTAAAATGTGATGTGTTTAGCCGAAACACATTGGAGTCCACACTTCCTTTGATGAACGTTATCATATTTATGTGAGTTTACTTGTAAACTGATTAGCTGGGTAATACTTTTATCACTAAAACATATTGATTAATAGAATGGGGCATAATAGATTTTTATCACAATTTCTGACTTTTCTAGATAGCTGATCACAACTCTTGTTTCAATTGAATAGACTTATATTAATGGTGTGGTCCTCCGGTGTTCTGTGTTTATTATTAGCTGCTAAAAATTTGATTTTTTTTACTGAATCAGCATTCCGTTTTTTCATTGGCTGGAAAAAATCGGAATAACATTTTTTATTTCAAAATTTATGGTATTTTCTGAGGCCTCAAATCTCTACTTAAGAGCTAGTCTTCATCCTCTAGTCTCGACAACTTTTAGTTTTTCTTCTTTTTTCCGAGCGTGTGTTGGTCCGCCCAGTTCCGTCGTTAATTATGCAAGCACTTGCACGCAGGCTGCACTGCATTGGAACGTCGCCAAATATGGATATCTTATTTTTTTAGACGTAGAATATTTTCGTAGGCTATTTTTTACAGCCTACGAAATTGTTGGCATTTTTTAAATTTACGCTTAACTGGTTTAACTTGACTGAACTTAAATTTTACATTTATTTACTTACTTTTCAGAAAATTAATAAGTGATGATTCACGTCCATTTTTAATGTCCCGCATATGAGATACGTCTCCAAAGCCACCATCCCGGAGAAATAAGTGAAAAATTCAGCACCATTCATTTTCCTTGGTCGTAACCACAAATGAATCAGTAAAAACTGCTATTTATAATTTTAGAATGTTCTTAACTCAATGTTTCATAACTAATGAGCATCACAAAATGCTCGCATAAAGTCCTTAACGCCCCTATTTTAAATAACTATGGCTGAATTATGGTCATCATGGCGGCAATAACTTACTTGCCTCCACACGTTTTCCAGTTTACCGTTGACGTAAATGCTGGTGACCTCTGCTGAAGATAAAAGGATCACTAAAAAAAACAACTGAAGCCACCTACCCGGCTGCAGCAGTACTGATTGTAAACAGTCACGTGGTTTCCACCACCACTTTTATATATTTATTTACCCAGATGATCAGACGTAAAATAAATTCTATATACAAGATATTTGGCACGCCAAATTGATGAGGAATATATACATAAACACTGACAGTAAACTAATAATATTTACAAAATTAAGAATGTGTATGTGCATTGTGATGAAGAAGTCAGATGATCCAAGTCGACGGACAAAGCCCATAACTTCTTCAAAATGTTCAGTGTAAAAACGTGTAGATCCAGGAAACGAAGAAAGCAAAATAATCCTTTCACCAAAAACAGCATTATTTTTTTCAGCAAATTCACTCAAACATTGAATCGCTCTTGTACAGTTTTCTGCAAGTATTTTTCTTCATTTGCTTTAATCCATTGGATACTGTCATGTTTCACTCTTATATAAGAATCAACCAGATATTGCTGAAAATGCCGACCACCGAAATGCAAAGCATTGAACTTCAAAAGGCGGAGATAAAGATTTCTTAGGTTGATGTCTGAAGGAAAATATTTGGCAAGTTGAGGTCTAAATGCTGATCGGTACTGAGCTAGTTCAAATCTAGTCATATTTTTATTACTGGTATAATGTGTTCTTAAAGTAATATTCATAAAGAGAATCCAAAATTGCTTAATTAGGGTATATAGTGGATAAGTAAAGGGCCCAACTCGACTGTCAATATTGTTCATGGCAACTAAAGATTTCCCACATTTACGAATAATTGACTCTTTATCTGGAAAGTTTTGGTCAGCGTTGAGGGTAACAATGGCACAAACGTCATTATGAAGGGGGCTATTAAACCTTCTGTGATCAACGGCATCAGGTAATGCAAAAAGCAGCTTAACATAAGGCGACTCTACACCTTCTGCAGCAGCGCGTCAATTAGCTTCTTCTTCTACTTCCCGCATTATCATGAATCCAAGAGAAAACGGATTTTCAGATCTCAAAATATGTTCCAAGAGACTAATAAGATTCTCGCTGAAACCATGAATAACGGCATTGCTTATGTGTGCACTAAGAGAATCCTGATTATCCAAATTTAAATCTGTCCATATTGAGGCCGTTCAAATTTTCCATCATCATTTTGAGTGGGGTGAGCTGCTACATTAAGTTCGTGATAAACTTGACCGCTAGTAATGTAACTATAAACTCCTCGACCGTTGACAGTTCGATCGTCATCTACGGTGAATGAAGTCACTGAAAAACATAAATTCAAATGTCGAATCCTTTCATAAAAGTCATCAGAAAATGGATAACGTCGAAGAAACGATCGCGCTAACTCGTTCGGAAATTCTCGTTGTGGTAGATCTACCCTACCATGCAAGCAGCAGTCCCCAAACGAATCTCAATGAATTCGATTTGAACACGTTCTTCGGGAAAATGCAATGCTCCATAATGAATAAAAGTAACACTAAAAGGTGGCAAACTATTTAAAGAAATATCAGCCGTTGTAGCTGCCTTGTAGGAACTTATTCGGTTTTGCCGTAAAGCTTGTTGTCGTCTTGAATTTATCCAGCGTTCTTCTTCCAATCGTTGATGATGATCATCGTCAAACTCAGAGCCGCTCGTTCACGCATGTCTTGGAGCCGCTCATTTTTTTTGTGAGTCTGATTCTTCTGTTCTTTGGTTTTTTGTCGTTGCCTTATCTTTTACAAACTTAGTTCCCTTTGTTCGTTTGATTCCCCACTTCTCTGGATTCGTGCAAGATCACGTATCATTTCTAAATTCTCTAGACAATCATTGGAAGACTCTTGCCTCATTATTTTCTGATCGTTTCTCTCTTGAGAGTAAGAATCATTTAGTTCAGTCATCATTTCAAATAGCCTATTTTTACATGCGGTTTTTGCTACCCGGCTTGGTCTTGCTGATGTCAGAAAATGTTCTCCATTTTTAGGAATTAAACTACTTGATATACCTGGTATTGAGTCATCAACCTGTTCTATTTGCTCCGGAATAAAATTCTTTGAGTTATTGGGCATTGGGTCATCACCTTGTACCATTTGCTCCTTAAGTTATCTTTCAGGTTGTTCTATCGGATCAATACTCGAACTTAATCTGAGCAAATGCACGGCGGTACATTTCTTGCGGAGGTCGTCCAACTATTCCCATGTATATGCTGTGGATGGTGTTAACATAAAGGCGACAGATGAAGTTAAGTTTCTAGGAGTTACGATAACTTCGAACCTATCGTGGGGAATACATATAAGAAATATTTGTGGCAGAGCTCTGAAGAAGCTAGGATTTGTCAAGCGTATTGTGGGAAGATTTTGGGATGAAAAAGTAAAAGAGAGGTGCTATTATACAATCGTCCGGCCACACTTTGAATATGCAGCGAGCATATGGGATCCGGTGCAGAATGACTTCATCCGGGAACTTAATAAATTATAAAGGAAAGCTGCGCGATTCGTCAAAAACTGCTACGGGCGTACAGACAGCGTTACACAGGTGTTAAACGAATTAGGCTGGGAGCCGCTAGAGACTCGGAGGCTGCGCGCTAGGCTTAGATTGCTTGAACAATTGAGAATAGATATCTTTCAGAGCGACACGGAGAACATCATATTAGAACCCCACTATATATCCAGGTCCTACAGAAACGATAAATTGAGAGAGATATTTTGCCGAACGGATAGGTATGGGAATTCGTTTTTCCCCCGAACAATAACGGACTTCAATAAATGCTAGGCGTAATTTCATTATAGCGTTTCCTTTTAATATGTAAACGGCTGGTGTCCTATTGCCACACGCCACACGCCTATTGAGGCGGCTTGCGGGGTAGTATGTAGATGTAGATGATGAATATTCTATAGCCCATGGTGAACTCACGTAAACACTTTCAAAATTACGTGATCAATAACATTTACTTGTAGCAGCCATTAACCACACATGGAGAGGTTGGGTTGAAATATATTCCAGCTAAAATTTCAAAGTACATTTGTATAAGAGATTTTTAAGAAAGAAGCGTAAATTTCTCAGGCATGAATTTCCATTCCATGCCTATGCTGCGGTTTCCAAGTAAACAAAATATTCAATACCATATTCAATTGATGTACAACATACCCAATAATGTTCATTGTGGCCCTGAAGAAGCAAGTATAAAAATGTGAAATGTCGACATAAAGAATAAATAATTTAGAAATTAATAGACCTATGCCTCCTGAAAAAATGCATAAAAAAGAGGTCATGGAAAAGAATCATCTAGTATATGATTATGTAGGAATGAAGCGGATAGCAGACTTGGAATTGATAGCTGCTACAAAACAATGTTCGGATTGTTGAATTCTGATGTTGACGGCATTTTAATTAGTTAGAACTGCACTAAAAATCCTTGAGTTCCACACATTCTCACATGTAACTCCAACTAATTTCTGTTCAATTTGCGAAAAAAAACGAGGAGAGGTATGGTTTTGTTGACCAAATGAAACAAATTATTAGTTTTTTATCCAGAATATGATTTAAAATTACTCATTTTACGATTTGACCACATTAAGTGGTGGGTGAAAGCTCGTCTCGTCATTTTACGTATTTTATAAATAAAATTCCGAATGCCATCGAAATTCCTTTCCTCTAGATTCGGAAGCGGAAGGAGGAAGCGTTGATATCATAAAAAAAGCACAACACCTGTCACATCCACGGATATATCACAGATCATGGCATCACATTACACCTTGAAATGACAAATGAGCGATTCGTTAACTGAGAGCTATATGCGTAATGTGAAAGGGCTGGAGGCGTACTATATTCAGGTCTCAGCTTTTAGATCAGCCTGAAAATCCCATTATGCCAAACGCTTGCTCAAAAACATACATGAAAGTTTTTTTTTAACCTTTCCTCTTGAATTTTACGAAGAAGTTTTCAAATTGGATTCACGGATGCCGCTTGTAATTTCAATTCCCGTTTAATCTTCTAACACGATTTTATTTATTGATTCTCCGTCTGCTGGGATATTTCCCTCATGAAATTAAACGGCTTTGTAACGTTCCATTTTTTTTAATTTACCTGATACGTGTTGTGTGGTGAAGGGGATCTCAATGAATGACGCACAACAGTTAAATCTGTGGCTGGGGAAATTAAACATTTGATGGAATATTATCAAGGTGTTTCATTTTATTTTGAATTTTCAACCAAATTCTTTCTCTCAAACTCTTTCCCTTGATGTGTATTTTACGAAATCCGACATACTACGGTAGATTAGATCATGAAAATAAAATTAGGGAACTAGACTGCAGAACGGACAAATTTAAAATGTCATTTTTCCCATGAACGATAAGGGACCATAACAGCTGCCAATGAGACTTTTATCTAAGTTTGTCGTTAGGCAGTGTAGCCCTTAGTAGTAGTAGTACTCCCTAATACTTGAATCCTTATTTGTTACTTAGTACTAACAGCACGCCGTGCATGTTTTCTACATGGGTCTTGAGTCTCTGTCCATATGTGTAGTTGCTAAATACATTGCAGTCCCTCTTCATTGTGATAATATCTGTAGTGTAGTAGTCCATGCTTGTTAGGCTTTGCCTCGTGACAAGCATTAGCGATTTATGCTAATGCATAATTCGTCGTAGTTACACTAACTTTAGGGTATAGTGTAATGCATGTTGGTGAATACTCACCCTCTGCCACACACCCCTGAGGATGCTTGCAGGGTATTTTGTAGATATAGATGAGCAAGCACATTCTAAGTCATTTGTGTCGATTTCAACATGATGGTACTTAGCTGAGAATATTTGCAGCTGACTTTGACCTTCATCAATGCAACTCGCAACAAGATCTCCCTGTCGCTCTTAATTTCATTTCTTCGAACGTGGGAGTGTCCCAGGGGTAATCGGCCGCTTGTTACGAACTTCCAGGGCATCACACGAATTTTTTTAATCGAGGATATTGGAAGGGATTAAAAAACCAGTGTCAGGGGAAATCATACGTGCACATACAAGGTAGCCAGGATATTTTATGATTTTTCTTTCACCTGGGAAATGTCAACCTATCAAATTGTCCGACGGGAAACTCAAAAAACCCTACGTAAATGCATAGATGGGCCGCGAAAGCTTTTTTCAACTATTTTTTTATACTCAGAAGATTTAAGCTTCACCGTGATTAAGTAAACTTGGATGGAGACAACCTGTGAGGACCAATGGAATTCCTCCGCGTTGAATCACTTCCAGAATACGGAAGAGTTTTGACTTCCTTATTGTTACGTTCGTTTGGGTGTCCTAACAGATTTCTTCATGGTAGAATCAATGAGGTATTTTGAAATGAAATTGGATGAAATGTTTTTTTTAGGCATTACATAAGTTTCTCCTCTTAGTCAATACTCGTTTTATCAATTTACACTCAGGGTCAAATGTATTGTCATCAGTGGAAATTTTCAGCATTTTCTCCTCCACTTTTCCGTTTAAACACCGGTATATATTGCGCGGGTTTAGCATTACTCATGGTGAAAGAGTTAGATGATAGTAAAGATGGCAATGACCTCCTCTCCAATCCTGAACTCTGGAATAAATTACTGTTTTATCCCTTTCCTTGTGTATAAGGTTTTATTTTTTTGCTCAAAAAATGTACATTTATTCTTACTATGAGTATCCATCCTCTTATAGTGCGATTTGAATATTAATGTGAGTAAAATATACCTTCAAAATACCAAATTTCCCCTATTATGAAGCTTTATTGCCTTATTGCAGTGCATATACAGCTTTATTGCAGCAGGAGAGTGAAGAAAAGTACTTAGAAAGCGTTGAAAGGTGGTGACGAATGGAGAAGGTTGGATGGAAAGATAAGATCACGAATGAAGAAGTGCTAAGGAGGATTGGAGAAGAAAGAAGTATACTGGGAGAAATTAAAAAGAGAAAGGCAAAATGGATAGGACATATTTTAAGTAATAATTGCCTACAGAAAATAATAATAGAAGAGAAAATAGAAGGGAAGAGAGGAAGAGGAAGGAGGAGGCACGGAATGCTGAGGGATATAAAAGAAGGAAGGAGTTATGTGGAGATGAAGAGAGAGGCCCAGGACAGAATGCTGTGGAGACAACGCTACCGTTGAAACCTGTCTACGGACAGATGCACCAATGATGATGATGATGTAATAATACTCTTGCTGAAAGAGTTAGATGATAGTAAAGAGGGCAATGACCTCCCCTCTAATCCTGAACTCTGGAATAAATTACTGTTTAATCTCTTTCCTTATCTATAAGGTTTTATTTTGTGGCTTAAAAAATGTACATTTACTCTTACTATGAGTATCCATCCTCTTATAGTGCGATGTGAATATTAACTCGTAAAATATACCTTCATAATACCAAATTGCCTCTATTATGAAGCTTTATTGCTGTGGCAGTGAACATCACTCCATGATACTGACATATTTTGGCATTTTTCTAAACATTCCCCCATGTCTCTCATCGTTTCTGCCCCATCCCTCCCATCTCGTCGGCCGCGGGAGAGTTGGGAATGCGTTATATAGTGTCACCAATCGCATTTCCTGACTGCATTGCTTTGAAATGCAAAAGAACAGAGGATCATCAATCAATTTACCTTCCTATCATGGCACTACTTTCAATTATTCGGTGCGAGGCTTAATGCTACTCCCTAGCCTGCTAGTAGCCCTTATATGTTGTTCTACCAACAATTCGTCCAAATCACGAAGCCGTCAGAAGATATCAGTTGAAATTATAATGTATCATCAATCAATATTTTCTGACTTTATACAGTAGAGTCTCGGTTATCCGACCTTCGGTTATCCGACCTTCCGTGTTATCCAACCGCCGCATGACACGATAACTACTGTAATTTATGCAGTAAGCTATGCAGCCGGCAAACAGAAGAAAATCACAAAATTTTTATCCATGTTTAAATATGGTTTCGTAGTTCACTCTACTGTAAGTACCTTCTATGCAACATATTAATTACTTTGCCGTAAGTACATTCTTTTTCATATTATTACTTGTACGTGATATAAAGTTTAGTAAGACACATGTATTTGAAAAGTTTTCAATGTGAAAATTGAATTTAACAATTTTTTACATTGTTTTTATTATTTTCCGTGTTATTCGACCTTCTCACTTATCCGACCTTGCCGCGGCCGGTTTAGGTCGATATAATCGAGACTCTACTGTAATTTGTAAACAAGGCATTCTTTCATTATTACAGATCTATATTTATGAAGTAACTTGCAATTAATACCTCAGATGTTATTTCGCATGTCCATAAGATGATATTCCTAATAAAGTTACTTGCACAATCCTTATCGTCTCTGAGTGGGGTTTCAAGGTGGTTCCACCGTAAAATGACTTAAATGTCATTTTATTCATATTCTGTCACTTGTAGAAAAATCTTTCCTCTATCTGATATGAAAAACAAAATAATACCTTTTCGCGCTATTTTATTCTATAATTGAACTTGAAATTACATGGTGTTCAATGGGAGAATGAGAGAAACACGGGGAAAAATAGTATATTTCCATTAAACAAAAATGCTATTTTCGAGGAAAATTGTCTCTAAGAAGGAAATAATACTCCAGAGAAACTGAATAAAAATAAAATAAAGGCCTCTTACCACCTTATTATTCTAGTTATTGAAGAATTAATGCCGTAATTGAAGTCAAAATGCGGTAAATCGTAGGAAATGACGCTGCAGTCGGCTCCTATGGCTGGAAAAAAGTGCTCATTTAAAATACATTCGTTGAATAATCTGCATATTTTGTACCTTACTTTTGGGTTTCTATAGGTAACGCATTGCATCAGTGAAAGCAGGATTTTTTGGACAAAATATAAAAAATATGGAATTTAGTATTTGTTTAGACTCACACAGTCGCGGCGGAACCTCCTTAATGAACTAATATGAGCAGAGTTTAGCGGATTGAGTTAGTATTCAACGAATTTTCTTACTTTGCACCCCTTTCCCTAAATAACTGCTCCTTCTGGGTGGATCCCATTTCCACGTGTTCCTATATCTTCTTTCCCTGGAGCCTTGAAAATCTGATCCATCATAATTAGTCCATGGTCCTTCCGTTAGATCCCATTCAAACGCATTTCAAAGACGAGCGAAAACACCGGAATCCTCAGCCTTGATTCGCCTTTTCAAGTATTGGTACCTACTTGCATATTTGCGGAACCCTCAAATCATAGATTTGTTCGTTTTAAAGGAGGCAATCGACAGCTGAGTTCATTTGCACCTATAGGAGGATAGGGAGTAGGTTTTGTAGGGGTCGGATGATTTGGGAATGGAAGTAGGGTGGAGAGATTCGCCTTTGAATTATGAATTGAATAGACTACTCTTAACAAAAGGCTCCAAGGGTTCAAGGTAGTTTGAGCGATAAATCAATTCACATAGAATTTGATGAACTTGACGTCATTTTAGGTGGTTTGAGCGAGATAGTTCCCTAGTCATAGTGGAGACCATATTCAAATTTTATTTTTTTATTCCAGCGTCTGTAAAAAGTACGAAATAAATATTGTAATCTTAATGGCGCAAAGGCATAGTTATATATTCCCAAAATTCTCAGTAATTAAATAAATAAAGCTACATAAGTCTCTAACTTGACTCATTTTTTCCCGCCGTACGGCTGAAAACCCTTCAAAACAGCAGGTTCTTTTGCGATTCTGTAAAAGTTACTGTCGTGAGTTATAGATTATTTTTTATAAATAGTTGAGAAAACATGTAATTTATACACCGTTAGTTTTTTGACGAAATCTAGGTGCTATAAATTCCAATTTCCTTCAACATTCTCCCTCAGAAGCGCACAGCCTTAATCTATCCCATGTAAAACAGCTTAAATGTTTAGGCAAATTGCTCGAAAAATAGTTCGGCAAGGGGTTGACATTTTGATATCATTGGAAAGATGAGAGTTGTTTCTTTAAATTGAGGCAAAATTCATCAAATTCTAGGTGAAGTGATTTTTCGCTCAAACCACCTTATAGAAAAAACTCCCATCTTTTTAATGATATCGAAACATTAACCCCTTGCCGAACTACTTTTCGAGGAATATGCCTAAACATGTATTAGCTTTTTTTAAAACATGGGATAGATTACGGCTGTGCGCTCCAGAAGTAGAATATCGAACATATTAGGAACTTCTAACACCTAGATATCGTCAAAACACTAACTGTAGGTATGTAGTTTACATAATTTCTAAACTATTTTTTAAAATTAATCAACTACTCACCGCATTACTTTTTACAGAATCGCAAAAAAATACCTTCGGTTGAGAAGGTGATTTCACCGTAAGGCATAAAAAAATGAGTCAAGTTTGAGACTTATGTAGATATTATATTTATTTAATTACTGCGAATTTTTCTCATAAAAAGCTATATTTTTGAATCATTAATATTGCACATTTACTTCAGACTTCTTACAGACGCTGAAATTAAAAAACTAAAATTCGAATATGGTCTCCATTATGACTAATTAACTATCTCGATCAAACTACCATAAAGTCCCATTCAACGTTCAGAGTACTGAACTTGAAGTGCTCTCTACGCAGCACCAAAGTAGGGTCCGCACCACCCACATCTGCAAAAAACCCACACCGCCACCAGAATGCGAACCCGGTTCCTCGAAATCCACTCAACGTGAGTCACGACGTAGCAAGATCAACTGTTTCTCATTCATTAATAATAAAGGTTAACTTTTTACCTTGGTGTCTGGAATACTAAGATTTTCTTCAATTATATATACTATGGAATGGACTCCCCACACTGGAATACCAATATTTCCCCCAATGTTTTCTTCCAAAATTTTCAATGTTACTCACTTTTGAGTATTTTCCCCAGAATGCAAAATAATCCTGGTTTTTTGTCTGACTAATGTAGCCGCAAAAAAAGCAAGGCGTATGATTTTTCATAAACAATGAGAAGTTGGTTAAAATCCGTGGTTTATAGTTGCGTTTTACGGTGTGTTAATCATGTTTAATCGTCATATAATCTATAATTTTCTCGGTGCATCTAATACGTCCCACAAATTCTTTTTCACTCGGAACTTCTCTGACTTTCGAGTAAATAACCCCTTTGAAAATTAAATAACCAAATTTGTACGATAATTATACTGTAAACGTTAATTTTGTGCCAACTTCATCGTTGGATATATCTATCTACATCTGCATATAACCTGTAAGTCAACATTTTTTTCCCATAAAAATTTTTATCAAATTATCAGTTGCTCTTTACTGGAATGAGTAAATGAATAGAAATGATTCCTTTTTGGTTGTGTGTGTATATATATTATTAGTTATTAGTTAGTAATATATAAAGACTGACTGATTCACTCATTGATACGTTTATAATCGAGCTAGAAGGTCGAAATTTTCAGGGGAGGGTTGGAATTTGGTGCTGAGTCGGGAAAAAATCGAAAATACCAATATTTTTTATTCATTTCGAGCCCAGATAGGATTTTGTTTTTTTTTTAATGGGAATGGGATTTTAATGTCATAAAAATGAATGAATTCCGTGTAGAGTAATTTTCTTTCATTCGTTAAAATATGAAATACTAATTGAGATATAAGTTTCATTCTTCCACCAAAATGATTCCAAAGCATCGAAAAAATTAATTATTGCAACCGATGTTTCCCTATCGATCGATAAACTGAATTATTTTAAGTTTAAATGCAAAATAAATTCAAATTTAGATATTTTTCTTCATTTTTTCCAAGGCTTTCTCCAATACATTGATTTTGACAATCTCTTCGTTTTCAACGCAAGCAACCTCCTTGGTCTTCTTCCAGATGGGCTCTGCGTTCCGCGTGCTCTCGACCCGATTACGGATCACGGCATGCAATATTAAAACACGCGAAGACTCTGCTTGGCATTGCGGCTTCAAGTTAACTTCCAAAACTTCGAACGTGATCGTACTGAAGCACAAAGTCGGTGCCCTAGTTATAGTGCAATAAGTTTGAAGTTCTTGGCATAATAAAATCGAATAATGCATAGCTGACCCCTTTGACCTTCTTCTTATCGGTGTTATCCCGACCCACCGCGTGAAAAGGGTTTTCCGAAGCTCCTGTTTGTTCCCAACTCCTTGCCGTATCCTCAGCCTGACCCTTCTCCAAAGTGACTGCCAAACCCTTCTGGAAGGAAATTACGTCACTCATTCCCCCACCCCCGCCTCGGTGTGCTCTGGGAAATTTCAATAGTGCTTTTCAAACACTATCACCATTGGTTATTTTTTTAGGGATTCTTGTTTCACATTAAATTAGTCAAAAGCATTGATTGAGTTCGAAAAATTACCCAAAAAAAACAAGCATCAAATTTGAACAAAATTCATATTTGCTATTTCCTTTTCCAGGGGCCTGATTCTGATGCTTTCCCGAT
Organism: Pyrrhosoma nymphula; assembly: GCA_963573305.1. Classification (NCBI taxonomy): domain Eukaryota; kingdom Metazoa; phylum Arthropoda; class Insecta; order Odonata; family Coenagrionidae; genus Pyrrhosoma; species Pyrrhosoma nymphula. The sequence continues at coordinate 15,162,759 of OY754327.1, forward strand.
GTTCAACTTTTCCACCAAAACGTCATTAGTTTCCAACACTACGTCATCATGTTCCACCTTCCACCAGAGAATCGTTCACTACATCGTTCATCGTTCATCCATGACTGGTGGAAAGTCAAGCTTCCCTTCCACCCGTCATCCACTTGGTGGAACAGCGCTAGTGTCGTGGTGGAAACTTTCCGACAGAAGTAAGCGTACGAAAGGTAGACATTTTTTTGTTCGCGGTTTCGAGGTAAGTTGGAAATCGGCATAAGTTTGTGATGTTCGGCTCTCTAGAGGGGGTCATTGAGCCGTTCATTTAACGGATCAAGAGTCGTTCAATGAACGAATGGTGGAACTTTCCACTAGTCATTGACTGGTGGAAGATCAGAATCGGACCCCAGATCATGAAGTAATTGTGGTGCCTTTTTGCATAAATAAAATCCCCAACAGTTTCCAGAACTATTTGAGGAAAACTGAATGACATTAAGCATCAGATGATGTCATGTTGAAACATTACCCATTTGTAAAATCTCTTCTCCTTGAATACTCCGTACGAGGATTAAAATGCTAAATCAATTTTTAAAAAGCTGCATTTTCTCGGCAATTTATGAGAGTGCAATTTTTCTTTCACAACAAACACAATCTACTTGGGATTGACTTTATCTATTCTTCAGTGGGTCATTTAGAAGGAATATTTTCTTCGGTCTACCTCACGCTTTTATTCATGCTTTGAATATATGCAAGACCGTATAAATCTTTCTTCCTTCCTACGTAGGTCCACTATTAAGGCATACGACCTAAATTTCAGCATTTGTAGTTTCGTTCCCCAAAGAGATTATATTCAACAAAATCATTGTCAGTAATTTTTCATTAAGGGAACGGATAATAAAGATGTCACATCTAAAAACTTAGTGTAGGGCATGGAAGGCCATTTAGAAAGCAATTTCATTTCCATAAATATTTTACTTTTATTATTTTTAAGGAATAAACTTGTATTTAGTACTGTTAGTTGTGCAGGAATGATGGTTCAACCACTTTACTTTTCCCATGCTGTGGAAACTCCTCTCGGTATCCATTCGTGGAGAGATTTCATGACTAATTGTTGGGCCTGTTCCACCCGAGACGAACTCGGCAAAAATCCTTTCCAGGAATTCGGGTTCCGATTCCTCGTTCGTGCCATATGCAATGTTTAAAAATGTCATGCCATGCCATCAAGGGCCTCTGAAATTAAGTGAGGAATCAAGACAATAATGGTGCCTTTTTTTAATTGCAATGGTGTTCGAGAATTCGCTTTCATCATCAATCTCTGAAAATATTCCAACTCGCGTTTTCTCTGCTAAAAATAAATGTCTCCAACCTGATTCATAATCACTCCTTTGATATTTTGTGATTTCTGCAGCAACATCCGCTTTGCTTGAAAAACATGATGTTGGTGTATCTGATCTACACCCGCGAGACTGACAGATAGAAGAGATAACACATGAGTTAGGCTCTAACTAGTTTTCATCAATTTGAGTTGAATGACATTTGCTATTTTAATTATAATTAGTCTTCACAAGGGGAAACTACAAATTAACTGCATCGATTAAGCATAAAGTAACCGTGCTAATGTCGAGCATTGGTAAAAAAAAACCGTGGAACAAATGGTACAAAAAACCACCTATTTGGTAAGATTATTTCAATACTGGTCCAAAAATAAAGCTAAATAATATTTATACGGACGAAATGATGATTCCCTTTGAATTTCAGCTGGAGAAGTCATTTCCCAATATGATTATAAGAATCAATGTAACGTGCTATAGGTAGGTACTATTTATTAGTCATTAACCTCAGAGGGAAAAAATCTCCTAATGAATTCTCACTGAAATTCATATAGTATAGGATATACAATATTTTCTCGTTTAATAGTATAGGATACAGTCAATATTACTGAACCACTCGAAACCAAGCAACAAGTAAATATGTATATAAGACCACGTGACAAAATTCAACACGCTGCATGCACCAAGCACATTTCAGGAACACATACAACACAACTGACTCCCGAGCAGGCAAGCCGGAAGTCCAGAGTCGTCAAAACAAGTCAAAATAAACTCTACGAAAATATTTCGACGTAACCATTTCAGTTTGACCACAATCTCGTATGGCGTGTTAGAATATTCCTAGAAGGTGGAATGAACATTGTCGTAAGACAATTCAAATATATAGATATGGTTTAAATATTTTCTTTAAATGTTCAACCAGGGACCAGTTTTGAAGAATACTTTGTGGACTGGAATCAAACGATCTATGAACAGTCTCAAATGAATAGTTCACACTTGAACATTCAATAAACGTTCTGTGGTTATGTGCTCAGGATAATTCAGTGGTGGACTACTTTTGAATTAGTTCATAAATGTCTTCTGCATGGTCTATCCTCACTGGGATAATATATGTTATAATGTCAAAGGCTATATTATAAGGTAGAAGATGGTGAAGACAATCGATTTTTCCAAGCAAATTTCCTAATTCCAGCATTTGTAATGCACGTTTGTATGCGCGAATATTTGAACTAATTGAGTTTGGTTGGTTACGGTAAAACCCACCATATTACGATGTTGCTGCGGCTGACGGTGAATTATTAACTTCAACCTATTAACGTCGGAATTTATTATTCAGGAAATCACATTGAGTAAACCATGAAATAAAAATATTCGATTTAATCAACCAAATATTTCGCCTTAAGAATGAAAAAACGTATTAGAATGTTGTTAAAAAGAGCCGCATTGTGTAAATTTTAAAAGTGCAGTAAGTAGGGCAATTTAGAAGAAGAAATATTTGCTTTGATCATGTGATCAAGGTAGACTTTAAAGGGTTAAGCCCCCACTTCCATCCTACCCTTTCTTTCTCCCTTTTCCCTGGCTGGTGAACCAGGGAAACCCATCCCCCAAACGCCTTAACCCGAGAGTGGTCGCTAAGCTACTTATCACGCGAGCGGTCGCGTGTGATACTTTTTTCTCACACTCAAATGTATCATTGATTATCTATCATAGAGCGTTTATTGGCAATATATTACACTATATTTAGATTTAATTTATTTGGCTTAATGTTCATTTGAAACAAATATTTACACACATACACAATTACTGATGCAATCTTGTAATCATTGCTAATTTTACTGGCGATGATACCATTGGGTATTAATGAAGAAAATAACTATCCTCAAGAAGAAATATTTATTTATGAGGACACACATTCTTATGACTCATAAATTTGCATTGACGTATCTGCTCTTCACGAAATGAATCAACTTTGCAAGCATGTTGCTAAAGTGTAAGGCAACTGAGTGATACAAAAACACTAACGTCAGCGGCCACGCTATGAGGAAAAGTCTCACACCTTGTAGCCGACGGTATCAGGCATATCAATACACAGCTGTGGGCGGTTCATTTACACTTTTTGAGACGGTTGGTCATTAGGAAAAGATAAAAAGTCTGCTAGAAGGAAAGGGAGGTTAATATAACTCATGATTACAAAGTGAGCACAAGTTTAAATTTGGTGTGTGAGAAAATCTCATAGCGCGATGAGAGAGAGTTAACGGCGATTTCCTGAGTAATGTGTACCCAGATGTTGATGAGAGAAACCACCAAGTGGACGATTTGCGTTCTTCCGCACGAAATATTCCCACCTCCTGGCCTGAGTCCCTCAGCACCAAGTAACCTTGTTAATTCTTAATCTTCCGTCAGCCTTGACCGATCGAGTTGAACCCCGACCTATCCTTTCCTGCCTTCATCTTCAAAAGCCATTTTGGGTCATTTTAGTCTCTATCGCCTTGCCTTCATCTCGTTAATTAACCGATTTCGTCGCTCCAATTCGAGACCGGCTAATTAATGAGAACGAGGGTCCTTCCCCCCCATGCCAACTATCCATTACGAAGAAAATTCTATCAATCACTCTATTTCCTTTTGGTACTGTACCGCGAAGACTCTTATGGTTGGTTGTCTTGGTGATTTAATAAAATCTAAATGTGTTCAATCATGTAAGTACATAGCAAGCCCAGATAAACTGGGATTCTGTGTTTTATTTGCATTTTTACATCGAGAATTTTGTGTTCAGAGCTGCGCCATTTGATAAATTTCAGACTAGCATTTTCAAGTTCCCAATATCACACCAGTAAGTATTTTATTGCGATTTTCTCTATACCGCGTAAAACAGCTGACTGGTTCTCGTCACGTCGCAATTTAGTTATGTCAGCTATGAATGATCTTAAAACCCTCCGATTACCCTATTCAAAGTATCTACTCCATTACATTTAACCATCATAGCCCCTCTTCAATGCCATACCGATAGATCAACGGCGTAATAATCAGCATGCTCCAATTCGAGGTTAACATCGTAGTCTTAACTTGGAGGCAGCATTGCATGGTAGTGATCTAAAAGAGCACAACAGTTCCATTGCGACTGTTACCCAACCGAAATAGTTTCGAAACAAAACAGTTCCGTACAAATTCCTGTTGCGGACAACAGCCAGAGGCACACCAAACAACAGACGATCGATCGGCGCTGTTACAACATGTCTGATAGTTCTGTATTCTATGTAATTATAAATATTTCACTTAAATAAATTAACAATTTCATTTGGATTCATGAAAGATAGGCACTTCACAGTTCTAATTCTATCTGCAACGATGGGCGGACATTTGTTGCCTGAATAAATCAGCAACCACCTACAACAGATTCAAAACCAACAAATTGTAGTTTACAACCCACAATGCAGCCACTGCAACTACAACAGAATAGAAGACGAAACAGTCTCAGCTTCAGCTAGTATCAGCTGCCGTTGCACAGCACAGAGCGCAAAGGCGCGGCTGCGGCACGATCACGAAGCTTAACTGTTGTTAGCAACAGTTTTTTGAAACAGATGTCTGATCGAAACAGTAGCGGCTGCAGCCGTTTACACTTTAGTCCACCACTATTGCATGGAATGGAAGGAAACATCAAAAGAAGAATCGCTAGCAAGATATTCTTTCCTTGATATCCGTCTTCCTCTGTCCTTCCAAGCTAAGAAGACATTCACGATGAAGAAACAACATCTGTTTTCAAACAGGAAACCAGAAAATACAAAGTTATAAAGTAGTAAGGAGTACTTAGAAACATCCATATGGATCATGAGTTTATTCAGTATCGTTACCTGGAGGGGGGGGGGAGGTGCGGACCGCACCACCCACATGGGGTGACACCAACATGCAAATTTATTACTGCCTATGATTCTATGTCACTCTATGAAATTATTGTTATGTATTGTTTCATCCCAGTGACAGAAATTTATTCTTGAAATATAAAAATATCTCTGTTCTGTTTGTTATAAACAACACAAAAACGTGTTATAGTGTTGCGTGCATAATAACTCCTCCAGAAGATAACATTGTATATAATTACAGTGATAGATAAAAAGTTTCTTCTATGGCCTTTGTAAATATAGGACGTAAATTTACAAACATTACCTACTAAGGATTCTGTATGGTATTATGTATTTGGAACTGGCGGACTCGGGAGGAAGTCATGGGGTAAGTCGTGAGGGGGTGACACCATGAGTTACTACCGCACTGGGTGACACCAACGCTAGTAACCCCACTGGGTCTATGTATATAAATCAGAGAGGTGGATCGTTGTAAAAATAAGCCGGGGATGAATTTAAACCCTCGAGACCTGGTGCTAGAGGTGACTACTTGAAGATCAAATGAACGGGTATAAATATGAAGTGAGGATGCACCCAGAAGAGAAGAAGAAGAAGACAGGCACACCGTACTGAAAAGAAGACCAGATGAACAGGGCACTCCTCTTAGGTGCTTATATAGAATTCCTAAGAAAGTCTCCGTTGGGAAGACCAAGTCCTTGTACGTGGACCTAATCAAAAGGTGTGAAAGACAAATTCAGTTTTTCTTGGGACCACATCTACACCCTTATCATATCAACAATATGCTAATCATTCTATGAGTTTCTTTTTTTTATTTCCATCGTTGATGTTATTCAACCAATTAATGGAGTATGTTATTGTGTCCTGGGTTACCTCTGTTGAAAGAAACTGTCCAATACAAGCACAAGGGTTTTATTTTATGCAGGTTACTCTTATGAACTGAGCGACAGCACCCAGGATGAAAACATCTTCCTTAAGGCTCGCTTTACTAGACCACAAGATACCCCTTTTTATAGATAATGAGCACTTCAAAAAAACTGGAGCTTCATGTTTCATTGATATGATTTATCCGTTGATAAAATCCATTGATATGATTTATTCTTCTGTAAAAATACAATATCCTGCATTGCCGGAGACAGATTCTTCCTCATGAAAGTCTAAAAATCAGATGAATGTAAAGCATAGAAGGATTTGCTCGATGAAGGCGTAGGAAAGTAAAATAAAAATTATAATACGTCTTAATCATTAACCTCAAAAATGTCTTCCGACTTACACGTCAGATTCAATTCTAGGGAACGCAGTCAGGGTGCAAGAGAGTTGCAATCGCAAAGGAAGCTTCTGCGAAGACCCAATCTTCAGACTGAAAAACTGATTATGTGGAAGATCTTACGGTGCATGGGGATCGAGATATGTGAGGGGGAGAATATAGGATGTGAGAGACATGTAAAGCATTGATCTTAATAAGTATTCCTTTCCGTCATTCTTGGGCGTCATGCAAAATTAGCGATATGATGTTTAGGGAAGGGTTTTGCTCTTCAACTTTGCTTTGCTGTTTAGAGAGGGTTCTTACTCTTGCGGAATTATGCTTGATGGAAAGGGGAGGAGAAGGGGGAGTTTATTTATCTCTGAAGCAACATTCATACATTTTACAGACAGCATCTCACGGATATCAAACCAAATTTTCACAACAAAAATTAAAAAAAAAAAACTCCAGTCCAGGTATTTTTATTTTTGTTGCAAGGAACAACTGCTGAGGTAATTTTGAGATTTGATGGCTGATGATGCATTTTGTGCAATAATATCCGTGGACTTTATTTTTAACGATTCAGATTTTAGAGGATTACTTTGAAGATCATTTAAATGGGGAAGGGTTATAAATTATTTTCCTCTTCAGCAAAATAAAACCATAAAATGCAAAATGTACATAAGTAGCCCAGTTTCCCAGAGCAGAACATAACAAATAAGATTGGTTTGCTTATAAGAAAATGTACGTATATCTTGGTCCAGTCACATAAAATGCTGAAGCCCTTTGGCCTTAGACACACAATTGGACAAGGTAGTGCAAGTTAAATATCCATTTTACTAAAAATATTCAATGGATGCTGCGTTTTGAATGCATGGCTCATAATCATAGTGAAACATCCGCTAAAAAAACCTTTGAATTCAGTGTCTGACACCTATCTCGGAAATATCAGGCACAATTTAAGGATAGCATATTTTTGTTCAGAGAAGCCATATTCGGAAGACAATAAATTCGACCGCATCTGGCGTTACGAGGTGGAATAGCATTTCAGTGATAAAATTAAACTGCAGGAGCTGTACTGTCCACTAATCTTTAATGTACATTAATACACTACACGTGTTTCAACGCTTAGGTCGTCATCAATATACCTGTTTATGACGCCCTAAACGTTGAAACACGTGTAGAAACATTGGCGATTCCACGAAAACTCAACCAAATGGCTATATATACTCGTGGCTCGACCATCTTCGATTCGCACTTTTTTTGGTCCAGTCACATAAAATGCTGAAGCCCTTTGGCCTTAGACACACAATTGGACAAGGTAGTGCAAGTTAAATATCCATTTTACTAAAAATATTCAATGGATGCTGCGTTTTGAATGCATGGCTCATAATCATAGTGAAACATCCGCTAAAAAAACCTTTGAATTCAGTGTCCGACACCTATCTCGGAAATATCAGGCACAATTTAAGGATAGCATATTTTTGTTCAGAGAAGCCATATTCGGAAGACAATAAATTCGACCGCATCTGGCGTTACGAGGTGGAATAGCATTTCAGTGATAAAATTAAACTGCAGGAGCTGTACTGTCCACTAATCTTTAATGTACATTAATACACTACACGTGTTTCAACGCTTAGGTCGTCATCAATATACCTGTTTATGACGCCCTAAACGTTGAAACACGTGTAGAAACATTGGCGATTCCACGAAAACTCAACCAAATGGCTATATATACTCTTGGCTCGATCATCTTCGATTCGCACTTTTTTGGCAAAAAGGAAGAATAAAATGAGGAAAGACAATTTGCTAAGTATTAGCTCTTAATAGTTATAAACGTCAAAGTTATGACGCTTCAAATATCACAAGTTAGCGCAAAATGGCTTGCCGCAGCTCCGAACTGTCGCTCAAATACATGTCGATCTAACCGTCATATTTCTAATATAATGACATTGTTGTCATGAAAAGACAAAAATCTGCGTTTTATTTTAACTTCTGGCTACGTAGAAATGTATTCTGAACTTTTAAGATGACTTAAATTTTGCCTATTTTATTTTTTTATTTTGATCCATGTTCAGGGCATTATAACTCCTAAACTAATTCTTAAAACGAGATGAGGTTAACTATTCCAAACAGACATGACGCAGGACTGTACGTAGACTTCATAAAACTTTATTTGTGGCACACAGTCACGGCATAATGGGGTAACAAAAACGGAAAGGTGAACATTTTGCGACTTGTGTTGCTAAAAAAAAAAAGCTATTTTTAACAACTTATTATTGGTTGAATTTTATATTTTACAACAGTTCTAACCTTTATTTTTCAAAAGCAATAATTAAATTGGTGATTCATAATGAATAAAGACACTTGGTAATCTTCCACAGATTTATTTATTTGACACGACGCGTTTCACCACACTGTGGCATAATCATGTGCAGGGTTCTTCGCTTTAGGTCAAGCATATATAGCTTTCCACCAAGGCGTTAGGGAGTGGGGGGCGGAGGGGGAAGGCTAAGGGAGGAGCGGAGAAGGGGGGGTAGGTGGGGGTGGGAAGACGGAGAGGGAAGCGGCGGGGGTGAGGGAGAACTAAGGGTTGGAGTGGACAGAGGGCGGAAAGACATAGGAGACACGGACGCAGGGGTTGGGACTGGGTGATGATGGAGGCCTTCTTTTCCTTTAGAACTCTGGATGTTGAGGGAAAGGAGGTGGGGGGGGTCAGAGGGTTTTAAATGGCCAGCGCACTGCCCACACCAGAGCACTGGAGGGGGGGGGGGAAGGAAGTAGAGTGTGAAAGATTTTGTACATGTGGCAGGAGTCGGTTGGAAAGAAAACGGTTTAGGGAGGGAGGGTGGGGGGGGGTGCTTTAGTCTGGGAAATATTTTGTGGCCAATAAAGGTGAAGGGTTGTGAAAGAGGATGTCATTACATAATTTTGTATCATTGCACTTCTGCACATGATTATGCCACAGTGTGGTGAAACGCGTCGTGTCAAATAAATAAATCTGTGGAAGATTACCAAGTGTCTTTATTCATTATGAATATCGAGAACTTCCACCATATCCAGCCTGAAACAGTAGAATTTAAATTGGTGAGTTATTTCGTCAAACATAAAGAAAAGGGCAAACATAATGGTCTGCAACGCGCGCGCCCGCTTTGAAAATGGCACGTTAGGAGGCAGTGCAGGCGGTCTGCGCATGCGCCGCGCGTCGTATATCTATGTAAGTGAAACGATACGTGACTAATATCTTTTATTCACCACTTCTGCCCAAACGAAAATTTTACTTTAACTATGAACAGAGGTGGGAGGAGAGGTATATCTTCTTCACGTCATCTGTCGTGATAGTCCTAGAAGACGAAACCGGTATAGTAAAGGATATTAATCGTGATGAGAAAACCACCTTTGTTACTTCTACAAAACTTTATTAGGCTGGCACGACGCGCGTTTCACCACCCTGTGGCATACTCATGTGCATTTAGCGGTAGGTTGGGTGGGAATATGTATAGCCTGGGCTTATGTTGAGGAAAGGAGAGGGGGGTGGGTGGGGATGGGGGAGGGTAGAGGATTTCCGTTAAGTTTAAAAATGAGTACCAAAGAGGATGTGGGTTTCTTGGAAGACTGCTAGGCGACTCCGATGGTTGGGGGGGAAGGGGAGGGGTGGAGTGTTTAGAGGGGGTTTCTAGGGGTTTAAGGGGAAGTTGCAAGGGGTGGGGGTGAGAAGAGGTGCATGGTGTAGGAGGATTTGGGGACCATGCGCTTTAAAAACCACCGTGACCACCCTCTTAAAGAGGAAAGGTCTAATTATCACTAACAGAAAATATATAATACACACATTTAAAAAAAATCACCGCCATTAAAGTGTCCGACTAAAACTTTACACAAACAAGTAAAAACTAATTCTTCTCCCTAACCAACAAAAATTATCCAGAGTTTATATGGCCTAATATTAATATAAACTAATTTTCACTAGGTATATATACCACACTCGTCAATTGCACATAATATGTACCTCCTGTCTATTGTAAGAATGGTGAAAAGATTGAAAATTGAAAAAACATATACATTAAACCACTGTCATTGCAGTGTCCTGCTAAATATTTATCCACACAAAAAAAAATAAAACAGACAACACAAGACACTCATCACTTGCATGCAAGAAGAACTTCGTGTCCATCACAATGGTGACTAAAAATAGTATACTGTAAACTTAATAAAAAAGGTACTGTCATTGCCGTGCCCTGCTAAAAATTAACCACCAGGAAAAACACTAGACCCTATACATCTCACTCGTCACACCCCAGGGAGGAGGAGGAGGGAGGAGGGGGATGGGGTCGTATGTTAGGGTTTGGTGGGGTTTGAGACAAGGCTAGGGGATAGGAGATGGTGGGGGAGTGGGCGGGGCGGGAGGGGGGGGAGGGGGGGGGTGACGGAGACACCACGGGAAAAGGGACTCGCTACTGTCGGGGTTGACCGTTTGAAGGGCATGAAGGGGGTTGGGGAAGGGGGCAGGCAGTTAGGGTAGGGGCAACGTCACCTACATACGGTTCGATCGCAGCACTTAGATATTAATCGACTTCCATTAGGAAAATAACTTCTTTGATGATATGTGGTTTGAAAGAGGACGGTAGTGGTGTAGATGAGGGTCACCAGCCTTAACTTATTCCACATGGATAGTAAAATTAACATGTCTTTCAGGAGTAACAGTGACTGACACTTCAATCAAAGATGTGTGCATATGGAAGGCAGAACATTAAACAGTTGAGGTTTTTCGAGCTTTCTATAATAAGGTTGTGTTAGACATCAGTGTCGAAAACAGTGACGGGTTCTTTCTTGTTCTCTGTGTTGGATTGTTGAGACGACTGATTTCCCTAGTCTTATAACTAATTTTATTTGTTGAGAATGGTTTTATTGGGGATATCAATTTTCTGAAATGTATCTCGTGCTGTTTTTTTTTTAAAGCATGGAAATAATCAATTTCAAAATATATATTTTTTTAACGAATACAAATAAAGATTCACATTGTAACGTTACTCGCAAGCTCAAGAGCCGTCGCCTAGGAGGCCAGTCAATAAACAAGACAACAGAGGAAAGGTAAAATAAGGGAAATCGACCATCGAAAAAAAAATGACGAAGAAATATTACCATAATTAAGGTATTTACCAGTGTAAACATAACTAGAAGAGAAGAATAAAATGTGTTAAATTTTGGCGCCCAGCGTGGGGCTCGATTAGGTTAACGTGTGTGACGGGATAAGTGATATAGTACGTTAAAGTTACGTACCACGAGGATAACCTGGGGAAAATTACGTAGGGAGTTTTGACGAGAGAAGTTACGCGAGGGAACAAGTACGAGAATCACCACAATCACACTCAAATACTACACGTGAACTCTTTGGCCAATGTGCTTAAGTTATGGATAAGATGGCGACGGTGTTTAAAAATTTTGGGATGTTAAAGAAGGTGGAGATGCAAGAAGAGTTGAAAACAGTTGGGTTTGAGTATCGTAGGAGTAAAAGGGGAATTAATTGCAAGATTATGGTTCACATTCGAGGAAAAGGGAATAGACATTGATTCCTATCAATTCAGAGTGGTGGACGTAGTGGTCGCTGAGTTTAACACAGTAACATGTCTGAAAGAATTCAAAGAGGAACAGGCGAAGAAGGAGAATTTGAAGGAAGAACGGGAAGAAAAGAGGCAGGAAGCATTAGTCAGAGTGATGTTATCCGTGCAAGCAGAGCAGTTGGGAGATATAGAAAGGAGGCTGGTGACAAAAGTAAAGGAGAGCGTGGATACAGCAAAGGATGATTGGAATGAAAAGTTCTCTGTCTGCAAGGAAAGCATTGAGACGGGACAGAATGAAGTTCTCGCGGAAATTAAGGAGTTGCGAGAAGAGGCAAGGAAGGAAAAGATTGAAGTTCGTACGGAAGTGAAGGAGTTACGGGAAGAGACAAGGAGGGAATTCGAGAACCTTGAAGAAGGCACTAGAAGAGAATTAGAAAACTTTATAGAAAGGATCTATGAAAGCGACGGTAAAATAAATAAGATGTCCTGAACCTCATAACGTAAGGAGTATCTTTTAATATATACTGTGCTTGACTGCAAAGTGGTAAAATTTTAGCCAAGAGTCACCTTCGTACAAAATAACATGCTTTGATTATTGAACGACAATAATACAAATTCTAACCATTTTTCCAATCATTGCGATTGCGCAAATGATGTGGTACGCAGTCACGCGCACATTTACGAAGATATACCTACACCAAAGAGAGTTATAATTCGCCATAAAAACATTATTTGACTTGACCGAGATTTGAACCCAAATCTCCCAATCACCGGTCAGGTGTTTTAGACAGTTGCACAGGCCGTAACTGACTGATGAAAGTGCAACTGGCTGACACACGTGGGGGGTTATTTTGTAATCTCACCTTTTTAGTGACTCTTAGTGGAAAGGCGGGAGATCCGTTTCCCTTTCTTAATGATCGGCTCACGAACGGTTCGTGAACTGTCGAAGCTTCAATTACCTTATATCAAATAAAAGATGCCGAGACTAGCGAATACCCAGATTGCTCAACATCTTACGGAAGATATCTTACACTGTACATACCACGAAAATCTAAATACAGTCAAAACTACAAGCTATATGTAAGCGATCACTCAATATTAAAAAAAAATAAATACATCTAATTAGTGTTCGATTCACAAGCACGGGAAATATCTACCAAGAACGTAGATTTTAAGGCAATATTTGTTAAAATTATGAAATTATGGTATAAATAACTGAATTCCATTCTCCATACACTGGCGGATAGGCGCACGAAAACAAAGGTATCAGCAACATTGTTTGGGAAATGTTGAAACGAAATATATACACAGATAATTCAAGCTAATAATAACAAAACATTTCAAACAAAGCATACCTTCAAGTGCCCAATATATTGGAGTTGAAAATGCTGAGGTTCTTGGCGTTGTGCAAATGACAACAATACGATTTAAAATCGTTTGTATCTTTCGCGCCCTTGTTTATTTTCCAACTCAAGCTTCAAGTGGAAACGATGGTGGCTCCATGTCACGTTCTTTATGACAGGTGAGATGGAACTAATGGCAGGCTGTGATAATGAAACGGATCAACAGTCGAAAGATACGGATCAGAGCGGATGAATCACCCTCTTTTGGCGTGTACAAATACTGGGTTTAAAATGACCACGTTTAATTTAAAAAGTAAATTCTGACGGGCTGGATCATTACGTCTCTTTTTCTTCCTCACGCTTCGAACGGCACCATAGTGAAAACTTTGACAAAACTAATCATGGAGGGAACTGTTTTCTTCATCCGTTTTGTGTGATTCTCGCCGTAGTTGCTTATAAATGGCTAATCAAATTATGGCAATGGTCAGAGCTTCCTGCGAAGAATGTGTTCCATACATATTCTATTACTGCGTGCAACCAGATTCTCTGCGATTACCTTTGCCCTATTTCTTGCGTGTTGTAAAATTTAAAAAAAACCTAATATTTAAACTATTACGTGTATTGTAAAAAGTATAACTTGGGGCCTTGGGACATTTTCATGGTGAATTTCACCGTATTTGGCGTACGATATATCGTCGTTGACTACCAGAAAAACACTATTTGAATTTTCGTAGTTAATTTATATAATAATTATCCTGAAAATTTTAATGATGTTATTCAATTGTGAGGTGAATCTCATTAGTCCTCTATATTTGCTATTTTGTGAGTTCCAAGAGTAAAGGAAGATGCTGTGGGCAATGAAGTTTTCTTAATAAGGAACGAAGATGATGTTAGAATGTTCGGCAGCTAAATGTGAAGGCTTTTTCATTGCTGAGACTGCTGCAGTAATTTATGCACGAGGTTTATGCAAGTTAAACAAAGATTTGTACATAGATTGCTGAAACTACTTCAATAATGAACACACGAAGTATGTACGAGTTAAACAAAGATTTGTACACAAAGCAGAGCTTTCTTTAATAACGAGCTAAAAAATCAGTAGCGATTTTGTTTTTCAATTCAAATAACGATCATTCCCTAGATATCACGACTTAAGAAGCCGAGTAGTGTGCCTATCCCTTGCCAGAATGTTCGCCATTACCCGTTCCGTTTCATCCCAACCAATCTGATTTTCTGTTTCTAAGCAGCTTACAGTTCAACTCAGGGCAGAGCAAACTTTGAGATCCCGTAGAGGATAGAATGCCATTCTGAACTACTCTGAGCTCACTGTGATGGCCAAACTGGAAACTCCCCGTCTTTGAAATTCTCTGCCGACCCCAATTTGAGAAACTCTTTCTTTAGAGAGGACATAGAGCCCTTTTCCAAAAATTTTAGGCCAAAATCATGCTTCAGAAACCCAGAAAGAATCAAAAGAGTCTCTCTCAACTCCTCTTCATTCAGCGGCGTACTCTTGAGATGCGAAGTAGCATTTCAAGATTGGCCGCTCAAATAGAAGAAGTACCTACTTCAGTAAAACGTACATGTATTTAATATTTATCTGTATTTTTTCCACAAATAGCTGTTTAACGTTTGGGGTCATTCCATGTCAGATCAACACACTTTAGATAAAAAGTTAACCTCACCATCTCAGATTTTGATTAAATTTGGTACGTATGTACCCTCTACACAGATTAAGAAAAGTGCCAAATTTCATTAAAAATATTTCAACCCGTTTTGAAAATATGCCTATGTAAATTTTACAAAAATCGTCCAAAATCGCATTACCGTCAATATTTAAAATATTAATTTTTAATCTCCTAATTAAGGTAGAGAGATGTAAGAGAAGCCCATTTGTAGATATTTCAATGCCCTTCCTTATTATATATAACAATATATAAGGAAATAATCCAGATAAATAGAATAAAAATGTAATATAGGCATCCTACCACCTTATTTTTTTAGTTATTGAAGAATTACTGCTGTAATTGAAGTCAAAATGCAGTAATTCGTAGGAAATGGCGCTCTATTCGGCTCCTATGGCTGGATAAAAGTGCTCATTTAAAATACATTCGTGGAAGAATCTGCAAATTTTGTTCCTTACTTTTGGGTTTCTAATGGTACCGCATTTCATCAGTGACAGCAGGATTTTTTGGACAAAATATTTGAAAAGTGTGGAATTTAGTATTTGTTTTGACTCACACGGTCGCGGCGGAACCTCCTTAACCTTGCAAACCCTCTTCGCTTCTACGGCATCCATGATTTGCTTCATAATACTTCCTGCCTCTCAAGACTTCTAATATATTTCTCTTCTTTATCAGTCTCTTCCACCACATTTACTCATGGCTGCTTCCCCTGTCTACCCCTTCCTCTCACGCCATTAACTCCACTATTATAATCTATGTTTTAATAGTCGCCGACTTATGCAAGGAAGATATTGAAATTGAATTACACTTGACATCATGAGTTTTTTCCCAACGCTAAAGAAATTACATTCCTTCCGTTTATATTTTCTCACATTGCGTGTAAATTGACGATTATAGTTGAGCAGTGGTCCTTGCTGAGGGTTGGGCTCCTCGATAAACACTTTCACTTGGCGGGAATTTCTCGAGCGAGAGATAGAGAGAGAGAAACGTGCAGTTGTCAGTTGTAACAGAATACTGCTGTTTGGAGTGCAAGTCCAACGTGGTCAAACGACTGACTCCCTGCGACTTGTTGATTGTAATCGCATATTTTGACGGAATCACTGGAAATTGTCGTCGTCGCAAAAGATGAAAGGGAGCGTTGTCTCAGTTGGAGCCAAATCAGAAATGATTCTCACTTTTAGGAAATTTCTTGCAAGCAGTTGAATAAAGGCGTTTTGAAATTTAAGTGACTGTGGCTCCATCTAGTAACGCCATTTTAAAACTTAAGTGACTGTGACTCCATCTAGTAACGTCATTTTAAAATTTTAGTGACTCTGGCCCCATCTAATAACGACATTTTAAAATTTAAGTGATGGTGGCTCCATCTTACAGCGTTCCTGAGTCAGTGGGTGAATGAGTGAATAGGGCGTTTCTTTCTTATATATAGATATGTTTTTAGCAATTCGACTCTCATCCATTCTCTCAAACCAACCGCGTACACTCCTTCCATAAATGTCGATTTCAAGAGCATGCATTCCACATCTTCTCATCCATCACTCATTCCATAACCAATCCAACCTACTTTTTCTGCAAATAATTCTCAGATTTCTCATGCCCACAAACATTTAGCCTATTCTTATGTTTATCCTGGCATAACCAAGTTTCTCTGCCATACAACTAAGTCGAAGGGAATACGTTTTTGCATGTTGCGATATTTGCTGCCTTCGAAAAAAAATTTATTCTTTAATTGGCTCCACAATAATTAGTTTTCGTTAATCATTGAAAATTTATAAAATCCAAAACTTCAGGCTCTACTTTGTAGAAACTTTTAATATTCATTATAATAAAGTTTTGTACTTTTCTAGACATTTTATTTTTTAAACACACTACGCGTTTCACCAATTTTATGGCATCGTCAGGTTTAATAGTTTGTTTACATATATTATATTGTTGTCGTTGTTAGATAAAGAACATTAAATTTGATTTTAAAGGAATGTTTACATTCAAAAAATTCAAAAAGGAAATGAAACAAAAATGAAAAGGAGGGTAAAAAAAGTATTAACATGAAAAAAAGTATAAAAGTAAAAAAACATTATTATAATGAAAAAAGAAAATTTATGTTCGAAATGAGTTTCCATATTTAACGAAGCTCTTTTTTAATTTAATTTGAATGTTATGCAAATGAAGGTAATTTTTTTTAAATAATCAATAAGCGTGCAACTAAGAGTAAGTATGACTCTTTTATTATCGTCGAGGTCGAGCAAAAATATTTGCTCGTGACTCGCTCGATCAAGAGGCAGTTGTGAATTATTAGGAAGAGAAGAAATGTATGCTCTCAGCTGTCTCTGGACGCATCCATTAGAAAATACAGGCGCTTATATAAAACACCCAAACCCCTCCCCTCTTCTTCCCCCACCCAACTTCCTACGGACGTACCCGGTTCCCGCCCACGCCACACCGTGGCCCGTGGCGCCGCTATCTCCGAGCTTCGCCCCCTCTCGCCGCGACGAAGTGAATCACTTACTCGAACAGCCCACACACCCGCTCGGCGCTGTCCTCTGGCCTCGAGCGATAACGCGCTGCGTAGTAGTATCTCAGTAGATACGCACCAGTTTCTCCGCAAGTGATTGATTAAAATAATCCCTGCACCACACGATACGCTAGTTTCAAATTACTCGGAACTTGCTCGCAAGGTCATCATCACTGCGTGTCGCGGGCTATGCGGGTTGAGTCGAAATCGTATTTTATTCGTCGTTTCTTTCGCTCGAAAAAAAGTCAATTCCAGTGACTCTTCGCTCTTTACACCACCATTGCAAAATGGATCTATAATTACTTAAATTATTATTATTATTATTATTATCAGGGTGATCTAACGATCAAGGTAGGTTTAAAGTGAAGAGAATAAATATCCTCTAGACTTTTTTCGTAGATTTTCGCAGTTCATTTTAATTTTGGTAAGTTTCTTTTGGATTTCTGCGTTTAAACTAAACTTTTTCAGCAACAGTTTCACGGTGCTATTCTGCCGGCTTCGTCAGGCATTCATGAAATCAACAATGAAAAATAAATAAACAAACTAAAGCGGTTATTATGTACAGCATGATTAATTAATACTTTAGTTTTGTATGAGTCTTTTCCACGCATAAGGAAGTTTGTAGCCATCTTCTCTGTTTAGGTTGTTCGGTCTTTTTTCTATTTCAATGGCTTCCCTGATGAACCGTGGATAGTGGCTTATTTCTTTTAAAAAATTATCTACCATCCACGGATCATCAGGGAAGCCATTGAAATAAAAAAAGACCTAACAACCTAAACAGAGAAGATGGCTACAAAATTCCTTATATGTTGAAAAGAATTTTGAAAAACTAAAGTATTAATTAATCATGCTGTACATAATAACCGCTTAAGTTTGTTTATTTATTATTCATTGTTGATTTCATGAATGCCTGACGAAGTCGGCAGAATAGCACGGCGAAACTGTTGCTAAAAAAGTTTAGTTTAATCGCAGAAATCCAAAAGAAACTTTCCAATATACTCTAGACTTCTACAGGCCCAATCCCCCATCCCCTTACGCTATTTCTTTCTTCAATGAGAATAAGCTTTGCGGCCTGACTTGAGTGCGTAAACTAAAACTTTTATATTGGCATTTAGAGTCCAATTATATTTTATAGTAAATTTGACTTCTGCGTGATGAGTCGGTGTTAATTGTTAAAACATCCGCTCAATAGGTACCTATCTAATGTTGGTATGTTGACCGATGATGAACTGAAACTGCTGAAACGTTTTCACACAACTCACAGAGTTGAACCCACTTTCTCTGTATTCATTTGATGTGAATTAATTAGCAAATCCCAGAACTCAGGATGGAAAACCTAAAATGTTGCTTTTCCAATGAGTTATGCAAAGAAATAAAATCAGCAAGCTATCGTACGGAGGTAGACAGAGAGTCTAATTTATAAAGCACATGGATAAATATGCGATGATAAAAAGATCGCGTTAAATTAAGAGGGATGGAAAGCAAAGAGCTCTGAGGTAAAGTCTTGCATGCAACAGAATTTTCGATTCCCAGTGCATAACTATGGAAACCATTTCATTTGCAACAAGTGGGTATTGTTAAATAAATCAACCCAGGGAAATTTGACACCATATTACACCAAGTTGGTTGGCATCACCTGTGGTAAAAGTTGTTTAATTGTAGAAAAAGTAGAAGTATTAGACTTTTTGCTGAATAGAATGGCAAGTATTATTTCCTGGTATTTGCGAATGGAATACGCGCGCATATAAGCGTCCTTTCCAACTATTTGCCGAATCTGCTTTAAACGTCAGTGGAGGGTAGTCTGTCAGCATTGTCAAAGAAGAATTGGCGGTGCTTTAAGTGAAAGTAACCTCATTCTGAAGGATATGAAAGGGGAGTTGATAACGAGTGTGCAGGCAAGAATAAAAAGTATTCATTTCCGGAACAGCTGCGTTGGTCAATTTTCATGATAACAGTTTCCTCCTCCGTTACAGGAAGCGTCTTCAGGTCGAAGTGATGTCCATTCCGAGTATGCCGGAATATGTATATGGGCAAATTTTCCGGGTTTTTCATTATCTTAATAATACGCGAGTTGATTGAGATAATGAAAAACCCGGAAAATTTCAACAGGAAAGATGGTTACTCGCTGGCCACTTCGTAGAAAAGACTCGCTTCAGCATGTTTATCGACCCCTGCGGAAGCCTTCGCTTCAACGATAAATAGTATGATTGGTAGGGTGGCAACGGAGTTAGAACAGATCAGATATGGAAACAGTTAAGTGTATATATATTTAAAGAATAGACCGCATACAGCATGATGCCATTTTATAGTGATACAAGAAACAACATACGCATAAACATTAACAAGAAGAAGATAAACAAATAATATTTCAATTCTTATATTATAAAATTTCAAATAAAATAATTTACATGGCAAGCCAGAAAAGATTATTTTGTTTTGGAATGAGATACGGCTTGGTTAGCGAAGGCGTTGGAAGATAAGGAGAAAGGGTCAATTTTGTCGGGATGGGAATTCAGGAGAGAAGAAAGGCGAACAATAAGGGTGCGCTTGGTGAGAGGTAATCTGGGACTAGGGATACGGAGCAATGAGTGGGTCCTTGTTGGTCGGGTAGGTATTCTGAAATTAATGAAGGAAATAAGGTCAGGGCAGTCAATGGTCGAGTTCAGAGTGCTGTGTATGAGTTTAAAATCAGTTTTAAGGAAGTTATTATTAACAGAAAGTGAACGCAAAACAGTATCGGAGGATGAGTTGTGGAGATGGGGGTTTTTAACAATATTTGTCAAAATGTGAGTAATGCGTTCCAGTGATTTTTGATTTGTTGGGGCAGACATCGACCATATAGGAGAGAAATAGGAGATAAGGGGAAGGACTATAGATGTGAAGTAAGATTGTAATGCTCTTGGATCTTTAATTTCAGTGAAACGGTAAAGTAGGCCAAACAGGGACATAGATTTATTTTAATGGCCTGAATGTGTTCTGAATAAATGAGTTTCTGGTCAGTTATTATTCCAATATCTTTTATTGATGTAACTCTGTCCAATGGGGTAGAGTTGATAGAGTGTTTGAAATGAATTGGGGATTTTTTAAGGGAAATACACATAATATTGGACTTACTTGGGCATAAATTAAGCCTCCAGGCATTGCACCAAGCTAAGGTCTTACTCAATGCATCTTGAAGGTCATGGCTGTCAGTGGAGTTATTTATTCGCTTGCAGTCATCGGCGTTAAGGAGGGCATGAGTTTTGGAAGAAAGAAGTTGAGATGGAAGGCCATTAATAAATAAATTTAAAAAATATGATCCAAGGACACTGCCCTGGGGTACTCCAGATGTTACCGTGTACCAAGATGAAGAGGAACCGGAGAGTATTACGCGTTGTGTTTTGTTTGAAAGGAAGTTGGATATGAGTTTGAGACAGTTTCCGTGGATGCCTAAATGGTGATTAAGTTTGTGAAGAAGTAGGGAATGGTTGATGGAGTCGAAAGCTTTAGAAAAGTCTAGGAAAACAGCATCAAGCTGAGACGACTTTTCGATGGCATGGACGGCGTGCTGCTGAAAGACGGCGAGGTTGGTTAAGCAAGATCGGCTCGGGAGGAAACCATGTTGATGTGGTGATAGAAAAGGAGATGTGAAGTAATATATTCGGTTGAGAATAATTCTCTCACAAACGGAAGAAAGAACAGGAAGTTAAGAGATAGGACGGTAATTGGAGACATCATTTTTAGGACCAGCTTTGTTTATTGGGATAATGTTAGCTGCTTTCCATAGGGGGAAAAGTTCCCATGGAAAAGCAGCGATTTAGCAAGAGGGTCAGAGGTAATGAGACAGAGAGAGAGAGAGGAGGCACAGTTACGAATGAATTTGGGGCTAAGACCATCAGGGCCGGGAGAGCGATTCTAGTTAGGTATTCACAAACCTCGCGTATACCTGTCTGCACGTAGATTAGACAAAGGTTTGTGTTAGCTGAGGGGGAAGGGTCAGGTGGAACGGGAGGGTTTGATGAAGGCTGCGGGCAATCGGAAAAAATATGAAAGAGTTTAGGCCTTTCTGATCCTTGAGCATCACTATTATCATATGAAACTGTATCTGGGATATTGGGACGATTCGGCGTTGGTTCAAAAAGGACCAAAAATCTTTTGGACTGGAGGAAATGGAGTTGGATAGGCTCAGCGTACACTCCTCATAATCACGACGAATGAGAATTTTAGAGTCAAGGCGTAGGTCAGACATGGATCGAAGGGTGTTCACATTTGTGTCTTGTGAAGTGTTATATTGAGGAATATACGTAGGTAAGTAAATGAAGTGTAAACGATACTGTCCACTGGCCCTTTTCAATAGTGCAATGTGTTTCACCGCCTAAGCTTCATCATCACTTCACTCTGGGACTACGTTCCACTTAAAAGGGACTTCCTAACTGATGATGATGTCAAGACTTTTCAAAAGGATTGTATTATCAAAACGTTTCAGTGGACAGTTCCAAGTTATCATTTCTTTTATTCGTCGACATGATGTTCTTCCACATTTCGCCCGGCATAGTTGAACTCAAAATTCGTCAGGTTACTCGATGATTAGCTTATCATTTAAGAAGTGCAAATACTTGTCCATGAAATTGTTTAAAGGAAGTGCACCAGACATCAGAATAAGCCTTTCTTTCGTCCAAACCAACCGGCTTTCCTATTAAAGAGCCAGCCATCTTGACCCTTTATTGACCGTCTGTTTCAGTTCTCTGATTTTAGAACGTAGTCAGTGGAGTTAGGATGGCAGTCATGCAAGTGCGACTTTTATCAAGAGATGAAGATGATAGGCGATAGCGCTGAGTTAAGGGTGATGTGACTATAGTTCGTGAGTCCGAAGGCTGTGCCATTCAGTGTAGATTTATTGAGAGATAAGTTGGAGAGGCCGCTCGCAAACTGTCAACACTAGGTATCCAAGATTTAAGATAATGCGCTTAAGACTATCAATGGAGAAAGGAACTCTTTAGAAACGATGACAACGCATATCACTTTGGAATCCTGTCTAAGCCGTTGTGGCCATGATTTAAGGGAAGGAAGTCTAAAAAGAACAAGATGAGCCAGCAAGTTAACGTAAAAATACCTCTAATACCCTAAATATTTTCGAATACACTTAGTGGAAATAGATGAATTTTTACAGCAAATGTGAAAATAAACTCTTAAAAAATATATATAGTATCGCTTTCCATTTCGTGAGAACATAGTGGAGGCAAATTATAGGAATTTTAAATCCTAGCAACCACGTGACTCGGTCCACTCGGAGCAGACGTCGTCGTGCCCTTCAGCGGATAAAGCCGTCATCACTCGAAATGCTGCCCAGTAGCTGGTTCAAGTAAGAAAGGAGAGTAGCTGGTTCAAGGAAAACGGAGAAGATGATTTTGAAGCAAATTACAACAGTAAAAAAAAGGATCAGCTTGGAATGGGAGGATAATTAGAACAAGGACGTTGGAGAATGTAGTACAGGATATGGAAAAAGGTAATAGGTGTATATATTTTTATAGTTGTGAGCGCTGATATGGTAGAACAGTGGGGACTGTTGTTGCGATAATTGCAGGGTTATATAGAGTGGAGATGACAAGAGCCAACATGGGGTATCGTATATATTGCAAAATTGGGGAAAAGGGTATTTTATAAAAAGCAGGTTCCATCAGTGGTTAAACTAAAAGAGGACCCGACAAATTTTTAGTATTTCAGGTATTCGTGCCTACAAGATCATGGATTGTATGAACAACTAGAAGAAATATTTTGGGAATTCCATGGCTAAGACATTCCCTAATAGAGTATTTGCGTAAGTGAGGTATTATGTTGAAATTTATTATAGCGAGTAGTGTTTGGTTTCGAAATGCCACGTACGAAATACCAAGGTATAATTCCAACTAATTAATTTAATAAATAGCTTTTAATATTCATTGTTTTAGCATCGAAATTGCCTAGGTCTAAACGCCCAACCATTGGTTCTTCGTAGTGTGACGTCATCTCCCATATTAGCAGAAGCGAAATAGCCTAGCTGTGCGTTGAGAGTGAAATAGTATTTGCCTTTTCGAAGTTATTTCGATATTTGCTAATTAATAGCTAAAGTTTCGTCCGCACGCCAAGACTACACAGTCACACAATCTCCAAATCAACAAATGGTCGACTATGGGAGATGACGTCAGAGCCTACAAAACATGGCGGACCAGTGTTTCGGCGCAATAATAATTTATTAGATTTTATTAGCTAATAAAAAATTAACGACAAGACTCTCGAGCGTCAGAATGAAAATTTAGTGTCTGAAGTATCGATAGATTTTTTAGATGTCACTTCCCAAAAGTATGCAAATACTCTATTGTGATAGGGGATAGGAATTGGGTAGTAGGATAAGGCATAGCTGGAAATGTAACAGGATAATATAGGCTAGGGACAAGAAATGATCGTGTTTAGAAGGTGGAAGAATGGGAATTGGCTTTATAGATGGGATGGAGAGGGGTGGGAGCAAGTTGTGAAATAACACTTCACAAAAATAATAAATGAAATTTCAACTAACGTACAGTTAAAAGTTAAAGACTCAGTTAAAACATTACTTGGAAATATGTCTCTGGCTCTGATATGGTATTAACTGCAACTGGTTTAGCTAGCAGTTAAGTACCTATTATTTTATAGATTATATAGGCAAAACTATATATATTGACATGGCCTTAAAAGCACACAACATTTATTCCGAATAGGAGTATGTTTGGAGGGAGAGACCATGAGAAATTGGTGATTCAATGACATTCTCCCAGATGGATATATAGTGGCTTCACTGTGATTCCAATGAAAGCCTTGATTCAAATCTTGGAGCACAAAACCACGCTGACCTTTGTTTTTTTTGTTGACACAGCTCCGCTTTCTTTGCTGGCGATGAAATCACACGCACAACCGCTTATTTTAAGATATCCAGAACCGTTTCATAATAAAAGAGTAATATTAATGACAACAGTTTCTAGGCTGCACCAGTCTACCGGAGTCCAATGTATCTATGCCATTACATTCAAACACGGCTATTTAAGTCCTCAGTATATTCACTGCGAATATCTTGCATGACACTTCTACTGCGCCCAAAAAAATCGAATGCAACACGCCTCTGGAAGCCATTTTCAAGAAATGTTCTCCTATAAGTAGTCCATTAACTTTAGGATTAAAATAACGATAGTTATTCTTTTCGACTAATTATATGTCTGTTAGAAATTGCAATTCCAAGTTGTACAGAGTAATGTGTACGTACCTTGTGTGAACGCTGGATGCGCCGACTAGTATTTAAGAATTCCGGAAACGAAACTTTGTTGAGACCTACCATTTCGTTTGGATGTCTCTCATTTAAATTGGTATGTGTTTCTAGTAAGATTTTTAAAGCAAATCTCTTTCACTTGATAATTATTTCACCTCCTCCACACAATTTAAAAACCTACACTCCGTATTTTTCCAATAAAAACTGAATTTTATTTTTTTAAAGAACTTATTTTGATTTGTGCTTAATCGGAAAGCGTTTTTCCTTGTTTTTCATGTTAACTGCGAAACATTCCTTGTTCAGGTAAAATGTTCTTGGTTTCCCTAGCGATAAATAGGGAAATATAACTCTTTTTAGATTTTAGCAGTACAACATGATTTTCAAAGAACATTTCTATACTTTTTAACTACCTACATCATAAAACGGAATTAACTTTTCCATAAACTTGTGTAACATCTCTCTAATATCATCTTCATATACTTAGGCCGATATTGAACCAGTGGTCGTGAATTCGGTGTGTTAAGTTAAATATTCCACAATTTCCGAAGTTAGATGTAAAAGTAACGTCGACGGTAACAATTCTATTGCCCGTTACAATTCTATGGAAGTGTGATGCTGGCAAAGAAGTTTATCTTAGAGTAGTGACCGTAGTAATTGGCTTGAGAATAATTGGGTGAAGGGCATGGAAGATTGAAGAAAGGCGTATGCAGAGAGATATTTCGTTGAATGATGCTTCCTTAATATTCTGGCGTTCCCTGTACCATACACAAGAATCACCAGATCGCGCATAGACTTGGCGGAAAGGAGTTAACAAACCCATAGTTAATATATATTTCAGGGATCTTTCGAGGTTTGCACCGGGTAGCTAGGTCCATGGCGGCCAACGTTTCGATGCTCTAGTCGAGCATCGTCCTCAATTCCAGGTTGCGGATGTTGCGATGCATCTCCTCCCCGTAGAGGCGGGTGATGAATGATTTCAAGCTTTCACAGCGAAGATTTACATCAGGGATCTTTCGGGGTTTTCACCAGGTAGTTAGGTCCATGGCGGCTAACGTTTCGATGCTCGATGGACCTAGCTACCCGGTGCAAACCCCGAAAGATCCCTGATGTAAATCTTCGCCGGGAAAGCCTGAAATCATCCATAGTTAATTATGTTAAATAAATCGCCGATAGGCATAGGAAAAATATACAGGCATAGTTAACAGTAAATATATTATGTATGGCATGAGATTCACATAATCACGCAGGCGCAAGAACGCGCGTGCACGCAAAGACCCATACCCTTAAAAAAAATTTACATATTTCTCCCCCCCCCCCAAGATTGCTCCCTGGATCCGCCCCTGCAGGCTACACCTGAGAAAAAGGACTTTGACTGCCAAGTATCTAGTGGTGATCTTAGGGCTTCCTTTTGTGACTTCATTGATTCCCCAAAAATTTGAAAACATTCACTGTAACTGACTCTTTTCTGAAGCTGGCATGTTTAAGGTGGTTCCACCGTAAAATGACTTCAATGCCATTTTATTCATATTCTGTCTACTTGTAGAAAAAGCTGTCCTCTATCTGATACAAAGAACAAAATTATACCTTTCCACGCTATTTTATTCTATAATTGGACTTGAAATTACATGGTGTTCAATGGGGAATATGAGAGAAACACGGGGAAAAATAGTATTTTTCCATAAAATGTAAATGCCATTTTTGCGGAAAACTGTTTATTAGAAGGAAATGATCCAGAGAAATTTAATAAAAATAATATATAGGCCTCTTACCACCTTATTGTTTTAGCTATTAGGGAATTACTGCCGTAATTGAAGTCAAAATGCGGTAATTCGTAGGAAATGGTGCTGCAGTCGGCTCCTATGGCTGAAAAAAAGTGCTCATTTAAAATAAATTTGTAGAATAATCTGCATTTTTTCTACATTACTTTTGGGTTTCTAATGGTAACGCATTTTATCAGTGAAAGCAGGATTATTTGGACAAGATATCAAAAATGTGGAATTTAGTATATGTTTTGACTCTTACAGTCACGGCGGAACCTCCTCAATCAACATATTTTCCCATGTGCATCCAGAGAGTAACCATAGCATTAGGAGAGAGTGATAATGACTCTCATGAAACTTGAAAGTTGGAACTGGTCATTGACTGTTTTAGGTGTTCTGTTTGGTTGTACTGGTACAACCAGCAAAGCTATAGTGAAATCCACTGTAACGATTTTGGCTGCTATAGTGAGGAAACTAGTTAGATGGCCCTCAAAGGAGAAGGTACTTAAGATAATGCGAATATGTTTTGAAAATTTTAAGCAAGTCAGGGTTTCCCTGAACTGTACAGAACTGCGGCTAGCAACTTATCATTTCTTGATGTGCCTAATATTGTTGTATTCACAATATAAGGGGTCACATACGGTGAAATACCTAGTTGGTGTTTCGCCAGGGGGAATAATCAGGTTTAGTTTAGTGCAGGATATGGTGGGAGGGCTTCAGATAAAAATTGTTTGAAGAAAGCAATTTGCTAGAGCTCCTTGAACCTTTTCATGACGATGTGATGGTGGATAAAGTTTTTCTTATCAAGTCTCTCTGCGAAGAGAATGGAGTAGACCTTGTTCACCCTCCATTTTTAAGGAAGAAAAAACAACTAAGCAAGAAAGAGGCTATGAAAAGCCGTGAGATAGCCAGAGCAAGATTTCCATGTTGGGCGGGCGATTGAACGGCTGAAGAAATTCAAAATCCTCATGGAAACTGTCCCCGTGTCTTTAACATATCATCTCCATGACGATATTATGATTGACTGTGCCCTTACAAATATATAAAATCCTATACATTCTGTTGATAAATTTTAAAGGGAAATAAAATTTTCTCGGTATGTATAATGTTTTATTTAATTTATCCTGGTTTTCGAGAACTTTCTATTATCTGTGACGGCCCTTACATCTACATCTTCAAAATACCCTAAAAGCCACCTTAAGGGTGTTTGGCAGGGGGTGAATAGTCACCATCATGCATTACACTATACCCTAAAGTTAGTGCAACTACGACTAATTATGCATAACATAAATCGGTAATGCTTGTCACGAGGCGAAGCCTCACAAGCATGCACTACACTGCAGATATTATCACAATGGAGAGGGACCGTTAATATATATGTATATGTATTTTGCAACTACACAAATGCACAAAGACTCAGGAGTTATGCTGAAAACATGCACGTCTTGCTGTTAGTATTAAGTAGCAGATAAGGATACAAGTATTAGGGAGTACTGCTACTACTAAGAGCTACACTTACTATCGACAAACCTAGTTAAAAGTCTCTTTGGCAGCTGTTATGGTCCCTTATCGTTCGCGGTAAAAATGGCATTTTTAATCTGTCCGCTCTGCAGTCTAGTTCCCTAATTTTATTCTCATAATCTGATCCATTGGTGGCCCTAAGATGGGGGGCAGTAGGGGCAATTGCACCCCCCCCCCTTAAACCATTTTGCAGATAGAATAAATCGGTTTGGAACTTATATAATAGATTGAGTCTAACTTTTTTTTATCGACGGTCATGCGTTTCCCATCCCAGTTGCTGCAAAAGGTCAGTAACACTAACGACATTATCATAACGGCCTTAAACGTATCTTGCCGATCTTCGCTGCACGCGTTCTAACTCAGTTTTTCAGCCTACCTCATAAGGATCCTAAATGCTGGCAGCATTTTCCAAGTGGGGTCTAACAAGGGAGAAGTAGCAAAGTAATCTAGTGATAAGCATTCAATCCTGTTTATAAAATATAGCTTTCAACTACTTTTTCCTCTTTCTTTAACCTATGTGTAAAGGAAGGATAAATATTGCTCTTTACCATGCTGCTTGAGGCTAATCTCGAGTATGTACTAATCGCATGAACCTTATTGTTTGTGATAATTAATATACCATAAAACACAGGAGTGATATAGAGGAAGAGTGAGATTACTACCGTCATACTATTGAATATTTTGGTAAAAAATGAAAGTATTGTAAGTAGGTACTCAACGAAATTATCATTTTTTACGTAGTTTACTTATATCAGCTATTTATGGTCTACTTTTGCCCTTTTTTTGCATTGAGGTGTTTAAAGGGCATTCATTATTGTTTGCTTAAGTTATGATGGCATTATGGTAATGATTGCTGGCTCTTTTGGTAACCATAAGTTACCCAGTGATTTGTATTGTATGAACATGAAAGTAGATGCTGTGTCTGTTTACTCACTTGATCTGCACTTCGTAAATAGCTTGTGTAATATGCTTAAAGATAATCTTCGCTCATTTGTGTTTCACGTTGCGAGTTAAGGCGGTTTCCCTGTTTTCATGAGTTTAATCATGAAAAGGCCCAATTGGTAAAGTCTACGAGTTTCAACTTTCAAGATGTTTTCTCTTTTTAAATACTGCGTGACATGTTCCCGTTTTCTAATGTTAAAAATATTTCTGATTCCAGCATTTGGTATTGTTTGGAGTTTTAACAGAAAATCGTTATTTACATCTGTGTATGCCAAGGCACAATAATCAAAATTAGACATTCAAAGTGAATTGAGCACATAGTATTGAAGTTCATATAGAGACATCGCCACACTCGCTACAACCATGGAAATCAACTTCCGTGTGTTAAGCCACCTCAAAAGAAACTCAGAGAAACTGGTGTATGTAAGTCTAAAATCTAATCAAATCTGATCCAACGGAGGAATTTCAGACACCCGACCCCTAGATCCCCGCGGCGCGATACTGCGGGTCGCAGATAAGAGCAGCTCATACAATCTTAGTATCAGCACGTTCCAAATTCGCAATTACTTATAAAACTGATTATATCAGGCCTGACCTCGTGGAAATTATGGATATCCATTATGAGATAACCACCTTTTTATTTTCACAAAACTTTTTGGAAATAACAAAGGTGGTTTTCTCAACATGGATCGCAATTACTTGTTGCTATCAATAAGAAACTTGGGCAGTTAAGAAGGTATATGAAAAAAAGCAAAGTCCTGGTGATGTGGATATGGAAGAAGATGGAAAACGTTTGCTTGAAGGATAAAGTGAGATACGAGGAGGTACTGAGGAGAATGGGTGAGGTAAGGACTTTGATGCAAACGATTAGAAGAAGAAAGAGGAATTGGATTGGAAATTTCCTGAGAAGACATTGTCTGCTGACGACGGGAAGGAATGGTGGAAGGAAAGCGGGGAAGGAAAAGGAAGCAAATGTTAGACAACATGAAAATAGGCGGAAGGTACGCGGATGACACTGAGCGTTTGACTGAGAGAAGAGTGGAGACGAGGAGGAAGATCCCATAAGGAAACCTGCCACCTTGGAGCAGAAAAACATGAGTGAAATGAATTAATGTTGCTATTATTTTTTTTCGACCGCAGGGCAGTTCATCGAGTTTGGCCCGGGGTGGAGTCTCACCTCCAAGGGTCTGACACTCACATTACTCCAATGGTTAAACACTTCACCCAGAGCACTCTAGCGGTCAGGCGCTAACTATCAGCGCGACAGGTATACTCTTTAATTGAATATCTGGCAGATTCAGGTAAGAAATTACCTATTTATTTTTCAGGAGAAGCTTAAAAAGGCAATTATAAAATCAATTCTGCATCCTGAAAAATGCTGGATCCAGATTGCAGCGCAATAATGCCGTCCACTCCATCTCTTGGCGTTTTCGTAGTGTACTTTCTCGGCCATCTTCTTTGTTTACTTACCGTTGCGATGGCGATGTCTCGTGTGGTCCCAGGTGTATTTTAAATGAACGCTGATAAACGTCTTACAGCAAAAGGAGTAATTACAGCATTTATCCACAAAAAAATAAAAGATTTATGGCAAAACCATACAATCTATATCTTTTTCACGCATACTTATTTTTCCAATTGCGCCTGAAACAATTGGCGCTAGTAGTAATCCATACGAGATATCGCAATTCCGTCAGACCATTGCTCACCTCCACGCATGAACTTGGTGATACTTATAAACGAAAAAATAAAGTAGAGCAACGCGTGGCGGAAAATATGGGCAACGTAGTGGGTGATATCTAGTAGTGAGTCCAACAACGTACGCTCCCTTGAGTACGTATTCCTATACGCACATGTTTTCTTCGCCACCCCCACCCAATCTCCCTGTACCCTCTCCCAATTCCTCTTTGCCTCCTCCCCGCCCCCACTCTCGCCCCAAAAGGGCGCTTGCACCCTCCCACATGTCATGATGGACCATCGCTGGGGTGGGTGCCGGGGCCTGCCGAGCCATGCTGTTTTCCTTCGACACGCCGGATCGTCTTCCTTTGTTTTCTCGTGTCGACGCCGTTATTTCAGTCCCGTCCCCGTCAGTCCATTTGAGTCCTCTCGAGGCTCGGCGTGAAAATTGCGCTCGTTATTCAGAGATTGGCGTGGATATATACGAAAAACCCACCCGGGAAATTTCATTTTTTTCGTATTCAATGGAAATCTTTTTCGCTCTTCCGAAAAAATTCTCGCATCCAGACACGTGACCTTCGCAAAAAGGCGCCGAGGGAGGGAGACGTTCTGGGGGACGTCGCTATGGGTCCATGTTGTCATCACAATGCCGAGGGGCGATGTACATACAAAAAATGAGCATGGGAATTGATTCGCAGACGCAGTAAAAGGGCAGGGCATAAGTCTATAGTAGGGGACTTTGGTGCATATTCTCATTTTTTATGATAAAAAATCCGAGTATAAGCATTTTCTCAACTTCAATAGCGGACAATAAGCAATTGCTCCCTCTAATAGCGGAGCATAAGTAAATGCTGAATTATGTAGCACTAGGTATGAATAGTGTAGATCAGGGGTCTCCAAACTACGGCCCGCGGGCCGGATGCGGCCCGCGAGGCCCACTCATCCGGCCCTTGGAGACATTTTTGTCTACGGAAAAAATTACTGACATTTTCGTGTATCCTGCCAAGATTAGCCGCCGCTTACGTGGACGTTACCTATGTTTTTACCGAATGAAAATAGAGGCGCGCAGTAGTGCGATATGTTTTCCTACCGATCACTACAATGCAAAACCTAATTCGCTGCTTACTTTTTCTACTTCCGTACACAGCCAATGGATGATATAATGCCATCTAGTAGCCAAGTTTTTAAAAGGTTTGCTGCTTGTTCAATGTGTTATTAAATACTAACTGAATAAAATAATATTCAATAAATAATTATAAACAACATCCATGTTTTCACTCTTTTTTATTTGCACCTCGAATCCCACCCTACCCCCCGTCGCGTCGCGTCGGCCCCCGAACTGCAGTTTGATAGTTAATGCGGCCCTCGGGCTGAAAAGTTTGGAGACCTCTGGTGTAGATAATAGTGGTGGAACAATGTGTTGTCGGAGAAAAACGGCTGCAGCCGCAACTGTTTCAAATGACTGTTGCAAACAACAGGTTAGTTTCGTGGTCGAGCCGCAGCCGCGCCGTTGCGCTCTTCCTTGTGCAGAGTAGATGTCACGTGGTTGGCGGCCGTGACATCATTGGTGGGAGCGTATCGCGGGTTTGGTTAAGGTGGTTCCACCGTAAAATGACTTAAATGTCATTTTATTCATATTCTGTCCACTTATAAAAAAAACTTGTCCTCTATCTGATATGAAAAACAAAATAATACCTTTCCACGCTATTTTATTCTATAATTGAACTTGAAATTACATGGTGTTCAATTGGGGAATGAGAGAAAAACGGGAAAAATAGTATTTTTCCATAAAATATAAAAGCCATTTTCGCGGAAAACTATTTATATGAAGGAAATAATCCAGAGAAATTGAGTAAAAATAAAATTTAGGCATCTTACCACCTTATTCTTTTTAGTTATTGAAGAATTACTGCCGTAATTGAAGTCAAAATGCGGTAATTCGTAGGAAATAGCGCTGCAGTCGGCTCCAATGGCTGAAAAAAGTGCTTTTTTAAAATACATTCGTGGAATAATCTGCATTTTTTCTACTTCACCTTTGGTTTTCTGTAGGTAACGCATTTCATCAGCGAAAGCAGGATTTTTTGGACAAAATATAAAAAATGTGGAATTTAGTACTTGTTTTGACTCACATAGTCGCGGCGGAACCTCCTTAAATGAGAGAGAGATGGTTTGGTACGCATGTTTTTATTTAGCCCTTTTTAGTTGACATAAAAGTTGGACAGGCACCAAAGGTGGAGTGATTATAATCACTTACGGCGACTCCAAGGAGATCGAGACGGCCTTCGACCCACGGCTCGGAGCTCCGTCGACGGGCAACGGCGACGACGCGTGCGGAGAAGTCTACGTGCAGTGGCGGAGACGGGGGGGGGGGTGCTCGGGACGACGGAAGGGACAAGGCGTCTCAGGGTGTATTAGGTGAGGGAGAGATGGGATATGGCTAGGGTCGGAGGAGCGGCCAAGGAGGGAGACATGAGGGTGGTCGGAAGTGTACGACCCGTTGCTCAGAGGAGGTGGTAACGGGGGGGGGGAAGGACGGGAAGAGGAGAGCGCCGTCTACTCCGAGATCGCCTCGCATTATAAGGCATCTCCTCGGAGGGTCAAAGGTAGCCGCTGACGCACGAAGGTGATAGCGCGGTCGTTGTTCCCTCTCGAAGATGACTAGTGGCCAAGGCAGGGGAATTCGGCAGTGGGCATTGTCTTATCGGCATGGATATAGTCATCCTCGTCGATGTCCATGCAGATCCATGGATGACGTTCGGTACTGGATTTCCGAGAAACCCCCACTACATCACCCTCGCGGCAAATCAGACCCAGGGGTGGTTTGTCGTGCGTCTTATTCTCTTAATATGTCTCCCGCAACATGAACAATTACACAAATTAATAAAGCGCTCGCGCGCCGCTCTTCGGCCGCCATTCAACGACTGGCTCAGAACTGGCACGGACTGGGGGAATCCGACTGTCTAATTAAAACAAAGCATTACCCAATACAATTTCAAGGATATAAAATTTAATGCTACATCTAACATCTGTGAGATACCTTAGACCACACACCTTAAGAATTATGTACACAATTGGCATAACAAACACACTTGGCAACGCGTGACCTGATGCACTTTTCACTACGTGGCTGCACGGAGAGATGCATAGTTGGCCAAAGGGAAAGATTCTCTCTCGTGTATCATCGTGACCGCAGCACACGTGTCAACAAAGGAATCGATGTACCTTACCCTGAATTTGAAATACATTAATTGTCATTCCCTTTGCTGGTGAGACGGCTAAGATGAGCTCTTCCCCGACCTCTCAATCGGGACCCTCCCGTCTCCCGAGTCCATACTCATGGTGCGATGCCGGCAATCAATCGATCGGTGACCAATTTCCTTACAAATGCCGCAGCATAACAAGGGGCTCTGTCTCATGACAGGTGTCCTACTGTTCCACAATGAAAACATCTCCGAAGCCTAGCGCGACTGTCGCGAGAAAAAAAAGTGTCCTATTTGTCCGCATGAAAAGCATTTTTCGGAATTGACTGTTTCTTTTTACGGGATTCATTCCACGATGTTTAAAATTGCAAAAAAAAACATTATTTCGCTGGTCCTCCTGCCAGCTTCATCAGGTTAACTGAACTGATTCCTTAGTCTCGCTCGTCTTTATATATATGAGTGAGGACTCCCATTGTTGCCGGAATTTTTAAATTCGAAAAATTCGTTTAAGCTTTCTACTCAACGTGTAACCGCCTTCTCGGTTGACGTTTTCCGGTCTCTTCGCAATGTCTATAGCCTCCCTGATTAATCTTAAAATAAATACAGCATAAAAAATATATTTTTAATATATTTAAATAACATTAAGGATCAAGATCTGGTAAGGCCACACCTCGAATGCGCAGCAAGCATTTTAGGACCCTGGACAGAAAGATATAACCCGAAAAATAAATAAAACAAAAAAGGAAAGTTGTGCGCTTCGTTAAAATCTGCTACGAGGGAACAAAGAGTGTTTCACAGCTTTTAGAGTGATTATGGTTTGGAACCGCTAGAGACTTGGAGGATACATGCTAGGCTTACAGATTTCTTGTGAAATTCAGAACAGATGGCTTTCAGTGTGGCAGAGAGAGAATATCATTCTGACGCCGCATTACATCTCTAGGTCGGACAGGAAAGATAAAATAAGAGAGATACATTGCCGAACAGATAAGTACAAAAGTTCGTCGTTTCCAGGCACAATAAGTGACCATGGTAAAAACTGAGCTCCATTCAAAATACTCCCGAAATACTCTTCGCCTTTTCAACTCCCCATAATCATATATCTAGATGATTACTTTTTACGACCTCTTTTTATTATTATGCATTTTCTTCTTCTTTCAGGAGATATAGGTCAAATAAGTTGGATTTTTTTATTATTTACTCCTCTTTGTCAACGTTTCGCATTTTAATATATCATTCATCAGGGCTACAATGAAAATATTGGGCGTTTTTACTTCAATGGTTTATAGTTTACAGTTTATAGAACATATTTATGTTAAAAAGTTTATAAACATTTCATTTTTCAATTTTACCTCAGAAAGAGTTCCTTCCAAATTAATTACTGGTTATATTTTCGTTGCTATTTATTGTTTGTTTCAATTGTTGTTCCTTTAAGTTGTTTCAAAAATCAAAATCTAATTAAGTAAATATATAATCATATGGTAATCATACTCATAGAATAGAATAGAATACTGTATTTAATAGAACCTAGTCCAAAGGACTCTAGGTTCAAATAGTAATACATCAAATGGTACACTCCCCCATAATTTGTGTTTTACCAGTCTGGTTCACCCTTCATCTCCCTACCAGCAGCCTGGTTCACATATCCAATTTCAAAACAAATAAATTCATTGAGGATTACATAAATGTACAATTACTTCCTTTTAAAATTCTTACAATTTAGTATCTATCTCACCGCCAATTACCCCATTATACAAACAGTCTCCCACAGATCCCTGGTTCATGTAGGTACAATTTAACACCTAACAATAAACAATGGCTTAATGTGGCTTTCCTTCCTTCCAAAAGAAACAGAACTACAGGTGATACTCATTCCGAGGGTTGTGGGTTTTGCTGGGGCAACAAACACCTACATCCCTCATCCCCTGCCACAACCGTACCAACCCACACCCTAGAGTTACACTGCCACACAACTTGAATGACCCGATACTGACATCCACCAATTATTTTGCAATTTATGTTAATCTGAAAAAGGGCAACATCTCTCCGATTTATAGGTACATAATTAAATACTTTAGTTTTGAATACACTTTCGGAAGCGTTTCTAATTTCCATTGGTAAAATGTTCCAGCACCTTGCTGCCTGTACAGCGAAGGAGTAGCTGTACTCACAGAGTAGGTACTCTGTGCTATAATCTTTTTCTTTACGCTTTTACACGGCTGCTGGTGTCCGAACACCCCCTGCCATACGCCCGGCTCGTGGGGTAGCCTAAAGATGTATATATTTATATGAGAATTAATATGCCGTCAACTTGCCCACTTAGATTTTTTTTAATAGGCGCTTTTTAGCGAAAAACTATTGAGCACAACGTCGAAATAAATTATTTGAATGCGTGCGGCTAAAATTCTTTAAATGTAATACTTACTTACTTACTTACTCCTGTGGCCATTGGAAACTTAAATGGTCCTTGGCCTCGCCAACCACTCGCCTCCATGCCCTTTTGTCTTCTGATGTGTGTCGAGTTGAGCTCCCATTTTTTCCAGGTCCTTCTTCACTTCGTCGCTCCAGCGCATTCTTGGTCTCCCTGGTGGTCTGGTGCCTTCCGGTTTTCTTTTCCATATCATTTTTACCATTGTGTTGTCACTTCTTCTGTGGACATGGCCTAGCCATCAAAGTCGTAATTGCTTCTGACTATACCCACAATATCTGGTTCTTTGTACAGCTCCCTCAACTCTTTGTTTTTCCTTATTCTCCATGTCTCTCCCTCTTTAATGGGGCCGAATATTCGTCTCAATACTTTATTTTCAAACGTTATCAGTTTTTTTTGTGATATTTTTGTAAGCGACCATATTTCGGAACCATACAGTAGTACTGGTCATTAAATGTAATAAAATCACAAAATATTTCATTAAGTATTTTGGACGAGGGGGACAATTAAATTTTCAAAACGGTCAAAATGTCCGATATGTCGGCAGTTCTAGTGTTGAATCCGTCTTCTTTCGAAACCTCATCCGTCTCCATGCTGTTAATTTTGATGCAGCTGGCCCAGAGAAAATATTTCGCCGACGGGTCGTTGTGCTAGTACAGTGTCGCAACAATCTTCAGTGCTTCAAGAATTAGCAAGGAAGGAACGAGAAAACTATCCTGAAGCAGCCGAGATCTTTGCTAGAGATTTCTATGTTTACGACGGGATCACTGGAACAATTACTTCAGAACACGCGATCAAACTACAAGGAGAATTACAGGAATAACTAGAACAAGGCGGATCTCAGCTCAGAAGATGAAACTGCTTCTGTGCCGTAAGTTATTGAACTGTGAGTTCATACTCCCTGAGGTATTCCTTTGGATTGTTCCACCGCAAAGAATCTTTTTGTAGCCTTTGGTCTTCTGGTTGCACCTTTATTTGACGATGCATCTTTGCTATGTAGGCCGGCAGCCTTAGAGGTAAGTACACGTGTAGTGAGAGTGTTTACGTGTTTATTTGGTATCGAGACATCTTTCTGTAGTGTTTCAATGCAGTAAATTAAGAATTCTGTTCTATCTGCAGCCTGCTAGATTCCCAGTGGTAACATATGTAATGCGTTGCTGGAAAACTTAAAGGAGATGGCTTACCTGAAACTCATACACTGAAATATTATGCAATGAGAGAGAGGTGAATATATCCTTTTTCTCCTTAGGCAAGTCCCACACTGAACGTTCTATAAGCATGTACTACTGGTCTTTGAGAATGAAGAAATAACACGTGCAATTTTCCATAAAAATAAAATTGACTTCCGTCCCGGGTTTCAATGTTGCTACATCACCTTCAGGTGATTGGGGCTTCAGGCTTCAGCCGCCTGATAATGATGTATCAGATGTATGTGTATTTATGTAGATATGCATAATGCATGTTTTTGTACATAAGTCTTGAGTCTCTGTCCATTTGTGTTGTTGCAAAATACATATATATTAACGGTCCCTCTCTATTGTGAGGATATCTGTAGTGTAGTGCATGCTTGTGAAGCTTCGTCTCGTGGCAAGCATTAGCGGTTTATGATAATGCATAATTAGTCGTAGTTACACTAACTTTAGGGTATAGTGTAATGCATGTTGGTGAATACTCACCCCCTGCCACACACCCCTGAGGTGCCTTGCAGGGTATTTTGTAGATGTATCAACGTTGAAACCCGGGTTGGAAGTAAATTTTATTTTTAAGAAAAATTGTACGTGTTATTTCTTCAACATGTATAAATTCCACTTAATTTCGCAAGAATCTTCGGATTTTATTTGTCTTTGACAATTTTTTGGCATTTAGCAGTGTACAGAGAAAGTCACCCGTTCCAAAACGTCTTCCAATTATGTAATTAATGCCTCGACCTATTATTGTAACAACGTTCATTTTTTCATTCATTTCTTTTGTGTTTTAAGCTATCGATTCTGCGGATTGGGGATCTGCTCTTCAGGAGATCTCTCACCCACCTGCTGTCTGCTCTTGATTACGTTAAACGTCAAAGAGACAAAAGGGGATCTGAATCCCCATCTCCTACGCTACGGTACCTAATCTACAAACCTTCGGTTTCCTCAACGTTCAGGATGGTCGCTGATTGCAGTGATGGATGGTCGGTTTCTCCCTACGTCCGTCCCTGCACCCCTTACATTACCCTGCGAAAGTTTTGCGCCCCTTCAGAGAGAGGGCAAGTTTCCGTCGCCCCCTTGCGCCCCACTGACCTCCTCGATTTCGCTTCTGCGGTGAGTGCACAACTTCGTCACAACAACTCTCACTCCTCCGTCGCGTCTTGTTGGCGAAATTCGGCACGGAAATATTTTCAGGGCTCCTGTTTGCTCACCCTGCCCGGGGCGAGGGACGCGTTTAATGTCCTCCAGGGCGATATCCTAGCGATGGGCGCTACTTCGTCATTGAAATGGACGTCGCGATGGCCGGCGGGGGAAAGTCAACAAAGTCCGGTTCAGGGTTCTTCGTCGCCCGGGAGAGCCACCGCTCGCTTACACTCCGAAAAGCGAGGCTCCTCCTCTACCCCGTGGGTCCCTAATTATGAGCACCCGCCGCCAATCATCCCCTGCCCTGCCCCTCACCCCAACCATTCCTAAACACTAACCCTTCCGGACAAACAAGGAGAGTAAGGTCTTTGCTTCTCTCCCCCTTCCTAACGCACAATTTGAAGCTTTGAACGTAAATTTGTGTATTCCTTCTCGTTCATTCCATCGCCTCGATCTCCTCGCCAAACATTGTCGCCTTTGTAAACTTGTGAAAATTATGGAACGCCCTCCTCCGTCAGTTGCGCCAGCAACTCCCGCTCCGTAAAACAAACATTCAGCCTTTGTCCTTCATGGAATGAACTTCATCACGGCCGACTTCATAGCATTGCAGATTACATCTGATTCACTTTCAGCGCAAGCACCTGGTCGAATTTCAATTTTAAAAGAATGGCAAATTTGGATTTATTAAAAGAAATCTAGGAAAATGTGACGAGAAGGTTAAAAGAGCGATGCTATTTTTCACTCGTGAGACCTCACTTGGAGTATGCCGCCAGCACATGGGATCCTAACGAAGTAGGAATAGTCACAGAAATAGATCGAATACAGCGGAGAGTAGCAATATTTTTGTAAAACGTTGTTGCGATAAACTTAGCAGTATTACCTAATTGAGGGCCTGAGAGTCAAAGTAATACAAGTAACATAAACACGAAAAACGAGATAGGTGCATATGTTCTAAGTTGGTACCGTCGGGTACCGTCAGGTAACTACAGAAAAAGGAATACAAGTGCTCGAACGTATGGTGCTGCAATCTAGCCACCGAACACTTAAAAGCTACTCTGCTTTTTGTCATTTCTTACCGGAGTAAAGTGATACAGGTGACACTGGACGATGTTTGTTACTTGCATTACTTTGACTCTCAGATCCTCAATTGGGTATTTTCCAAAATTTTAAATTTAATTTTACGGATCATTATATGTTACTTAAACTCAAACAAGCTTGCGGAGTGAAAGTAGTTTTAAAATTGATTCAATATTAATTGAGATATTTTAGATTAAAATAGTCAAAATTTCAAATTTTTTACGCCGCTGCGAAACGAAATCTGATTGGCTTGACGTCATTTTCGCAGAGCGATAGACGGTTGTGAGGGAGAGAGTGAGTAACTATAGAAGATCTACCGTATATTTAAAGAGTTTTCATTGAAAACTAAGACTATGGCGTGCAATGGTTTTATTAAAACCACTTAAGATAATTTACCCAAAGTGAATATGTTTATGGTAGGCGTTTTAATGAAGAAGGACGAGCGATTTAATGCTGCGGAAATTCGTTGAGCTTAAGTCCAAAAAATGTAAGCCTAAATTTTGCTTTTAAAATCGTCATTACTGTTTTATATCATTTTTATACATATAATTATGTATTTGGTGTATGAACTTTATTAACTGTTTTTCCAATACACTCATAATCATTATGATACTTCTTTCTTTATCGAAGTCCATATCAGTCCATGCAACAGTAAACAAACAGTATCTTAGTAACATATCAACATAACACAGTACTTTCCAAATGTTTGTGCTGCCAATTACTCGACACACCTAAAACGTTAATTTTTTATTTGCTAATTAGTGATTGTTTGTAGAGGAGGTTTCTAGAAGTGGCTTATCTGCTGTAGAAATGCCTAAAAATAGATTCTCATCTCCTAAATGTCTATTCAAAGTTTAATTTAAGTGTTGTTATATTATAAAGCTTCTCGTGAGAGTTATGGTGATAATGCTATAGGATACGTCTAAGTAAAGAGAGATAGACCACTGGTCCAGAACCCAAAGTGCGGAGTAAAGCAAACAGTTTTACGGGTGGACATTGAGGAATCCAAGGAAGAAATTTCAATCATTCAATGCCGTGATTGCGTGAATAAATTTCTTGTTCGGTGTTTCAACCGATGTATTTGTACATTGTGGCACAAAACACCATCTATATCCCTTACTTAGAAGCCATTTAAAGGCATATCTAGAAACGCGAAAACGTCAGAAACTAATTTCGCCGCATTTGTTTCCACCGTAAACATAAGGAAACGCCTGGTTCTAAATGCAAACAGCGAAAATGACGTCACAGGCCATTCGGTTGTTTTCGGAGTGTGCTCGGGAGCATTCGTAACCTTCTACTTTCTTTAGCTTTTAAAACCGAAATTCATACAATTTGATAAGAAAATTTTTAGCCAATGCAATAAGTTCAAGTAACTGAATCAGAATATCGATAGTTTGAAATACGTGGAAAATACCCAATTGTTGAAAGAATTAGGGTGGGAATTTCTAACTGATCGAAGGGAGAAATATAGGTTAAATCTTTTGCAAAAGTTTGAAGCAGACAATTTTTGCCGGACGTTCAACATATTTTGCTAGAGCCAACGTACTACGGTAGAAACGATCACAGGAATAAGATGAAGGAAATTGACTGCCGAACCGATAGATTTAAAATGTCATTTTTCCCACGCAAAATAAGGAATCATAATAGTTGCGATAGATCAATTATATGAAACTCCCACTCTCAACAAATAGAGTAGAATTTTGACTTGTGTTTAATAACATAGCATCATTACTAACACCACATTGCTTGATATGTCTGTCATTTTTTGTTTTTCTGCATGAAGTGGTATCTCGTAGCATTCATAAAATAGCAGTATTATTAATATTTATCAGTAGTTGTCTGTTTACCATTGTACTTCATGTTTTCATGTTTATCTACGTATCACTCTCCCATTTTCTGGTTTACCTGCGCACTGTTCTCCTGACTGATTTTTGGTCTGCACCCAGTGGCTGGGGGAACGTGCGAGGTCCTGATTTGAAGTGGGACGAGTGCTGTATGCCTATAATGTGGAATCACCCCGTACCACAACACCCTTAGTGGTGGCTTGCACGATACTTCGTTGATGTAAATGGTCTCGAATTTGTGTAAATATGATTGAGTGGGTTAATATATCATGCTGTCATATATACCAACACCCGTCAACTAATTAGTACTAATCCTAGGATACTGTACGAGTCATAAAATTCGTGACCTCGGTTCTTTAATTATTATTACGTAGAGTAAGAATATAAGTAAATTTAATATTTACATACTCTATGCTAATATGTATTGGTGTACAACTGTTTTTCATTGGTTCATTGTAAGATTGGAACATTAAATAAAACAAATAAATAAATTGACTGCGTCTGTTCATGCGTCTGCATTTCTCCTCTTTTTTCCTAACGTCGTTAATGTATTTTTTCCGAGTTTGTTTGCGTAGCAATGCGAATGACAAAAACAGTAATATATCCCGTTTGATGGTCACTTTAGTCAAGAGGGTAGCTCACTCATGATAACCCAAAGGTCTTGGGTTCGACCTCTGCCTTAGGTACGGACGCGGTTTAAACTCATTGAGATCGCTTAACTTGTCGCTTATGACAAGGAAAGAGGATATAATTGGAGTTCTAGAGACATAACAATCCAACAGAGATATCCTGAGGCTTCGGGGAGAAAAGGCAAGTCAGACACCACTTCAGGGAATCCAAAGCACTCACCGCACGTTATCTCATCTACATTTACAAAATACCCTGCAAGCCACCTCAAGGGTGTGTGGCAGGGGGTGAGTATTCACCAACATGCATTACACTAT
Source organism: Pyrrhosoma nymphula (assembly GCA_963573305.1). Classification (NCBI taxonomy): domain Eukaryota; kingdom Metazoa; phylum Arthropoda; class Insecta; order Odonata; family Coenagrionidae; genus Pyrrhosoma; species Pyrrhosoma nymphula. The sequence continues at coordinate 15,205,221 of OY754327.1, forward strand.
ACCCTAAAGTTAGTGTAACTACGACTAATTATGCATTAGCATAAATCGCTAATGATTGTCACGAGACGAAGCCTCACATGCATGAACTACACTACAGATATCCTCACAATGGAGAGGGACCGCTAGAATATACTTATTATAATATATTTGAAACTACACAAATGGACAGAGACTCAAGACTTATGTAGAAAACATGGACGGCGTGCTGTTAGTACTAGGTAACAGAAAAGGATTCAAGTATTAGGGAGTACTACTACTACTGAGAGCTACACTACCTATCGACAAACCTAGATAAAAGATTCATTGGTCGCTGTTATGGTCCCTTATGGTTCGTGGGAATAATGACATTTTAAATCTGTCCGTTCTGCAGTCTAGTTCCCTAATTTTATTCTCATGATCTGATCTACCGTAGTATGTCGGATTTCGTAAAATATTATCAACGTCGTCAGAAAATAGACCGGTTTGGAACTTACATAATAGATTGAGTCTAAAATTTAGTCGACGGTCTGAAAGCGTTTCCTGCGGCATACTCCAAGTGGGGTCTAACGAGGGAGAAGTAGCTGATTTCCCTAACTTTATCGTCGCACTTTCCAAGTACTCTTTTAACAAATCTCAATTTACTATTAGCTTGACCGGTAATTTCTCGAATATGTTTACTCCACGAGAGATCATTAGTCAGTTTAACTCCGAGGTATTTAACCGATTCTACAGTCTCTAATTTGCTGTTTTTTTATGCAATAGCTGTTACAAGGAGCGTTTTTCCTTTTCCGAAAATTCTTAACAACGCATTTTTTCAGGTTTAATTCTAGCTACCACGCATCGCACCACTCCTGTATTGAAACTACTGTCTGCCCAAAGAATGCTGACATCGTGCGCCAGTGTGGAGCATCAATTATTTTACCGAAATAAGGTAATAGAATCACACGAGCCAACGCCACTTGTTTACGTAGGTAATCAATTCATGATATGAAAATGTGGTGATAGAAACCAGCCTCGAAGCTAAACCGAGTGTCGGAGAAAATTAAATCTTGCGCAAATGACTGATACGCTGACGATGAGATGCACGAAAACATACTACACTCGCGACTAAAAGCGAAAGATAGTTTTTTTTAGGGCAGACGAGATCGAAAAAATTAAATATTTCCTCTCAGCCGCCTAGAACTTCGCGCTCGTTGAGTTTGGTGCTTGACAAGCATTCGCGTAGCTACATCTGGATTTTTAGCGGTGGTGAGATTTAAGTACATATATCATTTTCTTAAGGGACGTAACGTTATCTAACGATTGACTTCAAAACAATGCAGTAGAATACCTAAAAAGCAATCCAACATTATTCAACAAATGCCAGTACCAGCACTTGGATATTCTTTGGGTGGGTTTTCCGCACAAGTTCGCTTTGAAAAAAAACTCTATTTGTGACGATAGCAAAGAAGCCGAATTATATAACATATTGCCCTTGATCTGGCTTGATCAGTGAATCTACAAACCACTAACAAGAGCAAGTAGGACAATTCCTTTCCCTACACCGCATATAATATCCCGGAAAGGTTTGATAGCTAAATAATCACATTTTGGGATTAACTAGACGTTCCCAGAAGGCCTCATCCAATATTGGACCCAGAACCTCAGGACGATATTCCAACGCTCTTTCCACCGCGATACCAAACCGTTAAATGCTCAAAACTCTTGAAAAAAACTCAAGTTAAAAAATAATACTTTGAAGCACTTAAAAGTTCTTACAGCTTCTTCCCAGAAATCATTCCAGGTTGTAGGATCCAATCTCTGGAACAATCTACCAGATGAAGTAAAACTATTCGGACTTTGAAATCGTTTTTGGCAAAGGTTTATAGTTTTTTGTTTACCGCCTCATTATAAATCATCGGTGATATGGACAAAAATTTATATTTCTTGTATTCCTTTGATTGTTTGTTCTTATCTTAATGTAACTTCAAGCTGTTCCAATAACTTCTTCTGGCAATTGGTTCAGCTCAGTGTGATTTATCGCTATGTAACTGATGGACTGTAATGTTACTTATAGTTACAAAAATGGAAATTATTATATTTTTTTGGAACATTTTGTATGATATGTTTTTCTTTTTTTTTTAACTTTGTTTAATGGAAATCTTTTGTTTCATTGGCTTGCTGCGCTGGTTTATGCCTCACAACGAGTAAGTGAGTTGATTTAATGATTCTATGTTTGTACTGTAAATTGTTTTTGCTCTTTGAGGACATATGTCTTAGAGCAATAAATACCTTTCTACCTTTAAAAAAATTTTTAATGCAAGCGAAAAAATCGAAATAAAATACTTCACTTCATCATCAGTCATCAAGCCGGAAATCGGTTTGCTACAACTCTAAAATCCATTCCCTTCTCCAGGGGCAGACTGGGTACCCAAGGGCTCCGGCAGCGACGTGGTCAAAGGGCCCCAACATACAAACCCCCCCCCCCCCCCTGAATAGCCTGTTAATGAGAATTGCGTCGTGTAAACCAGTGGATCGCAAGAATGCCTTTTCTGTGCATCAAATTGTGCAATTACGTACCTCGTGTAAAACGGTCTTCATAGTTTGGATATGTCGCATTTTCAAAGATCACATGTTTCGCGAGTTGTGCATATTACAGCGAATCGCGAAATATTTATAAAAAAACCGTTATTGATCTCCGCGATGAAGTCAGTTTCTGCGAATTGTGACATGGAATCCCCTAAAGTTTACAATCCATGTCCACGGTTTCAAAATTGTCTGATTTACTTACGTAAGATTGGGATGGGAGGGTTCGTGAAATCTTACGTTATCTAACATGTGTGGGGGGGGCAGGAGGATTAAAACGTGGTAAATTCGCCTTTCGTTATACTTGAATAGCCCCTTAGGAGATTGGGGAAGCAGTTTTGAAAGAGACGTTGGCAAGACAAAAGTCTGATGGATGATGCCTCAGCTGTGACCGTAATGACTCATCTCCTCTCCGTCTAATGCTGGCTGAGGCATCTTTCGCTGCCAGACTCGAAATGCCCGAATCACATTCTTCCGAAAAATACAGTCCATGCTCGTTGGAGAGAGACAAATGCTTCTTTTTGTCTAACTTATCAACGCTATTATGCTTTTGGTACCAAGGAGGTTAAAATGAAATGCAGGAGGCATGGCCGTGAACGCCCATGGGCGAAAGTGAAGCAAGAATAGGGGTGCTTGGGAAGGGTTTTGTGCCGAGTAGATGCTGCCAAACCAGTCACAAAACATCGCCTTGCCTGTGGTTTTTAACTTAGATTTGACGAAAATCGAAAGCGACCGCCCGAAAACGTAAGCCAGAGGAAGGTCTAAACTGTGCCGACTGCAATGGCGGAATTGGCTTCAAGAATCAAGTGGTATGTCGACTCCATTTCTTTTCTAACCTCCTTTTTTGGTACAATGAAGGTTGCAATCAAATCCTATCGTTTCTCTTTTGCTCACCTGACTTCATTGGGGGGGGGGATTTCCCCTGTTCGCGGTGGAAATGGGAACTGCAAAAAAAATATCATGAGAATATTAATGAACAAAAGAGTAGACAGGAAACAATCACTGTTATGATCGCCCCTTTAAAAAAAACTAGTCGCTAATGAAGGATTTAATCGTGGTTAAGGTAGTTTGAGCGAAAAATCACTTCACCTAGAATTTGATGAATTTGGTCTCATTTTAAAGAAAAAATGAGACCAAATGTTTCTTATGAAATCAAAATATCAACCCCTTGCCGATCTACTTTTCAAGCAATTTGTCTACAAATATTAGCTGTTTTACATGGGATAGATTATGACTGTGCGCTCCAGATGAAAAATATTTTTTTTTAATTAGGAACTTCTAGCACCTAGATTTCGTCAAAAAAACTAACGATGTATAGTTTGCATGTTTTCTCAACTATTTATAAAAAATAATCTATTATAAATAAAAAAATAAAATTTGAATATGGTCTCGACTATGACTAGGGAACTATCTCGCTCAAACCACCTTAAGACGTTGATGTATGCACATCGTCGGTAGCAAGTTGTGAGTGAGGGCCCGATATTCCAATTGAATCCATGGACCGGCACTTTTTTCCATTTTTCCAAAACGCTCGAAGAATCAGATTAAAATCAGGACTTCTTTTTTTAAAGGGGTAGGCAAATAAATTCTAGCAACTTAGGGTTAACTTGATGGACAAGACCCTTCCTCGACGCATGCGGTTTCTCTCAATTTCCGAGAGCACTCATGCATGTCTTAAATTTGCGTTTTATCGGACGCAGCTCCTGTTTGAGAAAGAACAATTCATCTTCCGGATTCCTTTTTGAGTGCTTCTTAGCAGTTGCCACGCCATAAATCGGATTGAAAACTTACAGGATATTAATTTATTAAAGTGAGGAAACTTTTACAAAACCACATAAAAAATTATACACAACCACGACCCGGGTTTCGACGGCTGAGCGTCATCATCATTTGGTGATCAAAAATGTAAAGCAATCCCTTATATACTCAGTCAGTCAGTATACAATCAGTCAGTTGGGGTAGTGGGGATAGTGGGGTGAGGGGGGCAGGAATGGTCAACAAAAGAGGAAAGGATATGGGAATTGGCAGGCAGCAAACATTCACTTAAAAGATTAACATCTGGGTCAACATTTCGTTTTAAAATTTCGAGCTGTTCAAATGCATTTAGTTCACGTCGGTTATTATTAAAATGCAGTACTTTAACTTTAAAATCACTTTCATTGGTCACAGTTTAAAAGGTGTTTGGCAAAATTACTCTTTTCTTCATGGTCATTTTTAAATGCACCATAATGTTCTTTCGTTCTGGTCTGGAAACTTCTCGAAGTCTGCCCCATGTAGACACCTTCACAGTCGTTGCATGGCAAACATGCAAATTTTCCTCACTTCAATAAATTGTTGTCATGGAATACCACAAAGTTTCCCAAGACTACGTTTTATTCTTAGAGGATACTGTCATAATTTCGATCATTTAGAGATGCCAGATGTTCTTTTGTCTAATCCGGTGAAAAACTTCCGGATAAGCTTTGCTGTCAATTATTCGGAAATATGTTGTTTTTTTCTGGAGAACGGAATGCCTTCAGTTCTTATAATGTCCGAAAAATCAGTCGAGCGGAAAAAAAACAGCCGTTGAAGTCACTCGCGTTGATGCGCCATTTTGACCCTCGCCGTTGGAGATGTCTCCTAAAACCTCGCGATTAGTCAAAAGTTTCCTCGTCGGACAGCGGGATGGTGGGGTGTTTGGGCAGGGGGGGGGAAGAGGATAAGTTTACTCGAGATTTCTCCGAGATCTCTCGATAGGTAGTGTAGCTCTTATTAGTATTCCCTAATACTTGAATCCTTATCTGTTACCTAGTACTAGAAGCACGCCATGCATGTTTTCTACATAAGTCTTGAGTCTCTGTCCATTTGTGTAGTTGCAAAATATAATATAAATATAAATAAATAATAAGTCGTAGTTACACTAACTTTAGGGTATAGTGTAATGCATTTTGATGAATACTCACCCCCTGCTACACACCCCTGAGGTGGCTTGCAGGGTATTTTGTAGATGCAGATGAACTCTTGAAGGAAGCGGTAGATCGGTAGTAAGGTGGTGATTTGAGGAGTGGAAAGTATGGATTTCGATGCCCTCGTGTGGTATTTTTTTCTTTTTTTCTCAGTTTTTTCGCATATCTTCATCAATATTGGGCTTTCTTCATGGTAATGTCCATTAAATATATTCTAAAGCAATTTCTTACTCTCTATAAAGTGATGCAGTCATTAATTCAAAGGGGAACAAAGCGAGTTAGATGGAGCCACAAATCAAAGTGTTCGTTATATGTACTTCATTCAACGGGCGCCTTAAAACTAATTAGTATCCAATACCACTAATGCTACTGATTAACGACTCCGACGCCGCTACAATCGGCTGGCCCCACAAACAATGCATTGCACAGTTAGCGCGCGAGACCTCTTTACGGGTGGTGTATAGGATCATAGCCTGACACCGTCGCTCTCCTTCCCTTCCCGTACCCCTTCCACCTGCCCTTTCCAACCCCCCTTTCCCCCCACATCTCCCCCACCCCCTTCCCTACCCTCCTTCCATTACTCCTCCTTTTTCCCTCCAAATTTCCCCCACTCCCCTTCACCTCCGACCCTCCCTCAACCCTCCGCACATCGCCTCCCGTCTGGACAGCGATAGCCCTCGTCATTAGCCTCCCATCCACTGCACTGCGAAACCGAATTCGGCTGCAAACGCTCCCTAACAACTTCTCCCTTACCATTCAGCATGATGTGATACAATTGCACTTTAACAGAGATAATTGTATGTGACTTATAATATATTAAATCCACGTTTTGCTTTGGATTAATTAGTATGCGTCGAAATATAAGAATTCATGATCTTTGAGAAGATTCAGTATTCTCTTCCAGTTCCTTAAGGCCGATTTACACGAGGAACTTTATTTCACAATCTGATGTACTATGTATGGGTGTGCATTGAAAATTGCGTCGTGTAAAGCGTCGTGAATTGCAAGACTGCGTGCGCAAATGCATAAACGAGAGATGGGAAAATGAGACCCTGCTCAAATTCCATGCTCGCGTTCTCGCGATTTCTGTCCATCAAATTGTGTACTAAAGTGTCTCTTGTAAAACGGCATTTAGGATTCGTCATCCCGGTTAAAAAGTCGATAAGGAAAGTTTTTCTCAGCACTTCCTCCACCGGATGAGGTTTATCCACAGTTGTTATATTCAGGGAATGCCTATCCACATTTGTATCTTGAGTGAGTAGGAAACGATTTGTAGATCAGCTGGGAGAATGGACAGAATATAAAATTCGTAAATTTTACAATGGATTTTGTTCAATACGACCGGTTTCATCGCATAAGCGACATCTTCATGTCCTTTTCTTGTAGAAACTGAAGATGTCGCCTAATGCGATGAAACCTGTCGTATTGAACAAAATCCATTGTAAAATTTACAAAGTTTGTATTGATTCTGTCAATATGGAATTTTACGAAGTAACGCCTGAGAATATCGAGTTCATGGGATAATGAAGGTGTGGTGTCCATAAACATTGAGGTTGACGGAGAGCGACGTATATTAACATAGTTAAGCGATTCACATTTTTCCCAAAAATTAATATAGAAGTTAGGTGTGCGTCTTATTTGAGGAAATTTGTGGAAAAAAGTGTATGGCCCTGGTGAGGATAATCGGCTTGTACATACCCTCCTCCATGTTAATAAAGGGGAGGCAACGCCTTGGGAAAGAAGGGTTTAGTTGAAACCGAAACCATTCTCATTTAATAAGACTATGGACGTGTAGACGGTTAAAGAAGCATTGAAAATTACATCAAGGCGGTTGCTTGGCACAAAACATCATACGTAATGTGCACTATCTGAAAGAAACACAGTTGTTGACATCAACTATGTAATGACTATTCACGCAAAATATTTGTTCGGTTTTCTGATAAGAGGTAATGGTTTCCATTTGAAGCGGGCCTGCTCGTTCCTTATTGCCCAATGACATCTGAAAGAGGAAGAAACGGAGGTATAACTTAGCGAGTATTGAGGATTGAAGGATGGTACCCTCAGTGGTAAGCCAGCAGCCGTTTCCCATTTTAAAACAAATACCTGATGAAGTCTAATCGCTCAAAAGGGAGGGAGTTAGACTCGACTGGTAATCCGTTGTACTGCCGTGATGAACTCCCTTCCCCACCGCCCCCGCCCTTGCCCCCCTTCCTCGCCCCCAACTCCGCCCCACACCAGCCCCACACCACCTCCACTATCCTTCACTCGCCGTGGAACTGGGGGAGAGGGAGGAGGAGGGCAGGGGTGAACAAACAAAACTCCTCATGGTGGTGATATGTTCTCTCAGGCCATACCCCAAGTCCCCTGTATGATGCTATCTAGTTCTAAATCAAAGTCTAATGCGCTCTACCATTCGGGGTACACCGGAAGGTAGAGCGCTCTACTTTGAGTGCGAGGAGTATAGGTTCGAGCCCAATGTGGGTAATTTTTTTTCTTAAACCCTTTATATTTCAACCTTAACATTAAATTTAGTCACGACCTCAACGATATATTTTTAAAGTAGTGAATAATGTTATTGAGAAAATTTTCTACCTCAATTTTTTCAATAGAAGCATTGCCGAACTGACAGTTATGTTATGGTTACCTACTTCTTTCCACGCACCATTATAGTATTTTGACAAGAACAAGAGCGATGCACCAAACATAAAAAGCATCATGAATCCATAGTTCCATAAAGTTACTATGCCGGAAACCACCAACTTTTTTTCAGTGCGAGTGTTACGCAACCCAAGGCAAGCCTCTACAGAAGAAGTTTCCTACAATTTGTACTTTTTTACCTGATGATGACGTTAATCATGGTCGTGAAAATTAAAATTTAATATGGAAAAAACAAAGTTTAACCTTTTTATTAAAAAAAAATATATATATATATATATATTCTAGTAGGTGTGTTTGCTGTTTGAATAACATGCAAACATAACTCGTGCGTATTATCGATGCCATAAAACGAAATTAACTAGCAGCCCGGGAGGTTCCGGGTTCGAGTCCCGGCCACGACACATTTTTACCCTCTGATTTTTCGGCTTTACCATCATATATATATATATATATATATAGTTTTCAGGATACACCATGTGAAACCACATTACGATGGTTTGTTAATAAATTCACTTACAATTACTAATGTTCCCCAATATTTTTATAATTTTACCGGCATAGGTTCCGACTCAAGTTAACCTTTAGTCGAAACCTAGGAATTATTAAAACAAAATATTGTGGATATTTTTATTTCATTTTACCGGCCTAGGTTCCGACTCAAGTTAACCTTAAGTCGAAACCTAGAAATTATTTTAAAAAATTATTGTGCAACATTAATAAGTGGATTCATTTACAAACCATCGTCCATTTTCGAGACAAATAGTATTACAGTGTTGATCGCAGCGCGTTGTAAGCATGTTTCATGCGGTGTTGTATCGCGCTCTGTTTTCGAAAGTCTGCCTCCACCAGCTACAAGCAGCGCAAAACAGCAGGCTGTGGTCGAGCGGGTCGTATTGGCCACACGCTTGTCCCTTCGTCGCTGTGATTCTTCCATTCGGCTCTCGGAGATATACGCGCTAGCTGACTTAAGACCTGCCCAACCCCCCGACCACCCCCGGCCTCAACTACCCACCGCTCATCCCTGCCTCTCGCGAAACCCCACCGCCGCGCCGCCTCGCCTTCTTTTTTTTTTACCTATGCCCCCTTCCCTTCCTCGGCTCCCCCTCTCCTTGAAACCGCTGCCACCCCCGAAAACCTTCCCCTACCCTTGAAGCTAAATGGTATAAAAAGACGTGCGCCCTGGCAGAAACATTTAGTTCGATTTCATGCGGTCATAAGAAGAAGTGAACGTCGTGGCTGGCCACGTAAGATTTGAAGATCCTTGTATCATGCAGTACTCGTTGAAGATTCATTTGCTCTTGCTGCGGAGGATTTTAGGATAATGTGCTCTCTTTTTCACATAGCGATTTCGCGTTAAATGTAATAGAGTGAATTGTGGGAATCTAATACCATCGGCGCATTCATAGCTAGTTATTTAATGCAGTTTTTCATCGACGATGAGAACTCGTGGGAATTTTTTTCGGATAGCAATACTTTGATAACGGTAATAAATAATCGCCCCATTGGACGACGGCGTGGTCAAACTACTCTAGTTAGCACGTCCTTCAATCTCTGGGTAAGTACTATTATCTGATGGATTCTTAATTTAAAATTTAATGCGAAAGAAATTTGTGTTAGTCTGGACATTTTGCTGGTTGCCGCATGTGGCACATTTTTATTTGCTGGTATCTTTCTCCTGCATTAAACTTTTATCTTGTCCCATTTTTTTCAGTCTCAATATTTTACTATCTCTTCTACGAGATGTTAGTTGGAAGCGCTAACTACATCAAGATAGTTCACCTCTACTACCACGCGACAAATTCCGAGAGCTCTGCGTTTAACGTAGCTGTTTGACATGATATCTTCACTGTCTGCGGGAAAACTCTCGTGGTCTCCAGCGGAGTGTGTTTCGTTCACGGGACACACCAGCCATGCTCAAGCGGGGACAGGTGGAACGGTCAAAGAGCATCGTGGATTCGAAAGGTAACTATTTCGGTGCATTGAATTCATGTTTTTTTTTAATTCGTCAGATCCATCAGGGTGGAAGTGTATTCTTTCTTTATCGGATTACTGAAACGAGTTTTTTTTCTGCTTAAATCGAATGAAAATTTAATTTGAATTTTGTCACATTTTCAGTCAAAGCCAAGAGGACCGGCTTAGGAGACTTAAAAAAAGAGGGCCAGCGACTCTGTTTTCTCTTCAATTGAATGCTTTTTAACAATGCAAAAGGGTGCTCTTCAAGAAGCCTCCACAGGGCTCAAAGTCTCCGTGCTCGCTGCCTACGTTACGGTGGTCCGACGGTTGAATCAATCTTGTGGCGCTCCCAAAAGGAAAGCAGTTCATTGCACGCAAGAACACAGGGATACGGGCTGCCGGCGTGCAACTTAAGAAGTGGTAAGTACCTTCTTTTTAGTGACTGTCCTATGGTTTATAACATCACACGAGTACACTTCTATTGCAAAATGTCTTGGGAAACGGGAGTGTGACGATTAGTAGAGAAGTCCCCTTTCAGTCAGTCGTGTGCAGGAAATGTTAATGAAATGAGTTTTGTTACTTTGTGATAAGGGCATACTTTATGAAATCGGGCAGGAATTTGATCGGGACCGGGTGGTTTCTTGGAGTTAATGGATTTCCTATGACTTTCTATTCCACGGATAGTGATAATGATAGACTGCATTGGGTGCTTATAGAGCCTAGGCATTGTAGCGTTGTTATTTGACGATCATTTTGTATAGAAGCTTTTAAAAGAGGAATTGAGGATATTTGCTTTTTCAAATTTTTTGTTCGCTATTTCTCCTAATTGTTCTTTAGTGAAGTTACCGTTGATTTTCTGCCATGAACCTCCCTCGCGTACGACCAAAATGCCTTCGGGTTGTCCTCTAAACATTCGTTCAATATTTGACTTTTGAATTAGCTGATGTTTTCGCTTTCTTGTATTTTTCACATAATTTTTATTACTTCATAATTATTTCAAGTTCAGGGAAGCAGTTAGTATTTTGGACGCATCTATTTAAAATAATCGGCAGCATACGCTTTCTAGAAGTAATTTTTTGGAATTTGCTGGGTGTAAGTAATTGGGTATTTTTTAAATGCTGAGAGGAAGGTGGAAGGTTGAACAGTCAAGCCAGTGTCATGGGTGAATTTAATGCTCGAATTTGTCTCAGATGAGTTGGCATTTTTCCGCAACAGTGGAACGAGATGTTAGTTGCGTTGCTATTTGCGGTGCAACCTTTTGAGAATGGCTCGGTGCCCCCCCGGCGTTAAAACAGTTATCGCGAAGCAGGAATGATTTAGTTACCTGACCGAACAAATTCATTGCAACAGCTGTTGGCATTTCTTGCCTTAATCTCACATCTCTTCGTAACTTAATTGTAATTATAAGTGGCATATTTTACTGATCCAAACTTTGATATAAACAAAAGAGCTTACCATTCATGCCTAGAATTAGTTTTAAGCCATATTTAAAAAAAACACCCGCAATGGTTGATACATTGCTTTCGTTACATGTACCAAAGATATTTTGTGGTCTAGCTTTTTTTAGAGGGAAGGATATTTTTTCTTGAATATTTTTTATTTTCGCTCGTCCGTTTTCAGACTCCACGTTCAAGTTTTCCGCGTCGTTTTCAGTCTCTGTAAATCTTCATTCATCCTTTATTCTTATGCATGGCAAATAAAGAGGGTGTTTGTTGTTCCATGGTCTTGAGTTCTCGCCTCGTGCATTTGCCTTGCGCGTAGCAATGATTACGGTATTATTATCATTTTCGCGAAGCATTTTGGTTCCCCCTGCCTCCCCCCCTCTCGTAGCCTTCCTCTCCACCCCTTCCTCCCATTCCCCCCTCCCCCTTCACTTCCAACTCTCCTCATAACTCGCGCAGGTCTGCGTCAGGAACTACTGCGAGAGCTAGAAGTCTTGTTCAATTATCATGCATGCTGCTCAAGCCCCTTCCAAGGGCGTATGGCAGGGACTGTTAAGTACACCAATATAAAAATAATTAAGGAAAAGGAGTGATTTCAGAAATCGTTTCGGTAACGATTATCTAGACATTCTACCCACGAAGCCGCCGAAGGGAATAGTGGCAGAGGATGTTGGGACACACCTTATACGACCGTTCGACAGCCAAGTTAGGATCGACGTTATTGCTCTTAAGTAAGCCGGCGTTATCTTAACTTTTAGTTGCCTGAAGTCTACACATGCAGTGAAACTGCAGGAAAAATATAAAAAAATAAGCTCTCATGATTGGCTGAGTAGGTTTGGTTTTGGATGGGACTCAAATGCAATCTTTTTCCTGTTTTATGTCCCGAGAAGTGCTGTAATTGAAAATTCTCAAGATTGGCACAGCTGCGAAATAAGTATTAATTTTTACAAAAAAAACTATTTTTTTTTGATAAATTTAACGCTTCTATGCTTGCGAGGACGCTCGTTTAGGAACCTCCTTTAGGAAAAATGAAGAAGAACTGCATATTTAATCTTAAAAAAGAACGTTAAAAAGAACTTGAATGTTGTGCAACCCCCCCCAATTTGAGAGCTGTATTTTCACACGTGTTGCCTAGTTTTAGAATTCGTTGGAATTTCTGATACTCCGTGGCGCCAGGTGTTTTAGCGTAACAAATTAATATTTTCAGATGTCAGTTAGCCAGGCTAGCGTTAAAATGTCCTACCCGCGGAGATTATTTAACTCTAGCAATTCACTATTTTTATCGAAGAATATTTCCAGAATCTACTTCGGATGAATTTCAATATTCAATCGCATGAAGGCAGAGGGCATACCTAAATTTGATTTTGATGGAATTTGGCACAATTTACTTACACCCCAAAAGGGAGCTTTCCAACATGAGGCATGTGGAAAGTCAAAAAGCAGACATTTATCCACCGTAGTGTAAACAGTCGTAAATAAGAATGTTAAACAGTGAAATGCATTTATTTGTAATTCATTATGGTATTTTTTTTCTACTTTGAAAGTTGAAATTTTTTGTTAGTGACTGTTGTGCAGCTGTATGTCATTTTTAATTTATAAATCTTTTCTCATTGTTTTCAGATGACATTTAAAGAAATTCTACTTGGCTTTCTCTACAGTGTAAATGCAGTTGCAAGTCGCGCGTATAGCAGGAAGACAGAAGAACTCTGGGGATGAGCGGTCGGCGTTCATCGCAGAAGTGAGTACCTTTTTGAATTTACAGCTCATTGTCTTATGTATTTTTGTTCCCGACGCGAATGATTTTTCGGTGGCAACATGCCTATTTAAATCGTTGGGGACGAATTTAATATTATTTTCGAACGTATTGGTATTGCTTAATAAATTTAAGTCTTGGGAAATTTGACTCTTGGTTCAGGCTAGCGAAACTTTATATGCAAACGGGTGTTTTTCACTGAATACGCTAAATTGATTAAATCAATTTACACCGTGTAACCAACACGCTATCATAGGACTAAAATGTTTTACCTTTTATCAGATTAGAGAAATAAATGTGCTTGGGTATTTTGACGGTTGACGTAATGAAATGAGTTATTTCTCTGATAATGTCAGTCCCAGATTTTCCACTGACTTCTACGTGGATAGTCAGAAAGGGCCAGAATATATCAAACTAAATTTGTCTAGACGTTTTGTCAGTCTAACGTGGATTACTCCATGGGTGTGATTTTATTAGCATAAATGACTATTGGAAACTCGTTCCAACTGTCATAATTTGAAAGATGCAATATTTTTTAACTGGTTAAATTTTAATTCAATTTTTCTAAGACTTTCCTCGCAGTCTTATTTGAATTATTTAGAATACCATACAATAAATAGTCGGTCAATTTTCACTGTGCTGCCGATTGACACAATCTTGATAGAACTCATATAATCTAGCTCAGGCATACCTGAAAAGGCTGAATGAAAATTGTACGATGCTGCATATCTATTTTTGATTGTATGTATTCTTATGTTTTCAGGACATGGGGCAGAACACACCTTGAACACCATAAATACAGTTCATAACCAAGAAAAAGAAAATAGTAGAGAGTTTGAAAAACATTGTTACGTTTCAAATTATAACTTTAAATGTTTTCGGAAGATAAAGGGAACTAATTTTCTTTCAGAAACAAAAGTAAGGTTGCGGATAGTGTACAGGTATAATTCAAGAGTAATCTTGAAATGAAAACTTAAGAGATAATACGTAAAATCATTAACAGATATAAGCGAATTTTGTCTGAATGTAAATGCTAATACACTCGCGCGTAATTCCGAGATGAATTAAAGTGATAGTGCATAGAAAATGAGCGAAAAATGGGGCTACAGATTGATGGACGCGAATTCATTCGTACGTTATTCAAAACGTCAAAAATATTGTCTTCATTCGTCAAACGTGGCGTACTTAGTGATGCAAGAGCATAAGTGTTCGTTGCCCAGAATGTCATGCATATTTTGCCATACATGGCCGAGATATATTAGCCCGCAGAATCGTTAGTTCATAATTCCGAATATTGCATACAAATAAAGCCCCCCCTCGTTATAAATGGCGATTCCCTGTGACATGGATAGTTAAAATCAAAATAGTTAGTTCGCTGTCCGGAATATAACTTAAAAATAAGGGCCCCCACTTCACAAATGATCAATAACTGTGACGGTGTCATCAAAATAACATTTCTCGAGTGACGGTGTTTCTTCATTTATGTCATTGGTCCACTCATTTTTCTTGTTGCATTCTTTGTATATGTTCGCAATATCAGAAACCTCTTCAGCAAGGAAAGAGTCAAAAAATGTCCTCTATATATTTCAACATTCCTCGAAATTATCTTATAATTAAAACTGAACCAGTGTTATCATAATCAGGCATGTCTTCTAGTTGCCTCCCTCTAGCCGACAAAAGAACTTTGTGCCTTCTGTTATTTTTTCTTCAAAAGAAAAAGCCCTCAAGCCAACTGAATGTTATCGAATCCGCAAGCTCATATTTTCCTCGAGTGGCCACGTTTCCCCATTTATGTCAAGGGTCAACTCTTTAATATTTATTCCTGTTGCATTTATTGTATGCAATCAGCATCATCTTCAGTATGGAAAAAATTGAGAAAAATCTTCGGTGTTTCAATTATCCATGCAATGCGCTTCTAATTGAAACTGAATCAAGAGTTGACACAATCCGGCTGGTCTTATAGTGGCCTCCCTCTAAGAACAAAAGAACATGTTTCCTTCTATTATTTTTTTACTTCAAAAGACAAGATTCTTACTGTTATCAAACCACTAGAATGTTATTGAATCGGCAAAATTGTTTTTCTCGTGTAACGATGTTTCTTCGCTTATGGCAATGGTCCAGTATTACATTTTTTCTCCTGTGGATTCGATAGTACGCAATATCAGCATCCACTTCAGTAAGTGTAAAAGTCCAAAAAAAGTCTTCGACATTTCAATAATCCATGCAATGAGCTTATTAATTAAAACTGAACCAGTGTCATCATAATCCGTCTTGTCTTCTAGTTGTATCCCTCTAGCCTACAAAAGAACCTATTGCGTTCTGTTGTTATTTTCTTCAACAAAAAGTGGCATGTGACTTCCATCAAACCGACAGAATCGGCCAAATAACATTTTTCTCTGGTGACGAAGTTTCTTCATTCACGGCTTTAGTCCACTCTTATATTTACTCCTGTGGATTCTAAGTACGCAATATGCGAATCCTCTTCAATAAGTGCAAAAAACTTCTTCGATATTTCAATTATCCATGCAATGAGCTTCTAATTAAAATCGAATCAAGAGTTGACACAATCCGGCTGGTCTTCTAGTGGCCTCCCTCTAAGAACAAAAGAACCTGTTTTCTTCTATTATTTGTTTACTTCAAAAGACATTGTTACTGCTATCAAAACGACAGAATGTTATTGAATCGGCAAAATCACGTTTTTCTCGAGTGACGAAGTTTCTTTCTTTATGGCATTGGTCCACTCTTATATTTACTCCTGTGGATTCTAAGTACGCAATATCAGCATCCTCTTCAGTAAGTCCAAAACAAATCTTCAACATTTCAATATTCCGCGCAATGAGCTTTTTAATTAAAACTGAACATGTGTCATCATACTCTGTCTGGTCTTCTTGTTGCCTCCCTCTAGCCAGCGACAGACCCTTGTGCCTTCTGTTGTTTTATTAATCAACAGAGAACGGAATGTCACAACCATTACACCGACAGAACGTTACTGAATCCACAAAATCACTTTTTTGGCATTAATGGCATTTGTCCACTCCTTTATATATTTTCTTGTTGCATTCATTGTAAGCGATATCAGCATCCTCTTCAGTAAGTAAAAGTCCAAAAAAAGTCTTCGATATTTCAATTATCCATGCAATGAGCTTCTTATTAAAACTGAACCAGTGTCATCATACAGTCTGGTCTTCTAGTTGCACCCTCTAGCCGACAAAAGATTAAAAGAACCTATTGCGTTATGCCGTTTATTTCTTAGATAGAAGGTGACATGTTACTTCCTTCAAACCGACAGAATGTTGTTGAATCGGCAAATTCACGTTTTTCTCGAGTGACGATGTTTCTTCGTTTATGATATTGGTCCACTCTTATATTTACTCCTGTGGATTCGAAGTACGCAATATCAGTATCCTCTTCAGTAAGTACAAGTCCAAAAAAAATGTTTGCGACATTTCAATAATCCATGCATTGAGCTTCTTAATTAAAACTGAACTAGAGTCATCATAATCCGTGTGATCTTTGTTTCATCCCTTTAGCCAACAATAGAATCTTGTGCATTCTATTGTTCAATTGCTTCCAAGGACATATGGCATATTACTGCCAACTAACCCACACCATATTCTTTCATCTGCAAATACTATTTTATTTCGAATGACGAAGTGCCTATATTCATTGCATGGGTCCACTCTTTTATGTTTATCCTTGTTTCTTTTACTGTATGCAATTTCAACATTCTCTACAGTACGGAAAAAGGAAAAAGTCTCCATATTTCAATATTCTACACAATGAGCTTCTTATTAAAACGGAACTAATGCCATCATAATCCGGAAAGTCGTCTAGTTTGCTTCCTCTGCCCAACAAAAGACTCTGTGCCTTCTATTGTTTTTTTACTTCGAAAAACAAAAGGGATAATACTGCCATCAAACCGATAGCATGATATGGAATCCGAAAAAAACATTTATTTTTCGGTTGACGTCTTCATTCATGGAAAGGGTCCACTCTTTCATATGTCTTTTTGTTTTGCTCTTTTTATGCGATAATCAGCATCCTCATCAGTAAGGATTAAATATCCTAAGAGATTCATCGATATGTAATCAGTCCATGCAATGTGCTTCTATTTAAAACTGAACTGATGTCATCAGGCTGATGACTAATCAGGCTGTTTTTCATAGGCACCCGCTGACCAACATTAGAAATGTTTCTTCCATCTTATATTGCGAAGGATCGAAGTCATTCTACTTTCATCATACCGACAGCATTTTCTTCAACAATCTCTTAGGTTTTTATCGTGTGACAATTTTTCTTCATTTATTGCATCGATCCACTCTTCATTTTATTATTTTAACATTTTCTGAACGTGATATAAAGTTCTCCTTGGTAAGATTAAAGGTCAACAAATTGTCTTCATACATATATACATACCCTACGCAATGTGCTTCCTGCCAAAACTGAACTTGAAGTGTCAGCATAATCTTGGCAGATATTTTAGCTTGCACCCCCTTAGTCAACAAAATAACCTTGTATCATCTAATTGTTTTTAATTTCAAAATACCTTTGGCGTTGTTCTTTCTTCCATAAAACCATGAGTTTATTCTCGAGTAAAAATATTTTCCATCATGGAATCGATCCACTGCTCCCCTTTTTATTCTGCAAGCATTCTTTACGTGAAATTATTTTCCTCCGTAGAAAGCAACTTCTACAAATCGTTTCTTTATTTTTGTCTTGGTCTTGCTGGTGATGATTGTTATTAATCTAAATATTTTCTTGGTTTTTTTGCTGAATTTGTTTCCTCATTTTCGTCGTGGTTTCAAATTGATTTGTTTTATCCTAAGTTTCGTTTTCACATTTTGAGTCGCGTGTTGCAATGAAAATCTCTTCGTTAACGGTTATAAGGCCTCTTGAGCAATCATATCTTCAATCATACTCTCTAGCATTTCATTCATTAAGTCACGTAAATGCTAACTATGATGCTAAAATATCCAACCATTTTTTTGTGAACATTCATCCCAATACTTTGGTCAATTTTCTTGGTAAATTAGATATAATGCCATACAGATTTCTCACCTTGTTTTGCATTTGAAGCTGAACGTATTTATCTGGACTTCCCTCCGAAGAGTTGAGTTCATTTCTAACTGCTTCTCCATTAAGTTGTCCGATGGGAATCGTGTTCTCCATTACGATCCTCTCAATTAGAAGAAATGAATCTGCGTTCTCCTTAAATGCCTCTTGATTTTTTATATATAACATAAAATTTGGCCTCTCCTTTCTCAATTGGTTCTTTCAAACATTCTTCGGAATCACTTTCAGTGTCGAGGAGACACTTCAGGAAATAGGATAGAATGCAAGTTTCTCGCCATGTTCGGATAAATATGAAAAAGTTGATCTACTTTCCAACAGATGTCAGTGTATTATTTCAAGGGGTCTATTTTGAAGTTTAGGCTCTGAATGGTTACCATTGTTGTATATCCAAAACGGACGCTTCATAAAACAAATTTTTGTCAAGCTTGCATAAATTCAAAAGTCACATTTGACAACTTCATCACACTCTGACGATGGATACATGGACGTGAAATTGTGCAGTCGTTTAATCGTTAATAGGATTATTGTTTGAAATGAAATGGCCCACTCGAGAAAAATACTAAATGCCTATGACAGCAAATATGTGGAAGGACTTTCTCGTCAGAGATGGTGAATGTTGGTGACGGCGAATATGAGAACGCGAAATATTACACAATCCGGATAGCAATGTATACTTAACAAGAGGGGCCCCCCTCGTCAGAAACGGTGAATGCCGGTGACTAGGGATGTTGATGCTGAAAATTGTATTTTTCGGTTACAAATATGTGAAATCAAAAATCTTAACTCTGTTAACGCTATGTTGAAACCAGTCACGCCTTAATTAGTGCTGACGTCTAAACGTAAATAGACTTTTAAAATAATTTTAAAGAGTTGGTTTATTTTTTGAGCTTAAATTTACTCTTTTTTAGCCTGGAGATAGCTGTTGGTTTTAGACTAACTAGACTAGACCGTTCGTGTAGGGATATTCAAACATGTACACACACGCACATGGGTTGGGGATATCATCGCAGGCTGATCAGCGTCGCAGCAATGGAACTTCGTTGGTGTTGGAACTCTTCATTCTGCCTTCCTATACCTTCAGCTTCCTGATGATTGTGAAATTGTGTCGTGCTAGTGTCTTGCGCATGGTCATTCTTGTGTTGTTTTTAGTGGTGGTGCCTTGTTTGTGTGCAACATGAATGTGCATCGAGGGATCGTCGATGGAAAGTGTTGTGCGAAGTGCCTTGTGTATGGTCATTATTGTGTGGTGGTCAGTGATGTTGCATTGTTTTTGTGCTAAATACGTGTGCATCGATGGATCGTCGATGGAAAGCTGAGAATCGCCCGACGTTGGACCTTGCAGTATTGTGGTAGGGAATAGTCTCCTCTCCTTGCATGCAATCTAGGTGTAGGTACTCCGCGAGTCGCGTTAGTATGAAAATATGTTCCCCTCAGGAACTCTTCGTAGGGCCCTCCACGGGCTTTAAAGTAATGTCACTCTTAAAGTTATCTTTAAAGTAACCTCACTTTAAAGTAAGATCACTTATAAGTAATATCACTTATGAGTAATCTCACTTTAAAGTAATCTCACTTTAAAAGGAACAAACTTAAAGGAAACTCCCTTGAGAGGAACTTAATCAAACAATTTGGAACAACGTACGTCTTTAAATAAGTCGTTACGACTGACAATTAGAATAGGATTTTTTTTACTGGTTTAGTATCACATCTAGAATTTTTCCGGCGTTTCTATACTTCTCCCATACAACGTTAAACTCTGCTTCAAATTTGTATTTGAGTAGATAAACTTCATCGCCACATAACTTCAATTTTCACTTGGCGTACTTAACTGTGTGCTCATAATGTATTAAAGGTTTGGCTCCCTTATTGATAATCCTCTCTCGGGTGTCTCACAGCTTTGATAGTTTAGGTCCTTTCGTCATTTAGGCAGTTAGGTTCAGGTTAGGTGAAAGGACTTACTCTTATTATAACTGTGGGATGCCTGAGAGGGGACTATCAATGTGGGGCATAGCTCACTTAAAGACGTGGGGGGTGAATTAAAGTGACTTAGCTGACAATGTAGGCAGGACACTTAAATGTTGTGAGATTTTGAATTAAGGAACAAAGTAGCACTTAAATTTTAGTGACTTGAGCTTAACGCGAGCTGAATATCAATTGTAACGTAGACATTCAGCTCGCGTTTATGGTCGAGCATGTAGCACTTAAATGGCAGTGTGTTCTTGTCAACATATTACGGTTATGGAAATGTTGAACGTGTAGCACTTAGCTGTACTCATAATTGTAATCATGCATTTTTACGGAATTATGTTTTACACTGTACTCAAATCTGTAGCGATGTGATTTAATATTATTCTTTCAGGACTCGGAATGTACGATATATGTATTTATGAATGTATAATCTAACTCTATGGTATAATGTAAGAAGCGATGCTTCTAGGAAGTAAATTTCACTGTTAATAAGTGATACTGCCATCCCCCTAGTCATTTTTTATAGGCTCTCTCCCCTTATTAAGGTACCATTCATTGAAATCAATAATGCATAACCCTACATACAAGCTCCCTTATAATATTTTCTCTCGTTTCAGGTGTTAAGAACCTTTTTTTCAGTTTTTTCCCTTTGTATCTTATTCACTGTGCTTGTTTTTGTGTAACGTATTTATTTCTATTGCCAAATACTAATTCTCTTTTTTTTTCTTTTACTATGGTGGAGCGGTCTTGGCCTTTACTCCCCCGTGGGACATAGTTTTTTTGGAAGATTGGAACTTTTGGTGCAGTTTCTTTGATGCTACATCTCCTGGACTCATGTGGTGCACCCATGCCTTGGCTCTTGTTCATCGCTGTCCTTGGAGTGTGCCAGTCCCTTCGTTCCTTTCGCCGATTGCCGAAATGTCGACCAGTGACTGACCCACTGCGATCAACTCTACTAATTAATCAGAACTCTATTAGCCATTCATATTGTTGCGCTCGCTCAAATTTGCTAAACTGAAAGTTGTTTATTTACACCACTTCATCCCTGTGCCAACTTCAATTCAGTTGTTCATTGTTGTTCCTTTTCCTTGTTTATCTGCTTATGCTTCCATTTCTCCCGATGTTTTGGTGCTTCTCCCTCATCCCTCCAGTCTTTCCACTCGGTATGCTTTCCTTCCATTCCTGCTTATCAGTTTCCTTTATTCCTTTGCAGTTTCCTTCCCCTATCCTTGTTCTTACCTCGTCAAGGCTCCTCGGCCCTCAATTTTGTCTCCCCTTAAGGCTCGGGGAGTATTTACATTGTTTACGACATAAAGGGATAACTATTGTGATTCATTCTCTTGACCAAGGGATCGAAGGATGATAGGAACTTGGTCATCAACTTAATTAAGCTGTTCTAACTTATGTGAAACTGTGAATGTAAAAATGCTCTGCTGATGAATGTTAATGCTGAGTATTGATTCACGAACTGTATCTAAGTAGTCTTTGTGGCTTGTTAAAAACTTACGAACCACTTAGTCACTTGAAAATCTGAAAGCAGCTTTCTGCTTATTGAAAACCTTGAATATTCCAATATATATGTCAATCTGCATAAAATTTATTGAATTGTTGATGCATCCATTGTTTGAGATTGGGTTGTTTTTTGAGATTTGGTGGAGCTACAAGATTTTATAACCATAACTAATCACCATTTGGTGAATTTGTGACTGTTTGAATATAAAAATTAAACAGTATCATTTATCCTTCTGACCCAAATTTTGATTCTTTACTCTGTATTAAAATGTGATTTAAAATCGGAACTAATGTTTTTGGTCTTGTCATGCAAGTTGTGTACGCTTTAAAACTACAGAATTTGTCAATAAACCTGTAAATTTAAATTTGTATTTTTTATGGTTTTCTTTATTCCAATTCTTTCGTGGCTAATGAAACTCGGAGATTACAATCTTAAAGAAATACTTGTTTTGGTCACTGGGCTCTTTTCACTGTTTTCGTTTACAAATTCCAAGATTTAGGTGAGCCTTATGCATTGAGGTGTAGCATTTAGTTATTCAATTAGATGTTATATGATATAATATGATATACTAATACCATTAGACATTAGATGTATGTGATATGACAACCCACGCACACAGTTGATTTGTAGTTAAGCATTTGCTGACCGCCATGTGGTTTTTTTAATTTCACTCTTCCAAAATTGACTACTGTTTTCACTTAACAGATTGTTCAACTGTACTGTAACTGGATTATGTGAGCTGTTGAAACAACTACACTTCCCTATTTTCAGGTTTTATATTCAAGGAACCAAAAGATGCTAACTTCTGGGCGTGAAAAACTGTTTTCTTTTCAATATTGAATTGGACAATAATCGTCAAATAGGCATAGGTCTAATAGTTGAAAAGTCATACTACTTGACCGTTTAATCTTTTGGGATTCATTCCGAGATGTTTAAAATTGAAAAAAACAATATTTCGCTGGTCCTCCTGCCAGCTTCATCAGGTTAACTGAACTGATTCTTTACTCTCGCTCGTCTTTATATAGATAGGTATAAGTGAGGACTCCCATTGTTGCCGGAATTTAAATTTGAAAAATTCGTTTGAGCTTTATACTTAACGTGTAACAGTCTTCTAGTTTGACGTTCTCCGGTCTCTTCGCAATTTCAACGATTTCAATTTCAATTTACGTCAACCGAGAAGACTGTTACACGTTAAGTAGAAAGCTCAAACGAATTTTTCAAATTTAAATTCCGGCAACAATGGGAGTCCTCACTTATACCTATATAGAGACGAGCGAAAGAATCAGTTTCAGTTAACCTGATGAAGCTGGCAGGAGGACCAGCGAAATTTTGTTTTTTTCAATTTTAAACATCGCTGAATGAATCCCGAAAGATTAAACAGCCAACACTATATCCGCGGAAGCCTACGAGCTAGTCATACTATTTGTCACTCGGGTAAAAATATCTCGTTTTCAACTGTTTTAAATCTTATTTTCAACTCATTTTCTCCACTCATTTGGAATTTATTTGCAATGCCTTTGCAAGTTGAAAAACGGGAAAATCAGTCAAAAATGTTGAAAATGAGTTCCTGAAACTGTCGAAAATGAGATTCAAGAGTTGCAAATGACATTCAAAAAAGTTGAAAATGAGATTCAAAAGAGTTAAAAATGAGACTTAAAAGAGTTAGAAGTTGACCGTTTCTTTTTTCGGGATTCATTCCGCGATGTTTAAAATTGCAAAAAACAATATTTCGCTGGTCTCCTGCCAGCTTCATCAGGGTAACAGAACTGATTGGTTAACTGAAATCAGTTCAGATAACCTGATGAAGCTGGCAGGAGGACAAGCGAAATATTGTTTTTTGTAATTTTGAATATCGCGGAATGAATCCCGAAAAAAGAAAGTCAACTCTATATCCGCGGAAGCCTACGAGCTGAGTTTAAATTTGGTTTAAGAACTTTGAAAATGACTTCTACAAGTGCTGAAAAAGCAAATTCTTAGGCCAAATAATGTTTAATTGAAGCACAGATTTCACTAACACCAGCAAAAGTTGACACGAAACTCCACCATAACTATAATTAACAAACTTGACAACTTGGTTGGCAATATTTCCAGTCTGCCACCATATTTTCCAATCTATCAAAAAGTAGAATCGGTTCTGTTGCTCAGGAAATGGCTATCCTTAGGAATGCAGAGACTGCATTGGTGAACTTGAAATAACTGTGAAGCTTAATTAAAAATGTACAACCTTCATTGCTCTTATCGCTAGAATAGCATACATAAAAATCACAAATGTGATTAAAAATTATATTTGTTCTGTATTAGGTTCAAAAATTAATTCCTCCTCCTTATCCAGCAGTATTGTAGCTTTATTCAAATGGAGTAGAGTTGATTGTCATTGCAAATTATACAATATTACATTAAGTCGATGTAAATGTGATTAATGTGAATTTCATGTTCCCCTATCATTCCATGAAGTTTTTTATGTTTTTTGTGTCGTAAGCGAAATGACAAACCAACGTAAAAAGACACCATCGAAATGAGATGTTTATTGACAGAAATTAATGGTCTCATTCACCCAAATCACCGAAAAATAATAGCTTCAAATAGTTCACAGCCACAGACAGTAGGAGAGCTTCAGCTTCATGTGTATAAAAAATATGAAAATGGTATAGCTTAAATTTGCGAGATGAATGTGATAGCTGAATAGGACAAATATTAAAACAAAATTTTCACGAAATGGAAGCAGAAAATTTTTTTTTCGAAATTGGTAAAAACAAGTAAATTGGTAAATCCGCGGAGATTATAGAAGGTATACCCATATTTTAGGTACTGTGTTAGGTAAACGAAACTTTTAAGATTAAAAGCCAGAATTTACAATATTATTACACTAAACCTGCTTCACTTTTCAGCACAGAACCTCTACAAAAGGTTAGGGAAAAAAAGACAGTGAAGAAATGAGATGATTGAGGTAAGTAACATTTCATAAGAGGTCATCAAGTGAACACCAACGGACTGCTTCAGAAATGATTTGTGTAGATGTGGAATTCTATGATAAATAGGTAAGTTGTGATGTATGTACTTCTTGTAAGCGTTCCTATACACGGAGAGGAAGTGAACCCAGCAATGTTGGGAGTAGTTGCAACCCAGCCACAGTGCTTCCTCGACATCAAATTTCTTGGAATAAATTCTGGAGCTATTTTTCCTATGCCTACATACATGGACCACCCAGTTACTGCTTTCGTACAACATGCCAACATTGTCAATTTCGTTGATGTAAGACTAAATTTAAAAATTACAATTTTAATAATGAATTGGGATAAAATTCAATTTATCAAATTGACAAAAGAAAATTTAAGGTTCGTTATTTAATCAGAGCCTTTAATTACGTCTTTTTCAGATTATCATTTAACTCCAGATAGCTAAAAACACTAATAAATAAAGATTACAATTTAAATCCATTGTTATATCATTTTTAAGCAGAATATAATATGAAATATAGAAATGGATGCATATATTTAACTTTTGTTACATAAAGATGTACGTGCCATATGATACAGCGATTAGACATGCAAAAGTTTGGAAATTGTTATAAAATTGTCAAATAAACAATGTGACGTAGGTACTTAAATATTTCTTCACTTGTTAGTTATATTTGACAATCGATATTTTTAACAGGATTGATAATGTACGGCAATCGCCAATCTGCGCTGATTCTAAAGCTTATTATATAATTGGGTGTAGAGGATAAGAGATTTATGCTAAATTTATGAATAGTATTCTAAAGTTAAATTTTATTTTTCAACTATTTTGGAGAACCCAGATACTGTTTTCGTACAACATGCCAACATTGTCAATTTCGTTGATGTAGGACTAAATTTAAAAATTACAGTTTTAATAATGAAGTAATATACGGACCTTTTCAAAAAGGTCCGATTGGTCCTTGAGACCTTACCGCCATTCTAAAATAGCTCGCGTATTTACTTATTTAAACGTATGTACCTATGCGAAAAATGTCATGATAAACGACTCATTACTTCATTCATACCGAGGCTAAAGAGAAAAGCAGTAATTTGAGTACCTTCTTACAAGGAGACATCGCGTGACTTATGTTGGGGATCCAAACGAGGCAATTATTTTCTGAAACTATAGAGAGAATGCGGGAAAAGTGTCACGGCTTTCTTCCACATAGGCCGGGGTTCGAGAGAAAAACGCTATTAAAGAATCTTCCCCCGTATAAATCCTTGGTCATCCAAAAGTATGCAATTCCACGCCATAAATGAAAAGTTAAATTCCTTCAATTGAAATAAAGATGAGGTGGGAAAAGTAATAGCGTTATCATTACGTGATATTTTTTTGTGCTGGAATATCTTCCTCTCCCCCACGATACAGGCTTCGCTTCAATATAATATGTTGCTCCGCAAAAAGGTCAGAGCAAACTTTTTTTTACATAACCTCGGAAACTGTTACCATATCTTTATTACCTTTATCATGTTCACCATTGAACAAGAAATAGAAATACAGAAGTCATTACTCGAACGCGGCTCCTGGGTAATTTTTAAGTGAGAACATCGTTGCTAATTAAAAAGTAATAATCCATTCATTGTTTACGGCCTTGAGAAAGACCCACGACCAATCAAAGCCCATCCTATTCACGGAAGTATCCTTGTATTTTCAAAATCTAAGCATATTAGGTCTGTCAGCTTGTGTAGCCTCTTTTCGGCCAAACAAGAATTCCTAAATTTGCTTCGTAATTCTCCCAAGGGGATTGATTGAAAATCCAGCAAATAGGCTGAAAATTAAAAAAAGTTGTTTGAACTGGCGTAAATGTATGGGAGTGTGCAATTTACAGTAATTCCGTAAAATATTTGAAAGAAAAAAAAATCCCTAGGAAATATGCCATTGTTGAAATGGGAGACATATTGGTAGTTTTCGAATGGAAAAGACAATTTTCAAGCAAAAATATGGCGTGTAAGCGAAAGAGATCGCAAAAGTTAAATGCCGATTGTAAGAATTGAATATGCTTACTCTATAGCTTTGTGTGTGGAAACTTCTTCGGTTATTGAACGAATATGCCCTGCCCTTTGAGACAAGAGGCAGTGATTTCAAGTCCGTCATATGTGATTCAAGTCGCGACACGAAATATATCTCATAAGTCTCATAAGCAGGAGTGTGATAATATTTTGGTTCATTTCCCTTCTGTCTTATATTAGCTATGCTATCTAAAACTATGCGTTTTTATCAATTTTTGTCATATATCAAGAAATGGAAACTTGCAAGGTTACTGTTCTTCAGAGTTTATCAGCTGTAAATGTTAGTTACTATTTAGTGAAATTTCCACAAGAGGAATTGTTTTGAGGCATTCGACAAGTATCTAGAGACTAACGAAACATTAGTTAATATATTTTTGACTTCATTGATGACTTGTAATGAACCTTTTGAGAATAATAAATTACGGCCATTATGGCGATAAAATATTCAATATGATATATACATTATATATTAATATAATGCCATGATATTGTTCAAATCGTTTATAATTAATTATAATTTATGGAAATACGGAATTTCAATATTGTTCTTTGATTTTTTTGCGGAATGTACTTGTGCTTTTGGTTTAGTTAAATTAAAATATTTAATCCATTATTTATGAATATATAGGTTATTTAATCATTGTAAGTTGAATTATTAAGCGAAATACATAATGACCCGAGATAATTGAATTTTAAATATCCCGGGTCTCAGCTTCGTACTGGCGCTGTAGTCGCTGTCATCGCTGTCATTAACCTTGGCAAAGACAAGCAACGATCAAAACGCGCAATGTTTTGCAAGTTTTGTTTTCCTTGTGTCAACGTCGTTCAGTTGGGACAGTGAATGGGATTATGAAATATTGACGAAAATCGTGATGATTGACAGTGAAAAGTTTTTTTTGTATTTAACAATCGTTAAAGCTATTAGCAATCTGCCACCGTGTGAAGTATTATAGTCTTTTATATTTTATCGCGCAATGCAAGTACCTGCACACCTCCTGATGGAAACATTTCCTCGTTTTGAACTCCGTATGGTTTATAATAAAAATACCGCAGAATTAACTTGAGAGATGGAATACATGCGTATGTTATTTTTTATAATAATAGTAATTGTGTGTGCGGGAGGGAGTGTCAATTATGGCAAAAGTGGAGTAAAGGTAAAAATATTGCACAGAGCTCATTAGCTTTGAGGCGATACCACGCGTATCGCCACTACATATATACTAATTTTATCGTTTTCAGCAATTGCATAACTTTATATTTTTAAGGCATCTGTAACTGATCTGATTAGAAGTCAGGACGATCCTCTGTTACTGATCTCAGCCTTAGATGGGTCTCTTTACGGTATTAATCAAAGAACTGGCCATATACGTTGGAGCATTCACGACGGTAATACTTAACATTCCATGAATTATCTATTGAGTGTGACCGTTAAGTATGCTGATGTATTTTTATTTTATTTCAGAGCCTGCTGTCAAAGCACCGATTGATTACAAAAATGAAGTCATGTAAGTTGTTCAGAGAAAGATTCAATCAAACTTTGGCTTTTCCCCAGATTTTATATTCATTATTTTGTTGTTGTGTTTAGACCGCAGTTTCTTCCTGACCCCAAGGATGGGTCTCTGTATGTTTTAAGCGGTGGTGGTGCTGATGAGCTGAAGAAATTTCCTTACTCTTTACCTCAACTTGTGGCGAATTCCCCATGCCGAGGCAGCGATGGAATGCTTTATTCAGGTAAAAATTCAAGTATTTTACCAATCCAGTGCATTAGTTTAGAAATTACTAAGTAACAGACGTGTAATTCATAAAATTAGTATTATGCATTACATATACTTACCTAATGCTTTCTCGAGTGTTTCCATAATCCCTATATTTGATCCTTATTTTTTTTCTTAAGTGATAACTTAATTTTATCCATTACTGCCTGAACAGTTATTTCTATGTGATGGGTACATGTCCTTGGAAAATATATTTTCTTAGCCCATACCGTTTGCTCTTGATTTTAGGGAAAAAGGTTGATAACTGGTTCTCCATCGATCCAGTGTCTGGTATAAAGTTGAATAGCATGGGATTTGGATCAGAGGATAAAATGTGCCTACCAAGCAATGAAGATTCTCTGTTTATTGGCCGTACAGGTGAGAAATAACTGCCGGTGTTCGATTCTAGCCCTGTGACACTTCTTTCTAATGAATGCAGATGATTCTTCTTCATAATAATGAGGAGGAGTAGCTGCCTTGTTGTTGGGAAAGTGAAAATGAAAATAACTTCTTGCTCTTCCAATTGATTTAAAAAGATCGTAGCACTGCACCATTTTAAATCCAAATTTAACTAATTGAGTGAATGTAATACGTTGTCATTTCCCAGATTCTAAAATTCCAATGCTGCTATTTAAATAACTAATTGCTGTCACTCATATGAGACACCCGCCAGCCACTTGTGCTGTGTGCGTCACTCATGAGTGACACCCACACTCAACGTGTTAATAGCTGGGCATAAACTGCTTCACTTGGGAAGAAATATCGGTAAATCTTGAAATATGCCTCGTTTTTCTCATATTTTACCTTTCTATAGCTAAATAAGCCTAATTGTAAAACCTGGTGTATAACTATATACTTAGTGTATAAGTCCGTTGAAGGATAAAAATATTATTAGTGATTGCTTTTGAAACAGTTCGCTTTCTGTTTTTGAGAATGCTATAAAGAGGTTCTTTTGATGAGTTTGGAGAAATTTACTGAAATGAAGTCGGAATATTTGACTAAACCAGCATCCACTTCAAAAAAAGGGGATTCGAACTTAATCTGAGCAAATGCACGGCGGAACACGTCTTGCGGAGGTCGTCCAACTATCCCCATGTATATGCTGTGGATGGTGTTAACATAAAGGCGACAGATGAAGTGAAGTACCTAGGAGTTACGATAATTTCGAGCCTATCATGGGGAACACATAAGAAATATTTGTGGCAGAGCTTTGAAGAAGCTAGGATTCGTCAAGCGTATTGTGGAAAGATTTTTGGATGAAAAATTAAAAGAGAGGTGCTATTTCGCACTCGTCCGGCCACACCTTGAATATGCAGTGAGCATATTGGATCCGGTGCAGAAAGACTTAATCCGGGAACTTAATAAAATACAAAGGAAAGCTGCCCGATTCGTCAAAAACTGCTACGGGCGTACAGACAGTGTTACACAGATGTTAAGCAAATTAGGCTGGGAGCCGCTAGAGACTCGGAGGCTGCGCGCTAGGCTTAGATTGCTTGAGCAATTGAGAATATATATATTTAAGAGCGACACGGAGTACATCATATTAGAACCCCACTATGTTTCCAGGTCTGACAGAAACGATAAATTAAGAGAGATATTTTGCCGAACGGATAGGTATAGGAATTCATTTTTCCCCCGAACAATAAGGGACTTAAATAAATGCTAGGCGTAATTTCATTAGAGCGTTTCCTTTTTATATGTAAACGGCTGGTGTCCGAGCACCCCCCGCCACACGCCTATTGAGGCAGCTTGCAGGGTAGTATGAAGATCTAGATGAACATGGCCACCTCATGAGTACAAATATTAGCCAGGGCATACGTTTCTGCCAAGACCAGAAGCCTCTGTGGAAATTCATATTTGTCGGTTAATTCATCTCCCGAAATCCTATTTTATAACTTCACAATGAAGCCCAATCTTAACTCATATATCTTCATTGAGTCAGAGGAAGGACATGCAGAGGTCAGCTTTCCTTAAACAGGATGAAGGACCACTACTTCAGAGCTATTAGCTTTGTAAACATTGAAGCTTTTTTATGGTCAGCAGCACAAGAACGAAAAACATTGTTTATTTCAGATGACTGCCATAACTTTTCTAGTCCAATGTTTTGGTGGTCATTTTCTGTCAAAAATCTATGAAGTTATTGGTGGCGGCCGATACTTTGTGGAATTCCACTGTAGGAAAAGGATAAATTACTTTGCACTATTCTGCTGGAGAAATTTGATTTATTGAGTCGACATGTTTCACTGCAACAAACCCTCCCATCACCTTCGGTCAGTCATCCTCTCCCCCACCCTCTCCTCTCCACAGACCCACGCTCAACCCAAAACCCCCACCCCTTCCCTCAACCCCGCCTCCAACTCTCTCCTTCCCACCTGCACACCCAAGTTTCATACAACGCCGTCTTCCTCCACCCCCACCCTCCTTACCCTTCCTTCCTCCCTCCCCATGTGACTATATATTCAGAATTAACTATCTTGTATTCAGTCCTGATGATGCTGCAGTGCAGTGAAACATGTCGGCTCAATAAATCAAATTTCTCCAGTGGAATAGTGCAAAGTAATTTATCCTTTTCCCAAAAATCTGTATTTCTTTATCCGGGCCCACTGAATCTTCATAATATTGGGGTGAGTTGTTCCAAATGTAAGCTGTTGTTCCTGCCATAAGATGTGCGAAGCCATATTGTGTTCAATTTCGTTCACAATATTGTGTTTTCTAGTTGGTTATAGAATCTCAATATCCTATGTGAGCAATGCTATGGGCATATCAGGGTCCAGGGAAGTCAATGTTTGAGATGTTTCATCCCTTGCCATGTTAATAATCAGGGATTAGCATTGAGTGATCCCTCATGTGCCCACCTGTTGTTCTGTATATGGGCAGTCAGACTGAGGCTGGCATTCTGTGAATTCTCATTGAATGGAAGAATGCTCTTTTTTTTATTGAATCGGATCCCTGCATCACTCAATGTGTGTCTGTGCTATTCGGTGACTATTTGGTATTGTTTTTAGCCTGTGCTCTTCATTGTGAAGATGTGTTGCTTTACTATGCATCCTTATCAAAATGTGATGTCCTTTGGCCAGAAACATGGTTCGAATGAACCACTACAGTAATTCCATGATGTAGCAAGCCTTTTTAAAATGAATGTCCTATTTTTTTTTAATCCTACCTGTTGCTCCATTAAATTTACAGTGCTCTCATTTTATCTTGTCCTAACAAAACTTTAAATCCAAATTTCTGACATAACTGAAACATAGTAAAGCCTTTATGTGTCAGTATATTTGCAATATTAAGGTTTTTAGTAAAGCCCTTCAGGGTCAAATTTTTGTTGGTGCCTACGTATTTCTCTGTTTTTCTGAGGTATGGTCCCATGCCGTTCGATACACCCCTCAGGGTGCCACGCAGCACTATTGCGCCACCGAGGTTAAGCCTGAACCATTCACTTCCCCTCTGAGACTTTCCCTCCTTGGACCAACACATGGTATCCACACCCCCCTCACCCTTAAATCCAGAGGAATGATTGTCAATGCATTGCCTCTCGAACTCTTGATAACGGGTCTCATATTCTGGAAATTAATATCCACAATGATGCATAGAATCGATCAATTTCAAATTCCAAAGGGTTGTTCTTGATGTAAAATCATATAATTACTGTTTTGAGTGAATTGGGAGCAAGCTAGGTAAGCAGTGCTTGCCCACACTGCGTTGGACAATATACATATATTGGGGATTTTTCACCAAAAGCAAATAACCTGACATATTTATGCAGCAGTCAATAGATGGCTGTGTGTCACAGTGTTCAGTCCATCAGATATCTTGCCCATGGGTAAGCGCTGCGAGCTGAGATCCCCTACTGAATAATGAAACTACTCATTGGAATGTCATTGTAATATTGTATTTTTAAATCAAAACTCAGGAGTTAAATATATTTTAAAATTAATTAAATAATTAAGCTGTGATGGTTGCTATAAATGCTACTAGCTGCCTCCTTGAGAATACATATGTACTCACAATAAAATCAAAAGTTGGTAGTACTGAGTTTGGGGTGTCATACTAAATGATAATGTCTCAAGTACATACATATTATGGTTGAGTTTTCAATAGAATAATATTAACTCTCCACTATTTTGTGTGATGAGGTAATGCTTTGCTTTAGGTAACCTGGAACAATAAAATTGAAATTAGTGAATACATATGCCCTCACAAGGCTGGAGTTTAACTCGCCATATGTGGTTACACAAATACACACATTTTTGCATGGAATTGTAACATGAATGGGATTATTGTGGCTTTTTTGCATCATACAATACATAAACTGTATATAATAGAATACCCCTTATCCAGAATATGGTGAAACTCCCTTGAAAATTCATGATGAAAATTTAAAAAATTCCTCTAGAATTTTTACTTTTTTATTATTTTAAAGTACATATGTGTTAAACAGAATGAATTTCACATCTATCTCATGAAGTTTTTCCTTTAAAAAAGTCCTGATTCTGAGTTTCTTGTTATGTTATTTTAAACTCTCAATGCCAATATTCCTGTAACTAATAATTTCTTTGTCAATAATAATTTCAGAATACAGCATCATGATGTTCAATGCAAAACATAAGCAAAGAAAGTGGAACGTGACCTTTGTTGACTATTCTGCTGATCCAATGAATGAGGAAGCCTTAAAAACTTATGGTAAGATGCAGAGATTTTTGTTTAATTGTGTGTTTCTCTGGGCACTTGATCATTTTACTCTTTTTCTCGAAATTTTTAATTTAATTTGTAGAATTCCGCATACAGAAGTGTTGCCAATTTATAGTTGTTCAAATAACAGAAAATTAAATAAACTTGGTCATTTTACTCTTTTGACTCTTTTTATAGACATTTTTATTTGTAGATGTCCGCATACAGCAGCGTTGCCAATTTATAGTTACTCAAATAACAAAACATAAAATAATAGATGAATACATACAAGTATAGCAAAAAGAATATTAGCAAATTAACAGAAATAAAATTGATGAAGAGGGAGTGCTAATTATTTTCAGAGAGATGAGAGAGAGAGACCCAGGTTTGTAAATGCGTTGGGGAATAGAGAAAACGGAAAAACATTGATTGATTTATTCACCATAAAAGGACAAGATTACACTTGTATGGGTTTTTTCAAGTTTCACAAATAAAAAAAATACAAATAAAAATTACAAAAATAAACATTTTGCAAAAAATTCACATATAAAAAAAGAAAAAATTCTACAAAAAAATTTCACACAAAGTTGTATTACAAAAAGAGAAGAACAAAAAATATTTTTTTACATTGTTATGACTTTTTATCTCTCTATGTACTCCTGAATGATGTAAAAGGCATTTTTTACAAAAAAAATCTTTAAAAATATTCTTGAACTTTTTTCTTCTGCTTTTACTTCTGAAGGAAGTTTATTAAATAATATTTTCCCAGAAAATTCTGGGGTTTTTTTGAAGCATTGATATCCTGCAATGGTCACTGAAAATATTTAAATTTGCCTCTGGTGTTATATTGATGGACATCTGTATTTCTGGTCAGAGAAATGTTTTTGTAGCATGCATAGAGAATCGCATTGTCGGGTAGTGAATTAAGCAAAGAGGGGAGGCAGAAAAAAGTGAACGTTGGGTGAGTGGTAATCTGGGAACTGGTAAATGGAGTAGAGAATGGGTGGGGGTAGTCAGAGAGGATGCTGCAAAATTTATAAATGAAAGGACTTCAGGACAGTGTGTGATGGAGTTAAGGATGTTATTAAGAAGTTTTAGGTCACTTTTATTGTGGATACACAGAAGATTGTAAATGGAGAGTGAAGACAGAATGACATAGGTGGACATACGAGGGGGGACCCAAAAATAACCGGACGGAATTCACTGCGTGCGTCGATCTTGTAGTTCGGGCTTCTCCCACTGGGTGGGTGTTAAGTAACCTCTCTTGAGTCATTGATGCAAGCGGCGTCCTTTTAGATGGTTGTAGCGAACCCCTGTGACAGTTTTCGTTCGACAAGTTTATCAACCTCTTCGATTTTGGAAATGGCTGATATTCGAGAACAGCGTGCAGAGTTGAAATTTTGTTTTCTGCTCGGTAAAAGTGCGTCGGATGTGGTTGATATGTTGCCTACAGCTTATAAAGAACACGCCTTGAAAAGAACTCAAGTTTATGAGTGGTATTCACGATTCAAACGCGGCAACATGGCAATCGAAGACATTCAACGCCTGGGCCGGCCTTCCACGTCCAGAACTGATGAAAACGTGGAAAAAATTCGTGCGCTTGTGTACCAGGATAGAAGGCGTACTATTGATGAACTCGCTGAACCATCTGGTCTTTCGTGGAGTTCAGTGCTGCGTATTTTAGCTGAAGAATTGCAAATGAGACGAATTGAAACGGCGCGATTTGTGGCGGAGTGGGGACTGGTTCTTCCACCATGACAATGCACCAGCTCACACAGCCATTTCTGTTTGTGATTTTTTAGCAAAAAACTGCATGACATCGCTTCCTAGGCCACCCTAATCACCATATCTAGCACTTTGTGATTTCTTTTTGTTCTCCCGAATGAAAAAAGAGCTGAAAGGGAAACGTTTTGTAGACATTCCGGAGGTGAAAAGAGAATCGAAGGCGGCGCTGCAAGGCATCGGAAAGAACGAGTACCAAGGGTGTTTCGCGCAGTGGAAAAAACGTTTGAACCAATGCATTAGCGTTAATGGAGAGTACTTCGAAGGTGGCTAACGTTTCTAACTAAAAAAAATAAATTCTGGTATTTAAAAAAAATTGTGTCCGGTTATTTTTGGGTCCCCCCTCGTACATGCCTATGGAACACTCTGTACCTCGCTATTTTTGTGAAGAAATGAGTTACACTGTTAAGGGTTGCGTGATTAGATGGAGCTGACACCCACCGTGTAAGGGAGGAATATGTGATAACTGGAAGGACAATCGTTGAAAAATATGACTGAAGAGCTTAGGGATCTTTGATTTCAGTGAAGTGGGATAGGAGGCCTAGGAGAGCCTTTTGATTTAACCTTGGAACGCTCGAAAAGTCCCTTTAAATGTTTTACTGCATGCTGTAAGTGCCCAAAGCATCCCGGCTCCTGGTATGTGTCCATTTAAATCCGGCAGATTGAAGAAGCTCTTTAAGGATAGGGAAGGAGGAGTAGAGTCAGATTAAGGAAAGTAAGGAAGTATCACATATTAAGACAGGAGCTGAGTGAAGATTGAAAGTGTCTGCAGAGCAATGAATATTGAGTTGATTGATGTGTTACATTATGAGTAATATGTATTAATTAAGTGTGATTGAGTTATTTATCGGGCTTTCAGGGGTATAGTATGATCTTTCAATGACAGCCAAAATGGCTGACTCATCATCAATAGTTCTAGGACTTTGATTACAATGAAATCCTCTCTCATGTCAACGAGATACTATGGGCAGGACTCACTCTTAACACATCAATATCTGCATGCTTGGCTCTTTGGATGCTTACGAATTTCAATGTGCACTTCTCATTTTATGTGAACCTTGCTCTTGGTCTGTCTTGGCCTTCCAGTAATCTTCTGTCTTTTTCCAACCTTCCTCCCTCTTTGCTTCTCCAAAATATGTCCATGAGAACAATTCAGTAAATTGCTGTCAGTCACTACAATTATTTCATTATTCATATTAATATTTTTTGTAATAAGATAGTTTTTATAGTTATAACATCATAATGAAATGAAATTAGATGTCCAGGGTTGCTACAGGCCTGGAATACCTGAAAATGTCAGGCAAATTGAAAATGGATGTGGAAAAGTCATGAAAATTGAAAATAGGCCTGGAAAAGTCTTGGAAAATGAGAAATTATCCTGTAAATTTGCTTTTCCAAATCAAAGTCTTATATTTTTCAGTGAGTGTGGTGTACAATTTTAGGCACTGCATGGGTGTCAACTCTGGTTCTTATTAGCGGTCACTATCTTCACATAGCGATGATATTACCAACTGTTGATAGGAATTTGATTCTGATTCTGGGTTAGTTCACTCGCTAGGATAGTGGTCGCTAATTCATCTTAGCTACGGAACAACAGCAAAATCCGATTCTGGTTCATTTATCTGTCCTTAACATGTAGCTAACTTGTAATAAAACGTTTATGACTACGTGCACGGAAGCAATATTTGACATACCTACATTAATAAATACTGGTGATGAATTATCTCAGAAGTCAGTTTCTCACACATTCAAAAGCATTGATATTGCTACAAGTAATACTTAAAAACTTTCTATCTGAAGTTTGTACCAATATTGAGACAGTGGCATACGTAAATGTATAAATGTATTAAAATGTTTACGAAATAGGTATTTATACAGACATTTTAATGCATGGAAAACTCTTGAGGTTCATTTCACTTCCACTGGCTAATTGTATATCTTATGCAATAAAACAAAATCAAGGGAACGTCAATATCAAAACACTTAATTTATAATAATAGCGTTGAGTGTACAGCACTTAAACATGCACCATCTTCTTTTGGAGTGGCATTTTTGGCTTTAAACGTTCACCTGGATAATTTCAAAATATGTATCTCCACAAAATTACTTCGATTGGCACACTGAACTTTGCCTTTCATTTTCTACTTGACTAATTGCTGACTTTTGCCTTCATTTGCGTAAAAGTAGCTGTATATCGAGGGAAGTAAAAGAAATAGAAATAAAGTAATACAGCGATATGATTGTTATTCAATTAGCTTGTTTACTTAACTGCTTGTTTACTTCACTGTTGCTAACCTAAATAAATACATACTTGCTTTGTTCTTACTCGTTGTATTGATTTTTTGGCATTACATCACCTTATGGTGGAATCATTTGCTAACTTCCCGAAGTTGTCCAAACCTTAGCGACTGCTAACTTGATAGAAACGGGATAGGGGCGGCTCCAGACCAGAGGTTCGGGGGGCACCAGCGGCTCTTTGGGTATGGAATACCCCCCAGGAAAAGGGGGGTTCGTACATGGGTCTGGTCCCAGAAATTCGTAACAAACTACGTGCTAAATGGTGCATTATAAGTGGCTTGGAAGCAAAAGTTTGCCTTTTAAGAAGAGCAAGTTTTTACTAAATGCATATTTCCCTTGTAGATTACCACCAAGCTTCGTTGTGTTCCAAAATTATTTTGATTTATATTCACATTTAGGTTGTGATTTTAAAAATCGTTTTAGTTTATATAAAATTTAACTGGATGTTGAAGTAAATAACTAAAACTTCAACAACAATGAAAACAATAAAATAATTTAGGCTTTCAATTAGTCTATGACAAAGAAATACGCTGGGTTTTGGGGGGGGGGGGTTAACGACAATTGCCCCTGCTGACCCCTCCCCCTTGGGGCCGCCAATGGAATGGGAATAGTGTTGCTTCTTAGTGTTTGCTTAAGTTAATGGTAGCTACCTCCTAGCGACGGAAGAACCAGAATCGACGAATGATGGAGTGTTGCCAGGTTTTTAGTGTCTAGCCTGAATGAGGCAGTGGAGCTTTATATTGTTGTTAATTAATTGGGTCTTTAAGTAGGAAGAGAATGATAGGGGTAAATATGTAGAGTGTTTCAATTGCATACAAGGCTATTGCCTTTGTTTTGTGGTCAGCGCAAATGTCACTCGGGGCAGTCATGCAGCCACCAATATTTCACAGACTTGGGTGACGAGTCCAATGTGTTCAAATTTCCCTCAACCTCCAAAGAATAGTGTGCCATCATCAGGAGGGAAGCTGATTTTCCCACAGAGCAATATCGGTGGCATTTCATTTGTTGGGAGACTGTTTTCCCCCATAGAACATGCATTAATGTGTTGTGCTGTAATTCTTGCACTTTCTTTGAAATGAAAAGATACAAGGGAATTGATATTTGAGCATGGGAAAATGAAAATTTTGGCCTGGAAACCCTGAAAAACTCCTGGAATTCCATCATCTCTGTTCTGTTACAACCCTTATATCAATAATTTCAGACTTATAAAATATATTTTATGGGAAATTAGAATCATAACCTTACTCTTTAAATTCTGATATTTTTCCCACACAGGAATATCAAAAAAATTAAATTATATGCAGATATAATTCCTGTGAAACATGCATTATTTTTTTATGCAAAAGCACCTCTTATGCTCTGTGATGACTGTCCCAATTCCATTAGAACTTTATATAAATTTTATCTGATTAAATTTAAATTATTTCCAAGTGCACTGTACATGATAGACGCCTAAAGTTTACTATACTGTGTATCTCCCGCCACCGGCATAGTTTTCTCCCTGGTGGCTCCTATATTTTCAATGTTGCGGTCCTACACCATCACATAATATAATCTCTAGAATTGAACTCTTAACTCATGGTCTTCTATACATATGTATTGACTTTTACAAAGCCTTTGATTCTGTCAACCACTCTCTTCTGGTCCACAAGCTAAAATCTTGCTATAGCATCCATGGCAATTTCCTTTCTGTTATTGAGAACTTCTTTACTTCACGTAATCAGCTGGTGTTAATTGATGGCATTTCCTCTACTCTCATGCCTGTGTCTTCCGGGGTACCACAGGGCAGCGTTCTTGGCCCCCTACTCTTCTCTCTATATGTAGATGACATTGTCGACTCTATCATCTCCAAAGGATGCAACATCTTACTATACGCAGACGACTGTAAAATCTTCTAGCAAGTTGACGGTCCTTCCAACCACCTAGCTCTTCAATCTGCACTGGACCTTCTGAACTCGTGTGCCCTGTGGCAGTTGTTCATTAACCCTACTAAGTTGCAAAGCTGTGGATTATTCTTACACACTCCAAAATAGCCTTATTCCAGCAGTGAGATCCCATTGCGACCTAGGTGACATCTTTGATGATAGGCTGCATTTCCAAGGCCACATTAAAAAAGTTGTGGGCAAGGCGATGGTGGTGGTTGGCCTACTGTACCGTCACACAGACATTCAAGATCCCCTTGCCCTTTTAACAGTAGTTTTTGGTTGTGTCTTCCCAATCTTAGAATACTGCGCACCAATGTGGTCAACTGCTTTTCCCATCCACCCTGAAAACTCTAAATCGTCCCGTCAATTATTTCCTGGCCATTGCCTGTCATCGCATTCCCTCCCTCAAGAATTCAACCTGTGAATCCATTTCATCCTTCTTGGGAATTCCTCTGCTCTGTCACCACCGTGCACTATCTGACTTGAAATTCTTACACAGTATAATGAATGGACAGCTTCGTTCCTGCGACCTTCTCTCTCTCTTTTTCCAATTCGTGTCCCTCCTCGCCCCACACAAAATTTCAATCTTCTACACATCTCGAAATTCCATCTTCCCCTATCACAGCGTTCCCTGTTTTACCGAATCCCCTCTGAATTTAACATACTCTCCTCAGCATATCCTTCCCTTGACCTCTTCTCCTCGCCCAACATATTCAAATCATTCATCAAACGGCACTTGGGTAATAGAACCCCAAATTTGAGTTCATTTTGTTTTTATTTCATTCTTCATGTTGTTCTTTATTGTTGTCCTATGTTTATTTATTTTATTACATTGAGCAATGTAGGTAGCAATGTGCCGTTTTTGGTTGTGTGAGATAATAAATAAATTTTTTTTAAAAATCATGCGTTTTACCTCAGGTTTCCTTCACTTTGCTGCAAGCTCTTCTGGAAGGCTAGCGACATTTGATCAATCAACTGGAGTTCGACTGTGGGAAGTGGACTTCAGATCACCAATTGTTGGCATTTACGTTCCCTCCGAGCAAGTTGGCATGGCGTCACTGAGTAGCAAGGGAACAGTAGTTTCAGTTCCAGTCACTTCAGTCTCTGACAACACCCTGGACCAGTTGCTTTTGCACAAATGGCCACCAACTGAACAAGGACTTCTGCCAACTGAGTTCAAATTTTAGTAAGTTGAAATAATTCCTTCTTTGCTCTGACTTCCTTCATGTACATAACTCATTCAATGCAAATATGTAATTGTATAATTTCACTCTTTTGGTATTGGATGATGAAACCCCCTGTTATTTTGTATTTCTTTCAGTCCTGCCCTGTATGTTGGGCGCCATGTTCATGGATTGTATGCTACGCAGTCCATGGTAAACCTTTCTGTAGTTCCTACAGGGAATAAAATCATCCTTAGTCCACTGCTTCTTGAGGGTCCTGATAATCATCAGAGTAATTCTTTTCCGTGGAAGCAGCATGGTCACCACAAAATCAGGGGTAGTACTGGTGAATTTCGTGATGAGGCTTACATAATGCTCGGTTAGTGTTTTGTTTTCTGTTTCTCTTTTGAAGAATTTATCTGAAAATGGCATTTAACGAGCACGTTCCTTACATTGTTATTTTTTAGGCTACTATAACGTACCTGAGTATGCTAGCACTGAATTAAGGGTTATTGGCCAGTCTGGAAGAGCTGCTCTGGATGCTATTTTTGCCCATATGGATGGCAAGCAGCAAGTGTCAGTGGCCGTGCAAGCAAATATCAACGGGCTTGACTCACTGTATCATTCACCTGCTGAGAAACCTGGAAAGCACGAGAGTGATACAGGCTCTGTCCATGTGATATTCTTCCAAACTGTTGCGAAGTTTCTTTGGAAATCACTGGTCCTATTTGAGAAACATTCCTTACTCGTGGCCATCACAACTGTACTAGTAGGCTTTGTTGTAATGCTGTGGGTCCTCCGAAGCTATTTGGCGGAACTGAAACGTATCTCTGATGCTGCAAATTCTGGTATGCTGAGGAATAGCTCAAAGAGTGACTCCAGTCATCAGAGTAGTCAGCATTACAGTGACCATGATGCATCTGTATCATCACAATCATCAGTTGAATCACTATCATCTTTTAATTATGCAGGCTTGACGAGAACAATAGACCTTGGCAATGGGAATACCAGAGTAGGCAAGATAACTTTCAATGTCAATCATATCCTTGGCAAAGGCTGTGAAGGCACTTTTGTTTACAGGTGAGTGAAGTCTTTATTTGAGTTCATTTTAGTCTCTCTTTGCTGGTGCATTATGTCAGTTTCCATAAATAAATATGAATTCGTAAACTTTAAGCATGAATACATAATTACTGCACTA
Source organism: Pyrrhosoma nymphula (assembly GCA_963573305.1). NCBI lineage: Eukaryota > Metazoa > Arthropoda > Insecta > Odonata > Coenagrionidae > Pyrrhosoma > Pyrrhosoma nymphula. Next base: position 15,246,864 of record OY754327.1, read on the forward strand.
CCGGAAATGGAGAATTCTAGTTTCTTAAACTTGTTGTAGGGGTGAATTTGACAATCGGCCTGTAGCTGTGAAGAGAATATTGCCCGAGTGCTTCACATTTGCTGACCGAGAGGTGGACCTTTTGAGAGAATCAGACGAGCATGCAAATGTCATCAGGTACTGTTTTTATTTTTCTCAATATGCCTACTTATCCCATTTGACTAATTCTTAAAAAATACATAATGCATAACTAAGAACTATGTATCTAATTATTGAAGAAGTGGAGCTATGACTATTTTCTTCCAAGGGATATATATATATATATATATATATATATATACCTATTTTTTAAGTGTTGCATATGGGGGATTTCATCTCAAATCAGGCAGAGGGGTGTCAGGTGACCATCACCGATTTCTCTAGAAGTTATATATGTGAAAGCAGTATCCTTATGATGAATTATGATCACTTTATCTCAGCTCAGAACCGAACCAATATAAAGATATGATCCTTTGAACATTGCTGAGTCAGGCCTCAAAGTAAAAAGTGAAAAATCACATAAATGCTAATAACTAAGGAACCATGGCCCATAAAGCAGTGGTTTTTGTTTCATTTTGAAGAAAATGCATTTATGCACAGTCTGAAATAACTTTCAAATAATTTGAAGTAATAATAAACAAATAGGACTTATTTAAACAATAAAAATTAGTGATTATTTAACAATTTATTTATCAAAAAAGCCACCTTTTATTTGCTTTAAATTTTCTCAGTGGCTAGTTTAAATGTCTTGCTATCAATAAAAAAAATAAAAAAAGGTAGTATTTTTATATTTTTTGTTTTAAGGCATGTCAAAGTTAGGCATGTTTTCGACCCAATCTGTTTATGCACTCCTCTCGTACACCAAGATTGCATGCCTATGAGGGGGAAAAATGAAGATTAATTCTACTTAGCATGCATAATGGATAAATAGTACATACCTGAATCACTGGTTACACCCACTGACTGAATGCAAGTTCAATCTTGTGTACTTCCATGGCATCAAATGTATGCAAACGCCCACTGCTACTAACTAGAAACGGTGGATGAGGCAATTTGTGCAGATCATTTTTCAATGGCACTTCACTTAAGTCTTCTAATTTGGGCCACCTGAAACCATTCGATGGACCATGTGGATGCATAAATGAGACTAATGGCATTCTCTTTTAAAGACACTGCAGTGATTTTAGCAATCCACCAGGTTTTTTCGAAAACACACCCGATGAAGTCATTTATGGTGAGATCTTGAATATTGTATGTCTTTATACCTGAATTTGTTAGTGCCACAGCCAAACTGACAATATGCATGGAACTTCTTGTACATTGTAACCCACCTCAGCATTGTCCTCTCAATAACCTAGCATAAGATCAGGTTACTAAGTAACAACTAAGAATGATACTATGTACAAGAAGTCCCATACATATTGTCAGTCTGTTATGTACAGTCATTGAGAAGACTACCTCTCAAGCAGTTCTATATTAGCCTCTCTCTTGCCTCTCTTTATACATTACCATATACCATTTCTCTCCAAAATGTATACAGGGACATATAGTGCAAAGAGGATTTTTTTGTGCAGACTATGAGAAGAGACATAAAAGTACTTTTATTTAAAGTGCTTCGACGGCTAAGGTCATTTCGCACTTACTGTCTGCCACATGCAGACAGGAACAACAGCACTCAGACGAATCGGAGGATCACCCCTCTAAATTCGAGCCAAGCCCAACGATGCTTAACTTCGGTGACTAATCGGGAACCGGTGTTTCCATCGTGGCAGGCCGTTGCCCAAGAGACATAAAACAAAAGTGCTATAGAAAAATGAGAAGACATTTAAACCAGTGGGGGAGATGTCTGAGAAACTCCAAAAAATATTGCAACATGTGGTCATCAAAGCTAGTGATGAACTCTGCTTGAACTGCTACAAGAAGTATGAAGGTCTTTTAGTTGAACTTGAGTCAAACTGTGATGCCTATGACAATCAGTATTTGTCATTAGAAGACAGTGTGGATATAGTGAATCAGACAGTGACAAGTTTAGGCAGTGAACCAGAACAAGTTGTCTCCCCCCAGAGAATCCCTACGAAAATCCGACCAGATCGAAGGATTTCATATGGTAAAAGGAAGCTGACTCAAATTACTGATTCCACAAAGGCATTAAGGGCAAAGGTTAGTTTATTGTATGATGTTTGTCAGCCTCAGTGGCGGCGGGGTAGCGTCCTCGCCTGCTAACCCAAAGGTCGCGGGTTCGAATCCCGCCTGGGGAGGATTCTTCACTTCCCAGGACATGGTTGTTTGTGCTTGTCCGTTGTTGATTGTTAAAATACCCCGATGTAAAGGCCAATATGTTATAAATAAATAAAAAATAAATATATAAATAAATGTTCAGGATGAAGCTGCTCCCACTGAAATTGATAAATGTGAAACATGTACTTCATGAGAAAATAATATCTCAGCAGCTTTTGATAAAGCGAAAAGTGAAAAATCTATCAGTGACCAAGTTAAAATTTTAACACTCTTTCCTACAAGTTATTCCAACACAAGAGATTATGGCTGCTGTTCCAGGTTCAACCAAACATACGATTGACAAACGAGCAAACAGAACAGCAAGGAATATGGGCCAATGCTGATGTATACTGTGGGCATCCTCTTCCTGTTAAGCATATCAAGATTGCTCTCTCATTTTACTTGGATGATGACAAAGATTGCTCTCGTCAAAGTCCTAATCAGCGAGATGTGTTGACTGTAATTGAGAATGATATTAAAGTGAAGAACAACATCGTGAAATAAAAATTGGACTGACCAAGTTCTACTCAGTTAGGCCAAGATGGGTCAAAATTCAACCAGTGCATGATGTTTGCAGATGTATTTATTGCTCCAATTTGAAACTTATATGTAGCAGTTAAAGAAATTTGACCAACTCAGCCATTGAAAATGATTATTTATATAAGTTGTATCTTTGTGAAAGCCCTAAAGAAGAGTGCTGGTTCCAAGAATGTGGCCTTTGTCCAGGCATTGAGGGCCTAACAATGACCACTTTAAGATTGGATGACAAAGAAGATGAAGAAGTGACTTATGGTTTTTGGGAAAAAGGTGATTTGTTAAAGATTGTTTCAATGGAAGCATTCGTTGCTAAAGTTCAGGATTGCACCAAGAAAGGTGTGTATCACCACTATATTCGGAAAATACAGAGGGAAGCTATTCATAAAGAGAAGTTGGTTGCACTAAATGGTGTGAAATTGGTGCTTCATTTCGACTCTGCCGAGAATTGGAGAGTGATTCTTCCAGATGAAGTACAAACCTATCATTGGCAAAAAGTGCAGATATCAATATTTACCTGTGTGGGATATAGTGACAAAGGCATGCAGAGTTATGCAGTTATTTCAGATGATTTATCACATGATACTGCACATGCTTTGCTTGGGATAAATAAGATAGAAGAACACTTGTCTGAAATGAATATTATATGGAGAATATTATATAACATATTTCAGATGGGGCAGCAGCTCATTTTAAAAACAGACTTCAGGTTGTTCAGTGCAACTGAACATGGAAAGGGGCCCTGTGATGGAGTTTATTTATTTATTTCCACATCCCCGAAAACAGCACAAACGGCCTTTTACATCGGGTGTTTTAAACATGTAATAATTGACGAACACATACATCCATGTTCTGAGTGGTGAAAAATCCACTCAGGCGGGACTCGAACCCGCGACCCCCAGTTTAGCAGGTGAGGTCTTTACCCCGTCGCCACCGGGGCAGGGAGTTGGAGGACTAGTCAAGCATTATGCCACAACTACAACCTGAGAAATTTCAATTCTGGCGAGTACATTCAGAACAGTGTCCTTTGTGGAGCATGTAAGTAAATTCTTGCCTTATATCAAACTTTTGCAATTGCCACATGATGAAGTAGCTCAATTTAGACAAAAAAAGCATAATGTTTGGGCAAAAGTGGCACCTGTACATGGCATCAAAAGCTGTCATGTCTGGGTTCATAACAGACATGGGACAACTATTGCTCGCTCTGCAAACCACACATGCATACACGCTGTGACACTAACAAATTTAGATATAAAGACATACAGTATTCAAGATATCACCATAAATGACTTCATCGGGTGTGTTTTCGAAAAAACCTGGTGGATTGCTAAAATCGCTGCAGTGTCTTTAAAAGAGAATGACATAAGTGTCTCGTTTATGCATCCACATGGTCCATAGAATGGTTTCAGGTGGCCCAAATTAGAAGACTTAAGTGAAGTGCCATTGAAAAATGATCTGCACAAATTGCCTCATCCACCGTTTCTAGTTAGTAGCAGTGGGCGTTTGCATACATTTGATGCCATGGAAGTACACAAGATTGAACTTGCATTCAGTCAGTGGATGTAACCAGTGATTCAGGTATGTACTATTTATCCATTATGCATGCTAAGTAGAATTAATCTTCATTTTTCCCCCTCATAGGCATGCAATCTTGGTGTACGAGAGGAGTGCATAAACAGATTGGGTCGAAAACATGCCTAACTTTGACATGCCTTAAAACAAAAAATATAAAAATACTACCTTTTTTTATTTTTTTTATTGATAGCAAGACATTTAAACTAGCCACTGAGAAAATTTAAAGCAAATAAAAGGTGGCTTTTTTGAGAAATAAATTGTTAAATAATCACTAATTTTTATTGTTTAAATAAGTCCTATTTGTTTATTATTACTTCAAATTATTTGAAAGTTATTTCAGACTGTGCATAAATGCATTTTCTTCAAAATGAAACAAAAACCACTGCTTTATGGGCCATGGTTCCTTAGTTATTAGCATTTATGTGATTTTTCACTTTTTACTTTGAGGCCTGACTCAGCAATGTTCAAAGGATCATATCTTTATATTGGTTCGGTTCTGAGCTGAGATAAAGTGATCATAATTCATCATAAGGATACTGCTTTCACATATATAACTTTTAGAGAAATCGGTGATGGTCACCTGACATGATTTTGCACTATCTGCCTGATTTGAGATGAAAAGGCCCATATGGTGATGCTGTAAAGAAAAACTTTTTTTTAAGTATCAATCTTACCCTGAACATTTTTTTTCCTTTGCACTTAAAAATGCTATAAACTTTCAGGTGAATCAATATATTCAGATGGGACAAAGAACCTGTAATTCGTAAATATTGTCAAAAAAATAAGTTTTTCTCTTGGTATCTCACATTTCGATTAGAATGGATTTTACAATGATTCTGCTGTAATTAGCAGTTGGTAGGATCATAGGTATGTGCCATATTTCCAAGCCCAAAGGTGCAATTGTTTTCCTCAAAAATGCAATCTAAAATCAGCCTGCATCTTATGGGCTGAGGCTTATAAAACTAATCAGGCTTAATATAAATTAATATGACCATGGAAGAAGACCAGTGTTTACAGGTCCACCCAAGGCTGTAGTAGAGATTTTCCCAGGCTTTTCACAATGTGCCTCTGATGCATTAAACAGTGATTGCAGTCCCTTGCTACCTGATTAATTAATGCCTGTTAATCTACAAAGCTGACAGCCTGAATCAGCTCTTTTACTTTTTGGTCAAAGATCCATCTAACTCTCCGCTTGGTGAATCCCAATATCATGCAATAAGAGAACTGCGTATCTTTCTACAAAATTTTATTCTTATGGTACATACAAACAGTTTCAACACTTCTGCATTATCATCAAGTACCTTTACCTGGTATGTACCTCCCAATCTACCATGGCACCTGATAATGATGCAAAAGAAAAAAAATAGTGGAAAGATAGCTACATAGTTTTCTTATTCTATGAGAATGAATTTCCCCCTAGTTGAGACTGAAACCATCAAATCCCAATCACTTCAGTACAGTGTAATTGATGTTCAAATGGAGCAGGTTAAGTTCAGCCTATATGGGTGGACTTGAAGGCAATTTTTATTCTTTTATCATTTTTTGATAGGAATAACAAAGAAGCATGAGCTATTAGTGTGTGATTATGATGTTACCTATTACGACTGTCTTTCTTTAGGTATTTCTGCATGGAGCAGGATCGCCAGTTCAGATATATAGCTCTGGAGCTGTGTGTGGCTACTTTACAAGACTATGTGGAAAAAAGACCAGTGGTTTCAGAGCTAGATGTTCAACCTTATCAAGTTCTTGAGCAAGCAACAGCCGGACTTCAGCATCTTCACTCTCTTGATATTGGTAATTACACTCACTTCATTAAACTAACTTGTCCTAGTTAATGGTGGTAGAATAAAAGATTTTTAATTCATAATTGTACAATGAATATTGGCTAGTTTCTTCTGACCTTTCTGTGGCATTTTATTTATGTATTCAAATCCTGAAATGGGTAACGGTTCTAACCATTATTGTGCATATTAGTTCACAGAGACATTAAACCTCACAATGTGCTGCTGTCATTGCCTAGCAATGCCAATGGTCAAGTACGAGCTATGATATCCGACTTTGGTCTCTGCAAGAAGCTCAAGGTTGGCCGTATGTCATTTTCCAGAAGATCAGGTGTTGCTGGCACAGAAGGGTGGATTGCTCCGGAAATGATGGCAGTGTCCTTTGACTCCAATAATTTGCACAGAACAGTGAGTTCATTTGTGCATGTGTTCTTTACCTTTGATGTTTTTTTTTATTATTTATGTGAACAACAGCTAGAATCTTATACTAGATGATAGAGTCAGGCAATATTATGTTAGGTGTGGGATGTTAAAAGTATTTTTCAATCCTGAAGTGATGAATGAAGTATGTACTGGTGATAAGAATCTAAATTCTTTCCTATAATAGCATTTTAGCTATCTTTCAAGGCTTGTTTTTTTAAAATTAATTATGGCAATTATTATTCTTCATTGATTAAATATAGACCATTCCCGACTTAAATAAAGGGTGCTGTGGCACAGTATACAACTAAAAATTTTACATAAGTCAGACATCACCTGCAGAGTAGCCTATGAAGATGGGTGAATGCACTTACGCATTCACATGCGAGTACACAATCATTTTTGGTGTCGGATGTGTGTAGATAGTGTCTAATGGTGGCAAAATTGAGTTTTTTCAAACAGACTTACAAATATCATCAGTTGTGGTATTGCATTTTCAACTCAATCGTCAGAAATCAATAATCAATGTGGAGTAGAATACTAAAAATGTACGTATCATATTTGGATGCGGTTTCTTGTGCACTAATATTTTTCTCAACAATCAATACCATGCCTCACCAGCTACTTAAAACAACAAAGAAAAACAAATCCAGGAGATGAAATCAATGAGTCTCTTTTAGTGATGGGTCTTAGCCAAGAAAATTGGTAAATCAATCTTAATGAGTTTAATCTAATAATGGATGCTTAATATTTTTCAGTCATTATCTATTGATAAATTATTAGATCATCATTAAATATTTCATAATAGCTACTTTTGTGTGTTACACAGGTTGAAATAAAGTGTGAGAAAAACGTTCCGGGGGTGTGTGCATAGCGGTGGAAAAATTAGAGAATTCTTTTGACTAATATGCAGAAAGCATGACTCTATCACACTGTGCCCTGGGTTTGTCTTTAAAACGGCACAAAGTATGTATGAGCAGGCAGAAATGTCCAATTTAAGTGGGAGAATCTTGCATGAAAATGAAATGCTGAGTGGCTAAAGTTGTACAAAATAGTGTTGATAAAGCATCTTTTTATTGTCACCGTGCAGGAATGAGCAAAAAGTGTTCAGGAAGAGATCACAGTTTGCATATTTCCTGCATGTCAATACACATGCTTGATATTCTCCATGGAGATTTTTACATTTGTGGATTTTGGGTCTGAAAGTGATGCGTATTTGACCTATGAGGTACATACATTTAATAAACATACTTTTTCAGGAGTAACAGAGCAATGTGAATTGCATGACGGAAGAGGAGAAATTTCTGAAAAATCTATGCATGCGTGACTGCCAATACTCATACAGCCATTGTGCTGCCTCTTCACACATGGTCCTGAGCTTAAGCGATGCATTTCATTTGAAATTTGGAAATGTTGTTAAAACATTTCGCATCTTGCGTGAAAATCAAAATTTATTTCTTGTCATATCCTTCTTCACGGAGCCTCTGCTTATTATGTATTGTATATACATCGCAGGTTAGCATTTAACCTCTGCACAATCGCACAATATTGATTGTTATTACATAGCTGTTTTCGTAGTGAGACCACCTCTTGAGCTGGAGTTAATTTTGGTTGTAATTATTTCTGCTTTGCACTTCTTATCAATGAGTTCTATAATTGCTCTCACAGCTATGAGCACTTATGGTGTAGTGCGTTCCATGTTAAGTTGACAGTATGGGCCTAAATGGGAAAATGCTGTTGTCAAACTTACCAAAACTCGCCTCTAACGGCAACGTCGGCAACCGTTTCCAAAACGGTTTAAAATCACGTGTTACTTTAGGGAATAATATTTTAACTTTAGTAGACTCCTAGATTTGCAGTTAATATTCTGCATGAGCACTTGAGGTGAGGAAAGGTGAGATGAGAAAGGACATGAGTATTGGAAATCTACACAAGAGTGAGACTGCATTTAATTTACCTCCAACCTATGAAGAAGTCATGGACTCAAAACCTGTGCCATCAATAAATCCAGATGCATTATTGCCTGTTAGCCATAGGTATGAGGAGCCATCTGAAGAAAGCACTTATAGTAGTCATATGTATGCAGAGATCCCTGATGAAGACAGCTCTTCTGAGAATCAATTTCACTATGCCCTCTATGACTTCAATGGAAATGGTGCCCGCACGTTGAATTTGACCCAAGGTCAAGTTTTGAAAGTGAAAAGCGTCCAATGTGAATTGCATGATCTCAATCTTAAGGATCTCTATGAATGACACCTCTTGTCATAATTTTTGCTAAAACTAAGCTAGACTTAATGAGATGTGCACAACAGCAAATGAAATGCAATACTGGAGCATTAATAATGGTCAAGTAATTAATGAACAAGAAACAGTCCTTTATATTATAAATGTCTTCAGGTTGCTTTTAAATATATTTAGGTTGAATATAACCATCTAACCCTATATCAGTTCTTCCTCATAACCGTCCATCCCTAAATTCAACTTCTTTGCTGCCAACCACCCTATAGCCACTACTTAATTATCCTTAAATATTAAACCTTCTGCCAAATTCACTACATTTTATGAACAAAATACACACGAATGCACAAAGAGTACATCTAGTGAATTCGGGGGTCTGACCCATAATTAAATTTCACCCATCTTTAACTATGGCGATGCGTCTTCTACACGGACATAGTTACTTATCGGTCTTAGTTAAAGATATACTTAATTACTGTATGTAGACGAGGCATTAGACAGAGATATGTTTATTTGTGCAACTATTTGAGTTGGGAGATTTCATTTTGGAATGATATGAAGTAAATTTAATGTGTACTTTAATACTTTTGTTTTACAGACCTGTGCAGTCTTCTACACGGACATACTTGATCACTTATCAGTCGTAGGAAAGATATACTTAAATACTGTGTGTAGAGGGGGCATTAGACAGAGATATGTTTATTTATGTAATTATTTGAATTGGGAGATTTCATTTTGGAATGATGTGAAGTAAATTTAATGTGTACTTTAATACTTTTGTTTTACAGACATGTGCAGTCTTCTACACGGACATACTTGATCACTTATCAGTCGTAGGAAAGATATACTTAAATACTGTGTGTAGAGGGGGCATTAGACAGAGATATGTTTATTTATGCAATTATTTGAATTGGGAGATTTCATTTTGGAATGATGTGAAGTAAATTTAATGTGTACTTTAATACTTTTGTTTTACAGACCTGTGCAGTTGACATCTTCTCTCTGGGCTGTGTCTTTTACTATGTTCTGAGTGGCGGTAAACATCCATTTGGTGACTCACTTAGAAGGCAGGCTAACATTCTAGCATCTGATTACTGGTGAGTGAAATGTGTTTGAATTTAAACTGGCGGTAGTGTAGTGTTGCTTACTTTAAAATATCTCTATCACCGTTTTCCTGTGCCTTACTCTTTGTCAGCACTCGCGATAAGACAATTACGCCATTGTCGTCTTCTTGACTGAGGGTATCTTAGCAATTTGTCTTACAAGGGGAGGCCCGGTTCATGCGTGGCCGATTTCACTGAAACTTTGGAGTTAGGATCAACTGAACTCCCTAGTATCAAAAATACCTCCTCTTGGGCATAGACAGCCAATAGTGAATGAGATATTGGCATTTAAAGATCGCTGCAGACTGCTGGTGTTTGGTGATATGGTAGCATGGTGTATTGCCAGTCCCAAGTTCAATCCCAATGAACAGAAAAAAAATTTTTCATCGGTAATGTTGTATTTTTACCATTTCTGTTGTGAAGCATTATAGTTTTCTATTTCATCACTTTTCAATTTTTACGTCATTTGGCTGAGACATTTCAGATTCATATCCCTTTTTTTACATACTTGAGGATTTTCCCATCTCTTTTATTCCTTGATTCTTCATAAATTGTTGCATTTCATATTTATTCTCACTTTATAAAGAGTGATAATTGTTGTAATATAAATAAAAATAAATCATAGTGTTATATTAATTTTGGGCAATTTGCAAAACTGCTTCCCACGGCTACATTTGCTTATTACCGGCAATTACTGCTTACATTATACATTGGGCAATTATTGCTTACAAACTGGCAATTTTCATAAAAAATTGCCAGTTTGTCATTGCAAAGAAATTCTATGGTTTGGATTCTCATATTGCATTCTGCAGTAAATTTAATTTTACTTTTATATTTTTCGCAGTTACTTTATAGTATATCGTGTATGTAATTCATCATGACATATCATACAAGTATCCTATTCTCTAATTAATACTGACTCTAATTTTAGTTTGAAACATTAAATTCAATGATGTTATAAAAGCTACCTGGTAGTAAGCTTTAAAGGATTATTTAAACAATAAGAGACTCTTCCTCATAAGTGCCATCCATAGCAGTATGTGGCAACTGGCTGATACATTTAGATCCGCCAAAAATTGCCTTTGAAATCAGTAATTCTCAGTGGCATCGTGGTCTGCCGATTGAACTGCATTTTCTAAAATTCTTCCTTCACTTCTTCCTATGATTTTGGAATCCAATATTTTAAGTAATATTTCCCAAAGTATCAAATTAGCCACTGTCATAAATCATCAGTAATTCATCAGTTGATTCATTCAGGCCAAACCTTAACACTAGAACTATAATTTTTATACAAAAGGCTTCATGCATATGATCAAACCTCTAGTTGCAGTGTCACTCTGTTTGAGCATTAGTAGGAAGCATTAATGTTTTTAATCATGCAATGAGATTTAAATTAATATGACCCCATAATGCTCTTCTGTAGCATCAGCCAGCTAGATGAAGATTCCGACTACCTTCCAAGACACCTCATAGAGATGATGATATGCCACAATCCAAGCGAGCGACCTAGTGCTGAGGCTGTGCGAACTCATCCTCTCTTTTGGAGCAAAGCAAAGGTGATGTCATTCTTTCAGGTGAGACTGAGTATTGATGTTAATGAGTCAAGAGATGTGGTGCAGCAAGCGGAAGATTTTGAGTGGATAAAAATGCCCCCAAAACCTTTTGGAGGAAAGTTTAAAATGTCAAATTAATACGTCTTTGGGAGTCTTTACGTGTAATGTTTCTGAACTGCCTTATTTGTTGTATGATACCCTATTTGTTAATATCAATGGTTGAATGGTTGGTGACGGACAAGCTTTTATCAGGGGAAACTCTAGGTCAAGGCTTTTCAGAAGCACTTCCGTGGAACTTAGCTATTATCACTTTCTCCAGCTATTGTCAAGTGAAAGTGATATATGGTGGACCACTCCTGCGCGTCTGCAAACGGTTCACATTGTAATGGGTTCACTTTATGAACTGCCCAATGAAGACGATCAGAAACTTAAGTATTGACAGCATACTTTTTTTCAGATTTCTCAAATTAACTATTAATGCATTCTTGCATGTGTAACAAACACAAAGTAGATATGTATTTCCTTATTTATTTTGGAATTTTACTGGCAGCATTGGTCAACATGAGTCACAACAATCTCTCGTTGCTTTGCCATTGGGAATCTCCGATGGTGTGGCAATTAGTCTGCACATGGTTTACAAACAAAGTGGTCCTTTCTGAGTCGCGCCTTTAAATTGGCACCAGGAACTTTGTGATTAGCTTGGAATTACTTGTTGTGACAATGGCATTGTGGTGTATTGGTGGTAAATATGATGAAATAAAAAACATTGCAATTTTCTGCAGGGTAAAATTTACTTTCAGAAAGTAAATTTTATATTGAGGAAATTTGCAGTTTTTTATTTGATCATGTTTGAATTCCACTCAATATCCTGAGAATGGTATGATTACATAGGTGGTTAATAAAAAGTGAAACTGTGTCTAGTAGTATATTTGTGAATGAAGTGAGGTAGATTTTTGATTATTTGAAATTCAGAACTTCTTCAGCCAGTTATGCTCGTAATGAAAATTTTGTACAAGAGGGCTTTGTAAAAATACTAGAGGGCTGAACTGCATTTGTGTCTGTTTGAATTTTTTGTGATTATTGCCATATCTTTTTATATTGAGCTCTAATTGTGCACAAAGAAATCAAAATTATTTGAAATTACTCATTGAACCAGTTCAGTGACATGGATGCATTTGCCAATTATTGATGAAGCAAGCCCAATTATGTTTTGTGTATCAAATTCTTACTCTTGGTAAACACTGAGGGCATTTGTTTATAGTACGATTGCATTGCAACAGAAAACACTTTGTAAATATTTCCACACCAATTTTTATTCTACCGACCTAGGTTTCGGCAAACATTGCCATTATCAAGGTGAAGTAACAAATAAGCGAGCGATATATATATAAAAAAAAAATATATATATATATATATATATATATATATATATATATATATATATATATATATATATATAATAAATATTTCGTTCAAACAGATGGTGAAACAAAGAGGATAGGAAACATATAAAATTGGACAACACAATGGTGATGTGAAGATGGAATGATGGCCGATTCCAAGTGCATATATATATATATATATATATTTTGTGGCCAATTGGCGAAAACTTCCAAAGATTATATATATATATATATATATATATAGAGGTATGGGATGGAGGAGGGGTGGGAGAGGAGAGGCGACTGAAGTGGAGAAGGAGGGGGAAAGTGGTGACGCAACAGGAGTAAGAGGGGGGGGGGGGGGGGGTTTGTTTACAGGGAGGTTGATGGCTAGGATTTTAGTGGTAGTGACGCAATTGTCAGGAAGGTGACTGATTCAAATTTCGTTGAAGGAGAATGGAGAGTAATGGGGAAGAGTGGGATGGGTACAATTGGCCATTTACAACAGAGACATTTTTGTTTTAACATGACAAGCATATTTGAAATTGTTCCAAAAAGTCAAGTTTTTTCAGTTTACATTGGGTATGGAGAACCAGAGTTTTAAAATCACTATGATGGTTGTGGTCAAGTAAATGTTTAGCAAAATTCGACTTAGGATCATCATTGTGCCAACATTTTTCATGCTCTCTTACCTAAGTGTTCACTGCACGCCCACTTTGCCCAATATATACGGCATTACAATTAGGCGTGTGTCCCCCCCCTCATACCAAACTTAATTACCCCCCCTTAATTAAGTATTTTAATTAATCATGAGTACCAAAGCCCGTTTCACACGACACTTGATCCAACACAAGGTCAAGGATACTCGCTAGTATGATAGCTTTCCAGTACTGTGTGATATAGAACCAGCATGCTGGCTAACAAGCATGAAATAGCTATTCTACTCGCTCAGCTACTTGATTTCATAATTGATGCGGTACTAGTTTGCTGCTAGCTCCCAGTAGGACCTAGTAGCCGTCGACCAATCACATTAGCTAATACAGTCGCAGTGCAATCTTCACTTTTTTTAAATCAGCGCCTCACTTTTATCGCGGGTGTAATGCACTCTTTGGTGGTGAAAATGTGTGGTGAAAATGTCTCGACAATCCCTTCTTTTGCTGCAGCTGCCAAAAGTTGCCTTCTTTCATGGAAATTTTCCATTTTCTTTTAACAGTGGATGACAGTACCGCTTCATCGCAAGCACAAGGTCGATGATTGTGTGAACCTTCTTTCATGGTTTCTATCATAGTACTGGGTTCCATCCTCAATATCAAGTACCAGCTAGCATATACTAGGTCTTGTGCTGGATCAAGTATATAGTGTGAAACGGGCTTAACATGATTAACAATTACGAAGTGAAGCCTGCCACTGTCAAGTTTGTATTAGCTTGTTTGGTGTATAATTGGGATCAATAATTGTTGCTTTTTTGAAATCACCAACACTTTAAGTTAGAAATCTTCGGGGTTAATGCAGGTTCATTCTTGTGCCTCAAGAAAGGCTGCTTTGTGTTCAGGAAATCTAGCTGAGGAGTAGTTATTGCATATGTTCTGAAGACCATTCTGCTATTTGACCAAATAAATGACTCTCAATCAATTTGTGCCGAACTAATAATCACTGAGGTCGACGGGAAGTTCGATTAAGAGGGTAGGGGCCGGGCAGTGAGAGAAAACATGCAATTGATCCTGATAAGTCGATATTCATTTCTGCCATCATATAATTCAAATATCATTTGCTCATATAATCTATTTTCTTTTGTCCCGAGATTTTGTAGACAAATAACTACTGTATATCATTGACTATACATACATATATGCTTTTGGTCATAGAAAATATTTAAGTGACCTCTAGTTATGCGTTGATTCACTATACGATGAATGATAATGATATTCTTACTGTTGTAATGTTGCTCTAAAAAATGTGGAATTTTAAGGCATGATGCAATGTCTATAGTCTCCCATTGTCAAATTTTCTTCATGAGCTGGTAGACTTATCAATACTATCATGCATCAATTTCTTACATAGTCAGGTCTGTGAAATTTACAGTGAAAAAATCATTCGCCTGGACTCGGATACGAACCCAGACCCCTCAATTTTGCAACTCTAGATTCCAGTCCAGGCGAATGATTTTTTCACTGTGAATTTCATACAATTGTGTGACCATCAGCGAGTGACTCCTTTAAAGTTACTGTGCGGCCAGTTCCGCAGTTCTTTGAATTGGACATAGTGAGGTTATTGTGAGAAAGGTTTTCATTTCTTGTTATTCACATGAATCTATATAAAATTAAGGTATTATAATGAAAAATAACTGGGCAATTCCCTTCACGAGGATCACTCAGCAATGTTCTGTTTTTTTCTACAGTTCTGGTGCTTATTTCATATTTTACCGTATCTGAATGAAAAATGGTGTATGTATTGTGAATTATAAATAAAATTAGTTCACTATTAACTTTGTGGAATTCCATTCAGTAAATCGATTTATTTTTTATGTACTTTTACAAACCACAGAATAACTTTTACTTATAATAACACACTTATTCTGTGGTTGTTTAACCCATTCAATGCTGACCTGTTGACATGACATTTATTCCCACGCTGAAGGGTTTTTTTCATTTATTTATATAAAACGAAAACACATCCAGCAAAGAACGAAACTCATACACGTGTGCCTAGAGCAAGCCTAAGACGCTGAAGGAAGTTGCGAGTGTCAGCGCAGATGCTTGGGAACTAGGGAAAACCGAGAAAAGTAACGGGACTGATGCCTTGAATTCAAGGCATCCGCGCCTCTGGCTTGCACGGGATGCCTTGAATGCAAGGCATCCGCATTGAATGGGTTAAGTTCTTAAATAAATCGATTTATTGTTAATTATCCTGTGAGGAATTGTATTTATCTGTGAATTGTTCATTGTCACAAAAACTAGGTACAAAATTCTAGTAATTATTTTATTGCTCTCGACCGGTTTCGACGATTAAAGCGTCATTTACAAAACAAAACAGAAGGTAAAAATTGCTATTGCTAGCGTTATATAATAAAGAAGGGGGGGGTTGGGAACATGGAGAACCGTGTTTGTACCGTGTTTTTGTACCAATGAATTCTATCTTCAATTTCCACAAAGTATCGCCACAATCGATTAATTTGACTGTGAATTGTTGTTGCTCGCTAGGATGTGAGTGACAGGGTGGAGAAAGAGGACCAAAGCAGCGTTGTTTTAAGAGCGCTGGAACGTGGGAGTTGGCCAGGTGGCACTGCCTGGACAGTTGTTGGGCAGGGTGATTGGAAGTCCAGCATTGATCCAGAGGTCTCGGAGGATCTGCGCAAGTACAGAAATTACAGAGGCAACAGTGTTCGAGACCTTTTGCGTGCTCTCCGTAACAAGGTGAATAAAATTGCTTCATTTAGGACACTTGTGTGCTAAAGAAAAAACTGCAATCGAAAGAGTGGATTACCAATTTCATTGTTAAAATATAAATTTGTATATTTATCAAAGTTCCATCAACTTATGATATTTTGATGAAATAATCAGTTCAAATTTTGCTATTGTGTTTTTTTTTCATGCATCGATGTTTCTTCATTTAGAAACACCATTATCGTGAGCTGTCAGTTGCTGCACAACTGAAACTTGGTACTGTACCTGATGAATTCATCAACTATTGGACAACTAGGTTTCCATTACTACTACCGCATGTATGGCATTCTATGCTTTGTATAAAAGATGAACCAGTTTTCCGGCAATATTATAATAAAAACTACCAATTTATACATGTAAGTAGCTTCTGTTAAGTACAGCATGACAAAATATTACAGCTGATAAAAATATCTAGTTTATCTTTAAGTGGATTATTAATTTTACACCCGTTTATTGAAACGTTAACATAGGTGAATGATTTGATGATTTCCAGGCATATGATGTTAGTGAGGTGTATTCGGGTTCTCCTATTGGGTCACACTCTGCATTTCTGCCGACGTTTCGATGCACGAGTCGTCTATCGCCATCATGACCTGATGATGATGGACGACTCTTACATTGAAACATCGGTAATAATGCAGAGTGTGACCCCGTTAAAATTGGTGTTTTGTGTATTTGGCATTGTGCACCAGCCTTAATAATTGGGTTGTGGTTTTTTTTATTGGTGGAAGTAGTGAAAGCTAGATTCTTCAGCCTCTCTATTTTTTGGGAGGATAAACCAATGTATGAATATTTTTATTTTAGTTGGTAAGTGATTATCTTGTGTGTGAGTATGTATGGAGGTGTAAGTGTCCATTAAACATGCATCTCTCTTGAGAATTTTTTGTTCTAAGACTGGTAGTTAGCTGATGCAGTGGATGCAGAGTGGATGATAAATTTGAATATAATTAATTCAACAGATTCAGGTAAATTCAACAGATTCAGGCGAGATATCGTGGAAGTTCTCTTACATTGAATATAATTAATCAATATTAAAGAGTAGGTTTCCGCTGGGCTTGAATAAAGGCTTGTCCATTATTCGGGTTCCCACCACGTTCATTGTTGAATTGAGACAGCAGAGTGATCACTACAGCCTGAAGACACTCGGAGGATACTGTTGTCTCAAGTCAACAATGAAAGCAGTGGGAATCTGAATAATGGGCAAGCCTTCATAATGAATCGATTTTGTGTGAAGGAAAGTACGAGGGGAAAGAATATCTAAATAAAGAAATGTGAAAGACTAGAAACTGATAAGGTAGACTAAAATTCCACCAATTGCCTTCTGTTATCAAATTAATGATTATATATGTACACATATATATGTTCAAGAATGAGTCAATTGAAATTTACATCAATATGTATTTTTCAGCTTAAAATTGAAAAAAATGCTTGCGTGGAACAAAATCCCCATAGGTAACATCTTAGTCATTAAGTTATCTAGCATTTTTGCAAATTTCAATGAATAGTACTTTCTCCGAACCATATATCCATTTTTATACACTTTTTAGAGAGGTAGGATGCATGAAATTATTTCTTATTTCCGAAGTGTTTGTCGTTTATAGTCCATTGCATTGCTATTACTTGCAGCCGCGACATATTTGGCGCACCCAAAACATCAGGGCAATAACATTACAGCAATGCGCAGTACAGTACATGTGTCAAAATTCAACGTTTAATATTCCGGTGTATGACATCTAACATGGAATTTGATTTTATCAAAAGTGAATAAGATCATAAGTAATTGAAGTGTTCAAAAATATGATTTTTAATAGTTATCTTGATAGAATGTTTTCACCATTCACCAAAAATTCCCACATTAATGGCTAAATTAGTGTTACAGTTGTAGGAATTGGCTGTGGAGTGATTATTAATCATTTTCGGTGTTAACGAGAGTTCCATTTAGCGAGTGATTTTTCAGACCCCGAGGGCTCTCGCTATATAGGGCTTTTACTGTATGACCAGGTTTCGCTGCCATATAATGTCAGAAGGAGAAAACTTTTTACCCCACGATTTTCACTTCTCTAGACAAACACTCATACCTAGATAAGCTCAACATATGTACAGGCACTTCCAATGAAAAGTTACCACTGCAGAGCCGAAATTTCTAAGTCCGGAGTTTTTTGTAAATTTGGCATCGCTGCGTCACGGGTTCCCCCTAGCGGAGCCTGAGGAAGTTCTAACCGTAAACAAACCCCCTTCCCTCCTCCGCCCTTATCTTTCCCTCCTCCGCCCTTTCCTTTCTTAGCGGAAGGGACCAAGGGATTACTGGCGGTCAGTCTTCTTTCAATGCTTCTTCTCACGATGGTCGCAAAATACCCCCGACTCTCGCTCTAGCCTTGTGCCCAAACGTGGCATTGAGCCGCGTGTCTTCCTCCCCCTGCCGAAGGATCGCCACACACTATTCTCCTCCTCCCGTAGGGGAGGAGCGCCGAGGAAGCATTGTCTAGCTGGAAATTCCCCGTCAGGATGGGTTCGCAAACGGGACGCGCGGGCACCCAGCCGCCTCCCGGCGATCTCCTCTCGAGGGGCCAATTGCTCCGATTGCGGAAAGTGTGGACGGCAGTTAGAAAATTTCCTTACGAACATAAATCGCAACTGAGAACACTAATTACAATATGCTGTTCCTCTCTTTCCCTTCTGATGGACAGGTGTTCTATTATTCGACCTTATTGCACACCAAATATTATCGCAAAAATGTTTGGATATATTTCTTAAATGGACGGAATCGATTCATTTTTGTGTGTGAATGGTTACTTCCTTCAAACCACGTATGAAATTAATAAGAGGCCAGCACACATAAATCGAGAAACCATTTTGATAAACGTGTTCACTCGTGGATATTTAAATGTTTTGAAATATTCGCCTGGTAATGTGACTAGAAAAAACTTATAATCACTCAGGTGTAAGAGTTGATGGGCAGACGTCTCTAAGGTTTTACCTGCTTCCGGATCAACCCTTCTGCAGGGGCACTGGCTTGCAAGGGCATAAACTCGGAGGATGTTGACCCGAGGTATACCGCGTGGAAGGGGTCGCGGGTGCAATAAAACGTATGGAGTAAGGTTTTTGGGCAGTGGAAAATTATTCTTCGCGGAGACCGGTCCTCCCCATCCCCATTGTCTCAACACAGGGACTCAACAATGTGGTCAGAGGGAACATGCCGCCCCCCATAAGGCATTCACCTCTCCCTTGTCCCTTTCCACTAGAGCACTAGATTGCATTGCAACCATTGCAATCATTGCAATTGCGTATATCATAGATATGGCTGAATACTGCTACTTAAAAGCGCAGGATACCCGAAAGGTAAAATAATCATTGATAATACGTGCGAAGTAAATCAAATACCCATACTGAATCACAATGCGCCAAGAATCCTAGCTGGTGTCCACTGTTCAACCACTCGGTGATTAAATAAATTTCTATTTTATTTGAAAGTGTGTATGAACAACATGAAAAAGATTCCTAACTTGTGTATTTCTGGAATGTTTCATGGACCCTAAAAAGGCTCCACTCTTTTCAAGGGCTGAAGGGCGTGAACAACAAGTATGTTCCTGGAGCGTACGCAAAGAAAAATAATTTAACGTGATTCTGCGTAAACTTATCCGGTCGCACGGCTCAATATTCTCGCGATTTCATCAAAGCAGAGTCAGTGGAGTTTAGTGATAATGAGTACAGCTGAAAAAGAAAAGTTCACCCTCTGCCACACGCCCTCGCGGTGGCTTGCACGGTATTACGTAAATGTAGATGTTGATCAAAAATGTTCTTCGGGTGTGCCACGTGATGATCAGGTTTAGCCTGATGTTAACCCGTTGATAAGTATTTTCAGATAGATTCAAATGTAGTATAATTGATGATCTAAATTTAAATTTTCAAGCTTCCTAAGATAGACAGAAGTCGGTGGTATTTTGTGACCGTCTGCAGGTCTCCTATAAACAATAAGTAGTCGGGAATATTCTTATGTTGTCCTAAATGTAATATTTTCGTTCAAATTCCATCAAATACTCATTCTTCTTAGTCACTGACACTTTCTGCGCCTCTATCACTTTTTAATCGAACTCAAAACGTGATAATTCATAACAAGCCATTATATAACACCAATGCCAGAAGTGACCTGTGACCAAGGGCCGAGAGGACCAGGGAATCATATAGAATACGATTTCGATGTAGAACAATGTTAGACCAAAAAAGGATTCCAATTATAACATTTCAAAAAACATTACGACATTGATATGAAAAACAATACAACATTGAGGTGTCGATAATACAGATATTTTCGAAAACTAAAAATACAAAAATATTCCGCCCACATTGTAAAAGAATATACCACAAAATAAATAAAAACCACTGCTGATCGATGAACAGAAAGCGCTACCAAAGGCTTGAAAAACTAAAAACACAAATTCAAAAAATATTTTAAAATCCTGAAAAGTCACTTAGGCACAATTTCTTCTTCAATATTTCTTCACTGCTGCCTAGCTAGAACCGAATTTCAAAAATCCATTACTCCAATGAAAAGAAAACTGATCACTAAAAAGTTCCGACGATCCGAGGCTCAAAATTTATAAGATTGCTTTTAATGGATTATAGGAATATGCGCATAGTGGCCGTAGTTTATGACCGCAGAATTTCGCGGGTGAAGAATAGAATCGTAAATAGGAGGAATTGCAACTAAAGATATATATGCCGACGACTTGGGTGAAACTAGTCGCATGAGAAAGGTCTCCTGCCTGAGGTCTTTTCTCTCTTCTCCTCTCAACCTAGGTCCTTAATCTCGCGCAGCTCCCCATATTGCGTCATTGTCGCAGGGAGGCCCTCCTCTCTTATTGCAGCAGATATTAGACCATATTTTAGGGAAACGGCTGCGTGGTCAATAACAGATGTGTATTGGTATTATACAAGCAGTAATATAATGGGTATTGTTATTATTCAAATTACGAGTCTATACCATAAATCCTACGGTAAACTCGTGGAAATTACGACAATTCGGAACGTTATTTTCTTCTTCTGAGACTATTCCTAGTCTTAAAACATTGAGGTCGCATATTTATAAAACTTCTGACCACATCGATGTGAGAATAAAACATGTTAATGGACTCACACTGAAATAGCACAAACGTGAAACAACACCAATAGACCAAGGAATTAATTATTCAATTATTCATCGATTATTCAAGGGACACATACAAATTGGGGGTGATAATGAATAATGATGATTTGTGATTTCCTCTTCTAAGTGAACGTCGATTTTTGATGTTATGCCAATACGTGATTGTGGTGGCGAGCGTAGAGGTAGTAAGAGGTATGCGACGTCTGGCTGCGCGACTCGGAGAAACGCCCACCTTTAGGGCATGAGAAAAAGACCGACCGCCAGTAATCCCTTGGTCCCTTCCGCTAAGAAAGGAAAGGAGGGCGGAGGAGGGAAGGGGGTTTGTTTACGGTTAGAACTTCCTCAGGCTCCGCTAGGGGGAACCCGTGACGCAGCGATGCCAAATTTACAAAAAACTCCGGACTTAGAAATTTCGGCTCTGCAGTGGTAACTTTTCATTGGAAGTGCCTGTACTACCTTCAACTTTCCTTCCTGCACTTGCACGCTTTTGAATCTCTTCATCTATACTTCCATCTTTTGCAAACATTCAGCCAAGACACAAAAATTGTCCACTTGTTTAATTATTTCATCATTTACGTACACTCACCATGCAATCCTTCTTCTTACTCTCCCTATCATAAACTATGGCTTTAGTCTTTGAAGTGGCCTACAGCACGCCTAATGCATGCATGGGTAAAAATTTGCAAGATTTTAATTCGTGGGTATACATAATATTCTTTTGCAAACTAATATTAAACTATGAATTTTTCCAGGGCATTCTTCATCAAACCAAGTCCAACATCCCCAACTTCACTGCAAACGGGGTGGAAGTGAAGAACCAAGGCGTCAGTTCTGAAGACGACTCATCCAATGTTTGCAGTGAATGGGAAAACATGCTGAATGAGGAATACATCAATTTCAAACGGCGGAGAAAAACTTGCATGACAAAGGACCAGTGTGTGATCAGTGCCTCTGAGATTGATGAAATTCTCAAAAGCGAACCTGACTTTGGTGAGGAAACTCCAAAAGTTCCTCTGTCTGAGTGCCCCGATTTAGATCGCCATTGCCATAGACAAAGTGAAAAGGTGACTAAGTTCGCTTCGCCAAGAAAAGGCAAGAGAAAAATAGCCCAATGAAGTTCTATTAACTGTTATGTTTTTAATTTTGATAAATGTTTTCATGAAACAGCAAAATTCTTGAAGTTCTCCAATTTCAGTAACTGGCTGTGTGACTCATGTAGGTTAAAGTACATAGTTTTTTCTATGGTAATCTTATTTGTTGACAGCTATAAACATTGGAGATTCAACACTATTGCTACTTTTAAAACCTTGCTCATTGTCTCCCTTTAATCAAACATCTTCTAGCTACCTTGGCTAATTTACTTCTTGAAGAAAGTGAGGTTTTTGATAACATTTTTTGAAACTTCAAGGCCTTTACAGCCTTATTTTATTTTGAGAAAATATCTCAGAAAGGTACCACAATTGGTGATGAATGCCTTCACATTAATTAGTGAATTAATTATTTTAAATAAGCACCAGTGATTTTTAGTAGGTTGTAGATTTTGATCAGGGCTATTTTTGTGGAAGAACATACAGGATCTGAATGACAAAACTTTTCTCTGAGAATTTTCCTTATTGGAACTCTTTCCAGTCTAAATATTTTTTCACAAAATGAGTATTGAATTTGATTTTTTTCAAATTCTTCCTTTTCAAATGACCATTAAGTATTATTCAGTAATCACCACATCCTACCTGCTAAGATTTAAATGCCATATAAAGAAGACATTTATTTTTTATCTTTTTCTGTGATAGTATGACAGCTCATTGTTCAATCCTGAATTTATAACATGTATTGCATTTTCTAATGCAAACCATGATTTTAAGTAAGCAGGAAAAATTGTTGCATTATTCAGTGGACCAAGAAAATCATCACTTCACCTGAACATGTCACTATTATGTTTGTTAATCTAAAGAGGCTATTTGGTTTATCATAAGTTTCCGCCCTCTTATTGTTGGTGTACAAAGGCATATTGGCTACCTACAAGGTTGACTACTGCATTGAGCCAGTTTTTAAAACAAATTAACTATTACTGAGATTGTATAAATGAAAAACTTAAACTTTGTGGTTCCACAATGATAATTTTATTTGCACGACCCGGGTTTCGACGTACTGTAACGTCTTCTTCAGGTGAAGACTCTACAACCCAGATAGAAAAAACCCCTGCCCTTCACTCCACCCTCCACCTCGTTACCCAAACATGTATATGGTATTATGGTTTGTTTTGTTATGGTTTATTTTATATGGTTTGTTTTGTATGACTAAGTACCCCTCCCTCCACATTCCTTCACCTCAAGAAGAGTGCTCACTACAGGGATTCTCTTCCCCCCCCATTTTCCTCAAGCACGCGATACCTCCCTGGCCCAATCCCAAACTCCTCCCCCCCCTACCTTCCTTCCCACCAAACCTCCCCCCCTTCCTGAGGGCAGTATATAACCACGAGTGTATTGTAGAGTCTTCACCTGAAGATGACGTTATAGTGCATCAAAACCTGGGTTGTGCAAATAAAATTATCATTGTGGAACCACAAAGTTTAAGTTTTTCATTTATACAATGAATAAGTTCCACCAAGTAACACCTGAATCTACCAGTTTTTTTACTGAGATTGTTTTAAATCAATACAGCTTTAGAGAAGAGATGGTAGAGACATGAATGTCATATCAAAGAAAAGAAGTTTATCAACATTTTTTAAATTCATACCAAACAAATGTGGAACTGCTATTACTTTTCATGAAAAATCCTAGAAATGAATATTACTGAACTGAAGTATAAATACTGAATTGAATTCTACTAAAACTACTTTGGTCATGATTTGGCCAGCATTTTCACATTTGCATTCATATTGGTCACGAAGACCAAAGGCACAAGCATATAATCATTCTACCCATCGTGCGTGCCCAGCACTCAGTAGAATGCTCATAAAAACCTTTCATTCTCCCATTTCCCTTACCAAATATCTTCGAGAATAAGTTGGAAGTCCTCTTTTCAGCCAAAAATATTGACAAAAATCTGTGCCTCTGGTGTTAGTCGAAATGGAAAAATATGCTTTTCTTCCATTTGAAAACAGTGAGCCACACAAGGTGCTAGCATAGTTACTGAAAGAAAGGATGGCAAACATTTATAATAATAAAAATTCACTTCAAATTCATCATAACATGCGTTTTCTGAAGAATACCTAATCAGCAGTGTTGATGTCTAGTGTCTCTTGCCATATTTGCCAGAGTGGATATTTCTGCCAGGCTGCCTTAACTCTCTTAGTGCCGCCTACTCTTTGAAGTATTGCCATCAAGAAATTTCAAGGGCATTTAAATAAAATGTGACACCTTAGCAAAAAAAAATAATGTTTAGCCATTTTTTTAAATATCAACCTGCAGTTTTTTTATTTTGCCAAAAAGGCAATACTTCATGTTTATTCAATTTTAAGTCACTTTAACTACGCACCTAATTACTGCAGTATTATAAACATAAACAATATGTTTTTTACAAATATTCGGGACTCGGACAGAAAGCTATAAAATGGGATTCATGAAGCTAGTTATTCAGCTGACCATAGTGTTTGGTGTATTGGAAAGTGCAGTAACCAGGCGATTCTCGATTTTGTGATGAGAAGTCGACATGTTTTCATTTCATCTCATTACTGAGTTTATTTTTCTCAAAGTTATTTTCACTGACAGCTTATAAAAAATGCACATCATATCGATCAGCATCAGAAAATAATCCAAGAATTTCATTTTTTTTTGTTCATTTTTATCATGCAATCATGGGTCTCATGAAATATTTTTTTATCGCAAACTGGAGGCATCAAGTGTATTTGGTATTAGTAGGCCATAATAGAAAACTTGTTACATAAATATAACCTATTTCTTGATCAATATTCTTAGTGGCCTCTGCATAAAAGTGAAACTTAAAGTATTATGCCGGCCATATGCTGAAATGAACCCTGAAAAAGTCTAATAATTTAGTGGCTTGACTATAAGTTGAAGTTAGGTTTTTATCTACCAAAAAATGCTTGAAATTTCTAAACTTATCTTTGAATATATTCAGTACAATGTGTCCTCGTTTAACTTTGTTAACTCGTTCCTGAAAAAGTAGACATTAAGCAAAACAACGTTAAACAATGCAGAAGACGTTTACCATAAGTGTTTTCCATAAGAAACAATGTAAAAAATTAAAATCGGTTCCAAACTTAACAATTCTTCATTTCAGAACAATAACGATTTCCGCACAGCACAGCGATAAAAGGTTGGATGTATGACATTATTGAATGAAGCATTCAAACTAATTTTCTAAAACATTTTAATAGTGAAACTGATATTTTCACTCACAAATGAAGTTTTGGAATTATTCTCTATCCTGGCGGCACGAAAACTACAGGTGATAGGAACTTACTGTTGATATTTAAAATAACAGGGGACCTGGTTGAAAGGCGTTATCAATGGATTAATGCACAAAAATTGCCAATTTCCTTAAAAATGTATGCTTTTATGGACTACTTCACGTCATCCTCCGCCGATTTACGGCGTATTTTAATTACTCGGGCAGTCAAACAGATGGCACCACTAGTCAGAGAGCTTTATATCTTAGATTAAACAAACTGAAAAGGCATTTTTTTAAACAATAAGCACCAGGTTTCCCTTCTATATTTCTGATATTTAGTGCTGTTAGCACTGGTTTCTCTCTGAGTAAATAGAATTTTTTTTCCCTTCACTGTGGAAGCATGCGCATGCGAACACAGTGAAGAGCAAAGATTTTGCTTTCTGCCATCGCGAAGACGTAGGAAATCAATTAAAATAGTGCGTGAAGTAGGGAAGCTCGGTGCTGTGTACAAAATTTTTGTTGTTTCCTAACAATTTTTTAGGAACAGCGTCACCCTCGACAATTTACTGCATCATGGAGGGTTTTAAAAACTTCCTCTTACACACTAATTCAACACGAAAAGCACGTTTTCAATTCACCTCAAACAGCAGTGAATCAACTTTTTCTACCACCAATTCTTCCTTATGGGGGCATGGGATTTTCAGGTATTTTTTCCTGTTGATATCTGCCCCTGGATCTACCATTCAGACATGGTATTATTAATACCATGCCATTCAAGATTGGCTTGAGTTTTAAATCACCTGATACATTGCCCCCAATAACTCACTCTCTCAGTGATTCAACTCGAAGGTTAGTTTGGATAGTTGAGGGTAGAGCTCACCCCGGACTAATCCACAGGCGAGTGAATTTCACACATTCAGGGTTGGGGGGGCCAGTTCCTTTCCCTGGGCCACCTCGCACTCCAAGGATTTTCTTTGTTCAGGGGCGTCCAAAGGCTTCACCTGGATTTGAACCCAGGACCCTTCGATCAGTAGCCAAGCACTCTACCCACTAGACCTCTGCCCTCAATTATTCTGCCCTGTATTTTGGGCCACGGTAGAGCATAATTCAAATTGCCATTCATTCCATTTCTATCCATCACTTTGTTTCTCATCTCTGGTCGGAAGGGAAATGAAGTTAAAACTTTTGTTACCTCACTGGCATATAATTAGGTAGTTCCAGATTTTGTAATCCTTGAAGTAAAAAATGTATTCCTCTGAGCTGTGGCATGAGACAATTTACATCTAATAATGCTCATTAGGTTATGAATCTAATGGTATGAGAAATCCAAAAATGATTGCTCTTCAGAATCATCAGGAAAATTTATGCTCTCTGGAGTCTTACTTAGTAAACTCTTATTTGGTGTGTAGCCGTATTTCCTGAGTTATATTAAAGGAAACTCAATATGTGGCCTTGAGCTGACTGGTAAGTGCATTGCCTTCTGTACTAATCCAGTCAGCGTAGATTAATTGGGGTAATGCAGGCTCAATACAACTACTGAGTCATGGAAGCCTCTGCTATGCCTTGTAAAAACCTTTGGATACCAAGTATAGGTTTTGTTTGGTTAAGTATTGTAAATATGTATCTTTAATGGAAATTAATTTCTACGTACATATATACCATTGCTAGAAATGTGATTTTGTTCTTGTAGGTTTTGGTATGTGTTTGTTGATTTGGGACATTTTAAATTCAATAATGCTCCATTTACATGTGTGATGGTGTGAATATAATTAACACAATCTTAGATGAATAGAGGATTGCTGTTTTTATCGTGATAATTCCCCTTATTCGGTCAAATGACATCTCGTATGATGCTGAATAGGTTCTTATGTAGTAAAGAACTGAGATTTTTCTCATATTTTCTGATTTGATGTAACATCTTTAGCATGTAAGTCATAATGAAACATTTATGCCATGATAACATTTTTTATTAGTCAAATGTGGTGATTGTGGTGGTTATTTGATGGTATTCACTGGACTTACAAGAATTTTGCTGGATATTTGTTTGTTGTGTATATAACTGTAAATAAATGAACAGAGTAACCTTGTTTAATAAATCTAGGGTATTGTCTACAAGAGCTTAAATATTGTATTGCCATTAAATTGGGAACAATTCCATCTTTGAAAAAGATGAGTACTTACAAATACAAAATTGGAAATCATATTGATAACTGTTTTATTGTATTATTTTTTTATTTTGTCACCTCCATAGACTAGGGAATGGTGAAATATGGTGATAAACTTTTAGATTTTTGCTTACCTTGATTATTTTTCTTATCTTGTAAATTTCAAATGGTACTTAAGTTATAACAGGCATTTATTTTGACCAACGGACGATGCCCCTCTAGGCTCATGTACTCTTGAGTGGTTGAGGAGAATAGTGGTGGTGTATTCAATATCATCTTGCGGGCTAATTTCTGGAATCAAAATTATATATGCATATGTGGTACCCTGAGCCACCACAAAGGCATTTGGCAGGCAAGGGCATAGGTGGGACATAAGCCATGATGCGAAGAGTAAAGGGAAATGAATTGGAAGAGGGGCAATGATTAAAGGTGGAATGCATTTTGGTTGATTATAGTCACAATGTTTTTAGATAATAAGTAATGGTGTGTGGGAAGGAAGAATTCTTGAACATATCTACAAATCTTAAACACATAAACAAATTACAGTCATGCGGCCTAAACGAAACAGTAGTAAACTGGATACGCGACTTTCTGAGTGATCGTAAGCAAAAGGTAGTTCTTGACGGAATTAGCTCTGATGTAGTTAAAGTGACATCAGGTGTTCCGCAAGGAAGCGTGATCGGACCCCTTTTGTTCATTATATACATAAATGATCTATGCTCTCGAATTAGCAGTAAAATACGTTTATTTGCCGACGACGCTGTCATCTATCGTGAAATTAGTGATCACTCTGACTTTGAAACTCTATCATTGGATTTAAACAACGTTCATGTGTGGAGCCAAGAGTGGGGACTCGAACTTAACCTGAGCAAATGCACGGCGGTACATTTCTTGCGGAGGTTGTCCAACTATTCCCATGTATATGCTGTGGATGGTGTTAACATAAAGGCGACAGATGAAGTGAAGTATCTAGGAGTTACAATAACTTCGGACCTATCGTGGGGAGCACATATAAGAAATATTTGTGGCAGAGCTCTGAAGAAGCTAGGATTTGTCAAGCGTATTGTGGGAAGATTTTCGGATGAAAAAGTAAAAGAGAGGTGCTATTTCGCACTCGTCCGGCCACACCTTGAATATGCAGCGAGCATATGGGATCCGGTGCAGAAAGACTTAGTCCGAGAACTTAATAAAATACAAAGGAAAGCTGCGTGATTCGTCAAAAACAGCTACGGGCGTACAGACAGCGTTACACAGATGTTAAACGAATTAGGCTGGGAGCCGCTAGAGACTCGGAGGCTGCGCTAGGCTTAGATTACTTGAACAATTGAGAATAGATATCTTTCAGAGCGACACGGAGAACATCCTATTAGAACCCCACTATATTTCCAGGTCCGACAGAAACGATAAATTAAGAGAGATATTTTGCCGAACGGATAGGTATGGGAATTCGTTTTTCCCCCGAACAATAAGGGACTATAATAAATGCTAGGCGTAATTTCATTAGAGCGTGTCCATTTTATATGTAAACGGCTGGTGTCCTAACACCCCCCGCCACACGCCTATTGAGGCGGCTTGCGGGGTAATATGTAGATGTAGATATCAGACCATGAATTATGTACTACTATTTTTTGCCTGTGCTACAGGTTTTGTGTGGGGGTAAAGTACTATGTATTTACTGTGTCTGCCCTAAACTATTAAGGTACAATTTATTCTGTAAACCTTAGCCTTGCTCAAAATCTCTCGCCAGCTATGTTTATGTTTTATTTAAAAATATATGCAATAAAGTGACCTGGCCTTTGGAATATGCAAATAATAATAATAATCTTTATTTGCCCAGTGATATGAAACATTAATATTAACAAGAGAAAGGGCATCTCAAATTCATACGTACATATACATTTTTTTTCGCATATAGCACTGTCACCAACACATATTGAGTTATTGGCAGCAGCATCATTGAGTGAGGCAGGAGGGAACGAAAGCCGGACCAGCAGCTTTGCTTGGTTATGGCTTTCGCCTGGTTATGGCTAATGGTGGATGTCTGCATGTGGGGCTAACCACCCCACGCGCAATATTACTGGTTCCAAAGAGAAAAATCAGGAAAGCCACCCGCAACCGGCCCATCTCGGATGGGGGTCCGAGTGGTGTTTTAAGTGGCAACAGGACTAATGCCGCTACGGGAGCTTGTATGAGGTGGACGGAAGCCCTAAGGGGCAACCTTCTCGCATGTCATACTGCCAGTGAGCCTGATCGCAAGGGGTATATGGCAAGGATGCACTCTTTGTGGTGTGAGATGCATCCAGAACACGACCACCTATCACAGCAGAATCTGCACGATTCTGCCAACCACCTTGCAAAAGAAAGAAACTCTCCACCAACCACCATTTGAGAGGAACGGCATTCATGTCGGGGTCTCTGCCAAATATGGAGGAAGCTGGTCAGGCTGACTCTGAACTCCGACCGCAATTGCTGAGCACCCTTAACTATGAAGGATCAACTAGACAGAGAGATATCTGCCACAAGATCTTTCTCCGGGGCAAACACCTATCCCAGTTGAATGGACTCGTAGACGAAATCCTGACAGAAACATTCGACCTTTGGATGGTCAATTGCGTGGTCTATGCCGCTGCCAAAATTATGGCTCACACCCAAAAGTGCACCTCTTGGGAAGAAAAAGGCTGGAAATGTTGGAGGCCAAGATCATGCAGGTGAGACGACAGGCATCGAGAATTCAAGGTGTGATGAAATAATCACATCTGGGAGAACTTGTACTATCCGAGTTAGGCGTATAGCTCGTAACCTCAGATTTCTACATCACACACTGAATAAGTGCATGCTGCTTACAATTGAGAAGTACACGGTCGATAGAGTACGGGCACTCACGATTGGCTTGGAAAAAACTCCTCAAGAGGAGAAAGGCGGTGAGGGAGAACTCTACCTTTCACCTCCAACCGTCCTGTCTCTTTCGACCACCTCTGCCTGTCGTTGAATCTCTGCCACCCTGCCAGAGGTGGAACGTTTCTGGAAGGATATCTATGAAACGTCTAAGCCATTCAATGGAGACACTTCGGCCATAGGCCTCTTTAAAAGAGTAATGTGTCTGCCAGCTACAAGATATTTCGCACTCGTCCGGCCACACCTTGAATATGCAGCGAGCATATGGGATCCGGTGCAGAAAGACTTAATCCGGGAACTTAATAAAATACAAAGGAAAGCTGCGCGATTCGTCAAAAACTGCTACAGGTGTACAGACAGCATTACACAGATGTTAAACGAATTAGGCTGGGAGCCGCTAGAGACTCAGAGGCTCGCGCTAGACCTAGATTGCTTGAGCAATTGAGAATAGATATCTTTAAGAGCGACACGGAGAACATCATATTAGAACCCCACTATATTTCCAGGTCCGACAGAAACGATAACTTAAGAGAGATATTTTACCGAACGGATAGGTATGGGCATTCGTTTTTCCCCCAACAATAAGGGACTTTAATAAATGCTAGGCGTAATTTCATTAGTTTCCTTTTTATATGTAAACGGCTGGTGTCCTCAATAGGGCCACACCCCTATTGAGGTGGCTTGCGGGGTAGTATGTAGATGTGGATGGACCTCTTTCAGTCACAGAAAACGATCTGAAGAAGACCTTCTCTGGCATGAAGAACTTCTCGGCTCCAGGAATGGATGCCGTGAACAACATGGTAGACCCACAATAATTGTGGGTCCACCATGCGGGAACGCCACCTCCCCCTGGCCTCAAGCTTCTTGCTTATTACTAGGGTTGAGCGTAGCCGGCGGGGTGCAGGAAGGATTAAAGGATAGGAAAAAAGGTGAAGGGAGCAGGAAGTACTCTGCCCCAAAGTCATGAATAGGCTGAGGGGCTGACGAGCAGTGAAGCAAGACATTTTTTCTAAGGAGTTTGCTACATCGAATCCTATGAAAAAGGAAACGACAGAGTCGCAGCCGGTCATCCTGGGCCCGACCCACCTGGTAACACCTTGTATAGTGTTGAGGCAGGTTATAGGGTGGTAGTTCTTTGGATCTGACAAGTTTCCCTTCTTAGGTATGAGAACTTTGCTTCCCTCAGTCAGCCAAGGTGGAATTATGTAGTTCTCTACCCATCAGAAAGGACGTGAAGATTTTGGCAAGATGTTAGTGAGTGGAAGTAAACTTCTTCCTCCAGAAGTTGTTCACGGCATCCATTCCTGGAGCCGAGAAGTTCTTCATGCCAGAGAAGGTCTTCTTCACATCGTTTCCTGTGACTGAAAGAGGTCCATCCACATCTACATACTCGATCGATGTGAACACCTTGTATACAGTGGAATTATTCCACTGTATACAAGGTGTTCACATCGATCTTGAGCAACCTTATCCTCCACCACGTCCAGCCTGTGTGGGAGGAGGTGAACAAGCAGAGGGGCTCAAAGCAAACGGAATCATGTGATGCAAGGACAATAACCCAAGAAAAGTTCCCTCACACCAAAGTAGTTGTTTGTGGAAGGTGAATGGTGAAATAATTGAACATTTGGATTGTTTTATGTACATACCTTAGCCTAATGTTTTAAAAGATGGGAGGATATATGTACATACATATGAGGAAATTGTAAGTTGTGTAAATACTAGAAGGAAAGTCTTGGGCAGTATGTAGAGCATATAATTGAATGAATATTTGTCAAAGGAAACAAAAACCATAGTATATAAAAGTAATCTTCCTCCTTTATTGTATTCTAACAACACTTGGGTTGGGTTACATACCAAGATAAGCATAAGTGTAGGGTAAATGCGGTGGGCAAGAGGTGGAGTGTATCTGAGAAGTGTTTTCGGTGGAAGTAAGAGGGGGTTAGTAATGAGAGGGTGATGGAAGAATGGGCGATGGATGCTCAGGTAGCAGACACATATTAAAGGAGAGGGCTTCTTAGGTATGACCATCTTTAGGGAATGACAGAGTCAAAAGATATATGATTGAGGACATAGTTGGGATTAACGATCTTAAAAAATTAACAATTAAAATTAGTTAACTGTTACTTTTTAGAAGAGTTAACTTTTAATCGTTAAAATTATACAATAACTGGTACAAAACTAACTTCAGTTAATTTTTTTCGTTAATTTTTGGCGAACCTGTTTGAATTTTCTTCTCTTCATTTTTCAGACGGGAATACGGATGTCCAATACAAATTTTGAAATGAGAATGTTATTAAAGTTTAATGACTTTCTAGGTAAAAGTTAAATAGTAAATCTTTCTTTAATTTGAAGTTTTTATTTATTGTATCCCACTTGCGAAAATAGCTTTTAAAAGTTTCTTAAAATTAGTAACGTAAACGTAATGTAAGTTACGTAAACGTAATGTAAGTAACGTAAAAGTAACTTTTTTTAAACTTTAATCAATTAATTTTTCAGAAAAGTAACTTTTAACTTTAACTAGTTACTTTTTACAGAGATAAACTTTAATCAGTTAATTTTTTTGGTAACTTCCCTCCTACTTATGATTGAGGAGTGAATCGTGTGTGAGGACAAGGGTGAATCGAGGAAGTTGGGTGCATGTGGTGGAAGGTAATTTTCAAGAGATGTAATATTAGGAGTCTAAGTAACGATAGAGCAAGTATTCAGCAATCCAGGAAAGTGACAGAAGCTAAGGAGATATTCAGAGATAGGGCAGTATGGAAAAAGTTATTAAAACAGTCATTTTTTCTTGGCAGAACTCACAATAAATATCTCCCGACTGAGCCTACCCCAAAAGAAAATAGCATGATGGGTACATATACATAGGTATACCTATGTATGTAAAGCAGCCCAACATCCAGCCCCAACGACATAGTCTAGAGGTGGGGTGTGATGACCTTTGATTTCAATGTTGATCTTATTGTCTCAACCTGGTTCCGTGATACGATTCCGGAAATAACAGCTTCATGAAAAACATTATTATGAGTGTTTCTGCTCATTGCTGGGCAAACTTTTATCCCTCTTGTTGTCTGAGAGTTGTGTGCTTCTTATGATCCAATAGTGTCCGTATTGTGCAGTTATAGAATAGTGTTGATCTGGAGTTCTCTCTCATGATCTTTCTCGTTCTGAAACTGTCAGTCATAGCATATGTATAACTGAACCATGGCATCACACAATCACACCCATGACAAATTCACAGGCTTTTGGTGCAGTGACTGGGTTGGAGTTGCCATGAGGATTTTAGTTTATTCAGATTGAATAGGGAAGATAAGGAGAAAAGGAATATAACTCATATGCTTCTGGTCATTCATTGACTTTTAAGGTAAAATAATTCTTGTATCCAATGTCACCCAAGAAATGCATCCGTACAATTCGAAAGAAAGATACAAATACTTCAGGATTAAATAAAATAATAATGTATGATGGCTAAGCAAAGTAATGAAGTGAGCAGGAAATCCAGATTTACAGATGATTTTTGTTTCCCATAATCTAAGGATAAAATAATAATAATATAATTTATTCACGGGCTTGCTGCCCTTTAACCGGGAAATGGATGGAACAAAAAAATGGATAATACATAATACGTTATCAATGGATCAAAAATAAAAATAATAAAATCAGTAATAAGTAAAAATAACCAGATAATACATAGAAGTATAATTGGATATTACAAAATATAATATCAATGCATCCAAATAAATCATTCAATTCAAATAAGTGTCTTAAGAAAATATAAAAGAGAGGAAAAAAAGTTATACCCTAACCCAACTTAAAATTTGACAGAAAGAAGAGAAATAAAATAAACATACATATTAAACAAGGGAAACTATAGTTTTTGCTCACCAGTCAGGTAATTTATAAAACATCTGATTTGCGCAGTGTATGACATAAAAAAATCAATACCTTTGCAGGTAACATTTGCATCCCGCATTAGTCTGGATAGAGATGAAAAGTAAGAGTAATGTCTAGAATGGTAAGGAACACTAAAAACAGCATTGTCCCAGACACATGTAGGAACTCTGAAATTTATTGCCCCTAATAAATCCAGTATGTCTATAGATGCTGTGACTAGTTTGTGGAGTAGGAGGATGCCCAGGTTCTTTCTTCGAACGTGGAGTGGCTCCAAATCTAGAGCTAAAAGAATGATATAATAATCATAATGTTGAAGACCAAACTTGTGTCTCAAAAATTTAACAAACTTAAGTTGCACTCTCTCAATGGTATTTATATGTACATTGTAAGGAGACCAGATACAACTACCATATTCAACAATGGGTCTAACGAGGGATACATACAACATCCTTAGACAATAGATATTATTAAGGTCACGACCAAATCTTAAAATACACCCAAGTGTTAGCATTAATGCCTTAGTCTGTGTGATCAAGCAAATGTAATAATAAATAATCTAAGGATGGCAGGTGACTTTGAGCATATTACAAGATGTGCAACGGGTACGGATCAAAAAATAGGCACAGAAATAAAATTGTGAGATAACTGGTCAGGGGACCAGTTATCTCTCTCTTCCATTAACCCCCTACCATTATGATTATTATTAGTGGAAGAGAGAGAGGTTGAGGAGGGGAGAGCGGGAAGCAAACAATATGTGTTGACAATTTCACAGTAAGCATGTACACATTTCAAAATCTGAACTTGCTTGAGAGCGTCTAGTCGAGGGCCTTTACTTTCTACGTATAAAATTTCCAGGGAAAAAATACTTTTGTCCCTTATCTAACAGGTGCTTGGCGAAGTTTGAATATCAATGTTTAAAACGTGCTTTATGTTCCGTCAGTGTCTTGAAATTTTCTACCTGTCTGCCCTAGTAGAAAGCTGAGCATTCACACTTGGGTTTGTACACTCCACTCCTTTCCAATTTCAGGATAACGTCTCTGGTTTTAGAGAAAAAATGTTTAAGGTTGCAGTTGTTGTAAAAGGCGGTTCTAATGTGGTGTCTGGGGAGAACCTTGGTGGCTCGGAGGGACAAATTACCCAAGTAAAGAAATTTCCACCATTTATCTGGAGGGTCACAATGGGGGGAGGTTCCATAAATGGTTTGGACCACTATTTTTTCCTATAGAGTCAATCAATCAATTGGGCTTGGTAGCCCTTACTAATAGCTATTTGTTTTATGATATTTAACTCTCTCTGATCCACCAAGGTTTTCCTGAGATCCCATTAGAACCACCTTTTACAACTACTCATATAAGTGTCCTACAATTGTATTTTTTACCTGATGATGACGTTAACCGCCGAAACCATGGTTGTGAAAATTAAAATCTAACGTGGAAAAAACAAAGCTTAACCTTTTTATTCAAAATGAATAGCAAGTTACATAAAGTTATGCCAGAAACTACAAAATGACTGGAATTAAAAGGGAAATGTCAATTCTTCACTTTTTCACAGACAATCCATTTCTCACTGGTAAATAACCTATAGATACTACCAATACAAATACTGCCTCATTGACCTTCTATTTTAAAAGACCTTGTCGTGGAGTCAAAGGCACACTTTTGAATCGTCTATCAAGACTTCAAACATTCAGTTCATTTTACTGCGCAAAAACTACCAAAATTCAAATGTGTGAAATTTGCATTAGAAAAAATCATAAACCTGGACTGGGATGCATACCCCCTAATTTTTTAAGACTGCTATGAGCAATGAACTACTAAGGCATTCTCCTCCGCTGCAAATTTTACAAATTTGTATAAGAGCCCAAATCTTTTTGAATCAGCTAAAGGCCTTATTTTATTTTAGGTACACTCCAAGGGCAAGCCATATGAAAACTTAAGTTGTACTGATGAACACTGCAGACATACAAATGGGTAAGAAGCCATTTAAAAGAACTTTCAGCAAGATATACTCTATAAAATAATCTTTATTGACAATCAATGTTGGAACACATAATTGTGATTAAGACTGATCATTAAAGCAAAGTTAGGCCCCTGAGAGAAATGACCCATATTTTTTTTCTAACAGATTCATGTGATTAGTCATGCCTCCTCTCTCTGTCCATTGAACAGATCACCAGGGGACAAACAATTTATAGTTGGAACAGAATTGTCTACACAGTAAATTAAATATATTTATCAAAAGTGTTCCACAGAATAAAATTTGTACAAGTTTATGAAAATATAAGTATACCCTTTGCATTCACTTTTGCACATTTGGCTGTTGCTTAAGTTTTTAAAATATTTTTTTTAGAGTTTCTTCACAAGATTGCTCAACTTCACAACCCATGGTGAACTTTCCACTTCAATTGGCTCAGCCCCTAACTAGTCTGAATATTCTTCCGCCACTCCCATTAAAAGTGTAGCATGTTTCTTTTAGGGCTCGGCACTTCATTCAATGCCGATATACATTTAAGGGGTGACCTTTTACTGGGGCTCCTATAAGGCGCCAAGTAGCACTCTCGACAGACAGACATATACTTCTCTGCTCCTCCAATAACCTCCAGCTGAGAAAGTAATTCCAAAAATGTATTAGTGCAAGCAGACAAATTTTATCCTCTATATTTTTGGAGACACTCACTATCCTACCTCTTGTTCACATCCAATCCTCTTTGTGTATGAAGCACTCTTAAAGCAAATCATACAGACAGCATTTAACTTGACTACACTCTCAGATAGAGGAACTAATTGGAGAATGTCTCCAAAGCCTTCTCTAAGGTATGTTCCATCAAGGGCTGCAACCATAACTATTTTACCCAAATTAGCCATTTTCTCACAGAAGGACACCACATCAGGAAACTGAAAACAAAAAACTTATACTATTAACCACTGACCAATAAACTACAGCGTCTTAAACTTTCTTGTGCTTACAGTTGTTATTAAATTTGAATAGAATAACCTGCAATAGTCATAATTAAAAACATCACGAACCATTACATGACCAGCATACTTCATCAGCAATCAGGGCCGTCCCTGGGGATGGAGGGGCCCTATGCAAATGAAAGTCGGGGACCCCCTTAACTTTTCGTTCCCTTATTGATTTTCAAGCATATTTCATGGAAAGAGGCATGGAAATTAACCAGCAAACTGGCTAATTATTTCAAGAAATTTACATGTGTACCAAGTAGTAGGTAATGTTGGATAATAGGCGGGTTTCCCCACGCCATCTGAAAGAGCCAAGGGCAGGTGGGGCCCACATAAGTGTGGGGCCCAGTGCAGCGGCACCTGTCGCACTACCCTAGGGACGGCACTGTCAGCAATCACTAACAATGAAGATAAGTGATCCAAGATCATTTAACATAATCACTCACAAATTGGCCTTCATCGATCCCAATGACATCAAATTTCATGGCTTCCTCTGACAGTGGCAAGAGTGCCACACTACACACAGCTGGGAGAACATCCTTGTCATGTGTAGCAACACATGTTGAGTCATATCGGTCGTCTCGTGCATATTTTACTACAAGACAATTCCTCCTTGCAATCTGGTACCGCTTCAGGCGTCGAATCAGTTCAGTGGTTTTACCAGAGAACATTGGACCAAAAATAACCTATAATTAGAAGACAAAAGTTTTAAATATGATCCAACAAGATATTATAATTAAACACAACAGAAATGATCAGTTCCTTGTTGGTATTAGGTATCCAACTGACTAAGTCAGGTTATTTCTTCAACTATTTACATTTGGCAAGGTATTTACCTATTTCAACCATTAGAGATTTTAATATGCAAGGCTAAAATAGAAAGCTAATAATATTTCATCAAATGGAATTTAGAT
This sequence comes from Pyrrhosoma nymphula, assembly GCA_963573305.1. Lineage (NCBI taxonomy): Eukaryota > Metazoa > Arthropoda > Insecta > Odonata > Coenagrionidae > Pyrrhosoma > Pyrrhosoma nymphula. The sequence goes on from OY754327.1 coordinate 15,285,509, forward strand.
TCATTTTACTTCAGTAAGTAAATTCTCTTTAAAGAACAACATTCTTAACAAAAAGATACATTTAATGTTGATAAAATTATTTTTTCAATAACTTCCATAACCTGATATGTAATGCAGAAAATATTCCCAGGGCAGAGGCAATAAAAACCAGATAACAAATTTTAAGGAAATGTTTCATGAGAATCATAGATCCTTTCCTGTACACCAAGAGTGAACAATTTATAGCTTAATATAAACAACAATCAATGATTTGTTTTACAATGCATTATTATCATAAAGTTATAAATATTTGTTCACAGAATTTTGAACAGGATACAAAGCCAATAACAATGGCTCAACAATGCTTAAAATCAGATATACTGAAAGAGTATATTGGAAACAAACTAAAATAGATCACCAAACCATAAGGAGGCAATGTCATATGAAATTCAATTATGAAAAATCTAAAACCATATTAAAATGGCATAGCAAATGGATATCAAACTTAATAGATACTGTAACATTGCTTACCATATTCTGCATTCATATCTGGAATTAGGAACGCTGCATCAAGACTTTCAAAGCATAAAAAGTGGCAACATTATAGTTACAGCCGGAGAACAAATTCGTGGCACAAGTGTGGAGGATGCCAAACCAGCAGTGAATCTTTGATATCACAAAGGAACTTACAGCTTACTTTTGAACAGAATAACTTCCGTCACACGCACCAGTAATGATTGTAAGGTGGTTCCTAGCAGAGACCAACCTGCCAGTAACAGAGGCTGCATAGTGTAAGATGCTTCAGGAAAACCAAATCAGAAATCTAACTGGTGGCACTCTTTAGATACCAGGAAACTTCATCGAAAGTGTTTTCCTTGTCCTAATCACTCTGAACGGAGCAAGATGTGAGAGAAGCCCTTGACAATCAAGGCTTATATTCATGTGGACTGGTAAATCTATACAAATAAATAACATATTTTCACAGTAAAACAAGAGATTCAACATCTAATAAACTTTCATTTCTCTAACTGTGAACTCTGAACAAAACCATGATTAATTAAGAATTTGAAACAAAATAGCTTTTTTTGACCTGCGATACCAAGTGTTCAAATCCATATATTTCTTTTAACCACAATTGGAATCAACAAAAGAAGCAATGACCACTTGACTAATGGAATTGAGTGAAGAAAAAGAAAAACCCCATCCACTGATATAATTATGGACAATGCCCTCAGGTAATTTTGGGAAGCTTCCCCTGAAGCAATTTAACGAGGCGAAGCGACATTTTTTCCTCTGCAACATCAAGAGGCGTCTTCCCTTCCGCGTTGTGCACATTCCACCGTAGATTATACTGCAGGAGGAGTTCCACCACCGCAACCGCACTGCTGTCCCCTGCAAGTCGACAGCAGTGATGAAGAGGGGTGTCGCCCGCCGCATCTGTAGCTGACGCATCAGCGCCTGCTTCCAAGAGTACACGAGTAACTCCTAGACGCCCTCGTCTGCAGGCCAAGTGCAGAGGCGACGAAGCCCCGGATCTCGTCCTCAAATCCAGGCTTGCACCAGCGGACACCAGTACTTTGACTATTTCCACGCGACCATGAGAAGCGGCGGCGTGCAGAGGGGTGATCCCATCTGCATCGCAAACATCCAAATCCAGAAAACTCATTTTGGCGGCCGGAGGGCATCGATTGCTCGACTGTCCATCGGCGGAGGACCTTCCCTCAGAACCCTCCACCACTTTTCGACAAGAGTCGCAGGTGCACAGCGGGTGGCACAACCTCCTAGGCCACTTCACGGCACTGCGCACCGTCGTCTCTTCGTTCCTTTGACCGCCACCGGGAGCGTATTGACCGTCGAGACCCAGGTAATAACAAGCCAAGCGCACGTCCCCGTGCACCACGGCGCGAAGGAGTTTCTCAACCCTCCTCATGTCTTCCGTCGACTCGGGACGGACACCGGACCGGCGACCGTCCTTGACCTTCCTCACGGTGCCGGCGTCTTGGAAGTCCAGCACGGGTGTCTGCAAATTGCCCTCGGGAGACCTGAGCGTGGTTCCCGGAGGAGAGGGCGGCCATTCTCCGGAAGGTGACGCTTTCAGCAGGAGGCTCGACACTTGCGGATTGTGCGCGACGTCCAGGGGTGTCACCCGACGGGCATTCAAGGCATCGGGCTGGGCCCCGTGCTCCAACAGGATCCCTACGATGGTCTCGTACCCCCAACGCGCGGCGTGGTGGAGAGGGGTGTCCCCGGTGGCGTTTGCGGCCCTCGCGTGGCCCCGGGCGACGCCGGCGCCCCCGGAGTGCTCGGCGTAGTAGAGGAGGGCCTTGGCACACCCCTCGTGGCCACCGTCCGCGGCGAGGTGCAGTGGCGTGTTGCCGGCGCCGTCCTGCGCGCCCACCTGCGCCCTACCCTGGAGCAGTAACAACAGCAAAGCGGCCTGGTGACCCCTGGACGCGGCGTGGTGCAGGGGAGTGGCCCCCCGAGCGTCGGCCGCGTCGGGATTGGCGCCGCGGCGCAGGAGGATGTCCACGAGAACGGTGCGACCGTGCCGGCACGCGTGGTGCAGTGCGGTTAAACCTCGGCCGTCGACCGAAAGGACGGTGGGATATGGCTTCAAGTCCACAGATTGCTGCCGGTGTTCCATTATCAACTTTTCGCAACTATCACATGAGCAAAGCGGATGGCAGAGTTTGTGAATAATTTCCTCGGTATCGTTGCTTATGACATCATTTTTTTCGTCATCCATGGCAAACTTTCCATCGAGCAGCATTTCAACTTTTTCCACATTACCTAAGCGAACTTGATCAAAAAATTCTGATAGCATATCTTTACTGACGCTGCATCCTCTGATCGATTCTGTTGGCGACTCTATGCTGTCATCATCGCAATCTTTTTCCTCGTAGTCCACTTTTTGCCATGAGTATTCCTGCTGAAGAGCCTCTGGTTCAGGTGCCCCCAGTAAAACGCCAGAACGCACATGCTCAATTGCTGCCTCCAACGATGTCACTAAAAATGAACTTTCGTCCGCCTGTGACGATGTGATTGCCTCATTTGCAAATGAAAAATTTCGAAGGAAAGTAAGTTGTGCTATCCAATTAGGCAATCCAGTTTTAATGACAAGAAACACCAACACGGGCAACAGGTCGTCAGCTGCTACAACTGTACCGCTGCCATAATCTCCGTCATCGCCACTGCCAATTGCAGCAACGGTACGCCGAAGACACCCCACCTTACCCAGAACAGTCCCATATCCATCAATACGAGCCAATTCTCTCCTAGCAATCGGGATTGATCCTAATAAATCAGAACGGGACACGCCTAAATCACGCAGTTGCAATTCTGAGAGATTACGAGCTGTTTTATTCATTCTGGAATCTTCAGATGAGGTTGCATTAGTAACTCCCCTGATAAGCTGCGAATGTACACCATGTAACACATACGTTTCAGCTGCTGTACGCACTCCATCTAATAATCGTTTATCAAGTGCAGTCAGTGAGCGAAGCTTCATATCACCCAAAACTATGGCAGTGCAATGTTGATAAAGACCTTTAACCAAAGACCTAAGCTCAAAAAGAGGCCTTTTCTCGAGGTCGAGATTTGAATCGAGGAAACTTTTCACGGTTTCATCCATTTTTTCAAGAAGTTCCCTGCCACCTGCACTCTTTGTCCATATTAAATCAATGCAATCACGAAGAGTTCGAACCATTAAAATTTCACACCCACTATCAGTAATTTTTTGCCTTTCTAATGGATTTTCTATACACAAAACTCGATACTTAAGCAAGTCGTCTGTATAATAAGTTTCTTCGAATAGAACACGAGAAACGATAGGTTTTGACACTTCACTCTCAACAGTTACAACTCTGTTGCAAACAGTGACTTCCTTGTCATTAAGAGTTCGAAAATGACTCTCAGGCAATTCATCACTAGGAATTAGTATGTGACTGAAAAAGTCATCGTGGGTTAAAGGATTGGCCGGGAAGGACCCAGCCCTTGGAACACAAATAACCCATCCTTCAGAAGTTGACTTATGAAAAAGTTCTTCATTTTCATTTTGCAGAGTTGTGAAGAAAGGATTCTCGTTCAAGTCTTCGTCGTAATTGCACTCCATTACGTCTGCGAAATTCTTCACTTAGCACGCGAAACATAAACGAGGTAATACCAGTAATACTGCCAGAAGCTAGAGCAGCATACAACTTTAACAACTTAGGAACTTCACCAATAAAACATGCGCACTAATTTATAATCACGAGACCTTATATAAACTTTACATAACATGACGAATAACACGAACAACTTGTTCGCGCTCAAAAGAAACGCGAAATATGCAAGGGAACGACCCATTACGAAATGGCGCCAACTACGGATCCGCGGTCGATAGTGTGGAAATGTTGGATAACATCGCTCGTCACGACCGTACATGCGTCAACTATGTCTCAAAGTTGATTTATAGTTACCTGGATTTGACCACGGCTCACTCCAAATTGTTGTGACCCATTAATAATATTCATGGAAGTCATTTCTACACCGCCCAGTGGTACTAACATCTGGCAAGCGCGGGAGCGTACGTGACGACTGGGAATATCGCATAGGGAAGCTTTATTTAGATAGCGACTCCTAAGATGCAAGTGTCACCAATCAGAGTGATTCCCGCCAATTGAATTTTGCATTAATCCTTAGCTTTTAACTCATTAATTATCGTTCTCTGTGTGCTCATTTCTAATCCTTAAGGCATATTTCTTTAAACCATTATAATTTTAGTTATCAAACTTAGTACTTATATGTCCGTTGGTTTCACGCTCAGATATATCACCTTGCAAGGGAATAGACCTCGCCATAGAACTGTTTACTTAGCAGTTTTTTATTGCCTATCTAATTTGAAAACAGTTATCTGTAAGGATTGGCATGTATCGTAAATGGTGATGATAGTCACATTAGTATCACAGAGTAATCTACTCTGTGTTAGTATCCTAGCAACCAGAGTTCATGGCAATTTCCAGCGCAACTGGCAACTAGGGAGAAAGTAGCTTCGAATTTATGTTTGTTTAGTACTGATAAGTTTTGTTCCAAATGGCGGAAGAAACGAACAGAATTGATGACTCCAGTCGCGGTGTAGTAATAGGTGGAGCACTGGATTCTGACATGGCAGCAGATGAGCAAAAGAAAATCGAAGGGGGTGATGACGCGTTGGAGAGGGTTTTCGGAGCCCCAGAAAATGATGTTGGGCAGAATATGTATGAAGGTATGAAATGGATTATAAGAGGTCAAGTTGAACTCGGTCACAAGTGAAAATAGCCCAGTGTTAGAAGTTTAAATATTGGATATCATTGTGGTCAGTGGTAAATTTCACTTTCACACCCAAAGTTCCTCTAGTATGCCTTTATCAAGTAATGGAGGTACGAAGGCCTTCAACATTTTTGCTCTTATATTATCATTTAGTGTTGAATTTATTTTTTCTGACTCATGCTCACTTTTGCATGTTATTTACGTGTAGGCAAAAGGAAAATTTTCCATCTCAGTCGTGGCAAATTTTCCAGTATAATATTTGAGTTGGACTGTGGGTATTTAAAAGAGAAAATTCATGCAGTCATTGAACAAAATTACAGTAGTATGATACATATATTACGTGAGCATTCTCATCTATTATTTATAGTTGATGCTTTTCTCTATTCGTTTAAGTATGCTTGAAGAGAGCTGTGCTTTGTTATGGTTGTGGTTCCTTATAAATAAAATATTTCTTAAGTTAATTCATAGATGGCTTGTTTCGTCATCACATTTGTTCAATTTTAGCTACCGATAGGTAATTATGTCTCAAAACCAACCTATTTATAACCTTTTTGGTTATTAAAATGATTTCTCCTCAAATAGTCGACTTGCTATAAATTGTAATTCAATTCGAAGAACATGCCAGCCAAAGTCTAGGCAACATGAGCATATTTTTTCGGAAAAGTTTTAAGATGAGGATTATTAAATAACATTTTGGCTTGACATTCAGGTCTTGTTTATTCTTCTAAAGCCATTTTCTACTGTTGAAGCGACTTCACAGCTGTGAACACCTTGGAGACTTATCCATAAATTTGACTGGTGTTTGTTTTCCATCCAATAAACGATGAGATTCAGCCAGGATTCATCTCCCCTATTAGAATTTTAAAGAAAGTATATCTGTGGTTGATTATTCTTAGAAATCAACCTGTATCTGAATACAGGAACAACTTAATGCTGATGAACATTTGTCTGCATAGTCGTTCCTGTGTATGGATTCTTGATAAGTGTGTTTTTCTTTGAGAGGTTGAAAATTACAATGATAGAAACTACCATCTGCTTTCACTCACAGCAGTAGATTTTGAGTTTAAGTGGGCATTTCTTAAAGAAGGCTTGGATGGGCCCACTGGGAATAGGTATTATTGCTCCCCCCAGGCCAGCTCTTGGGACAATTGAAACGTGCACCTTTCCATCACATCGTAGTTGTAGTTCGTTGGAGGTAAAATTAAAACGAGGCAAGTTGACATGTGAGCCTTTTAGGTTTCTTTTCAGTGTTTCATACGAGGAGGTTAGAAGTAAATGGAGGTGACAGAAGTGCCCGCCCACCTGTGGAAAAAATCCACCATCTTGGTATGCTCTGGTGCAAATTTAAAATGGACATTGTGAGGTACGCCTTGGGTTTTTTCGTTCGAAAGGTTGAGTCTTCCGCTGGATTTAGCCGCAAATTTCACCTTTTAGCACCGCTTTTCTGCATTGTGATCAGCCTATGCTCAAATCCTTCCCATCTACCCCCATTTCTGCCACCCATTTCCCCGAGTCCTCAGGCACTCCTGTCACATCCATTTACTTCTACCCTCCTTGGTTGCATAGTAGGGCTAGTGGAAAGCAATCTTGGTTCCTCTGCCAAATGAATTATTTGCCACCTCCCCGGTATCACCTAGCTAACCCTGAAGAGTTTTTGCCAGTGCCCAGATATTGCCAGACTAGTTAGTCGTTTTGGAGGGCAAGGGCCTAGCCATGTTGACACACTGGTTCCCGTCAGATCACCGAAGTTAACATACGATGGGCACGGACGGAGTTGGATGGGTGACCCTCCTCCATACCTCGACCAGGCATGGATGGAGATATGGTACTCCCTCCAGACCTATACCGGGAGGCCAGAGGGAGATATACCCAGACCAGAAAGGTAGGAGGGAGGACTCCCTCTATGCCTGTACCGGGAAGGTTGGGGGTGGCCCCTCCTTCATACCTTTACCGTGGCACTCTTGTCCCCTGTCTGCAAGTGGCAGGCAGGTTAAACGTGGGATGGCACAATGGACCAAGAGGTCTGAGTGCCAGGAGGGCTCCAGAAGGCCCTAGCCCACTATTGCAATCTATCTATCTAGCCCTCTTGGAGGATGCGCATGACCTATGGTGCTGCTTAGAGGGTTTTGTCAGTGTCTGAAAGTTGCTTCTGTCAAGGATAACGTTTGCCATAATTTTAGTTGCTCTATAGAGCGGACTCAAACTGAACTCTGAGGAAGTACTCAATAGTAGTGGTGTTAACAGAAATCGATGCTACATCTTTACAGTCATGTTTCACTTCAAGTGAAATTTGCAGTAGAAATGATGATTAGGTATAGGGTGGCCATAGTTCCCTGACAGGGATATTGATGATGGAGCTTCACCTTGTGCATTATGAGGAAATTAAAGTGATTGCTTCTTGAAGCACAGTTTAAATGTTATGTTTGCTATGTTTTCAGATGGTGAAAAAAGCAAATCCACATTGGTATGTACTATAACTGTTAGAAGGGAAAGCTGCACATGGTGTGGGTACTAGAGAGGCTGGTAACCTTACATACTCCATGTAGGGTACTGTTCTGGGGGATTGGAAACTATACTGCCCAACTCATCTAACTGGAAGGCTAGGATCGTCCTGCACCCCCTGAATAATAATAATGATAATTTTATGACAGGCATATTTCGGGTTGAGGCTGCGTTCATGATTAAAATAAAACAGTTTCTCCAGCTGTCTTGTTGGCATCTTCAGGTGAAGAATGTCGAGAAAGCTTTTTCGTCCACTTTATATAGGCGAATTTTGGGAGTCAAGTGTGCACAGACAATGTGGCCTATCGTGGTGCAGTATTAGTTTTGCACGGGACACCAATGCTCTGTTTCCATGCCTGGTGTAGGGGGTATCCGTCTTCTCTGTTAAAATTATTGGGGGTTTTATGGATCTCGATGGCTTCCCTAATTATCCTCGGGAAGTATCTGCTCTCTCTTGCTATGGCTTTGGCTTCCTCGAAGTTCACTGAGTGCCCAGGTTGACTCCTAACATGTTCTGGGATTGCGGACGCTTTGAACTGTTTTGTCTTTGTTGCCCTCTGATGTTCCTTGAGTGGCACGTTGAGTGACCTACAGGTCTCTCCGATAAAATATTGACGGCACGAGCAAGGCACTTGATACACTCCTTCGTGGAGTCCCGATGGGACGGCGTTCTTTGGTCTGGGTAAGGTGTCGGCTATCTTGGTCACGCAGTTGACATTTCATGTAGATAGAAAACCAGGCAAAGTTTTTCTTCTCTATCTCAAATCGTTTTTTTTTTAGAAGCCATTTAAAGTTAGGTAAAACTGCAGTTTTTCTATTCCTGTGGACTCCGTGGGCGCTTATAACTCCAGATGAAAAAAATGTATCCATCTTCTTTATCACTCAATTCTTATGAAATTTGCAATTTTATCAAAGAAACCATGAGGATTCGAGGAAAAAAATATTGAGTTTTATTCTCAGATGCATTGGAAATTCTCAAAACACTGAAGTGTCATAAGATGTAAGGAAGTTTCTTACTCAAAACAAGGTTTTATATTTTCTTTGAACATGGTGGAGATAACAGATTTTGTTGATAGTAACATTTGTATTATTTTTATTTATTTATTTTGTTCACCATTGGCAAATACATGCATAGGCTACATCATAGAAAATACATAGTGCATATGCACGAAAAGTAATTAAAATAAGAATATGAATATTAATATTAAGAATATAAACCATGACTTTTCAATTTACCTTTAGCCAATATTCACAGACATCATTATGCATACGAAAGAACTCTATTACTCATCATCACTCACTTCAAATAGCTTCATTTAGTTCAATGATACATAATTTGGTCAATATTCATATGTCCAAATGAAAATTTAAACTTCCAGAAAGAGCTTAATTTCATGAAACCTATCGCCCAATGGTTTTGATTATATGTAACCATTGGTGTGATTATAATTCACCATTTTCACACTTTATGACTTAGGGAAGGAAGTCAGACTTCCTGGAACAATTTAAAATTTTTATTAAAAATTGAATCTTACTTATGCAATGAGTATGTATGTGTTCAATACACTCTCATCTCTCCTCAAGGTTTTCCTTCCCTCTAACCCCGGGTTGCGTTAATGCGAACAACCCCAGGTAGTTCACGTTGACGCAACTTAACCTTGATGTCCAGTTCTTTAACTCTTTCGAGCCTAACGTCTCATATAGGAGTAGGGATTTTCTTAATGCAGAATGCTTGACGCCTACCATAAGCGCCGGATATTTCTATACGCAAAAGAATGGACAACTCATATACACGTCGTGGAGGGTGGGAAAGTGACCGCTGCTGAGGCATTTGGGAAGGGTGTTCCTTCGACCCTTCGATTCCCTACGCAATGGGTTGCAAGACCCTTCCCTCAGTAACTTCGCTCGAACCTCAAGCCCTGGAGCGGTCATTCTCTCAGCATGTCTCCGTCGTCACTAATTGTATGTGCAGTGGATTTTCTTTATAAATATTCTTTGTCTATCCCAAAATATTAACCATTGAAATGAACTCCTTGTGTTTTGCAGTGTGTTTTCAAATTTTAATCAAAATTCTAGCTCTTATATTAACGGAGTTGTCTTCTGCTTTCTTTTAATCATTACTGTCTGATTAATATCTTAAAATCATTAATATAAAAGCTAGAAGTTCATTTAAAATTTTAAAATTATCAAGTAAACACCAGGAATTCATTTCAGGCATCAATTATTTCATGTTTGCAAGAAGTGATTGTTTAAATAAACTGCTACGCATACAAAAAAATGACCTCAACCACATGCTGTGAAAGGGTCTGTTTATGAGTTGGATGGTTGAGACCACTTGCCGAGCAAAGGGTCAGAAGGGTGGGGTCGGTATGGTGAAGAGAATATTCCCTTCGAAATGCCTCTGTACAGAGATGGCCTAAATCTCCCATGAAGCTCAGGATACTAAAAATATTTCCGTGAAAAGTTCACCAGCACGAAAGGGTTAATGTTTCCCAGTCTTGGTGGTGGCAGGGTAAAGTCCTCGCCTGTCAATCCGAAGGTTGCGAGTTCGAGTCCCACCTTTGTATGTTTCACCTGCCTATGGCATGGATGTTTGTGATTGTTCAAATTTATTTAGGAGAGGACCTAATGGTCCTAAATACGCTTGATTCAATAAAGACTCAATTATTATTATTATTTTCCTGACCTTAAATTTCCCAACCATGCTGTTTAACCCCCTCCCCCCCCTCTTCCAGTTTGATGTATGTATATAGGCCTGCTCCCTCATGTGAAAAACACCTTGATTATGGTACAGTGTATGAAAACCATCATCAGTTAGAAGAAAGTGTGGATATAGCCGAGTCGTTTTTCTTACTTAATATGTTGGACACTAAACATTTCCATCAAGTGATGCCTAAGAAAGCCACTAATAAGACTTGGTCTATTGCATTCCCAGATAATGCTTACTTATGTGCTTCACTGCACACTTCACTAAATGCTTCACTTACGTGAAGACTTTTCGGGTTCTCCTCTGGGTCAAATCCTGTATTTCAATCAATGTTTTGATATATGAGTTGTCTTTTCCGAGTTCAGGCACAGACTTCTCGAAAATCTATCTGCTTTTATTACCTACTGGAAAATCTTTGGTGATGTTGTTCCCAGATCCCTGAGAAGCCAAAATATAGAAATCTTTGGAAATGTTTAATTACTTCAAGTTGACCTGCTGCTATCAGTAGGAGAATGATAATTACAGCAGTGCTGACACAGAAATTGCTTTTAAAAAATGTGCTCATCATAGATCAGAATAATGGTTTTACGTAAAAAGTTAATTTGTTGCATTTGCATTTCATTTTTTTACATACAAGCATTTAATTCTTTCTTTACCCAAAGGGGAAGACATCAATCAAGAAGATATTCCCTCAAGCAGTAAAGACGATATCCTTCCAAGCAATGAAGAAACTAAAACAGCTTCCCTGGAAGCTGTGCCACATCCCCAAAATGATTCTGCTGATGATAGAAAATCAGATGAGAAAATAAAATCTGAGGTTGAAACAAGGGAAGGAGAAGAAATAGAAGCCACTTTGGAAGTATTCAAGTCTGATGAATTGAAGACAGCAGAGGATAAAAGTGATGAAGTTGCAGAAATCAAAATTGATGAAGAAGTTGCAGAAATCAAAATTAATGAAGAAGTTGCAGAAATCAAAACTGATGAAGAAGTTTCAGGAATCAAAGTTGAAGAAGTTGAAATCAAAATTGATGAAGTCCATGACGTTCCAGCATTGGACAGTATAATTGACGGTGTAATCGATGAGTCTACCATCCCAGATACTATGAGGACTGAAGAGGAATTGATTTTCAACACAGAACGTGATGGAGCCATGAGTGATATTGCCGATGAGGGTGAAGGGGAAGTTGCCAAAAGATCTCGACCATCCTCAGAATCTGAGTCAGATGAGATTGACGAAGAGGTCAAATCCCTTGCTCCATCAGATAAGATGAAAGCATCCAAGGATTCACTTGGCTCAAGCCCTTCAGATGAAGATGGAGAGTTCCCAAATGATGAATCATATCAGGGTCAATCTAGTAAATCAGCATATCAAAGAAGTGAAGTTTTGGAACTTTGTAAAAGTCTCCTAGCGGAAAGAAAGCAGTTGAGGAAAAGAAATCTATTGTTTCAAAAAATGCTACATGACTATTATAAAAAGAAAAAGGTAACCCAGCTTCTATGTTACTGATATGCAAATTTTCTAATTGCAAGTTACTCAAAATTGGGTTTATGACCCATCTTGCCTCTTAGAGAACATTGTGTGCCATGTTAATTTTCATATTTAGTATTAATGTGCTTTGAATATAGACCTCAACAACTCCAGTGTTACTTTTCTAATTTATGTGGAATTTACCTTTAGATTAATGACATGATGGTTCTTAAAACTAATACAATTGTTGCATTCATATTGGTATATATCATTGAAATATTTTTAATTTAGACATTTAAATTTCATTTTTGGGTATAATTATCTTATAAAGGTTTTTATTGAGCAAAAATGTCTTCAAATTATAGAAACTTAGACAGTCCCTATGCATAAAGAATGGTCACTTATTTGAGATTCCCGGCATCTTGATTTTAAAATACCAATGTTTCCTCTCCATAGTTGCTAGTCTGCTCAGGGTTGATTTATCCTGACTTTTTTGTGCAATGTTATACATATATGTATCCGGAAGTAAAAGGGATAGGATTGGTGTAGAACTCACCCACCCCTCCCCTTCCTCCTATTTGAGAATACGTGCATTAAACTCAGACTTGCAAAGTACTGCGTACATAATCCCTGAGAAGGTCTCCAGCAAAAGAAGATGGGAAAAATCAGTATTTTAAATCAAGAATTGGGAAACCCCAAAAGAAGGAACTATATTGAATGAAAAAATTTTTTGATATAAAAATATTGAATAAATTATACATATCTATGTAGTGTTCAACTCATATGATCCTTAGTCAAATAAAGGTTGTTTTTATTATTACATGTAGGTATTTATATTGGTTAGCACACAAGCTCGAGAGGCCTGAAAGTGTCTTCTTTTTCTCAGCTCTCTTTCTGCCCATTGATTAAATTATCATTTTTTCCAGCTTCTTAGATGCTCCCTAGTTCTGGGCACTTTGACCTTACCCATTTAAAACACAGGGGTATTTATTGTGAACTTTTTCTTAGGAAATATGAATGTCTTATAATTTTGAAAAAACTGGTATCTCTCTTTGCTTTATAATTATATTTTGGTCTTTCATCTTAGCATTTATTTGAGATAGCTCAAGCAGTGGCTTTTCTAATGGGTGGCAGGGGTGCAATCCAGGGCCGTAGCCAGGTTATGTCTTTAGGAGGGGCAAATGTGCCGTTTTATGGGCTGCAAATCTACGACACTCGATAATAAAGGCTTGGGAAGGTTATCACTGCAAATTTATTTGATATTTTCAAGGTTACTATTTGCAATCTTTATTTTAGATGGATTATTTTCGGTTACTGTTGAACTTTTAAAGCTCGCCTCTATAAAGCAGAGTACTAAAAGGAGGCGTTAAACACAAAAAAAAGACTTAAAGCTAGGTCAGGCAAAAGAAATTCCAGGAGGGGCAGTGCCCCCCTGGTGCAATCACGGAGGGGGCAGCATGGCGATTCCTCCCCCCCTCTTCCCCCCCAAAGGTTGGATATGTTGAAGTAATTAATCTCACCCTCATAAGCAATTAGAAAAATGTAGTGGATATAAAGTGGGAATAAAACAAGGAAAATTAATAATGAGATATATCCCTTCAGTTTCGCCAGGAGCGCCAGAAACCCTAGAGACACACCACGGAGCTATCCTCTCTTTAGAGGAGATGTCATCCCTATTCTCCTATCTATTGAAACTTCTTATTCCACCAAATACTACTTATCTTTATATTACTTCTCTTTTGTGAGCTGTATTTTTTTGTATGCCCTTCATGTGTTGTTCTTCCAACATTCCTTCCAACAGTCTAAAACACTGGCCATATTCAAGCTAATGCACCTCAGAAATATGTTTCACTTATCAGTTGCATAGTTTTGCTTTCTATCTTTTTATGCTCCTTGTTTGTTACATGTTTGTTGCTTTGATCGTCTCTATTCTTGTCCTCCGCATTTTCAATACTGATGTAGAGACATATATTCTCTGAAACTGTCATTAGTAAAGTTTTAAATGGTTATTTTTAGGGATGGTTGGATTCAGAATTTTTTTATCTGGATCGGATCCTTGATTTGGATCCTTTGGATGTTTTCGGATCCTACTTTATTTTTTATAGTATGCTAGAAAACGATGTTACTATAGTAGGTTGCATTTGTGTACACATCTTTCATAACTCTTAAGAGCCGTGGATGAGGCTGATAAAATTGATGATGGCAAAGACATTGGGCTAGGGGGATCTAAAATAGAGTAGGAAGTCATCAGGATTATCAGTCAGCGTGCATGCGCTTAAACATGAAAGTAGGCTTCAATCTTTGGAAAACATTTGAACCGGAGTGGAATTCAACACTTTCTGACATACGGTGGAGTTTGCCTCACTTTTCGTCTCTTTCTCATGGTAGGTGTATCGATGAAGGTTTCATCTGTAGATGTTTAAGGGGGAAGGATACCTCGGTAAAAATGTTTGCAGACTCACAGAATTTACACTCCTACGATGGATTGCTGGCAGATATACACTATGGTTTTCAGGATTCGGTATATTAAAGATTGTTGAAAGTTTTTCAAACATACGTGATTTTAACCACATCGCAGGGATAAATGCGTATACACAAGCCTTAATCAGCCATATTCGCCTGCACTCTATTTGGCCATGAGATGGACTATATGGGCCAAAAAAGTCTACAACCTCAAATGATCCTTTCTCTTTGAATTCTGACCTTTCTCATAAGAGTATTTTGAATACAATTGATGCACTCGTGTAAAACATAAACCATGTCATGCTTCTTCGTTGGCTCTTTGCTACAATGGCAGTGCTAAGGCCAACCTGGGCCTCCAATTCAGCCGACTTTGTCTTCACCGAGTAGTTCACTCTCCCCCCACCCCTGCCGATATCGGATACTTTTTTTGTGTTTGCTTTGAGAGGAGGGTGGTAAATCATTCAGTGATGAGCAGAGGCTGACAGTTTCTTCCCCCTGTCTCAGCTTGTATTATGGCTTGGGTGATTCCTTGACACCATCCAGGGGTCCTATCCTGCTGCTCCAAGGCTCACTGACTCTAAAGGCATTGACTTCTAATTCCCCCACATGCCTCTCTCACATCTTCCTAGGCAGTAAAGCCCTCTCGCTCAAGATGGAAAAACATCACCACTAATTTTTGACCAAGACAAAATTCATTAGCAAGGGACCCGTTCTTCAAGAATGATGTGGGAGTTATCCTAGAGGATCGCTCCTTCACCTTACGTAAACAATAGATGTTGCAATTATCAATTTGCCATGTTCATTTTTACTTGCATCATAAATTTTTACGGCTAATTTGGAAGTAAGAGGAAAGCCGAAAGATGTCCTGCAAGTAGTGTGATATACTTGAAGATATTGCTACTCTCGAGATTTCAACGGAAATCAACTTCCATTCGACAAGCTGCCTTTGAATCAAATTGTGGCATCATTCCATTTACTCATTAGTTTTTCACTATCGATGCAGTAGCAAAAACCTGCTAAGTAATACTTGTGAAGAGGCAAAATTTCACAAAAATGTACTGCACTATAAGGCATGCTAACAATTATAAATAAACTACATACATATTTGTATTAATTAGATTATGTGAAAACCAGCTTTAAGAAGGTACTGAGGTTAATATCTTAAGGAATTTCTGTAGAACATAGTCTTCACCTAAAAGAAAAATCATATTTTTAGCTCTTCACCTTGAAAGATAAACTTAATTTTGTTTTTTGTACCTTTTAAACAACATCTTCAGTAAAAATAGAGACAGACTTTATTTGAAAATGCATAACGAAACAAGGAATGCACATGTAAGGCTATATTATTAGAGTATGTCACACATACTTTTTAAATTCCAGTGCGTAAACAAATAATTGTCAAGGGATGAACGCTGCGGACGAATGCAGTAATAAAAACAAGTCTTTCTCTGCAAACTGTTAAGAATAAACCTGGCTTTCATACTTCAAAATCGCAAGCTATTAGAATGAAAGTAACAATACCTAGAAAATTGCACGAGTCATTGTGAAAATTCTGAAACTCTGCCAAAAGGCTGAAACATTGGCGATGAGGATTTAATGAGCCAAAAAACGTGACTTTTCAAATTAAATTAAGTAAAAGTGCATCCAAGTCAACAAAAAATTTTAATGCCCATCAATAAACGTATAAATAAGCTTTGAGATACATTTTACAACATTGAATTCGATTTTATTGTTTTGAAGATGGAGTATCTCAAATTCCAGTGTTTCGTCTTTTTTTTAATGCAGTAGAAGAACTGACTGCATTTTCTGGGCAGTACAATTCTTGAATTTGTATGACTATTACATATTGTCAATTTGAAGTACTTGCTGCAAATCATACGAAAAAACACAGGTGTGCACGCTTACACTCAAGTTTTGTGTTGCATATTTGGGTTTAAATGTAAACAAATCAATTAAAATTAGGTCATTATTAACACTTGTTAATGAGTTGAACATTAAGATCAACACATAACTTCTAACTATTTTCACAGCTTAATACGTGGGTTCAATGAAATGGCATAGATGATTTCCTCCACATTAATTGCTCGCCTTATTTTTGTTAGCCCTGCACCACAAAGTAAGGCCCCGTTTGTGATGTAACGTTGAGCTTCTCCTACAGCAACGCAACCTGCAACATTTTCCGTACAATGAACTCTTCATTTTTGTGGCCTCGACAACTTTATTATGTGGAGGATTTACTGTAATGGGACTGTACCAGGAAAAACTGAAAAAATGGGAACCATAGTTGAATACTAAATCATTTGAAATCAATATCATGTTCCCTGGAGTTAGTGCCATCATGAGGGTGAAGTGAGTCCAAAGACCCACGAGTATGGAGTCACCACTTATGTGTCAAGTTAAATACATGGGATGGCGAGGATTGTTTTGCTCTGAAGGAAGTGCCTTGTTTAATCTCACCCGGAGGGTTTTGGCCTCCATGTTGGCCCAGATTGGGGTAGGGGAAGTAAAAGTAGTCAGTGGAAGAGGATGAAATTCAATTAAGTAATGTGTTTTAGAATTATTCACAAAATTAGATTCATTAACAAAGCGGTGGTCAGCTGTAGCTCTTCTACAGAGCCTGTTCCAACCACTCATCTTTTTCTTCATTGGCAGATACTCATTAAATTCTCATAAATCACCTACCTAATCATGTTAATTCATCCTTGTCCTTCAAGAGTGGCTCATCTCTATCTACCACATTTCCTTCCATTGCAGCCATCTCTAACCTTTAGACCCTGTAGTTTTTTCTATTAGCTTTATTTGATTATTTATTATCATTTTTTGTAACACCCCATTACTACCAATCCTGTGAAAATGTTAATAAATTACTTTACAGGGTTAAATAAACAATATAATTAATGCAGCCGCAGACATCAAGCAGATCTCTTAAAGAGTTCCGTACAACTGAAATTGCCTGCAATATAATTTTAATGTAATTAATCATTGATTGTTCATAGGCAGAGGGCACATACCATGAAGGGGAATCAAATTTTATTGGCCCTGGACCGCCTGAGTTCCATTATCGAAAGAAGTTATTGGTTTTTGATGACGTCAAAACTCAGGTTATAAATGAAAAAATGAATATTGAAAGTGAATCAAGACAGTTAATTGGTGAGAAGAATTCTCTTCAAGAGGAAGCATTGCTTGAGCTGGAATCGCTGATGAAGCAGGAAGAAACACTCGGTCATGGGCTAATTGACAGCCAAACAGGAAAGATTTTATCAGACAAAGTAAGTGTGTGAGTTATTGAAATTATCTACCCTAAAGGTTAAAATAAGTTCAGGTTAGGAAAAAGTGTTGGGATGAAATCAGTTGGTTAAGGACTCCTTTAAAAGTAAGCACTAGGGTGACGCACTTCTTTGAGAATGGATTTTTAATTTCATATGGAAATGGCTTTAGTATTAGTAACCAGCGGTGGTCTGCCAAGGGTTTCTGGAAAAATTGAAAGGGTTGCACCCCTCCTCCTCCCCCCACCTTTATCTCCTCCTCTATATCCCTGTTTTTGGTCCGACTTTATATTCTCTACATTCTTCTAATTGAATGTGGATGAGATTGTTTAATTCAACGTTATCTTATCTTTGCGGGTGGAAAAAGGTTGCCCCGCCACCACCCCCTACACATCCCTGCTTGTACTAGACATAGACCCACCCCCCCCCAAAATGAAATCTTAGCTGCATTACTGCTATGCTCCTGTATATATCAAGTTCATCATGGAGAACGATAAGTGCAAAATCTGGTTGAATTATTCCTTTTCCATCTTAAGGTGGTTGGAGATAACCAAGCTGGATATCATTCTCCTTGACCCATTGGTGGCCCCGAGGGGGGCAGCAGTAGGGGCAATTTGAGGTTTCAGGCGTGATGGAGTGGAAACTGAACATAACTGCAATTAATGAAAAAAGAGCAATTTCCACAATTACGACATTTATTGAACGACCGGTTTCACTTATTACAGCATCTTCAGGTACATACATCAAGTGTGCTCAAGGTTATATAGGGAGGCGGGCAAGATGATGGTAATACGGGTTGACGGAAGAAGGGGAAAGGAAAAGGAGGTTTCCCCCACCCCCCTCCCCTCCCCATCCCTCTCTTTTCCACCAGGGAGGCGGAATTGCCCCAATCCTCCTCAACGGCCGACACCACAGGACATCCAGGGCGAGGATATCCAGGTCGAGCGACCAACAGGGAGGGAGCAGAGCCCAGTAAAGGAAGACGAGCCAGGGGTCCTTCGGCCATCTTTAGAAAGAAGCAGATAACACCTATGATGCCATTTTAGTTTTTGTTTTGTTTTGAACATTCACGTGATTGTGTAATTTGTCACACTCCCCTCCCACCCGACTCCTCCGGTATTCCCAACCCTCGGGCACCTATGACTGTCCACCCTTCTCTCCTTTTCCTTTCCCCTTCTTCTGTCAACCCGTCTTACCACCCCCCTTCCCACCTCCCTATATAAGCTTGAGCACACTTGATCTATGTAGTACCTGAAGATGCTGTAAAAAGGGCAACGGCCTGTCACGATGGAAACACCGGTTCCCGATCAGTCATCGAAGTTAAGTTGGCTCGTTAAGCCATCGTTGGGCTCGGCTCGAGTTTAGAGGGGTGATCCTCCGATTCGTCCGAGTGCTGTTGCCTCTGTCTGCGCGTGGCAGACAGTATGTGCGAGATGACCTTAGCCGTCAAAGCACATTAACCAAAATACTACTGCTGTAAAAAGTGAAATCGGTCGTGCAGTAAATGTCATACTTGTGGAAATTGCTCTTTTTTTCATTAATTGCAGCTTTGCACGTAGTTCGTTATGAATTTCCAGAATGAGACCCACGAACCCCCCTTTTCCTGGGGGGTATTCCATACCCCCAGAGCCTCTGGTGCCCCCCCTAACCTCTGGTCTGGAGCCACCCCTGCCTTGTCCACCTCTCACGTGCCATGCTTGTGATAGAATTTTCAGCAGCTCCATCTGAAACGAACATCTGCTGTTTGAACTTCAGCAAATGTATCTCGGACATTTTGAAACTAGTAGGCTTCATAGTCATGAGAGTGCTGTATGGAGTTACACTGTTGAATAGCTTCAATTGCACTCCGGCCTAAGTGGTAAAAACTGGAATCGCTTACGGAGTTCATGTTTAAGGCTCATCCTGGGATCACGCCATCAACTCTGTACCCATGACCCATATGCAGCACAGTCACCCATCCGATGGTAGTTGGATATGGCGACAAAATCAGCCTAACTCTTCCCAAGTCTCTGACCATCATGACGGCAACAAAACCAGATGATTGTCACTGACTCAGAGGGGCACATTACTAAAAGAAACAAATGCATACATTTAGAGTTTGTTTACTTCATTGGGAGACATAACATCAGGTTTCATGAATAATACAGGATACCGCATGCGTTCAAAATTTGTCTACTTATAAAAATGGTGGTAGGTCTAAAATTCATGTTTGTTGCTCAGGGTTCTTGCTGAGTAAAAGATTTGTGTTCTGTACTTTCATTACTATTGTCTTATGGATTAAAATGCAGTATAGAATGAGGGAAATTCATCAAAAATATAACTATGGGAGATAATGGTAATTTATACAGCTTGGATTGTTACCCGATGGCACTTGATAGCAAGTAGCCTGAAGGATAAAGCAGTAGATCAGCATATTTGAGTTACTACTTTGTTTGAGGTACCTTTGCCATGTCTTCATACTTTTCTCCTCTGTTTTACTTGTCCACAGGTCACACTTCGCCTTATCAAACGGCAGGGTCAAATAGCTAAGCTTCTTAGCGATGCCATGCTTAAGTTTATTAAAATCAGAGACCGAGTTAATGAGGCAGAATCTGCTTTGAAGTCTTTGGAGGATTTAGGGGAGGGGCTGCATTTGTTTGATTATGAGCGACTCCGTGTCGAGAAACAGTCTCTAAATGATAAGATTGAAGAGCGAGACAATGAATTGAGTCGTTTGAGGGAAAAAAATGAAACCTTGATCATAACGATGACACACATGGAACAGAAAGCCTATGGCACTAATCAATTGGTCATTAAAAATCATAAAGTACTGAAGATATTGATGAACAAGTTGAGAAAGGTAAGAGGTTTTCTTTTTTCTTGTACCAATGTAAACTCTCTTTGGAGCCCATCCATATTTTTGCTAATATATTTGTCTCATCTCTCAAGTTACTTATATTTACTTCCTGTGTTACATGAGCTCCTGGGCACAAGATCAACTGTAACTATGGACGTAAAATTATCTCCTAAAATAAACACCAAGCAAGTGTTGCAGCAAATATAAAACCACCACCTTTAACTCATTATGATACATTATAGCACATATATTATTTATAAATGTATGCTGGAGTTTTCGGAGAGATAATTATAAAATGATCTTGATTCGTGCGTAGAAACAGAAAAACCTCCAATATATCATTTTTCATTGATGTTAGTATGTCACTAAAAATTATTTAAGTGCCGAAAACAATTGTTCAACACTTGTAGTTGAAACTGGAAAGCTTAAGACAAATCTGCAAACTTCCTGAATTCAATCAGGGCACAAGTCAATCACCTCATAGAGAGATGTTACCATATTTGTGTCAATTTCTGCAAATACAGCAGGGGGGATTACCTCATCCTGCAATTCATGTCAAACAATCATACAAATACTGCTACTAAACACTTCTAAGGTTATTATTCCTCTGCCTCATTCTTCTTCTTGTAATGTTTCTCTCCTGCATTGCCATTATGCACTCTTCATCGTGCCAGTCATTTTGTAAACCTACCTCCTCTTCAGCCACTGATGTTGTCATTTGTCTCCATTCATCCCACTATCTTTTGATGCTGCTGTTTTCCAGAATATTGGATCCTCCTAGTTTATGGGCCATATTTTTCTAGTATTTCTAATATTTTGGCTTTTCAGAAAAGTGTATGTATGTATCTATTTTCTTTCATAGCCTTCCTTTTCTCTTTTGTCTCTTTGAAAATTCTCCTTATCTGCATTTTATCATTGTCATTGCTATCGCCAGCCCAGGTGGCAGCGGGGTAAAGTCCTCGCCTGCTAATCCGAGGGTCGTGGGTTCGAGTCCCACCTGGGTCGGTTTTTCACTTGCCCAGGGCATGGGTGTTTGTCAAGTTCTGGTGGTTCGGCCCATGAAAAACCTGAAGACAAGCCAATGGCGTATCTGAATTTCAGGGACATATGGACCACCAGAATCGTCGGGAAGCAAAAAAAAAAAATCTTGTGATCACAGTTGCAGTCTGTACCTATGCATTTTCACATCTAACATATGCTTCCATGCCTTATGTCAATCAAAGCATCACCTATCTGGTTTCATGGTCTGTGATCTGGTGAATTCCAGGTCATTTTGTAAATGCCGTGGTGAGGGAAATGACTGCCAATGATTTTTGTATTTTTACTCGTTTACTCATTTTTACTCTTGTAACAATCCACCATTCTGCTTCCACTGCCATTGCATGCTTTGTGCAGGGTTCACGGGTCAATGCAGGGTCTGCCTTCTTTGGACCTCCAGTTTTCTATAACTATTTTAACACGTTCAATGCAGCACACAAATTAGACTATATGCTTCAAAGTGTGGTGTTGCCCACACGGTGGACAACCTTCCCGTGAACTTTCCCGTGTAGGCAGCGTTGTCCACTCCGTGGGCAATACAGAGTACAAACATCCCCCTCTCCCCGCAGGCTGGCGGTAAGAAGCTGGTGAGTAGGAGAGGGGGAAGTCAGCTCCCCCAACCCTAACATGCAAGCTGCTGCCGCCTCCCCTGTCTGTGGTGCGTAGTTCACTCCTTAGCTGAGGGATAGCGGCAGCGGCGGCCCTGCCCCCTCCCGCTCCCCCAGCTGCCTTCGAGTCTATGCTATTCAGTCAGCTTGAGGCGCTGCTCGTGTGGCGAGGTCGCAGGAAGGGTGGGGCCCGTGATTTGGCAACTCTGCTGGCTCCATGCAGACCATATGCTTGAATGCGGCGTTACCCACACAGTGGACAACGCTGAACCTTCCCGTCTAGGCGGCGTTGTCCACCCCGTGGGCAACTTCCAAGGGCACGTACAAACTTCCCCCTCTCCCCACAGGCTGGCGATAAGGAGCTGGCTAGTAGGAGAGGGGAAGTCGACTCCCGGACATACAAAATGCAACAAAAAAAAACAAAAAAGAAATGCCAAAAAAATGAAAGATTTAGGGATTTTTGTATTATTTGCATTGAATATTGCGTTGCCCTCAAAGTGGGCAACGCCGCCTATTTCGCACTTTCTTTTAAATGAGAGGTGTTTCCCACCGTGTGGGCAACAAACAACCCACCCTACATTCTCTTGTGTCAAGACATCATGGGTGCCAACTTTCAGATCGATACAGACTGAAACACACTCAAGGCAGTCCCCGCTCTACGGCATAAACCACAAAAAACGCCCAACGCACGGCGGTGGGGGTTGCTGTTTGCCCACCATGTGGGTAACGCTGCATTGAACATGTTAAATAGAATATTAATTGTAAGTGTTATTGGGTTTTATTACTCTTAATTTGGTACTTTTGGATACCCCTTGTATTTGACGTGCCTTATAGCTGTGGGAAGTACCATTCTATGATTTGTACTTCATTTGCAGAGCAGAGAAAAGAGAACCAAAGCACAGAAGCAACTCATTCATGTTCGGAGTGAAATAGAGCGATTATACCACGAGGCTGGCCTCTTGGCGCATCATCCTCTATTACGAGATTTTGAGTTGGTTTTAAAACAAGTTGAAACTCTAGAGATGGAGGTAAGCAATCATTTCATCTGCAATAATGAAATCTTGCAGTGGTGCATTTGCGATCAAAATTAAAATCTTGTGGTACCCAAAAGAATTAGGTAGTCAAAAATTTGATATTACATATTCCAATATTAGTTTCAATATTGTAAAGAGGTGAACAGAAGAAAAACATCAGAAGCCTGCCTAAAATTGGTGGTCTCATTAATTTTTTTGCTTAATTTATTCTCGTCTTAATTGATTTGTTTGCCCTTTTCATTCATTTTTACCACGCTTATTTAAACTTGCCCTGTTTGTTGTTTGTCTGGATGGAATCATGTAATAGAAATCTAACCCACTTTCCAATGTTCAATCGAGCTGAAATTTCTTAAACTCGATGACAATACATGAATCTGTCATTAACTTTACTAATTACCAAGTTAATCTACTAAAATTAAGTGGTTTTCTACATTTTGTGTTGCTGGTTGCTTCGTATGGCCCCGTTTTGTGTTGCGGGTTGCGTCTTATGACCCCGTTTTGTGTTGCTGGTTGCGTCGTACGGCCCTTTTTTTTGTAGAGTGGAAATGTGACTCATAGCGCAAATTAGGTTGTGTGGTTTAGGGACCTCTGGCACTCATTGTCAGTGCCTCCTTTTTCTTTCATTTGTTTATTCTGTTATATTGTATTAAACATGCAGACAGTTCTCGACTTAACATTCATTAGAAATTGCATAGCGTATTATAACGGGCTAACAGTTTACAGATAGGGATTTCCATATTCTCTGGGTTTCATTGCGTTGGGTTATCTTGATGATGATAATGTTTCATACCCAATGCGAGCAACATCTTCAGATCAGTTCTGAAATTCGAACCTGATCAGAAAATGTGGCCTGCATTGGCTACGAAACGTTATTACCATCAAGATAACCCAATGCAGCAATACCCAGAAACCATAGAAATGCCTGCACTACAGTTCTGTGAAATTCTCAAGCAGAAGTTTAGAGCTAGCACTCAAATTATGCTCAAAGGCACTAGCGCAGAAAAAGAAATGCTCTATGAGGTGGAGGTAGACATTATTTCTACCATAAGTGCTCATAATGACTGAAGCAATTACAGAACTCATAAAGTCGAAGAAGGGCAAAGTAGAAGTACTTAATTGCGAAAAAAAAGTGCAACCTCAAGTGGTGGTCTTGCTACAATGACGACCAATAACATAGAAAATGGCATGATTGCACAGAGGTTTAATAATGCAAACTCGCAACTTACATAATAATATGCGGATGCTCTGTGAAGAAGAATTTGACAAGAAAAAAACTTTCACTATGAGGCAAGATACAGAATGTTTTTAAAATAATCCTGCTACATAGCATGGTCACATGATCACGCTAGATATTTCAGTTCTTTGTCACCCCACTTATTCTTTTCTGTTCTTTATTGCCCTACTTACTGCATCTTTCAAATTTACGTTAGGTGGCTTTTGTAACAATATCCCAATATATTTTCTCATCTGTAAGCGGAAATATTTGGTCAATTCAATCAAATATTTTAATTATATAGCTTTACCAATGTGGTTGCCTGAAATAAAATTCCGGTGGTAATCTGTCAATATGTATTCTCTCTGTTTTCTTTTGAGGGATAAGTTGTATAAATACCTCCTTTCCACATTGTTGGTGATACATGCTTGTGTCATTAATTAATTACGCAGGTGAATCTGATGAAAATGCATGTAATGAGGGGAGGAAAAATCACTCATCCAAAAGGAATATTTCCTGATGGTTTGCATGGAAGAAGTGCCTCCTCTGCGAGTCATAAGAAACCAAAAAGTGAAACGCTAAGAGCAGTATCCAGGAGCTCACAAAGTAAAACAGGATTAGATGAATCAAAAGGAAACCTGATGAGAGGACGACCATCCATTGTGAGATTTCTCCAAGGTCATGGAAAGTGATTCCTCTATGACAGTGACTAACTATTAATACATATCAAGTATGAAATAGGTGGTCTGAGTTTTTTTAAATTACTGCAGGTGGCTGTATTCATAAGGAAGATCGTGTGTGTTGTTTTTAATTAGATGTTTTGATTATCGTTTTTATGTCATTTCGGGCTGATCAGAGCCAAATTATAGGACTATATTTTTTAAATTATTATCATGTGCTGTGAAACTTTTAAAATTTTACAAAATAAGCAAGAGGTCACGACAAAACAAGTGGTTGTCACAAAAATTACACTGCCAGCTTTCGTGGTAAAATCTAGTAATAATATGTATGCCCATGTTTTAAAATACATACGTATTTGTTTTGTCCACTGTCTAGGTTAAGCTGATTGCGTGTAAATGCTCTGCTGATGGGAGACCATTATTACATGTGCAGAGGTAGCAATTTAGATTTTGTCATTTCAACACCTTATTGTAAGTTGTGCAGTAAATGCAATATTATTTTTAATACCTATTGTGATTATTCATTCTTTTTTGTTCTTCACTCATTGTAGCGTATTATCCTCATCCTGTTAATAAACATTCCTATTCAATCCAGTGTACCAAGTTGACTGGATCCTAACTGACTGCAACTCTCTCAGAGAAATTTGCTCATGTTGACATAGTTGTTTTTCCTACTTATAATAGCATCAAATACTTGTGTTCCTATGAAACCTTTTCTGCCACAGATGCAAAACTCGGCATCTCAATGCAACATTCTTTGGCATGGCCAACATTAATAAACGATGGTCAGTTAATTTGTGTCACCTCTGTTATCCTCTCCTCTCTTATGCTGGCACATGGAGCAGAGGTGGAACGAAGCTAATAGGTATTCATTGTTGATTCGCGCAGAGCTATGTCAGAACAGAGCAATTTACCGTACATTTGCTCCACTCCGGAAGTTAGGTCACCAACTTATATTTGCTCGCAGCGTTCCGCTGCTACCTACTCAGAGTAGCAAGAGTACCTGGCTATTTCTCGGTGTAACGACTCTGATGGCCCTCATTGAAATGTTCTGGAGGACATCTTGAACACAAGAAAACAGAGACTAAATGGGAACCTTATCATGGGAGTTGAGACTTCCGATTCAGAATCCGAAAGGTAAAAGTGGTTGGCTGTCAGGGATTTTCATGTCTTTTCAGGGAAACTCGTAGCGGTCGTGTCTCTACAAGTGGATGGGCTCATGTTCCATATATGTATGTACTTCTTTCGTCTCTGCCGCCATCTGATATATGCCGGGCCACTCATTGCAAGTTCTTTCTTCCTCCCTGTGGCTCTGCCCGGCCACCTTTTCATATATCTTAGCGGAAAGGCAGGCCTGAAATGTGTGGGGATGGGTACCTTTCGGGAAACCCTGGAACGGTAGGAAAGTCTCCGCTGCCGCAGGGGAGGGGTAGTTCGAACACGAGGTTGCCAAGATGCGCTTTGCTTATTTGAGACCCATATCAGGCCAGTGTTGGAGGAGAAAATTATCCCACGGTTTGTCATTTGCAACATTGTTGGAGGTTAAGCCCGTCTGTCTGTTCGCCCGCTCACTGTTGCCAAGTTTCCACTCGTGGTTTCTCTCTCACTCGCACATCCCTTTTCGAAGGCGTATCAGGCATACCAAATTGCGAATGCTTGTGGTGGGAGATCACTCCGACAGCCATGTATCAGGAAAAATTCATCAGAAAAAGGTATGGGACAAGGAGTCGACTTTTGGTATTTGAGTTTGGCCCTTTACAATGAATCACAGGTAAAATTTTCATAATTTCACTGCGATAGATTTATTGTCAGAGATGGCCACCTTGGGCTGCCTGGTCGCATGCAGTCTCTGCATCGTGGGGTGAGCTACTTCGGTTGTCTGGTGTACAAATTTCAGGCAATGGTCGTCCTTTGGTGAATTTCTTAGCGCATTCACAGAAAATGAGCAAATTTGTCATTAGTGAGGGAAATATAGTCGTTGAAATCTATGTTGCATCAACCATGCATTTCTATTTCTTCAACGCTTTTGGAATTATTTCCACCACTTGTCCACTGGCCATTCAGGTCATACTGTGTACACGATGAAGGGAAGTGCCTTGCCCCTCGTACCGCCCACTAGGTGTTGATTTCAAGTTTCAGATGTCACATGGGTTCAATTCACAGCAGCACAGTGGAATCAGTTCAGTTTCAGCACCAATTTCTCTATTTCCATTATTTCATATCTTAAAATAAAATCATGGTTCCAACAAATCCTCTTTTACAAAACACATCTTTTCAAAATTACTTAGTATTTTTATTTCTTATAAAAATATAAATATGCACATAAAAAAGCAAGGCATAAAAAACATCAGCATAATATCAAATGCTGTAGCATAATCACCAAACATAAACTTCTTTAATATCAGATATAGTCATACAAAATTAAACTTTGAATATTTTTAATCAGCAGTCTTCTAACAAAGGTTATAAAAGCCTAACTAAAAATTATATCATTTCATGGTAATATTTTTGAGCTATGACATAACTTTCACCTTGCTTCAGATATTACTTGAATTGACCAAAAAGCCTCATTTTTGACACAATAATTCAATTGTGATGTGAAACTGACAAATAAAGGGTACCTACTCTTTCAAGAAATATCAATGGATATACAAATATAAAATACTCGTAACAAGAGATAAGCCATTTGATTAATGCAATAAGATATGAGCTAACAAATTAATTAAACATTAATGTCAACAAGAAATAAATTTCTGAAAAACAAACACAGCCTCTCATACATTAATAGCTTAAGGTGTATAGTATTACCCTGAAAATATTTTAACATTTTCCAAATAAGAGCTCGAACATGAAAACTATTGCCAAAATTCATCTTTCAATTGATATCCCTCTTTAAATAAGATACCTATGATATAGTAAGACTAAAATATCATGTGAAAACTTACACACTTAACAAAATAGGCTGGAGAAAATATTAACAAAACAAATAGTAATCACTAAAACCACTACGTAACTTTATACTCAAAAATATTCAATGGAACTAGAGCACTAAATGCCACCCACCACCAGTTCCTGAACCTCATCCAACTCTCTTTGATGGAATGACTGCTCCAAGTGATATCCAAGCTTGCGTTACACATGACGATGGTATCATCATCTAGCAGCTATGTCCAGCATTTCCTCCACAGTCACTATTTTCTCACGAGGCTTCCCTACCGCTTGCCCTCTCTTCTTTTCCTCCTCATCAATTTTCTCCCAGTCAGAGAAACTAACAGTTTGGATACCTAGGAAAATAAATTAGATTGTTCAAATAACACACACATTTGAAGAGATCTCAAGAGATTTGACATTAGCATGCCTCAGTAAACATAATATAGCATGACCATCATTAGAGTGAAAACCATTACATAATTACAAAGCATGCGAAGAGGAATGGCAGGAACTAGTCATTTATATAATTATTCATTGTTCCATTATTTAGGACATGAAAGGCAAGGGCCTAGCCACGTTGAAACACCGGTTCCCAACAGAACACCGAAGTTAAGCAACGTTGGGCCCGGACGGTGGTTGGATGGGTGACCCTCCTCCATACCTCAACCAGGCATGGATGGAGAGTCGATACTCCCTCCAGACCTATACCGGGAGACCCGGGCCGGTTGGAGGGAGGACATCCTCTATACCTGGTACTGGGGTGAGGCAGGGGGAGGCCAATCCTCTATACCTCTACCGAGGTGCTCTTGTCCCCTGTCTGCAAGTGGCAGACGGGCATGGGGTTGGCACAATGGCCCAAGAAAGGTCCAAGTGCCTGGGCTCCTGACGAAGGCCCCCCAACAACAATCTAATCTAATCTAGGACATGAAAACTTTCATAAAACTTAACAGAGCACAAATTTAATAGAATCTGCTGTAACAAAACACCTATCCCGAGGCTCAGAAATAGTTTATTATTTATTAAAATGATAAATTAATATATAAATTTACAGTTAAACAATGAAAACCGGAACTAAGGAACGGGATAAATAAATAAGTGGGAGGAGGATTGTATAAAAAGGAGGAGGAAGTGTGGGACACGTAAGGAAGAGATACGGGAAAAGAAAGACGAAAAATGGAGAAAGTGATGGACATTCGAGGAGGACATACAGGAGTGAACTGAGAGCGAGAGAGGCCAACAACACATCATAGGAGCAATGCATCGTACCACAACATCCAGCACGGCCGTTGCCCAACCAGCAAGGACAAGAAGGAGGTGATGAAGACGTGGTTGGATGAACGGGGCAGACATTATGAAAGCAGAGAGATGAAAATGGAGCTTTATGAAAAAGTTAAGATGAACAAGTGGCCGGTAGTTTTTGAAGTGGACCGAATTTCAGCGGCGCATGGTCACTCAACAGTGAGACTGCCTCCCTACCACCCTGAACTTAACCCCATAGAAAACATATGGGAGATAATGAAAAATTGGGTGGCACTAAACAACACTACTTTCAATTTGGAAGACGTGAAGCGTTTGGTGGAGATAAAGTGTGAGGGTATTGGACGAGAAGAGTGGGGAAAGGCTGGTGAGAAAGTGAAGGTGGAAAAAACTTGTTACATAACAAATGAAATGGTGTTAGATGAGGGAGAAAATGAACTCATAATCAACTTATTAAGTGATTCGAAGGAAAGTAGCAGATGTAATATTGATTTTGTATAGTGAAAGATTAAATATATTGGATTGTAATACTAAACAAAGTTCTAATTAATTATTATTTTTCCCCAATGCCTGTTAACCATTACTTTGGCCATTGCTGTAATATCTCCTGTCCCTAATGGTAAGATTAATTATTAGTCAAGATTGGGTTTTTTCTGTGAATCGTTTGCTTGGTACCTCACGCGATTTTACTGAGAATAGGTGACAATCGACGAGGACTTGTCCACCGAGAATGACCTGGCCTAGGTAAACCGATAGTAAGGTTCGTGAAATTCCTTTACTTCCGTGAGTCACACTGAAGTGTCATCATAATGGTGTTGGCCACCCTGCCGACCTTCCTTCCTTTTCTCTCCCTCCTCAGGGAACCGACCGCAGGCAGAGGCTTGCCTTCCCCTCCAAGTTTCCTCCCCCAAGCGCACCCTCCCCTCCACTTGTCAACGCTCCGCGCATTTAGGGGCCACGAGCTTTCAAACGAGCTATACTACAAAGAATTGGGGAGGGACAAACACTGCTAAACTCAATATGTAAAAGAAGAAACGTAATGATTGGACACCTACTACGTCACTCCGAGTGGATGACAACCTTAATGGAAGGAGTGGTAGAGGGCCATGCTGGTAGAGGTAGACCAAGAAAAGAATACCTGGAGGAGATCTTAGCAGGAAGAAGATACATAGATGTAAAGAGACTTGTTATGGAAAGAAGAAATTAGGATGCCCACCAACCTTAGGGTTGAGGAGGAGAAGAAGAAGAAGTTTAGCGAGAGGAAAGAGACTGAAGACGAAGGGATGGGAAACCCACCAAAGACTATTAAAGAATTCATTTACAGGGGACACTGGCTTCAGATGAAAAGGAGGGCTTTCCATTCAAGGTGTTGAAGTTAGCACACATCGGAACACATCAGCTCACACGAACGACGTTGAATGGAATGATGTGCGCTGGCAAAATGTTTTGCAATCTGCCGGTGGGTAGCATTCTGCGGGTGAACCGCAGTCACGGCCGAATGTTTTAGTGTAAAGTTGTTGAATTCGTTCAAAATAAGTGTTTAAAAATGTTAGCTTTTCGTCACCTAGTAATTAAAAACTTTACAATGTGCATGTTTGATGCCTTCACTGGAAATCGACAAACTTCACAACAATCACGGAAGCCAATATCGATGATATTTTGTTGTATAGCGAACATCAACTTTGCTCCCGATCCATTTTGAAGAGCGCAGGGTCTGTTTGACGAATGAAAGGCAAGTGTGTTGTTGTGTTACGAAGTGTTTAGTGCACTAGAGCGAATGGAAGGCACCCAATGTTCCCTCACCTCCCTTTCTTGCATCAGTAATTTTTTTCGGATTCTTATAATCAACATGAAAATACCTATGTAAGTGTAAGGAGATAGCAGATGAACTTCAATATAAGTATATGTATAGTGTTGAAACTATTACAGTGGGATTCAGATTCCTACTTGGATGCCATGAGGAAAGCATTTCATCAACAAACTCAGTCCTTCAGATGGACCATTTTGGACACCCTGGTACCTTTTGTCATGAGTAAGTTAACCCATTCAATGCTGACCTGTTGACATGACATTTATTCCCACGCTGAAGGGTTTTTTTCTTTTATTTATATTTTACGAAAACACATCCAGCAAAGAACGAAACTCATCCACGTGTGCCTAGAGCAAGCCTAAGACGCTGAAGGAAGCTGCAAGTGTCAGCGCCGACGCTTGGGAACTAGGGAAAACCGAGAAAAGTAAGGGACCGATGCCTTGAATTCAAGGCATTCGTGCCTCTGGCTTGCACGGGATGCCTTGAATACAAGGCATCCGCATTGAATGGGTTAATGCCTATGTCAGGTTTATCCTCATCTCTTCCTCCATTCCCCATAATAATGCTCCTCTTACAAATATACTCATTTATTAGTAGGTATTAATAAAGAAGTGGGTTGCCTCTACAAAAATATGTACATGCTTCTGAAATAGGTAATTCAATAGCTTTAAAAGATATTTTTTAAATATGATCACCTTTATCTTGGAGAATTCGAGAAATTGCTTCATATCCAGGCTTATTAATGGAAATATCAACCAAACCAGTTTCCATGTGTTGTACAATGGTGTGACCAACCTCAAAGGAATTATTCATTGTACTCAGAATCACACCAGATGGGCCAGTAGCCACCCATCCAGAACAATAAAGACCTGCAATTATTATAAACAAATAGCAAATTATAAAATACACTGACCAACACAACAGATTGGATGAACTATAACTTGTGGTTATGAATAGATGATCAAAAGTTGACATAGTTCAGCAAATTTTTAACAAAAGATAAAATAATTAATCACCTTTTACTCCTTCTACTTGTCCATTCTTGTTGAGAACAGTCCCCTTTTCATCATCAAAAGGAATATCTTTACCAGCTTTTATACCTTTATAACCAATGCTGCGTAAAGCGAGTCCACATTCAAGACTTTCCTCCTCTCCTGTAGGAACTGCACGGCTGTCTGAGAGCTTATTCACGGCTAATCTGACTCCTGACAACCTATCACTTTGACAGCTCTTGAGAAACTCTAACGGAGACCTGAGGAATAATGGTTCAAATATTCTTTTGGCACTGGACCATGATTCTGGAGGTGGATCTAAAGCTGCTTGAGTAATAAGCTCCATTAGCCTTCGCCTTGGGCGGGCAAGTCCTGCAAAATAGAAGAACGATTATGTTTTACACAGAAAAAGAGGGGGACCTTAGCATGAACTTATGAAACACTAAATCTAGAGTTTCATTTCTGCTATTTTTCCATTATTCATGCTTCTAAATAAAAAAAATATTTCCCTTTTTCCTAGACTATGTATTCTGCTACTTTGATATTTCAGTAAGTCCTCACGGGGCATTTACAATATCCATTATAACTCCAAAACCATGTCACATCCACAATAGATGAGAAACTTAATGCTTGTAATGAAATAGAAGAAATTTAAAATCTCCTTGCATTGAATCTAAAAGGCTCTGTCTCATGGACGATGTTTTATCAAAATATATTGGACATTCTTTTGCAACTTGGATCCAATAAGTGAAAGAGGTTATTCCACAGAGCTACCTTTAAGCCCTCTACATTATAAAATGGAGGCAAAGGGAAATAACAGACATTTGACATTAAGTCCCGGACATCAAGAGGTGAGGAAGTATTTCTCATTGGGATTTCCCAGTACGGTCAAACTGAACCTGAAACTTGGGTGAGCAGGGTTAGAGAGATGGGAAAATTGCCGTAATTTTCATCTGAGGTAAATTACCACGTGGTAAATTATGGTAATTTTCAAAGATTACCATAATTTTCCAGTATTTTTTAGTTTTAAGTATTAAACAGCAAATGTATGGTTAAATAAGAAAGCCAATAGGAAGGGAATAACCATGTTTAAACCATACCTTCTACAACATCAATCTATTATAAATTTTTTAAATTGTAAAAAGAACTACGGCAACAACACGCAATCTGGCTTTCTTTTGTCAAAGTATGAGAAATTTTCAAGAAGGATAGTCTAAAGCTTCAATCTTATAATGTTATAATTTAAGTAAAATATTCCAAAAATGAGTTGCACATGACTCAATTTATAACTAAACTTGTAGGAAATGTGAACTTGGCTTTAAAGAACATGTTGGGAATTTATCTGAATGAAAAAGTATCTCAAACATTGGTGAATTATCTAGAAAATTACGGTATATTACGAGGAATGCGGTAAATTACGAAAAATACCGTGGCAATTTATGAAAATTACAGAGGTAATTTTCAGAGTGGCCCATTTCTAAGCAGGGTAGAATCTGAATTAGCATCACTTCAGAATACATACATCCTATTTCCTAAGATGAAGACAATAATGCAATTACTGAGATAAGAGCATCGCTGGGCTTCAGACACAACCAAAAATTCCACCTAGTTCTTACAGTACTGAATGCTGATAATCAGTTTTATTTTTACTATTTACTCATTAATTACTGCCTACGCAACTAAATATAATTACAAAAGAAACTCCTTAAACACATCCCTTATTGAGCTCATCAATTACCGTATTTACTCGTGTAAGCCGCGCCCTCGTGTATCCCGCGCACCCCCATTTTCGGGCAGGCTCGTGAGGAAAAAAATTATTTTTATCAAAAAATCAATTTTTTGTCCTTGAGCCTGCATCATTTTGCCATAACTTGAATGCACGTTCTCTAATAGAAATTCTGTGCCAAAGTTAAGTGTGGAAGTACATCTTTCTCATGAATTTATTGCGTTATGTTTTAATATCGTCACGATACACAGCCAGTTTTATTGTGCATCTTTTTCTCCTAACATCAGACAGTAATCACAGTTGTATACAACTACATCATCCAGCTATAAAAATGGCATCTGTTCAAAATGAAATATCCAGCTAAAATAATTGCAGAACTATATACAATTTCAACCCATGATCATTCGAATACGGAAATCCTTCGGCGAATCAACAAATAAAAGCAGAATGCCGTCCGTACCAGATAGATGCCTGAAATGTGATACGTTTGGTTCGCGGTCATAGCTGATAAGTGACTCCTAACGGGCAATGCCCCCCCCCCACTCCCCCCTACTTTTGGAAGCCACCTGTGAAGTTAGGGTGTGGGAAAATGATGAGTGAAATGTGATACTTTTGATGAAAAGTGATGCTGACTCTAGAAAAAAATCACATTACTCCGACCCCCTAACTATGAGCGCCGAGGCGAGGGTGGGGAGAGAGAGAGAGAGAGAGGTGAAGGGGAGAGGTAGAGGCGGGCCAAGGACGCGTAGCCATTCGCTGGACTGCCGGAAGCGCTGTGCGTGAAGGCCTGTGGAAAAAAGCGCTGGTCCATCCTCTTTGCTTTACACGACTATAGTAATTGTATTAAACTCACGTACCAAATTGAGGAGTATCCGCATTGAAAGATAAACGATGCAGCTAGAACTAATGTCAAAGCTCATTTTTGTATCACTTCTCATAGCAGAGTAGCATTTCCGCATAATGATCGATTTTAGGCAAGTTAACTAATTTTTTCTCCGAAGTGGTTGATATCAAGTAAACGCCCTATGAAATAAGTTCTCGCAACATCCTTCCTGCGCCAAACGGTGAAAACAGAATTTCTTTATCTATTAACTTGGCGATGTAAAAGTCAACGGTCTGAACGATGTATAATTTCCTGGCGTGGTCTACCTTTCCACAAGTGAATGATGCTTCCTATAAAAGGAAGTAAAAACAGATTAGAGTTCCGATTCTCTCTTTGCATGCGCCGATGCACTATGTTACTTATCCCATTGATGTGACGATGCGTTTCAAAGCTCTCTCGAGCGCTACGCAACATAATTTCAGGTAGTGGAAAAATCATGAAGGTGTGTGAAATCAACCTCACAGCTACCACCGGGGTAAGGTTACAATTTGAATCGACCGAAATAACGGCTCCCTCGTTCGATCATCGACCGTATCAACCTAGTGTTGGCTGCCGAGGCCACTGAAAGGAGGCCCAACCCGACCCCCACTAGTGAAAGCCACCTGGGTAAAAGCGAAACTGGGCGAGGGTAGATAATAACAGATAAGGTGAAGGAGTGATCCTCTCGGGTTACCCCTTTCTCTTTCTCGCTGAATGAGTCCCGTGCAGATGAATGTCGTCACGCCCAGAAATAAGGAATGAAGAACTTTATTCTTCAGGGGTCTTCTGGGAAAAACCGGTATGGACACGCCAATTGTTCAGATCCGACTGAGGTATCACCCTAAAATCTGACAGCTTTATTGTTTCCAGCTGAGTGATTGAGAGGCAGGGATGTGAAACGTAACGAAATTTCGTTCCATGAACCGCTTCTGGAAGGGTTCGGTCCAAAGAAACGGTTCATGAAACCGAACCTCTTCTGTAACAAAAGCGCTTGGAACGAAAATCGGTTCGTAACAAACGTGGAACCAAACCGTTTTTGAGAATCTTGTTTCAGAAACGAAAAAATCGTTTCGGTTCCGGTTCCAAACTAGGAAAAACGGTTCGGTACGGAGTAAAATTTACCAAAAGAAGGTTGGGTGCATTTTGCCGCTATGAGCGATAACCTTGGTATACTGATCAAGTGAGCGCTGTGACGTCTTGGGACTGAATGAAACGACGTCACGGCTGTGATTGGTCGCCATTTGGTGAGTGGAGAAAAACACCGATCACCATGATGATCTCTCGTGAGCAGAAGGGAGGAAAACAAGTGAGAGTCTCGCGGCACACCCATATAATCGGCGCTCTCACATTAAGTGATTATGACGTCATGATCAAGTGATCACTGAGCAAAGTGTAACTGAATGGAGCCTATGATAAGCAACCAACTGAGATTCAAACCAAACACGATGCGCTGTTATCATCTGTATATTGAATATTTTGTGGCCCTCTCAGGGACGGTCATTTTATGAGCCTCAGGGGTGGGACGGTCACGAACACGTGTTAGGAGGGTCCCCGACCCTTCCACCCACCTTACCGTTATGCTCAGGCTGGGAATCCCAGGTCGCACACAGCACAAACTCAAGACTCATGTTATGAACGCGGTGGAGTTGACCCTACAGAAGGACATCCCTCTTTTGTTGCAAAAGCGTGTTCGCTTCGGAATTCTCTCTAGGTTTCCCTGATCCTACTTACTGCTCGTTCCTTATCTTATGGAAGCAACAAGGTTTTCTCATTGACAGCTCATGATTCTGATGAGGTCAACATAAAAGGACGTGGCAGAACATACGCGACTAATTTTTTATACAAGTATGGACATCAAAGGGTGTTATAATAGGTATTTGGAAAGGACATGAGATCAATGAAACATTTACAAAAACTTTATGCCAAAAATGTAATTTAGTGACTTACAAATCTTGATTTTCTTCTTTTCTTTTGAATATTCTATTACATCTAACCAATTGAATGTCGTTGACGATTTTTGAACGTAATCTGCTTATTATTGATTGCAGTATAAACTTCGTGTGTGAAAAAAGCCTTTCAACGCTTACTTGCGTGGTAGGAGCTGCAAGATCGGCACTGACTAGTTCATATCGTTCTGGATCGCTATATTTTCTTTGGCACCAATTTGGCACTAAAATTCAAACTACCAGTAAAAAATTAAACTAACTTGAGCATTTGGTAGAATATTCTTCTCAAGATCTGCAATAAGTGGCGTGAATGAACCCTGTCAAGCTAACTAAAATTTGTTTTCGGCTTCAGTTCGGAAGCGAGTAATGACAAACCTCACCCCTCACACCCATGTTTATGACATGCCTAAGGCACTTCCGAGAAATCTGTCCTCAATGTACATACAAACGTACCGACTAAATCTTGCCACTTACAGCGTGCTATTATACTCTCTTACCCTCTCTCACCCTCTTACCTCTTCTCGCCCCCCCCCCCCCCTCCGACCTTAGCGAGCCGGACTGAGTGGTGCACACCAAGGGACACCCTAATCCACCATCGTAAATAAACAAAGAGAAATCTTGAAAGGGGAATACCGCCCAACACATGCAGCTGCAGCAAAATCGCCGATGCTATGTGGAACCCTGAGTTGTTTTGTTTCTAAGCCGGTGTCCCACGGTAAATTGTTTCGAAAATTTATTCATGAATTCCATATTCATGAAAAGAGATTCGTGAACTGTTGGACCTCATGTCACACGAGCAGGAAAAATTCATGAATTGGGCGCTGATCGGCTGACGGCCGAGAAGAGAACTTTTTGTGCTGTCATCAATAGTGTGGTCTCTGTGCAATCAGAGAAGATATTTTTATAGCAGTTCGCTAGCCCAGAGTCGCCGAAACTAGGCCTGGGCGATATTGGTGATTCAATATCGTGATATGACAAATTTAGTATATCGTATCTTGGCGATAACGATAGCTCATATCGTAACGATAAATATCGTCTTATCGCGCATCAAACGACAACTTATTTCGTGACGATAAATATAGTCTTATCGCGCCTCAAAATATTGTGATATATCACGCGATAAAAACCGCAATATCACGTTCCGATAAAGAATCACGATATCACGCTGAGTTAAAATATCACGATAAAAGATCGTGATATTGCGCTCGATAAATTAATCACGCCCGATAAACATCACGATAAATAACACGATATTGCGCCCCGATAAAATATAACGATAAATATCACGATGTTGCGCCCTAATAAAATATTACGATAAATATTACCTAAAAATATCGTGATATTGCGCTCGATAAAATATCACAATTAATATCACGATAAAATATCGTGAAGTTGCGCTCGATAAAATAATCGCGCCCGATAAAATGTCACGATAAATACCACGATAAAATATGGTGATATTGCGGTCGATAAAATATCGTGATATTGCGGTCGAAAAAGTATCGTGATATTGCGGTCGATAAAGTATCGTGATATTTTATATCACGATAATGCGCTCGATAAGGTAATCGTGGCCGATAAAATATCACGATAAACGTCACGATAAAGTATCATGATACTGCGCTTTATATTGCGCTATCACGTAATCGCGCTCGATGTATGTACTATGATGTCGCGCCGGAAAAACGTGTCAGAAAAGCCAATCAGTGTCTGAGTTTCATGAAGAAAATACCGAGTTTACTTATTTACAGAAATTTACCGAATATTGGCTTGCGCATGCGCAGTGTAACTATGAGAGTATTCATGAATAAATTTACGAAAAAAATTACCGTGGGACACCGGCTTAACGCTTACGAGTGGTCGTCTTAGAGTAAAAGTTTCGGAGGGAGCGGAAAATATGAAAGGAGTAAAACACCCAACGATCAAAATAGTGGGTTGAGAAGGAAACTAACAAATATTATTCAATATTCTAAGATAGCACCCTTATACTCGAACGCAGCAGCGAGCAGCAGCATTTACGTGTCATATTATATATATCAGTTTTCATAGTCCCTGCCACTCCCCTTCCCCTTGCGCCCCTGTACCGCCACTGGACCGAAAAAAACCGCTCCAAAAGCGGTTCAAATTGTTACGGCCGGTTCCGCTTCAGCTTGAACCGAACCTCTTCTCTTTCGCAGACACGGTTCGGTTCGGACCGAACCGCTCTCTTACCAAGAAAAAGGTTCGGTTTCACGTGGAACCGTACCGCTTCAGAGGTTCGGTTACGTTTCACATCCCTGTTGAGAGGGATAGATGGATGGAAGGACTGCCTGTAAGGCAATTTCCAAATACCCTGGAAAGTATATTTTACCATTCATCATGATAACCTGAATCGAGCCTCGTATTGCCGGTAATAATTATTTGTCATCACAAAGCGAATGAGTGAATGGAATCATGCCTCTATTTGATGCGAAGGCAGCTTGACACACGGAAGTCGATTTCCATTGAAATGTAAAGAGTAGCAATAACTCCAAATATATTACTACTTGCAGGGCATCTTTCGGCTTTCGTCTTACTTCCGAATCATCCGTAAAAATTTATGATGCAGGTAAACAATGAACATTGCAAATTGATATATCGAGATAATATTGTTAAAATTCGTCACGGCAAAGAGGGGTAGTACCAATCCGCGAGTTGCTGCACGCCTCACCGCCAGCAGCAACTGCAAAATAACTTGTCTGGTGGTGCCAAATTTGACATTCCTTCACACGTTTGAATTTTTTGATTGGATATGTATGTTTGTATCTTTGAAAGTCAGACAATCGTAAGTCGAGGACTTACTGTATTCACTTTGGAGGAACTAACGACAGGAATTTAGGGTAAAATGGTGCGCGGCTTACATGAAAATCTAGAGGATTCGTGCAAGCCGCGCAACCCTATTTTTTCATCGGCATTTTCGGAAAAAAGGTGCGCGGCTTACACGAGTAAATACGGTATGCCAAAATGCCAATCTCCTGTATTAACATTAAACATTGGTTTCATGATGGTTTAAATTAAGCTTCACTTTGATAAATAGCTAAAATGAAGCACCTTCAATAACTTCTCTTACGCCAGCAAATGAAGCAGGATCCATCACAGTTTTACATTGAGGTAGTTTAAGCATTTCCCTTATTTCTTTTATGGTGAATGCCACATTCAGAGGTCCTCTTCTTCCAACCATTACTACTTTTTTAAGGCGACTTTGAGCTAAAATGGCCAATGAGTGCTCTGTGATATCAGTATTCTGGAGAGAAAAAGTTAATAATAAAAAAAAAACAAAATAATGTTATCAATAAAAATTTTAATATGTATTTATGTTTATTTCAGACAATAGGAATTATTACCAGTTCATTAATCATCTCTTACTACTCATTACAGACATTCAACTTCATATGAAGTTCTTGATAAAATCCAGCACTAAGCTAACCTTTAGTGAACACCTTGGGGCAATAGCTAATTACATTATGTTTAGATAAGCAATAAATCCTTATTTCACACTATTGTGGGAGCTGTGACCACATATCCCAGGGAGAAGTGGTCACAGAATCATCAAAAAATTTAATTTCATAACGTTATCATCATACTTTGTTTACGAGTGAGCGTTCAGTGGCAACATACAAAAGTTTAGAGCTTAGGGTCATCTTTAAACCTGACCATGGGGGCAACAATGCAACAAACAACAAATCATTCTCTGAACATGTATAATTGTAGTATCAGACAAGAAATATGATTGGATTTATCTGGGTTAGGCAGGACCATTATGCTTGTTTAATAAATTTGTATTATAATAATTTGAATCACAATATTAAATAATCTAATCACCTTCACACATACCACCTCCAGATAATCAGAAGGCCTGGTGGGGTTTGGTTTGCTTACAGTGTACTACGTATGGGCTTGGGAGAGAACTGTTTAAGGAATAAGTAGCACAAAATACCTTTAGTATATCCACTGGAGTCAGAAGTATCCTTGCCACATCAATGGCCACATTTCCATTGCCAAAAACAACAGCTGTTTCAGTATCAAGATTTACTTTTAAGTTGCAGTCCACTGGAAGTCCGTTATACCACCCAACAAAGCGCCTGGCAGATATGACATTTGGCAGCTCCTCCCCAGGAATTCCAAATTCTTTGTCCCGCTCTGCCCCATATGTCTAGTTGAATAAATATTTAACGGCAATACTTATTTCAAAATACACATCAGTAGCAAGACAGAGATAAAAGGTAAATGGCCCAAATAATTACACAATAATAATATTTTTTATAATGAGATGGCATAGCCATAATGTACGTTATTAAGAGACAAGCATCTATGTATACACAAAATATTAGCTCATCATTCACTAAAATTAAAAAAATACCCCTTCAAAATTATAATTCAAATATGTACACTGTGGAGTAACTAGCAGGTGAATCCCACTCATGTTTAACTGTTTGGCAAAATCTAATCAAAATATTATTCAAAAGAAGAAATAGGTTTGTTGAAATAATAAGCACACTTTAGAATTTAAAGTTCTGGCTTTTTTATGGTAGCACATTGATGAGCCTTGTGCTTAACTATCCAAATTGCTGCATGCCTCAGCCAGTCTGCAAGGGGGCACATTTAATTCATATCAGCCAGTAACTCATGTTATCATCATGGGGGATAGACCATGAGGGGTACATTTGTTCATTTGCATACAATAAACCGATGAAGATGAACACACCATGCTAGAAAAATATAGATTCACAGTTCTCCCTAGAAAAAGAGTCGGCCATGATTCATTGAGCCTTTTTCTGAATAATTATGGTGTTTCATATCTGGAGCATGAC
Source organism: Pyrrhosoma nymphula (assembly GCA_963573305.1). Classification (NCBI taxonomy): domain Eukaryota; kingdom Metazoa; phylum Arthropoda; class Insecta; order Odonata; family Coenagrionidae; genus Pyrrhosoma; species Pyrrhosoma nymphula. The sequence goes on from OY754327.1 coordinate 15,326,942, forward strand.
CACACAATGAAATAATGCTTTGTTACACAAGTTAAATGGTTGAGAGGTAAGGCAAAATATGTAATATTCCCTACATTTTCCGAAGGAATTAGCATTTTTGGTTTCCCTATTATGTAGTTACAAACATTTGGATAGTTTCTCACAGATTTCTGAAAGATGCAAACCAATGCTAAAACATTCACAGACCTTTTAAATTTTTGCACAAAAACATCCAAATTTCCCTTCTATGAATCAGCTACTATCCTAGTGATCATTCCAAGTAAATAATAATGATTTATTCAATTGGAAAAGTGGTGCATACAATATTGGATGTCATTACTACACAAAATGGTAATAAATATATAATTCGGAACATAATATTATTCTACAACTACTCAAGAAAATAACTACGATATAAAATCGAGTACAAGTCTAGAAATTTCTTTTTTTTGATCAATGAAAATCTACCTTCGAGTAATACTCAAGTTACTAAATAAGATGAATTTTTTGGGGTCAATATTTCTGCATGAAATCACATGTATGTATGTATCTCTAAAAAATTCTAAGCCACAGATAATATTTGCTGAGAAATGCATTAGATTTATGTTCTAAGTTTACTTTATTATTATTACCTACCACTACCTACCTAAATTATTACCACTGACTAATTTTTTTAAAATTTAATTTATTTTCTGTCCGCTGATCATATACATGCATGATATAAGACAAGTCAAAAAAGATTACATACATGAGCACATTACAATCCCAATGGGGGAAAAAAGCAACATATATTACAAATGAGCTAAGATACCATTACTCAAGTCTTATGATAGTTTTTCCTCAAAGAATTCATTGACACTATAGTAACATTTATTTCACAACAAACATATAGAAGCGTATCAGGCTTGACATTGTGGAAATATGAAATGTCCATTTTAAATAAAACAAAGATGGTAAATTTCCACACAGTATATTATCAACCACAGTATATTAACAAACACCGACCAAGGTTTCGGCACGTAATGCCATTCTCAAGGTACCTTGAGAATGGTACCTTGAGAATGGCATTACGTGCCGAAACCTTGGTCGGTGTTTGTTAATATACTGTGGTTGATAATATACTGTGTGGAAATTTACCATCTTTGTTTTATTTAAAATGGACTTCACAACAAACTTTATTTTTTTGGAATAATGAGGGAGAAGGAATTGTTTTCAGTTGAGTAGGCAGTTTGTATTTAATTTTTGATGCCATTTTGTACGGCGCATTAAGATTGGAGGAGTACGAGCTATGATCGGAATGTACATCCAGTTTATTTCGGGTGTCAGGAGTATGGACTGTGATATTGGTGAAACATTTTTCCGGGCTATCTTTTTTACAAATGTTGTACATGTAAGTATGTATCTAGATTGAGGGAAGAGTAAGTAGGTACATTACTTTTGGTGAAAAGGGGCCCACCAAATATATAGATATCTGAAAAATTACTTTGATTGCCTGCTTTTGCATAGAGAAGACTTTCGCTGATTCCCGATGGTTACCCCAAAATAAGACAGCGAAGGTAATTAGAGGATGAACCTTGGCATTATATAAAGATTTCATAATGGAGATGGATCCACTTGGCACTTCCATTTTGTGATATTAAAACTCCAATTATCCGGATTGCTTTTATGGGATAAAATCCTCGAAGATCGGCATTTTACATTCATGGCAATAAGCTATTCGAAACGTGTATTGTATCTTTTATACCATTGATTTTGTTTGACAGGTATTGGCTACAAAACATACTTGTCTTTAGCGTTCTTAGATCAATCCGAAGCGAATACGTTAAGAAGTTTCCAAAGGAATAACATTTTTTTTGAGTTATCCATTTATCCGGATGGGGTCCGGCAGTGGCATAGCCAGGTTTACGGTCTAAGGGGGACAGAAAAGTTTTTGGGGGTTGCAGAAAATTTTTAAGGGGCGCTGACTCATAAATTAACAAGTTTACTAAACTTTACAAATTTTGGTGATGCGATTGGCAGATAGGTTTGTACAAAATATGACGATTGACAACGTATTATACACATTTATTTATACGTATTTTGGACTTAAGAGTGGAAAAATACACAGACTTAGGGGCACCTGAACACGGGGCGGGGGGGGGGGGGGGGTGGGCATTTGCCACCCCCCCCCCCCTGGCTATGCTACTGGGGTCCGGTCTCAATTCATCTGGATGATTGGAGTCCTACTGTACTTCAGTCATGGATTTTAGTCAATGCTATTGGCCTGAAAAAGAAGACTGACTTCTACTCAAAGATTAACATTAATGGAAATATAGAGGACATTGAATCAGCCTTGCAGGTACAACACTCAGAACTTTGTCGCAGCAATCAGCTTAGGAGGAGAATATATATATGAATTTAATATTTACCCTGTGAAATGAGTTATGAGTCAGCTCAAACCTGTAGTACTTCAAATCTAATTTTTCAGCACTCCTATTTAGGTACAGTAGGTATATCAGTCAGAAAAGGTTTTCATATTATTTATATGCACACATGTAAAGGCTCTACTCCCATATAAGCTAAAAACCCTCAATATCAGGCATTAAGTAATAAGAGGTTCTAAGTATTCCTTTGGTGCAGTATTTGCTTTATGCAATTCTTATTCATCTTTATTCTTATCATTCATCCATTTCTTTGGCGTTCAGGAAATTTTTGAGATCGACTAACTAAAGAAGCCATTGAGATTCGGATTGAGAGTAAAAATTCCAATCGCGATCCCGAGAATAACATCAGCAATGCTTGGAATCCAATTTTGAAAAGAATTAAGAACGCAAGAGCTCCACTGATTAATCCCTTAAGCGGGGATACTATATACAAGTATTTAACTCCTCAGGGGGTATTTAAATTAATGTATCAGGCAAGTGGATGTACACCATACGTCGAAATGCTGCTGGGAGAGAAAATAGGGGTACGTACATGCAGGGGCGGAGTGGCCAGGGTGGGAAGGTGGGGGTTCCTGCCATCGCGCCCTGACCCCGATTTTAACGCAAATAAAATAAGACGTTTATCGCATCAAAAGTTTTTATGTCGTTAACATATTATTTACAAAACTCTTGCCCTTAACAACCTGAAACACATTTTTAATGCACAAATTTTTTCAGAAGGGGTGAGCGGAACGTCACAAAAACCTGGCCCCTCTGGACATGCAGTGGCCCGGGCCCCTGAGCACCCATGCCGCCCCTGCATACATGTGTACGTCGAACGGCTTTAGACGTTAACGGTCTCTAGAATCAACAATCGGCTTCCGACCAATCAAAAAAGAACTAGCCTTAGTACTTAATCTGGCTGAAAGTTACGATTTGCGACATTCTTGCCTTGAGAATGAGTGACAAGTCACCTCTCGAAACGTCGGCAATTATGAATAGTTTAAAGCAGTAGAGAGCCAAAGACGAGTTTACTCATATTATTCGCTGGGAAAGAGGTAGATCCTTCTTCTGCCTGCACACAAGTTTATAGGTTTGCTACAGACCAGAAATTATACCATTCCAGGACTTTTCCACATTTCCGATGCCAAAATTTTAATTTTTCCAGGTGCATCACCATCAGGTAATTTAATCTTGGTACAAAATTTGATGCCACAGTTAAAAATCTAAGATATGAAAAGGCACCCGGAATCAATGAGGTTCCCTCCAAGCTGGTAAAAAATGCTGGAGACAAGACTTTCACCAAGCTCCACGGAATCTTATGTGCTATGCACTGCAGATTTATGCAAACACTCTTGGATCATGAGTCTAATCGCACATGCATCAAAGGTATTAAAAATACGTAATCATCAACAAAAGGCCGGAATGCAAAGCAAAAAAATTACTGGAGGAATATCAGTTTGGTTTCGGCAAAAGTAGGGATACAACCTTAAGATTTAGAAGCAGATCCCATTAGAACCAAAATTTTGTCAGTTTCTACGTCTCTCTTTGTGTTTCTGAGACATTAAAGCCTGCACCACTCACTTCCTCCACGAGACTCTACCCCTCTTATCTCCTCCCTGGGGTGACACAAGGGGAGACGCCTCCTGTCATTGCATCTAGAGGAATTATCGCCACCCCACTGCCTCTCTTACTCTGATAAGTGGTCTTGTATTCTGGGAATAGGGCTTTGCTATTGCCTTGTACACAGGTAGAGTGCTTTCCCCGCCCAAAAAAATCGCACATATTTAGCTTTTTAAGTATTTATGGCCCTTGGGGCATGGGTTCCCCGTAACTACCACTGGCAGGGTTTTAACAAGTGAATTCACATATCACATCGATCATTTGTTAGGTAGAAACATTAATTTTCTCAGTTTTGAAAAATAAGAGCCACCCTACCATGCATAGAAAGAGAAGCAGCAAGTTGCATTTTGTTAATTCCTGTGGCAGCAGAGAGAGGGAAGGAATCTTAAGAAGACACTTCTTAACGGTTGAGTGCAAAGGAAGAGGAAGAATAGGGAGGGCAACATAACCGAGCATATTTAAAGACATGAGTGTCTAATGAAGGTCACACATCTTTAAAGGAAGAGTACACGTGAATATTTGGATGGAAGAACTCAGATGATATGCATGGAGAAAATGACATTAAAATGAATAACGGAGAAATAAGTAGAGGTTCACTGATAGAAGCATAAAGTGAGCTTAGCATGAGCCAGACTGAAATGTGCACATAATTTTTCCCAGGCGACATCCCTAAGGTCACCAAATGTCGTGGTTTTCCCAAGGTTGTCGTAAACTTTGACTGTTAGGCTGGGGTCTATAAAGCATCTGGGTTTTGGTGATTATGAGTTTCTGCCCCCAGTAGTACTTCCCATCTATTTCCCATTCTATTTTCTATACTTCCCATCTTCCCCCCCCCCCCCCCCCCCACTCCCCATTGTTTTCCAACAGTGACAAGTGTGAAAAATATTCTGAAAGATATAATTTCATTGATTTTACATTCGAAATATTCTTGGCATTCATATCATGAATGATGATGAGTCGATACATTTCATTGCATCATCCCAGAAACATACCTGTCCAGCTATGCATATGAAACTTTTATAAGATTATACATATTTAAAAAAATGTCTATATGAAGAAGTATTTACAATATGATAATACAATTGTTTCAACCAACGTGGCATTAAATGTAAGCCAAACTAGCCATGGCTGTCCTAGTTTTTACTAAAAGTTAACACCTTTTTCTAAGACGTCTCTGGTATCCCTGAATCAGCCTAACTTTATTTGAGATCAAGACCGATGGTCTTGAATCTACTCCGTGATCAGTCAGATTATACAAAGAGTAAGTGCCTACACACATTTTTCAAATGACTACATAGCTTTGTAACCACCTATAGACTTTATGTCGTAATCAGGCAATAACACAATTATGTCTTTGATTTGATTGGTATTTGGTTTTATTTGTAATACGTATAATTTCATTGTAACAATAAATATATCGAAGTGATCTTCCTAACAGTAGCTGCAAATATAACTTGGTAGGGCGAGTATATAAAAGAGAGGGGGGTTGTAATTACCAAAACAACCGCATGATATGCTTCACGTAATTCACTCAGTATGACATCGGTCCCCAAGTTCACATTCCCGACAAATCTTAATCGTCCAGACTTGGCAGTTTTAGTGAATGTATTTATTACATTTTTTACTTCTGGATGATCTGGTGCCACGCCAAACCTGACCAGTCCGAATGGGACAGGTAACCTTTCATACAAATCAACTTCAATCTTTGGATATGCCTATGAAAAGAAAGATAATTATGAAAATAAAGTCTTGAACTGCTCTTCGGAATGGGCCAATTTACCCAGACCAATAAAAATCTCATGCTGTCAATATAATGAATTAACAAAACTGCAGTACTTTAATAAGTTGCTGCGACACATAAAATCCTGCTGGGCCACTTCCGACTACACAGACTTTGGGTTGATGCACCGCACTTGTGCTTTTAAAAACTTTCTGACGATAAAAATACTTGGTTAAGCATCGAGATTCAATAATCCCGCGGTGAACACAATTAAGCATTTTACAAGAATGTTTATTTTAGCAGAGGTGGTGCCACTAATTTCAAGTCGTAGAAACTTAAAATATACAGAACTCCACCGCAAATTGATACCGAATGACCGCACTGACATACATTTGTGATTGAGCACAAAGTCCTACCGCTCGATGTTTATCAGCATTTAGCGAATGTTCTGTAAAAAATACGATAACAACAACTTCCGAGAATTTAACCCACTGAATTCTAGCCCACTTTTGTGGTCAAGCCGGTGCTACCAACACGTTAATATCAAATGCTTTCTTAATCAGTGTTATGGTATCCGTAAAATATTGGTAACTTGCGGCATAAATCATTTAAATTAACATTTTTTATTCGATAACGACTAAACTCATCCCCGCCCCATGCAGAGAATTTGTAAACAGTATAATAATTGTTAATCGGAACATTTAATTAGCTGAATTGCTTGATTTCTAAGCCCAACTTCGTGAAAAAATTGACAGGAATGTTGAATATTAGCAGAATACTATTAACATACCACGAAGTTCATTCTTTTTTCGATTGAGTAAATAATGGTTTTGAAATTATTCTGTGTTGGCATTAGTGTACTTTTCTGTCAATCAAGGTGGGCTGGAATTTCGTGGGCTAACTTGTCAAAGTAAACAACTGACGTATGAATTTCATTCTGCTGATTCTGCTCTTCGCTCTCTGCTGGAGTGTTATCGTACTTGATATTCGACTTGGGACAACTTTGTAACTCAAAATCTTATTGGTGTTATGTTTATCAAGACTTGATGTTACTTCAGTAGGCAACGATGGATGCACTTATTATAGTAACGTGTTTTCCATCTGATTCCCTTGATGCTGAATATTAGATTCAAGACAATAAAAGTGAGTCGCGTCTGAATTTTCCTTACTATTTTGACTGCGTGACATGTAACCTTGAGTGACAGGTACATCTTGTCAATTTAACTTTTATATGTTTTGATGATTGTAAGAATGTTTTAAAATGTTCTTAATGTTTTCAAGGGTGCCAAAGACTCTAAAATATTTTAATCAATTTTACCTGAAGGTTGTTTTTTACCTACTGAAGTGCATCCTGGGGTAATTTAGTACTTTGTAATATTAGGAACGAATTTCATTGTGTCTCTGTGCACTCTCTTCCCTTCTTACATGACTGTCGGTTCATAAGATAATTTCATTTCATTTTCAGCCATTCTCGGAACCAACCTGTCCGAAGGATGGATCTTACTCAATCAAAAGGCATGGATTTTGTAGTTATTATAGATTGCTATGACAATTCTCTCTGCCTAAATGCATCTTTCGTTTACCTAATATAGTGAATAGGCTTACTTAACTTGTGTTTCCGCCCTTTCAGGGTTATTAACATCCCTAATTGGTTTTCCTGAGTAGACACTTTTAGTAAATTTCCCTTTACTAACACTTACTAAGAATTCTTTTGTAAGCTAATTTGATCCATAATAACTAAGCAGTCATGAGTGGAAGGAAAATAGGATCCAGTAAAATTTCGTTGAACATGTTGAAGGGTAAGTTTAAGTACACGCCCTTGAGCATTATTTGTGTATTTTTCTGCTGTTTGTGCTTTTTGTTACTTTATTTTGACTCACCGTTTCTCTTAGTTACCTTGCACGTTGCTTTAAATGTGTTATAATTAAGGCTGCTGCGTTTTTAATGAGTTGTATCATACGTTAACCATCCATTTTTTTGCATTTGAATCTGGCAACCTGTGTGTGTGTTTTTGTGAAGATTTTTGTGCCAAGCTGTTTTTTGTAAATGGTTAACGTATCTCACCGGAAAGTAGGTACTAGTGGCTTGATATTTATCATGTTAAGGTGCCTATTTGTCATCGGGAAGTAATGCATTTCAGAACAAGGGCCTTGGTGCCTACTGTCTATGGTCATTCTACCAATTAAGATTCTATGAAGTACAGAACTTTACTGAATCGAAGTGATTAATTTTTAATCTAAATCTTCTGGGAACAATTAATATGGGTGTGAGTTCCTTAATCATGTTGTACACATCCCCTTTGTGAGGATCTGATTAGTGTACAGGCTTGAGTACTGGCCACCCATGTGGAGGGTATGAGTCCCAGTGGTGGTGGATACTTTTCTTTGGCATTCTGATCCCCACTTTGGTGCTAGGAGGAGAGCACATCAAGTAAAGAATATACTCCGTGAATCAGTTGGAACGTTGGAACATGATCCTCTTGGCATCGTTTGCAGACTTCTCCCCTTTTCCCTACACTCTACACATGTACTTGTCGTGGTGGAAGAGCTTGTGTGCTCTGATGAACCATGGAGTTCAGCTGGCGGGAGCAATGCTCCTGGTAGGGCCACCCATGCCATTTAAGTTGAAGGTTAGGAGACAGACCAATGGTAGACTGCGCAGCATCTGTACCCCAGTGGGGCGGCCTCTGAAGTGATGGTATCACATGAAAAACACTTTTGGGTAAGGCCATGGAATGCCATCTCAATTAAAACAACTGTGAAATTATGGACAATTCTCCTAAGAAAATGAATCCTGGCCACTACGGGACTCGGCACAGTGGTGGGAGCAAGGCCCCTGTGGTCGCCTTCACATGAAATCCTTGCTCGGAAGTAGAGGAAAATGCAGCAGAGGAGGAAAAGAAGATATGGAAGAGGAATGCAACAATGAGAATAGACACGTGGAATGTAAAGACTATGCTAAGGGTGGGCAAACTAGAATATATAAAGCCAGAAATAGAAAGGGTGGGTATAGACATCATGGGTCTGAGCAAAGTAAGATGGGAAGATAGCGGGGACTACTGGAGCGATGGCTATATATAGTGATATATAGTAGAGGGTATGAAAGCCAGCATGGGATTGCATTCATATTGAACAGGAAACTTGGTATAAAAGTAGTGTATGCAAAACAGGTGAGTGATGGGATAATAGTCATTGAACTAAAGGCAGATCCAACAAACTTTGTTATAATCTACGTTTGTATGCCTACCTCTAATCATAGAGAGGAAGACGTAGATGGTGTATACAGTCAGCTAGAGAAAATAAGTGGTAGTATACCTGGGAGTGAGCACTTGCTAGTGATAGGGCATTGGAATGCATTGGTGGGTGAAGAAAGAGATGGGTGGGAGGTGGGAGATTACGGGTAAGAAAGGAGAAATGACGGGCAAGAAAGCTTTGGAGTTTTGCCAGAGAAATAACCTAGTGATTACAAATGCATGATTCAGACATCATCCTCGATGTAGGTGAATTTGGAAGAAGCCAGGAGGGACAGATGGGTTTCAGATAGATTATATTATGGTTCGTTACAGACTTGATTGATTGTTTATAGGGGGGGCCTTCGTCAGGAGCCCGGACACTTAGACCTTTCTAGGTCCATTGTGCCAACCCCATACCTGTCTGTCACTTGCAGACAGGGGACAAGAGCACCACAGTAGAGGTACAGAGGATTGGCTTCCCCCTGCCTCACCAGTCCAGGTATAGAGGGTGTCCTCCCTCTAACCTTCCTGGTCTGGGTATGTCTACCTCCGGCCTCCCGGAGGTCTGGAGGGAGTATCACCTCTCCATCCACACCTGGTCGACGTATGAAGGAGGGTCACCCATCCAACCACCGTCCGGGCCCAACGTTGCTTAACTTTGGTGTTCTGATGGGAACCGGTGTTTCAACGTGGCTAGGCCCTTGTCCCTTCGTTAAAGACTTAGAAATAGTGTTAAAAACTTGCATACTTATACAGGAGCTGATGCAGACTCAGATCACAACTTATCAGTCATGAAATGCTTCATAAAACTCAAAAAGATGAGAAGGAGGGTACAAAAGTGGAATACAGAGGAGCGTTGACTGGAGCAATGAAGAAGAAGTATCGAGAGAAGGTTGATGAAATCATGGATGCAGATCATGGTGTGTGTGATCAGTGGAAGATGAATGGGGAAGTTTGAAAAATGGAATTATAGAAGTGGCGAAATCAACGGTAGGTATAGTCAGTGCAACTAAAATTAGAAAACAGTGTATCACGAAGGAGATGATAATGGAGATGAAGGAGACAAGGAAATGGAAGAGCATAAACAGATAGGCGAGAGAAAATACCAGGAATCAAATAACAGGCTTAAAAGATAAACAAAGAAAGCAAGAGAGGCGTGGTGGAGAGTAGGGATGGGCGGTACTCAAAAAAGTACCAGTATTTTTTTAATGAGTATTAAAAAGCAATAATACTACTTGCCTGGTTTTACCGCCGGAAAAATACTGGTATACCGGCATTTATGTGATTAGTTAAATATTTTTTATTAATTACAAATTAACATGCTAATTACCTAACACCCTACAAAACCCAACAAATTAACACCCTAATTGTCCAGTATTTCGGCAAATTAGAATATCAGTCCTAAAAAATGTGCAGAAATTTCCATCCATCGGCATTTTTAATGAACATTCATCAGGAATATACATTGGCTATTCAGTGAATACATTTTATTGTACGCTGATGTTTTCACACGTCACTTTTTGTTGGAATGATTTTAAATCACATGAAGAACGATCGGTATTGTTTTATTGTTGTGGTCAGGTAAAATCTCCTGTTAATGTGATCAATACTTGCGGTCGCACTAACGTTTAACTAACAGGAATAAATATTTGTATTCATGTACAGTTCAAAATCATTGATTGTCTGTTGTTCGGCATGCGTCAAAAATGTATACTTACCTATTATATCAATAATGATAACAAACGTATCTCAACTTCACGACTTACAATTAGTAAATAAGAAAAAAAGACAGACGTATTACGAGAACGTTTGAATATTTAGTGTAAATAGTAAATTTTCGGAGTTAATTCTGTTAGTTGATGCAAAATGGCAGCGCTATCTAAATACCGGTATTTTTAGAACCGGTACCATCGGTAGTACCGATTTTAAATACTGGTCGGTATTACGGAATTTAAAAAAAATAGTATTGGTACTACCGAATACTGCTATTGTTTGCCCATCCTTAGTGGAGAGAACAGATATACTCGTTAGAAAAATGCCAAGAAGAGGGAAGAGCAGATGTAATATATAGGAAAGGAACTGAAAGGCAGTAGTAAGGAAAGGGGAATCGCAAGGATAATAGACAAGAAAGGAAAGTTGGTCGTAGAACTAAAAGAGATCCAGGAGAAGTGGAAGGAATACATATGTTGAAGAGCTTTATGGTAAGGAAATAAAGCCCAGTATGTTACATATAGAAAGGATGATGACATCGACAGAGATGTCATTTGACCAGGTATCCTAGATAGCGAAATCAAAAGAGCTCTGTGATGCATGGAAAGGAATAATGCAGTGGGAATAGATGACATACCTGCAGAGTTTCTAAAGAGTGTGGGGAAGAACGGAAGAGGGGAACTTATTGCACCACTTAGTCCCTTTCCCTCACTCCTGCTGCTTGAGTGGATATAAGGGCTGACCAATTGTGTAGGTCGTCTTATGCCTGCTTTGCTGCTCTCAGTGGTGAAGAGGTGCACTTGCCCCCTAAATCCCCTCCGAAACAGTGACTTATGAGGTTATCGCATCAGGGCTTTGTCTTTACTTTTGGCCTCTGAGCATGGGGAAGTACTCCTCGAAGCACTAGTCATTAGTTGGGCTGAGAAGTGGTCATTCGGTAAAGGATGGAATGCATTGTGTAGACGGGAATAATAATTGGCTCCAGAAAAATTTGGTCCTTAAGAGGGTTGGTCATGTAAGAGGGGTGGTGTTATTCTAAAACAAGATGACATTTGATTTGCAGAGCTCATTTAAAAGTCTTAAACTTGTCTATACTCTACCTCAATGAGACTATTTCTGGCACCAATTATGAGGATAAATTCGGTAAATGATTTTTAATGCTTTTTTTTCTTTCCTAGATAAATACTTATTATTCAAATTAAACACAGTTCAAAAACCAGTATGTGATCTAATATGATGAGATCACATTACTGATTCATACAAGCGACTAAAATGGCTTCAAGTTAGAGAAAGACAGCTTTATTTGTCTCTTCTCTCCACATTCAAAATTTTCATGACAAACTGTCCTTAAATCTTCAGATCTTTTATTTTAAAAGAGACATTCAAAATGGTCTAACAATATTCTGCCATTTAGACCTACAGATTCCTCGGCATAAAACAGCAGTACCTTCTATCCATAAACCCTTCATACCTACCATACATAATCATACATCCCTACCATAAATCCTTCATATCTGCAATGTCACGAAATAAGAATTCACTCTCAGAGGATGTAAATGCATGTCAGTCTGTAGCATATTTAAAAATAAAACTATTCAAATCAAGATAACAATTGTGAATTTGACAGGAATAGTTCATGTTTATGAATTTCGGATTATTTAACTGTCTCTGGGTTTATAGTGATTGTAATTTCTTGTACTGCTTTTTCAAGTGCCTACTCAATGCCTCCTTTAGTTTACGAGCCGTGCTGTTAAAATTCGCAACGTCGCACTAGCTAAGAAGTTCGTCCTATCGTAGTCTGATGTATCGCTGGAATTCATCTGGTAATACATACTAAGTTTGACAGTGAGAATGCATTTTAGGACCGAAATTAATAGTGAAATACTGTTACTGAACCTATCAAATAATCAAAACATTAACGATTTTAATCGGGAGTCAATGATTGTGGTGAAAAGCTTTCAAGATTATCTTGAGAAGAAGCTTTCGTTCAAGTCTTGCGGGAAATAATGGATAGGATCTTAATATTTTTTACCTTATGAAATCTGCAGATGCAAGTTCCAGGAGGCTGTACAGTATCTGGTTTAGATTTTAAATCACTCAGAAGAAATACGCCTTTTATCTGAACAATGGAAAAAGTTATAAAATTCGGAATTTGATCTTGCAATGGGGATGAAAACGCAAGCTTCACAGGGATTATAATTCCTGAAAGAGCTGTTTAAAAAAAAACAGGAAAAATTTTCATGTGGGCATTTTTATTGTCAATTTGTCCAATGATATGAGATTATATCACAGGTGAAAATATACACAAATTCGGCTACAAATGACATAGTAGTAGTTGGCATTTGAAATTATACAGCTGCATATGCTTGAGTACACATTCTGCAAGAGCAATTCAATATATAAAAAGAAATAAATTGTATCAATTCAATGTGGTGCCGACGGAATTACAAAATATGCCTTATATACAATATTTTAAACATGAAATATTACTTCGTTGTCTCAGGCGTAACTTTATGGAATTTGCTTAGCATGTTGAATGAGAAGCAGTAACTTTGTAATTCCACATGTATTCATTGGAAACGACCTAGATTTCAACGTAGCATGTTATCATCAGGTACAAATATCACAGAGCACTCTGAATATATAGTCACAAACATTAGGGGGGAGAGGGAGGGTGACATAGATTGGGGAGGATGAGTTGTGGAGAGTTAGGCGTGGGAGAGGTAATGTCCTGCCTGGGGGGAGGGGGGTTCGGGTGGGAATGGAAAGTTTGGGTTACTCAGTGCACTCGTGACTTACTGACCTGGGGTTAGGGGCGGGAAAGGGAGCTTAAGGACGGGTCGGTGGAGCATTCCATATGTGTGACTAACTAGGAGGTCCCAGGCTGGTGGTGGGGTCAAAACAAATACTAAATTCCACATTTTTGATATTTTGTCAAATAAATCCTGCTTTCACTGATGCAATGCATTACCTATATAAACCCAAAAGTAAGGTACAAAATATATTCAGATTATTCGACGAATGTATTTTAAATGAGCACTTTTTTCCAGCCATAGGAGCCGATTGTAGCTCCATTTCCTATGAATCACCACATTTTGACTTCAATTACGGCATTAATTCTTCAATAACTATAAAAGTAAGGTGGTAAGATGCCTATTTTTCATTTTTATTCAATTTCTCTGGATTATTTCCATCTTAGCGACAGTTTTCCACGAAAATGGCATTTATATTTTATGGAAAAATAGTATTTTTCCCCGTGTTTCTCTCATTCCCCCATTGAACACCATGTAATTTCAAGTTCAATTATAGAATAAAATAGCGTGGAAAGGTATTATTTTGTTGTTCATATCAGATAGAGGACAACTTTTTCTACAAGTAGACAGAATATGAATAAAATGACATTTAAGTCATTTTACGGTGGAACCACCTTAATCACATCGCTCTTTTCGAAATGCAAGACGCACATGGCAGAAGTAGATGATGGAATCCAATCTTTGCGTGGAATAGCACGCAGCCATCTCTCTCTTCTTTTGGGATCTTCGGGGAATCCAAATGTCCAAACAGGAGCACATCCTTTCAAAGGGCTATCATAATTAGATTTACACCCAGGCACACAACACCTTCACGGCATCTATTCAATAAATATGATCGTAAAACAAGTAAATTTAGAAAATAGCTTTCATAAAATATACGTGCACGAAAGTATTACTTTAAAAGTAAGCACGGATAACCCTACCTTGCTAGAACCGCTAACCGCACCTTCTTCAAGGATGAAAAACGTTGAGTATTCCAACGGTTTCTCGAATACTGTCGTCAGAATGGCAGTCAAATATGCTAAAACAAACTATCAATAGGTAGATAATGATGTTAACTGTGGAAAATCAGCTACAAATATCACGAACAAAGCGCTCATGAATCGTCACCGCTCACACACAAACGTGGTCTTCTGGGACTACATAGGACTCCTAAGTTGCCAAATTTCCAGCATCACGGCTCGTAAGTTAAAGGTGGCATTGGCCTACTCCATTACATATACAAATTTTGATGTTTATCAAATATTTCTCCGAAGTGTGGTCTGGTCGATTTCTTTTTGAAAATTATAGTTCTTTTCAAATTAGTCGGCGGCTGGGAAGGCGTGGCCAGCTGGGGGGAGGAGCTTGAGCCCAGTCATGTGGTCTTGGGGTAGCCAATAGGAGCGTGGGTGGGGAAATTCCTTCTCCCGGGACCTCAGTCTTGCTCTGGCTTCTGTCGTGCGAGTATCCGCTTTCTCTGATTGCTGTGTTGCCACGTGTCCTGCGTTTACATCAGGGATATTTAAAGTACAGCTGTGCGATTGCTGTGGCTGTGGCAATGCCTTGCTGGCGTTTCTCCCTCCCCTATCTCGCCCATTCCACAAATTCCCCCTGCCGTGCGAGAGTAAACGAGAGCTGATGAGAACGGACGAATTCTCAGCTGCCAAGTCATTTGAAAAGAACTATAGTTTCCGTTGATGTGTATTGCTGTTATTTATATGTGTGTGTGTCTTTTTGTAGTAATTCTACTAAATGTTTTTTGTGGGGGAAGGTTTAGCATGAAACGTTTGGCGTATTAATTTCTGCTTATGCATCTGGTGATTATTTTTCTTTTTGTTGTTATTATTGATGTAAATTTTTCTTAATTTGTATTTCAATATTTTATTTTAATTAATGTGTTGATATTGTGTGCACAAAATGTGTGAGAGGCTAATGTTGGCCTACGACAATAAACGTTTTATATTTTTTACAAAAGTGCTTTGAAACTACATACGCACATGAGTGTTTTAAACCAGCCAATTGAACATACATATTTTACTCCAACTTGCTGCTAATAATCCATTTTGTGCCCATCATTAAATGGCTTGCTACTTTTATCAACATATTTCTTTCTGATTATTCTGCACGAATAATACTGCACATTCAAATTAAATATTTGACTGTTGAGAAATTTTTCATAATTCTATGAACTTCTCTAAATAGCATGAACTCTGGTGGACTATTTTCCATCAAGCAAGAAGAGATTTCAGACTGCATAACAAAAGTGAATGAAGGAATTATTTTCCGTCATTTTCTAGCATGACTTCTTTTCTCCTAGCTTCATTTTCTGAGAATTATCCTGCACGCATGTACCAGGAAAAGGAGATGGAACAAGTGAAGGATGAACACAAGTTTGGTGGAGTACATTTTGGGATAAAAAGGAATAAAATAAAATGGGATACTCCTACAGATAAAAGTTCAGTGGACCCAATTTCCGTACGTGGAAAACAGACCAAAAATAAATGAGAGATGTTGCCTTGCTTTAGTTAGGCCTCATCTTGAGAATACCGTTATGTATTTTGAACTCCTTATGATAATGATATGATTTCCTCACTGAACAACTAATGTACCAAAGGGATCTACCTGACAGAAACTCCTACAAGCAAACAGGAAGTGTATACAATCAGTAGGGGGGGCTGGGATGGAAGGTGCTAGAGACTCAGAGGTAGAGATGCTTGTCTAACATTCATAGAAAAATTCAGGTCACATTTGTCTCCAGTTGATGTGTAGGATATTACATACTTCAGCTCAATACTGTGTCTGTGAAACAAATAAAAGCTAAAAACCAGGAGTGTTCGTTAAACTGATGAACATATCGGTGTACAAAGTCTTTATTCCCTTGCACAAGGCACAACTTGAGCAAGAACATCAATACACTTTAATCTACCAAAACACAAGCACTTCAACCACCTAATTCTTTTATCATATCCCCTCCCTTTTTCACGGCTGTAGTTTGAACATTCCTGGTCACTTGCTTTGGTAATGGCTCACGTCATAGCTGTAAAATTTTGCTAGACTCATATGCTAAACCCTTTCTCATGCAGCATACGTATATAATCAGTGTTGGAATTTGCTTGACTAAAAAATACCACTTAGCTCATTATTGTCAATCTAAAGGTGTTTTTCAAACCACATATCCGTTGTCCTATTTACACTTTAATGAAGGCCCAAGGAATATACAGACACTGCTACCAAAATTGAGAATCTTTGATTTTAACTCGAAAACCTTGCAGTGTATGAAATGTCTAAGGGTGGAAGTGAATTCAAAGAATTATTTTTGTAGGTATGTATTTCAAGAAATTTACCATAAAGTGCTCATATAAATGACACGGCAATGTAAATATTGGATTATTTTTACGAGTGCTTTCTTTGAATTGAATATCGAGTTTAAGTGACTCGAGACATACCTACCAGTTCTACTTGGGATTCATGAATAAATCAAAAAGATGAAGGATGATAGTGAAGTGTCCGTAATTATGAATTGCAAAGCACTCTTGTGTAGATTGTTTATGAATTGCACCTTTATCTTTCTAATGAAAACCATTGCAATGACATTACTGTACATGGCATATGTATCTCTTACAAATTATGATTAAGGTACAGGCAGTCCCCGGGTTACATAAGCCTCGACTTACGTAAATCCTTACTTACGTAAGTGGTAACCTTACCCAAAAAAAAAGGACGAGAATTACGAAAGTTACAGATTTGGAAGGATGGTTGCCTACTTTCAAGTAGCGCATGTGCCGTCATGTTAGTAAGAGCTGGCCTTCCCCGTATTTCTCTAAATCGAATGTAATCTTGAGAGCACGGACTCGGTTACGGAGTAATTTTCGACTCCTTTTTTTTTCGACTTATGTAAATTTCGACTTAACGCCACTAGTATCGGAACGCATCTATTACGTAACTCGGGGACTGCCTGTACTGTCTTTTTGGTCAGCAATAACGTAACTTTCACTTACACAATGATAGGAGTCGTATACCTTAATCATTGTTCTTCCTTCTATTAATTCAAATGTGATGCAAACACTCAAGGCCTTGAAAGACATGACTTAATTACAGAAAACCTGTTTTTGTCACTTAAGGCTTTTGTTGAATATGAGTGATTTTCAGTGAGAACTAGTTGTGAGATACATTTATTGATGAAGAACTGAATCTTCCACAGGTAAACCTATAACAACTTCAGTGCCAACATTTGCTATACGATTCCATGCTGAAGATGAAGAGTTAGAGGAAGTGTATTCCTACTCTCAGGAGACTGATGTGGCAACTTCAGAGAAAACAGGTGAGTGTGAATATTTTGTTAAAATTATTAAAGGCATGATATCTTATTTTGGTAATTGTGAGGGAGATGGACTCATTGTATTTTCTGGAAATTTTTTGTAATGGCTTCGAATACGTCCTACAACTATAAAAAATATTTTTTTTTGGCGGGCTGATGCGAAATATGATTTATGATTTTCGAAAGTGCTACTTTTGCCTTCTATTTTGGTTTTTTTGTCATTTGGTGGATAGATATGTTTTTTTTTCACGAACACCCGTTTAACATATTCAATGCGGGTCGCAAATTTAAGGGAGACACTAGAAACGGAACCCATTTTTTAAAGGGCCTAAAGTTAAAGGACCATGCCTATTGACGTGGTCCCGTAGATGGGCATAGACGGGAGCACGTCTATTGACGTGCTCCGCACTGAATGTGTTAAACCAACAGGACGGCCCTCTGAGCTACCCCCAACCCCTATGGATTTGGGTTGATTCCCCAACCCACCCCTATGGTGATTGGTTTGCGTAAAATTACGGCGAGTTGGTGATGAAAGTTCCGTATCTTCCGTAAGGAGGCGCTGGGATGAGGTAGCCTTGAAGGTTACCCGTCCCTCCAATCTCTAAAACCCATTGAAAAGGTTTACCCATTGCGGAAAGTGTTGTTCGGTCAGCCATGTTCTCCGAGAGTCCCTACAGTTCAGATGCCAACGCAGTTTTGCAGCAGCTTTGGATGACCGACCGAACCACATTTTTTCTCAACGGGTAGACCTTTTCAACGGGTTCTAGAGATTGGTGGGATGGGTAACCTTCAAGGCTACCTCATCCCCGTGCCTCCATACGGAAGGTATGGAACTTTCATCACCAACACGCTATAATTTTACGCAAAACAATCACCATAGGGGTGGGTTGGGGAATCAACGGGGGGTGCCATCCAGTTGGTTTAAAAAGGTGCTCGTGAAAAATAAAAACATAACTATCTGCCAAATAACCCCCTCCAGTCTCTTAAAAATAAAAAAAGAAGGTAAAAATAGTACTTTTGAAAATCATGAATACATATATGGTGTATTTCGCATCATCGTGCCGAAAAAGTTTTTTCCATAGTTGTACAACTTATTCGAAGCCTTTAGAAAAAAAAATCGTAAAAATACAGTGAAGTCCATCTCCCTCACAATTACCCTTATATTATCTTTGAATTCAAGCCTAATTCCAAGTGAAGAAATGAGTCCCTATATGTATGTCATCCATTGTAATATAGGTACCAATCATGTTAGCCTGATGTGCTGGATTCTTGCTTTTTTGACCGATTTTCATGACGTTGAGTATCTCTCAGGAATGTCTGCCTCCTGCAATGTAATTGATTGACTTGATGTTTCTTGGAAAAAACAGTTTGGTATTTTTAAATTGTATGTAACTTTTTATCTGTAAGTGGAAGAAAGTAGGGTCTAATTCCAGAAGATGGGTTGATAATAAATGCATCCTAGGATAAGATCAAAAAATGTTTTTTACTACGCTTATTTTAACTTAGGGGAGCGTGGTGACCTAGTGGGTAGAGCGCTTGGCTATTGATCGAAGGGTCCCGGGTTCAAATCCGGGCCTTTGGACACCCCCGAACAAAAAAAAAATTCTCGGAGTGCGAGGTGGCCCAGGGAAATGAACTGGCCCCCCTACCCTGAATGTGTGAAATTCACACGCCTGTGGCTTAGTCCGGGTTGAGCTCTAACCTCAATTATCCAAACCAACCTTCGGGTTGAATCACTGAGTGAGTGATTAGTATTTTAACTTCACCTGTTGGTTTGTCTGGATGGAATCTTTTAATCGAAATCTAACCCACTTCCGAATGTTCAATCGAGCTAAAAATTTGACACACGTTCTCACTCTCGATGACAGGTCATGACTCAGTCATTAAATTCACTAATTACCAAGTATATCTACTAAAATTAAACGGTTTACATTTTATATGGAAAAAAGTATTTTGCCAATAGATGGCTCTAGTAGAAGTTAGCATTTATAGTGCGAAGAAATTATAATAATTTAAATTTAAAAGAACCGTTGCACAATTATTATAAAGACTAATAAGTAGAAAATAGTGATATTTATGTAAAAAAAATAACATTTTTTTAAAACCACGCTTATATTCAAGTGTACTAAAAAGTAAAAAAATAATTTTTTCATCACTCGGAAAATAAAAGCATGGGTCCTTTGTTTCTTAATCAACATCCGACCTCTGTCATTTATATTTTTAATGTATTATTATTAATTTTATGGTGATTTTACACTCCAAACAAAATTTTAGAAATTTCTATAAGTGAATGCACTATGCAGCATTCTCCTCAGGGTCACTCTGAAGTTCCTCTGTTGTGCAAAGCACACACAGCACAGAATTGCCAGACAAGAGAAACCAAGCCTCAGGAGGGTAAGCTCCCCCCTTCTGAAAAAATTTGTCCGTTAAAAATGCGTTTCAGGTCGTTAAGGGCAAAAGGTTTGCAAATAATACACAAACGACATAAAAACTTTTGATGCGATTAACTTCTTATTTTATTTTCATTAAAATCGGGGCCCAGGCGGGAATCCCCACCTTCCCGCCCTAGCCACGCTGCCCCTGCTTATGGGGGAGGAAGGGAAAAAAAACAAATATTCAGGCAGGGTTGAGGAAAAAAACACGTTGATTAAGGAATGAATCACGGAAACAGGATTTTTTTCCCCTCCTCGTAACTGTAACAACAATTAACACATATAACAAACTTTCTGTGCCTGATGATGCCGTAAATTGGTGAAATGCATCGTACATTTATTAAGTTTATAGAAAAGTACTTAGTATTTTCATTAATCATGATAACTAATATAATAAACTTCTACGAAGTGAAGCCTGCCACTATCAAGTTTATTCATTGGCATTGCTTTTTTTATCAAGAAAAGGTCACCTCTGTTCATCACCACTATGCTGCATACGAGGTATAATAAAAAAATAAGGGAATTTTTGTTTTTCTTAAAGAATATTTATTTATTAATCAATATCAATTTTTTTCCCTTCAAAGTAATCCCCCTTAGATATAATTCACTTGTGCCAGCGGTTTTTCCAATCTTGGAAACACTTCTGGAACTCACTTTTCGGTATCGAGTTCAGCTCCTTTGGCGATTGTGTTTTTATCTCATCAATGGTGGCAAAACATCGTCCTTTCATGGTTCGCTTCAGCCTCGAGAATAGAATGAAGTCACAGGGGGGGCATGTCCAGCGAATACGGTGTCTGAGGCAAAATAACGGTTTGTTTTTTTACCAAAAAATCACGAATAAGAAGTGAGGTGTGAGCGTGAGCGTTATCGTGGTGAAATTGCCACGAGTTGTTTTGCCACAATTCTGGTCGTTTTGGTCTGATTGCTTCACGCAAACGGCGCATTACTTCCAGGTATATTCCTTATTGACTGTATGACCATGTGGCAGAAACTCGGAATTATTGAAAATCGGAATTATGAAGCCTGCGAAATTTAAAAATTCCCGTTATTTTTTTATCACACCTCGTATGTATTTTTACTTGTCTACTACGATCTTCACTGGGGCATTTTATTTTCTGTTCTAGATCTGCGGGAGGAAGATGAAAGTTCACGAGCCTCTACACCGAGTAGCTCGTCGGTCACAATTCCTCATCATGTCCTGGGAGGTTCGTCACGTGAAATATCGCCCTCCAAAGAGCTTCCTCCGAAATTAGGCAAAAGGTCATCAAGTGTGGATTCAGTCGGGTCTGCAGCAGGCACTAGCAGTAGCAGTGTATCGGATACCTGGAATATATTTCAAGAACTGCGGGGTAAAATTGTGAAAAGGGTTGAAGAAACACTTAATAAGACCGACAGATCGGGCAAGAAACTGGGTCCTGGGTCGATTCTATCTGGCACACGAGGTAGTCAGGAGAGCTCAAACGTCAGTGACTCTGAAGATGGTGGCATTCCTGTTGTATCTGGGGATGAGGCTCTTCCTAAAGAATATGGGTCGGAGGCAGAACTTGATCCTTTGACTTCAGAGTTGGATGATAAGGATGAAACACCCTTGGCGAATGCAGAAGTAACCTTTTTCATAGGAGATACGGAAACCAAAGTAGAAGATTCTAGTCAGGAGGATCGATTTCCCCGTAAAATTTACCAACTTAGGAAGAGAATTAGTCCTCAGATAGCCGAAAGCCGTGAGCAGAAAGATGAGCCTGGCCCCAGTGGTTTGACAACTCAGCCTGTTACTGCCCAACCAATCATTTCCTCTATGTCTTCTTTGTTTGCCCGATGGGAGAGGAAGCAGCAAGAGGAGGAGGATGACATCGATGAAGAATTTGAAGTATTGGAGGATTGTCCAGAAGAAGCTGAAGAAGTCAGGGAAGAGACACCTTTGAGTGCGGACCCTGGCTCAAATGCCACGTATACCACTGTGCCCCATTGGACTACACCTTCTTTGACGAGCAGGAGTGACCGTCAAGTCCCCGATCCTTCTTTCAACTGTTGGTCTGGCTGGTCCATGCCAACATTAATTGTGATTTGCTCCCTGTGTTGCTCCTTCCCCTTCATTCTTCCCACTCTGCTTTTTGGAATATTCCTTGGTGTATGCTTAGCTATTCCTGCAGGGTTGCTGTTTCACTGGTGGAATTATGGCAGCTGGCTGCCTTCAAAGAACATTGCATCTCATTCGACTATGCAGGAAGCTTTTGCTGTGCCAGATTATGGCAAACTTCCAATACTAGAAGTTCCTGCTGCCAAGGAATACCAGCCTCTTCCCAGATATGAGGTATGTTTGCACTTCTTCACGCTATCTGAGGAGACTGAAGTGCTTCTCATAAACTTGCCTCATGACTTCCAGTTGGTAGATATACAGCCAAAATGATCCAAGTTTAGATCAGGGATATATATTATCACTTGACAGGGATTTACTATATAATACTCCAATTAATTTTAAATCAATATGGCAAAGTCTTAAGTTGTTGCTCATTTTATATTTTTATGGATACAATAAGGTAGATTTAACTTGATATGTTTTTCTAGTTATACTTGATGATAAAAAAGCTTATCTTGCTCTATTAAATTGTGCTAAGCATAGAAAGTGTTCAATTCAGAACTATAACTGAGAACTAAAGCTAAGGACTGAACGGGGATCAAAAAAGTGGAACCAGCCCTTCACTAATCAGTACGTAGTCATAAATCCAAAGATTAGTTTGCTGCAGCCCTCCAATCCACTCCCCTCTCAGCCAACCGCTTCATTCTTACCAGCACAGTCTACAATTGATTGATATCTATATTGTTTAGGGATTTGTCGATTCCAATTTTTTTTCCGATTCCGATGCTGATTCCGATTCTTTCAAATTGATTCTCGATTCCGATTCCATCGATTCTTATTCCTAATAACAGGTGGGATATTGATATACCAGTAGCGTACGACTATAATTTAAATTCAAGTACTGGCTGGAATAAAATAGCTAAGACAATTAAGTTGCTCAAAAAGTGTATTTAATGACAAATAGATCCTCAGCTTATAGTCTATGTTTAAAATACAGTAAAACCTTGATTTTACGCAGTTGGAGGGACCAAAATAAGGGCACTGTGTAAAATTAAAGTGTGTAAAATCAAGACTTTATGAAGAGGTGACAGCAATGCAAGGTGTCTAGTTATTTAGGATGTCTCTTACATTTCATTTTTGATAAACCTTGTCATATATATTATTTTAAGCTATGAATAAGGTGTATTTAATCAGAATTTTTGAATATTTATGAAATCACTCATTTTGGGTGAAATACTAATACACTTATTTTAGTTTGTTGCATCCCATTATCAAATATTTGATGTACAATTGTCTCTAAAGCATTCAGATTTTCAATGTAGCCCTGTGCAACCTATGGGTGTGCCTAGCAAAAATTGTACAAATTCCTGAAAGCTTCCCTCATATCACTACGAGCAGGATGAACAGGCACTGCTTCACTGTCATCTATCATGTCACTGTCTCCCTCAAATAAATCAGAAGCTGGCAGGTTGGTACCTCTGCACTCACCGTTTCTTCATTTGTAACCAACTCTTTTATCTACCTGACTGTAGGTGAGTGGTGAAATAAATGGTATTATTGGGAAAACCTGAGTTGCCCAAGTTCATTAGCAAGCAGATCCTGCAGTTTCGGGGGCCTAGTTTCCTAGGTTTCGGGGGGTCCCATCATCCACATAAACTTGTCTCGTCATAGCCTGCTGATTTCCAGCAATTTTTTATGATTTCCTCTGAAATATTGTTCCATGCTCAAGCAATGCTTCTGACAGCATGGAGGAGAGTCCAAGGAGCAGCTTTTGAGAGACTTGTGCCATGATGTAAACAAAAGGAATTGAAAACTCATGCAGGGGTGGGATACCTCGCTAAAAATGTGTTTGCAAACCATCGGCATTTACACTGCTACGATGGATTGCTGGCAGATGAAAACTACAGTTTTCACGATTCGATATAGTATAGACAGAAGTTATTTCAAACATATGCGATTTCAACCATATTGAAGAGATAAATGCGAGTATCAAGCCTAAACCAACCATTTTAGCCAGTGCATTACTTGGCCATGAGATAGACTGTATCAGCCAAAAATATCTATGACCTGAAATGATCCTTTCTCTTTGAATTCTGACCTTTCTCATAAGAATATTTTCTCATTACAATAAAAAATATTTTAATATTTTCGATACAATTGAAGCAATCGTGTAAAGCATGAACCATGTCGTGTTTATTAATTGGAGCTTTGCTGCAATAGCAGTTCCAAGGTCAACCTGGACCTCCGATTCAACCAACTTCATTGTCTTCACAGCGTGGCTCACTCTCCCCAACCCCTGCCGACACCAGATACTTATTTTGGGTTCGCTTCGAGAGGATGGTGTTACATCATTCCGTGTCGAGAAGTGGTTGGCAGTGTCTTCCTCCTCTCTTGGCTCCTATGACGGCTTGGGTGATTCCTTGACACCACCGGCTGGCCATTTTCGATATAATTTGAGCTTTCATGTAAAGCAAAAACCATATTTTGCTTCTTCATTGGTGCTTTGCTGCGATGACAGTGCTTAGGGTAACCTGTATCTCCGATTCAGCCGACTTCTTTGTCTTCACTGTGTAGCTCACTCTCCCCCCATCCCTGCTGACACAGGATACTTTTTTCAAGTTCGGGAAGAAGGTGGTAAATCATTCCGTGATGAGGAGAGGCTGACAGTTTCTTCCCCTTTTCTCGGCTCGTATTACGGCTTACACTCAATCAGTGAGAAAGAGCACGGAGTAACCCGAGAAGATCTCTCCTTCGCCTTATCTGTGTTTATCTATCCTCACCCATTTTCTATTCGACCCATGTGGCTTCCACTCTTTGCCTTCTTTTAGGGTGACTCTGCAGGCAACACTGGGTTGATGCGGCTGATGCTCGAACGAAAAGAGAGGAGGCGTTAATTCGGTCGATTTAAATGATAATCTTACCCTTGTGGTAGGGGTGAGGTAGATTTCCAACTTCCTCGTGATTTTTCCACAACCTGAAATTATGTTGCGTAGCACCCGAGAGAGGTTTGAAATGCATCGTCGCATCAATAGAACTAGCAGCATAGTGCGATGATGTGCAGCGCATGCGAAGTGAGAATCGGAACTCTGACCTCTTTTTACTTCTTTTTTTAGGACACATTCACTAAAGTGTGAATTTTAATGATTCAGATCTAGATCCAATTTTTTTTAATGAATTAGGATCCGATATAAGTATCCAGTAAAACGTAATATCCGTGGATCTTTGGATCCGACGTATCCAATCCAACCATCCCTAGTTGAAATGCCAAATATGCTACGCAAAATGAAGATTATTTTGCTCTTAGGGACTGCAGTTATACTGCGTAGAATGAAAAAAACAGCGTAATATTAAAAAAAACCGCATAAAACCAAGAAACTACGTAAAATCAAGTTTTTACCATGTTCCTGGCCAGACTTGTATATCGCTACGTAAAAACAAGAACGACGTAAAATGAAAGTGCACAAAATCGAAGTTTTACTGTATTTATCTATCTGGAATCGATGGAATCGGAACCAACTTTAGGCAATCAATTTTCAATGCCGATTCTAAGCCTGAGAATCGGTGGAGTCGAAATTTGGAATCGGCCTATCCTTATTATTAATATAGTAATGCCTGTTTAAAGTGATTCATACTTATTATTTATACCAATTTTTACTTTGTTTATTTTTGGGCATTTTATGATGGTGAAAAAGTTATTCCTGCTCTTTCGACACTGTTTAAATAATTTTTAGTTATTCAAGTGGTGTATTTTGGCTACAATCATCACTGAAACTTTTTCTTCTCATCTTTTTTTCCATGTTAATGGTGTTATGCTCTTTTATGTTGTCAATTAATCCTGCAATTTTTTTCATTTACACTGGTAAACAATTATGTACCTACAATTGACAGCAATAATTGCCTCTGTTTTTATTCAATTCTGCGAAAGTCAGTCTATCATGTTGAAGTAAGGCCAGAGGCTTTCATGAAGAAGGGGGGGGGGAGATTTCCTGTATAATATAGCATCTCTTGTACAGGAATGCACCTCTGTCGTGGCTTAAAGTGTAGTGTGTAGGTGTAAATGAATGTTTGCAATTACAAAAAAACAATCCTTTTGAGGACTACCATGAAAGGAGTAATGAACACATAGGCCCTTAGGGTTTAAATTTTGTATTCTATGGAAAGCCGTGAAAGCATTACAAATATGGAGTTTTCATTGTTTTCACTCAATACATTCGGTATGCTTGCTATTTTATGTGATTAGAGTAGTTACAGGATGCTGTATTTTTCAGGGCTGGATGAATCAGTACCCGTATGAATATGATCCGAGTACTTACAATGTTGGCGCAACGAAGCCAACTCTAGTGCGTCTTGAAGGACATCTTTTGAGGCTCTCCTATACGCCGTCAAGAATTCCTCGACGAGCTATGTGGTATGAGCCGACTGCACTTAGAGCTCCAGTTTGCCATTGGGTGGATTACAACATCAAGAACTGTCCAGTTGTGCTCTTACCTGATGGATTAGCTCGAAAAAGGTATGAGATAGTTTTGAAATATTAATTTTGGAATCAAAACTCATGTTTAATGTGGCTGAACAGTACATGATATCATCAAAATCTGGTATACATATTTATGAACAGAAAAAAAGCCAACGTATCAAACTCTGGTATTTTTCCATATATACCATATATTGATTCATTTCTCCACCACGAAAAATCCCACATCAAGCCTACTTATTAAGGGCAATCAAAAATCAATTGAGCAAGTGTCTTCTCTTCAGTTTCTGGGCGTATGTTTGAGTTCAAATTTTTCTTGGACCCAACATACTGATCTACTAGGTCATAAACTACGTTCCACATGTTGGGGGCAAGGGCCTAGCCACATTGAAACACCGGTTCCCATCAGAACACCGAAGTTAAGCAACGTTGGGCCCGGACGGTGGTTGGATGGGTGACCCTCCTCCATACCTCAACCCTCCATCCAACCAACCCTCCATACTCCCTCCAGACCTATACCGGGAGGCCGGAGGGAGACCCGGGCCGGTTGGAGGGAGGATATCCTCTATACCTGGCACTGGGGTGAGGCCAATCCTCCATACCTCTACTGAGGTGCTCTTGTCCCCTGTCTGCAAGTGACAGACAGGCATGGGGTTGGCACAATGGACCAAGAAAGGTCCAAGTGCCCGGGCTCCTGACGAAGGCCCCCCCCAACAGCAATCTAATCTAAGTTCCACATGTTACTTACTGAGACAACTTAGTGGTACAGTAAGAAAGGACACACTCCTTAGTCTGTACTATGGGGAATTTTATTCCCATATCCTAAACAGCGTCATTTTTTGGGGTTTCTCTCATCTTAGCTCGTTGGGCATTTTCAGACTTCAAAAAAAAGGCTGTCAGAATTTGTAGCCCAAAAACCTTACAGACATGCATGCAGACCCTTATTCAAGGAGCTGAGCCTTCTACCGCTTCCTTGCATTTACTGTTTGGCATCATGCAAGACAAACTTATGTGATACCTTTATGCATATGTTGTTCTAGTTGTTTGGAAAAAATGTGCTGGTAGTATTTGTGCCTCTATGTCATTTATAAAGGTTTCCTATGTTTAAACATTCTCAGCTTGCATTGAATCATTTATTCTCATCTTGGATTAAACTGACATTCCAGGTTATGGAGCAAAAAGTACCCAATTTGCATTGTTTTGAGAAGGGGGTCACTCTTGACGACGACGTTTGCAGCGGTGGATGGTGAGCAGGATAGCAGCCCTACTCCCACTGATGGCAGTGATTGTAACAAGGAGGCTGAGGAGATCATCGTGGAAAAGGAAATTTATTCAAAAGATTCTGACGAGGCAACTGATGGTGAGAACAGTATTGCCTCGAGTGCTAACTACCCCACAGAGGTGCCGGAGCAGACGAGAGCCCACGACGAAGATGACGAGTGGAGCATTGATGAAGAAGAAGCATTCTGCCCTGTTGGAGGGGAGCTGATGAAAGTCCACGGGAAGCGCTTGTATCTCTTTGCGAGGACAGATCGAGAGAAGGATGACTGGTGAGTGGGGAAAATTATTTCACTGGAATATAAACCTAATTCTGTGCTTCAATAAACTGTTCTTGATTTCAATGAGTTTATATGTACCATCAATCATAAATTCAATAACTTGTGTGACACCAGTGCAAATAAATTATGTAGTTTATAGCTGGAATGAGTGTCTAAACTATGAGTAATGAAGTACCTAATATTGAATGGAAAAATTAGTATGGGGTCAGAATTCAAGGATTCAATTTAGGCAATTAAGCGATGGGTTGATTCAGCTCTTGGGTTCTTGGTTCTGTTGATATGCTTGATTAATAGGAGCCTAATTTCAATTATTTGTATTGTTTGTTGGCATCGTCTCCCTGTAGTCTCAACTAAAGTCATATCATTAAAATTGCTGGAAACCAAAATGAGGTCCTCTTTATTTTGCAAAAATGACATGCATGTTGGTAATTCTTTGTGAAGCATCATGTATGTCAGTTTATATTTTAATTTTTTCGTGTCAATTGAAGCATTGGACCTTGGAACATTCAGGGGAATCTATATTTTGAAATTTCAACTAATATGTATGTTCAAAGTACATACCTAAACGAATTTAGGCCTCATCTAAACCTAAACTATTTCCTCATAGAGCCCTCATCATTTTCATGACTCCAGTGCAATACCATCTTGGGTTTTAATTGTTGTTCATGAGTTGCTGTCTGGTGCAAGGGGTTCATGGTGTGTCATCAGCCCCAATAATGTTTCCATAATGCCTCCCCACGTTGAACATAATCGAGTATGGATTCATTACCATAAGTGGTTTTCAAAAATTGATGTTGGATATTCTCTCTCATATTCTCCCCTACTCTTCAAAATACTGAAAGATCTTTACAGAGAAAATTTCTGCTTTGGAGATCTTTGAAATCTCATCCATGCTGCTCAGTCGGGGTTTTGTAATCACTCTGGAGTTTTCTTAGTGTGACTAAAAGCATTTGAAAATACAGCACAGCCTTCCGCTGTTCAGATCTTTAGTTAGTATCTATTCTGCATGAATTATTGTATGTTTTTCCTTTATTTTTTAAAAATAAGTGTTAATATTGCATTGGTAGAATGGGAATCCTAAACCTGTTGTTCAGTTGTGTATTTGTTGTACTAAATATCTATAAATGTATATATGTATGTGCTGGGAAATCTCTTTACCACTCATTACCCATAGAAGTAAGTTAAATATTGTATATGCATAGTAACAATGGAGCCTGATGGAGTGTTTTGCACATTTTAAGGATAACTATTGTTTTGTATTGGTGCTACTCATTCTTGGTAGATGGTGCTCTTCCAGTTGTAAATATTTTGTAATTTTTTAATGTTCAAAGAAAGAAAAGGTTGCACATTACTGCTAATTTCAGTGCATTGGTGAGTTTTATCATTTGCAGTTCTGTAATTTCAAAAATAAGAATTTTGAAGTAGAGAGAGTACTAAATTAACTTGTTCTAGGATAACTTTGTGGTATATCATTGTAATTTTTAAATAATTTGACTTTTACAAACCACTTTTTCATTTAATAACATACACAATCTGGGTTTCGATGAGTAATCATCATCATCAGACGTTTGTATTTATGTTTTGTTTGTGTAACTATGGTAGTTGTAGTTACGTGTCATCAGAGGAAGGAGGTAAATGAGGAGTGGAGATGAGGTTGTTCGAAACGGAGGCCAGGATAGGGGAGAAGGATGCGTACAGGTAATCATTGATGAGGCTGATGTCTTCTGGGTCATTCATAAATATTAAAATCTCTAAAACCCGATGATGATCATTAGTCATCGAAACCCGGGTCGTTTATGTTATTAAATGAAAAAGTGTTTTTGTAAAAGTCAAATTGTTTAAAAATTAGAGAGATTACTTCTAAGGTTTCCATAGTGCAAATGAAAAATCCACACTGTATCCTTTGCAACTTTTTAAGTGATCATCAATTTTACAGGTTTCGTAGGTTTGTGTCGTCTTCGAGGTCGAAGGCAACTCGTGCAGATGATGAAATATTTGCCAATGACTTTGTTGCTGACCAGTTTACTCCTGATGATAATAATCCAGATTCAGATACTTTTCCAAATTGGACAGATTCCAGTCATGCAACAGACGCTGAGTTCCAGAGGTTCATCAGCCGTTTCCTGAACAAGGTTCACAGAATTCGTCGTCACATCTCCACTATTGGCCCTGCACGTAGCGTGGTTTGTCAATCTTATTTGCAGTTTATTTATGTTTATGACATGTTCCATTCTACTCTAGTATTACTACTTTAACATAGGTATGTAATACTAACCTCAAGGGAAGATTGAATTTTTTGGGTCAGTTGGTTTGAATTTTCTCATTTCTCATTCTTAGGAATCAATTAAGATGTATCAAAAGACAGTAATAAGTTCCAGACAGGTCAAACACAAAAAGAATATATTGTGGTGTGGGGGTATGCGGGGGGGATGGGAGGGAGAGATGGGAGGAAAGGGGAAGAGGGGAATTTTGCGGGAGGGCTCACTACGTCAGCCGGCGTGCACGAAAGAAAGAGAGCTTGCGAAATAGGTTTTGAATTCATCAGAACATAAAATGCAAAGAGACAAGAAAAAAAACCAGGCAAGGTACACACAAACATGAAACAATCCAATATTTTTCCCTACCTTTAACATTAAACTGGCCAGCGATGAAAACAGAAACAATTAATTCAATAAGTACGGCGACATAATAAAAGAAACAATACCTTCTTTTGCAGTCAATGTCTATGGCAACCAACGAATTTACAAGAAACAAAGGAAAAACGTGAACTTTGAACACGATAGAAATGAAAAAGATAACACACTTCGTCCTAAAATTAACTCACACGCACTCATTCAAAAAAAAGAGGGGGGGGAAAGGGGATCGAAATTACTATACGACAAACGAACACAAGGTGGGGGCGATGACTCTTCGTCCCGGGGACGGGACTTTCTTCTGTTCTTGAAAAAACAAAAAAAAGGGAGGATTTCTGGATCTCTCATGATCAGAGCAACGGGGCTTGAAGTGGGGATCCTTCTTGACTTGGGGGGGGGGGGGGTAATTCGAGCTTGCGGCTCTACTTAACCGGTTCTCCTGCTCTCTCGTCCACCGCTGCCCTCGGATGGCTCCTCCCGGGTCCTCTGCACCTTCTGCACTGCGGGCTGAGAGAATATTCAGCGGGGGGAAGGGACATGGGTTGGGGCGATGGAAATACACCGGTCTTTCTCCTGTGTCCAATTTTTCGCTAATCTCCTCCTCGGTCCAACTTTCACATCTCCAAGTCCTCTCTCTCTATCTCTTTCGTCAGTCAGCGTGCTCCACAGACCGGCATAGCCTCCGGCAGCGTGACGAGAGCAGGGTTCATGAGTGTCCTTTAGCTGGTTGCCCCTCCGGGTTTTATACCCCGAAGAGGGTTGGTTTTCCGGGGGTGGGGACGGTGGGGAGGAAATTGGGGAAGAGAGCCCACTTCCTGAGGTTCGTCGCCACAAGGGAGGGGGGTTTTGGAGCACTTATCTCTGTTTGGGGAAGGGGGGTGGAGAAAGGTGACTTCTTCGGTCACCTCGCACCGCGCGGCGGGTGGTTTGGGAGGAGGGGATAAGCTCCTCGGCACGTACGCAAGGCCACGCGCTCGGGAAAACCCCAAAATCGGGAGGTGGGGAGTTGTGGGGGAGGGGGGGGGAAATTCACTGCACACACGTCCATTCATTCTTAATCACTCACACGCAGTCAAACATAGTACATGGCAGTTAAACACAGTATACGGCAATAGAATAGAGCTCTCCTTCCCTCGGAAACACTCCTAAAAACTAGGTCACGTAACTTGCCTAGCGGCAACCGTTACTATATATTTATTCCATAAGGCATTTTGGAATATACTACAGTAAAACCTCCCTTAAACAAACCTCCAATTTTATGAAACCTCCCAATTACGAAGTTATGCCCCTGGTCCAGGGACCTTCCCATACACATTAAATACAAAAATACCTCCTGACAATTAACCTCTAAAATTATGAAACCTATGTAGAATGAAGTCTGCACATAGGGCCAAGCATAGAAGTGACCTCTATTTACAGAAATATTTTGTTTAAAATCATTTTACTCTGCATTTGTAGGTAATGTTATTATCGATATCAAGGTAATGTTAGGTGTTTCCCTTCGCAGTGACCCTATGTTCGGGTGATTTTTTCCATTGTAAATGAGAGTTGGATCTCAGTAGGATCCCAGTGAATGGCCTGGGTGCAACATCTGTGCTTATCCCTTTAGTTCCTAACTTTGCAATGTGCAGCAGCATGAATTCAGTTTCTGTTCAAACGTATAAAGAGCATATACCGTCGCAAGTTATCATTGCTGTTGAGTCCCTTACGGATCACTCATGGCAATTGTAACAAACGGTTGCCTGGATGTCAGGTCATGGCAGAAGATTTTTAGTAGACTCTTTTTTATTTTGAAATTGAAATTTTTTCATTTGGAGCCCCCGCCAATTCCAGTGATTCTTAGATGGCTAGGTAGGACGGTAGTCTGTGCAGTCCGTGTGATATCGGTAGGTCCGTGGTTCGATTCCTGGCCTAGTTGAATTTTTTATTCATTTTGAATCGGCCATCGTTCCATCTTCACACCACCATTGTGTTGACACATTTAATGAGTTTCCTATCCTCTTTCTTTCACGCACTGTTTTAACGAAATATTTATTTATTTACACCTCTAAACGGTTTGAGTGAATGAATGAATTATTGTATTGCCGGAATGGCTCATTTTCGTAGTAATTAACCTTAGAATTCCGTTTAAAATTTGTAAATAAACGGTGATACATAATGAGCACATGTCTGAGTCCATATTTTCCGAATATGGAACAAATGTTTTTTTGCCAATCCACTGCGTCAACAAATAGCTGGCCGTGGACATGGGCTGGCACTGAGGCAAAAGGTCAAGATTAACTCCGCCCACGCAGCCAGGTTCGGTGCTCTGAGAACTTGGGTCCTAAAATGAACGAAAATATACCCCTGCATTTCCTAACCATGATAGAGGTTCATACAGAAAAGTATAGTGAAATTCTCACGGCACTAGTGACAGGAAAAGATCTTCCCATTACAAAGCTCCGGTTTCCATGTTGGACGTCATCTTTGGATAAAAAAATCCCAGCAGCCAGGTCATTTATGTAGGCATTGAATCGATGGAGGGGAGGAAGATTCTATTGGTAAGGGTTAAGGGGGGGGGGGTAATTGGTAAGGGTTAACCTCTGTGGAGTGGTGTGCATGAGAGAAGGGATTAGGGGAGGACCCCTGTAGTTCTGAAGGAATGAGAGAGAGGGGAGAAGGGTCCATGACAACATCTCTTCTTGTTTATATCTCTAATAAGGATTAGGCTAAAAAAAACCCTTATCTGATTCTTTATCAATCTGCAGGAACGCAGCTGAGCTCTCTTTTAGGTTGTTTTTTCAATCACAGGGTTGGAGCGAAAGGGTAGAATGGTACACCATTTTCCGATACAAATATATATGGGTGCTTGAGTATTTTTTCCCGTTGATTATGCATGCGTCCAGAACTAGTCATACTTTAGAATCAATGTGCATCAAAGTAATTGGTCGTATGTACCAAGCGAACTCTTATTTTCTCTGGTTATCTTGGCTGTTGGTGACGAAAGAAAGGAAGGGCAATACCTTGATCGATGTCTACATCAAAGCGCTCAATTAGGGAAGTAAATTAAACCTGATTCTTTCGATTATAGCTATTGCCAGCCAGAATAATTATGGTGTGGAGCAAGATGGAGTGTAATTAGTATGAAATAGTTAGAAAAAAGCTTCCTTGGGTTATATTCACGACTCAATCTACCGCTCGAACAACATAGTACCATCTCCTATACATGCCAAAGTTTTTGAGCACACGCGCTCATCAAACTATTTCATGTACTAGGAATACTCATTATGGATTTATGTTTGTGAAAAACCGGTAGCAAAATATGCCAGGGATCATGACAGGAAAATGCTGGTAGTAGCAATTAGTCTCTCGTCGGTGAGTATATCTGTACACGACTAATTTACCTTTTTTTACTTGTTGGTAGCTCTGTGGACTCGTGGTAACAAAGCCGAATGAATTTTTTTTATCCGATTGGCTTCATATTTTATGTGCTACAGTGCCTACGATTCAAAGTCGTCCTTAAGGTCTGGTTTCACTGAGGCGTCCGGCGGCCACGTCCAACCGCCACGTCTGGATATTGCGGCTGGACGTTGCAGCTGGACGATGCAGCCAGGTGGTTCCATTCAGGCGTCTACATCCCGTTTCCGCAGCTGGGCAATGTGGGAGATATGTATTTAGTTTAATTACGAATTTAGTATCGACTTGCGTTTCCTGAGAGTGAGTTGATTTTGAGCTGAAATGGATGGTGATGATTTTGTTTTGTTGCTTTTGTTGGGAGACGAAGAAGAAGATGACCAAATGTTGCAAGTAGTTTTACAGAAAAGAGCTGAAAAGGACGCTTCTTAAAAAATGCAGAGAGAGGAGAGCAGAAAAATCACCGAAAATTGGGAATGCCGGACTAGGCGTCCGCGTCTTGACTGCTCTCGAAGTAGTCGAGACGCAGACATCAGGTATCAGCAGTCGAACACAGTGACTTCCAACTGCTGGATGCCAGACATGGCCGTGGGATGTCCCGGCGAAACAACACCTTTACTATTGTAGCATTGAAAAATGAGTTATCGTTCAAGTAATTCACAGTCAGTGCATAATGTATTTGGCAATGATGATTAATTAGATGCCTTACTCTGACATGGAGCACCTAAAAACGTTGCTGTGATCCGTCACTATTCGTATAAACGAGTAACTTTTTCTCCTCGGGACCTAAACCCGAGGTTTGTAATTTCAAAACTTCGTTATTTCGTAATATCGCGTACATTTACATGCGCTTAGATACCCTTTTGGTCGGGACCGAAGATTTTGCTTCGTAAAATCAAAATTTTGTAATTTCGAGTTTCGTATTTTCGAGTTTCTACTGTACTCCTGAGGTTGTGGGTTTCAGTCCTGCGTTAATAGATTTTTCACTTTCCTGGGCATGGGTGTTCGTAAATGTAAATGACTTGATAGTAAGAAAGATATCTCTAGTCCTAAACTCATTCAATGATAAAAACAATATTTATTTTTTTTATTTTGGTAGCCCAGTCACTTGGACCCCTTTCAGCAAGGGAATATTTATGCTACACTTCCACCGTTACTCTGCTTCTCTCAGGGGCGTGCATCCCACAGATAGGGAACTGCTCGTCTAGTATGTAGAGGGGAATTTTATTCAATTGCAATAATGTCTGCTTGGGTGAAGGTTGAGAAAAGAACAGAGCAATTATGTAAGGGCTTGCTATATAATACATTGTTTCAATATCATGAAATTAAGTGGAAAATAAGGTGCATGGGTTTAATAATGAAATGGGACATGTCTGAAATAGTTTTCTTAGTGTAACCCCTTGAGTTGACTTTCTTTGCACTGTGCTTTGAATTGTTGCCTGCTGTTAAATTGTCACCTGACTGTTGTAGTCTTCCTCCATTTAGTGTGGCTACCTTTGTTCTTCAAGAATGGTGACTTAAATTTATAGTTATTATTAATGTTTTGTGGTCAAAAATTGTACATTTTAATTTATCCAAACTTCTCACTTGTTCATCTTGGAGAAGGAAATAATCGGACTACCCTGGACAGTGAGTGAGTAGGAAATAGTTTTTCAGCTGGAGAATTGCATTATGCCTGAATCACCTTGATCTCAGCGGTGTGATTACCATGGTAAGCGAGAAATGTGGAAACAATAAATATGGGAAGTAATGTAATTCATCCTATAAAATTCTTCATATGTCCAACAGAGAAATAATTTGTGCCACATGTATTTGCAACTCTAAGATGTTGTTTAAAGTGAAGTCAAACTTCCCACATTGGAGACTATGTGTAGAACATCATATATATCTGTAACAGGTATGTACTTAAATATATTTACTGTCTCTCAGGTGGTGTATGCACTGATAAACTTTATTTGTTTACTGCGCACGTTGCACCTGTAGGTTTGTATATTATATCTTCTTAATGTCCAATTTCTATTAATTTTACTAATTTTGATGGATTCATTAAAATCTCATGTCAGGGATAGTCCAACAGTTCATGGTGAAAAACATAACGACAAATTAAGATAACTAAATTCCATGAGACTTTTTATTTTATTGATTCATAGCTTCCTGCTTATGTTTATCCAGTGGGTAAAATTGAGGGTCCGAGCTTCTTTAGGTTGTTTTTTTTTCTTCTGTTTTTCTATTTCTATTTTTCACTTTTATGTTTCTGCTTCAAGAATTGCATTTCTGCATTGGTTCATAATGCTTTAATATTTTTTATCTTTTTATTTGTATTCCAATTCTAAACATCTCATTTATATGACTTTATTTTACTGGAATACTTTGTTACATTGAGGAGAGTTGCACTAGCCAACGTGCCTTGATGAAAGCTGTGTCCCGAAACTGACCAGTTTTGGGACTTACGTAAGCAATATGGGATTAATTTTGTTGATTTGTGATAAAGGAATAATTTTCCCTCTCCTTAGGAAAGGAATATTCAAAGTTCCTCAGTTCCCCAAGTGCTTTAAATATGTATCTAGCTTCAGTTGTACAGTAATTTATGCCACGCTGAAGGAATCTGATATGCATCCCATATCATGTTTTCTCCTCTTACTCTCTTCAGTGCGTCAAGGCAGTGATGTGCAAGAGGCAGTTGCGTTTCTCTTAAGGGGGCCTTATACCATTCGTTAATTCAACATTCATTCATGTTTTTCTGCTCCAGATGGCAGATTTCCTCGGCCAAGTGCAAAAGTCATCTAGGTTAGTTCTGGCTTCAGGTGCAGCCAAGTGCTCTTCGCCTTCCCCTCTTATGTCATTGCCAACTGAAAACAAAGGGATAGGCAAGGGTGAGGAAGGGGAAGGTTACAGGGAAAGGGGGGGGGTGATAATCTGCAAACAAGTGCCCCTTTTTTGCCACTCATCATTACATAATTCATGTACATACGTATTATAAGTCTTTAACCAGAAGTCAGATTTTTCTATAACTGTGTCACTGTTTCTCCAATTAGTAATGCTACTGCAGAGTTGAGCTTTTTTTATTGCAATTTTAGTTTTTATTGTTATGTTTTTTATTATAGTTTTTTTGCAATTTTCGTGAAGTACTCTTCACTGAGGAACATAATTTATCTACTTAGTTTGATATAATTTATGTTGTGGGTCTGAGAGCGTATTTTGTACATGTAGTTTGCATGTCATAAGGAAAATCTTAACCTTTAAAGCCAGCATTTTAATTCCCACTGATGGTCCCCTTGGCTGGAATTTTTCTGGGCATTTAATTAAAACTAACATAACCAAGTGATCCCTAAACTTCACATTTAATTAACAGCACCCAACTTTTGGTAGGAACAAAAGTTCCCTTTAAACATGCATAGGTTAATGTTTGGTTGGGAGGATTTTCTCATTACATACATTCATTTGATGAAATAATTTGGTAATTGCTTTTTGGTTTACGATTTCTCTCATTTATTTGTATTCCTTGGTTTAATGCTTTTTACATAGTTTTATGCACGTGAAACTGAGATGTAAAATTGTAACAAAAAACCAAATTTGTATTACAGCCTAATGTTTCCAAGTCCAAATCAAGAACTCAAGCCATTAACAAGAAAGGTTCCTTCAATGTAAGACATGGTATCTTGTCATAATCAGTTATGTAGATCAATTTTATTCAATAATTCTTGTTAATTGGATTGATTTTCTAGCTCTAGACAAGAAATCAGTGATAACTTTTATCAATTAACTGCCAAAGTGCTAATAAATAAACAAGTCAGCCATTTTTTGTGGATTCTGTGGAAGACCTTTTCAGTTACACTATATGTACTTATGGGCCCCATAAAAATGTTTAGCTTATTTTTTTTAATGCTGCCTTTTTACAGCTTTAGGCAAATATTTGATTATGAGCATTGGTGAGCATAGGCAACCTGCCATGCATCGCACTTGTCAATGCAAATCTGAAGTAATTTATTTTCTTGTACGCATTTTGGTCCTCTTCAATGGTTTCTAACTAGGCATTGTTTGATGTGCATTATGTGGTAATTAAGGTTTTCGATTGCCCACCTGAAGTATTACCTTTTTAGTGACTAGTTAAGTAAAACAGGGTGTCCGGCGACCTGGAAAGCCTTGAAAACCTGGAAAACTCTGGGAAATATTTTGTCCTGGAAAACTCAGGGAAAAATCAGGGAATTTTTGTATTTTTCCAAAAAAAACCCTGGAAAATGCACGGCAGCCGATTTCCATTAAGGCAGAGAGATGTTTAACGTGCATTATGCTCGGCTCAATGTAGCCTTGTGCTCCCTGTTCATTTCATACTCTTCGTAGCTGTGTGCCCTCTTGCAGCTTGTGCTTCGTCACCCCACCCCCCTCTCCTTTCGCACAGACCAGATTTCATAACAAGGCAAATTCCACATGGAATAATTCCCATGTAAAATGGCTGCTACGGATGGAATCGGAATTGATGCCGAAACACAATTGTATATCTCCATCAGCGGGAACAGAATTCCGCATAGAAATCTTGATTCTGTTTGAAGAGCCGTAGGATTGGAATTCTTGGTGCTGTCAAACTTACCAGAAATCTAATTGTCTGTGCATACGCGGTGGCATTTTCCGAAGTTATACGGATCCTGTTGGCTGGCAACCTAAATAGATAATTGGTGCATCATTCAAAAATTAACAATTCTCCCCCATTAATCTCAACCCCCCTCATGTTAATGTTTACATAAATGTTTTTGAAGGAGCAGGAATATATTTTGCAGTCACTGCGTGTTGAAATCACGGCCCTCAGGTTCGAAGCGGACATGGCCACATGGAATTTTTGGTGTTGTCAAACTTACGAGAAATCTAATTGTCTGCGCATGCCCGGTGGCATTTTCCGCAGTTATACGAATCCCGTTTGGCCGGCAACCTAAAGAGATAATTGGTGGATCGTTCTATAATTAACAATTCTCTCCCATTAATCTCAACCCTCCTCGTGTTAATGTTTACATAAATGTTTTTGAAGGAGCGGAAATACATTTTGCAGTCACTGCGTGTTGAAATCACGGCCCTCAGGTTCGAAGCGGACATGGCCACATGGAATTTTTGGTGTTGTCAAACTTACGAGAAATCTAATTGTCTGCGCATGCCCGGTGGCATTTTCCGCAGTTATACGAATCCCGTTCGGCCGGCAACCTAAAGAGATAATTGGTGGATCGTTCTATAATTAACAATTCTCTCCCATTAATCTCAACCCTCCTCGTGTTAATGTTTACATAAATGATTTTGAAGGAGCGGAAATACATTTTGCAGTCACTGCGTGTTGAAATCACGGCCCTCAGGTTCGAAGCGGACATGGCCACTGTAAAAGGGCGACCCCAGCTAATAATAATTCGTGTATTGTCCGACAAATAAAATTTCGTTCTAATTGAAATCTTTCACGAGATTTTGGTTAGTAGGAAAATGATTTTCCTGTTTTCCTCCATGTTGGCAAAATATGCCGATTTTATTAGAAATTCATTAAAAATATGTTAGAAACGAAGTGAAAATAGAAAAATATGCCTGGAAAACTCAGGGAAAAAATAAATTGATATGCACCGGACACCTTGTAAAATCAAGAGGTTTTTATGGAATATTTTATTTTGCACTAGCATGATGCAAACATTCCACAAATCAGTGTTATTTGAATTAATGTTAGCGTTCTTTATTATTGGAGCAAATCAATGCACCTTAATTGTTTCAAAACAGTGTATTTTGTGCACATGAATGATTTTGCTTCTTAATAGCCTAATCCTTCTCGTATGCTATCTTCGAGTGGCCAATTTGGCCTTATAGCATTTCAATAGGTAGGAATGGTTTTGCCTTTCTGAAGATTAGAATGATTGTTTGATATTTCTTCTTTCTAAGTTTTGTAGATACAGTCAAAACCTTGATTTTACGTTGTTGGAGGGGCCAAAAAAGATGCAGTACGTAAAATCAAAGTGTATAAAATCAAAGGTTGATGAAAATGCATGATGTACACAATTACGTATTTCAGGTCTCTTCATTGTATTTTAAATCGAGCCAAGAGTATGTAAATTTGTTTTGATGAGTACATTTGATTTGAATTACCATATGTTACGGCATATAAGACACTTTTTCCCCCAAAATAATCACTTGAAAATCACCCTTGGATCTTATATGCAAAGGCGACTCCACATGTGGGCTAAAGTCATCCCCAATGCTCCCTACTGAGGACAGATTCTAACCCAGATGCTCTGTACGACCAAAGTACATATTATTATTCATTACCTGTATTATTATGAACATTACTCGGGTCGATATATACTTACCGTATTTGTCCAAATATAGCCCCCCTCCGAATATAAGTCTCCACTCTCTATTTTAATTAATCTCTATTTTTGGAAATGGATACCTGATTTCCACCCATATTTACTCTCGTACCACGAATTTCCTTTGCATTTTTCTTATTTAG
This sequence comes from Pyrrhosoma nymphula, assembly GCA_963573305.1. NCBI lineage: Eukaryota > Metazoa > Arthropoda > Insecta > Odonata > Coenagrionidae > Pyrrhosoma > Pyrrhosoma nymphula. The sequence goes on from OY754327.1 coordinate 15,367,752, forward strand.
TTAAAAAATGATGGCGGTCGTTCATTTTTAGCGTATCCACAGATCTGATGTGAGGAAAAATATTCAAGGTGCAATTGTTTCGCGGGTTGCATATATGGACTTTTCCACAGTGTTCAAGGTCTAAAGAAATGTCGTCATGATGGAAAATTAATGAGATGATAAAAATAGTTCGTAAATTCTTAGAACCATCGTTGAATATATGAGCAAAATTGCTGATCTATTTTCAACAGGTACCTCACTAACATAACAAAACACTGAACCTGAATAATTTTTCATATTTGGACTTAATAGATAGGGACTATGCATTCTTCTGCGATAAATGGCAGTATTTACTTGTAGCGTTTAGTTTTTTAGTGTGTAGAAAGATACTGTGAGTGATGTTGCACCAAGTTAACATTGGAAGTAACAATTGACGTTTGTACTGCTATCTGATTGCCTATGGTAATTTTCATAAACATAATGTAAATCATATATCATGTTTTCTTTTTAACCCTTATTATCTGTTTTCATAAAATAATTTGTTGATTCTTGAAAAAATTAATTAAGGATGTTTTTAACCATATCAGCACTTATTTCTAAAATATATTTTATTGCAATAAAACTGCAATATTAAAAAAATATTGCGATAAAATATATTTTAGATATGGACCAGTCCCTTTCAATGAAGGGCAAGGTGTGAAACTGTGTTGTGGCTATCTTGGTAGATTCTATATTTTTACTTATGATATACTGTGTATTAAATTCATATTCACAGCCTGACCTATGTCAGCATCCAGGTGAGTCAAACTGCATCTACTTTTCATTCATATGGATGTTTAACCTTAGCTGCTATCTTAATTAAATGGGCTAGTTTCTGCTTTCTTCCTTTATAGAGTAAAAAGTAATGACACGTATGTAGATTATTTGTGGGCTGTTGCATGGCACTTCATGTTTAAGGCTGATAATGCATGGAAATTAAATCTTTTTGTGCATGCTCAAGGAACTGAAGCAGTATGTACATACTTGTTAAAAGTGTATTTCAATACCAGGTTTTTATCACAAGAGTTTTCATTCTTTGAGTCGTGTGGACTTGCAGTCAAGCTTTACAAAAATCAGAGGACAATAATGAAATCAGGAGGAATCCATGTTAATAGATTTCATTTTTCTCCATTATTTTCTCATTGCCTATATAAATTGTTAATTTTACCTATGTTCTCATGTATTTCTACAAGAGAACTACATATGTGAAATAACAGTATTTGCAGATTAACTTTTATCATCTGAATTGGCTATTTCCATCTCTTGGCCTGAAATGCTCTAAGCAGGAAGTTATTTCATTGAATAATTGAGCGGCAGAATTTTAATATGTATTATTTTTTATTGTCTGGGGCTGTAGTCAGCATCTCAGGGATCTGATTCAGTGTCTGGGCCGACGACACCCACACATGGACCAGCAAAGAAGTCAGCTGATGCAAATGATAAGGAGGAGGCTGGTGAATCTGTTCGGGAACCAGTGGAGGGCTTGAGTGAAGATGACAAGGAACTTCTCTTGGCTTCCCTCAAGAGTATATCCTCTGATGTCGTGTGGGCCAATGCTTTTTTGGCTCGAGTCTTGTTTGATGTGCTGAGGGATCGCTATTGGATAAACCAGATCCAGGACAAGATTCAGCGGAAATTGAATACCATTAAGGTGGGTGCGCTGCAAACCATTTTCTTTGATCTAAATTGTAACAACATACTAACAGACAAGACCAGTCTATTGGTTGACCTACCTCAAGAGATCGATATAAGGCCGATTATTAAAAACACCCTGGGAGGTTCGCAAAATGCACCTGGGAGGTTCGCAACTCGTGTAAAAATATAGGATTTATATTTTTTGGGCGGAAAGGAGGGACAAAGAAAATATAAAACTACTACCAAATCATGAAGACAGACAGAAGACAGACAGAAAATAATCTACACTCAATGCACCAAACCTCACTATTCTAGCTCAAAATTTAGGAGAGAAATAAACAAAACGGAAACCATCTGGACTGAAACTAAAAACATCGTGAAAGGTTTGCAAACCGCACACAATTATAGTTTTTGTATCTTTTGGGCAGGAAGGATGTACAAAGGAAATCTAAAACTACTGATATGTTGTGTGCGGAGACATTCTGCATTGAACACACTTTTCTTCACCTCCAGAGCTCTCAACCACCGCGAGAAAACAATAAAACCGACTGGACTGATGGACTGACTGACGGACTCCGCTACAAACTTAATTATACTAATGTACTTCGTTACTGAACACTTGGTCAGTACCTAGCCAATTTCCAAAGAATTACCTATTTTTCAATACATTAATTATCTTTGTAAAAGAAAATAGATAGTGATTTAGTTGAAGAAAAAATGTTTGAAAAGGTGAAATTTGTGAATCATTTTGACGCAAATTGTGACAAAGTATATCATAGTCTTTTTTCTCTGAAATGTGCATAAAACCTAATTTAAACTTTGGGCAATTCCACACAAACTCTACTAAATGGACTTGCATACAAATAGATGTTTTTCAAAATAATATTTCTTGATATTCATAAATTTTTAATGATAGGGTAGTTTGATCGTCTGAATTTGGAGCAAAATGGTTCAACTAACAAGGAGACATGGCAAGAAGTATGCTGAGGACGCTAACGACTGAATGTTTTTTGAGAAACTAGAGTGTGAGTGTAGGAAAAGAGTCATGGCTTTCTCTCCTATAGACCTGGGTTCGTCAGAAAATTGCTATTATAGAACTTTGTTCCATGTATGCATTATTATTCTATTATTTGCATTACTTCCTCCGATCAAGTTCCGCCATGGCCGAGTGGGTTAAGGCAGTAAGAGTAGGGTGACCAGATGCAGACGTATGAAAAAGAGGACAAACAGCTTCAAAAAGGAGGACAAAGTTCAAAAAAAGAGGACGCAGGGAAATATATTGGCCACTGAGACTAACCACATATTTTACATTCTCCTTTCTTTATAGTTTTTCCTCTCTTGAAGGCAGGATATTTTAGTGCAAGAACACCTGGAACACCAAAAGTGCTGGACATCTTTGCTTTACACGACTACAGTAATTGTATTAAACTTGCATACCAACTTGAGGAGTATCCGCATTGAAAGATGAACGATGCAGCTAGAACTTATATCAAAGCTCATTATCGAATCACTTCTCATAGCCAAGTAGCATTTCCGCGAAATGATCGATTTTAGGCAAGTTAACTAATTTTTTCTCCGATGTGGTTGATATAAAGTACGCACAAGTATGTATCAAGCCCTATGAAATAAGTTCTAGCAACATCCTTCCTGCGCGAAACGGTGAAAACAGAATTTCTTTATCTATTAGCATGGCGATGTAAAAGTCAACGGTTTAAAAATGGATTTCCTGGCGTGGTATCCACTTCCAAAAGTGAATGATGCTTCCTATAAAAGGAAGTAAAAACAGATTAGAGTTCCGATTTTCTCTTCGCATGCGCCGATGCACTACGTTATTTATCCCACTGATATGACGATGCGTTTCAAAGCTCTCTCGGGCGCTACGCAACATAATTTCAGGTTGTGGAAAAATCATGAAGGAGTGCGAAGTCAACCTCACAGTTACCACCGGGTTAAGATTACAATTTGAATCGACCGAAATAACGACTCCCTCGTTCGATCATCGGCCGTATCAACCTAGTGTTGGCTGCCGAGGCCGCTGAAAGGAGGCCCAACCCCTCCCCCACTAGTGAAATCCACCTGGGTAAAAGCGAAACTGGGTGAGGGTAGATAATAACAGATAAGGTGAAGGAGTGGACCTCTCGGGTTACCCCCTTCTCTTTCTCGCTGAATGAGTCCCTCGCAGATGAATGTCGTCGCGCCTAGGAATAAGGAACGAAGAACTTTTTTCTTGAAGGGTCTTCTGGGAAAAACCGGTTTAGACGCTCCAATTGTTCAAATCCGACTGAGGTATCACCCTAAAATATGACATCTTTAATGTTTCCCGCTGAGTGATTGCGAAGGATAGCTGGATGAAAGGACTGCTCGTCAGGCAATTTCCAAATACCCTGGAAAGGATATTTTACCATTCATTACGATAACCCCAATCGAGCCTCGTATTGCCGGTAATAATCATTTGTCATCACAAAACGAATGAGTGAACGGAATAATGCATCGATTTGATGCGAAGGTAGCTTGACACACGAAAGTCGATTTCCATTGAAACCCGGCTTTCGTCTTACTTCCGAACCATCCGTAAAAATTTATGATGCAAGTAAAAAATAAACATTGCAAATTGATATATCCAGATAATATTGTTAAAATTCGTCACGGCAAAGAGGGATAGTACCAATCCGCGAGTTGCTGCACGCCGCACCGCCAGCTGCAACGGCAAAATAACTTACCCGGTGGTGCCAAATTTGAAATTCCCGAAAATAGGAATAATAAAACTCCGACAAGTAATTTGTGTTCAACTGACAATGAGTACCCTGTGGGCATGAATACACATTTAAATATACTTTCATGAATTATAACTTCGTAAATCATGCAAGTACATCGCGAGAGTACATCTTAATCTAAGAAAACAAAAAAAGAGCTTCATCGCGATGTTTTTGAAAGATACTCGTTCATATGAAATTTGATATTACGAAGTGCAGATTTTTCCGGTCCCGTCAACTTCGTAATTTCGAGTTTCTACTGTAGTATAAGAGCTCAGAATAGATGCCGATGTCACCAAAATATAATAGAAAACTCAGATTATTGTCTCCTTAGTATGAGTTGTAATTGTATTGTTAACCTGGCCATTAGATTGATCTAAATTTGGAGCTGCATGGTGCCATTTTGCACTGACTTAGATTCTCAAAGCACTCTATCTTTAAAATGTATCAATTTTAATTGCCAATATTTTGTAAAATGTCTTTTTGTATAAAGAATGGTAGGAATCTAGGATGGTCAAGCAACAGAATCGTCCTTTATAATATCCCTATGAAAAATTTGTACACAATTTCTACACAGGATGTGTACAATGTACACATTTTATACACATTTGTATACAGTTCTATATAAATGTATAAATGTGTACATTGTACACAATGTACACAATTTTCATACAGAATGTGTACAATGCACACATTTTATATACATTTGTATAAAAAATGTGTACATTGTGTACATTCTATACCATGTACACATTTTATAGGGTGCAGTAGTGCAAATTGTATACAAAGTGTACATTGTACACAAATTGTATCTAGCCAAATTTGTGTAAAATGTACACATTTTTTATACAATTTGTACACAATGTACACAGCGAATTCTGAGTACAATGTGTACAAATTGTACACAAAATTTTCATATATATACAAAATTTTCATTGGAAACTCTACTAGTATACTCGTAGAGTTTCAGCTTGTTTAACAGAATCTTCGGCACATATTACATAATTGTTATAGCATTATGTATTCCTTATGCAGTTATATTCTTTAAATAGCACTTTTTCAATTAGCGCTCGAATTGACTGGAGCAAATTAAGAGCGCTAATCTGGGACTGAGTGTAATTGTTTTTTGTTGCATTATTGTGTGATTTTATTTTAATATATATATTATTCTTATGTTTTTCATAGCAGTTTTGCCTTTCAACTCTAAAATTCTTGATGGCCCTTAAAAATATTGAACAATTAATATGGTTGTGTGAAACTATGGTTTCAGTAGCTTTTTTTCTTGAATAAAAAATTTAATCAAATTAATAATGTCTTGTATATTAAGATACATTTTTTCACTCGAAATATTTCACATCCACTCCTAATGATTGCATTTTTAGCTAGAGGATCAATTATATATTTTACTCTTAACATTGTACGTTCACTTTTATTGTAACTTCTTTTCTTTATTCTTCTATGTAACTGGTAGTTTAAGGCATAACTTGTTGGAACTTATTCATTGCATAAATGAAAAACTTTTACTTAAGTGGTTCCAGAATGATGTATTTATTAGCACGACCCCGGTTTCGAAGTACTATAACGTCATCTTCAGGTGAAGACTCTACAATACACTCATGGTTATATACTGCTCTGAGGTAGGGGGGGTAGGGAAGGAAGGTAGGGGGGGGGGGAGTTTGGAATTGGGTCAGGGGGGCATCGAGTGCTTGAGAGGAAAAGGGGGGGGGAGAGAGTCCTTGTAGGGAACACTCTTCTTGAGGTGAAGGAATGTGGGGGGAGGGGTATTTAGTCAGACAAAACAAACCATAATACCCTATACATGTTTGGTGGTCAGGGTGGAGTGAAGAGGATGGGTTTTTTCTATCTGGGTTGTTAGGATGAATTGGAGGTTTGGGAGTGGGGAATGGGAGATTAAGGAGGGGTGCGTGGGAGGTGTACAAAAAGTTGTTAACTGTATTCTGCTTGGAGCGTACACAATTTAAAATTTCTAACTGCTCCAATGCATCTAATTTGTATCCTTTCTTTTCCACATGCAACACTTCAATTTCCAAGTCACTGGAGTGGTTGTTCTCAATAAAATATTTTGCAAATTGTGACGTTGAATTGCCTCCCTGACCCAATTCCAAACTCTTCCCCCCCCTACCTTCCTTCACTCCAACCCTACCCCCCCTACCCTAGTGCAGTATATAACCATGAGTGTATTGTAGAGTCTTCACCTGAAGACAACGTTATAGTACATCAAAACCCGGGTCGTGCTAATAAAAATATCATTGTGGAACCACAAAGTTAAAGTTTTTCATTTATTTATTCTTCTATTTCTGTCCTGATTTACGGTTCATTACATATTTTTTTGCTATGACGACATCCTAGTTGTCTTACCAGGCATATGGTTATCCACCTCTCATATACTCCTTGTTACACTAAAAATAATGTCTTAATTGCAGCTTCCAAATTTTGTGGAGCATTTATTAGTTACCGGTCTAGACCTTGGCCATTCAGTACCCGTAATTCATCGAGCCTCCCAGCCAATTCAGGATGAGCGTGGCATTTGGGTGGATTTAGACATCACGTACGAGGGCCAAGCGTGCTTGACTTTGGAAACCCGCCTTAATCTGATGCGGCTGAAAAAAGGTGCCAACAATGGAAGCGCCGATGTCCCCGAGCAGCAGTCACCGACTGAAAAGGATACAGGGTAATGGGTGATTCATTTTCATCAGAGCCATTTGCACTATTGGTTATTCAAATGAGAACAGAACAAGAGCATTTTAATACGAAGAAGATTGTGATGCATTCTGTGCACTTAGTAAATTAAGTTATGAAACTAAACTTACTCCATTTAAGAGGATTGTAAATTCACGAAATAAAAACCATGCATGTTTTCACTAGATTTATGTAATGTGGTACCAGTTTCGTCACATATTCAACATCAGTAGGTGTGGAATTGTTTACCATTTTTGTATGCATAGAAAGAATATACAGTAAAGTCTCCTTATAGTGAAATTGATAGGATCCAAAAATTTTCCATTTCACTATATCAAATTTCACTCTAAAAAATAGTGTGCGTTGGCATCCTTTGTGCGCCATTTGTAACATGGCTCTCAATTGATTAAGGGTCTAACATTGATGGCATTTATTAATGTGAATTGAGGAATGCTGAAGATTCAATATTTTTTCTTTACGGACAAAGATCGATTTGTTTTCCACATTTATATTGATTCTTTTTCACCTTTACCCTTTCATGCACTAATCATGCCTGAACAAAACCATAAACCTAATGATATATAAAATGCCATCAGGGATATTTCCTCACATATCACAGATTTCCTTATGGTTAATATAATTTAAATACAAAATAACATTGCTTATTGAAAGTGAAATATGTAGTAGGTTATTGAAAACAATAATTGAAGGACAAATGTATGGGAAAAATTTTAGATGAAGACCAAAAATGGAATACATCAGACAATTAATTAAGAACATCAAAGTGAAAAATTATGTATGAATGAAGCTGTTTGCTGGAAGGAGAGTGGAGTGGAGAGCTGCAGCAAAGCATTCATTGGATTGATGATAATTTTGATCAAATAATGTTGGTTGTCTTTTTTGTCAAATGTATTCCTTAATCTAATATGTGGGAAAAAATATTCTTGACACAATTATTTTGTGAGTTGAATAGTTTACTGTGCTACTATAGGGCTGTAACAACATAATTTTCATCATTTGAGTATTCTATCAGCTGATTGGTAGGTTCTTGGACACTCCCCATTCTGCATGCCCAACCTCATAGACATTGTCTCGCTTTCCCTCCTAAGGATGGCCCGTTATTAGATCCCTCTTCAATTCTTCATATCTTCTACCTTCTCTTATTTCGTTCAGGATACCTATCCTCTTCCTTCCTCTTCCACACTTCCCCAGTGTTCTCTCCTCGTTCACTCTCTTCAACATACCCTCTCCTCTCAAAACCTCCTCCATCCATCTCCTCTGCCTTCTCCGAACTTCCGCCACAACCTTCCTCACCTCTCCAACCATATCCAATACCTCCTCTTTCGTCCTCCTTGCCACCCAGCTCACCCTCTCCATCCTTCTCCAAACCCACATCTCTAAATGCCTTTAAGTCTTCATACATCTAAGTTTCCGACCCCTACAGTGCCAGGCTCCATGTTAGAGTTTTAACCAGCCTTTTCTTCACGTTTCTTCTCAAGGAAGGTAAAATTAATGAAATACCTATTAAAAATACTTCACAAATTCTTGGAACTACTGTAGAAAGCAAAAGTAAAGGTTTTGGTATTTTTTCGATGGATACCTCAGGTGTTCACACGAGTGGAAAAAAATGTTTATACAATGCAGTTGTTTTGCTGGTTGCATAAATCCTTATTGAGTTGCTTTCTGCCGTTACAATATTGCCATGAAGAAATATTAATTAAATAATAAAAAACTTTCCTATGTTACTAAAATATGAGACATAATTTACCAGTATGAGAAATATAACCCATTTTCTCTGATATGTTGCACCATTAGCCTTGGAATTTCTGGGTGATTTTCACTCTTCGTGTTTGTTAATATCCCCCGGATTTCTTCTTATTCTGGGGGTGTCCCTCTGTGTCAGTACACCGCATTCCCACCTCATTCAGTGGAATAAATGTTTCTTTTTTCATTGTTTCTGTTTTAATTGCTAATGTTCTCACACTTCTTATTCTCCTGAAATATTCAACCCAAGGCTAAGACCATAGGCGTATCCAGGGGGGGTTTTGGGGGTTGTAACCCCTCCCCCCAACATTGTAAAAAAAACGTAAAAAATTATGTATATTCCATTCTTCTTCCGGGTATCTGCCGCGTCGTTGTTTTTCTGACAACATTTCTCCTCCCATCCTGGAGGCGTCTTCAGGTCAAAGATATCTGCGCTGCATTTTGGTCTGACTTTATACTGGAGCTGGTCGCATCTGATTGGTGGTCAATTATGGCAGCAAAACCACTATTTGTGCCATTTCTCATTTCGTTGCGCCCCAAAACCCTCCTCCAAGTGGTAGCTAGGTTGTAGTCATCATCACTGTTGAAATTTTTGGGGCTTTTGGCAATTTGGATCGCCTCCCGTATCAGCCATGGGAAGTATCAGCTCTCCCCGCTCAGAACTTTGGTCTCCTCGACCCAGAACTTGGGCCGACTACAATCATTCTGGGCTGCCAAATTCAATAAATGATTGTTAAAAATACGTTTTTTGCAAGGTCAACGCATGATAACCTGAAGACTTTAAGGTCCAGCACATTTTCAAGAATGTGCGACCTAAAAAAACAACTCATGGCCAGGAAATGGAATAGATAATATTTAATTTACCGGCCTCGGTAGTGATAGGGTAGAGTCCTTGCCTGCTAATCCGAAGGTTGTGGGTTCGAGTCCCGCTTGGGTGGGTTTTCTTCCACTCAGGGCATGGGTGTAAATGTAATGTAATTTAAAGTCTAGCGTTAAATGTAAGAGAGGGTTGAATAACCCTAATTTCACCCTAAACAAAGGTAATAAATAAAATAAATAATTAGACAACTTGAAAGTTAGACGTTATGAAACCCTAAAATCATTCAGGATTGGAAAATTTTAACAAAAGAACAACCAAAAAAATTATTCATGGTCGAGAAATAGAACTAAAGATGGATAAAATGAACGGATGGATGAAAGATGGACACTGAAGACCATATATAAAGGGAAAACCTTGGGTAATCTTGGAGGTTGAAAGAAATGGATGAGTAACATACGATGCCATGAAAGTGAAAGGAAGTATGTATAGTAAAGGAATACACAGAGTAAGACAAAAAGTTTTTTAGTTGAGTCTATTCATTGATAAATTGTTTCCTGATATTCGATTCTAACCTTTCTTAACCAGTAGGATACTTCCAGGGCTTCAAAATTTACCGAATAAAAATTATGATGAAATCTTGCTATAACATAATTTGTTATAGTGTAAAGGATCAGTTCATACCCCCTTGCCTTTACGTTATAACAAGGTTCTACTGTATTGATTATTTTAGCCTGATTTTTTGGGTTTCAAATTAATTTATGCTGGTTTTAAATGAAATACCCGACTTATTTTATTTCTCTATTCTTCTAGGCGTTCACCCATGTTTTACAGTGATGTGGAGGATAGTGCAGAATCATCTTCTGATGAAGAAATTAATCCCTCTAAGACTGATGAAAGGTTTGCATTTATCTATTTACATATATACATAAACTCTTACCCTGCCATTTGGCTGATTATGGTGAAATGTGGACTTTCCTCCCAAGTGTCTGCTCTCTAAAGCTGAGAGCATTAAACTATATTTCATAGAAAAAAGTCCTGTGATGTTGACTTCACTAAATTTCTCATGTCATTCTCTCCTGATACTGTCAATAAACCTCTGAGATAAACTTTTAAGGTTAAGTAATGAGGTATAGCTGTATCTCACTCAAGGACAAGAGTTAGGTTCCTGGAAAATGTGTTATTAAATGAATTGTCTCTTAGAGAATGCTCATGTTAAATCTTTTCCTTCATTAAAAATATAAATTTTTTCCAAAAATTCTTGCGCACTGATATGGTTTTTTATAGAACTTTTTCTTGAGATGTTGGTACAGCTTTAACAGTTTATTTCCCGAGTACATATTCATTTAATTTGTCATTCATTGGTCGTTCAATTGTAAGATTGATTTACTGAAGCCCTCCATCCTTCCCTATCTAATGCTAGTTCCATCACTCCCTGGTAGTTCTTCTTGTGCTCTTTCCTATTCATTTATTAACCTTTGGCGCCTTTCTCTCCAGACTTTTCCCTTTATTTTTCCGTAACTTACATTGCTCACAAACCAGTTGAGCCTCAAAGTGTGTCCTGCCCATCAGGTTCTTCTTTACTATCTAGTGTTCCATATGTTTTTTTCCTCTGCTACTTTTCTGCATACTTCTTCATTTCGTATTTATTTATCTGTCCATTTCATCCTCAGCATCTTCCTCCAAAACCAGGTTGTGATAGATTCTTATCTTTTCTGATCTCCTTTTCCAGTGGTCCATGTGTCTGATGCATACCTTCACGCTTCACATGAATGTTTTCAGTTACCATATCCTCATTCATAGTCCTATCTTCTTTGAACCGAGTAGTTTCCTTTTCATCATGAATACCTTCTTACCTTGGGCTACTCTGCATTCGATGTCCATTGTACTTATTCCATTCCAAGTGATGGTGCTTCCAAGGTATGTCAAGGAATCCACTCACTCTCATTTCTCTCCTCTTCTGCATTCAGCTTCTCCCTTCCACATTCTAGGATTTTATTCTTCTCATTTATTTTCTCATTATATTCTTGGATCCAAATTGTAATTGTTATAATGCTGTTGATTTTTCCATTTTTTGGTACAACATGCTACTCGTTTCACACTTCATTTAGCTATATTGTCTGCTGGAGGTGCTACACAGGATCTAAAATTATGCATATAAATGGCAATTGATTAAAGTTGGTTTACTAAAATTATAAAATGTGTCATGAGGAATTAATAATGTTGTTTCAGTACTTATACTGGGTAACTTATGTATCATAATAGATGAACTCTTTGCAGTTTTCCACTGAAAGTGGAAAACTTTAAAGGACTTCAAAAAATGGGGAATTGACTAATTGAAATTTCACTGCTGCACGATCATGGCTCAGAGTAAATGAAGTTATTTCAGTTCCTCTCTATGACTTTAATTAACTTCAGTGTGCATTTTTTATGAAATTCCATTTCAATCAGGCTTGAAATTACGTTAAAGAAGTCTCAATGGAAGTCCCCCCTTCTCCCTCTGGAAACTTTATCCTCAACCACAATGAGCGGAGGTCTGTTTGATGAAGTAGCGGCAGATTGATTCTGAATTATTGTTATGGTTTTGGTATGAAAATATTTGCAGCTTCTTTTATCAATTTAAAAAATGATCCTTTTGGGTTATGTGGCATGTTTTTTATTTCTAAGAAACTCAACGTTTCACTCCTCATACTGTGAGCGTCGTCAGGGGAATGAGAGTTTTTTGGCATCCGTTCCATCTTTGGTACTGCTTTAGCGCTCTTGTGACTGTCGTTTCATTGTTGGGCCGATTCAGATTTTAAAAACATACCCTGTTCATTATTCTGGGGTTGTCGTGGGTGCTAATTAACCATCCAAATCAAGCTAAGATTATAGCCATCCTCAACTCCTCTTCTGGAGAATTTCAACTGGATCGGGTACAGGAACTTATTATTCACAGAACACAAGCAGATTTTTATGAAACAGACATTGAAATTTTGTTTGTGTCAATCCAAGTTAAGTGATTACAAACAAACTTTTTTCAATTCTATTAAAATTAAGTAGTACATATATGTATTTGGTGATAAGGGAAAAGTCCATTTTTTGACCTTCGGGAAACAATGTCCAGCTTTCTGTGATTACTACGCAAGTACTGTGAGTTTGATGGCAACTAAACTTTAACACAATAATGCTCCAACCTTCGTAAATATTTTTGTAAAATGTTAGGGTTCTAACGTAGTTAGTTTAAATTTTATCTTTATTTTGGTGGAACAACTTTATTACTGTTCTCACTGCTTGGAGAGAGAGCTGCATAACACCATTGGCTTTGTCATGAGTTCAGGGCTATGATTCAAGTATTTTTAAAACATATGGTAGTATATCAATTTTTATTTATTATGTCAGCTTTCAACGGGTGATTTTCTAATGTCATTGTGAACTGATATTTACCCAACCATTGTTAAATGAGGTATGCCTGCTTAGTGTCTTCCTTCACCTCATCAGTAGTAGTGTCCTTGCTTCGTAAATGAGTGGGCATATTTATTTCCTGTGGTGGAGAGTGTTAAACAAAAACTTAGGGGAATTCCACTTGACACATGGAATAAATACCATTAGTGACTAAGAAATAATGAAATATCTAGTAGCTTTTCTCATGTAGTTAATTTTATTACTTCTTATTTCTCGACTATTCTTTTTTAGCCATGGAACTCCTACCTCCAAAAAGAAAATTCTGCAAATGGTTGACAAAATTGCTTCCTCTAAGTACTTCCAGCAGGTAAAGTATCTCTTTATTATATTCTCTGTATTTTAGTATTTCTGTGAATATGTACTGTAATTAAATAGAATTGTTAGTTGTTTGTAAACATCATCTCTGCCATTTTTAAATTTGATCAAGTTTTTATTTTTTTATTAATGGGCTTGCTGCCCTTTTAACCAAACCAGATTTTTCATAGATCATAATAAGAAAAAATGTTTAATACAAATATGGCTCCATAATAAAGCTTCACATGCATCAAAATAAAATACCAACATAAATAAGTCTCTTTGGAAAAAAGAACTGAATAAGAAAGTTTGTAAAAGAAAATTGTCAAAAATGTAGCAAAAATTTTACGTAAAAAATAATATTTTTTTAAATTTTAATGATAATTAATAAGTTTGCAACCAGCCCCATGATTTTCTTCCTTGATTATGTACCCCAGGTATTGTATGTCTGGTTAAATATAGTTAATATTAAGAAGGCAGTTTTCTTGATCTTATTCCTATTGAACCCCTTGAAATCTGTGAGGGTTTTAAGAAGTGATGGGAAATTTGTTTGAATTTAATACAGCCTTGTATGATGGCGGAAGGCGAACTACCTATGCACGTATGCACTTGTTCTAGCATCTCAGTCAAGTGTGAAAACTCCATGTGGGAAAAATCGTTTGCGTTGACTGGTGCTCGAACCCAGATTCCTTAAAGGTTTGAGTCAAGAGATGGGCCACTCTGCAAATTACCTCGGTAATAAACCGCGTAAATTACCACTCTTATCCCTTTCGCGACGGGGACGGGGAAAATTTCTTTGCTTTGCCAGTACGGAGCTTTCACTACGCTAGGATCTTCACCGGTACCTATTTCCCTAACTTGGGTCGGAGGCCAGAGGGGTGTTGAACCTTTTTCTCGGCCACCAGGCTGAGATAATCTCCGCCCTTTCCCACTTGGGGTTCCCATTACGGCCTGCAGTCGAGGTCAACTATTTTTTATGCGATGGTTTTGCTAAAAACATTGTTGCTACAGCCTCGATATTTATTTAATCGGAAATGAATTATTCTTGTTTTACAACAACTTTGCAGCTTTTAAACGAAATTCTATCGTTAATATTAAGCTCTCTAGCAACAAAAATCGTATCAATGGTAAAGAATCCTTTACACACAAACTACATTAAAAATAAAAGTAGAACTCCTTTTAAAATTTGCAGTTGTAGAGCTAAACATAAGGAATGCACTTATAATGCTCAATTTGCCAATTACACAAAAACTTTTAAGTTTGTTATTCTACTGCACCAACAAGCAACTGACCGCGGACCCCTGCTGTGAGTGGGGCGCGCACTGCGAGGAAGGGTCGAGGTAATCCTCTCCAGTGAACCGAGAAAGGGTACCTACGGCATCCCTGGGAGAAGTCCTTTATAACACACACCTTTTAGACTTGCTTAGGGCTAGCTTAGCGGCACGATGTTCTATCACGTCGTTCGTTCGTTTGCGTCGAAAAATTTACGCCACTCTATCACGTCGTTCGTAGCGAAAGGGTTAAATTAGCAAGGTATTTTTTGTAATTTACCACGTCCCTTGTAAATTATCGTAATTTTCTAGATAATTCACCTATGTTTGAGATAAATTTTAATTCTGATAAATTCCCAACATGTTTTTTTAAGCCAAGTTCACATTTCCTACGAGTTTAGTTATAAATTGAGGCATGTGCAACTCATTTTTGGAATATTTTACTTAAATTATAACATTATAAGATTGAAGCTTTAGAATATTCTTCTTGAAAATTTCTCATACTTTGACAAAAGAAAGCCAAATTGCGTGTTGCTTCTTTTTACAATTTTAAAAATTTCTAATACATTAATTTTGCATAAGGTATGGTTTAAACATGGTTATTCCCTTCCTATTGCTATTGACTTTCTTATTTACCATACATTTGCTGTGTAATACTTAAAACTAAAAAATACTGGAAAATTATGGTAATTTTCAAAAATGACCGTAATTTACCATGGTAATTTACCGCAGATGAAAATTATGGTAATTTTCCCATCTCTATTTTATTCTCAATCTAGGCGAATGATTTTTCCTCTGTAGAATTTTTGCTTTGACTTAAACGCCGTTACAAGTCAATCAATGACGTTTATTGTAAAAAAAAGGCTTAGTAAATGAAGTGAAGGTATATAGTGATATCAATAAGTAAAAGAAGTCCAATCTTTTATTTAAATTGTGTGAGTAAACATTAAAGGTTAAGCTTAATTAAATCAAATAGAGACAGGAACATAGCAGAGACAAAACCAATGGAACTGGAATAGCAATTAGGTCATTTCACTGCACTTGCACGTGACTCCATTACGCTAATACTCTGCCTAGTCCCAGTATCCTCCAAATCTGTCATCTTAGTCAAGTTTCACTTACACCCATCAAGAAAGAATATTTTGATTAATTTTCCTCAGGTTTCTGGGGCAAAAGGTTTGGTGAAAGTTGCTTAGTTCAGATGAAAGTCGTCACATCTATAAAAACCTGCGAAAAATTACCAATTTTGTTTTATAAATAAATAACTTTTAGATAAACCAATAATAGATTTCATAATTTATTACTGTCATCTTTGAAGAGTATGCGAAATATGTATTAAGCTTCAGATCTTAAGATCCACCAACCAACCT
The DNA here is from genome assembly GCA_963573305.1 of Pyrrhosoma nymphula. Lineage (NCBI taxonomy): Eukaryota > Metazoa > Arthropoda > Insecta > Odonata > Coenagrionidae > Pyrrhosoma > Pyrrhosoma nymphula. Next base: position 15,383,818 of record OY754327.1, read on the forward strand.
TTGGGTTGCTGACTTAAGAAGAAGATCTAGAGAGTTGACATTGAGTGGAAGATACTTTCTTTTGGATAATCTGATTATTTTGCAAGTTTCAATATATTTTGTACATTAACTTCTGTATTTTCTTCCTTTCCTCCAGGCAACCGAGTACAAATACATCAAACGAGCAATGGAAGGAGTCTCAAATACCAGGCTGATTCTTTCAGTTGAGCTTAAAGGGGCCGTGGGAACTTTAGCAGTTAATATTCCACCCCCACCAAGTGATAGGCTGTGGTAAGAGGTCATCAATTTGCCTTTCACACCTAACTTTATGTTTGTACAAGGTGCATGTTTGAATAGTATAAAGCTCAAGTTTTATTCCATGCCTCCCAGAATTAAAAAAAAAATGTTGTACCTTATGAACATTTACACCCTCTTCACTAATCAATTTTAAAATTCAACTACCTTATTCTTTTTCTCCTTATCTCGACTTTGGCCTTCGACCTTGGCCTTTGACCTTGGCCTTTCGACCAGGTAAAATTACCCGATGCTTTTGCTTCTTTTCTTGCTCTCAAATAATTTTTCATCATTTCCCTTTGCTTTCTTCTGCCACCTTCTGTCCTGGTGTTATTTCCTTCCTTCTTTTCCTTCCCCTGGAAATACTTGTGTCAATCTTATAAATATAGTTTTATCCTGTATTATGTCTTCCGTTAGCTCCATCTCTTCCACCCACTGGTTGCCCTGCTTACTCTTATAAACATGATTGAAAATTTCTTTTCTAAGTCCACTGTTGTCCATCCTCATTATGTGGCCGAAGAATGCAGCTCTCCTTGTCCTAGTCTCATCTGACTTTTTTTTGCATACAGTGAAAACCTCTTTAATTTGAAATTCATGGGACCAAAAAAATTGGATTTCGAATTATCCCGGTTCGAACTAAACGTACTTTCCATAAAATTAACGAAAAAGATCCTGTATTTTCCGATATAATCACCGTTCTACTATATTTTTTTATAAAAATGCAAAGAATATGCTTTAAAATGAGGAGTTAATGGACGAATTTCTTCATATTTATCAGATTCAAGTTAAAGTTGGAGAAGTATGCACTATCAGATGCGATCACGCGGAAAGTAAAAACAAAATGAATGATTTCGTGCATGTGCCCAGTAATTTCCCATTAGGTGTATTTTCCAGGTCACCAAAATTTTCGCCGTAGACCTTTAACTTTACCGGCCTGCTCTCAGCCCATTTCCCCCAAGACTTTTCTACGATGAAGAACTGCTGCATCATCATCCATGCCTGCTGGAAGTCCCTTATCATTTACGACTGCGAACCAAAAGTATCACATTTCACTCATCGCTTCCCCCACGCCCTAACTTCTCAGGTGGCTTCCAATAGGGGAGGGGCTTGGAAGAGAGGAGAGAAGGGTAGGTGTGGAGCATCACCTCAAGGTCAGCGACGAACTCTGAATCCCTTAGCCCTCTGAAAGAAGAGAAGCTTGAGGGAACCAAAGAAAAAAATCACTGACGCAGTGTCAGACTGACACCACCCAGTAGTCCCTGTATAAATTTGATTGTTTCAGGCTAGACTTCGTGGAAGTGATAGATATCCATTTTGAATAAAAAACTTAGTACTTTTCCACACCTTAAAGTGTGGAAAAGTACAAAATATTTTATACAAAATGGATAGTCCCTATATCTTCTGCCTTCCTTACCTCGTGATTCACATTCGAGTTTGTGTGACAAGAATAGATGGGAACAGCGTAAACAAAGCTGAGAACCATGACTCATCAGCGATTTGGGGCAAACAAAAGATTCTGGGTTAGCACGTGAAGCGGGATGAGAGGAGCGGCTACCAAATGATGAAGTGCTCATGCAGGGAAAATGGGTCAAGGATATCACACCATCCGGAAAATACTACTCTACCATTCCTGGCGAACCTACAGTCATGGTTCTCGAGGAGGGGAGGTTCGGAAGGAAGAGAGGGGAAGGCATCCCACATAGCAAAGGAAGCTGGATTCCTGCTGGAATCCACCTTGCGAAATCCAGTGCGCAAGCCAAAATCCAGTGGGAAAGCTGGAATTCAGCCTAAATCCAGCTGGTCTCTTTACACGATTTCAACTGGATTCCGGCTGTTTGAAAGCCTGAATTCCAGCTTGATTCCAGCCTGGAGCTTGATACCAGGCTGGAATCCATTTGAATTTGGCATTTGAATGGCTGGATTTGAACCTGCATCTCATGATTATCTCAGGTTCACAACCCAACACCTTATCCATAGGCCAACTGCTCTCCTTACAGATATGTGTTGGAATGAGGCTATTTCTTTCATAAATCAGAGTTAATACACGCAATGACTGACAGTAATTTCGTAAAGGTGGACAAAGAGTGCTTGCTATTTTTTGACCTTACATACAAACAAAAGCCACAAGCCAGCAGAAATAAAACTTGGTGTTTTTAGACGTAAGCGCTTGGAGATACATACGCGTATGAGGCTATTTCTTCCGAAAATCAGAGTTAATGCTCACGTTGACTGACAGTAATTTGCCCTGACAACACTAATATAATACAGTAGATTCCAGTTAATCGGGACACCGGTTATTTGGGACAGCCGCTTATTCAGGACAAATCATCAAGAACAGAACCCAATTGAAGAAAGTCTCTGAGTTTTCTCCAGTTAATTGTGACAGGAAGCCGCTTAATCGGGCCATGCATCGGCTGTATTTGCCTCCTACTCCCTTGAAGAAATACAAAGTTTTAAGCTCTTGTAAATCATTTGGTACATTTTCCCTATGTATTTGAACCAATCTCCAATGAGGGAATCTATTTCCACCTTCACTGTCTCATTTACAGTCGCTAAACGAAGTCAGTCATGAAAGCGCTTTCAATTAATGCTTCACTGTTTGTCCACTCACCTTCGTTCTCAGGTAGTCCATCTAGAAGTGGATTTAGATTTTGTGGTCACGGAGGTGCATACTGTGTAGGTAGACAACTTGGCTTCATTAGCATATTATACCATTAAGGTGAAGGTTAGGCTGTAGGCGATCTGTCATAAGATAAAATGTTTTGAGGAAAGAAGGGTGGAGGTGATTCCTCCTAATTTCCCGAAATTTCTCCCGAAAAAGTTCTTTATTCAGGTTAACACGCAGCGTAAGGATTTTTCACTGGCTGCAAAAATTACAATACTGGACCGAATTAAGGACCATCTACCTCAAACCAGTCTTCGTTGTTTGGCGGAGATAAGAGTGCCAAAATCAACGATAGCCCGATTAATACAGCAGCAGGATAAACTTAGAGAAAATTGGAGCAGTAAAAGGAAACAAGGTGCTACCCAAAAACGCCAACGCCAAGGTAAGGATCCTGATGTCGAGGACGCTTTTAATCAATGGTTTTCCATTGTAGGTGGACGAGGAGTTAGTTTCAGTGGACCTATGTAAAAATAAGTCGGAGGAATTAGCTTTGAAGCTTGGCCATACTGATTTCAAGTCAAGAGATGGTTGGCTATCTAGACGGAAGAGTAGAAACGAAATAAAATTCAAAAATGCTCACGGAGAAAAACTTACTGCTGATTTTGTAAGTGCAGAGGAATGAAGATGTAAGAGGCTACACACCCTACTTCAGGAATTCTGTGCAGATGATGTGTACAACGCTGATGAAACCGGCCTGTATTACCGAGCCACCTAATGGCTTTCTTTGCTACAGTTATGTGGAACTGAGTGGAGTAAAGGTGAGCTTTCGTCTCGCCAGCATTAACACGATTTTCACCCACTTTCAACAGACATATCGGAACCAAAATCTCACCTTTACCCTAAGTCGGTCTAAAGAAGCGATGGAACGGATTACTGTTTGGTGCTGCTCAAACATGTCGGAAGGTGATAAAAGGAAACTTTTGGTGATTGGAAAAAGTACTAACCCTCGCTGCTTTAACCCATTCAATGCTGACCTGTTGACATGGCATTTATTCCCACGCTGAATGGTTTTTTTCTTTTATTTATATAAAACGAAAACACATCCAGCAAAGAACGAAACTCATCCACGTGTGCCTAGAGCAAGCCTAAGACGCTGAAGGAAGCTGCAAGTGTCAGCGCTGACGCTTGGGAACTAGGGAAAACCGAGAAAAGTAACGGGACCAATGCCTTGAATTCAAGGCATCCGCGCCTCTGGCTTGCACGGGATGCCTTGAATTCAAGGCATCCGCATTGAATGGATTAAGAGGTTTTGAATGAACAGCTTACCGGTGGAATATTACGCCAATAAAAATGCGTGGATGATTGCAGGCCTCTTCAGTCATTAGTTAAGCAGTTGGGATAAGGAACTAGCGCGGAAATCGAGGAAAGTGATTCTTATTCTGGATAATTGTATGGCACACCCTAATTGCTCCAACGTCCTAAAAAACATGGAATTTTTACCAGCCAACACAACATCTCTTATCCAACCAATAGACATGGGATCATCAAAAATTTGAAAACAATATGCCGCACAAAATTCATTGATCAATCAATTCTAGCATCAATGGAAGATAATCTTCTGACATCATCTTCAACTGCCAAGGAAATGAGCTCAAAGGTGAACGTCCTACAAGCAGTAACGTTTTTGGCAGATAGCAGGCGAGAAGTCACCAATAAAATGATTAGAAATTGTTTCATTCATTGAGGTTTTAAGCACTCAAGTGCAGAAATTTCGGAAGAACTTGAATGTGAAAGTAAAAATGAATCTGCTTCCGAGCTGCGTCAAGTAAAGACCTTTAAGGAGTTTGAAAGGATCGACTCCAATATGGACTGTTATGACAACAATGATAGCAGGAAAGATGATATAGTGGAAACTATACTAGCGAGACAACAAGGTTTGGTTGAAGACGAGGAGACTGATGGAGATGAAGACGTATCTCAGTGTAGCCGAGTGACTTCTGCAGATGCCAGGAAATTTATTGATGGGTTGTGACGCTACTTCATGCAAGAGGGCAACGAAGGAAGTTCGATATCGTCCTCAGATGCCTGTGCTGACCTTGTATGCGCGACGAGAGTGAAGAGAATGAAGAAGAACACCCTGGACTAATTCCTTCAACTAGGAGCTACACATTAAATAAATACTCCCTGGTTTCTATGCAAAAGAAGCTTTAGATAATCAATTATTCTTTTCTTATATTCCATCGTTAATTCTAATCACAAATCCTTCTTTTGCAGGATTTCGTAAAGGGAATTTATCCGAAGTAGATCGATGCCAAGAGATTTTTTTAATGACACAAGGTTTCCAAAAATGTTTATAACATATGTTTTCTTATTAATTTATTGTTTAAATCCTATGCAATTAAACATTTTGCATTTCAATTGTCATTTAGCTTTTTGACTTTCATTTCAACGCTTATTTAAACATATTTACGGGATACTTCGGATAAACGGGACAGCCGCTTAATTGGGACAAAGTACACCGGTCTCGATGTGTCCCAATTAACCGGAATCTACTGTACTAACATCCCTGCACTATTAACACCTACTTCACATATTTCGCTACGCTACATATGCATTCTTATATTCCTTTACATCTCCTTACACCTTTCATTTTCTTCATGAACCCTTTTCCTTTCCAATACCATTCGCTAAAACCTGTGAAGTGCATTTCTTTCTCCACACCATGACCCTTCAATAGGTTTACCCAGCTGGAATCAAGCTTGCCAATTCCAGCTGGAATCAAACCTAGTATGCCAGCCGAAATCCAATTTGAATCAAGCTGGCTAATTCCAGCTGGAGTAAAGACCCTGAATCAAGCCAAAATCCAGCTGGAATCAAGCTTGCCAATTCTATCTGGATGCATCCAGCCAAAATCCAGGCTGGAATCTAGCTTGCATGCTATGTGGGATTAGTCATGGCGCAAAAGCCCCAATAAAAAGCTAGGGATGGAGTGGCCGAGATGTATATGTACTCGAGGGGTATTTCATTGGGGGTGAACAGCTGCTGGCGCACGGCGCTTCATAAGCTTAAGCTAATGTTTAAAATAGCTTGGCACACTTAAAAGTAACTTATGCTCGAGAAAGCGATACCAAAATCACAATGATTGAGATAAGCACTACTATCGGCAAAAAAAATGTAGAACTGTGAACTTGATTTGAGGTGCGTGCGGCCGGAGGTGTCATTCTCTTCATAAAAAAATAATGAAGTGCACCGATAAAATATTTTGGCTGTGACGAGATGAAGACCAACACCATTTTGCCATTCTCCTAGTTTTTTGCATTTTTCTTCAACCTTTCAACCGTAAAAGCTAAACGTTTACATTTAAACACTTTTCAATGAATGTATTTTCTGGTCAAATAAACAAGGAGTAAAACGATATGTTACACGACTCAATGGAGCTCCGGCGGAATTTCACACAAATGCTTAAAGTTCAGCATCCTACCATTTTTGCACCGATAATAACTGACTATCGAAGTGCGCTGCCCCGGTGTATCGTTTCGAAATAAACGATATGTTGGGGCGTCACGGGACGAAATTTGACTTCGAGTTACATATTAAGCGTATTTCGAATTATCCGTATCATCAAGTACGCAATTTCCTATTCCGTTTGCCGGGGACTGCTCACAACTTCGAATTTAGAGGGTTCGAACTACGGGGGTTTACTGTAATTCTTTCTTGAAGAGGTTATCATTCTTCCTGTTCCTTAGTTCTTCATTCTCTGTTTTTAGTGGTCTTAGGAATTTTCTGAGAATCTTTCTTTCCATCTTATCTATCAATTCTATTTCTTCTAATCTAATTGAGAACATACATTCAGGGGCATAGAGACTTTCTGGCTTTATTACTGTATTGTAGTGTCTAATTTATTGACTTGTAAGGTTATTTTCGAGGAGATAAGGGGTCTTCAATTTGGATTTGGCTACTTTTTGTTAAGTACTGTATTTTTACAAAGGTTATTGCCATCATATCATATTTAGAGTAATTAAATGTTACTGATGATTTATGATATAAAAAAAACTTATGGCAGTTAAAAATGCATTATGATAAAATGGGAAAGGCATCCTCAACAGTCATATTTTTTTGAACCATGTGTTCTCATTTTCATTGTCAAGGTGCTTGCTGCCGTAATTGCACAAAATCCATGAAACTTGAATGCTATTAGTGCATGTTTAATGTGCACTTTGCAATCAATGGAGAATAAGACTCAATTTGCACATATGCTCCAACATCAACTCTCCATAGGTAAACTCTCCTACTCAAGGACTTGCCCTGAGATATTGAATAATGAGTGCATTAGTTCTGAGAGATTTAAGCAGGTTTCACTACCTGTCAATATTATATTTATAGTTTGCCTGCTTGCATGATATACGTAGGACTAGTCTTGATTTTGGTGATTGTACAGAGGAGTACCAATAACAAATATTACTGTGTGTGGGTGATAGAAATCTAACTTCTTTAAATAGATCTTGGGTGGTATGGCCTTGCTTGGATGTGTTATCCTAGGTGGGATAGTTGCTGCATTGATTTAGTCACCAAATATGTGCTATGAATAAATGTCAAAGTGGTTGTGCAACTCTTTGTTGGAAAGAATGAAATTTTGGCACTAAACTGTCTCTCTATTTTGTGCCATAGGCCCTTCATATTTAAATGGCTACATATAACTACTCTTTTTATCCTCACTTGACAAATAATCAATGACAAAGTGCACCACCCACAGTTTTGGTGTAACTTGATGCATTCATTCTTTGTTTATGGTAATTATCGAAGTGCCAGAAAATTTCAAGGGTGTAATTATTTCAAGGGCGTAATTACATTGTTTAAATTTGCATTTATTTGTGCTCTCTGCACCAGGTATGGATTCAGGACCAACCCCCGACTGTGGTTGACTGCTCGTCCTAAACTAGGCGAGAGACAGGTCAACATAGCACACATCACCAACCTGATTGAGAATAAACTTTGCTTTGTGATACAGGTGAGTGACGTCATTCAATGTATTTTAACACTACTTTATCAGAATAGTTTTTAAGACCCTTAAATTATTTCCTATAGTATGTGTTAGGAACTAAAAAGTCCTTGATTGAGTCCTTTTATGTCAAATTAGTAATTTTAGGTTGTCATATCAAAATACCTAGTGGGTGGCCTAGTGGGTAGAGTGCTTGGCTACTGATCGAAGGGTCCCGGGTTCAAATCCGGGTGAAGCCTTTGGATGCCCCCGACTAAAAAAAAATCCTCGGAGTGCGAGATGGCCCAGGGAAAGGAACTGGCCCCCCTACCCTGAATGTGTGAAGTTCACACGCCTGTGGCTTAGTCCGGGGTGAGCTCTTGCCCTCAACTATCCAAACCAACCTTCGGGTTGAATCACTGAGTGATCAAAATACCTATTGGGTAGGTTGACTTTAGGCAATACATTAGGCCATGTGGAAAATCATCCAAGAGTGCCTTAAGCTATTCAAACTCAAGGAGAATTAAGATATTTCTGACTTTTCACTGGCAGCTGGATTGGTCTCTTAAAACTATTTTTTAAATACAATAATGGAAATTAGTCATCGTGCATGGTAGCTTGGAAAACTCCAGATCATGTTCGTGGGGGAATGGTGTATAATCTGCATAAATGCTCGTGTATCTATGACAAATGCTAATGCCTACAGTTTTACTTGAGAATAATATTTGATGTGGGTCTGTGAATTAGAAGTATATAATCATTCTTTTAATCCTTTTTTTACGTTATTTTGCAATCAACCTGTAGTTGCCTATAAACTGATAGAATTAATATTTTGCCCGCCGAAAGAATCATCAACTTTCTAATGTTGTCCACCCTGTCTCCCCATCCGCAAGAAATATTATGAACTAGCTCTCTCTTCTGTCAATTACGTATTTACGAGTGATCAGTGCTTTTGCAAATGCATAGATGTTGGTAGCATTGGCTGCAAACGCAACCAATATTTTTTAGGTGTTAATAGTGCTTAGTAATGGTGTGGTTTAAATTTTTTGTGTAACTCACCTGAAGTCGATGATGCTACGCATGAATTGCCATGAAGAGAGTGTTATCCTGCCTCAGGGAAGCTGTGAGAGTCCGCATGTTTTGGAGATCTGCTGAATTGCCTCATCAAACAGCGTAGCAGGGTTTCTTGGATCAGTAATTGAGCCATGGACCCAGTGCCGTATTACCAATAAGGCAAAGTAGGCAGTTGCCAGTGGGCCTCAAGGCTTTGGGAGCCCCTGCCCCGGAGGGGCCCTGAGAATTTTTTTCCCCTTTCTTGCAACTTGTTTATTAACGTGGGCCCCGTTGCTTGTACTGCCTACAGGCGCCCAAGTGTGTTAATCCGACACTGCATGGACCTTCAGCTTTCTGGGCACTAGCCATAGATCACTACGCTACCTGGGACACCCTATTTCTGATGTAATTTCTTGTGGGTCTATAAGAACTGTCAGACTATCTGTCATGTATAGAGATGGGCCACTCTGAAAATACCTCAGTAATTTTCGTAAATTACTGAGGTATTTTTCGCAATTTACCGCGTCCCTTGTAAAATACCGCAATTTTCTAGATAACTCACCAATGTTTGAGATATCTTTTCATTCAGATAAATTCCCAACATGTTCTTTTAAGCCAAGTTCACATTTCCTACGAGTTTATTTATAAATTGAGGCATGTGCAACTCATTTTCGGAATACTTTACTTAAATTATAACATTATAAGATTAATGCATTAGAATATTCTTCTTGAAAATTTCTCATACTTTGACAAAAGAAAGCCAGGTTGCGTGTTGCTGCCGTAGTTCTTTTTACAATTTTAAAAATTTCTAATACATTAATGTTGCATAAGGTATGGTTTAAACGTGGTTATTCCCTTCCTATTGCTATTGACTTTCTTATTTACCATACATTTGCTGTGTAATACTTAAAACTAAAAAATACTGGAAAATTATGGTAATTTTCGAAAATTACCGTAGTTTACCACGTGGTAATGTACCTCAGATGAAAATTACGGTTCTTTTCCCATCCCTAATCATAAGACCATCCTTGTGCATTCAAGATGGCACTCCCTAGGCGCAAGGTATTCCTTCAAAGAAGACACTGCCTAGAGATTGGAAAATCGATTTCGATTTTAATCAAAAATCGATTATCACACTCCAATTGACTTTTTATTTTGAAAAACCGATCAAAATCGATTCTAGCCGATCGATTTTCGATTTTTAGCTTGCTATAGCGTTTGAATTTTGTCGATCGAGCTGCGCCAGTTCGTAAACCGCCCTCCAGTCGACCGCAAGTCCAACTCCAATCCACTACAAGCTTAGAAGGAGATTAAGGGTGAATATCCCCACGTAGTATACAAAGTAGCCAGTAGGATTTCATCTATAGTTGCCTCTTCCGTGGCGTGTGAGCGACTATTTTCTCACGCCGGGTTAATTGCAACTCAGGTGCGAAATCGATTATCCGGAGAACATTTAAATATGTTAGTTTTCTTAAGGTCCATCCCTGAGGAACACTGGTTCCACGGCTTTGCAAACAAAAAATAAATAAAATTCTGTTTTTCATTTTTTAGTATGCCCACTTTTCAATATACAATTCTTATTGATACTAAACTACATGTAATTTGCTTGTTATATCACCTATATGCTTATAAGTATCTGTTATGGATTATTACTTTCCTGTATATCTTATTAATATCCTTAAAATAATATATTGTATTAATAAATTTAACTGTATTCGGTTCTTATCCCTAGTGCTTCCGTTAACCCATATTTTGCATTTTGATACAATAGCACATCCGTATTTCAGCAGACAATTACTTTACTATTTATAAATATCGATTTCGATTTCAGTTTTTCGATTATTTTGGGCAAAAAATCGAATATTTAGAAAATCGATTTTAAAGACCAAAATCGAAAGTCGATTAATCGAAAATCGATTCTGGATTTAAATTTCCAATCCCTAACACTGCCCATTGGAGCCATGCATGTGCATTGGGCAGGAAAGCTAAAGGCCCATGGTTTGATATCTGGTCCAGAAAACTGTTTTTCCTCAGGTAGTTTCCTACATATTCATTGCCTTTCATTGCAGCAGTTGTGAAAATCTGTCCCCCTGTCTGGTGTTGTGGCAGTTCATAGCATGCATCCCAACATATTAATGGAGTAGATTAATTTTAGAGTAGGTTGTCTTAGGGATTGGAAATTTAAATCCAGAATCCATTTTCGATTAATCGACTTTCGATTTTGGTTTTTAAAATCGATTTTCTAAAAATTCGATTTTTGTCCAAAATAATCGAAAAATCGAAATCGATATTTTGAAATAGAAAAGTATTTGTCTGCTGAAATACGGATGTGCTGTTGTAACAAAATGAAAATTATGGGTTAGTGGAAGCACTAGGGATACACACACTGAATACGGTTAAATTTATAAATACAATATATTATTTTAAAGATATTAATAAGGTATGCAGGGAAGTAATAATCCATACCAGATAATTACATGTAGTTTAGTAGCAATAAGAATTGTACCTATGTTGAAAAGTTGGCATACCACAAAATGAAAAACAGAATTTTATTTATTTTTGTTTGCAAAGCCGTGGAACCAGTGTTCCTCAGGGATAGACCTTAAAAAAATATCTTATTTATATGTTTTCCGGATAATCGATTTCGCACCTGTGTTGCAATTAACCCGGCGTGAGAAAATAGTCGCTCACACGGCACGGAAGAGGCAACCATATAGATAAAATCTTACTGGCTAGTGGGGATATTCTCCCTAAATCTTCTTCCAGGCTTGTAGTGGATTGGGGTTGGACTTGCGGTCGACAGGAGGGCGGTTTACGAACTGGCGCAGCTCGATTGGCAAAATTAAAATGCCGTAGCAAGCTAAAAATCGAAAATCGATCGGCTAGAATCGATTTTGATCGATTATTCAAAACAGAAAGTCGACTTCGATTAAATCGAAAATCGGAGTGTGATAATCGATTTTCGATAAAAATCGAAATCGATTTTCCAATCCCTAGGTTGTCTAGTGAACTATAAATGCAGGAAAATGTGCCCGGGCCACAACATGGCTGTAACAGGCCCAGCACCTCTAACCACTCGGCCACGACTTCTGTAGGAGGACGAAGGCTCAGCAAAGAATTTATACGGAGGTGAATTCTTTAGTTGCGTTTTTCTCGTGAACCCAGGTCGAAATGGAAGAAAGCCGTGACACGTTTCCCGCATTCTCTCTATAGTTTCAGAGAATAATTTCCTCATTTGGATCCCGAACATCAGTCACGTGATGTCTCCTTGTGAGTGTGTGACACATCCTGATGAAGTGTGATAAATACCAGTCTTCTCGAGAAAAACATAAGGTTAAAGGGACCTTAGAAACTATCCTAGGTGATTCCCCGGATAGTCTCACCGAGTAATTGGTTTTTTTAAAGATGTAAACATTTTTAATAAAATATAAATTTTTTGTTTTAGACTTAAGTGCTCATTTTATCTCATATAAGTAAGCGAAAAAATTAGTATTTTATTACTTATAATTTGTACACATAAATATGAGAGTGGTGCAAAATGACTGCAGTAGTCGACGCACCCAAAAAAAATAATACTACTACTGTTCTCATGGCAAGTCCAATCATTGATAGTGCTATCTTTTTTTTCTTTCAGAAAATATTCGTTCTTCCCAATATGGATGATCTGATTATTCCAGTGATGAGTACCCAGCTTCCTCAGTGATGTAGTAGTGGCTGTAGTCATCCTTGGTGTGTTTACGCTCGCCTGACTAAGTAAGGCTGGTTAAGACATCTGGTGCTTGCACCAGGAAGGCATAGAAAACTGTGTTTTCCTTGATCACTAGTACCTTCCTGTTATGAACCCTGCGTCACCCTTGTACCCACCCAAACCAAATGAAATACAAGCTTTAAGACCAAAACCCTTTCTGTGATTCTAATCCCAATTTCAGGAATGTTTCTTATTGAAAGTGAATTAGTGTTCGGTGGAGAAAACTATTTGTACTCCCTCCTTAGCTAGTTTTTCTACTTGAACCCCTCCCGAGAAAGAGAATAATTCAGATAGTGTGAGATGTTCTCACTTCAATCATAGTGGCTAAACATAGTTTTATCCTTTGAAGCTAGGGAGGGTAGAACTTTTCTACCAGGACGTATTTAATGGAAGGTTTTAATGGCAATTATTTTTTTCTACTCGGATTTTTTTGTTTCGATGGAAGGACATTCTTTGTATCACTTGTATCATCACTTTATTCTTGTATTCATGTTTAGCCAGTGATGTTCATGCAACTATCACGCTATGATTCAGTAGCTAGAGTTATTGTTGCTGTTGTTCTTGTTGTTGTCCCTTTGTTGCCGTTTGAAATGCTAAGAGAAGTTTTCTATGTTTGTGTTTCTTTGAGTGCTTACTGCTGTGATCAATGGTGGATGATTGTTTGTTGCTCAGCTACAATCAGTAAAATGGGTGTAATTTTTAACTATGCCCATTAGAAGGAAACTTATCTGTGATCGTTAATTGTACTTTGCCATGTTCACTAATGTTTTGTCACTATAGTTGATGTTGAATTTTGGAGGCATGTAATGCAGCCCTTGGCAGCTACTTGATCTGCCTATATACTCTCAGGTTTGAGTCCGTCTTCATATTGAAAATGTCGGTCTTAGAAGAGTAATAGATTTTTTTATTTGGCCTATCAATCACCAACAATAATCTCATTTGAATGGAACTTAGTGTTTACTGTAGTGTCTACATTTTTTAATTTGTGGTTTAGTTTTAAATGTATATTCCTGCAAAACACAAGTAGTGATGCTATGGAGTTGGCAACTTAGATGTTTAAAGTGTGGCTTCTTATCTTTGAAACCCATGAACATCAGTCACTCCTGTTTAAAGTGATTCTATTGTTCTGATTTGTTTCAAATCAAAGCTGCGGACATGTGGGGCTTGACTAGTTGCTTTTCATCCATGTTGTTCAATTTGTAGTATTTTCGTATTGCAACAAGTCTTATCCAGTTGTACTCGTACTGTGACCTTACCAAATGAAAATTCACTTGCCTTGGTATTGCCTAATTTCTTGCTCTCTTGTTGGTAAGCGATGAGGGCTGCATAAAATTCAAGGGTCATCTTGCCTCAGGATTCCTTCCATGTTCACCCTTGCGTGCTGATGTACGGGCTCTGTTTTGCCATCTGTTGTGAAACTTACAAGTTGTTCATTTTTCTACATTTATGTAATCTTTTGTACATGAACACTGTGACTGGAGTACAATGAATTTGAAGTTGTGTAGTTTGATGGTTAGGACTTTACCATAATTTACAGGTTACGATGTTGTGCATGTTGTCCAAACTACTTAATTACGTGTGCATGCTCTGCATATGACATTGCATTTTTTTTCACTCCGTAATTTTTTACATTGAGCATTATTCTAATTACGTAAATTAGATAAAATTGAAATTCTAATTTTGAATTTTTAATGATCTCCTTTACCAGTAATTTGTTATGTTGTGTAGCCAAAGATATGTATATATTATTCTCAGAGTAAATTTTTATCAAAGTAACAGTTAATTTTTTCAAAGATGTATTGTTTTGTTTTTTTTTAGTTGAAATTTTATTTAAAATTATTTTAAGGCTATTACTACCATGACGGATGCATTAATTGAACAACTATTTGAATAAAAGATTAAAAAAAAAAGTATATGTGGGAAATAGAGAAATTGCATTATGCTCAAACAGTTGTCAGTATTTTTTTGAGAATGTGCTAAATTATTCAAGGTTGTCATCCATTGTGAAAAACATTTTTATGTAACTGGAGTATAGTTGGTTTGAGAAAAGGGTTAATGACAGCATTAATTACTTTATCTCGTGTACTTATTTTGGATTTGTGACAAAATTATCATCCTTGGTAGGTCTGTGTAATTTTATTGACAGTTAAAATGTAGGCATTTATTATTTGTAAAAACGTGGTAATTTGTTGAACAAAAATATTTTATGGGATAATATATGAGTTTATTAAAACTTTTCTTTATTTCCATTTCATTGCTTCTATGACCCTTATTCATTCAAGTATTCTACCAGCTGATTGGTAGGTCCTTGGACAGTCCCCATCCTGCATTCCAATTTCTGAAACATTGTTTTGCTTTCCCTGCTAAGGATGTCCAGCCGTTAGATCCCTCTTAAGGTTGTTTGAGCGAAAAACCACTTCACCTAGAATTTGATGATTTTGGCCTCATTTTAAAGAAAAAACTCTCATCTTTCCAGTGATATCAAAATATTAACCCGTATAGCTGTGCGCTCCAGAGGGAGAATATTAAACAAATTAGGAACTTCTAGCCCCTAGATTTTATCAAAAAACTAATGGTGTCTAGATTGCATGTTTTCTCAACTATTTATAAAAAATAATATGTTACTCACCACAGTAATTTTGGCAGAATGCACATAAACCTGCTGTTTTGAAGGGTTTTCAGCCGTTCGGCGGGAAAAAATGAGTCAAGTTAGTGACTTATGTAGCTTTATTTATTTAATTACTGTGAATTTTGGGTATATATAACTATATCTTTGCACCATTAATATTACAATTTTACAAATATTTTAATATTACAAACCTTACTGTCGCCGCTGGCGCCGACAGTAAGGTTTGAATTCGCTCTTCCCTCCCCTTCCTGTGAATAGTCAGTGACCATCTAGTTCTCATTTTTGTAATTGCCAATGTACACATACTGCCTTATCTTAAGGTGCCAAGCTCCTGAAAGAAGGACCCAGACGGGCTGGCAAGGAAGCTTCTTTTACTAAACAGAAGACTACTTCGTACGATAGTGGGACTGCTTACTGGACACTATCAGGTTATGAGGCACCTTTATCTCCTGAGAATTACAACCTCGGAAAAATGTGGATGGTGCGAGGAAGAGGACGAAACAACATCGCACGTACTCTGCAAGTGTCCCGCTTTGATGAGGACCAGAGTCAGGCATCTGGGATCCGCATTTTTGGAACTAGATGAATTCAGGGGTATCTCTGTAGAGGACATGCTAGCCTTTAGCAGGGCGACTAGACTCTACGGGTGATTACAGACATGTTGGCTGGCACAATGGACCATTGGGTCAAAGTGCCTCAGGTCCTCCCTGGAGGAACTCTACCTCAAATCTAATCTAATCTATCTTAAAGATAGTTACAGCCATTTTCAATGTCCAAAGAGCAGCCGTGAGCATCGAGCTCACTGAAGCATCATATCCACTGTTACTCGCACACGCTGGCCATTTTACGAGAGGCACTTCACTGTGCAGTTCGAAGAAAGATCATTTCACGCAGTCCATTGTTAAACTCATGCAAACAGTTTTACATGGTGCTTGTAAAGAAATATTTTATTGATCATTCTAATGTGTAGTGGCTGTAGAAATAGCCTGTCCTTACTTTTAAAAAGTTGGCTCTTCCTGAAATTTCTTTATGTAGTAAAGGAGGATGCCACCGTCCTCCAACTTCATCTGCCGACCCTTGGGTTGCAGGTTCAAATCCAACCTGCAGGGTTTTTCATTATCCAGGGTGTGGTAGTGTCTGCTTGTCTAATTATGTATGCCATTTGTCATAATATGCGAGAGCTGTGTATAATATAAAATTGATTGCTATTATTCTGTCCATAAGGGAAATGGATATTATAGCTGAGGCAATGGGTGTTTTTTGATGAAGCAGCCGTGGTAGCTGTTTATGTGGGGAGTGGAGACATTCGGATGAGATGCAGGCAGATAAAGAGGGATGTAGGGGGACGACTGCCCACTGTAATTCCTGTTAAAATAGCAATCGTAAGGTATTCCAAACCCCCCAGACTCCCGGAAAGCAGCAATCTGCCCCCCCCCCCTTAAATAACCCTAAATCCGCCCCTGGTTGCTGGCCGAGGAGAGGACTTGAACTTGGGTGAACGATTGCAGGGAATCACAGCAAGGGCTCTTGTTCGTGCCATCGAAGCAATTTTCTGCCTTAAGGCCGTTTTACACAAGACACTTCATTGCACAATCTGATGTAGTACGTATTGATGTGCATTGAAAATTTCGTCATGTAAAGCGGTGAATTTTATTTGTTGCGGTGAATTTAAATATTTAGAATTAAAAATTTTTAGATTTTTTTGAGTAAAATGTTTTTTAGATTTTTTTAGATAAAAAATTTAGATTTTAGAAAAAAAAAATATTTAGAAAAAATAAAGCTGTGAATTTAAAAGTTGAACATGAAAAAAAACTCCCAGAAATCCTTGTTTTAATGAGAATTGTAGGAATTTAGTAGAAGAGAGAAAAAGAGGCAAAAATTAAAGCACCTGCTGAAAAACCACGCTACCAAGGAGATATAGACAGGTCAGCAGGGAAGTGAACAAGGCACTCAGGGCAGAGAAAAAGAAAGCACATAAACAGTACACTTTCGAGGGCAGAGGAAGACTGCACAAAAAATAACGCAAGGGATTTTTGTAGTAAAGTGAGGTTTTTTCAGAAAGGTTTTAAACCTAATGTAATGGGAGTGAAAGACAAAAGTGGAGTGATAACAAGTGAACCAGCAGGAGTCTGGGTGCACATCTATCCCCACCGATTCATCGGACAGTGGCAGGGAATGCCTCGCGTTGATTATAGCATGTGACCCTTGTTTCTTGTGCCACATGTGCATATGACTGCCACAGTCTGGTGAAGCATGCGTCGTCCTGCGAAATAAAGTTTGTGGAAATGACAAAGTTGGTTTTTTCTCAACAATTGTGAACGTTCGGTGAGAGGTAAAGATTTTCTGTTTTCTCAGTAATTTGGATGAAGAATTGAACTTGATTAAGTTTTTCATTTTAATTTTCCTGTAAATATTTATTAAACTTCTACTTCCTATTACTACAATTTGTTAACATTTGTTAACAAACGGAAATTTTCGTCTTTTTCGCTTCTCTGGCACATATTAATGTGTCATGCATTCGAAGATTGATTTATTCCCTTCTTTGGAACCCCTTACTAAGTTGCGTATAAAAAAGCTGGAGACACTAATCATTTTAGTCAGAAAGATTTCAGACGTATATGCTCCCGTGTCTGACGTCACTCGTCTCGGAGGTGCTGTTGAGACAAGGGATGCACGGTTATTGGATAATAATTGAGTCAAAATTATCAAACCGTGGCATTTAATCTGTACAATCGATTGTACAGTTAGTTATTAGATCGATACATTTATTTAAAATATGACGAAAAACACGCAAACTCTAGGTCATGTTTTGGCGGATTTTCCACAAAGTTACGCCTTCATCTATTAATATTATTCAATATACTTTTCATAAGAGCTGCAGAATAATCGCCATTTGAAGGTGACCACCAGCCTGATTATAAAAATAGTATTTATAATTGTGTGGAAGAAATTATCGGTCAGAATGAGTGATCGATTACCATGACGATTGCAATCGTGCATCATCCCTAGTGGACGCAACTTTCTCTGCTGAAGGCGTAGGTACAAATCCATCCTTAAATGATCTAAGGTGTGAAAGTGTGGGACAGTTCATGGGGATACGTTCGATGATGGTTGTATGAGCCGGGCAGACGAGGCGAAGGAGGTCATTGGCACAGAGTAAAGATATATCTTTACTCTGTGTCATTGGCGTGACCCAGAGGTGGAGAAGGGTTAGTCTACTAAAGGCGCCAATTTAGGAATTTGCTGAATAGGTCTATCACGGATTTTTGCTGTTTTTGGTCCATGTAAGGGGTGGTCATTGAGAGAATTTTTACATTATCAAGTGCCAAGGGACTGGTGTTGCATTTTCAATTGTCCTAGTTCTACATATAGTTGGTTAAGTACATAGTTAAAGTGATAGGTATTTTTCGCGTCGCGCTGTCTAAAAGTAAACAGCAGGATTCCTGAGCTTGAGTATGTTCAGAGTAATTGGTTTCCTATTTTAATTGTTAAATTGCAATAAAACATCACGTTCTTTTTTAACTTCAGCGGTTCTGACAGCATTTCTATACCGTGGTGCAACAGGATAGGCGCCGTGCATTTCTTTTATCGTTGACCCTAAGCCTCTTATCCGTGCTGATGTTCAAGAATCAATAAATGGGACCTATTACATCCATTGTGCTGAGAGCTTCTCAAGTCGAAGTTCCGGTGCTAAGATGTACACCTGTCTGCGACGCGTACTTCGCTCAAACTCCACTACTTTCGGATATAATTATCAATTACGGCCGAGTTTTATAGGGATAGTCATTTTATTTTGTGTTAAAACTTTCCTATTTTTGCTACGGATATTTTACTAGTCATTTTAGACGGCTGGAAGAGAGAAAAATCGATAATGTTGTCGGCGTTACGTTGTACTCCCGGTAAGCGGTAACGTTTTAGCGCGCCTAGAGATTTTTCGTAATTTACCATGCCCCTTGAAAATTATCGTACTTTTCTAGATAATTCACCTCTGTTTGAGATGATTTTTCATACAGATAAATTCCCAACATGTTCTTTTAAGCCAAGTTCACATTTACTATGTGTTTAATAATAAATTGATGCATGTACAACTCATTTTTGAAATATTTTACTTAAATTATAACATTATAGAATAATGCATTAGAATATTCTTCTTGAAAATTTCTCACACTTTAACAAAAGAAGGCCAGATTGCGTGTTGCTGCCGTAGTTCTTTTTACAATTTTTTTTTAAATTTATAATAGATTAATGTTGCATTAGATATGGTTTAAACATCGTTATTCCCTTCCTATTGCTATTGGCTTTTTTATTTAACTATACATTTGCCGTTAAATGCTTAAAACTAAAAAATACTGGAAAATTACGGTAATATTCGAAAATTATCGTAATTTACCTCAAATGAAAATTACGGCAATTTTCCCATCTCTAGGCGCGCCCCTATGAGCTAGCAATGGCGCCTGTCGCTGACTTGGCCAACCTCTCAGTAACGCCGCTACGCCCTGCCCTGATCCTCCCGGGACGACCCGACCGTCTCCTTTTGATGGGTGTGTTATAATGCACGTGTTTATTCCACGCGAGGATTATTCCTGAGGTATTTTTATTGGACTCGCCTCTTTCCCGCTCGGGGTGATGCGATGATGACGCGAAGGTGAGAAGTCGAGAGATATCGTCTTTTTTTTAATTGCCCCCTTCCCCCACCTCCCTCTCATGCCGCGGGAGGGGGGAAAGGGGTCAACGGTCTGTTCACCCGAGGGATGGACCAATGGCGTCGCTCATTTCCACTTCTCGTCAAGTTCCTGGTAAGAGGTGAATTGGATGTCCCGGTCAGTTGTGAGTCATCATCGTCATCAGTCATTCAATCCTCTGGTGACTAAGACGTCCGGATAAATCCGGACATATCCTCCGTTTTATCTCTTTGTCCGGGCGGATTTTTACTTTGTCTTCCTTTTTCGCAAATTTCTCCGTAAATAAAACCATATTTGCAACATTCCCGTTTTCTATTGTTCTTTTCTTCAATTCCTTATCAAAAGATGGCAGTAGGATCGTCGACTTTATCGATTTTTCACTTATACTGATCATGGATCGATCGATAAGCGGAAGTGCAACTATCGATTATTTCTCCGTTGCGAATTTTCAGTTCCGTTATAGCGTTGTCTTGGTTATACTTAGTTCCATGTGTGATCTGTTTCTCAAAGTGGGAAAGTACTTATTCCTTTGATTATTGATTGAATCTTCTAAATGGCACTTGTCCACAGGCAAGGAGGTTTATATTTCTAACCTCCTTGATCACAGGTGTGCAGTTTGCGAATGAGAGATGGCATGGGACAATTACAAATCTGTTTAACATTTTGTTGAAAATACGTTGTTAATTTTCTCAAAATAAAAAAACAAACGTTTTTTATAAAAGTTTTTTTTTTCTTTTTCGTGGTGGCCTAGTGGGTAGAGTCCTTGGCTACTGATCGAAGGGTCCCGGGTTACTGTACTGTAGCGAAGGGTCCCCCCTACCCTGAATGTGTGAGATTCTCACGCCTGTGGCATAGTCCGGGGTGAGCTCTACCCTCAACTATCCAAACCAACCTTCGGGTTGAATCACAGTGAATATGATTCATGAAAATCATTTTTTCGTTTTGTTCGTTTGAAAAAAAAAGTTTTTAACAATCGATATATTCAATCCGCATATCACTATCGCGTGGTGTATTCGTCACAATAAGTTCGAGAGGGACGTGACGACTTTCTTTCAAATAATTTTTAACAGCGTAAAGTATTTCTATATAATGTTTGTCGAAGAATATCTGTTACTAATACCACTTTTATTTAAATTAAGTGACCCGGGTTTCAGTGAATAATCACCATCATCAGGCATTTGTTGAGATCTGTTTATTGTATTGTTTCCTATTGACAACACCCTCATTAACGAATACCTTTACCCTTCCTTTTCTCCTATTCTGACCTCCGTTTCAAACTTCTTCTCCCCTTCCGTTACGTGACTACGGAAACAATAGGATAAACAGATCTCAGATAAACAATGCATGATGATGGTGATTATTCACTGAAACCGGGGTCGCTTAATTTAAATAGAAGTGGTATAAGTCACAGATATTCATCGACAAACATTATAATGGAATACCACAAAGTTAATTATTAAGTAGTGAATTTTATGTCTATATAGCCCTTTCGTACATTCAAGTATAAAAAATAAATGCATTTTAATTAAATTACCTGACAAAGTTTCCGCGGGGCTTGTATGGACGTTGATTACTCCTATTTCCGGGATATCCGCCGCGTGGTTCCATTTTCAGGGACAATATTTCACCGGCTATCCTGAAGGCTTCTACAGGTCCCTGAGGAAGCCTTGCAGGATAGCCGGCGAAATGTTGTCACTTAGATGGAATCACGCGGCGAATATATCCCGGAAATCGGAGTAGTCAACGTCCAATTAAATTACCTCTCAAACTTCCATATATCATCAAGATAGTTGGCCGCAAATGTTTATCGAACGTGTTTATGCTATCCCAATGATCCAAGCTTCCGACAAATTACTGAAAGTTTCTCATGAAAGACTTCCATTTATCTCTGGATAAGAATTAAGGAAAGCATTCTAAAATCAGAGTTGCTCGCAGAATTTAGTTTCGACGATTTTTAGGTGGGAATAATCTGTAAGAGAGAGTAGGTGGAGATGAGTAGAGGAGAGTAGAGAGGAGCGCAGCTACCCGCTCAAGTATGCTTTCAACTTTAGTAGTGTTTCTGGGGTGGAGATTGGGTTGAAAGCATTGGGGAGGCAAAAGTTTATTTTTTCGGCGGGGAATCTCATTTTCTTGGGAGGCAGGGATTTTCTCTTATTTAATTTCGCCATATATATTTTTTTGTTTAGCGTGAGCTTTTTAAAAGGCCAAAAAGAAAAAAATCTTTGTCCAAACCATAGGTACTGGAAAAAGTCTGTGACCAAGAGTGGTTTACGAGCGATTTTAATCATCTCCAAGCTGCTAT
The DNA here is from genome assembly GCA_963573305.1 of Pyrrhosoma nymphula. Lineage (NCBI taxonomy): Eukaryota > Metazoa > Arthropoda > Insecta > Odonata > Coenagrionidae > Pyrrhosoma > Pyrrhosoma nymphula. The sequence continues at coordinate 15,406,088 of OY754327.1, forward strand.
ACTACTCCCGACTTCCGTCCCACGCTGCTTAGAGTTAATGCATCTTTTAATTCTCAAAGCCCATTCAAACGAGAGTGAGTGAATGTGGCATTTATTTTGGCTTTTTTTAAACTTTGAAAACTAATCTTCTTAAGGAGCCCTTCGCACTGCCGAGTGATACGACCACATAACGCCTGTTAACGGACGCTAACCGACAGACGTGTGAGGGAATTCCGGCATTGGTTTTCACTGTCGACATTTTGTAAGCGAATAAGCGAAACTTATATATACACCTACATCTACAAAATACCCTGGAAGCCACCTCAAGGGTGTATGGCAGGGGGTGAGTAGTCACCAACATGCATTACACTATAACCTATTAAAGCTACATCTACGAAGTACCGTGCAAGCCACCACTAGGGTGTGTGGCACGGGGTGATTCCACACCAGGCATGCAGCCACGGATACAGTATCCGTGCATGCAGCACTCGTCCCAGCACAAGTCAGAACCTCGCACGCTCCCCCTGGCGCTAGGCGCAGACACCAAAAAGCAGTCAGGAGAACAGCGCCCAGTCCAACCGGAAACTGGGAGAGTGATACGTAAATGAACATGCAAACATGCAGAACAATGCTATAGACACATCTAGTGGTTAATATTACCAATACTGTTAATTTATGAATGCTACGAGATGCTACTTCATGCAGAGAACAAAATAAAATAATGCCGGACATATCAAGCGGTGTGAAGTGTTAGTAATGATGTTGTGTTAAAAAGAACAAGTGAAAATTCTACTCTACTTGTTGAGGGTGAGAGTTTCATATGAATTATCTATCGCAACTATTATGATCCCTTATTGTACGTGGGAAAAATGACATTTTAAATATATCGGTTCGGCAGTCAATTTCCTTTATTTTATTCCTGTGATCGCTTCTATCGTAGTACGTTAGCTCTAGCAGTATATGTTGAACGTCCGGCAAAAAAGTGTCAAAGCTAGTTTAACAACGAATATTGATGCATTAACATAAATCGCTATTGCTTGTCAGGGGGCGAAGCCATACAAGCATGCACTACACTATAGAAATGCTACCAATGTAAGAAGGATCGTTAGTATTTTGCAAATACATAAATGACCAGAGATACAAGAACTATACTGAAAGCATGCACGGCGTTCTCCGAGTACAATAAGCATCAAATCAAAATCGTATCAAATAAGCATACAAGTATTAGGGAGGAAATCAACTAACTAGCTACACTACCTATTGACAAACCTAGTTAAAAGACTCTTTCAACCAATGCATAGTGATATATCTAAGCGTTGCCTTCGGAAGTTAAACTGGTGGAAATATTATATTTGCACAAAAAATTATTAAATACAAGGAGATTAGAAGAGAAATGGAGGCGACATACCACTTGATTCTTGAAGCCAATTCTGCCATTGCAGTCGACACAGTTTAGACCTTCCTCTGGCTTACGTGTCCGGCGGTCGCTTTTGATTTTCATCAAATCTAAGTTAAAAACCACAGGCAAGGCGATATTTTGTGGCTGGTTTGGCAACACCTACTCGGCACAAAATCCTTCCCAAGCACCCCTATTCTTGCTTCACTTTCGCCCATGAGTGTTCACGGTCATGCATCCTCCATTTCATTTTAACCTCCTTGATTAAATCGCGGTTGACATTACTTTCTGCATTTCTTCGACTCATTGTTTTTGTATTCTTGGAAGCGCTGGGGACAATTTTCGTCCGGTTCTCTGCCTTGTGTTCCTCTTTAAGTTGCCTTTCCCGCCTTCTCCTCTTATCTCTTCCTTCATCTGCGTGGAAAATAAACATGAGTGTGGAGGAGAGGAGGAACGGTTGTCAAATGAAAAACAGGGAAGTTATTCATATACGCGAACTCTCTGAGCAACGGCGAGACTCGACTGGACGTCTCCCATGGTAACCCCCTCGCCCACCTTTCCGACAAACCCCCTATAACTCCTCCGAACGGTGTCTCAAATCCCTTTCCCTAATATTTTTCCCCGGCTCACTATCGGCCTAGTCTCCCTCGACTGCCGAAATGAAAAAAAGGATCCTTCTAACCGCTTAATCATCCACCTGTGCGGAATGTGGTCGGGCAAAAAAAATCGGATGGGAACAGAAGGGAGGGTGAATGGAAAGGCTAAGAAGTTGTTGGCGGAGAAAGAGCCTATCTTACCCCACCTTTACTTTTGAGGCGCTCACAAGTGGTTTTTGAGTTGGCATTTGAATTCATTATCATATATCTGTGTGTACGGGGACGCCGTCAGTTGCCCCCGTGGATGGGGTTGCGGCGTTGCCAAATCGTTTTTCGGTTCTGACTGGCTCTGCCATGCGACCTTGGGTCATCCGTCGACGACACCCCTCGCCAACAATCACTCAACCCAACCTCCTCTCCCGCTAGATTACTACTCCTTGATTCCGTTTCTGTATTTTTGCTTTGTCTCTTCGTTAAGCGATGTGATACGATTTTGCAGAGACCATGGTTGCAGTTCACCTGTTGCCTAGCGGCAGTTTTGTTTATTTTTCAGTTTTTGTTCGTTTATTTTTCAGTATTTGTTTGTGTTCAGGCAGTTTTGTTTGCTTGTTTTTTCGAGCTAGTTTTCCAACCCTGACGATGACTTTGGTGGCACCAAGTAGGTCATAAAAAAACGGAGGTGACATTCCACCTGATTCATGAAGCCAATTCAGCCATGACAATTGGAAAGATCTAAGAACAAGTGAAACTTATTGTTAGTGATACCGACTGTAATTGAAAATTGAATTTAAGTCCTACAGTCGGATAATTTGCTTTCAATCCCTACAGCCAAAAGAAAACGTTGATCGGTTCAAAGTATATTTTTCCAAAATAAATTTTTGCAGCATTCTAGGCTACCTACTATTTATGATTAGTGTCCATTTATAATGAGTTTTGAATAATTTGCTGTCGATAAAATATGCCACTCTTCAATAGTTTTGTAATCATCTGGGATATTTCTAATATTCTTTTTAATTATACTTAATATCACAAACCAAGCACACTGTGTAAGAACAAAACAAACCTCCGAATGTATTGCACAATTGTGCCTTCAATTGTTTCCGAAGAATTACCCACAACTCCATGGACACCGGCACGTTACGAGGTAGCTGTTCATATCGGTCATTATTAGAGTTTATAAATCACGAAGTTGCCAATGAGAGCAGCGTTCGTTACGTTTTTGTATCAATCACGACTTTCCTGAGAGATCATTGATCGTTGGCAACTCGTATAGATCGCGTGCTGGAGCAACATTCAATCATGACCCTAAAATCACGATTGATTCACAAATGTGAATGATTGACGTGACCGAGATCTCTCAAATGACCAACTTGGCCCATCACTAGTATCGAGGCTCTAAAGGCCGTTTTACACGGTACATTTATTTGTACAATTTATCGTGCGAACACATGTACAGTCAAGTGTGCAATAAAATATTGTACGAATGACTGAATCAGACTGAATGTCGCTTTACACGATGAGTGCAAACGCACAATTTTCCGTGCAATTTAGCGATAGAAATCGATCGGAATTCACGAGTGTTTTGTTTATCATGTTTATGTTTCACTCATGGGTTTCACTCAAGAACACTGCATATATAAAGTGTTCTTGGTTTCACTCATGAAAATAAGTTTCACTCTCGTATTTGGCACCTTGAAAAGCTGATCACCTGAAATTCGGAACTTCGACTCGACCATCTGCCTACTGATAATTCTCCCGGTTTAGACAAAGCTCTCTTGGACTCTTCTCTCTGGCTTTATATTCGACCTTTTCGTTTTTTCTCTTCTGGATTTTAGTGCGACAACTCATTGAAGATTCTCGCTGCATCTCCACTCTTGATAGACTCATTTCGTAGGTTTATTTTGTGTGTGTGACAGTGTTATTATCAAGTGGTATAGCCGAACACGGCACACGTTTCTTTAGTCCCTCCAAATTTCCCTCCCTTGTATTTATGTACCAGTGTTTTAATGTCTCTTTTTGACGATTTCTATGTTACTTGCTAACCAACAGAAATAAAATGGTTATTATCATATCACGCGGGATATCAAGAACTCTACTTAAATGCGCGACCGCAGTCATAATTTTGGGGGAAAAGGACACAAACGCAAAGATCGCGATTACACTGAAAAACCAGGACACCAAATAACACGACGAAATGACGATGTAAACATTTGAGCAACTTTGAGTTAACTCTTCACGGGTTCAAACTATTCATAATTCCCGACGTAATTAATTCTTGCCTTGAGAATGAGTGACGAGTCGTCTCTCGAAACGTCGACAATTATGAATAGTTTAAACCGGTGGAGAGCCCGAGAAGAGTTTACTCATTAAAGATTATACACACAGGATAATAGTCACTCATATTATTCAACGGGAAAGTGTTAACCCTTTTTATAAACAACTTTATTTTCAATCGTAACAAAGACACCACAGTTTTCGCCATATCTGCACCATCTGTTGAATAAAACAGGATCGAAATTGTATGAATGGAATTAGAACAGGTTCTATTTTCCGTTCATTCATTCATACATTCGCGCAAGCGTTCGCACAATTTGCCGTTTTACACGGTACAATTTCCAGATATATGCGTTCGCACCTTAGATTGTACAAATATGTACCGTGTAAAACGGCCTTAAGGTAGTTTGAGCGAAAAATCACTTCACTTAGAATTTGATGAATTTGGCCTCATTTTAAAGAAATTACTCTCATCTTTCCAATAAATATATATATATATATATATAAATATATCAACCCCTTGCCGAACTACTTTTCTAGCAATTTGCCTGTAAATATAAGCTGTTTTACATGAGATAGATTATGGCTGAGCGCTCCAGAGGGAGAAAATTGAAGGAAATAGGAATTCATAACACCTAGATTTCGTCAAAAACTAACGGTGTATAGATTGCATGTTTTATCAACTATTTATAAAAAGTAATCTATTACTCACCACATTAACTTTTACAGAATCGCAAAAGAACCTGCCGGTTTGAAAGGTTTTCAGCCGTTCGGCTAGAAAAAATGAGTCAGGTCATTCAGTCATTGCAATATCGACTTATGTAGCTTTATTTATTTAATTACCGAGATTTTTGGGCATATATAACAAATACTTAGCGCCATTAATATATCAATATTTATTTCGAACTTCTTACAGACGCTGAAATTAAATAATAGAATTTGAATATGGTCTCCACTATGACTAGGGAACTATCTCACTCAAACTTGCGTCGTCGCGTCGAATGGATCTGTTGCCGCGCGGACCATTCGTTTCATCCAAGCTCTCTGGTGCCCTTCCTTCTGGACTGCATTTCTCTCTCGTGAGGCCATTTTACACTATGCGCTTTTGATGTAAGTATGTGAACCCAATGGATCCGCAGCTAAGGGAAAACCCCTGTAACGCACAGGAGTCGAGCGCTTGGGACTTCTCAGTTGCGGTCAGGGTAAGTGCGCGGACAGACGTGTGGTGGAAGCCTCGCGGGACTTCTTGGCGAGACGGAAGACGAAAGAAAGAGGAATATCTCTGCTAGTGTCGCATAGTTCAATCAATTGGCAGGAAGGAGAAGGGGACCTAAGCATGGAGGGGGGGGGGTGGGACATGCCACCCTCCTCCCCCTCTTAGAAATGTAGGTCCGAAGAGATCCTCGATTTGTGCTCATATCCTTTAAAAGTCGCAGTTGTCATCCCCTGAAAAAATACGACCAAGTTCCTGAATAATCGGACTACCACGCTTCCCGAATATCGAGTATCAATCACTGGATCGCCAACCGAGTGAGACCAGAAGGAATGGATCGCATTGGCTTGAAGAGAGGAAACCCAACGCCGTCCACCAATTTGGCTGCCCTCTGGCGGGTGAGTGCTTCTTCCACTCTTTTCTAACGTCGTCCATTCAGGACCAAGGAGGTTAAAATGAAATGGAGGGGACATGACCGTGAAACTCATGGGCGAAAGTGAAGCAAGAATAGGGGTGCTTGGGAAGGATTTTGTGCCGAGTAGGTGTTGCCGAACCAGTCACAAAACATTGCCTTGTCTGTGGTTTTTAACTTAGATTTGACGAAAATCGAACGCGACCGCCGGACACGTAAGCCAGAGGAAGGTCTAAACTGTGTCGACTGCAATGGCAGAATTGGCATCAAGAATCAAGTGGTATGTCGCCCCCATTTATTTTCTAACCTCCTTGTTCAATACAGGTGTAATACGAAATTGTACACCTACACCACGTCGATATTTTCATGTCGCCGCCGTCCGTATCGTTTTTCGTCTTGAGGGTAAACTACAAAATGTAAAATGCTGCCTCAATGCTAAACACTCACTCGTAATGGGATTGAGAACTAATCATTGGTTTTACTGGAAAGTATAGTTGCTAATTGAAATTTAGCGTTTAATTACGCAGTTACTAAAATGCATGAATCATTTCGTCCGCCAGATAAAAAACGGAAACACTCTTGAAAATTCCACGCCCTAAAAAACGGGTGTTAGGTACGTACGTCAGTGGGTAGTTTGCGTTTTATGTTTTTTTACAATACTAAAAAATGGAGCCAGGAATTACACCCACGCTCGAAAGGCGTTAAGTCTTTTAGGTAATGAAGCATTTTAAAAAAGCGATCTGTGGTTGGAAAAAGGCCAATTTTATTTTTTAACTCCTGAGCACCCGATGTGCTACTCGTTACCGCTAGCGTCTCGCACTGATCTCCGAAATTTCACATCAGCGAATTTCATATAGGATTCAGTTCCAATCACACCGGTCTTTTTTTTTATCGGTCCAGATAGTTGTCTTAATCGTTTGAGGGCAACCCCACAATCTTCTGAGATCTTTCTTTAGTCAGTATAGGTAATATCTTCATTCGCCATCGCCACAGTTGGTCGCTCACGTGCTATCGGCCACGCCCCCTTTTTTACAGAGATGGGCAGATTCCGTTGCCAGGCCGATTCGAGGAGGAAAAAGCCATCGAGCACGTCTTCCGACGATTTAATTTTTACGAGGGGTGGCAACGTTTGCGAGTGGGGCAAGGGAAAGGGGAGGGAGGGAGCTCTGGACCCCTACCCCCCCCTTCCCACTCATCTCCTCCTCTCCAAGACAATTAGTCGTCACGTCCGACGATGGCTGGGTCGGATACCAATTCTCAAAAGACTTGATTTCAGTTCCAAGGGTAAAACATTCCGGAATATTCCTGTGGATTACCGTAAGATAGGGATAATTTGGCTCATTAGGACAACTTTGGCCCACACTCTAAAAAGAGTAGTTAGTACCAATAAAAACAAAAATATTGTTTTCAAAACAAATAAGTTTATTGTTACTATTATTATCTTCCCATATATTTTTGATATTTTTTAGAAATTTTGCTTACAAGAAAACTGTTGAAAATATGTAAGTGTCACTGGCTAACTTCATTCCAGGGGCAACATTGGCTCAACTTAAAAAATAATTACAAGGGAATTTCTGTGTCGTTATTGCATCTGAAATTCATTTGACACATAGTAAAAACATACAAAATGTAATATGAAAAATAATTAATATCACAGAGCACAAATTGACTGATTTATACATGTTTTTTTGTATGAGCAAGTCAAGAACACTGTATCTATACAGCGTTCTTGGAACAAGTAGTGAAAAGGGCTAAAGTAACCCCATCTTACGGTATGTCAAAAGGATGCATGGCAATCGTCGGTCCCGGTGGCAACGGGATAAAGTCCTCGCCTGCTGACCCGAGGGTCGCGGGTTCAAGTCCAGCCTGAGTGGATTTTTTCACCACTCAGGACATGGGGTATTTGTGCTCGTCCGATGTAACTTGTTGAAACATCCGATGCAAAAAGGCCGGTTGAGCTGTTGTCGGAGTTATATAATTAAAGATTTATTAAAATTACTTCCGTTGAAATTCTCACTGTCAGTAAATGAGCTGCATAATTTCTAGTTTCATCACAGTTGAACTATCTCTCTCCATATTGTGTCCTCCTCTCATGTCACCAAATGTTGAGATAAATTTATGTTGGGGAAAGGCAAGGCTACTCGTTGTCGCCTTTGCTTTTTAACATTCATGTAGAAGGAATGGCAAGAGAGGCATTTGGAAGACCTAGATGTGGAAATGAAAGTAGCGGGCCAGCTGATAAAGGAGCACGCTGGTTACTCGATCCTCCCAAGGGATTCTATGCTTTGGTAGATGCATTAGAATATCAGAATAGAAAACACGGGATGAAGAATAAACAGAAGGAAACAAATAAAAAACGTGACGTAATGCATATGAAAATAAAGGGAGTATGATAAAAACTTTGTTTTTTATGAGGTTATTTGTTTCTATTTTGCTGCAGTAGTGCACAGGGACAATAATTGCTATTTAAATGTTCACCAGCCGAAATGAATGCATTCGCGTCATCAGTTTTACGTGAAGGGAGGAGACGAATATAGGTTTGTGGCTGGAGAGAGATTGTCAAGCACCGATATGGCGGGCTGTCTGATTTTGTTTTGATCTCTAATTTCTTTCCATCACCCTCCCCTCATCCGCAAATCTCTCCCCTTCCCCTCCCTCATCTTCTCAAACGCCGATGAAGTCAAATGCCTCCTTTCCCCATTCGACAGTCATCGAGATCTCATCGTTTCGACGCGCTGCGACCGTCTCTCTCCTTATTTATTGATATCTTCTATTTTTTTCATTTCTTTTTCCTCGTCACGTCGCAATCTCCTGTCCTCGGCGCACTCAGCCGTTGCACTCAGCGTCCAGTCAGCGTCGGGGGCGACTTCGGCGACGCCACGAGTTAATTAAATCTGCATTCACATATCTGGAAATGCCGTGTCCTTTTTCCGAAAAATGCGTAGATACTTGCTTATTTTGCTACAAGGGCAACAGATACTTAATCAAAGCATCTACATCTACGAAGTACCCTGCAAGCCACCTCAAGAGTTTGTGGTAGGGGGTGAGTTGTCACCAACATGAATGTAACACCAGTAGCTCTGAGATACCCAATTTTCAGGCTTATATAACTTCCTATTTTTTTGTTTAATTCAAACAAAAAAAGGCTGTCTACGATTGTCACAGTTACCTGCTGGTACCGTTTTTGATATAAATTACACCCACAAATTAGTCCATCATTTAACTTTATAGAAAGCAAATACAGAAACTTATTACATCTCCGCCCGTCGAGTCCGTAAAACCTGGATGGTAGGCATTATCTTTTGTTGGGAATTCTATCAATCATTGAGTTGACTGAAGGGGGAGATAGCTTCCGAAGGTGAAGCCAGTCCGTTTTTCCTGCTTACGTATTTAGCCGAATTTCTCTACCTAGCTACCCAAGTTTTGCATTGAATTACGTGTTGACAAAATCTCCAGTTTCGCCCTTCACTGTTACTTCTGAAGTATATTCAGTTGGTGTAACTACGATTATTGATGCATTTGCATAAATCGGTAATGCCTGTCAGGAAGTGAATCCTCACAAGGATGCACTACATTATAGGTATGCTACCAATGTTAGAAGGACCGTTAGCATGTTGTATAATTAAATAAGCATGAAATTTATAGGGAGTCAATTGTTGTATAATGTTGAATTATTTAAGCATTTCCGCCTTAATAACACTATCGCGAAATAGAAGTATTTTTTTCTCCACAAAAAAACTTTTTATGAAGTAAAACCGTTCATTTCTGAACAATCGCCTCCGCAACTTAGTTTAAAAATCAAATTCCGACTTTTGGGGGCAAGGAGGTTAAAGAGGTTACCTATCAACCTGCTTGTTCGGGGGGCAAGAGAGCCGGGAAGAGTGGACCGCGGTAGGGAGACGCTCTGGTCTCGTCTTAAGTATGTCAGCGACGAAGTGAGGAGGAATGACTCCATCGACATTGCCCGTCTTCGCATTCGGCTGTCTGCCCCGCTCTAACGGGACTCGCGTCTTATATGTATGTATGTATGTGCTTCGAAAATTAAAACGACATGACGAGATATCCCCATTCAATCTACATCTACGAAGTACCGTGCAAGCCACCACTAGGGTGTGTGGCACGGGGTGATTCCACACCCAGCACTAATCAGAACCTCGTACGCTCCCCCTGGCGCTAGGCACAGGCCAAAAAGCAGTCAGGAGAACAGTGCGCAGCCCAACCGGAAACTGGGAGAGTGATACGTAAATGAACATGCAAACATGCATAACAATGCTATACACGCATCTAGTGGTTGATATTACTGATACTGTTAATTTATGAATGCTACGAGATGCTACTTCATGCAGAGAACAAATTAAAATAATCCCGGACAAATCAACCGGTGTGAAGTGTTCCCTTCTGTTTGAGTATCATGTTCTCTGGGCATGATTTCTGGGTTCGCCGCTGCCGGTCCTGGACCCTAGTTCTGCCGATTAAAATAACTTCAAATTCAATCTCAAACCTTTCGTGACATATCAGATCTGAGAGTATTTTTATGGATAGACCACCTGTGGTAGAATCTCTATAGTGATGAAATGTTGACGTCACAGCCTCGAACAGTTACTTGTTAAACTATTAGATTAAATCAGGATATAATTACTTTAGAAATTAGGGTGTAAAACAATTAGAAATCGTTGACACGGTGTCATCACAACCTCTTTGTTCACATTTGAAAATTTCGAGTAATTCATGAATCAAGCTTCAGGGTAGCTAACTGCTGAGTATCGTCTTTCCGATTTCGATAGTATTCCCGAGTTTCTATTAGAAATAATTCATACTGGATGTTCTCACTATTCTAATTTCTTCACGGAGCATACAGGAGTTCGGTCCTTGTCTACGGTGTCAGAAGCGAGTACCCTTTGTGAAGGGAGACTGGCGAAGAAATTCCGGGTCAAAGGACATCCGCTCCGCGAATCATCTGTCGATGCCGCACCGCAGTGGAAATTGTGTCCTCTTCATGTGTCATCCGCAATTAGAAGCCAGAATTAATTTAGGGAACGTCTATTTAGATCATGCATCTATTACCTCACCAAGTGAGCCAACCAATGTTGAGTTGCTGCGACATGATGCGTCAGTAGAAAAGGAAATTTTTTGAGGGATGGAGGATTGAATTGAGTTAGTGCCTCTCATTTATTTTTGCAAGAATATTTCGCGTGTGTTAATTTTTATTATAGCTCTCTTGCTTTTCTAATCAAATTCTCACATTTTCTGCTCGCTTTGCGAAAGGAATATTGGGACTTGAACAACGAATCACGAATCGAACTTTGACAATTGAAACCGCCAATTTGCCCGCCATCGAATCCCTTCCCTCCGAAACTTATCAAAAGAATACATACTTTTTCAATCCCTAACCTCTCTCTCTCTCCGTCATGTACTATGCGATATGAAGTTCATAGTATTTGGAGTGGCTCTCTTCGCACCAACTGCCTTCTTCCTCTCTTTCCTCTTCATGTTCCTCCTCGTTCCCTACGCAATAATTCCCTTCTTGTCATTCCCAAATTCAGACCCTCAATATCTCCCTAATCTACCGCATCCCGAAAACGTTCAACTCCCTAGCCTCGCAGTTACCCTCCCTTGACCTCTCCTCTCCACACCCTCCGTTTTCAAATCAGTCCTCAGAAAACATATTGCCGAGTTGACTCTCCATCTATCCCATCTCCTTGTCCATAAATCCCAATACCAATCTTTCATTCCTACGTAGTTTTCTAATAATGAAATATAAGAGAAACGATTGCACTTTTCCACAAATTGCTTTGATGCGTACAACGCTTTTCGGCTCACAGAGCCATCATCAGGTACAATACAAAGTTACAAGAGTGTATATCACACATATATCTTTTCAGATGAGGGGGAGAGGGGGGTTAGGGGGGGGGGGTACTAGAGGAGACAAGATAGATAAGATAAGATAAAGTTTATTTACTCTGGGACTATATAATCCCATGGAGCACAAGTACATGGCATTTACATTTATTTACATTTTAAGCTGCTGATAAGATTTACAAAAACAACGTAAAGTAATAGCTACATAATGACATGCAGGAGACATTATACTAGAGGTTGGTATTGCCTCTGGAAAAGTTACATAAAAAGATTAAAGGCATAAAACTTACAATGCTTTGCATAAACAGCCACTAATATTACATAATTTACAAAAAATAAAACAAAGAAATAAGTAAATGTTACATTTTATATAGATACTAATATTTTCAAACATAAATACTGTTTCAAAGCTCTCTTGAATGCATACACAGATGTCAACGTCTTTATATTCTGAGGAAGAGAATTCCACAATTTACACGATGTTACATAAAATGATTTATTGCATGTAGTTGTTCTATGGCATGGTATTATTAAGTTCGTATTATTTCTCTATTCATTCGCTTTTTTTGACCTTATTATATACATATTGATCATATAAATACTATGGAGTCTTTACGTTTAATAATTTAAAAATAATACACCCATTTGCAGCATACGCCTTTTTTCAATTTTTAACCAATTTACCATCCCATAATGCATGTTTATTTGGGCTGACATGTTCATCGCGTGAGATATCATATATATATATATATATATATATATATATATATATATATATATATATATATCGTATACAACCATTATGTAATCTTTGTAGAATGTCAATTTGATCTTTTGATATATTTGCGAGCAGTAATCTATGTGTGGTAAAACTAAAGATGTTACCAGCCAGAGGAGGCGGGAGGAGGAGGTAGTGACGGATAAAACCTGGGAGAAATCAGGAAAAAAACCAAGGGAGGAAAGAGGGGGAAGGACTAAACCGTGAGGGGAAAGGCCAAGAAACGGCAAAGGGGGAAAACGAAGGGGTGTGGGGGGGGGGGGGGAGGGAGAAGGAAGGGAATAGGCTTGTAATTAGAATGGAGTGAAGCGGTGCCAGGAAAAGGAGGGGGAAGAATGCACCCTAGGGTAATTATTTTTCTGTTATGTACCTATTACATTTTTAGGGTACATTTTGTTAAAAATTCTATTTATTTGTTTGCTTTCCGACCAATGTAAAAAGCCTTTGTGTTGTTTATGGAGACTTTTCAAAAAAATAAATAAAATAAATAAATACTACATCTAAAAAATACCCTGCAAGCCACCTCAGGGGTGTGTGGCATGGGGTGAGTAATCACCAACATGCATTACACTATACCCTAAAGTTAGTGTAACTACGACTAATTGTGCGTTAGCATAAATCGCTAATGCTTGTCACGAGACGAAGCCTCACAATCATGAACTACACTATCGATATTATCACAATGGAGAGGGACCGTTATTATATATGTAGATATTACTAGAGGTAGATAGCACCGTGCACGTGTGAAAATCTGGAGGATTTTCAATAGTGCCTACCTTTAACCGGTAGATAACTTTTCACTATTATTGTTAAAAATCGATTCCCTCATCTCCGCAACTTATATTCCGATGCTGTCTTGCGTTCATCTTTTTCTGTTTCTAATCTTATAATAACTTCCTTAAAACTGATTTTAAACTCATACACAGCACTCTGAACTCGACCAATGACTGCGCTGACATTATTTCCTTCATTAATTTCAGAATTCCTACCCGACCAACAAGGACCCACTCATTGCTCCGTATCCCTACTCCCAGTCAATCACTCACCAAGCGCACCCTTATTTTCCATCTCTCTTCTCTCCTAAATTCCCTTTCTGACAACATTGACCCTTTTTCCTTATCTTACAACGCCCTCGCTAACCAAATCATATCTCATTTCCAAATAAAATAATATTTTCTGGCTTGCCATGTTGTTATATTATACGTTTATCTTCTTCTTGTTAATTTTTTGGGTATGTTTTTACTTGAATCACTATAAAATGGCATCTACATCTACATCAACAAAATACCCTGCACGCCACTTCAGGGGTGTGTGGCAGGGGGTGAGTATTCACCAACATGCATTACACTATACCCTAAAGTTAGCGTAACTACGAATAATTATGCATTAGCATAAATCGCTAATGCTTGTCACGAGACGAAGCCTCACAAGCATTCACTACACTACTGAGAGACCGTTAAAAAATATGTATTTTGCAACTACACAAATGGACAGAGACTCAAGACTTATGTAGAAAACATGCACGACGTGCTGCTAGTACTAGGTAACAGATAATGATTCAAGTATTAGGGAGTACTACTACAACTAAGAGCTACACTAGCTCTCGACAAACCTAGACAAAAGTCTCATTGGCATATGTTATGGTCCATTATAGTTCGCGGGAAAAATGACATTTTAAATCTGTCCATTCTGGAGTCTAGTTCCCTAATTTTAATTCTCATGATCTGGTCTACCGTAGTATGTGGGATTTTGTAAAATATTATCAACGTCGTCAGAGAATAGACCGGTTCGGAACTTACATAATAGATTGAGTCTAAATTTTAATCGACGGTCTGAAAGAGTTTCCCATCCCAGTTGCTGCCAAAGGTCAGTAACACTAACGGCATCATGCTGTATGTGGTCTATTCTTTAAATAAATAAATAAATAAATAACTATGATGTAAATATAATCATCAGGTCATAATATAAGAGAGGACTGTCTTTGAGAGTGGACACTACCCTCTCGTCCTTCCTCCTTCATGCTCTTGGGGCGGGCAACAGCTGGTTAAGGGCGGGGGGTGGGGTAGTAGAATGAGGGACACAATCCCCCTCCACTCCCTCCTCCTTCATCTGACCGGCTGGGCTCAGGGGGGGTGAGGCGAAGGGGGGGAAGGGTGGGGAGGAGAGAGGGCACGTGCCATCGAACCGTTCTCCGGATTATTTTTGCGATGCATTAAATTTCCCGTTGGGAAAAATTAATAAAATTAAGGAACGCTTGCTTCTTTCGCATTCCATCGAAAGTATAGTACCTACTTACCTGGTTGTAAATTCCTCGTCTGCCATTTGGCCGCGAGGACATTCCAGGGTCATCTTCGTTTTATGGGGGGACAAATTATTCTAACGCGCTCCGGCGGGACCTGGGGCCTTATTCAGTAAGGACTCGACACGCGGTCGAACCTCGGAAAATCCATGGGTGTGACGTCAAAGCCCCCGACAAACCTCAACTTTTGAATGACCCTGATTGCCCAGCGTGGATAGCCTAATGATTTCCTTCCGTGAGTTACTCATGATCTTGCGTGTTTCGGTAAGAACTATAAATTAAAATACATTCTCTAGACTTGATTCTTTAATGGTAATATTTAATGAAGAATTGGCATTTTAAATGTTTTAGTATTTTAATGTCAAAAATTTCAATTGAATGGTATGGTCTATTGAAAATCGACCGCTGTTCTGCGCGTAATATAAACACAACTCCAAATGATTACCCTGTGAGAGCAAGTTTAAAGGGATTTCCGGTCACCAGTCGAGAAAAAATTTAGGGGAGAGGAAGGGATAAATGAATCAGACAGGAGAAATGTACATAAAATTTTTTTTTCTAATTCCATTACGTAGATTTGTGCTTGACTATGTCTTTATTGTGACCTCATGCAGAGCGTGGGCATAAAAAGGACCAATAAGTTTAGAGTTTTAATATTCTGTCCGACCTGTCCGTGGGTTAGAAGTCCTTCGTGTCAGCCACAACTTCTACATCTACATCTGCAAAATACCCTGCAAGCCACCTCAGGGGTGTGTAATCACCAACATGCATTACACTATACCCTAAAGTTTGTGTAACTACGACTAATTATGCATTAGCATAAATCGCTAATGCTTGTCACGAGGCGAAGCCTCACAAGCATGCACTACTACACTACAGATGTCATGACAATGGAGAGGGACCGTCAATATACATGCATTCTACAAATACACAGATGGACAGACTCAAGACCATGTAGAAAAACATGCAAGGCGTGCTGTTAGTATGTACTAGGTAACAGATAAGGATTCAAGTATTAGGAGTACTACTACTACTAAGAGCTACACTACCTATCGACAAACCTAGATAAAAGTCTCATTGGCAGCTATTATGGTCCCTTATCGTTCGTGGGAAAAATGCCATTTTAATTCTATCCGTTCTGCAGTCCAGTTCCCTAATTTTATTCTCATGATCTGATCTACCGTAGTATTCGTAAGATTTAAAATAGCCCGGTGATTAAATCCTGGTTTTAAACCTCCGTTCCGTGTCTCACATCTCAGTTCCTCTAGAAGTTGTGAGACCCATAACTGTATTTCCCATGTGATCATTTGAGTTTCAGTTGTGAGAGTTCAAAGGCGCTTCAGCCCCAATTTGGACCCGGTGTCGTCTTGTCCGTAGCCTATCCCTCTACCAACTGTGATTGCCATGCTACCCTTCAGCTCATATCCTGCTCATAATTCGTATGTTGTTTTTTTTTAAAACATTGCAAAAAATATTTTTTTGCCGTTTTTATTGAACGTATTTGTCGTTACAGCATTTTTAGTATTGCTTCACACTCAGTTTCGTGTTTCTGTACTCATAACATCTTCTAAACTGTACTTGGAATTATTAGTTTAATCATTCGTTTAAAGAAAGGTTACAACGCATGATAATTGGTAAGTTATTACAGGATTGTGTTTAACATTTGGCGTAAAGGAAACGAAGACACGTCGGTTTCTTTCGTCGTCCGCTAATCCCCTCATTTCGGTTTTTTCTGTTTTCATTCGATAGATATGCATACCCATTTGGTTTATTCAATTCACGAATGGATTGGAGTTGGGGCAGGAAGCTTTTGCATTTTTACTAAACTAGATGTCTTATTTCATTCTTATTTTGAACCCTCAAATGATGGTTTGGTTCACTTTTTGTTTTGAACTAGAAATAAAAATGTGACTTCAAGTTGTGTGTCGTTGGCGACTATGTGCTGTGGTTGTCCTAGTTTCCCTAGAATAGCCGAAAATAGCCACAGTGCATTACAAGGCTTTGCTATGGGCATTCAAGTGAAAAAATAATCTGTGAGTGCTGCTAAAATCGGTAGGAAATGCGGAATACTGTTCTTGGTACGGGAACATCAAAAGCTTGTTCTACTTAGGTGGTATGCGTTAACTACTTTCTACATCTACATCTACGAAGTATCATGCTAGCCACCACTAGGGTGTGTGGCACGTGGTGATTCCACACCAGGCATGCAGCACTCGTCCCAGTTCAAATCAGAACCTCGCACGCTCCCCCTGGCGCTAGGAGCAGGCCAAAAAGCAGTCAGGAGAACAGTGCGAAGTCCAACCGGAAACTGGGAGAGTGCTACGTAAATGAACATGCAAACATGCAGAAAAATGCTATATACACTTATAGTGGTTAATATTACTGATACTGTTAATTTATGAATGCTACGAGATGCTACTTCATGCAGAGAACAAAATAAAATAATGCCGGAAAAATCGACCGGTGTGAAGTGTTAGTAATGATGTTGGATGAATTATTTCAAAAGTCTGCGAATACCTTAGGACGATAAAAGCCGTAATGAACCTCATATTTCGTGTTAGGTTGGCACATTATGATAAGCACGGAGCGAAATCATCTGGGCAGGTGGAAATTAGAATATGTTATTTGGTACGTGAGAGGCAAACAGCTGAAGCTCGAGGTTGGTGATACTGTTTCAGGTGATGGAGTTAGTTCCGCGTATCATAGCATTCATAAATTAATATTATTATTAATACTAACCAGTAGTTGTCTCTTTGCCAGTGTACTTCATGTTTGCATGTTTATCTACGTAGCACTGTCCCAGTTTCTGGTTTGACTGCGCACTGTTCTCCTGACTGTTTTTTTGGCCCGCACCTTGAGGCCGGGCGAGGTCCTTATTTGAACTGGGACGAGTGCTGCATGCCTGGTGTGTAATCACCCCGTGCCACACACCCTAGTGGTGGCTTGCACGGTACCTCGTGGGTGTAGATGTAAACATTGCTCTATCTGTTGAAATACGACGAAATTCTACGTCAACATAGTGGTTCCTCAACAAGTTATTTGTAGGTCTGACCAAGAATCTATGTAACTTATATTTCATCATTACTTAAGGCCGTTTTATGCGATGAAAGATTTTGTGCAAACGAATGTACGTGAGATTGTACGTTTGTCTCAACGAAATTAGAACAGGTTCTATTTCCCGTGCAGGCTTTGAGACATTCGCACAAGGGTTCATACAATTTGCCGCTTTACACGATACATCTTGCCTCATGAAAGAGTTCAAGAAAGAGTTTGTACAAATAAATGTACCGTGTAAAACTTCCTTTAAAAGTAGCTTATAGTCAAGGTTCTACGTCTGTAAGCGTGCTTTATATGAAGACGTTCTTTTACTCCGCAATGCCGCTCTTGAAAAACTAAGGAGTAATTTTGTGCGGTCTTCAGTGTGTCGCAATCCACATTTCAACACACGTCCATAACCTTAAACGTGCCGTACTTCGGGGAGACTTTTAAAGAGCCATTGGAGCTCGGCGGTGAAGTATAGAGCACCCATTGACGCCCTTCTACTAATGAGTTTTCCCGTTGGGAATAATCCTAGGAATTGTCCCTTTTGGCGTCTCTCCGGGGCTTATAAGCAATGGCTGCTAAAGCGAAAACATATTAGGAAATGGTTCCTCTAAATGCATAGTTGGTCGCCTCGCCTGTTTTCCCCAAAATGTGGACCACGGCGGTCACGCACCGAGAAGGGCGTTGGGAGGCGGGGGGGCGTGGAGGGGGCAGTGGGGGAGCAGGGCCGCCCCCGCCATTATGCTTGAGCCGGAACAGTGCCATTACGAAGGAGAAAGAAAGAAAAGGTTCAATTGCCAAGATTTTCGGTAAAAAAAGGCCACCAGCTTCTCTCAGGGTTTAGTATAATGACAGGTGTCCTTTCTGGTAATGGCACGGAGTAGCCGATCCTCCCGAGGCATTATGATATCCTCCTCCGATTTTCCGTGTTCGTACCGACAAGACTCCTGGGTCCCTTTACAAATTTACCCGAACGGCACCTTTTCCCAGAAGGAGTCGCTCCCTTCTTATCTGAAGGAGTGTACCTATCTCTTCTCCCGTAAAACGGAGTCGGAAAGGAATTCGATCGGTCCTTTTTTTTTCTTTCCTTCGCTCGTCCTCGTCTCATAGCGTGCCGTGGGTGGGCGGTCTCTCATTACGGCCCTAGCCGCCCGAGGGCAGCAGCGGCGGTCTAATTCGGGGTGAGTTGGACGATGACTCGATATTCCGATTTGTAGACGCCGCCGAAGGCAAGGGGGCATGCGGTGATGGTCCCCCCGGAGCACGTTATGGAGGGAGAATTAATTTGACGCCAGGGTCCCGGGTCGGATCCCTATGGCGTCAGGAACCCGACGGGTTCACTGTCGGTGGTACGCCCTCATTTTTACTCTCAGTGTCTGGAGGTTGAGTTCATCGGCGCAAGATGTGAGTCACCGATTTCTTTGAAGTGAAGATCCGGGTGTACCTGTGGGCTGAAAACTAAGGGAATACGTTTTATGCGTCTCCGGTTATATTACACTACGTAGGTACACACTATCACTGACTGCTTTTTGGCCTGCACCTAGCGCCAGGGGGAGCGTGCGAGGTTCTGATTTGTGCTGGGACAAGTGCTGCATGCCTGGTGTGGAATCACCTCGTGCCACACACCCTAGTGGTGACTTGCACGGTACTTCGTAGATTTAGATGTTTTATAGATTAAAGGGCCGTTCAAGTATTACGTAAAACGATTTATGCCATTTTTGACCCCCCCCTCCCTCTAAGATTCTCCCAACCCCCACCTCTCCCTCTCAGTCTTTGGTAAGACGTTAGATATTTGAATTTGCTCTTCGTTAAGGTGGTTTGAGCGAGATAGTTCCCTAGTCATAATGGAGACTATATTCAAATTTTATTTCTTAATTTTAGCATCTGTAAGAAGTATGGAATAAATATTGTTATATTAATGGCGCAAAGACATTGTTATATATTAACAAAATTCTCAGTTATTAAATAAATAAAGCTATATGTCTCTAACTTGACTCATTTTTTCCCGCCGTCCGGCTGAAAACCCTTCAAAACGGCAGGTTTTTTGCAATTCTGTCAAAATTACTGCGGTTAGAAATAGATTATATTTTATAAATAGTTGATAAAACATGCAATCTACACACTGTTAGTTTTTTGACGAAATCTAGGATCTATAAGTTCCTAATTTGATTAATGTTCTCCCTCTGGAGCGCACAGCCATAATCTATCCCATGTAAAACAGCTTGTATTTTTAGGCAAATTGTTCGGAAAGTAGTTCGGCAAGGGGTTGATATTTTGATATCATTGGAAAGATGAGTTTTTTTCCATAAAATGAGGCCAAATTCTAGGTGAAGTGATTTTTCGCTCAAACTACCTTAAATGCTCGCTTTCTGCAGTTTCATCTTTCCATGGAAGCCATCGTACAGCTTTGAGCACTAGATATCGTATAATTATGCAATGTTGGAGTACCACATGCATTCAGCATGGAGGTAATGTAGCTAGCCAGTCATGCGACAGATGAAGGAGCATTGGTGTAGCGGTGAGATTACGGAAAATACGCCGTTAACGAGCTAATGCTCCATGTCACTGCTATATTTCATTCGGAAACGATACAACGTGTCAAGACGGACAAAAATCTTACGTAAATTGGTTCCAGACCCCCTGGCCCCCCCTCATAAGATGATGTAAGATGGCCTCTAATAGTATCTTTACGACATTATTAAACAGCATCATTTATTGGTGAGTGTGATTCTGCTGAAACCGAGTATACAAGTTGGAAGGTGCTGCTGGTACTTGTGTTCCGTGGTTTGAGATGCTCATTTGTTGGTATTTTGATTTTTCATTAGGATAGAGTTTAAGTGTTGTCTTGAAAGGTGTTAAATATACACAATCGTATTCTCTCACTCATTTTAAGTCATCACTTTAATGATCTCGTGTCTTAATTACCTTGGAAACAAGACGGCAAACAACTTTTAGAAAATGCTGTTTTTATATTTTCGAGCTTCTTATTCTTAATAAATGAAAATAACCAGTTCTGCATTTATCGAATGTGTTGCTAGTAAACTCAGCTGGAGTGATTGAGTGGGTTTATTGTTAATGCTAAACTGTCGTAATTTTTTTATAATTGGAACATCTATCTGCTGTTGATATGATGGGCTTTTGAGGAATGGAGTATATTTCATTTGGTCTCCCAATAATGGCGCAGCATGCCCGCAGTCTTTTGATTAGTAACTTGTGGGTTTTTAATGCTATTGTTCTATTTTCTAATTTCACTTTTAATTCATCAGAAATGAATATGCCATCTCTTTGGGGTGATGCAAGGTATTACGGCAGAAATGCGAATGACGACTTTCTAAAAAAATACCCAAATATAAAAATCGTCATGTGAATTTGAAAGCATTCCATGTCAAACTTCCCTTAAAGATTAATGCAATCTTAGGCCTATTTTACGGAAATTATCTTGAGAAACTTTAGCATTGAGTTTTCTTTTTAAAGAGTTCAAGCTAGTGAAAGAGAATGTCGTAGCGCAAAAAGCGATGGAATTCAGCCCAACATCAAATGTGCGTCACCGCCGTTAAAATGTCATTAGAAACATAACGCACTATTTAAATATGGAGGTGCTAATATCTATCTACAAGAGCAAATATTTTTCTCTTTTTGTATTTAATAGTCCGTTTTGGGGCTCCTCTCCTCATGTAGATGTAATTTTAAAACACAAAAAAAGGTGATAAGGCTTCTGAGCCATGTCCCTTGTCATCCTCTTTTTGAAAAAAATGTCTATCTAGCCAATTCCATGAATATATATCTATATTGTAATCATGTATGCTATTAATAATATCTCTTAATGTGAGACTAATGACAACATCCACTGTCATTTCTGAATTCATGACATCGTAACTTGTACATATTTTCATTGTTGCTAGTTCAGTACCAATAGATACTCTTCGATTGTATTTTAACCATATTTACTTGAAGTTTCTTATATGTTTAACATTTATGTGTACAAATATCTGGACATATAATTGCATTATTATTATCGCACTAGGTAGTTAAATCGTGGAAGGATTCCCATCACCTGACAACACAACCTCAACGCACCATATAGAGAATCCAAATCCGTGATTTTAGATATAGAGCACGTGGATTAAGCACCCATATAGATATTATATAGAATATTCTTTAATCTCCTAATAAATAAAGCCTTATTTCTATTTTTTTATTTGGAAAAGCATGCTAATTATGTCTCTAATAGGAGGCTATATTCCTTTGTAACACCTAATGGCAGAAAACTTAATTTAAAATAAATATTTACTGTAAACATCGCCATTTGTTGATTCCATTCTCGCCGATTCCATCTTTATAGTGATGCATGCAGTGTTATGAGCACATTACCACATTATGGCTGTGCACTTAAAAGTGCTTTTAAGTCATTTCTTGAGCTTCGAAAGACTGATGATGAGGCTCATCGGTTTGGAAAGAAAATATTGTGACGGCAGTCGAGACTCCTCACCGGAGAGTTTGAGGGCTGGCCGGCGACCGTCGTAGTTACCGTCTTATTCCGCTTCCTTGGAGAGCCTGAAGTCTTCCGCTGCCTCGGAAGTGGACCTCTTTGAATGAAAGCAGCGCCAATCACTTGTGGGAGCGGATGAGTTGCGTTGGGAGTGGACGAGGCACTCGAAGGGACAGACAGACGCTTGGCAGTGGAGCCCAACTACAGTCCTCGCGAAAGCTTATGGCGTTGCGCAGTTGACGATTTTGGGACTGGAAGGGTCTATTTTCTAAAAACCAGTTGCCGCTGGTGGAAGGGTAGCACCGGCGGGCTAATGTTTACGATTTTTGTTGCCAACTTTGAAATTTGTCGAATGCCTTTAATGGATTTGAATGCCCCCAGCTATTCGCCGCAGTGGGATTTGGAGTGGGTGTCGTTCCTTTGGACGAGCGCGCGCGCGCGCGCTTGACTGAGCGCGCGCCAGGGTGTCACGGCCTGAAAATCTCAGGCCGATGACTCGGAAGTGGACTTTTAGTTGCAACAAGAATAAACTACTTTCTACAATATTAAACAAAAACAAACATCACATTCGTATTTCTTGCAATTTTCTTTTTTTAATAAATTACGGAAATTATCCAATATATTTTTGCATGAAATATGTATATATATATATATATGTTCTCTCTGTCTCTGTAGAATATATATTCTTATATTTCCACTCTTTTGTGTTCTCAATGTGCCATTTATTCATCGAGTATACATGTATACAGTGCCCATTTTTGACATCTCTTCAAGTACTTTTTATTTTTTTATTTCAGTGCCTGAAATTTGAGCTAGTGGTATTCAAAGTCCGATTCCATTCATTGCATTAGCTAAGTAAAAGAATTTAGAATGCCCTGTTATTTCGTAATTTTATGTTGTAAGTCTTAAATCTCGATGACATACTTTCACGCGGCTGAAAAATTTATCAACGTTACTGAAAAACAACGGATTTGCGCTAAGTTTGGTGTCTACTCAATCAGCGTTTCAGCGGAATCACGACTATATTTGTTATTTTTTATTAATATTGAATAAATGTTTATGCGTTTTAAGTAATTGAAATGTCCAGCTGTGAGTCATCGCGTAAGACCATCTATTCCACAGCCCCGGCCGCGGAACGGAGGTATGGCGGGGAAGGGTCGGCTACCTGCTCCATGCTCCGCGACGAGTCGAATTGTCCAATACGGCTCGGAATTACATTTTTACGCTGAGACCCTGCCACGCGCTCACTTTCCCCAAGGTGAGAAAACATTCAGAACAATGCTATACACACATCTAGTGGTTAATACTACTGATACTGTTAATTTATGAATACTACGAGATGCTATTTCATGCAGAGAACAAAATAAAATAATGCCGGACAAATCGACCGGTGTGAAGTGTTAGTAATGATGTGGTGTTATTAAGCACAAGTGAACATTCTACTCTACCTATTGAGGGTGGGTGTTTCATATGATTGATCTATCGCAACTATTATGATCCCTTATTGTGCGTGGGAAAAATGACATTTTAAATCTATCGGTTCGGCAGTCAATTTCCTTTACCCTATTCCTGTGATCGCTTCTACCGTAGTACGTTGGCTCTAGCAGTATATGTTGAACGTCCGGAAAAAAAACTGTCTGCTCCGAACTTGCGCAAAAGATTTAACCTGTATTTTTCCCTTCGATCAGTTAGAGATTACCACCCCAAAATTCCCACCCCAATACGGCTTCTAACTAATGCTGACATGCGAAACGTTCAAAAAGTTATTGAAAAGTTTCAGGCACACAATAAATTAAATAAAATTAGTATATCATGTAAGTATGAAATCGTAAAATAATAAATAGCCAAAAGACAGAGCCCCCTATCGTCGTAGTTTACGTTATTGGCGGCTTCGATCACAGAGGCCCCTAACATACGCAGAATAAATTAAGTTTTAAACCTTTTGGTTGGTCAATGGTCTAATCAATTTATCAAAGGTCGTATCGGCATCGGTATAATTTCATACCGGAGGCACAATATGAAATCGGTTTAGACTCTATAAAGTCCTGAATTTGAAATTGATTCGGAGTGGGTGAAATTTGACACATTAATATATCCGAAAGGATGGAAAGTTGGACTCCGAGATCTGTAACGGATTTTGATCGCTTCTAGAATGCAGGTCCGATGCCAAAATTGAGAGCAAAATAGGGTAATTGCCCATTTCCAACAGGTTTAGATATTTGTAGTTCATCCCATATTTACCGACGCCAACAAAATTTGGCCTCCAGTCGGAACGTCTTTCCATCTCCAACACTCGTCCTTTTTATGGGTTTCGTGCTCCAATATACATTTTCTTTGAATCGATGATCCATTAGCATTCAATGACAAAGATGCCGACATTTTATTGACCTCGACATTTAGATCTGGTCTCCGAACGGAAAGTCCACGTCCCTAAAGGGTGTTGCCATAAGGAGGTTGTAATTGTGTCAAACATGCGCCACCTTGGCTCATCAGCTTTTGATGTGGGCTTCCCTTCTTTGATCATAGTTTTAAACGTATATTAAAGTGGTTTGAGCGAGATAGATCCCTAGTCATATTGGAGACCATATTCAATTTTTTTTTATTTCAGCGTCTGTAAGAAGTGCGAAATAAATATTTTAATATTAATGGTGCAAATATATAGTTATATATGCCCAAAAATCTAAGAAATTAAATAAATATAACTACATAAGTCTCTAACTTGACTCATTTTTTTCCACCGAACGGCTGAAAACCCTTCGAAACAGCAGGTTTTTTTTCGATTCTGTAAAAGTAACTAGGTTTTGTAGATATAAAGATATAACTAAGGTTTTATAGGTATAGTTTTATAGATGGGTAAAGTTTATAGATAGATTATTTTGCATAAATAGTTGAGAAAACATGAAATTTATACACCGTTAGTTTTTTGACGAAATCTTGGTGTTATAAATTCCTAATTTTTTCAATGTTCCTCCTCTAGAGCGCACAGCCATAATCTATATCCCATGTAAAACATCTTATATTTTTAGACAAATTGCTCGAAAAGTAGTTCGACAAGGGGTTTATATATTGATATCATTGGAAAGATGAGTTTTTTCTTTAAAATTAGGCCAAAGTCATCTCATTCTAGGTGAAGTGATTTTTCGCTCAAACTACCAATTTTCGCAAATTGGGGGGGTGGACTATTGAAGCCATTTAATTGCGCAATCGGCCATATTGAATTGATCAGTTGTACATTTGATTCGCCGAATAAATATAGGTGCAAGATAGGTGCATGCATACGCGGAATTTTCACAGTAACGCAATGATATATCTAAAAAAAATGCAAATGGAAATGATTTCAAAGGTATAACTGAATTATTCACAAAATTTATGATCCAATTCCGCGCGATAGCCGTATCAGGTAGATTCTTTTTTCGCGAAATAACAGGATTCACTATATAATGTGTCAGGATGCCATCTTCTCTCTTTTTCAATCTCAATGGTATTAAGTATTTAATAATATGTTATCGCCTTCATACGCTATCATCTCTTGATCGCGCCAAATATCTCACAAAAACATGCTAATTTTTAAAAAGTAAAATGTTTCGGTAAATATTTTACGTGGGATGAAGTGCATAAATTTTTTTTTTTTAACATTTGCGATGTCAATGTTTAGGTCATTGTGGGCGTGGTCCCACCATCCTTAGCTCCCAAAATCCTTCCACCAGCGCGCTCTCCAGTTTATTTCAACCTCCTTGGTGCGCTGTCTTAGCATCAGCTCTGTGGTCGCGGAAAGAGAGTTCTATGAGCGGCGCAATCAGAATCAATGCCAAGTGGTTGTGGATTCGCGAGGGGGGGGGGGGGCTAGGGGGTGAGGGGGTTAGGTCTCAATTGATTGGAGGAGATTGCTCTTCGATTGGCCGTCGCGGGCGTTCCTTCCTCACCCCTTCCGACGGCGCCCCAGACCGGCGCCTCTCCACTTCCGTCCGAGACCAAGGCCGTGTTCCAATCCACATCAAGGCGTACTATTTTCCTCAATTTGCGGAAGTCAAGTCACGTTTTAAACCTTTGGACTAACTTCACGACATTCAGCAGTGAATTATCAACGATCCTAACATTACCACGGATGGTATTGTTGTTTCTTAAATATTACCCGATTCACAATTTAAAGTGCTATTTGAATTTTTTTAAGTTAATTCTTTTCTGCAAAGAAAGATTTCAATGTGTTTTTAGGTTTTCCTGATCCTTTTTTGCTTTCTTCTCCTATTTTAAATTTTTATTTTGCCTATTTTAAAAATGTTTTGGCCTATTTTGCTTGATTTTCGTGCCTAGAAATCTGCAGCCTACTTATGATGATGGTAATGTTAAAGACAGCACATAGTTTTCTCGCAATGTTAAGGTAGTTTGAGCGAAATATCACTTCACCTAGAATTTGATGAATTTGGCCTCATTTTATAGAAAAAAGTTCCATCTTTTTAACGATATCAAAATTTCAACCACTTGCCTAACTACGTTTCGAGTATTTTTCATGAAAATACAAACATGGGACAGATTACGGCTGTGCGCTCCAGAGGTAGACTATAGGAAAAAAATAGAAATTTATAACACCTAGATTTCGTCAAAAAACTAACGGTGTGTAGTTTGTATGTTTTATCAACAATTCATAAAAATTAATCCATTAGTCACAACAGTAATTTTAACCGAATCGCAATACAAAAGCCTCCTGTTTTGAAGGTTTTTTTTAGCCGTGCGGCGTGAGAAAATGAGTCAAGTTAGAGACTTTTATAGATTTATTTATTTAAATAGTGAGAATTTTTGTCATATATATTACTGTATTTTTGCGCCATTAATATTTCGATATTTACTTCATACTTCTTTCAGACATCAATCAGACTTTAAATCAAAAGTTAAATTCGAATATGGTCTCTATTATGACAAGGGAAATATCTCGCTCAAACTACCTACCTAGAAAGAGTGCATAGTTTTCTTGCAATGTTAAACTCAAATTTATCAACGGCGCCGGGATTGCCGTCCTGTTTGCGAAGAGCCAATCACTTGCCGGTGCTGCATTCTCTCTCTCTCTCTCTCTCCCGCCCCGCCCGCCCCTGCCGCCCCTGATCCCCGCCCCTGGCGATACCTCGCTGCTCCACGGAGACGCTTCGTAACTCCTTCCACATTAGCTCATCTTACTTATGGAATACACTGCCATCTCATGTGAGAAACGCTCCCTCATTTACAACATTCAAGACTCGATTGCGATTACAAATTAACACCATAGAGGGCGAATCCTAAATTCTGTATACAAAATAAAACCTTATGTATTTTATGTATTTATTTATTGTGTATTTTGTATTTTATTTATTCATTACCTGATATAACTACTCAAAGATTTATTGTACAATATAATGTACGAAAATAAAAAGTATATATTTCTCTCTCTCTCCCTCTCTCCCTCTCTCTCTCTTTTTCTCCTTCTCTTTTTGAAGATTGAAAATAATCCCACCCCCGTAAAGAGCGGGTAGTGTCGTAGCAACCTCTCCGGAAGGCACGCCCCAATGAATTGGAAGCGCCGTCTTCCAGGGCTCCCGTCCCTCCTTCCTTCCAATTCCCTCGAACTATTAAGGACCGCAAAAAAGGAACGAAAGGGCCTCTTCCTACATGTGTATGTATGTATGTACTCTCCTCGCCCGACGTCGTCGTCGCCGCCATCCGTCTAGACTCTTGCCGCCGCAAATTGCCGGCTCTTTGCTAGTCGATTGGTTGTCGTCGCAATTTAAAGAAACTACCGACGTGTTTGCGTGTTTTCCCTGAAAAGGGTCCTTCTTCCCAAAAAAACCCCGAAATTCGTTAAATGGACCATCTCTTCGGCGCTGTGCGGACAGAGGAAGTAAATTGGAAAATGGATGCGTTCTGGCAGAATGATTCCTCCCAATTTTCGAATTATTCAAAGCTAGAAACTCCCCATTGTGCATTCAGGGTTTGCACGCTTCAGTTTAGCGATGGGTTGGTTTTAAGTTTAGGGGGCTTCGAGAGGACCGTTTGAGTAAACTGCTAAAAATTTCCCAAGAGTGCTGTCCTCCTAATTTAAACCCTCTCCCGCTTGCTTTTGTTCGGCGATTGGCTGAGTGCTTATTCAAATGAGAGGGTTCCTTTATACCATTGCACACACGCATACCCCACCCCCTGCCACTAACCCTTGTGGAAGCTTCCAGGGTAGTCAAATCTTAGCATCACCGTCTCTTGTACTCACTCGGAATGAATTCATGTACAACAACGCATTGCAGTTGGCTCTGTTCAGTTTCCTCCAGCAAAGATTCAATTAACATTATCACAAAAAATATTTATAAAACTGATGATATCAGGCCTGACCTCATAGAAATTATGGATAGGTATCCATGTTGAGAAAACCACCTTTGTTATTTAAAATAACAAAGGTGGTTTTCTCAAAAAATACTTTGTAACTTTCCAAACTAAGTTTATTTTACCGATCTAGGTTTCGGAAAACACTTGCCATTATCAATCCTTGATAATGGCAAATAATTGTCGAAACCTAGGTCGGTTAAGGTTGTTCCGTCATTAAAGGACTAATTTTATTTATATTCTGGATGCTTATTGAAAAACGTGATCTCTATCTGAAATAGACAATGTATAAATGAAAAACTTTGTGATTCCACAATGATAATTTTATTTGCACGACCCGGGTTTCGACGCACTATAACGTCATCTTCAGGTGAAAACTCTACAAAATACTCGCTGAATATTGTTAACGACTTTTTGTACAACTCCCACTCACCCCTCCTAAATCTCCCATTCCCCCTCCCAAACCTCCTATTCATCTACATCTACAAAATACCCTGCAAGCCACCTCAGAGGTGTGTGGCAGGGGGTGAGTATTCACCAACATGCATCATCCTAACAACCCAGATAGAAAATAACCCCTCCCCTTCACTCCACCCTCCACCTTCCAGTCCACCAAAAGACTAGTGATATTAATAGACTGAATTGGGTGCTTATATAGCCTAGGCATTCTAGCGGCTGCCTAATATATCTCACGGTAGGTAATCATATAATTAATGTATTTATTGACCACGTATTAATTAAAAGAAGCGGAAATTATATATGCTGCATTAGGTGGTAGTACAGCGTTCTGCCGCGCGCTGCGCTACTGTAGGTAAGTAATTTACCTATTATGAGGCTATTTGACGAAATTCCTTACCCCTGTCTCACCTGGGTATGAGCAATTTCTTACGGAAGCGCCTTACCTCATGGTAAGCTACTTACCTGTTTCTTACGTAAGTATCTCGTAAGAAAAGAGTAAGGAGCATACTCTGTGCCAGCTGGGTATTCTAAGGAATTCTACAGAAATTCCTTAAAAAAGTGTTTCAATATTTTAAGGAATCTCTACAGAACTGTATAGGGAATTCCGTAGAATATTTTTTAAGAAAAGTGTACAGAATTTTCTAGCAGGGGCCACCAAGCTATGCTATGCCTAATTGTGGGTATTCGGATGTAAAGCATTGTTTATTTGCCGGAGGCGATATTCGAACTTGAGGCTTGTATTGTGAAAGCCCTCTTGCCCTGAGCCATTTCTTTGGAAATAACAGTTGTCGTAGCAGTTTGTACCGTAAGTGCAAAGTAGACCTAGCCATTATGTACCTTGTGACGACGCCGATTTTGAGGGCACTCTTTTCAAAAGCTCTTTAATGCTCCTTTGAACATTTAAGGCCTTCGAAGTCAATTGCCTCCTTCAAGCACTTTACCGTTACTCGTTACCAAGGGGAGCTTTCTTCGGCAGGTAATTGTTGCGAGGTTGTGGCTGGAAGACGGCGGCGGGCAGACAGCTGTGCTTAAGTGTGATTATTCTTACGCAGGTACTCATTTGGTCGTTCATTTTTAAGGCTGTGCTAAATCCTTTGTAGACGAAACCGGAAATTTTCTGCAATAAGTTAATTTACGTTGAAAGGCTGTTAACGGGTTTATTGCATTGAAAAAAAGTTTATGAATAATAAGGCATTTCATTTCCGCGAAATCCTTGCGCAATTTTGCGAAATTTTCAATCATTGATACTATCGATTATTTGTAAGAGTTCTTTGAATTTTTAGCGCGAATTTGGCCTGAACCTCTAACCTTAAAATTTGGGCAACGGCCTGCCACGATAGAAACACCGGTTCCCGATCAGTCACCGAAGTTAAGCATCGTTGGGCTCGGCTCGAGTTTGGAGGGGTGATCCTCCGAGTGCTGTTGCCCCTGTCTGCACGTGGCAGACAGTAAGTGCGAAATGACCTTAGACGTCGAAGCGCGTTAAACAAAAATACTACTACTACTTGGCCTGAGCGTCACATTTTGAACTCCGCAATGTTTAATGTAGTGTATTCATACAGATATTTGTAGTAAATATTTCGATATATAGGAACGAAAGTGTGGTTTCGGGAATTGCACACACAAAAGAAAACGTGTGTTGCTTTAAACATGGTGGTCCATTAATATCTTTATAAACAACCAACAATTCCCGTTGGTTGCCACGAGGCTTCTTGTTACTTATTCCCATGCTTTTCGCCCTTATACATTTTTAATAAATTACAAAACAATTCATCATCAAATTGCAAAGACAGAATGATGTGTCAAAATAATTAATATTCAAAATACAAATATAATTAATCATCAAATCACAAAACTACAAAAAGATGAGTCAATTGAATTATATCGGTATTCAAATGACCGCATGAAAAAAAAGATGTCGCCACAAAAGTATGAAACCAATGAGGTTGCGGAAACCACCAGGTATTTCGTTTCAGTATGTCTCAGCATCTTAGCAGATTCTTAAGAATTATTTTCCTCGTTTATCTACCTTGAATGGCGTTCTACTTTCAGTAGTCCCGGCCCTGAGATCCCATTGGAGGGGCTTTTTTTTACCGAGAGGGATGCCATTATGGACGCAATGCTGCATCTTCTTGGGAGAATAATAGGGCGGTTTTCCGTGGCCTCTCACATCGCAGTACCTTGGCCGTATCCTTTAACGTTGCTCTCGCCCGTATGTATGAAGGCCATTTTACACGATGAAAGATTTTGTGCAAACGAATGTACGTGAGATTTTACGTTTGTCTCAACGAAATAAGAGCAGGTTCTATTTCCCGTGCAGGCATTGAGACATTCGAACAAGCGTTCATACAATTTGCCGCCTTACACGATACATTTTGCCTCATGCAAGAGTTCACGGAAGAGTTTGTACAAACAAATGTACCGTGTAAAACGGCCTTTAAATTTGATACTGGACCGATCTTCTTGATCTGTGCGAGAAAGTGAGAGAAACTTCTGCTTTCACCGATGGAGGAGCACAGCAGCGCGAAACGTGTCACTTCGTCGTCTCGTTCCGGAAAATAATTTATTTCTCTGAAATCGGATTTAAAAAATGCCACCTGTGTCTCGGACATACGACCTATGGATAAGTAGTCGGCTCACTGAACCTAGGCCACCGCAATCTTTCGATGTTTCAATCATACTAAGAAATTGTCCCACTGAAAAAAACAGAACATTTCACAGTACCTACTCTTTATTGAAAAATGTAAAGGTTTCTGGTTTCAAACCCGGAATGGGAATAAAATCTTAATATTCCTATGAGATGAAGAAAGTTCCTCCCTCCGGTCTTGATGAATTGCACTTGAGTCTTTGTCTTAGTGTTAGCGTAAGACAGGAAGTAATAAATACACTGACGTATTTATTAATTGCATTGCAAGGTAGTGTTTATTATCATGTGCACGAATCTACATTATCTTTATCTATTTTATTACTTATTTTTTGCAGTAAATAAATGTTTATTTTACCAAAAAAATTACAAATTACACACTTTACATCGTAAAAAATATGATCTTATCGCTTTTTAAAATAATTAATGACACAAAAAACGTAATCAAAATTACATCATCATATATAAAATAGTAGGTATTCTTTCCATGATATTTTTTTATAATAATGGAAAATGAAATTTTAAACAAGGATCATCAATGTATAAAAAATAGAATTGGATAGCAGTTTTAGTATATAGGATAATAGTCTTTCATCAATAATGAAAAAAAAAGTTGGAGAAAAAAATAATAGTGCAGTTGAGGTCCCGCTAAGCCAAAGCGGCTTGTCAGCAGGTGCCTTTAGTTAAAAAAGAATTTTTTGCTGAGCAGCGTTTTGGACAATTAAGAGCTTAACAATATTAGCCTATGAGCCACTCTTTTAAGAACAGAAATGCTATTAATATCATGCATTGACATAAGTAATTCGTTTAACAACCCAGGGACTACATGTGCCAAAGACCTCTTGCCATGGAGGTTATAATACTTAGGTACAGACAACCTATTTATTCGACACAGTTGCATGTCAGTATTAATCACCTGTTGTTTTATTAATTTGCTGTCAAAGAAGTTGTCACAAACTAACACATGTTTATACAATTTTTTTAATGGTAACAAACATTGATTCTTATATTCTTCTCTCACATTGTTTTCCTTGACCATCAAATGCGCAGCCATTTTATTTTTTAAAGTAATATTCAGCAAGGTGGAGTATGTGCTACCCCAAATCGTCAAACCATAACGTATTACGGCCTCAGCTAAGCCTTGATACGTTAATCTATTCAACTCATGAGGAAAATAGTGCTTTAGGTACGACATTTGAAACAAAATACACCTTAGTTTATCGCAAACTATATATTAGTTCTTCGTCAATAATTACTGCATATGGATGGAATATGGTTTTAAGGATAACAAGATCGTTAAAGTTTAGTGGATGACGTATTAGAAACATTGATGATTATAAATTTAGAGCACATAGTATTATTACTCTGCACTCTCTCACTCAGTGATTCAACCCGAAGGTTGGTTTGGATAGTTGATGGTAGAGCTCAACCCGGACTAAGCCACAGGCGTGTGAATTTCACACATTCAGGGTAGGGGGGCCAGGTCCTTTCCCTGGGCCACATCGCACTCAGAGGATTTTTTCTTCGGGGGCGTCCAGAGGCTTCACCCGAATTCGAACCCGGGACCCTTTGATCAGTAGCCAAGCGCTGTACCCACTATGCCACCACGCTCTGCATTACTTGCCTTAAAACCCACAAGTGTACATAAATTGACAGTAGATAAAGTCTTAATTCGGTAAACATTTGATGAAACATCTTGTGGATCGATATTGTTTTTTATCCGTCATCACATAGAGTTATAAATCCAAAGATAGGTTTGCTGCAGTTCCCCGCTAAGTTCTCTTTTCTCTTTAACAACTTGGTCCCTTCATACTTATTTATTTCTACGTCTCTTACAATTTGCGTCATCCTTGGCCTTCCGCAGTGGGTAATTCATCCCATTTGCTGCTTCTTCTAATACTGTTTTCAGGAGGTTGTGTCGTAGACTGAATTGGGTATTTTCCACGTATTTCAAACTATCGATATTCTGATTCTGTTACTTTCTGTTTTCTAATCAAATTGTATGAATTTCGGTTTTAAAAGCTAAAGAAAGTTGAAGGTTACGAAACCTCCCGAGCACACTCCGAAAACAACCGAATGACCTGTGACGTCATTTTCGCTGTTTACATTTAGACCCAGGCGTTTCCTTATGCTTACGGTGGAAACAAGGGCGGTGAAATTAGTTTTGGACGTTTTTCTGTTTTTGATGTGCCTTTAAATGGCATATATAAATGGTGTTTTGTGCCACAATGTGCAAATACATCGGTGAAAACATCGAACAAGAAATGCATTCACGCAATCACTACATTGAATGTTTGAAATTTCTTCCTTGGATTCCTTAATATCCACCTGCACAATGTATGCTTTACTTCGCACTTCGTGTTCTGGACATATTCTAGCTATGACTGTTCACAGTGGTCCATCTCTCTCTACTTGGACGTATCCTATAACATTACCACCATAACTCTCACAAGAATCTTTATAATAAAGCAACACTTAAATTAAACTTTGAATAGACATTTAGGAGATAAAATCTATTTTTAGGCATTTCTATAGCCGAGATACCACTTATAGAAACCTCTATAAACAATTACTAATTAACAAATCACAAATTAACGTCTTAAGTGTGTTCATTATTTGCAGCGTAAACATTTGGCAAGTACTGTGTTATGTTGATATGTTACTAAGGTAGTTTGTTTACTTTTGCATGGACTGGTATTGACTTAGAGAAATAAAGAAGAAGTATCCTAATGATTATGAGTGTATTGGAAAAACAATTAACAAAGCACATATACCAAATACATAACTGTATGCATTAAAATGATAAACAACAGTAATGACGATTTACAAGCTAACTTTATGCTTACATTTTTTGGACTTAAGCTCCACGAATTTCGGAAGCAGTAAATCGCTCGTCCTTCTTCATAAAAACGCCTACCATAAACATATATACTGTGGGTAAATTGTCTGATGTGGTTTTAATAAAACCATTGCACGCCATAGTCTTTGTTTTCAATGAAAACTCTTTAAATATACGATCTCTTCTACAATCCTTCACTTTCTCCCTCACAGCTGTCTATCGCTCAGCGAAAATGACGTCAAGCCAATCAGATTTCGTTTCGCAGACGCGTAAAAAATTTGAAATTTCGACTATTTTAATCTTAAATATCTCAATTAATATTGAATCAATTTTAAAACTATTTTCGCTCCGCATGCTTGTTCAAGTTAAAGTAGCATATAAATATCCATTTACTTAAATTTAAAATTTTGGAAAATACCCAATTCACTAAGTTTGTCCTTTCTAGTTCGCAGAGCTTTATAGGGCCATTTCATAATAGCTGTGTGGAAACATTTGAATGTTTAATTTATTACCAAATGTAGTTAACATTCAATAAAAACAGAGACCTTAAATGTTAATATAATATTTTGTCAGCTTGAAGTAGGAAAAATACACGTTTAGTGTTTATTTTTTATATTGATGCCTGTTGCTCACGGTAAAATTTTCCACAAAAGAGTTTTATAAAAATTTTTATTGAAAGTTTTATGAATCGTACGTAAAACGTACTTGCTTGCTCACGGTAAAACTATTCATAAAACCGCAATGTCCTGCCATCTATGAGAAGCTTTGCGAACACGTGAAGTGATGTATGCACTCTCTTTTGGATGACTGTTAAGTTAATAACTATATGTATTGTTTATTTACTTACTTTCTGATCACACTCAACGGTGCTAAGGCTCTAACGCATTCTTCTAACAAGAAGGATACTGCCTCAACGTTCCATGAACTTGCAGCCATCTTTGTTTACGTTTTCCTTGTTTAGCGTCCCATGGATACGAGATTATTATCAACGCGATGAGCGGAACGTCTCATTGGTTGTTGCATAAAACGGTTTTATGAAAATAGAACCTGTCCTATTCCGTAAAACGTTTTATAAAACTAGGTTTTATAAAACGGTTTTATCGTTAGCAAGCTCATTTTTACAAAACTAGTCGATTTTATAAAACGTTTTACCGAAAATGTTATCTTGAGCAACAGGCATAAGTGTTAAAAAATCCTTTTTTTATGAATTTTACGCATCCTCACTGGATTCCACTATCGAGCCATATCGAGGCTCAGGTAGAAGGGTACTGAAGAGTCTTAAGTCTTGGTTGATTGTGACTGTCGTCCTACAGCTGACGTATTATCAACTGAATCGAACGCGGGGCTCTATCGTTGAAAGCTTTGCTTTGATGTCCCCAGTTTAATGGGAGTCTCGAGGCGTGGGGAGAGACACTGAACATTCCGCCGTTAAGTGCTCTCCGTCGAAGGTGTGCGCGTCCGAGACACCGTTACCATAATCCTCACCTCTCGGCGGAAACACCTCTCTGCGACAAATCCTCCTCATCCTTCTCTTTTTGATGACAGAGGGAAGGAGGGCTGAAACCTTTTTAGGGACGAAGTGGTAGAAAAGAAAGAGAGTTGGAGAGAGAGAGAGATAAATAGAGAGAAAGAGAAGCCATTTCCTGTCCTCTGGGATCCGTTGGGAGCGGCTTAAGGGAAGGATGGGTCTCGGCGTCATTTTGTCTAGGCGTTTTCTACATCTACATCTACGAAGTACCGAGTCAGCCAATACTAGGGTGTGTGGCACGGGGTGATTCCACACCAGGCATGCAGCACTCGTCCCAATTCAAATCAGAACCTCGCACGTTCTCCCGGCCGATAGGCGCAGACCAAAAAGCATTCAGGAGAACACGTCTTCATCTACATCTACATGTTACCCTGCGAGCCACCTCTAGGGTGTTTGGCAGGGGGTGACAAGTCACCAAAATGCAGCATGCAAGCGGACCGCCACATGCACACCGCACGGTCATGAATATTGAGGATACTAACCAATTCCATCATTAACTAAAAACCATCATGCAGCATGCAAGAGAATCCTCACATGCACGCCACACATGTACGATGACACATAATATTCTACATGCTACTTAAGAGGGCAATCTGCCTATGAAGCTAGAACATGCAAAACATGCTGTTAGAAACACCATAAAACTCCGTAAACATGAAATTAAGAAATACATAAGTTAGTAAGCTACACTACCAGTCAACTAATATATTTCTAAGTTCTTACACAGCCGTTATAGTCTCTTATCGCTCGCGGAAAAAACGACATTTTAAATCTATCTGTTCTACAGTCTATCTCTCTTATTTTATTTTTACGATCTAATCTACCATAGTATGTACGTTGGCGGTCGTAAAATATGATCAACTTCGTCGGAAAAAAAAACTACTCTTGAATTTACATAATAGATTTAGTCTTGTTTTCAATCTACGGTCTGACAGTGATTCCCATCCGAGTTGTTCTAAGAGGTCAGTAACACTAACAAGACTATCGTAACGGCTTTTCACGTACCTGGCTGCTCTTCTCTGTACACGTTCTAACTCTGTTTTTAAGCCTGTTTCATGAGGATCCCAAACACTGGAAGCATATTCTAAATGGCGTCTAACGAGGGAGAAGTAGCTTATTTCTCTCACTTTGTCGTCGCACTTGCCTAGAATTCTTTTAACAAATCCCAATTTACGATTAGCTTGACCTGTTATTTCCCGAATATGTTTATTCCACGATAGATCATTATTGAGCCTAACTCCGAGATATTTTACGGATTCTACTGTCTCTAATTGGGTATCCTGAATGAAATAGCTCTGTTGTGGGGAGTTATTTTTCCCCCAGAATTTCATTACTACGCATTTTTTCAAATTTAACTCTAGCTGCCACGCATCGCACCATGCTTGGATTGCAGTAAGGTCGTTCGTTAGTTTATCCTTATCTTCACTGCTACGGATTTCCCTGTATACTACAGCGTCGTCTGCAAATAATCGAAGTTTACTGTTTAAGAACAGTGCGCAGTCAAACCAGGAAAACTGGGAGAGTGCTACGTAAACGATCATGCAAACATGCAGTTCACTGGTAAAGAGACATCTAGTGGTTTTTATTACTAAAACTATTAATTCATCTACATCTACAAAATACCCTGCAAGCCACCTCAGGGGTGTGTGGCAGGGAGTGAGTAGTTACCAACATGCATTACACTATGCCCTAAAGTTAGTGGAACTACGGCTAATTATGCATTGGCATAAATCGCTAATTTGCGTTTCACGAGGCGAAGTCTCACAAGCATGCACTACTTCACAGATATGCTACCAATGGAGAGGGACCGTTAATGTATATTGCAACCACACAAATGGACAGAGACTCAAGAGTCATAACGAAAACATGCACGGCGTGCTGCTATTACTAGGTAGCAGACCAGGATAGAAGTATTAGAGAGTACTGCTACTTAGTAAGAGCTACACTAACTATCAACAAACCTAGTTAACCCATTCAATGCGGATGCCTTGAATTCAAGGCATCGGTCCCGTTGCTTTTCTCGCTTTTCCCTAGTTCCAAAGCGTCGGCGCTGACACTTGCAGCTTCTTCCAGCTTCATAGTCTTGCTCTAGGCACACGTGGATGAGGTTTGTTCTTTGCTGGATGTGTTTTCGTTTTATCTACATCTACATCTACAAAATACCCTGCAAGCCACCTCAGGGGTGTGTGGCAGGGGGTGATTAATCACCAACATAAATTACACTACATCCTAAAGTTAGTGTAACTACGACTAATTATGCATCAGCATAAATCGCTAATGCTTGTCATGAGGCGAAGCCTCACAAGAATGCAACACTACACTACAGATGTCATCAAAATGGAGAGTGACCTCAATATACATGCATTCTACAACTACACAGATGGACAGGGAGATATAAATAAACGAACAAAACCCTTCATTGTGGGAATAAATGTCATGTCAACAGGTCAGCATTGAATGGGTGAGTCTCATTGGCAGCTGTTATGGTCCCTTATAGTTCGCGGGAAAAATGACATTTTAAATCTGTCCGTTCTGCAGTCCCCAATTTTATTCTCATGGTCTGATCTACCGTAGTATGTCGGATTTCGTAAATTATTATCAATGTCGTCAGAGAATAGATCGGTTTGGAACTTACATATATGTAATAGATTAAGACGATGAATGCTACGAGATACTACTTCATGCAGGAAACAAATAATGCCGCACATTTCCAGCATAGTAAAGTGTTAGTAATGATGCTATGTTATTAAACACTAGTGAAAATTCTAATCTACCTAGCGAGGGTGTGGGTTTTATATGATAGTTCTATCGCAACTATTAAGATCCCTTATTGTACGCGTAAAAAATTACATTTGAAATCTATCGGTTCTGCAGTATATTTCCTTTATCTCATTCCTCTGGTAGTTTCTACCACAATACTTTGGCTTTAGCAAAATACGTTGAGCGTCCGGTGTCTTGTGAGCGATGTTTTTTTTTCACCGGTAAGATTCATAATTACACAGGATATGTCGATACATAGAAGGGTTGCCATTAGTAAGGGTTAGCCTTAGGAGCTACCAACATGAGAAAAAGAGCTCGTGGGATCATATGCGTGGAGATTAGGATGGCTCTAATGACAAGTCACATGTTTTAGACATCTGGAATACTTGAATAACATAGAATGACATTTTTCCAGCATAAAATCACCCGTGTCAGGTAAATTAAAAAACTTGTTTAATTTGGCGAACGACTAGTTATGGGCAAAAAATCTAGGAGAAAAGAGAAATTTTAGATTTTCTTTCGTAACTATATTCGACAGAGTACGCGTACCACCGTTCACGGTGCCAACTGGAGCAGATGCGATGGCATTCAAGGTGGTTTGAGCGAGATAGTTCCCTAGTCATAATGGAGACCATATTCAAATTTTATTTTTTTATTTCATCGTCTGTAAGAAGTATGAAATAAATATTGCAATATTAATGGCGCAAAGATATAGTTATATATGACTTAAATTCGCAGTAATTAAATAAATAAAGCTGTATAAGTCTCTAACTTGACTTATTTTTTCCTGCCGTACGGCTGAAAACCCTTCAAAACAGCAGGTTTATTTGCGATTCTGTTTAAATTACTGTGGTGAGTAATAGATTATTTTTTTATAAATAGTTGAGAAAGCATTCAATCTATACACCGTTAGTTTTTTGACGAAATCTAGGTGCTAGATTTCCTAATTTGTTTTATATTCTCCCTCTGGAGCGCTCAGCCATAATCTATCCCATATAAAACAGCTTATATTTTTAGACAAATTGCTCGAAAAGTAGTTTGGCAAGGGGTTGATATTTTGATATAATTGGAAAGAAGAGAGTTTTTTCTTTTTAAAATGAGGCCAAATTCATCAAATTCTAGGTGAAGTGATTTTTTGCTCAAACTACCTTAAGTATGCGATGAGCGTGTTCTGGTTTTGTTCTTGATTCCTATGCCGTGGAGCAAAAATACTCCCCCTCAAACGCAGGAATATTCTCAGGTGACGACAGAAGAAGAGGCCGTTCCTCGAGCCATAGGGGACTTCGTTGGGCATAGCGCCTAGAAGCGCCCCTCCACATCGAATACGAGAACACAGCGCTACTTATACTCGGGCTGAAACGAAGTGTCTTTCAAACCAGCAAATGCGTATTCCTCTCTCCGTCCTTCAGTGGACCAATAATGGGTTTTGAAGTGAAAACTTCTTATGTCGCGTTGAGCACTTTTGTAGATGGGTAAAAGACATTGGACTCGCGTCACCGTCACCGCTGCTACATATATGTATAATTATATATATTCGGTAAATACACAGTATACTCGCTATATACACAGTACTTGTGGATGGGTACAAACCATTGGACTCGCATCACCGTCACCGTCACCATCACCGCTACTAAATATATGTGTAATTGTATATTCTGTATATACACTTTTGTGGATGGGTAAAAGCCATTGGACTCGCGTCACCGTCACCGTCACTGCTGCTAAATATATGTATAATTGTATATTCTGTATATACACAGTATACTCGCTATATACACAGTACTTGTGGATGGGTAAAAACCATTGGACTCGCGTCAACGTCACCGTCAAATAAACTATATTATAATTTTATTCATATTACATTATATATATCTAATATACGGTTTAGTTCATTCAATTTGGTTTGCTACAAATATTGTGCCGGATAATATAGTAGTCCATACTCGTGCAGGAGAGTGTACTCGATACAAGAATAGTGAAGGTTAGTGCAATACAACTCAATTTCTATTAATACGTTCAATTTGAGTAGCTTATTCATATATACATAAACATAAACTTTGCAGACGATAAAAATCTACCATTGATTGAATTTTTAAATAGTGAGTTTGGTTTAACGATGCCTAATGATCGCAATCTTGGCACAACGAAATATAAAACTACTATTGATGCAGTATTTACAAGACATTTAAGCAAATTCGAAACAAAATTATTCGTTTCCTACTTTAGTTACCATAAGCCTATTGTATCAGTTTTAGATATTGCCGATGATGATGGCGGTGATGACGAAAGAGTTGTTGAAATAATGGATGAAAGTTGATTATTCTGAAGTGTACAATTTTTATGTAAAATAATTGTGTACAATAGCGCAATAAATGAATATTTAATTTATTATATACATGAAACTACTTTCTACTGA
Organism: Pyrrhosoma nymphula; assembly: GCA_963573305.1. Taxonomy (NCBI): domain Eukaryota; kingdom Metazoa; phylum Arthropoda; class Insecta; order Odonata; family Coenagrionidae; genus Pyrrhosoma; species Pyrrhosoma nymphula. The sequence continues at coordinate 15,447,407 of OY754327.1, forward strand.
TTAATAAAACACTTCATTAGAAATTATTCCCTACATTCAAAAATGCTCACGTTATTTTAAGTTTTCACTTCTGTCGGCACTCCCGGAGTGCCTCTTTCTTTTTTTCATTCCATGATTTCAAATGTCCAAGAACGGCTCCCATTTCATGCAATTACTTGAATTTCATTCTCGAATTCCATAAACATTGTCATCTATTTTGCTGCACAGATGTGTTCGCTCACGGACCATCTCCGTAAAAACTGACTTAATCGAAAACAACGTGTATATATTGCATTCCACATTCTCTTCGCTGGTGGATCATGTGTACCCAACAAAGGGAGATTATGGATGGTTATCTTAAGACAAGCGATGGAGTTTATTGTTAGAGGTGAACGAGTGTCATATTCTACGCTAAGTTATGTTCTTTCGCCGCGGTATGATCGCTCTCCATCTGAATTACAGGGTCAAGTACGACTGTCTCAAGAAACGGTCTTACGTCCCTCTGATCAACGTAAACACGCCTTCATTCTTCCTTAAGGTAGTTTGAGCGATGTATCACTTCACCTAGTATTTGATGAACTTGACTTCATTTTAGGGGCATTCCACTGTCACGTATGGGACAGTTGCTCACTGTATTTATTTGAATTCACTACCCTAATAACCAATAAAATAGTAACATACGAATTTGGTCTATTTTAAGATTTAGTATGATGATTCAGAAAATTCACTATGCAGTTAGATTCATATTGAAATGCAAATAGCCTTAGTTACTTAATAAAATTCTATCGTCACGTATGGGACATTGTATATCCACCATCATATGAAATATGCATTATTAACTATAAAAAATCAGCTAAACCTTTTATGTTATAATTTGGCAACTTCTTTCATGCTTTCATTATTATGTTTTCCTAATGACTGATGCTTTTTTATAGGTAAATTTCTATCCCTGCAGTTAAATATAACTTACCTTCAATTGTGCTGTCACGTTTGGGACATTAACTGTCACGTATGGGACATGTACACATTTATCATAAAAATGAAATTATATAAAGTATTTTTTACTAATCTAGTGAATTTTTCTAATCAGGAACACATTTCACAAAGAACATAAAATTGTGGGTTATATTATAATGAAATATTAAAGATTCTCAAATTTAGAACTTCCTCTTTTTTTAAACCTGAATGTCTTGTGACAAAACATGAGATTTACAACTTACATTTATGTCACTGCATGTTATAACATGATAGGTAGAAATACCTGGAACTGGGATAGCTCTTTCCCATGGTTTTACTTCTTCTATTTCAGTTCTGATTTTATCTTTGTCAATATAAAGTACAACAGTTGAAGGAACTACAGGTGGGTGTGTTGCTAAATCAACGAAATCTTTTGCACATTGAACTACGTTTTTATTTCCTTTGCTCATAATTTTTTGCCTCACTAAGCGTTTCCCATTGTCACCTACACTATCTGTTACACCTTTCCCTTAGGGAAGTGGCGAAGTACTTCCAACTGAATTGTTTATCGTACTTCTAGGAAAGCAACTGGATCAACCTAACCATAAACTTGTTCTTACATTCAGATCATGATATCCATCACTCCAATAACTTCTTCAATAGGCTGCACTGAATCTCTTTCCATCATAAATATTCTGTCATAAAGTCGATTAATCATTACAAAAATAGTGTCCTTATCGTATATGGTATTCAGGTTTTGGGTTCTGCGATTAACTATTTAGTATTAGGCAACAGATTCGCCGTGCTATGCTGTCGGCTTCGTCGGGCTTTGAAGAACAACAATGGTCTTTAAAAAAAATAAACAATTCCAGCAGTTGATGATTTTGACAGGTAAAAACTTAATTTTGAAGAAGTCTCTTCCATGTACAAGGGAGTTTATAACTATCCTCTCTATTGATATTATTTGGTCTCTATGATATTATGATAAAAAAAATAGTGTCCTTATCTTTCGGTGCAATATCTAAACACACAAGAGAAGTTAAAAATGTGGCAGCTGTAAACAAAAGGACACTCCTCCTGGACCACAGTACACTTTGAATTTCAATCAGATATTCACAGATGAATGACACTGAAAAGTTCACTTACAATGCTCGAATATAATCATCATGCTTATCGTTTTCAAATGCTATTGCTTGAACTCTCTTCAAATTGACATGTCGCATCATTTTTGGCAAGTCGTTGATTATTTTCTCCAATAGTTCACCAACACAGGCGTCCTTCATGAACAAATATGTTATTGGGTTGACGTTCCTGTGGAGTACTCCTTAAAAAAGAAAAAAAAACTCCCATAATTCCAATGTTATCAAAATATTAACCCCTTGCCGAACTACTTTTCGAGCAGTGATCCTCAAAGTATAAGCTGTCTTAAATGGCATAAATTACGACTGTGCGCTCCAGTGGGAGAATATTGAAAAAAAATGGGAACTTCCAACGTCTAGATTTCGTCAAAGAACTAACGGTGTGTAGCTTATTATCTTGGTTATTTATAAAAATTAATTTATTACTATCCGTGGTAATTTTTACAGAATCGCAAAAAAACCTTTTGTTTTAAGGCGTTTTCACCGTACGGCGTGAAAAAATGAGTGAAGTTAGAGACTTCATCTACATCTACGGAGTACCGTGCAAGCCACCACTAGGGTGTGTGGCACGGGGTAATTCCACACCAGGCATGCATCAATCGTCCCAGCACAAATCAGAACCTCGCACGCTCCCCCTGCCGCTAGGCGCAGGCCAAAAAGCAGTCAGGAGAACAGTGCGCAGTCCAACCGGAAACTGGGAGAGTGCTACGTAAATGAACATGCAAACATGCAGAACAATGCTATACACGCATCTAGTGGTTAATATTACTGATACTGTTAATTTATGAATGCTACGAGATGCTACTTCATGCAGAGAACAAAATAAAATAATGCCGGTCAAATCGACCGGTGTGAAGAGATAGTAATGATGCTGTGTTATTAAGCACAAGTGAAAATTCTACTCTACCTATTGAACCTCCGGAAAAAACTGTCTGTCCCGAACTTGCGCAATAAAATTAATTAATAATTTGAATGGCTTATGTGGATATACACATTTATTAAATTACTGAGAATGTTTGTCGTTCATAGAACTATATTTTTGCTCCATTAATATTACAAAACTTACTTTACAATTCCTACGGATGCTGAAATTAAAATATAAAATACGAATATGGTCTACATTATATGACTAGGGAACTATCTCGCTCAAACAACCTTTAATATGGAAACGTGCGTTGAACTCTCCGGCCGGGAATGGAAGATATGACTCTCCTATCTCTTGTCGGGCTCAAAGCGAGTCGAGGGATGGCGAGAGGTGACGGACTAAAAGGTGGGTGGGTTTCACTGGTGCGTCTCGCGGCGACCCCCCCCCCCTTCCCCCTTTGCCCTCGCCGGTTGATGGGAGGGAGTGGGGAGGAGGACGTCGCCTTTGACGAGTAAACAAAGAGATAAGCGAGTGGAAATGTTAAAAGGTAATCTTGAGCGAGATATTTCCCATAGTCATAATGGAGGGACCATATTCGTATTTTATTTTATAATTTCAGCATCCGTAAGAAGTGTGAAGTAAGTTTTGTAACATTAACGGCGACGAAATATAGTTATACATGACTAAAATTCTCTGCGATTAACTAAATATATCTACTTAAGTCTCTAACTTGAATCATTTCTTCACGCCGTACGGTTAAAATGCCTTCGCAACAGGTTTTTTTTGCGATTCTGTAAAAATTACTCCGGTGAATAGTTTATTATATTTTATAAATAGTTGAGAAAACACAAAAATACACACCGTTAGTTGTTTGACGAAATGTAGGTGTTAGAAATTAATAGAATATGTTATATACGAAATATAGTTATACATGACTAAAATTGTCAGTGATTAAATAAATATATCTACTTAAGGTGGTTCCACCGTAAAAGGACTTAAATGTCATTTTATTCATATTCTGTCTACTTGTAGAAAAAGTTGTCCTCTATCTGATATGAACAACGAAATAATACCTTTCCACGTTATTTTATTCTATAATTGAACTAGAAATTATATGGTGTTCAATGGGGAATATGAGAGAAAAACGGGAAAAAATAGTATTTTTCCATAAAATATAAATGCCATTTTCGTGGAAAACTGTCTCTAAGAAGGATATAATCCAGAGAAATTGAATAAAAATAAAATACAGGCATCTTACTACCTTATTTTTCTAGTTATTGAAGAATTAATGCCGTAATTGAAGTCAAAATGCGGTAATTCGTAAGAAATGGCGCTGTAGTCGGCTCCTATAGCTGAAAAAAGTGCTAATTTAAAATACATTCGTGGAATAATCTGCATATTTTGTACTTAACTTTTGGTTTTCTATAGGTAACGCATTTCATCAGAGATAGCAGGATTTTTTTTGACAAAATATAAAAAATGTGGAATTTAGTATTTCTTTTGACTCACTAAGTCGCGGCGGAACCTCCTGAAGTCTCTAACTTGACTCATTTCTTCACGCCGTACGGTGAAAAATGCCTTCGCAACAGGTTGTTTGCGATTCTGTAAAAATTACTCCGCTGAATAATTGATTATATTTTATAAATAGGTGAGAAAACATACAAAAATACAATCCGTTAGTTGTTTGACGAAATGTAGGTGTTAGAAATTAATAGAATATGTTTTCAATATCCTTCCTCTGGAGCGCAGAGGTGTAATCTATCCCATGTAAAACATCATGTAATTTCCGGAAAATTGTTCGAAAAGTAGTTTGGCAAGGGGTAAATATTTTGATATTATTGGAAAGATGAGGTTTTGTTCTTTCAAATGAGGTCAAATTCATTAAATTCTAAGTGAATTTATATTTCGTTTAAACTACCATCACTTTTCGAGATGGCTCCTCTGTGACAAAACTGCTCGAGAGTCGCCTCTTGTATCGACGACTGAGATCGAAGAGCGAGTTCGATTGGTTCATGCTCTGTGTGGAGAAAAAAATACCCAAACTTAACTCGAACCCGCGACCAAAAGACGGTTAGCAGGCGAGGACGCTACCCCTTCGACATCGAGTCCAATACTTACTTTATATTAAGACTGATTTGCACCCTTTGCTAACTTCATAGCAACAAATTTTATCTTAGAGAGATTTCGAAATATTTACGGAGGTTCCTTCGTGACTATGTGAATCAAAGCAAATACTAAATTCTACTTTTCATTTAATTGGTTTTTAAAAAATCCTGATTTCGCTAATAATATGCGTTAGCTATTCATCTATATCTACAAAATACCCTGCAAGCCACCTCAGGGGTGTGTGGCAGGGGGTGAGTAATCACCAACATGCATTACACTGTACCCTAGAGTTAGTGTAACTACGACTAAAGTAGTATTGAAGTAGTATTGAAAACCAAAATAAAAGTACAAAATATGCAGATTATTCCACGAATATATTTCTAATTAACACATTTCTAGCCTTTGATGCCAACTGCGGCGCCATTTCTATGGAACTGCCACGTTTTAACTTCAATTATCGAAGTCATTCGCTAATAACTCAAGGACTAAGGCGGTAAGATTCATCTATTTTATTTTCAATCTATTTCCCGAGAGTTTCCGCTTCTTATAAACAATTTGTCGTGGAAATGTCGTTTACATTAGATAGAAAAATACTTCCCCCAGTTTGTCTCTCATTATTGCATTTACCGCCATGTAACACAAGTTCAATTTGCGAGAAAAATAGCGTGGAAAGTGTGACATGTTTGTGCTTGTTATTGTGGAATATTGTGTTACTATTGGCTTTGTTGTCATGGTGCTGCTGTTTGCTTATCCTGTGGCTTTTTGTTGTTGCAGCTGATAAATGTCATACAATTTAATGTAATTTGAGAGGCACTAAATTTTGTTTAAAGAAGCACTGAAAATTATCATCAATAAACGAGAATCATAACAGAAAGTCAACATTTTGTTGATCATATCAGACAGAGAACACGTTTTTCAATAAGTATCCAGAATATGAATAAAATAAAATTTAATTCCTTTCATGGTGGAACAACCTTTATTGTTTTACAAAAATAAGCACTAGGTATTGTTTCCATACAATTGTTGTCATCGCACGCCCAGAAAATTTCAGGGAAGCCCATCATCCGGATGGAGGTCTTGAGTTCGAGCCCCGGGGAGTGAAGAGTGTAAGAGGTAGAGGGCGCAGAGAGAGAAAGCAATGCCCTGTGGCTGGACGGGGGGGAGGGGGAGAAAGAGAAGACCTCCCGGGCAGTCGACAGGTTGACTAACGCTCGGCCAAGTGGGCCCGGCCCGCCATTTTTCCTTCCCTTTGTCATATTAATGAGAGGGGACGCCACCTGAGGGACTGTCTTTGTCTCTTGAGATGTGGGCGGGGCCCTCCCGTCCCCATACTCGCGACAGAGAGAGAGAAGAGCGTCTTCAAAAGAGAGTGGATGGACACAAGAGGGTGCTCCTTCGAAGGAGTCTCCGGATGAGGAGGAGGAAGGCGTCTCCTCTCTCTTTGCATTGTCTCTCTTAAACGTCTTCCGAGAGACAGCGGTCGAGAATCCATTTGAGATCGTCACTGTCTCCCCTCAACGGAGAGCACGACAACGCTCCCCGCTAATATTCTCATCATCATGGTCGGAGACGATGAGAATGTTTGAGGGAAAGAGGGAGGAAGGTGCGCATATCCCACTTGAATCTCCCACTTGTCCCGCCCCTGGGTATACCTGCATCCACTCTTTAAGGCCGTTTTAAGCGAGGCACTTGTTCCTACACATTGCACTATTTGATGTACATTTCATATTTGATTTTATGTATTGAAAAAAATGGGCTCAGGAGTCCTCATTTCGCTTTAAATTTACAAATATATCGTCCTCATCGTCTATTTGCGTGTGGAGGTAACAACCCAGATAGCAATGCAAGCTGGAATCAAGCTTGATTCAAGCTTGACAGATCAAGCCTGCAAGCTTGCAGCAACCTTGAAAAAACAAGCCTGCAAGCTTGATTTAAGCTTGAATCAAGCAAACTAGTCTCCACCGGTCAAGGTTGCCGCAAGCTTGAAAAAACAAGCCTGAATCAAGGTTTTGACACCTTGCTTATTAACATGCCAATCCAAGCCCTTCTATTAGGAAAAGACTTGAGTGGTTCACCCAAGTTTGAATTTATTAAATTCTATTCCCATTAGAAATAGTGTAAACATGTTTACTCTATTTCTAATGGAAATAAAATTTAATACATTCAAACCTGGGTGAACCTCTCAAGTATTTTCCTAGGAAATACTTCAAATATAGAACAAGTAACAAAAGAAAACAATTCTAAAATGACCACCCATATAATTCCTTGAAAAGCAAAAATAGAAAAAAAATCTAACAGGAATCGTATCAGACCATTCTTAAAAAGCCTAGTAAATACAGAAGTGCTCGTATTCAATTAAATCAACAAAAAACGTATTGGACACAATGAATGAACACCTTAGCCACACCTTAGCCACAAGAACTAGTGATTTTGATTATTAACAGCTGAAAGTAATACTTAAATAGACAAAAGCTATTAACTTCTATAGTCTGAGTTGATTCAAGGGTACTAACTTTCAACCTTGACATGTCAAGGGAAAATCTAGTTGGGTAGCTTGACGTTGGCTGGACTCAAGCTTGAAAAATTCAACCTTGACATGGTAAGGAAAAATCAAGCTTGACGTAAGCTTACATGCTATGTGGGAAGACCCTAATTGCGGGATGTTTCCGTGGTCATATACATAGGTATTAATTTATGCATTGGATAAACTGAAAAAAACTATTTATTTCATCCTTAGAAATTATAGGGTCAGAATTCCTTATCTTCCGCAGACTATTTACAAACTTCATAAATGGAACTCTAGCGTAATTATTAACCAAATTGATCAGTGAATCTTATATTAAAAGAACTTTGTTATCCCGTAGAGTTTTGTATAAAATTTTATAATGCACAGCCTAGCATGTGGAATGCACTCCCGAGCCTATATTTTCCGAATTAACAACACAATTTCTTTTTTAGTTAATGGCTGACCGTGGACAAAGTCCGAAAGTGAGCCTATCCTTGAGGCGTAGAGGGTGGAGATTGCCTCCCACCCAAGGTCTGTACAGTATGTACTCCACAGACCTTGCCTCCCACCCTTTGTCGCTCTCCCATAGCAAGCGCTAAGCCCCAAACCCTACCTCTCCCCTCGAAAATAATCCCCCGCAGGTCAAATTCAGCCTCCGTCCCTCGCTTCCCGGTCTCCCTCACTCTATGCTCGAAGTAGGGGCCGTATACACGTACGCAATTTTAAATGCACAACTAAACATCTACATCTACAAAATACCCTGCAAGCCACCACAGGGGTGTGTGGCAGGGGGTGAGTATTCACCAACATGCATTACACTATACCCTAAACTTAGTGTAACGACGACTAATTATGCATTAGCATAAATCGCTAATATTTGTCACGAGGCGAAGTCTCACAAGCATGCACTACTACACTACATATATTATCACAATGGAGAGGGACCATCAATATATATGTATTTTGCTACTACACAAATCGACAGACTCAAGACTTATGTAGAGAACAAGCACGGCGTGCTGCTAGTACTAGGTAACAGATAAGGATTCAAGTATTAGGGAGTACTACTACTACTAAGAGCTACACTACCTATCGAAAAACCTAGATAAAAGTCTCATTGGCCGCTGTTATAGTCCCTTATAGTTCGTGGGAAAAATGACATTTTAAATGTTTCCGTTCTGCAGTCTAGTTCCCTAATTTTATTCTCATGATCTAATCTACCGTAGTATGTCGGATTTCGTAAAATATTATCAACGTTGTCAGAAAATAGACTTTGGAACTTACATAATAGATTTGAGTCTAAATATGCAAAATATGTATATAAATGCATTAATGCCAATAAATTTTAGTTGTATTCCCAGAGGAGGGTGTTCTCTTTGTCATTATCATGTCCAGAAGAACTAAATCTACCTTCCAAAAAGAAAACTTAACCATAAGTTTAAGGGAGAGGAGATGTCGCGTGGGTGAACATTTCGCCTCTCCGCTGTTGAGAGAGCTTCGCTTGAGCGCCCCTTTCCGAAGAGTTCTGTTAACAGTGGACCACGTCATTGTGGACTCTTGACAGAAATGTTGCTGAATAATGCAAGATAGGTGTGTGTGAAAGAAGGAAGATTTATTTTCGAGCACCACTCAAGGAGATTTTGAAGTGTATTCACTGCGATGAAAACGTTTACTGATTGGCGTGCAAACACACTTACGAGATAAAATTTATTGCAGATGGGCGAGTGAATCAATTTAAAAAATTGTTAGAGAATAAGGAAACTTGACTCAAACGGCAGGAAGCTAATCATCATCATCGGTCAACTATCCTAGGATTGGTTTGACGCAGCCCTCCACTCAATTCTTCCATCTGCCAACCTCTTCATACATTGACGTAACTCCTCTCATTTACATCCTTCACAACTTGCTCCATATACATCTCATGCGAGGTCTGCCTTCTCCATTCTTCCCGAATTCACTTTTCCCTCGACGATTGTCTTCATCAGGTCGTCGTGTCTTAAGATGTGTAGCCTACTAAGTTGTCCCGTCTCCTTTTTAAAGTTTTCAGTAGACATCTCTTTTCTCCCACTCTTCTTTTGACTTCTTCATTTGTCACTCGGTCGATCCATTTTATCTTCATCATTCTTCCGTAGCACCACATTTCAAATGCTTCCGGCCAGGACTTCTCTGCTGCTGTTATTGTCCATGCTTCGCTGCCTTATAGTAGAATGCTCCAGATGTATGTTCTAATGAAATGTTTCCTCACTTCCACGCTTGTATTTGCAGCTGTAAGCAGAATCTTCTTATGGTAAAATGCCCTTTTCGCTTGGGCAATTCTACTGGCAATTTCTCTTTTACTTCGTCCATCGCAGGTTACTCGGCTTCCCAGGTCAGAAAGCTAAATGGAGTTGCAATGTGCATCATCCCTAGTTTAATTTGTGACTCAAAGGGAAAAGTAAACATAAAACTATTTCAGAGACTAGTATATACCGTGTTGATAACTTATACCTTTACATTGCTCTTTCCGCTGCTATTTATCCTTTCCTTCCTTTTTACCTCCCTCATCCCATTCTATTGTAAGTATTGTTTTTGAACTTAATTATCATGAGGGTATTACTTTGAAAGAGAGAGAGAGAGAGAGAGAAAATATTTTATTTCATAATCACAATACAGAATTTTTTAACCAAAATTTGAAACATACTCGGAGGCTACTCAGCCTCATATGAGCATTCTATAAATTTACAAGAGAATAATCTTCCGTATCGTGCAATTATTCCAGTATTTAGCGGACCTTTTTTTAGGTAATACAAACAAAACAAGAAAAAATAAAGTGATATAGGCAACTCAACAACACAATGCATAAACTAATACAGAAACAAAATTTTGTACAAATATGCCATTTGAACATTGCATTAAATTACATTTATTATGGTAAGGCCAGATCAGAGCGTGAACTTTGTTTTGGAAACTTTGAACCGTTAAATAAAACAAACGACGGCCAATCTGCATTTTGTGATGTTTTTAGAAAAAGCTTCATCTTGATTCTCCTCGGATAAGTTGAAATATTTTTCTCACTTCGCCTGGGTAGACTGGTGACCTCTGATATTAACGGCACCTCGCCTGCTAGCGCCAATAGTCAAGATCTTCGTAACGTGTGGTGGCCTGCTATGGATGTAAATATGTAATAATATTGGAGGACCCGAACAGCCCATGGAAACCTAAATATTATCCGTGCGAGTCACTCTAGAGGCGTTTGGCACGGGGTGTCAGGACACCAGCTATGAAAGGGGAAGGAGTACGGCAAAGAAGGGAGGAGAAGGCAGAGGTGAATTGCATGTTAACGATGTGGATTATGTTAGATCTACAATGTTTTTGTTATAATCAATAATGGGGCGTGGTGATTTAAGTATATCTAAGTACCTGAATGTTAGATAGGAAGTGTGGGGGCCCAGTGCATTGAGGTGGTATGAGCGAGATAGTTCCCTAGTCATAATGGAGACCATATTCAAATTTTATTCTTTGACTTAGAAGTATGAAATAAATATTGTAATATTAATGGTGCAAATATATAATTATATATGACCAAAATTCTCAGTAATTAAATAAATAAAGCTACATAAGTCTCTAACTTGACTCATTTTTTCACGCCGTACGGCTGAAAACCCTTCAAAACAGCAGGGTTTTTTTGCGATTCTGTAAAAATTACTGTGGTAACAGATTATTTTTTTATAAATAGTTGAGAAAACATGCAAACTACACACAGGTCGTTTTTGACGAAATCTAGGTGCTAGATGTTCCTAATTTTCTTAAATTTTCTCCCTCTGGATCGCAAAGCCGTAATCTATCCCATGTTAAACAGCTTGTATTTTTAGGCAAATTACTCGAAAATTAGTTTGACAAGGGGTTAATATTTTCATACCATTGGAAAGATGAGTTTTTCTGTAAAATGAGCTTATATTTTTAGGCAAATTGCTCGAAAATTAGTTTGACAAGGGGTTGATATTTTCATACCATTGGAAAGATGAGTTTGGTCTGTAAAATGAGGCCAAATTCATCTAATTCTAGGTGAAGTGATTTATCGCTCAAACTACCTTAAAGAAACGCATACTCCTTTAACTGGATGAAGATAATTACTTATTACCTCACCAAAAGTGTCAGTTACAATTGTAATAGCGAAGTGGTTAAACTGTGCCAAAACTTAGCTGGTGACTTAGTAGCCTGTTATGAAAGGTGGCGATTCAAATGTATTTTCAATTTTATTTAGCGAGTTAACGGATGACCGCCGTAGAAAAGTTCATTAGTAAAGATCATTTTGCGTTATATCTGCTGAATCCTCATATGAATAGAGTTTCACTCAAGAGTAAACGACCGTGTACATACACTTTGGACTCAGCAATTCAATACGCGTTGAAAAGGTGTGCATTTTTTTAACTTTACTTATCCATGGTATTATTTGAAATGTTTTGAAGGCTATCACTCGGTAAAATAGATTCAAAATAATCCCTTTCAAGTCTATGCCCAGTCTTGCAATGATATAACACTTTTATTCTGTGACACATCAATAAACTTCGCTTCTATTAACTTTTTTTATTCGGAATTTTAATTGGGAGAACATTTTGACTCGTTACATGTGACTTGGATAATTTTAACACTATTTTCCTTTTTAGCCAACATTATTTGTTTTCATTTTCTGTTCACGGTTAGAGAAGAGAGTAGAGGAAGAATATTTTATTGAACATCAGACACGTAACTATTGAATTTTTAACGCAGTTGAGATTGTATTTCAGATCCCATGGTCGATGTTTCTCGACGGTAATGCCTTCCTTGGGTTATAACAGAGTTTTAAGCCCTTTCCAATCGCGGGTTCGAGTCCCGCCTTGGGTGAGTTTTCCAACTCAAAGGACATTGGTGCCAGTGTTTATCAGAATTGATTTTAATTGCTTTAGAGCGGAATGCTTAACTCTTAAATTCGCTCTGATAGGAAGACGTCATTGTCGTAATTACTGTCTGGGGACCCGATTAAGCTTCCCTCCCGAGGATTGAAGGAGGAGGAGCAGAAATCGTCTTGCTCTTCTTAGAAACTGCCATTCCTAGACCGTGCTCCAATCCACACCAAGGCATACTAGCCGTACTAAATTTTTCTAAGTTATCGGAAGTGACGTCATGTTTTATGTGAGCCTTTGGACTAACTTCACGACCGCGATAGGGTTAGCACGACTAGTACGAGGAAAGGCTTATTTATTAAGAAGGCGTGCTATTTCGCGAAGCCGTACTAAACAACATGGCTTGAAGGGTGCAAAGAATGAGTGGCCATGTGAGTATATTTGTGAATCATAAAATATGCTACGAACGACTTGTGTGGATGTATTCTTCAAGTATTGTTAGTAAATATCATGCACTTATTAGTTATTAATATCGTATTGAAAACTTGTTTGTGTGTCGCGTGTTAACGGGTTAAGGAGAAAATTGTGCCAAGTGTTTGACTAATTGTGTGAATTTCTTTAATGTCTTTGTTTTATACTATCATTTTGATGGCGATTCGGCCCTGTTTATATTTGTTTGATAGAGGTTTTATATATTAATATAACTGGAAGGCCAGTAAAATTTTTACGTTGCGAACGGTATCGATTGAGAAATATCTATCACACCTGACAATGATCTCCACCGCTGTACGACGCTTGCCGATATGTTCTTGTTTTTAATTCGTTAGTGGCCTCATCTGCGTACGAGCGCTAGCAATCCGTTCCAATTCGCTAGTACCCCTAAAGCGTATACAAGCCCATAGTCTATGGTAGTACTAAATGTTATACTTGGATTGGAACACGGCCCTAGCGAGTGACGATGTGGTGGTGCACACTTCAAGCCGTTTGCGCTTATCCTCGCGTTTCCCTCCCCCCGCCCTCTCCCCTCCCCCCCCCCCTACCTTTCTCTACCGCACCCTTCCTCACTTGAGGGCGCTATAATAACGCCGATCGTGCGCTTCCGGTGCTCTTTATAAAAGTTCCACGAACGCAAGCAGATCCATTGTTTTGTCTCGAAGGCGCCGAAGAGAGCAGCATCTTCTTTCCATCGCATATTTCGCTCGAAAGAAAAAGCACGCATTCGGAGGAATGAAGAGGAGGAAAAATCCGCTTCGCGAAGGGATTCCTTCGCATATTCTTTCCTTTCTTCACCCGACAGACTCCTCCCTTCTCTCCTCCCCTCATCATCATCAGCGTCAGCGACCGTCGCTCCTCCACACAGTCCGTCAACCCACTCACCGCGTTCTCTTACCTCTCTTTCGTTTTTAACACCTGCCACACAAACGGACGTCTACTTGCGACTCCCACTTCTCCTCAGGGAGCTGGGTGTTAAGGATTTGAGAGAACCCCTTCGCGATGAATGGGAGGAAGGAGCTCTCTCGCTATTTGTGGAAAAGGAGTGATTTGAAGGGAGGGAGAGAGGTTGAGACAGGTGCGTCTTGGATGGAAACTCAAAAGGGAAACAGTGACGACGCCCGCGCGCGCACCCAAATCTACATCCAATTTTGGCGTTTCACCGTTTTCTTCCGCCGAGTGGCGTTGGTGGTCTTTAGCGTAGTTGGTCCTCTAGTCGAGGATTTGGAGTAAATTTGAAGCCGTTTATTGGTCCCTAATATATCACACGTGAGTCCCCGCTAATCCGTACACCGATAATCCGAAAGTTCGGTTAATCTGAGCAGAATTATCGTAATAGCGAAGTATGCGTATGGTAATTTCAACATTTCTCGGGTTGCATCCGCGTCAGTTGACATTCAGCACAACAGTTTCGCCAGCTATTCTGCTGGCGAAACTGTTGTGCTGAATGTCAACTGACGCGGATGCAACCCGAGAAATGTTGAAATCATTTGATCAACACCGCGGAAACCTGCGAACTAACACATGCGTATGGTATTTATACAAGCATACGATATTTTACTATATATATTGTACAACAAATATTTTAATATACTGTAATTATTGACGATTGTGTAACACAAAGTACTTACATAAAGGCCCAACAAAGATATGTTAGTAAAAGCAACTCATCGCAAAGGGTGGCTAATTTCTACATAAGTCTTGAGTCTCTGTCCATTTGTGTAGTTGTAAAATGCATATATATTAACGGTCCCTCTCCATTGTGATAAAATCAGTAGTGAAGTGTATGCTTGTGAGGCTTCGTCTCGTGACAAGCATTAGCGGTTTATGCTAATGCATAATTAGTCGTAGTCACACTAACTTTAGGGTATAGTGTAATGCCTGTTGGTTAATACTCACCCCCTGCCACACACCCCTGAGGTGGCTTGCAGGGTATTTTGTAAATGTAGATGTAATTATCCATGGACTACTCCGTCCGCGTTGGAAGGAGCGAGATGACTTTGGGAGCGTCTGAAAGTCTTACACCGCTCGCGTCACAAACGAAGGCGACAATTATCACAATATGCTAGATATATACCTATTATCTAGTAACGCAGACGTATTCATGTAAAACCTATGGCCGCGTGCGAGGCAGAGCAGTTAAAGTCTTTTCATTGTCAAAAATAGTTCCCAATGTCAGGTGGTATTTAGTAAATCCCTGACCGAGCACGTGGTACTGATGATCTGGAAAATTGCGAATGAAACACCTTCATTTGAAAACGGCGTGAAAGAGCAGCCATCTTACTACAGATGTACCTACATCACTCAAATCTATCTCGTGCCACGCATTAATGGTGGAGATGAAAGATTAATTATAGGCGAATCGTTTAGCCAGGATTTATTGATTATAACTTAAAATATATGATTTGTGAGGAAGGTTTAGTTCTTGCATAACCCAGCTTGCACTTTTGGCCCAAGTTATTTTAATTTCGGGCGAATAGTCATTTCCGCTGTCGATGATATTCTTGACTTTCAAAAAGTATATAATTACTTGTGGTAGTAATACACAAGTTTAACGTGCTTCGATGGCTAAGATCTTCTCGCACTTACCATCTGCCGCTTGCAGTCTGGGGCACCAAAGTCTGGATTGATGGAAGCCTCACGCCTCCAAATTCCAACTCAAAGCACGACGATACCTACTTGCCATCGGTCAATGAGCCGCAACCGATGTTTACACGCCCAAAGCCATTTAATTAAAAGCTAATAGCTAATTACCTAAGACATTTCCTCACGAGTTAAAGGATAGCTTTTTGCATTGGGCTAGAAAGTTGTTAAATGATCACTTACATTTGGGTAATCGGGAGTATGAAAATCGCTAAGACGACAGAGAGTATTCCACGCCAAAATGAAAAACTTCGCATAAATTTGTCCACCGGAATTCATAATTTAATAATTGAAAAATGTAAATTGTGTGAAGCCGCTATAAAAGAAGCATTTCGGAATGCATTCGGGGATTTTAAAAATAAAAACACTCGTGGATCAGTTAAATGATAACCCAAAAGTCATTTGGTCATTCGTGACGGAGGTTCAAGTCAATCAATAGATAAAGAGTTGTTTGAAAGATTTTATAATGACTGTAAAAAGTAAAGCAATGTCTC
Source organism: Pyrrhosoma nymphula (assembly GCA_963573305.1). Taxonomy (NCBI): domain Eukaryota; kingdom Metazoa; phylum Arthropoda; class Insecta; order Odonata; family Coenagrionidae; genus Pyrrhosoma; species Pyrrhosoma nymphula. The sequence goes on from OY754327.1 coordinate 15,463,450, forward strand.
TATTAGCCGTTCTTTACCGCTTCACAGAAATTAAAGATCCCGAAGCACTCCATTCCTACTTCTCAACCATTGTCCTTCCCATGGTATAATATTGCTCCCCAATATGGTCCATATCAGCCCCTACTAATCTAAAATCCTTTGATTGCATCCCCAACTTCTTTATCAAAATAGTCAAACACAGAGTCCCACATTTCCGCAATATGTCCTCAAATGCTATTCTGTCTTCTCTTTCCATTTCTAACCTCCAAAACCACAGGCTTAAAACTGATTTAAAACTCCTCCACAACACCCTTAACTCGACCATTGACTGCCCTGAATTGCTTTCTCTCTTCAACTTTAGGATACCAACTCGATCCACCCGCACGCATTCACAACTCCACCTGCCTATTCCTAGGATATCACTCACCCAGCGCTCGCCTTTATTTCGCCTCTCCCCCCTTCTTAATTCACTCCCTCACACTGTCGATCCTTTTTATTTGTCATGTAACCATTTCACCAACCAAGCTATGTCCCACCTGTCAACAAATTAAATATTTCCCCTTTCCATGTTGGGCTCAGCGTTTTCAATTTTTATGCTGTTATTGTATTTTTGTCCTCTGTCATGTTTATTGTTAAATTTTCACTGTTAATTGGCGCTACTGATACCTAAATGTGAACAATGTTTTAAATAAATAATAAATAATACCAACCATTAGCTCAAGGTGTGGAAAAAAATAGGGGGTTTCGGACAAAAAAGTCATAACTTAATTGTTTGGCACAATATCAGTTTGATTTAAAGCTATTATCTAAAACTATTGTTTGAAATCATTTCTGATAGCGACTTACCCTCACTGTCAGAACTGAGCAAAATGAGCTGTCTAAAAAAAAAGAACTTTGTGCCCGTCCAAGAAGTACAAGTAGATTTCGAAGTTTAAAAAAGTAAATCTCGGTCAAGTTCGTAAATGGGCAAAATCGGACCTAGTGTGTGGAAATGGGGAAGGTTTTTGAAAGAAAACTGAAAAAATCACTGTAACTCCCTAAATATATGTAATATATTGCATTCGTTTAAATTAATTTTATTCCTTAAACTAAAAAAAACTTCGAAATCTACCTGTTCCTCTATATGCCTAAAGGTGTTATTTTCCTGCTGCAAAAACTCTATATCTACATCGACGAAGTACCATGCAAGTCACCACTAGGGTGTGTGGCACTAGGTGATTCCACACCAGGCATGCAGCACTCGTCCCAGCACAAGTCAGAACCTCGCACGCTCCCCCGACCGCTAGGCGCAGGCCGAAAATCAGTCAGGAGAACAGTGCGCAGTCCAAGCGGAAACTGGGAGAGTGATACGTAAAAGAACATGCAAAGATGCAGTACTCAGGTGAAGAGACAATAAGTGGTTAATATTACTAATGCTTTAATTTATGAATGCTACGAGATACTGCTTCATGCATAAAACAAAATCGTGACGGACATTTCAAGGGATGTGAAGTGTTAGTAATGATGCTATGTTATTAAACACAAGTAGAAAGTCTACTCTACCTATTGAGGGTGGGAGTTTCATATGATTGATCTATCGTAACTATTATGATCCTTTATTGTGCGTGGAAAAATGACATTTTAATTATATCGCTTCTGCAGTCTATTCCCTTCATCTTATTCCTGTGATCGCTTATACCGTAGTACGTTGGCTCTAGCAGTATGTCTTGAACGTTCGGTAAAAAACTGTCTGCTTCGAACTTGCGCAAAAGATTTAACCTGTATTTCTCCCTTCGATCAGTTAGAGATTCCCACCTTAATTCATTCAACAATTCGGTAACACTGCTAAGTTTATCTAAAAAACTGTTTACAAATCTTGCTGCTCTCCTTTGTATTCGATCTATGTAACTCTAGACGGGGCCTGTACAGGATAATCCGTGGTGATAATGATGGGCAAGTGCTATCAAAGGACAAATTTATACAAATTTTAAGTGACTACGAAGCTGATTTAGGATGAAGTCAAACAGTTTCAAAACTCCCAACATACCGCGGTCCATTATATCACTAAATGTTGGCGTGGGAAATAGAATGCCAAGTGGGAAGTTAGAGGTATTTATGTTTTGGTAAGTTTCTTTTGGTTTTCTGCGATTTAACTAAACTTTTTTTAGCAACAGTTTCGCCGTGATATTCTGCCGGCTTCGTCAGGCATTCTAAATCAACAATGAAAAATATATATAAACAAACTTAAGCGGTTATTATGTGTAGCATGATTAATTAATACTTTAGTTTTTCAAAAATCTTTTCCACGTATATAAGGAAGTTTGTAGCCATCTTCTCTGTTTAGGTTGTTAGGTCTTTTTTCTATTTCAATGGATTCCCTGATGACCCGTGGATAGTAGCTAATTTCTTTACATAAAACTTTCGCCCTTTTGACGTCAATAATCTAACTGCGAAAATCTACCAAAAAAGTTCTTTAGAGGTATTTATGGTTGACATTAAGGCTGGATAAACCTGATGTTTGGTAGGTACCCTGATTATTTGTATTTTTGTGTAATACTTTTTATGAAATTAGTCTGGAAAGCCTACTCAGGTTTAGATGTAGGTCCACTTTCGGCTAATCGACCAAATGAAAGCATCACACACAGATATAAATCCGACACAGAGTTATTGGATGTGGTTTGTTGCTCCGCATCGAGCGCAAAATTTCATTGAACACAAATAATGGCCCGGTTGTAGAAAATCGCAGATTCACGGAACCACATAATCTTTGTATTTTCTTCCTCTCTAGTCTTGTCGTGGCGAGCAACGCCCTGGACAGGTGTTTAGTGGTCAGCCACCAACTCCATTGAGGGCGAGGTGAGGGAATAGGATTAGGATTATAACGGAGGGGAGATGAAAAGGGGAGGAAAAAGACGTTTTGAAAGGCGAACTCTTGACGGTAAGTCGAGGAAATGTCTAAAATGGTATTTCACGTCCAGGTGAATTTGAGAAACCGCTTAACGCCAAGTGCGACAATTGTTGTGGCTAGCGGAAGGGATGGGAGGAAGGGGTGAACGATTGAATATGAAATGCTAAACGGTTTTCGCGTCGAAGAAAGTTCCAGTGGGCCATTCAAACCCGGAGGGAGGCCATCGAGAAACTACTGGCGAGCACCACGAATTTTAAGGGTTTTTTCGCTTGCTCTGGGCTGGATTTGAAATTGAAAACAGTATTTATTGCTCTGGGATTTTAAGTAGTCGGGAACATTGCTTCATAATTATATGCCACAGCAAATGAGGTCAATGGTGACAACAATGCATACTAATTTCATTAAGGAGAACCACATATAAAGCAACAATAATAAATGATAAAGTTATTGGCGGTGGCCGATACTACTCTACTTACTTCCTCGGCACTACAGCCCGGTATGGGCTTTGGCCTCCCTCAAGACGCCTGTCCATTCTCTCCTGATCTGCACTTTCTCCCACCATCTGACAATCCTCATAGCCTTTATGTCTTCTTCCAAATCCTGCATCCATCTTTTCCTTGGTCTTCCTCTTTTTCTCTTTCCAACCATATTTCCATGTAGATGCTTCTTAGGCATCCTTTCTTCACTCATTCTTTCTACATGACCTAGCCAAGCTAACCGTCTTCACAAATCTCACTATGTCTTCGCCTCGGATAATATTTTCTATATCCCTATTTGTTCTCATCCTCCATGTTACCCCATCTGTCACGGGGCCATATATCCTTCGCAAAACCTTCCGTTCAAATATCCGCAGAGCTTGCTCATTTCCAGCGGAGATGGTCCAAGTTTCTGCTCCGTATGTCACGACCGGTCTGTTGAGTGTCTTATAGATCTTGACTTTCATCTCCTTAGATAGAAGAGTTGACTTCAGGAGCATAATATTTTCAAAGTAAGCCCTATTTCCAGCCATTATCCTCTTGTTGATCTCTTCTGTCATTGAGTTCTTACAGTTTAAATTAGTACCGAGGTAACTGAAATATTTTACATTTTCAAAGTTGTACTGCACAAATGTAACGTTTTGAGTCCATCTTCTGTCTTCCGTGGCCGATATTTTCATGTATTTCGTTTTTCTCTCATTGATTCTGATCCCTATATTCTTACTCTTCTGTTCTAAAATTTTTAATATTTCATTCAGAGAATCCATACTCCGTGCCATTAAAATTATGTCGTCGGCATAGGCATAGGCCTGAGTAGATTTAGAGAGGTATAGGCCTGATGGTGGCCGATACTTTGTGGAATTCCATTGTAAGAAAAGGATAAAATACTTTGCACTATTCCACTGTAGAAATTTGATTTATTGAGTTGACATGTTTCACTGCACTGCAGCATCCTGCATCCTCCAGCATGAGTCCTGATGATGCTGCAGAGCAGTGAAACATGTCGACTCAATAAATCAAATTTCTCCAGTGGAATAGTGCAAAGTATTTTATCCTTTTCCTCCAATAATAAATTAACATGATTATACATAACATGTGAAAATCAGGGCAACAGTAGGCCCACAGATTTAAGATCAAACTTCAGGGATTGAGTAACTAAAACAGTTAGCATAGATAATCAATCGCATTACTTACACATTATGCACTAAGCATAATGTAATGTAAAGTAATAGACACAACATCAAACAGTATGATAAAAGAAGGAGCTTGATGAATCTCATTCAACGTTACAGTGCACAGATATGAAATCACATTTCAAGAATTGATCACTTCGATTTGATATGAGAAGACTTAGCTAAGTCATATAAATGATCAGTCATGTTTCTCTTGAACAACGAAATTGTAGAAGAGGTTCTAACATTTACAGGTAAACAATTCCATAGCTTGCAGCAATGCTGGAGGGGAATCTTTACTGGAGTGGATCCTCTCGGAGTACTTTCACTGTACAGTACCTTTCTCAGCTGAAGGTACCATCAGGCCCGCCAAATGACAAAGGTCCTCTCTTTCAATTGATCAAAGATTAACTTCATCTACATTTACATCTACAAAATACCCTGCAAGCCACCTCAGGGGTGTGTGGCAGGGGGTGAGTATTCACCGACATGCATCACACTATACACTAAAGTTAGTGTAACTACGACTAATTATGCATTAGCATAAATCGCTAATGCTTGTCTCTAGACGAAGCCTCACAAGCATGCACTACACTACAGATATGCTACCAATGGAGAGGGACCGTTAATATACCTATATGTATTTGCAACTACACAAATGGACAGAGACTCAAGACTTATGTAGAAAACATGCACGACGTGCTAATAGTACTAGGTAACAGATAAGGATTCAAGTATTAGGGAGTACTACTACTACTAAGAACTACACTACCTATCGAAAAGTCTAGTTAAAAGTCTCATTGGCCGCTGTTATGGTCCCTTATCGTTCGTGGGAAAAATGACATTTTAAATCTGTCCGTTTTGCAGTCTAGTTCCCTAATTCTATTCTCATGATCTGATCCACCGTAGTATGTTGTCTTAAGCGCCGTAGTCTTAAGTCACTTCTGTAGTCTTAAGCGCCGAGTCTTACGTCCCTGGATATCCTTAGTGAAATGATAGGAAAATCGTCTAGCTAGTCGTTCTAAAGCGACAATTTTGTGTTTATCCTCCGCGACGGGGACTCAATAAGTACGACCACGTCTCCTGTGCTAAAATGTATGGACTTGAGACGAGAACACCTAGTTCCCATAAACCCCCGTCGAAATTAGCCTAGATATAAGATCAAGATTTAAGTGGTGTAACTACCTAAAACACCTGACCGGAAATTGTGGAATCCCGGTCAAGCCAAATGATTTTTTCATGGCGAATTTCTTCCCCTTGATGTTAGATTAATTAGCCAGGAATGAGAAAACTAGGTTTACTAATGACAGAATTTAGTCAGATGCGTGAAAAATAGCAATGCGGTCAATGGTGATCTACATCTACATCTACAAAATACCCTGCAAGCCACCTCAGGGGTGTGTGGCAGGGGGTGAGTAATCACCAACATGCATTACACTATACCCTAAAGTTAGTGTAACTACGACTAATTATGCATTAGCATAAATCGCTAATGCTTGTCATGAGGCGAAGCCTCACAAGCATGCAACACTACACTACAGATGTCATCAAAATGGAGAGTGACCTCATTATACATGCATTCTACAACTACACAGATGGACAGGGACTCAAGACCCATGTAGAAAACATGCTAGGCGTGCTGTTAGTATGTACTAGGTAACAGATAAGGATTCAAGTATTAGGAGTACTACCACTACTAAGACCTACACTACCTAACGACAAACCTAGATAAAAGTCTCATGGCAGCTATTATGGTCCCTTATCGTTCGTGGGAAAAATGACATCTTAAATCTATCCGTTCTGCAGTCTAGTTCCCTAATTTTACTCTCATGATCTGATCTACCGTAGTATGTCGGATTTCGTAAAATATTATCAACGTCGTCAGAGAATATACCGGTTTGGAACTTACATAATAGATTGAGTCTAAATTTTAATCGACGGTCTGAAAGCTTTTCCCATCCCAGTTGCTGCAAAAGGTCAGTAACACTAACGAGATTATCATAACGGCCTTTAACATATCTTGCCGATCTTCGCTGCACGCGTTTCTCTCTGTTTCCAAGCCTATCTCATAAGGATCCCAAATACTGGCGGCATATTCTAAGTGGGGTCTAACGAGGGAGAAGTAGCTGATTTCCCTAACTTTATCGTCGCACTTGCCAAGTACTCTTTTAACAAATCCCAATTTACGATTAGTTTGACCGGTAATTTCTCGAATATGTTTACTCCACGATAGATCATTAGTCAGTTTAACTCCGAGGTACTTAACGGATTCTACGGTCTCTAATTTTATGTTGTTTATGCAATAGCTGTTACAAGGAGCGTTTTTCCGTTTCCAAAAATTCACAACAACGCATTTTTTCAGGTTTAATTCTAGCTGCCACGCATCGCACCACTCTTGTATTGCCTCGAGGTCCTTAGTTAGCGCTTCCTTGTCATTAAAGCTACGAATTTCTCTATAGATCACTGCGTCATCAGCAAATAATCTAAGCTTACTGTCAACTTTGTCACCGATGTCGTTTATGTACAAAAGGAACAGAAGCGGGCCTATGACACTTCCCTGTGGGACACCCGATGTGACTTTTACTTCATTAGAGATAGCGCCATCTAATACAACCCTTTGCACGCGATTACTTAAGAATTCTCTAATCCCGGAAAAACGTCGTCGTCTAAACCGTAGGATTTTAATACATGATAACAAAACATATTAATTTCATGAAGGAGAACCACATATAAAGCAGCAATAATAAATTAATATGATAATACATAACATGTGAAAATCAGGGCAATATTAGGTCTACAGATTTAAGATCAAACATCAGGGATTGAGAAATTAAAACAGGTAGCATAGATAATCAATCGTAAACTATTAGGAAACTATTCACTTTCTCCTCTTTACCTATGGTGAATGGAAGAGCATTTAAACGTTTAATTTAACGATGCAGTGCAGTTGAATTTTGCTTTTTTAATTCACAAGATAATAAATTTCTATCAGTGGAAATGGGCAAATAGGTGACACGAACTATTAACGATTGGCTGCTTGAAAGCACTCATTACGTCTGCCATCCTCGGCGAAGATGGGAAATATTGACTGCGTGCTGCCGTATACTATATTCATCGAAACATAGCATTGCTCTTTATATCCTTGCCTTGTATTGTGATTAATTAATATCGTTTGGCTAAAGAGTGTATACACGTAGAATTCATACTTCTTATAAGTTTCCAACTGTACGTAAATCTACGCTCCCCTGGCATAGGGATCGACATGAAGCGGCAGTTGACGTCACGAGGCTAGTTCACTCACCCGACGTCACAGAAAGGATCCTGTATATTTTTACACACATTTTGGTATCTTTCAAAACCATTTTCATTCGACGCGTGTTTTAATGAAACCAAGCAGCGTAGAGAAATGAGAACAACTGACTTTTATTTAAGTTTTTGAAATAATTACGGCAAACATTTTTTTTAAATAATAGACTTCACCATTTGAGTAGTATAAGTCTGAAAGTCTATTGTCTAAAGAAAGTCTGAAAGGTATGGTATCTAAATTCGACCTCTGTGGTGGAGAAGCTAAGTCCTCGCCTGCCAATCACGAGATCGTGGCTGAGTTATATGCCACGCAGGTCGTAGAAAACTATCGGTCTACGGCGTGCGCGTCACAAAAACTCATGAATTAACAGTATTAGTAATATTAACCACTAGATGTGTGTATAGCATTGTTCTGCATGTTTGCATGTTCTTTTACGGTACTTTTACGATCACTCTCCCAGTTTCCGGTTGGACTGCGCACTGTTCTCCTGACTGCTTTTTGGCCTGCGCCTAGCGGCCGGGGGAGCGTGCGAGGTTCTCATTTGTGCTAGGACGAGTGCTGCATGCCTGGTGTGGAATCACCCCGTGCCACACACCCTAGTTGTGACTTGCACGGTACTTCGTAGATGTAGATGTAGGTATCAGTTGCACCAGAGAGCTCTCCATGGAGTGATATGTAAAAAGATTTTACTGAATCTAATATAGTCGACACAAGGCCATAAAAACGTCCATAAAAGATGTGGAATAATTATTTTAAGGGTACCTTCCTGTTCAATGTAAGTATACTCCCTTATATCCTCATTTGTCATCCTGTTTGGGAAAGTAAAATATCGACGTTACACATCGAATTTTACATTAATGATGCTGCGGAACTTTTTAGTTTCTGTGGTTGATTATTTTTTATGGTGTTACAGACCGTGTAATTGAGTCAAAGCAGGGACGCGTTTTTGTTGGCTATGGAACTTGGCTAAACTCTACGAAAAGCGAAACATCCGTGTTTCGGGAAAATTGAGGTAGGATTTGTGTGGAACAAGCTGCTGACACCTTGGCCCCTTCATTATAGTCTCAACCAGAGGACTGGGCTTGAAATTAGCATTAGAGAGAATTTTATCCCCTCTCCTTCAGTAATATTGTTAAGTAGTCACACTCTCACCAAGTTGGCAAGAGGATAAATATTTAAACGATTTAATCTGGAGTATTTATTTATTTATCCACATACGTTTCTTAGGTGATTTAAAGCGATTCGATTCATCGTGGGGCACGAGTTATTTCCTACGCATAATAGGTACGTGACTCAATGGGGATTAATGGTTATCGTTTGTGACTACATTGTAATTTGCACTCTCAGATTGATGACTTTCTCATACAGTGGAGGAAACGCAGCTGGTAGACAACCACTATCATCTTCGCATATAGTTATTTGTATTAATTTCCGACGTGGTAATTAAGTTTTCATCCAATATTTTAATCAGAATGAAAAGAAATTAATTATGGGTTCTATTTTTATTAATATTTCAATATTCCTCTCCGTGACGGACTCAAGCCAGTTGTATGTGGGTTCGACCACCCACTTATACACGAATACATATTTATTTTTTACACACACACCATCCTCTTCTTCCTCCGTCAGATTTAGATAAATATATGCGGAGTGGGAGGGATATATTTTTTTTATCCTTAATCTCCTTTTCGTCAAACATGCGCATAGATGGGATCGCCTTACGACTGTTTTGACAGATTGAGTGCTTAGGTATTTAGAATGGGTCGATTCTAGAGTCTACCTACGCCCTTGGGGGGGGCATTATCTCCTCCTTCGCCTTGAGACCGACCTACCGATGGCGGGAACACCCACCTCGCCCGCTCCGACCACCACCGGCGCGGCGCGGGGGGAAGACCTCGGGATGATATAGCCCGCCACCTCCCTCTCCGTTATTCCCCCCTCTCCTCTGATCCCCCCCCTCCCTCCCTCTTCTCTCGCAACCATGGAGGTTGGAATATGAGAGGAGAGGAGGTCACTGCTTGGCCCCGTGCTTGTAAGAAGGGAAACGTGTATGATTGGGATGGGAAAGCCACACCTACTTTGACCTTTACGTTGGAATCGCAACAGGTTTAAGGTAATTGTGTGAAATTCACAGTGAAAAAGTCATTCGCCTGGACTGGGATTCGAACCCAGACCCCCCGATTTCGATATGATTTGTTCACTGTGAATTCCACACAATTGTGTGACCAGTAGAGGGTGACTCCGTTTAAGTTACTTCGCGGTTAGTTCCGCAGTTCTTTGAGTTTGTCAAAGTAAACACCTTTGTGTTTAAAGCATGGCTTTACCTCGTGGACAGTAGCGCTTAGCGTTCGCACACGGGTACTTTGACATTGTATGCACGGTACCTGTGAAGACATCTCGCTCCTTAAAAAGCCTCCATTAAGTTCACAGTGAGAGATGATGAATTGGGTAGCTTAACTGGTAGAGCACTTGGCGCGAAATCGGGGGGTCTGGGTTCGAATCCCAGTCCAGGCGAATGATTTGTTTACTGTGAATTCCACACAATTGTGTGACCACTAGCGGGTGACTCCGTTAAAGTTACTGCGCGGCCAGTTCTGCAGTTCTTTGAATAGGTTTAAGGTAGTTTGAGCGAAAAATCAATTCACCTGGAATTTGATGAATTTGGCCTAATTTAAAATAAAAAGCTCTCATCTTTCCAATGATATCAACCCCTTGCCCAACTACTTTTCGACTAATTTGCCTAAAAATAAAGCTGTTTTACATGGGATAGATTACGGCTGTGCGCTCCAAAGGGAGAATATTTTTTAAAAATTAGGAAATTCCAATACCAATATTTCGTCAAAAAACTAACGGTGTGTAGATTTTATGTTTTCTCAACTACTTATAAAAAATAATCTATTACTCACCACAGTAATTTTTACAGAATCGCAGAAAAACCTGCTGCTTTGAAGGGTTTTCAGCCGTACGGCGGGAAAAATGAGCCAAGTTAGAAACTTATTTAGCTTTATTTATTTAATTTCTGAGTATTTTGGTCATATATAACTGGTAGCATACCTGGCCGGAAATCGGGAGATCCGGGTTCGAATCCCGGGTAAGCAGAAATTTTTTCTGTCTGGATTTGACTCATTTTCATCTTCCCCACCAAACCCTGTGTTCGTCCTTTTATGTGTGCCTATCCATTTCCATGAATGTTTGATTGATTTATGCTATAAATTTCATCTTCGGATGAAACGAGCTGACAGAGGCCTTCATATAGGCTCAAAAATTAGCTAGCCAATTTCCATGCTCGTCCTGATGCCTAGCGAGTTGGGACAGAGCTTTAAGTCTCTTGGAAGGCGTCCCTCGTATATTTCAACCTCCTTGCTAGAAACCTCCCTCCCCAACAATCCACCCCGCTCCCTTTCCGGGTCCCCCCCAGGGGAAACACCTGAGGAGTACACAATGAGTTCGATAAGGATAACCCCGCATCGAGGGGTCTTCACCGCGTCTGCACAAATAGAGCGGCTCCAGTCGCTCGCGGGGCCAAGCCGAGCGGCGGATAAGAGAGGAAGAAGGAGGCGAAGCATCTGCGGCCTGCTCTCCTTCTCTTTAACTCTCGAGCACTTCCCCCCACACCAATTGGGGTGCGACACATAAACATGCTTATCTATCTCGTTTTAGTTATTTACCTCCTCCGTCAAAAGTTTTACGGTTCCCTCCCCCCCCTGTCTCCTTGTTTGTGGCTGATTTCCCTTTTTCCTCCTCCGAAGACGACGCGTAAACAGCCTCACGCTCGTTTCCTTGAACGCGGCGCGTCTTTGAGGAGAGCGCCGTGAAAGTTGGGCGAACGGGAATCGGAAGGAGGGGGAGGTGTGACAAGGGGGACCCCGGAGCGTGACCTCGAAGATGGCGATAAAATAGAGGAAGACACGGACACACTCCCATTACAAACAGATTAGCATCTCCTCTCTCGGGGATGCTAACCCAACCCACCCCTCACCCCAATAATACTCATTTGCGCGCGTGTCGTCGTCATGGCAGCCCGAAGTCGGACGCCTCCTTTCGGCTGTGCCGGTGGTTACGTTTGGAGCCACGCGGAGGGCAACTGTTTAATTAGCAGCCTCCAAAATATATCGCGGAGAGTTAATTTGAAACGGAAATCCTTCGGGGTATTTTCGTGAACTCTACGTTTCGAGTAATGAGGATCGTTTGCGCATTAGTCAATTTTAAAAGTATAAAGGTCACATTCCTTAAAGTCTAAACAAAAATAAAATCCGAAGATTCTCAGGAAGTGAGTGGAATCCTATGTATTGTTACGCTCATCACTGACTGACGCTGTAACGCTCAGTCACGAAAACTCATTTAAGCCCAGTGGAATGTCTAATACTTCAAGGAAGCGGTTGACCGGTGGTTAGGTGGTTTATTGGGTAACAGGAGGATGGATTTCGGGGAGAAAAGCGAGTTAGATGGAGCCACAGTCACTTAAAATTTAAAATACCTTTATTTTTACCTGAGGGCTGTTTTGCTTGGAAAATTTGCGCGCCTCAAATGAGAAATTTTAATAGCATACAACTCATCTATTGGGCACCTTAGGCGCCTTACAACTAACTAGTTTGTACATAATGAAGAAATATCAAGCACATTTTTAAAATTCACTTCCGACCCGGGTTTCAATGATGATGAGATGTGTCCTGAAAATGATGTATCAACGTTGAAACCCAGGTTGGAAGTAAATTTTATTTTTGTGGAAAACTGCGCGAGTTATTTCTTCATTTTGCCTCACAAATGAGGACGAATGTTCAGATCGTATAGCCCGTTAAGTGAAAGGTGACTTATACAATAAATAATCGGGCATGAGACATCATCCACGAGAGTGAATTTTCGGTGGCGATTTACGATGTACATAGTAGGGGCATTATTTTGTGTATTAGGGGCATGTGCACCTCGTTCGTCGACGTGGAATCTTAACGCCTAGTTATAGTGGGCTTGTGATTGTATGTTGGTACATACTTTGGAACATGACAGCAGAGGTGCAACTATGAGAAGGAGTAGGAAAGAGGATACTTCAAGCTATTTCGATTACTCATCTGTCCAGTCATCTAATTTTGCCAGTAAATGTCTCTTAAAAACAGGCCATCAACGAAGAGTATTATATTTATTCATCAGTCATCTTCTACATCTACATATACGAAGTACCGTGCAAACCACCTCTAGGGTGTGTGGCACGGGGTGATTCCACACCAGGCATGCAACACTCGTCCCCAGCACAAATCAGAACCTCGCACGCTCCCCCTGGCGCTAGGCGCTGGCCAAAAAGCAGTCAGGAGAACAGTGCGCAGTCCAACCGGAAACTGGGAGAGTGCTACGTAAATGAACATGCAAACATGCAGAGCAATGCTATACACACATCTAGTGGTTAATATTACTGATACTGTTAATTTATGAATGCTAAGAGATGCTACTTCATGCAATGAACAAAATAAAATAATGCCGGACAAATCGACCAGTGTGAAGAGTTAGTAATGATGTGTTGTCATTAAGCACAAGTGAAAATTCTAGTCTACCTATTGAGGGTGGGAGTTTTCTTAAAGTAAGGAGGGTGATAATAGGGTGTCAATGTCGAGGTTATCTTCCAATAATTTGATTTTTGAAGTATTGATAAGGCGGCTTCACTCATGGAAGTTGATTTCTATGGAAGTGGTGACTATAGCGATGTCTCGATGTGAATCTCTACTTGCAAGGTACTCGCTACGTACGAGTTACTTCCGTTTTATACGTGCAAGTTACTTCCGTTTTTTCCCACTAAAATCAATGTCGGAAATAAAAAATCAGTATAACAAATTTGGAAATCGCCAAGTGTATGCAATCAATGCGTTTGTACATCGCACTGTTTCAGTTCCACAGACATTTGTGTAACTAATAAATTTGAATGAATTACATTAAATATGAACGTAAGTATATATAAATCGTATTAAATATGGGAATTAATTTATTTCTGAATATTCAATACAAGAACATTCACACGTCTTTCCTTAAAGCAATCACTAACGATTAAATTAAAACCCGGTAAAAATTAATATTTACCAATGTAATAATATCTCCGACAAATTAATTTTTTATTTAAGTTTTTTAATAACCAATCGCAGTCACGTGATCAGGAATCCACCGGATACGATACGATTTTATCGCTGAATCGTAATGCTACTCGTAGGCTAAAATAGAAGCCAGTCTATTTTCCAGGTAAGCGCGAACCGCGGTCTATTACTACCGCTATCGACCCCTACTGCCATACGTGCCTGCCGACGTGCTTACACATCGAAGTACCACTTGCAAGTGACTTGAAAGATTACTGTCATAGAAGTAACTCACATGTGTATGCTACCTATAGCCATTTGAAAAATAAGAGATCTTCTGTGTTAAACGGACGAACGGCCGTAAACTTCAATGGAAAACAATGGAAAAAGAAGAATCCCAAATGCCGTTAACTTCAATGCCGCTGGCTTTGATAGAGACAGGTAAAACGTGGAAATAAGTCAAACTGTTAAAACTCGCACTCTATCACTATCACTCGGGTAATGTCGGGAAACAGTGACCCTTGTGAATAACACTTGCGCGCATACACAGGGTTTTCAAGGATTTCTCCTATGCCAGGGACCCACCTATCACACCATAATAAAATAAAGCAAGGAACAAATAAATTCACTCTTACAATCACTCAATCACTCGGTTGTGTCGGGAAGCAGTGAACCCTTGTGAATCACAATCACACTCACACTCAGGATTTCTCCTTGCAAACCCTGAGTGTGCGCGTAAGTGTGATTCACAAGGGTTCACTGCTTCCCGACACAATCGAGTAATTGTGTGTTTTTTTATTTTAGGTTGATTTCCACCTGTCTCTTTCAAAACCAGTGCCATTTAAGTTTGCGCTCTTGCAGATTCTTCTTTTTCCTAGAGATCTTCAGCTTTGATTCTAATTATGAACGGTTTTCCTCCTCATCCTCCTCACCCCCGTGTTATCATCAGTAGTAATGTAGTAGCCTGTGATGGAATTGCTTTTATGCTGTTCCGTTTCACCAATTTAAAAATTAGGGCATTCCCACATTCCTCTTTGGTATTTTGCAATCGCGTCTGCCACTATATACTGCCGGACGTTCAACATATACTGCTAGAGCCAACGCACTATGGTAGAAGCGATCACAGGAATAAAATAAAGGAAATTGACTGCCAAACCGGTACAATAAGGGGAATTCCCACGTAAAATAAGGGATCATAATAGTTGCGATAGATCAATCATATGAAACTCCCACCCTCACTAGGTAGAGTAGAACCTTCACTTGTGCTTAATAACACAACATCATTACTAATACTTCACACCGGTCGACTTGTCCGGCATTATTTTATTTTGTTCTCTGCATGAAATATCATCTCGTAAGCACTCACGAATTAACAGTATCAGTAATATTAACCACTAGATGTGTGTACAGCATTGTTCTGCATGTTTGTATGTTCTTTTATGTATCACTTTCCCAGTTTCCGGTTGGACTGCGCACTGTTCTCCTGACTGCTTTTGGTCTTTGCGCCTAGCGGCCGGGGGAGCGTGCGAGGTTCTGACTTGTGCTGGGACGAGTGCTGCATGCCTGGTGTGGAGTCACCCCGTGCCACACACCCTAGTGGTGGCTTGCACGGTACATCGTAGATGTAGATGTATATTCTTTCCTAAGGGCCGTTTTACACGTGGTATTTAACTGTGCAGTTGGAAGCGGCAATAGTTTGCCAGTTTTATTCTGGTTGTTTTGGGAAGGCGGCTGGCAGCTAAGGTCATTTGGGTAATTGAGGACGTGTGGGTAGATAGGTGATTTTGAGGGATCATTTGGGAAATGGAGGGAGGGTGGAGAGAAACCCGGCGTCAGCATTGGCTTGCTTACTGGGCCTTATTCAGTAAGGACTCGATTCGGTCGAACCTCGGAAAATCCGTGGGGTGTCGTCGTCAAAGCCCCATGGCAAATCGCAACTTTTGAATGGTCCTATTTGAAATTTCCGTGACTATGATGCCAAAATTTTGTCATTTTCAATGCTCGGATGTTCCGAAGCCATAAAAAATAGCCTTCCCCTGAATAAAAGGCGTCAAGGGGTCCATAAGTTCGACATCTCACCTGTCGGACGAAGTGAAATTGAATTTATTGAATGTTGAGTGAATTTGGAGACATTGAAGTGCCCTACGCATAGCGCCCGAAGTAGGGATCGGAATTTTACTGAAAAAGTCACCCGTCCTGTCACAGCTGGGATTCGAACCCTTGCCCTCGGTATCGGAACCCATCAATTCGCACATTAGCGGGTGAAGTAATGCGTTTGCGTGAATGAAACCTGACCGAATTTTGTGAATAAGCAAATCTTTTGAACATTTAACTTAATCTGTGGAATGTTGGCGCAAAGATCAAGGACATTTCTTCGAACGGAGTGGCCTTGGTCTTTGCCTTGTGAAACAGAATATCCAATTACGAAGGAAGAGTAGGGAGGCAGCGGCTGCTACTACTGCTGCATTCGCAGAAGTTGAAATTATCATGGGCGCTGCAGTCATCTTCGTGAGAAGTAGGCTTGTGCGATGAGTCGATTAATCGAAGTCATCGACGATGATTTTAGTCATCGCGGTGCGATGACTGTAATCGATGACGATGAATGTCATCGACCATCGATGTCGATGGGAATCATCGATCCCGATGAGTCGATGAGTTAATGCGAATCATTTATGTCGATGAGTCGATGAGAAATGTATGTATAAAGTATAAGCACCCCAGCTATTGCGCCTTAAGGACGATGGCAGGGCCACAGTGGGATGTTTGGAATTCATGTTTTTCCTCAAGTTTGTGGTAGACGATACAGAAGTAGCGATCATGTTCAATCACAGTTCATACGCAGTAGCAGTGGTAGCATTGTATTCGTTGGATGCACTGGTGCAGTTGGTAGCAGCGTTAGCAGCCTGAGCTAAATCGGCTAAATTCACCGAATTCACAGTCACAGTGATTTCGATTATTTAGTCACAGGCTGTGATTGCTACTTTTCAGTATCGGTGATTCAATCACAGCGATATATCGCTCATCACTACTGCACAGTTCATCGAGAGTCACCGATCATCGTAATTCATCGATCATCGGCATTCATCGATCATCGGCATTCATCGATCATCGACATTCATCGATCATCGATATTCATCGATAGTCATCGATCATCGTGTACACTCTAAACGATGATCGATGACAGTCATCGTCATCGAAACATTTCGATGAAATATTTTCATCGAAAATCGATGACCAAAATCGGTCATCGCACAAGCCTAGTGAGAAGTATGTGTAGGAGATATTTGTGGAAATGAAATTGCGTGCTTGAATTAGCTGAGTCAGATCGAGGTCTACTTTCCACGCAGTCAACAATGCAATTCTCTGCTTCACACAACGTGATTTTGACTGCACAACTATCCATTCATTATACTACGCAAGGAAATGCCTCCTAGGTGTTGTATTTGTGTTTGGTTTGTTTTTATTTGTTTTGGATTGTTTAATTTATTGTTTTATAAAAAATGTAAAAAGGGAAGATGTTGTATATTTAGATTTATGTCATGATTATTGATTGTCATACCAACTATCTATTCTTTTGATGCACCCAGAGGACTATTAATATTATTTACTATAACACTATCGACACTTAACGAGATTCCGCCGCGACTGTGTGAGTCAAAACAAATACTAAATTCCACATTTTTTATATTTTATCAAAAAAATTCTGCTTTCGCTGATGAAATGCGTTACCTATAGAAACCCAAAAGTAAGGTACAAAATATGCAGATTATTCCACGAATGTATTTTAAATGAGCACTTTTTTCCTGCCATAGGAGCCGACTGCAGCGCCATTATTTCCTACGAATTGCCGCATTTTGACTTCAATTACGAAATAATTCTTCAATAACTAGAAAAATAAGGTGGTGAGATGCCTGTATTTTATTTTTATTCAATTTCTCTGGATTAGTTCCTTCTTATAAATAGTTTTCCGTGAAAATGGCATTTGTATTTTATGGAAAAATACTATTTTTCCCGTGTTTCTCTCATTCCCCCATTGAACACCATGTAATTTCAAGTTCAATTATGGAATAAAATAGCGTGGAAAGGTATTATTTTGTTGTTCATATCAGAAAGAGAACAAATTTTTCTACAAGTAGACAGAATATGAATAAAAATCATTTAAGTCATTTTACGGTGGAACCAGCTTAAATCATTCTTTGATAATTGCTCATGTCAAGATGATAATTGCTCAGGGACTGTGATGAAATATTGGAATATATCTATGTAATTAAGAAAACTATATTCAAATAATTGACTCAACGAATTACAAGGAAAGGTCTTTTAGCAAAATAAATCCGTTTCATCCTTTATCTTGACCACAGCTCTTGATGATTTCTTGTTCGGAATTTCCCAGATTACTTTTTATCGTTGTTATTGCTTTTCCTGTTAGAATTTAAGTCGCCCTTGTACCTTTGTCACTGTCTTCCTTGTTCAATTCGGTCTAAATTCACTCGTCTCTGCCACAGCTAATATAACTACTTTGCATTATTCTAAAAATCTCCAAGGCAGAGCTCGGCTCTTCGAAAGGGGCGATTATATGAGTGGCTCCTTGGCAACTTTCTTTGACAACAATGCTCATTGCAACGCCGGAACGCCCTCAATGTTTCCTAAACTCCCTTAAGGTCACCTCTTACCACCTTTTCTTTGAAATATTTCGCCTATGGATCGCTTTCCGTGGCAGCCACCGACTGAAAAAATCGTTACTGCGAATGAGAAAATTTGGAAAAAATACGAAAAACCTGGATATTAATGAGTAGCATTACATTTGACCTAAAATCATCAACACCATGATTACGGAATATTATTAATTGTTCAAATAGCTTCAAATTAATATGGCATTAATCCATACCGAGTCCCATGGAAATATATCGTATTGCAGCGGCAACATAATTTTGTATTTTTTCTAATAATCGATTGTTACTCACTTCCTTATCTTTTTCTTCTCTGATAATAAGATCTGGGAATGAATAGATTTCTTGGCCTAAATAAACAGAAGATGTCAGGGAAAAGTAGTAATGTATAGTTATTGGATTCAGAAAGTGAATACTAAATCGAATTCTATAGCTTTTAACGATTTATTTTCTTGAGAAAATTTTTTCTGCTTTCATCTATTTATTTTCTTGAAAACAATCGAATCTACTCGCATATTTTTTACTTTTCTGTCACATTACGCCATCGCTTTTTTGGAATATTTTTTTTTGTGTAAATCGTTGAGTAAACTCGCTTTGAGCTCTCATCTGTTTATGATCATTTTTTTGGAAAATTTGTAGTTCAAATAGTACTTTATTTAGGAATCATCTCTATCGTAATGTTTCTAAGTTTGGGAACAGGTGGAATTTCACTTCGCCGCACACTATGTCTTGGCATTTGGAGCTGGCCGACGCTATTTTCAAGCTTGAGCCCAGCAACTATTGACTACCCACTCGCGATGTCAATCGTTTGCACTTCGTCAATGTCTCTTTACAGTCGGTACTCCATCATTTCATTGACAAGACGAAGCGATGTTCATTGACATCACGGCTGTACTTAACTGTCATTTGGTGCTTTGAAACCGCGAATAGATTACCATGGGCCGGCCTTAGCCCGGTCTGGGAAATTCTGGGAAGTCGCCCAACTAAAGTAAACGGAAAATATCAGCTCAGCTCAAGCTCAAACTCCTGACAACCTCGTCAATTGTCCGCCAATGGGCATGGGGTCTTTCTCTGTGACTCTTCGACGTGGGCGTCAGCAGCGAAAGACGGAATACTCGTCAGATAGTGACACAGTGTGCGTCGTGGTTTGAGCGCGTATCTCTGGCGCAACTCGTGAGTGCGATCCACTTACACATGTCTGGCAAATCAATTAGCGGGCATGAGTGCGCAGGATGTGACGACAACTAAATAAAAAAGTAACAAAAGTAATATTTAAATCCCACTTCCTGCCTTTTTTTTACGCTAACTGGTCATGATAATGCGTCACATGTTTTTGTTCTGTGTCATGTATACTGGCTGAAGCTATCAATTTAGAGATAATAATAATTCTATCCAATCTTTGAAGAGTCAGTCATTTGCAATTTAGCTTTCAGGTGCGCTATTTTTTTTTAAAGTTCGAAGTGATCAATCCCCTAAGAATAAATAAGAACGTTTTTGTTTATCATTATGATGTTCTGGTCAGCAAAAAATGGACTGAGGAGAATGGTATATATAGCATATTGCTTTACACGCTTAAAAAAAGACAGTGTATTCAATTTGCTAACCTTCGGTGGAGCTTCCCCCGCTTTCTCCACTTGCTTATTAATTGAATAGAGTTAATTGTTATTTTTATGACCTCTCGTTCCTGGAAGCATTAACCAGAACACTCCCCTTTTATCTCGGATGAATTTTTTTTTGCCCTTTTGGAATTTCATTCGTCACCCACTCGTAAATCCTGGGCAGTATGTTTGGATCAATATAGCTCGGCAGGGCGGCGCTAAATCTTCCCTCCTCTCTCAAGGGGACAGGCGTATGAGGGGCGGCCGAGGGGTTTAGGGGTGTGGTGCTCCTTGGGTGGCGGTGCCGTCCCCGACTCGAGAGAGCCGCTGACGGATGGTGAACGGCACCGCACCCAACCCCGCCGTCTCCCGTCATTGCGCTTCGAGCGCGTAAATTAACGTTCGAGAGCGCACGTCGGTATGCATTTTTTTCACATCTCGTACCGCTGAAGCTTATGGTCACTTGATTACGTATAATGGTTCTCTCAAGTAGTTTTTCCATCCCGTATCGGTACTGAAAATCATCGAGAGTCGCAACCTTGTATCACAATTCCGTATCATATTTTTCAAAGGAAAAATTTACAATGGTAAACTCGGGTTTTCTTCCAAGAAAGCTGAGTCTGCCATTTGAAATATGAATACACCTACATCTACATCTACGAAGTACCGTGCAAGCCACCACTAGGGTGTGTGGCACGGGGTGATTCCACACCAGGCATGCAGCACTCGTCCCCAGCACAAATCAGAACCTCGCACGTTCCCCCGGCCGCTAGGCGCAGGCCAAAGCAGTCAGGAGAACAGTGCGCAGTCCAACCGGAAACTGGGACAGTGATACGTAAATGAACATGCAAACATGCAGAACAATGCTATACACACATCTAGTGATTAATATTACTGATACTGTTATTTATGAATGCTAAGTGATGCTACTTCATGCAGAGAACAAAATAAAATAATGCCGGACAAATCGACCGGTGTGAAGTGTTAGTAATGATGTTGTGTTATTAATCACAAGAGAAGATTCTACTCTACCTTTTGAGGTTGGGAGTTTCATATGATTGATCTATCGCAACTATTATGCCCCCTTATTGTACGTGGGAAATATGACATTTTGAATCTATCGGTTCGGCAGTCAATTTCCTTTATTTTATTCCTGTGATCGCTTCTACCGTAGTACGTTGGTTCTAGCAGTATATGTTGAACCTCCGGCAAAAAACTGTCTGCTCCGAACTTGAGCAAAAGATTTAACCTGTATTCCTCCCTTCGATCAGTTAGAGATTTCCACCCCAATTCTTTCCACAATTCGGTAACACTGCTAAGTTTATCGTAACAACTTTTCATAAATCTCGCTGCTCTCCGCTGTATTCGATCTATTTCAGAGATTAGTCCTACTTCGTAAGGGTCCCATATGCTAGCGGCATACTCCAAGTAGTATACCGCCTTACCTATGTAGTATTAGTATTTTTGTATAAGGTGCTAAGGCGGCTAAGGTAATTTCGCACATACTGCCTAACACTTGCAGACAGGGGAAATTGAACTAACTCGGACGAATAGGAGAATCACTCTTGATTCCAACCCCAACGTTGCTTAACTTCGGTGACTGCTCGGGAACCGGTGTTTCCATCGTGATAGGTTGTTGCCTGGTGTATACGTATTGAGTGATGTAATCTCCTGTGTGATTCACACAAAGAAAACAATGCTTTCCTTCATTTTCGTGTGCTCTGCAGTAAAGATTTGTCGTAAAAACATTTTACTTGTCAGGAACGTTATTTTAAGACACATGGAGGAAAGTGGTTCAAAAAGAGGTGAGAAACAAATCCAATTATTTCGTAATTACGTGCGCTACCACCTATCGGTAAATGTTTCGTACTGTATCATAAGCATCCTCATCAATAGCTGGGTAAAATGTTGCCTCGCCAGCTAACACGCGGAAGTAATCCCGAAGACCGAAGTAATCATTCAGAGAGGTGGCGTTGCACTGCATCCGCACAAACAGCATCGGATCCAAAATTTGAGCGACCATCTCCTGGAATTCCGTCGACGCTTCCCAAAACAAGTTTATAAGGCAATAGCAGACCATAAACGATATTTAAAATACATTTAAGGTGGTTTGAGCGAGATACTTCCCTAGTCATAATAGAGACCATATTCCAATTTTATTTATTTATTTCAGCGTATGTAAGAAGTATGAACTAAATATTGTAATATTACTGGCGCAAAGATATAGTTATATATGACCAAAATTATCAGTAATGAAATAAATAAAGCTACATAAGCCTCTAACTTGACTCATTTTTTCCCGCCGTACGGCTGAAAACGGTTCAAAACAGCAGGTTTTTTTGCGATTCCATTGAAATTACTACGGTGAGTAATAGTGCATGTTTTATAAATAGTTGAGAAAAGACGAAATCTACACACTGTTAGTTTTTTGATGAAATCTAGGTGCTAGAAGTTCCTAATTTGTTTAATATTCTCCCTCTGGAGCACACAGCCATAATCTATCCCATTTAAAACAGCTTATATTTACAGGCAAATTGCTCGAAAAGTAGTTCGGCAAGGGGTTGATATTTTGATATCATTGGAAAGATGAGTTTTTTCTTTTAAAAGAGGCCAACTTCATCAAATTCTAGTTGATGTGATTTTTCGCTCAACCTACCTTAAGTATCGCAACGGATGGAAAGTTGTTTGACTCTGTCGCTTGCGTCGTTAAGTGGTGTAATGCAGAAGTCACATTGACTCTCGGCCTCTTCATATTGTGTCATAGTTGACTGCATGCCTGCCGTTTTTTAGCGGACAGTAAGCCGAGACGGATTGCACATATGGAGAGACTTGATTTAAAAAAAAAAAAAATTAGAAAAGTTATATAAAGAGTCTTAAAAGTCAGTTAAAAATTAACAAAAAACTGAAGTAATGCCGAAAAATCGATCGAAAAAAATTGTGAAAAAAGTATAAAACAATTCTTATCGCATCATGGAAATCAGGAATATATTTTTTTTCCTTAGCATAAAAAATTATTTTGTGAAATTTATGAACCTGGTCTATATTTAATTTTACTTTATACCTGTCACAAATCTGGCTCCATTTTATTTCGAAACAGTATGCATTATATGGGTTATTATCCTACCCTTACATTGAAGACGATAGTTTATAGATTCCTCCGGCTCGTCTCTTTGGTGAGCCATAAATAATAGGAATCACAGTGGCCACGAGCGATATTGGAACATAAAAACTTAATTTAAATTCTAGTTGGCATCGTTCAATCTCTGGAATTCCAAAGCAGGCGATGAGCGATAGGATGCTTGGTCAGCGCTCAGTATGTCCTCAGCCGGAGGGTGGTTGATGGCCCCATAAATATTCTGTTTGACGGGGAGAGTGGATTGAATGAGGAGAGATAAGTAAATTAAGCTTAATTAGTCCAACGATCAATGTCCTACATTCTTTGAGAATAAGGGCCGTATTTATAGTCGTTACCTAGCAGTCCCCTTATCCATCCACTACCCAGCAGACCCCTTGAATTGTGCGTCCTATAGTCAAAATTAAGGGAGCTGCTAGGTAGGGGATGGTTGGGGGTTAGATCTGGTAAATAAGGACTACAAACGGCGGGAAATGGAATTCGCAGCTCAAATGTTTCAGTGGTGACGCTCGTGATAAACATGGATATGGATAAATAAAGAGCCAGACGCAGCATGAAAACTGTTAAGATGGCCGCTCGACGTGCAAATAGCTTCAACGGTGTGGAGAAGAAGATTTTGTGTGACCTGGTGTTGAAGCATAAAGATATAGTGGAAAGTAAGAAAACGGACGCAGTTTCCTGCCACAAGAAGAAGAAATAGTGAGAAAAAATATGCTGCGAGTGTATATGAACATCCTTGGAATGAGTCTGGCGCCACATCAGATATTTATCGATTAAGAGCAAATCTTGCCGTTGTTTTATTAACACCAAATCTTCGAAATTATTAATTCAAGGCTATACACGTTCATTAGAGTCAGTTTAGTTATATCTGTTGTGTTATTTTTTCGATAAGGGGGCCCCTGGTGGAGCATGTATCTCCTGCCAGAATTAGGAGAGGCTAAGGGGGCTGCTGGGGGTGGAAATTTGAATATAAATACCGTTTATGACGAAGGGGCCTGCGAAGGGGCTGTGGGACTGCTTGGTAATGACCATAAATTCGGCCCTAAGAGTTACAAAAATGATGACAAGGGTAAGTAATCATTTCAGGGAAACAAGAGTTGAAATTTTTCAGAAACCCGTATCAACGTAATTACTGTTTTCGAGTCACCTTTCGAACCACTGATCGTCATTTGTGAGTTAACCATACAAAATATCTGTAACTACATGCAATGAAACAGGGATGGGGGAACTCTTCATGGTTATAATCGCTACTCTTTCTGGGTAATTTACTACTCTTTGATCTCTTGAGACTCGTATGATGTCGTTATCCTTGATGAGTACTTCACACAGTCCCATACTGATACTTATACTACGGTAGATCAGATCATGAGAATAAAATTAGGGAACTAGACTGCAGAACGGACAGATTAAAAATGTCATTTTTCCCACGAAAGATAAGGGACCATAAAAGCTGCCAATGAGACTTTTATCTAGGTTTGTCGTTAGGTAGTGTAGCTCTTAGTAGTAGTAGTACTCCTAATACTTGAATCCTTATATTTACCTAGTACATACTAACAGCACACTTGCATGTTTTCTACATGGGTATTGAGTCTCTGTCCATCTGTGTAGTTGTAGAATGCATGTATATTGACGGTCCCTCTCCATTGTGATGACACCTGTAGTATAGTAGTGCATGCTTGTGAGGCTTCGCCTCGTGACAAGCATTAGCGATTTATGCTAATGCATAATTAGTCGTAGTTATACTAACTCTAGGGTATAGTGTAATGCATGTTGGTGATTACTCACCCCCTGCCACACACCCCTGAGGTGGTTTGCAGGGTATTTTGTAGATGTAGATGATGTTTTCTCTTTCTGTTCAAACAATAAATAGAATTTTATCCCAGTTTGGAAAAGCGGCGCTTCACCTTATTAATACCATTGAAGCTTAGTTGTCCATAGACACTTCTTCCGATCCTAACTTCGCATTTATGCACTCGTCTCTTGCTCCTGAGATTCCGAGCTCCCTATCAACATTTACCGAGAACCGTTTCAGACACCTCTAGGGTCGACACCAAGATTTTCGGTATCCTCCTGCGTTGCTACATCTGGGTGGACGACGGCTTCTCTGGCATTTCAGTCAGCATCCTTAGGTCCGAATTGGAAGAAGAAAGTCGGACCTGAAGATGCTGACTCCAACGCCAGCGAAACATTCGTCCAGCCAGATGGAGCAACGCAGGATGATCCCGAAAACTTGGGTGTCATCTGCTCATAACCGCGCAAGCTTTCGTATTACCTCTATGGTGTGTGGCACGGGATGATTCCACACCAGACATGTTTCGTTCATCCTCTTCCAAAGGTGAACCCTCAGCCGTTCAACCTGGTCGTTTTGATCATGAACCCAGTGGTGTGAAATCTCTCAAATATTGAAGTCTCGCAGTTGAAATCTCTTCAAGATTGAAGGTCGCGTTATAGGTTGAATATTTGACGTAATACGATGAAGAACATGAGTGGCGTGATCGTATGGGATGAAAGCAACGTTAAGGACTGTTTAAGGGAGTATTTTGAAGAATTATACTACAATGGTTCAGAGATGAGGATGAGTCTTGCTAATTAGTTAGCGAGAACGCCAGTATGGAAAAGGAAATAAGTGAGAATGATGTGGTAAAGGTAGAGAGAATATTGAAAAGTGGGAAGGATTCAGGCGTAGATGGGAGATCCAGCCAAGTGCGGAAGTGTGGTAGTTACTTATTAGTCGCTTTTGTGCATTGTATAGCTTATGCTTAAAAACGTCTGTAGTTCCAACGGATTGGAAGTATGCTATAATAGTTCCAATGTACAAAGGGAAGGGTGGGAAGACTGAATTTAAAAATTATAGAGCAATTAGTTTATTCAGCATTCCGGGGAAAAGTGTTCTGTGAAATTATTTAAAAAAAGAGTGGGTAATATTACTATTGTCAGAATCTGGGGTGTACTGTGCGGTTTTATGCTTGTATAGAAAAATAGGAGCTGCCCTACTACATATACATCTACATCTACAAAATACCCTGCAAGCCACCTCAGGGGTGTGTGGCAGGGGGTGAGTATTCACCAACATGCATTACACTATACCCTAAAGTTAGTGTAACTACGACTAATTATGCATTAGCATAAATCGCTAATACTTGTCACGAGGCGAAGCTTCACAAGCATGCACTACTACACTACAGATATTATCACAATGGAGAGGGACCATTAATATATATGTATTTTGCAACTATACGTGTTGTCTCGCCGGAGAAGTTTTACAAACTGTCTTACAGTCTCGGTGGCCCTAAGCCAATCTCTTAATATTGATGGCCCTTTCTTTATATAACGATTGATAGACCAAATAAAACTGATCATGTTGAGAAAAAGGCTTCTCTCTAATCTCAAGTTAACAAAGGTTTTCAACGAAATAAAAAGAAATTAGCTTTTAAATACTCTTGGCTCGAGAGGCGGAAAACATTATGTTCAAGCTCCGAAGACGGATGGTGTTTCAGCATCTGTACGATTATCGGACCATGAAAAAGGAAGAATTGAAGACCTCAAAAACCTCCGTGATTTTGTGATGTAAAAATGAAGCGAGGGTTTTCCCATCAGTCAAGAAGATTTAATGAAGAAAGCTGCGGAAGTGTCAAAGGAATTAAGATTCCACTCAGTGTTTTCTAAGTAAGCATTGGTTGGCGTAGGGGGATTATGCGATGAAAAGGTATTTTTCTTAGTTGACGAATTTAAGAACAGCGTCTTCCAGATAATTTTGCAGATAAGTTATTTTTTAGACTTATATAAAAAGCACGGCTACCTTCTTGGGCAGATGGGAACTGCCGATAAAATTTCAGTTTGTTTTGGTATGCCCATATGCTACGGCCCATATGTAATTTTAAGATGTCAAACAAAAGCAAATAAAAAGCTATCATCAAAAGCAAAGAAAAAGCTAAAAGCAGCAAGCAGGAGTATGCGGGAAAAAGAACGGATGAATGGTGAACCTATGCATGAAAGGCTAAATATAATCTGAGATAAGCGTCCGGCTCAGTTACTACGTCAAAGGGGAATGATCGTACTTGACGCTTTCATGGGTCACCTGAAAAAATGCGAAGAATAGAATGACTAAAATGCGTGAAGGCCTAGTTCTTATTCTCTACGAGCAATGACTTCAAAATTGCAAAGTTGAGATGCCGTGATTTAAAAGTCTTTCAAAGATAAGGAAACCGTCGGTCACTGTATTAGGGAAGTAGATCAACAGCTTTGGACTTGATCACCACATTCTTCAAGTGATGGTATTGGTACCAATAAGTTTCTGAAGAACATGTTTTATTTTAAAATAAGTTTGTTCAAAATGGCACGCATGTCCCAAGCTCCATGCCACACATTTAATACATGAAAATACCTCTTCAGCTATGGACCGTTTCACTTCTGATTTCATAGCAATAAAAAAAAATAAGTTCACTTATGTAAAATTTAGTGCCACTGTTTCCTTTTAAAGCTATTTTTCCATATCGACATTCTGGCAATAGTAATTGACCTAGGATGAATATTTCTCGGGTTTCTTGCCGGGTAATGGTGTTAAACTGCACCGATGTTTCAATGGCGTAGTCTGCCATCGTCTTCAGGGTTAATGATTTTTGCCAGAACTGTCATATATTTATATAGTGTCACATTTTCATTAGGTTTTCCCTGATTCGTCAGCATCTTTCCCGCCTTTCTTTTAGCATTCTCAAGAGTAGGTTTCCAAGCACTGCTGAGTTGGAAACCTTTGTATCGGTTCAAGGTTTTACTTTCCAGCCACAGCTTCTTACACAATACGATCCCAATATTCCTTTGTTTTGCAAAGCATTTTGGTGTTGGCAAAGTCGATCTTATGGCCATTTTCCAGGCTGTGTTCCACCACCGCAGATTTTTCCGGATGGAAGAGTCTGAATGACTTAAATCCTACAATAATAATTGACGTGTAGTTTGAAAAAGTGAAGAATTATGAGCAAGAATGCATGGTTGGTAATTTTACGACTCCTTGGCTAAATGATGCATCGATTGCGCGATAAATCACAGAGGAGAGTAGGATAACACAGTTGAAACCGATTATATCCATCTTGGGGTAATTCTTTCATTTTGTCATTCACGCTCTCTCATGCTGATAGGTGAAGTGTTTTAGTTGATTCCATCCAAATCAGAAATGATATTTCTGGTTCAGTACAACGCCAAAACATCTACTATCTCGTGTCATGTGTTATTTGGCAAATGTTTTGGTCCATTTAAAAACGACGCGGTGAGTGATCATCCTCCCTCCTCGACGTGGTCATAGAGGAGGAGGAGGGGGTCTTCATTCCTCGCTTCTGAGTGTTCCTGGAAGTCAGTGGTGGGTCTTCGGTTTCGAGTGTTGACGTGCAGATTTGAAGTGGGTCTAGTAGTGATGGCGTCGAATAGTCCTCCGGCTGCAGCTGGTGTAACTAGCCGACGCGACGTGGACTTCTTTGCCCTGGGGGCGGAGAGCTTCCTGACATGGAAATGGGCAGTGTCAGTCATCGGTCACTTTTCGCCGGGTTTGTCTCGTGCCTGCTACTCCCGCTGGTGCTGCCACCTCCCGAGGGACTTCGTGGCAGGCTCAGCCGCAAAAATGCAAGTGACTTCCCCCTTTTCAGTGGAACTGAACAAGACGCGAAATAAGAAAAATTTCACTCGGCCTTGATGCCTCGAGACGGATCTGTTTTCTCGGAAAAAAATTAACCTCCCTCTCCCTCCCCAACCCAAACCTCGGTATTTCTCACTGAAAATGAGTCCTCGGGGCGATCTTTTCAACGTTCAATTCCAGTCACAACGTGCTCATCAATTGAGGAATGGACTTTCGCAAAAGTTAAAAGTTATCCTCGAGCGGTAAAAGCACTAAAAATACAAATGACTGTGAATTATGTACATTGGTTTTTTTCTCTTATATGTAAAATCTCTTTTTCTCTGGCTCCTAAAAACAAATTTAAAAAGGTGAAATGCATTGAAAGCAGCAACACTGTTCACCATTAAATACTGGCTAAATTTAAACCTATGATAAACATATAAGTGCGATATTCCACAGAGAAAAAATCATTCGCCTTGACCGGAACCTTGCCTTGTGTCCCGGTCAAGGCGAATGATTTTTCCTCCGTGGAGTATTGCACTTATCTACATCTACGAAGTACCGTGCAAGCCACCACTAGGGTGTGTGGCACGGGGTGATTCCACGCACCAGGCATGCAGCACTTGTCCCAGCACAAATCAGAACCTCGCACGCTCCCCCTGGCGCTAGGCGCAGACACCAAAAAGCAATCAGGAGAACAAGCAGTTATGTGCACTTGCGGGTGACTCCGTAAAGGTAAATGCCGTGGCTAGTCCCGGTATCCTCAAAATTACTTTGGTAAACACTTTTTAAGTTTCTTATTTGTGAACCTACAATAAGCATTAAATATAGGTAGCGGAGGAAATTGACTTATTCGGACTCAAAATAGTTTAAACTAAAGTGAATTAGAGATCAATTTATCGGCTGTACATGATTGCAGAATGTGCCATAAAAATTGAAGTTACATCAACCGAGAAGTTTTTAATAGAATCATAATAGTAGTCGACTTACATTGTCAGGACCTTGGGTTCGAGCGGTCCAACTATCTTTCGAGTCTTTTGCTTTCTGAAAATGCGTGATGCTGTGGCCAAAATTATAGGAATCCCATCTGGCTCAACTTTTAAAATTTCGCAAATATATTTTCTTCGAATGCTCACACACCTGGCAAGGAAAGGTGAGACGGCACCTCCCATTCCAGAATGCAAGATTTCTTTCTTAAGTGGAGCTCAGTACCTCGACCCTATCTCTCGAATCAACTTGCCTCCCCTATGCCTTGACCATTTTTCAATTCTCTTTCCTTAAAAAAGTGTAACTGATATTTCATAGAGTGAATTTTACATTTCTGTAGTAAGAAGTTTTTTAATTCGCTTCTACAGTCGTAAGCTGTGACGATGAATATGTGTCTAGAATAAAGTTAGTTCTTTGCACCAAGGATTTTAACATCCAACATCTTACATGGACTAGAGTTTGTTCTATCGAATGCCTTCAAAACTGGAGGAATTTTCCCTCTGGTTATATTATAAAAACAAAATACATTTATCTTGTACTAAGCTTCTAACACCCGCTCTCTAAATGAAGCCGAATGTTGTCTTGATACGTGAAAATGGAGCTCTACCCGTACTACTGCCCGCGACAAAGTCATGTATACACAAGTCAGTCCTCTTATGCCTCAAATTCTCATTAAAAATATCACGATAACGTTAAACTGACTTGGACGTTCCTACTTTAATCAGATTTTTCTATTACTAAACACGAGAACCTCCCGAGTACTCGGCAGTCCAAGTCAAAAGGCGTGTGCATTTCATGCGGTCACTTCACCCTGACCAATTGCAGTTCTCTCTGAAGTTCTGATAGCCGCACTGTCGTAATGTTTTTATTTTTTAGGTTTAGTGGAGACCAAAAAGACCTCCCGGATTCGGTCCCGGGACCTTCCCATCCGCAGTTGAACCCCTACTTGCCCCTTCCGTGTATTTACATTTTCAAAACACTTAAATTTCGAATTCTATTGAGCTTTTTTTTTTCCTCCCCTGAAACTTCCTCAAGAAATAATTCACTCACCGTCCCATTTTTCTCGTGGAGTGACGAGACATCAATGATTCACCATTCCCGGTAATCTTGAACGGGTATTAAAATTTAACAATCCAAAAAGTATAATATTCCACAGGAATGCATTTCAGCGCAATCTTTGGTGTCATCGTCAACCATCCATAAAAATTATCTCAGCTTGGATATCGTGCTAAATTTGTATTTCCACAAAAGCACAGCTAATAGTGTCTCGGAACATTGTTCCTTCACACTCAGGATTTCTTTTTTCTTCTTGCACGGGATATAAATTATTCAATGTTACAGGTTACTCTTTCTGCGAGTGCCAACCTAGCTTCACAGCATAGCACTGTCATGGAGCATAGTTCGAACCGCTTCGGGGTTCGTAGCCCGAAGCGGGTTGGACGGTTCGGTTGCGAAACAGTTTCAGTGAAACTTTTGCGTTCTTTATAGTGCCACCACGATCTCGTACACTTTGTCGCTCTTTCAAATCTCATGTCCTGAGTGGAGAAAAACCCAACCATGGCGGGACTCGTGCCCTTTAGGTTAGAAGGCGAGGACTCAGTACCCTAGTAGAAGAGGAGGGAGCATTGGAGGAGAGGGTGGGGGACTTGTCCTTGCGCCCCCCCATTAGTTTTCGGGTTTCAAGTAGGAAGGGAAGAGAGGGGAAAGGGGAGAACATTAAACCCAAGGGTGCGTCCTTCCCCCCCTATTTCCCCCCCCCCCCCGCCACCCGCTTTCTTCCGTGAAGAAATGCAGAGACTGTAAGGCGAAGTATAGGTGTACTTAAGTGGCAGGTAGGAGTCGCCTCGGTGCCTTGCCCCTCCGTGCTGCCTGCGGGGGCAGAGCTCGCTTTGAGCGATGTGCGGCGGATTCGGGGGTTGGTGGGGGACAGGACGAAAGCCCCGAAGGGTGGGTGGCAAGGGAGGAGGAGTCGCCAATTACAGCTCAGTCCTTTCACTCTCCTCAAGACAGGGAAATCCTGGAACAAGGGACGAGCCATTCTCTTGAATAACAAGTGGAAGAAGGCCTTCCAGAATACTTTCATCCTTCCCGTCTTCGCCACCCACCCCTTTGGGGCATTCGCTTTTGTTCGACCTACAAAGAATCCTTCTAATATAGAGATTGAAACGAGATAGCAATCCTGCACTGTTGGCATCCGAGACCGCGTGTCGATAGCAGCGCGAGCCGCGTATTGGGGGGCGGTTGGCCGTTACTGTTTGGTAACCTGCCTCAGAGGCATATTTGAAAGGCGCGAAATGAATCAAATTTTGACGCTGGGTAATTCCCGATAATCGTTACACAACCGCTGGAAAGTCCCTGAATTTCCATCGCTACGCTGCCAAAACCTCATGAAGAAAATATCATTTGAGGTGGTATGACCGAAATATGACTTCACCTAGAACTTGATGAATTTGACCTCATTTTAAAGAAAAAAACCTCTTATCTTTCCGATTATATCAAAAAAAACTATCCCTTTTCCGAAATAATTTTCGAGAAATATACCTAAAAAGAGAAGCTGTTTTCCATGGATACATTACGAATCTGCGCTCTAGAGGGAGGATATTGATAAATAGGAATTTCTAAAACCTTTTCATTTTCAAAAATGTAACGCTATGTAGTTTTTATGTTTTCTCAACTATTTATAAAATAAAATCAATTACCGCAGTAATTTTTACAGAATCGCAAAAAAAGCGTCCTGTTATGAACGCGTTTACACCGTGCGGCGTGAAAAAATGAGTCAAGTTAGAGACTTTATGAGGATATATTTATTTGATTACTGAGAATTTTCGCCGTATATAACTATATTTTTTCGTCATTAATATTACAATGTATATTTTTTACTTCTTACAGACGCAGAGGTTAATAAATAAAATTTGAATTTGGCCTCCATCATGACTCCATTATGAGAAATTAGAACGTGGGAAACTATGGAAATATCTCGCTCAAACTACCTTAAGCAGCTGAGCCCATTGCTACGTGCGTCTACTATTTAGAATAGTATGTTGCAGCAGGGAAGATCCCACAGTTTTCAAGCAATAAAGAATGCAGCACCCAAAGCATTAAAAATGAAGTCATCGGAGGGGGTTCAGAAAATAAATACCTCTATGACGAAGACTGGAAGAATGAATCTTCAACCATCATGAATGAATTCGTTGGGGAAATTTGTAAAGTAAAAGTAAAGTTTCGAAATACTTGAACTGCGAGTGCTTACTTCATCTACATCTACAAAATACCCTGCAAGCCACCTCAGGGGTGTGTGGCAGGGGGTGAGTATTAACCAACATGCATTACAATATACCCTAAAGTTAGTGTAACTACGACTAATTATGCATTAGCATAAATCGCTAATACTTGTCACGAGGCGAAGCCTCACAAGCATGCACCACTACACTACAGATGACATCACAATGGAGAGGGACCGTCAATATACATGCATTCTACAACTACACAGATGGACAGGGACTCAAGACCCATGCAGAAAACATGCTAGGCGTGCTGTTAGTATGTACTAGGTAACAGATAAGGATTTAGTATTAGGAGTACTACTACTACTAAGAGGTATACTACCTAACGACAAACCTAGATAAAAGTCTCATTGGCAGCTGTTATGGTCCCTTATAGTTCGTGGGAAGAATGACATTTTAAATCTGTCCGTTCTGCAGTCTAGTTCCCTAATTTTACTCTTTTAATTTTACTCTGATATACCGTAGTATGTCGGATTTCGTAAAATATTATCAACGTCGTCAGAGAATAGACCGGTTTGGAACTTACATAATAGATTGAGTCTAAATTTTAATCGACGGGAGATCTTGCGAGAGCGATATTGGCATGAATGTACAACGCTGGTGAGGATAAAAGGATTTGAGTCGCAGAATCCAGAGATTCGAAGTTTTTAAGGTTTGGCGAGGAAGCCGACTAGACATTCCCAGGTTCTTATAAGCATTCGTTCATCGGCTTTGTGCCCCGAAACGCTGACCTCGCATTGAGATGCACCGCGACGCTCGCCGAGAAATTACGCCCCCAGGCGTCCGGCCGACCGCCTGGAGAGGGAAAATTGGGGAAGTTTTTTTCATCTCCGTTTTTGTCTGCGGAGGATTCGTGATTGTTGGGAGGGGGGAGAACTTGGATCGGGAGAGGGGGGGTTGGGAGGACCGGGGTAGGGGTAAAAATGGAGGGGAGGGAGTTAGAGGGAGGGGCAGTTGGAGCGAGATGGCTGGTCCAGGGGCAACGGAGTGAACTGCAGACGTAATTTATGTGTCGGGCGAAGCGGGCGGAAGGGGACTGGCATTCTTTTTCCCTTAATCCCTTGCACCGTGAGTGAGATGTCAAACCGGAAAGTAATGTCGAAATCATTATGTCAGGAGTAAAAAATGCGACGGGTGTTAGTACCAGAGAGTCTTTAAAGCAGGAAACTCCGTTAAAAATCAGCCGAGAGATAAGCTTTTTTCTGCATTGATGAGCAGAGTCATGAGCTTTCCCCTGCCAAAGAAGCTAAGCCCGAGTCTATTAAGAAAATTTGCTTTTTTTCGCGGATGTAATTGAGTGCACAGGCATGATTATAGCTGTTAGACATATTTATGGCCCAACATTTCGAGGAAGTCCTCCGGCCTAGACAGCTTTCCGAGTTTCATAAAGTAGACTCAGCGTCTGAAATGAAATGTAAAAAGTGTGCACTGTAGTTGGCATTTAATACTCTTATTTTTTTTTAATACCAGTGTTTTGTTAAATGTTTCAAATTTATTTTTGTTCCTTTTTTAAAATGAACAAAGTTTCGCTCTTTATAAAGCCATGGTTTAGCTAAACAATCCCGGATATCATTCTCAATCCATTGAGCTTTTAAAGATGAGAAAACTCCTCTTGAGTGGTGATGTGTCCGTTTAGAAGATTTGACACGTAGAAACCCTGTCATCTAAAAATTGTTTGAATTGCAATGAAAATTACGGAGGAATAGAGAACTGGAGGAACTCTACACTCATCCTAACATAGTGGCAGAAATTAAGAGTAACAGGACAAGGTGGTTAGGGCATGTTGAGAGAATGCCTGAGGATAGGATGGTGAAAAAGATATACCTTGGACATCCTGGTGGCAGAAGATTGAGAGGAAGACCTCGGAAAATATGGTTGGATGATGTAGAAGATGATCTAAGAAATATGAGAATAAGAAGATGGAGAACTCATGCAGGATATCGTGACGTCTGGGCTAACATTGTCAGAGAGGCCAAGGCCCTACAAGGGCTGTAGCGCCGAGGAGTAAGTAAGTATTGCAATGAAAATGCAACATCACTTTCCCACTTTGGATGAGAACCATTCAAACCAGAAGGTAGTAGTTAATGAAAAGAGAGACTTTTTGATCTCTCAGAATCGACGAGGGATGTACAAATTTACTACGTTCCTGAAAGGATTTATATTGCTCTATTCATGGTCAATAATGTCTCTTTTTTCCCAAAAATTAATCATCAGGAATCATTACAGTGCTGCGACATTGAAAGCCATTAGTATTCAGCTACATCTACACCTACAAAATACCCTGCAAGCCACCTCAGGGGTATGTGGCAGGGGGTGAGTATTCACCAACATGCATTACACTATACCCTAAAGTTAGTGTAACTACGACTTATTATGCATTGGCATAAATCGCTAATGCTTGTCGCGAGACGAAGCCTAACACGCATGCACTACACTACAGATTTTATCACAATGGAGAGGGACCGCAATGTATTTAGCAATTACACAAATGGACAGAGACTCCAGACTTATGTAGAAAACATGCACGGCATGCTGTTAGTACTAGGTAACAGATAAGGATTCAAGTATTAGGGAGTACTACTACTACTAAGAGCTACACTAGCACTAGTATTCATGAGATTAATAGCAGCATGAGTTGTGAGAGTTGCTGATTGATTTACCAACAGTCTAACGTAATATCTTAAAACATGTTTTTGCGTTTTGGCATGCATTTCTCTATGATTTGGTCAAATACGAATGCCTGTAGTTAGACTATTCGTTTTTTAATGGGAATTTTCTGAACGCTCTCTCGTAATCCAAGAATTTCGCATGAACTTGGTTTTTCGTTTTTCCTGAACTTTTACTATCGTAAACGACTTGCCCAAGACTTGTACTATCTGCGATACCGAGAGCCTTGCTGGAATTTTAAAAGCAATTTCCGCAGTCATTAGGAACAATGTATGCTTGAGACCAAGGAGGTTAAAATGATATGGAGTAAGCATGGCCGTGAACGCCCATGGGCGAAAGTGAAGCAAGAATAGGGGTGCTTGGTAGGGATTTTGTGCCGAGTAGGTGTTACCAAACCAGCAGCAAAACATCGCCTTGCCTGTGGTTTTTAACTTAGATTTGACGAAAATCGAACGCGACCGCCGGATACGTAAGCCAGAGGAAGGTCTAAACTGTGACGACTGCAATGGCGGAAATGGCATCAAGAAACAAGTGGTATGTCACCTCCATTTCTTT
This sequence comes from Pyrrhosoma nymphula, assembly GCA_963573305.1. NCBI lineage: Eukaryota > Metazoa > Arthropoda > Insecta > Odonata > Coenagrionidae > Pyrrhosoma > Pyrrhosoma nymphula. The sequence continues at coordinate 15,499,820 of OY754327.1, forward strand.
TCTAACCTCCTTGAGTGAGACCAAACCCGCTAAGCTAAGTGCGCTTTCTTTGTTTTTTTTTGTTTCAATTTTTGAAGCCGTTCGATAGGTGGCATTAGTGAGGACGCTGAGGCACATTTTCACTTTCTTTACGAATGGCGGATTGTGTGGATTTCCGATTGTTGGCATAGAAAAAGATTTATTGCTCGACTAATAATGGGTAAAAGTTATTACTTTCTTCCTGCGAACATAAGTGTGATACATAGGGATCATCTGACTAAACTGACTCATTCACGACAGTGGCGCCTTCAGTTGGCAGCTTCAAAAAAGGTATCCCGCAAAGGTTGGGAGTTTGCTATCCTTAAATTCTAGTATCTATGCTTGAGACATTTGCGGCAAAGGGTTTTCAACGGTAACGGGGTTTTATTGCCTGTTTCCTCCATTTAATAAATAAGGTAGCCTACACAACTTTCCAATCTAGTGGATTTAATCCATCTGCTAATTGAAAGTGGTTTCTAAAGATACAATATGCCCTTAGCTTCTAGTTACAGGCTCCTTACATCTTCCTGAAAAGCGGTTTTACAGTATTTTTATCGAAAGCACTCGTTTGATTTATTATCTGAGTTTAATAATTCCATCACAATTGATTCACTACTTACTGGGATATTCACGTAGATCTTGGTTTCGTGGTTGCTGCAGGGAGAAGCTACTTTAAATATTACCTTATTCTCTACTGTTTGATACACCACTTTTTTTATAAATGGTCCGCGGTTGATTTTTCACCCTTCATTTGTCTTGATTGGTTCCCAAATGCGTTAGAATTTTCGTGTTATTGTTCATCAAGCAGGTATATACTTTCTTCCCTTCTGCCACATTGACACATTGCTTCTCAGACACTCTCTCGCTTCTAAGATTCCCAATGTTCATCATTTTAAGAGTCTCTTCTACTAAGTTCACACGTGACTTTCTCGGTCCAGTCCCAATCTCTGGCACATATTCCTTAAGGTGGTTCCACCGTAAAATTACTTAATTTTCATTTATTCATATTCTGTCAACTTGTAGAAAAAGTTGTCCTCTATCTGATATGAAAAACAAAATAATACCTTTCCACAATATTTTATTCTATAATTGAACTTGAAATCACATTGTGTTCAATGGGGGAATGAGAGAAACACGGGGAAAATAGTATTTTTCCATAAAATATAAATACCATTTTCGCGGAAAACTATTTATGTGAACGAAATAATCCAGAGAAATTGAATAAAAGTAAAATAGAATCTTACCACCTTATTTTTCTAGTTATTGAAGAATTAATGCCGTAATTGAAGTCAAAATGCGGTAATTCGTAGTAAATAGCGCTGCAGTTGGCTCCAATGGCTGGAAAAAAGTGCTCATTTAAAATACATTCGTGGAATAATCTGCATTTTTCTACTTTATTTTTTGTTTCCTGTAGGTAACGCATTTCATCAGTGTAAGCAGGATTTTTTTGACAAAATATAAAAAATGTGGAATTTAGTATTTGTTTTGACTCACACAGTCGCGGCGGAATCTCCTTAATCTGCCCCTCCTAAGTTTTCCATTGAACACTTCTCAAATTCATTCATTTGCCAAATCCGTCCTCTCCCTTTGCTCAATCCAAATAAAAAATGCAAGCTGGAAGCTTCATTAATTTTTTTACACTCGTTGCTAATTGTTTTTTTTGGAAGTCCAAAATTGTACCATCTTCAGGTAGATCTGAAGATGGCATGATAAGCTGAAATCCGGGTCGATTCCTTAAAATAAAGTGTGGAATAGCAACCAAGTGCTTTTATTATTAAAATTCAAATTTTATTTATTTATTTCAGTGTCTGTAAGAAGTATGCAGTACCTAAATATTGTAACATAAATTGTGCAAAAATTTAGTTATATTTGTCGAAAATTCTCATCAATTCAATAAATATAACTACGTAAGTCTCTAACTTGACTCATTTTTTCACACCGGACGGTGAAAACGATTTCACAATAGAAGTTTGTTTTGCGAATCTGTCAAAATTTCTGCGGTGAGTAATTGATTTTATTTCATAAATAGTTGAGAAAACAAAAACTATGCATAAGTAGATAGTTTTTTGACGTAATCTAAGAGTTAGTAATTCCTAATTTTTTCAATATTCTTCCTCTGGAGCGCACGGCCATAATCTATATCCCATGTAAAACTGCATATAGTTTTAAGGCAAATTACTCGAAAAATAGTTCGGCAAGGGGTTGATATATTGATATCATTGAAAAGATGGGAATTTAAATCTTTAAAATTAAGTTAAATCCATCAAAGTCTAGGTGAAGTCATATTTCGCTCATCTACATCTACGAAGTACCGTGCAAGCCACCACGAGGGAATGTGGCTAGGGGGTTATTCCACACCAGGCATGCAGCTCTCGTCCCAGCACAAATCAGAGCCTCGCACGCTCCCCCTGGCGCTAGGCGCAGACCAAGAAGCAGTCAGGAGAACAGTGCGCAGTCCAACCGGAAACTGGGAGAGTGATACGTAAATCAACATGCAAACATGCAGAACTATGCTATACACACTTCTAGTTGTTGATATTACTGATACTGTTAATTCATGAGTGCTACGAGATGCTACTTTTTGCAGGGGACAAAATAAAATAATGCCGTACAAATCGACCGGTGTGAAGTGTTAGTAATGATGTTGTGTTATTAAGCACAAGTGAAGAATCTACTCTACCTATTGAGTGTGGGAGTTTCATATGATCGATCTATCACAACTATTATGATCCCTTATTGTACGTGGGAAAAATGACCTTTTTAATCTAGTAGTTACATATCTCATCTCAAGACTCATACTACCTACTTAAGGACGGAGAGGCACTCTCTCCATTTTGCTAACTTTCTTGGTCCATGCAGGAGAGGGGGTGGGTTGGAGGGGGAAGAGGCCGAGGGAGTAAAAGAGGAGTCTTGCCTGTGGTGGTCCGAGTTGGGAGGGAGGTGGCACTGCCCGAGGGGGCTGACTAACAGCGTGTTCTCCCGACTAAAGTAGTCCTGTGTTTTGCATATTTCCCCATGCGCTGTCTCTCCGGGTCTCCCTCCGGTGGTTAGCCATCACACTCGTCCGCTAAAGCACTCACGATCCGTCCTTGTTCACAGTATTTTCGTACAGGGAAGAATGTACTTAGTTTTTAGTTGACTATTTCGGGGAGGTTGACCTACAGCTGAAGTTGTTTGCGCGTTTAAAGGACAGGTGGGCTGGATGGTGAGGGAAGAATTGTTGGGAAATCGAAGAATGGTGGAGAGAGACCTCTGGTGCCGGAATCATCCTGCTTATTTAAGGTAGTTAGAGCGAAAAATCACTTCACCTAGAATGTGATGAATTTGACTTCATTTTAAAGATAAAACTCCCATCTTTCCAATGATATCAAAGTATCAACCACTTTCCGAACTACTTTTCGAGCAATTTGCCTGTAAATATAAGCTGCATTACATAGGATAGATTACGGCTGTGCCCTCCAGAGGGAGAATATTAAACAAATTAGGAATTTCTAACACCTAGATTTCGTCAAAAAACTAACGGTGTGTAGATTGCATGTTTTCTCAACTATTTATAAGAAATAATCTTCTACTCACCACAATAACTTTTACAGAATTGCAAAAAAATCTGCTGTTTTGAAGGGTTTTCAGCCGTTCGGCGGGAAAAAATGAGTCAAGTTAGAGACTTATGTAACTTTATTTATTTAATTACTGATAATTTTCGTCATATATAAATATATCTTTGCGCAATTAATATTAAAATATTTATTTCATACTTCTTACGGACGCTGAAATCAATAAATAAATTTTGAATATGGTCTCCATTATGATTAGGGAACTATCTCGCATCAAACCACCTTAAAGAAATCGTACCATACCAAGAAGCACTTCACTTGACGTGAATTCGAATTAGGGATATCCACTGAATAATATCGACAACACCGCCGGGTAAATGTACTTTCTAAGCAAGCTCTGCCTTAATTTCAATCATATCCCAATTTGTGACAAAAATATTTCCCGGCAGTGACTAATCAGATTAGTTAAGCCGGTCCTTCATATAGGTTTGCTAGGGTTGGCGGAGGAGCCCTACTATAGTGCGGCCACCTCCACGTGGTGGGCTCACACCTGCACAACCGCTGAATTGTACTGGCTTTGCACCCTTTTCCAGACCCAGAGCCGGCATCCCTTGGAATTGAAAGCACGCATAACTTTGGATGTGAAGACAGTTACTGCTGACATGCTACACAGAGTGTGGGAGGAATTTGAATATCGACTTGATATTGTTCGGGTTACTCAAGGAGGACATATTAAACATTCGTAATGTTAATTTTTTCAACAAAACTAGAGAATGTAGCGGTCATTTTATGAGGTCGCGCAGCTCTGTAGCTTGTACCATTTGAAAAATACAGATCTTTGAAACCGACGCATTCTTTTGTAATCACCCTGTATTTGTTTATTTTCAATCTTGGATTCTTCCTTGGCCGGGAGGCTTGCGAAGCGAAATGCAAGAGAGGGAGAGGCGTTGATGAAGATTGAGGAGGCTTCCTCGGTCCCTCTCCCCCCCGGCATCATCCCTCGCCCCCGCCTCATTCTTAGCCGAGAGGCGTCCTCCCCGCCAAGTGCCGCCACAAGGCAACGTCTTCCCACCAACCGCCTTACTCCCCCCCATGTGGACTGCCACCGCCTAAGTAAAAATTGGCAACATTGACCTCTGGACTCGTTCGTCTTGATCACACGAAAATTTAATCCTTCCGAAACTTGGAGTGGTCCCTTTTGGGACATACATTTTGTCATACTGGCTGCCTCGTAGTCTCATTTCGCAAGCGCAGTGATATTAAAAAAACTATCTCAAAAATGTGTGATGGTTGCAATATATGTTTGCGTTTTCTTCTTGGTAACATTCTTACCACTTTCTCAGGATCTCCGATTCGGGTGGTACTTTGTAAATCGGCAACATTTTTTGTGAGCTTGTTTTTTTGGAATGCCCCCATAATTCTGTTGGAAAACATATTGTGCTAATAAATGTTCCAAGATTTACCAGTGAATCTGGTGTATAAATGTTTCACGGGTATTCCACCAGGTTATAGGCTTCACATCTGCCGACGTTTCGACGAAAGACTTGTTCGTCATCATCAGGGCTCCTCGTGCGGCGTTGAGAAGCCCTGATGATGGCGAATAAGCCGTTCGTCGAAACGTCGGCAGACATGAAGCCAATTACCAGGTGTATTTCCCGTGAAACATTTACAAATTGCGTTAATTTTTGCTGTAATCGGATAAAATGAAGCGGTTCCGAAAGGTAGTTTGAGCAAAATATCACTTCACACAAGATTTGATGAATTCGGCCTCATTTTATAGAAAAAAACTCATCTTTCCAATGATATCGAAACATCAACCCCTTGCCGAACTACTTTTCGAGCAATTAGCCTGAAAATATAAGCTGTTTTACATGGGGGATAGACTATGGCTGTGCGCTCCAAAGGGAGAATATTAAACAAATTAGGAACTTCTAGCACCTAGATTTCGTCAAAAAACTAACAGGGTGTAGATTGCATGTTTTATCAACTATTTATAAAATATATATTACTCAGTACAGTAATTTTGACAGAATCGCAAAAAACCCTGCTGTTTTGAAGGGTTTTCAGCCGTACGGCGGGAAAAAATGAGTTAAGTTAGAGACTTATATAGCTTAATATTTATTTAATTAATGAGAATTTTGGTCATGTATAACTATGTATTTTCGCCATTAATATTACAATATTTATTTCATACTGTTTACAGATGCTAAAAGCAAGTAATAAAATTTGAATATAGTCTCCATTATGACTAGGGAACTATCTCGCTCAAACCACCTTAAACCTTTGAAATTACGGCATTTTTTTGTTATTTTTTGTGTATTCGCGGTGGTGACGAAGCACTCGGAATACCTGGTTGCTTTCTTGGTATTAACAACAACGACTTATTAGACATTTGATTGGTTTCCGCACGACTATCATCAAACAGGTGGTCCTCACTCAAGTCACCCCCTCTAGCGCCAGCGCTCGAATCTACTAGGTCCGCTACCGCATGAACTTCATCGTTGATTGTTTGAACCACGGTCCCTATGACCGTGGTTTGAACTAATGGAACCTATTTAAGGTGGTTTTGAGCGAGATAGTTCCCTAGTCATAATGGAGACTATATTCAATTTTTTTTAAATTTCAGCGTCTGTTAAAAGTATGAAATAAATACTGTAATATTAATGGCGCAAATTAATAGTTATATATATCCCAAAATTCTCAGTAATTTAATAAATAAAGCTCCTTAAGTCTCTAACTTGACTCATTTTTTTCCGCCGTACGGCTGAAAACCCTTCAACACAGCAGGGTTTTTTTTGTAATTCTGTGAACATTACTGTGGTGAGCAATAGATTATTTTTATAAATAGTTGAGAAAATATGCAGTCTACACACTGTTAGTTTGTTGACGAAGTCTAGGTGTTATAAATTCCTATTTCCTTCAATATTCTCCCTCTGGAGCGCACAGCCGTAATCTATCCCATGTTAAACAGCTTCTATTTTGAGGCAAATTGCTAGAAAAGTAGTTCGGCAAGGGGTTGATATTTTGATATCATTGGAAAGATAAGTTTTTTCTTTAAAATGAGGCCAAGTTCATCAAATTCTAGGTGAAGTTATTTTTCGCTCAAGCTACCTTTAAGCCCGGATACGCTTTGCGTAAATTTCCATGGAAGGGATTTCCTTAGCCTTGCATAACTCCGCCTTTGGTTTTTTGGGGCTATCCTTTCTAATTAGGAGGGGCTGCGACGTCTTCTGAGATGCTCCCTCTCCTGCGGTTGCCCTCCTCTCGGCGTCTTCGTGATTGCGTGTGGGCGCCGCCCGTCGTCGGCCCACAGGGGGGGCGGGCGTGGGTGTGTAGCCGGGTGGGAGTGACTTTGAGACTGAGTGTCTTGAGCGTCTTGGCTCTGCCCCCCCCAAGGGTCATTAGCGGGAAGGGAGAGAGAGAGACGGGCCCAAGTCTTGGCGAACTGCGAACGGAGGGAGGTTCTCCTTTTGCGTTGATTAGTCGCCCGAGGGGAAGAAGGAGGCTTTTTTCTTTTCCTCGTTTGCGCAGGGAGAGAGAGAGAGGCTTGACGAGGAAATAAGAGGTGTGTGGGTGCTTGGAGTGAGAGAGATTCGTTCTGCTTTTTTTTATTTTTTTAAATATGCATATTTTTATTTATTTATATATATATTTTTTATTATCTTTTTTGCAGCACCCGGCGCTCCGATTAAATTTTAACGATCATTTTTTAACTATCCCGCTCGCTAATAACGGAATGGCCTTGAACTAATCGTCTCGTCAATCGTCGCGTTTGTCAGTTCAATCGTTTTCTGGGCTGTGTAGCGTCGGACTGTGTCTACTCATCGACGACACTTATTTTCCATTTTTTATTATTATTATGAAATGCTTCTTATTTGGTACAGAGCAGCTCTTCCAGCTTCCAGTCATTTGTTTTTCATTCCTCCCTCATCTCTCCTCTTTTCGTCAACAACTCCCTAACAACCAAAACAGTTTAACCAAGGGTCTGCCACTCACATTACTCCAATGGTTATACATTTCACCCAGAGCACTCTAGCGGTCAGGTGCTAACTATCAGCGCGACAGGTATACTCTTTAATTAAATATCTTGCATATTTAATTAGGAAATTACCTATTTATTTCTCAGGGGAAACTTAAAAAGGTGATTGTATAATCAATTCTGCATCCTGAAAAATTCTGGAACCAGAATGCAGCGGTAATAATGCCGTCCAGTCCTTCTCTTGGCGTTTTCGCAGTGTACTTTCTCGGCCATCTTCTTTGTTTACTTACGGTTGCGATGGAGATGTCTCGTGTGGTCCCAGGCGTATTTTAAATGGACGCTGATAAACGTCTTACTACAAATCGAGTAATTACATCATTTATTCACAAAAAAATAAAAGATTTATAGTAAAAGCATACAATCTTTATCTTTTTCACGCATAAGTATTTTTCCATTTGCGCCTGAAACAATTTGGCGCTATTAGTAATCCATGCGAGATATCGCAATTCCGTCAGACCCTTGATTTTAACAATTAATCAAACATTTCCACACTAAAATGATTTTAAATGAATTAAGCAAAACTTATACCAAATTAAAACAAAATCAAAATACAAACTAAGTCAGTTTCAAAAGCGTTAGAGTCGTTCTATTTGGTAATTTTTTTTTCTTCCTTTTTTTTAAATTCTTTCCGAAAGGGACTCTATAACGGGACGTGGAGCGGATATGGTGTCGGGGGAAGCGGTGTCCTTCGTTGGAATCGGAGGCGTGGAATTGGGAGTAATGCGGGGTGTTGTTATGAGAGGGAGACGAATAATGTAGATATGCTTCCCTTTGCGCGGGCAGCAGCACGCACGCACTTGGACGCTCAATTTCCTCTATTTCTCTCTGTGTCCGCGGGCGCGTGGGAGGCGCTGTCGACGTCCCGAGTTGGAAGAAGGGGGCAAGTATAAATGATGGTGGGAAGAGGGTGTGGGTGGGCGAAATTTCCTCCTCTTCTCATCTCTTCAGAATTATAATTCCCTTCTGCCTCCTGCCTTCCACGAGTTCCCTCCAAGTACATCCTAGTCTACTCCTTTCCCAGCTGCTGCAATAACGCGACTTGGGAGACGTATGAAAAGTTGCCGCAGTCTCCATATTGAGTTAGCGAGTAGATCTGCTTTCTGCTAATGTCTACACTAATATTTACGTATCTACCATTTGATGCATAACATGATGATAACATAAATACATGATGTAATATTGTGACTCTACCTTCACACCAATTAGCAACGACATATCTCATTTCTTGCTTTTTAATGCTTATCATTACGGCTTCCAAATATCTATTTGGAAGATTTATTTGGAAGATTACGGCTTCCAAATATCTATCTAATCTCTAATATTTAAACTACAATCCTCTTTCTATCCAGTTACAGAGACGAACCTACCAAAGCAATTCGACCCAAGGTTAAAGTGCATATCTTCACGAGTTAACTGGTAGGGATTTTTCATTTTTTTAATTGAAGGTAGTTAGAGCGAAAAATCACTTCACGTAGATTTTGATGAATTTTGCCACATTTAAAAGAAAAAAACCCTCATCTTTCCAATGATATCAAAATATCCACCCCTTGCCGAACTACTTTTCGAGTAATTTGCCTAAAAAGTATAAGCTGCTTTACATGGGATAGATTACGGCTGTGGGCTCCAAAGGGAGAATATTTAAAAAATTAGGAACTTCTAACACCTATATTTCGTCAAAAAACTAACGGTGTGTAGATTGCATGTTTTCTCAACTATTTATAAAAATTAATCCATTACTCACCTCAGTAATGTTTACAGAATCGCAAAAAAAACCTTCTGTTTTGAAGGGTTTTCAGCCGTACGGCGGGATAAAATGAGTCAAGTAGACTTATGTAGCTTTATTTAGTTATTTACTGAGAATTTTGGCCATACATAACTATGTCTTTGCGTCATATATATTACAATATTTATTTCATACTTCTTACAGACGCTGAAATAAAAAAATAAAATTTGAGTATGGCCTCTATTATGACTAGGGAACTATCTCGCTCAAACCGCCTTAACCTTCAAGAACCTATTATCTGAACTTGATGCAAATAGTTAAGGACTCTGGTAAGTTTTATGGTAGTGTGTGTATTGGTTTACATCATATTTCGTAAAATGAGCTTTCTTCATGCACAAATTGTATCTCTAACAATAGAGTATTTGCACACTTTTGGGAAGTGACATCTAAAAAATCTATCGATACTTCAGACACTAAAGTTTCATTCTGACACTCGAGAGGCTTTTCGTTAATTTTTTATTAGCTAATAAAATCTAATAAATTATTATTGCGCCGAAACACTGGTCCGCCATGTTTTGTAGGCTCTGACGTCATCTCCCATAGTCGACCATTTGTTGATTTGGAGATTGTGTGACTGTGTAGTCTTAGCGTGCGGACAAAACTTTAGCTATTAATTAGCAAATATCGAAATAACTTCGAAAAGGCAAATACTATTTCACTCTCAACGCACAGCTAGGCTATTTCGCTTCTGCTAATATGGGAGATGACGTCACACTACGAAGAACCAATGGTTGGGCGTTTAGACCTGGGCAATTTCGATGCTAAAACAATGCATATTAAAAGCTATTTATTAAATTAATTAGTTGGAATTATACCTTGGTATTTCGTACGTGGCATTTCGAAACCAAACACTACTCGCTATAATAAATTTCAACAAAATACCTCACTCATGCAAATACTCTATTAGCGACTCAATTATCTCTTGCGTCATGTCCTGGATTGGCACGGTACCAGACTCGTTTATTTGACAGACCTAATCCTCGCAAAATGCGAATTGGTTTGAATTTTCCAGTCTGGCCTCGAGCAGCTGCTCTAACGGACCTGAATGAATTAAAATCATGGTTAATTTTTCTTAAAGAAAATATATCCTTCCAAGTTTTTTTACCACGAATCCCTTGCGAGATGTTTTGAGTGAATAAATTGAAGTTTTTTTGATGGCATAAGACTCACTTATACATCTGCATCCACGAAGTACCGTGCAAGCCACCTCCAGGGTGCGTGGCACGGGTTGATTCCACGTACCAGGCATGCAGTACTCGTTTCAGTTCAAATCAGAACCTAGTAGGTACGCCCCTCTCTAGACCGCAAATCGAGAACCAGAAAGCAGTCAGGAGAACAATGCGAGAATCAACCAGAAGCAATGGGAGTGGCACGTTGAAAAACATGCTAACATGCAGTATACGGGTTTACATACTACTGCTGATTAGTAACACCGATACTATTTATTCATGGATTTTACGAAATATTAATTCGTGCGGAAAAAAATAATGCAGGCATTATAATCGAGATGGGAAGATAGTATTGGTGGCACTAAAATTATTATTATTATTAGAGTAATCTACCGGTTAGAGGTAGGTTGTGATGAAAGTTGGATTCTCTATTTGGATCTCGGATGTTCTCAACTAGTTATAAAAAATAATCAATTACTCACCGCAGTAATTTTGACAGAATCACAAAAAATCTGTCGTTTTGAAGGCTTTTTAGCCGTACGGCGTGGAAAAATGAGTCAAGTTAGAGACTTATGTAGATAAATTTATTTAACTACTGAGAATTTTGGACATTAATTTCATTACAGTAATCTACCGGTTAGAGGTAGGTTGTGATGAAAGTCAGAGAATATCCAACGAACTCTTACACGTGCCGTGCCCTTTCTACCTCTAGTATTTCTTTCTTCATCTCAGCATAAGTCCTACCTTTATTCATCCCGTCCATAAAACCTATTCTCTTTCTTCCCCTTCCCCGCTTACCCAACTCCTTCCCTCTATCACGGCCTTCAGCAAACCATCGTCCCTCATTACCCCTTCCAGCCACCTACCCTATCTTCCCCTAATCTCGTCTATAGGTTTCATCTCCTCGCCCACCATGTCAAGCACTTCCTCATTTGTCTTCCTTTCCGTCCAGCGCACCTTCCCCATCCTCCTCCACACCCACATCTCGAAAGCCTTCAGCCTATTTTCGTCTTCCTTTCTCAAGGTCCACGTTTCTGCCCCATACAACGCCACACTCCATATCAAGCTCTTCACTAGCCTCTTTTTTACATCCTTACTTAAGGTCCCCGTCATCAGGTCCCTTCTATTATTGAACGCTTCCTTTGCTAGCGCTATTCTCCTCCTAATGTATTTGCTACTATGTTCTGTTTCTTCTAGCGTACTACCCTAGTAATTAAGTTGTTCTACTTGCTACAGTTCGTGACTTCCTACTCTTATCACCAGCCTCGCTTTCTTTGTCCTAGAGAATCTCATTAATTTGTTTTCTTATTATTAATATTCATCCCGTATTTCTCGCACTGCATTTCCAGTGCATCTACTAAAGTTTGCAATCATTTCGATCCTTTCGTTTATTCCAACTGTTTCGCAACCGAAACAGTTTCAAAACGAAACAGTTCTTCAAAACACGCTGTTGCGGACAACAGCTAAAGGCACTCCAAACAACAGGTGATTGATCGGCGCTGTTAGAACATGGCTAGTAGTTCTGCATTCTAAGTAATAATAAATCTTTCACTTAAACAAAAGAAAACAATTTCATTTCGATTCATGAAAGATAGGTACTTCACAGTTTTAGTTCTTTCTTCAATGACAGGTGGACATGCGTTGGCTGAATAAACCAGCAACCGCCTGCAACAGATTCAAATCCAACTGATTTTAGCTTATAACCACAACGCAGCCACACGTGCAGTGCAACTGGAACGGAATAGAAGACGAAACAGTCATCTTCAGCTTCTTCAGTTGCCGCTGCACAACACAGAGCGCAACGTCGCGGCTGCGGCACGATTATGAAACTAATCTGTAACCCTTTGCAACAGTTATTTGAAACAGTTGTCTGACGGAAACAGTTGCATCTGCAGCCGATTCGCTCTGATAGCACTTTATTCCACCACTAGGCGATAGTAGTAAGTTATGCCATTGTTAGTAACAATGGTGAGTTAATAAAGAACATCGGGACTGCAAATGCAACAGGAGAGAATTTCTCACATGAATACCTCTTTATTCATTTATAATTGGAAGCTTTCACGAGCGTGAGCACAAAAATATATAAATACTTCGTCACTAGGGTGACTAAAAGGAAAAAAAACACACAAAAAAAAGAACACACGGGTTTTGAATATTTCGGTGGATCGCCGCCACCTTCTTCAGCGAGAGGTAAAGGAAGAAGGGTAATGAGAGAAGAAAAGTAAAGGTTAAATATACATTGGTCTGCACATTGAGATTTAATACGGATGCAGCGAAATATATTGTGAGGTGAAGGTGAAAGTATAAGAGGAGCATAGTGACGGAGGAAGAATATTATTTTTCAAGGTGTAAAACTATACTTAACGTTAAGAGGGAGGTAAAACGTAAAGGCATGAACAATAAAGTGAAGAAATGTGATAATATGGAGATAATACGGGAGTAGTAAGGCATTGTTGGTTATGCGAAATTACGACAACTAACATGACATAAGAAAAGGAAAAATAGACAAGAAGTGCTTTAATCTCACCGGGAAAAAAATCAGGAAAATTATAATGAATTCTCGGAAGGACGTTACGCTTCTGATATTTTATCAGTGCCCAGATATAGTAATCAGACATAGTCGTACATAGATTATGTTCAGGAAACAGATATGATATTCCTACTAAAGTCCGGAAAGAGAAGGCTGGTATTAGAAGGCTATAAAAAGAAGTATTATGTTTGCCATGCCTGCTGAGTTTATTTTTTGGAGAGTTTAGGGCATAAAGGCTGGAATAGTATCGACTTCTGCGTTGAAGTTTCAAAGGCACCTTCTGGTCAGTGAAAAGGAAAGCCCCGATACATGTGATGACCACTTTCAATTCTTACACGTGGTGAAATTAGTATGCACATTGAAAATTATTCACAGTGTTATGGTTGCTCTGGGGGATAAGGACTTCTGAAGGTATAAGATTAAGTTAAAAGGTCGAAGTGAGAGTGAAATAATCGTAAGGAGATGTGGGCTCAAATCGAAAATCGCCGGACAAAAGTCCTAAATAGCTTTTTTTGAGATATTGACTTGAAACTTGGCACATATACACACAAATGATTGCTGATTATAGAATGGTAAAACATTTATCATAGGTCCTCCCCGTTACTTAGATACAGAGGCTCAAACACGACCAAATTTCCAAAAAAGCGCCCGCTCTCATTTTTCTTCGAGAGTCTTAAAAGTTGAGCAGATATACGAGTAATGCAAGGATTGTTATGAAATAAAAAACATTACCATTTGTAAACAGAGTACTTCACCTATAATATGCATAACTTTCAGACATTTTTGCCCATATTTGAGTGCTTTTACGTCACAAAATGGCGGACCCTTTTTTTAGGCAACATTTGACATAAAATAGACAATATAATCCTTATTCGGAAAATTGTCTCCGGGATACTTCATCAGAGTATTACTTAAAGATATTTATAGATTATTCCGTAAAAATATTTGGAAAAAGTTTGGGACGCCGAGAATAAACTCGATTTTTCGATCGCGCGTCGCGGCCCGGCTCCGCGCAGCGGGACCTGGAAATACAGTGTTCCCCGTTGGATTGTTCAAGTTGTGTGGACATTAACTCCTCGAATTCAACTTTTTCAGGCTATGCATGTTGTCACTTAATTCTAAAGATTCTAAACTGAAGATTTTGCGAGGACATTGGATCGACAGAATGGATCAGTGCACGCGTAACTGCGACACATTTGTTTTTCTTTGGATAATTTTCGGAATCATGCTGCAAATTATGAACGTCTTTCAACTCTTGAGAAAGAATGCGGGTTCTAGGGGTACCATTAGCGTTAATACAAAGTTGTTATTAGTAATTATGTTGCAAAACATTCAATATATTTTTTTGTTAAGTAAAAACGAGTCGGTAACCCCAAAACGGAGTTTCTCCATAGGGGTACCTATATTCCCAATGTTAAGGGTCAATGTCAATGTGAAATGTATATGATGTTGTGGAGTAAAATTTATTATTAATATTATATTTAGGTATATAAGAGCTATTTTATATAAGAGTTATGTCTGCGGTAATCCACCATACTTTATTTTAATTGATGAAGAGCAGTAAAACAAATTCAATTCTCAATTATCCATTCTAGAGTATCACCAGTGTAATGCGTTTTCTTATTCAAAGCGTCTAGAAATTTGAAGAACACTGTGAAGGATTCCGAAGGAGCAAAAACTAATGACTAAAAACTTAAGTCCGGTGATGGTGCATTTAAGCACCGTCTTTGATTGAAATTTGTATCGCTCTCAGCTGAATGCGAGTGTTCAATTTTTAAGGCACCTCTTCCCTGCGATATGATTTAGACAACGGCAGTTTTGATTTTGATATATATCAGACAAATCATCGCTGACTTTACTGCTTTTTTGAAGGCATAACTCTAGCTTGCCTGCCACATTAGCTGAGTATGGAAGTTCACCTTCATCAAGATCTTCATAATCCATCAATTCATGCGGGGATAGGAGGAATGAAAGCCACTTCCACATCGTACACATTCGATTCTTCAACACTGGTCTCCTCAAAGAGTATTCGCAACTTCTTGCAATGTCAAATCCCTACGTTGATGAGCCGTATCGAGCAGTTACAGTAGCGTCTGATTCATTCATTACAGTAGTCTACCGGTTAGAGGTAGGTTGTGATGAAAATCAGAGAATATCCAACGAACTCTTACACGTGCCGTGCCCTTTCTACCTCTAGTATTTCTTTCTTCATCTCAGCATAAGTCCTACCTTTCTTCATCCCGTCCATAAAACCGATTCTCTTCCTTCCCCTTCCCCGCTTACCCAACATCCTACCCTCTATCACGGTCTTCAGTAAACCACCGTCCCTCATTACCCCTTCCAGCCACCTACCCTGTCTTCCCCTAATCTCATCTATAAGTTTCCTCTCCTCGCCCACCATGTCAAGCACTTCCTCATTTGTCTTCCTTTCCGTCCAACGCACCTTCTCCATCCTCCTCCACACCCACATCTCGAAAGCCTTCAGCCTATTTTCGTCTTCCTTTCTCAAGGTCCACGTTTTTGCACCATACAACGCCACACTCCATATCAAGCTCTTCACCAGCCTCTTTTTTACATATATTTTTAATTTCGAACATAAATGGATCTAATATATTCAAATAGAAATAATTATGGCCTTTGAAAAATAATAGAAAAATGCAATGGAAGAAAAAATTCCAAATAATTGAATTGAAATAACATAAAAGTCTATTTTTTTACAAGTACGAGTCACGTGACCAAGGTACGAGAAATGGGACGCAACGTTTTGGTGTGCCTAATACTTATATTTTTTGTTATATTTATACATGCATGTAATCGCACAGTTATGAGAATCCTGATGAAGGATTAGACATGATACATGTGTACATCGTAGCAGAAACTATGAAACAACCCTCTGGAGTGTAAACGTGAGGAACTAGAAAACTTATTAAACTTCAGAGCCACCTGGCTCAAAGAAATACCAACTAAATGTAACTTAACTGTTTCTTTTTTCGGGATTCATTCCGCGATGTTTAATATTGCAAAAAATCATTATTTCGCTGGTCCTCCCGTCAGCTTCATCAGGTTAACTGAACTGATTCTTTAGTCTCGCTCGTCTTTATATATATGAGTGAGGACTCCCGATTGTTGCCGGAATTTTTAAATTTGAAAAATTCGTTTAAGAATTCTACTCAACGTGTAACCGTCTTCTCGGTTGACGTTCTCCGGTCTCTTCGCAATTTCTATAGGCTCCCTGATTAATCTTGGGTAATAGTGTAATCAGGGAGATAGATTATAGATATCAGTATTAGGCATACCAAAACGTTGCGTCCCATTTCAGGTAATAGAGATTAATCAGGGAGGCTATAGAAATTGCGAAGAGACCGGAGAACGTCAACCGAGAAGACGGTTACACGTTGAGTAGAAATCTTAAACGAATTTTTCAAATTTAAAAATTCCGGCAACAATGGGAGTCCTCACTCATATATATAAAGACGAGCGAGACTAAAGAATCAGTTCAGTTAACCTTATGAAGCCGGCAGGAGGACTAGCGAAATATTGTTTTTTTTTGCAGTTTTAAACATCGCGGAATGGATCCCGAAAAAAGATACAGTCAACACTACATCCGCGGAAGCCTACGAGCTAAATGTAAATTATTTTACAAAGTAAGTACATTGAGTAAAAGTAAAACCCCAGTAAACAGATAAAGGGGCCATTCAAGTATTACGTAAGGCGATTTAGGCCCCTTTTTAACTCCTCTCATCCTAATGTAATACAACGTAAGATTTCATGAACCCGTCCCCTCCCTATCTTACGTAAGTTGTCATATGTATTTTTAGAACCATGCACACACAGATAACTATGTATGTACTTAAGGTCGATACCCTGTCCAAATGTGCAGAAATTCAACTCACCTACTCCGGTGCTTCTATATTTTACATAATAACAGATATATTTAGAAATATGTTTTTTTAAAGCCGGATATCGATATCGGTATTCGAGATTTCGTGATTCACAGCAAATTCAATCGCAAAGAAATGATCATACGTTTTCTCTGCAATTTAGCGTCAATTCAAGTGTACCGCCGTGGTAATCCAACAAAGAAAATTTTGTTGTCCGACAATATTGAAAAATATGATCGATCTCAGATGTGACTATAACCTTACGTAAGATTGTCTCGGACCTCCTCACTCCCCTACGTAAGACAACGCAAGGAAAACTCAACCACCCTCCCCCACCCCCCTCAAAACGTCTTACGTAACACTTGAATGACCCCCTAAAGGGGAATTGGCTTCGTAATGAAGCTTTTTTTGCCACTTTTATCTTCCGACCCAAAAATGGGACATTAGTTAGTTAATGGGTTTGAGCACCTTTCGTCGATTGAAATTCGTATATCGCTCTCAGCTGAACGCGAGCTTTCAATTTTTGAAGTACCTCTCCCCAGTGATGCGATTTCGATAAAATAATTTCCACTCGGAATCCGTCGGGCGCGCCAAAGAGTGATGGATTGATGGAATGACTTCAGCATGAATATATATATACATGGATCCTAAACTTCCCTCCAGTGGGTGTTGCCAAACATTCCGCATCCACCGAAAAATCAGGACCAAGCAGATTGTAGCGCCACCACTCCAGAGAAGGTGGTTTTTATAAGGAAAGGCCGTGATTCAAATGGAGATAATGGAAATAAAGGTACCGGAATTGGCCTCCCAATTAAACTGACTATTTTTGACACACACAAGCGGAACCATGCCGACTGCAGCGCGACCTATCTTTTGCGGAATGCTAGGCAAAACTGCTGCCCGTACAGTGGAGCCGAAGATTTAGATCCATATGTATATTCATGGACTTCAGAGTATCGAGTGACATTCTTGCTAATGTTGGGGACGCCGCGAAATTGGTTTCTATTTACTTGTCATTAACTCGTCATTGACAATAGTGATCTGATGCTGAAGGCGTCAATTGAATGGATTCTAAGGTAATACGTTATAGATAATTATTTGACAAATTGATGTAAATGCTGTGTAGTTGTTTGACCATCGTATGTTTTATTTCGCCCTGAAGATGGAATAATTAAAATCCGAAACGTCGGCAAAAAATAGTTGATTTTAATTTCATGACCTCGCGAGAGTCACGCCCACTCTCCTCGTCTGTTTTCCATCAATTGCTGAATGGTGATGCTCGCTCCGAAACGGACGTTCGTTAACTCGGTGGGAGGGTGGGATTTTTTTTTCGCGTTCTGTGAACATTCGAGGCGCTTATGACAAGATGAGGGGGAAGTGTGCGGCGCAAAGTGACTTTGACCTCTCGCACCATTTCTCTCTCCTCTCCTCTCTCTTTCTTTCTTTCTCTTACTCTCCGCCCATGCCCCCCCATCTTCCTCCCCCCCCCAAACGTCTCTTCTTACGCCTCCGGACTTCTCCGGGATTCACTCCCCCACCACCCTACCCTTCACCACTCCCGACAAACACCCAACCGCTCTCCTCTCATCAGCGGAACACGTGCGTCTCTCGAGCACCAGGGGAAGGGGGGACAAAGAAGACTGACTGAAGCGGAGGGGGAGTC
Organism: Pyrrhosoma nymphula; assembly: GCA_963573305.1. NCBI lineage: Eukaryota > Metazoa > Arthropoda > Insecta > Odonata > Coenagrionidae > Pyrrhosoma > Pyrrhosoma nymphula. The sequence continues at coordinate 15,518,457 of OY754327.1, forward strand.
GATCAGTCAAAGAGTCAGCCTTCCCGCCCCTTCGCCGCCAAAGAAAACCGCTCCTCCTCGTCCCTCAACCCACCCTCCCAAGCAAGTGGTAGGTCTTGCGGGGTGGTGGGTATATACCTCCGGGGCCTGCCCTCCGGCGGCGTCGGGCGGCCATGGACTTTTAAAAGTCGTCGGGGGGCAGTGTTGACGCAAAGGGGGCGAAGTGAAAAGGGGGAGAGAGTGATTAGCGAGGAGGGCCCTCTAAATGCGAAACGGAGAACCCGTGCGCGCAAGTGTTGTTTGTGTCCGTCCACACTTATTTCAAAAAGGAATTACATGAGACACTTCACTCAAGGCACAGCAGAGGTGACTAGTAAAACACAAACCGTAATACACATGCGCCGCATAATACATATAAAATACTCTCTGTTCCAAGAAATGCACATACAAATTTCAATGTTGGTATTTATGGTGTATTTATATAATTCATTCTCATGAGTCACATAAGCTTCTCCAAGTAGGTTTTCGCAGGTTTTACACGAGCCGCTTCACGTGTGATAGTTTCCTTGCAGTGAGTTTTTTTTCCTCTACGGATGTCAGCCAAAATCCTAACGTTTTCCAACAATTGTATGTACTTATCTTTTTACACTTATTTCTTATACTTCATTATGTCGTGTTGATATTCTATCTCCATTGTTTTTAGTATTGTTTCTCTGATTTATATATTGCAGTGTATATACTGACTGTTTGTCATATTGACTGAAATCATGTACTGACTAATGGGTTAGATGGAAGATGGGACATTTAAAGTCTCAATCTCGCCCCAATAAAGACGTTTATCTATCTATCTATCTATCCACCGCTGGCGAAGCCGGAGAGAGTGAGCGATAGAGGTCCTATTTAGGGAATGCAGTGCTTCTAGTGAGCCAGGGCCTCGTAGGACCCTGAATTAAAGAGCGGCGATTGCTATTTGAGACTAAAGCCCGTTTTACACGATGCTTGATCCAGCACAAGACCTATTATAGTATGCTAGCTGGTACTTGATATTGAGGACGGAACCCAGCATGATAGAAACCGTGATAGAAGGTTTCGCACGATCATTGAACTTGTGCTTGCGAAGAAGCGGTATATACTGTCGTCCACTGTTGCGAACTGTTAAAAGAAAATGGAAAATTTCTATGAAAGAAGGCGACTTTCGGCTGCTGCAGTAATAGTCGGAATTGTCAAGACATTTTAATCACATTTTCACCACCAAAGAGTGCGTAATACCCGCGATAAAGTGAGGCGCTGATTAAAAAAAGTGAAGATCGCACTGCGACTGTAAAGGCTAACGTGATTCGTCTACGTCTAGTAGGTCCAACTGGGAGCTAGTAACAAACTAGTAACGCATCAATTACGAATCAAGTAGCCCAGCGAGTATAATAGCTATCATGCTTGTTAGCCAGCATGCTGGTTCTATATCACACGGTACTGGAAAGATATCATACTAGCGAGTATCCTCGACCTTGCGCTGGATCAAGTATCGTGTGAAACGGACTTAAGGAGTAGCTTGAGCGAGATAGTTCCCTATAGTCATAATGGAGACCATATTCAAATTTTATTTTTTGATTTCAGCATCTGTAAGAAGTATGAAATAAATGTTGTAATATTAATGGCACAAAGATATAGTTATATATGACGAAAATTCTCAGTCTCTTACTTGACTCATATTTTCCCACCGAACGGCTGAAAACCCTTCAAACCGGCAGTTTTTTTGTGATTCTGTAACAGTTAATGTGGTGAGTAATAGATTATTTTTTATAAATAGTTGAGAAAACATGCAATCTACACACCGTTAGTTTTTTGACGAAATCTAGGTGCTAGAAGTTCCTAATTTATTTAATATTCTCCCTCTGGAGCGCACAGCCGTAATCTATCCCATGTAAAACAGCTTATATTTTTAGGCAAATTGCTTGAAGAGTAGTTCGGTAAGGGTTTAATATTTTATTATCATTGGAAAGATGGGAGTTTTATCTTTAAAATGAAGTCAAAATCATCAAATTCTAGGTGAAGAGATTTTTCGCTAAAACTACCTTAAGGCTTGAGGACTCCGGCGCACATTGGTAAAGTCCGACCTAGATGGACAAATATTTTAAGCGGATTTCACTGCTTGAAAATAAACCAAACTTACATAAATTTTCCGGTACCAGGAACGCGGTTTGCACGGCTCGACTAGTGGTTATACCTTGGTAATTGAGGCTTAATCATAAAAGGAGCGAATAGGAGAAGGTGACTCCACCACGTAACGCAAGATAAAGTCGAATTTATAAGGAGAAGGTGAATGTTACATAAGACGCTTCTCATGATTATAGAATGTGTTAGTAGATATAGATATCAGGACGGGGCACAAATTTTTAACATTTGCGTATAGATATTGTTTATAATCTTGATTAAAATTAAGTTCTTTGATAATCTTAATATCCTCGTCAATTAAAAACAAAGAGAGGTTCCGCAAGTAAAAAAACACGAAGTGGTTGGTGCAAATATGAGGAACATAATTTTTTAAACTGGCATATTTGAGTGATGACAGCAGATGAAAAACTTCCCTGCGGCCAACCTTAACCAAATATATCTTATAGAACAGTTTTTTTAAAGAAGTCATCGGAAAAAAAGTATATTTAACATGACTAGGCATAGAAAACAATTGCCTAATTACAGGAATAAATGACAAACTAAACCCTCTATACTTCGTCAACGTTGATATCAGCGAAAGTATTTTCCTCTCTTGCGTCAGTCGCCATTTCGGGCGCGGTCGTCGCCCCGCGATTGGCCCGGGGGAGAAACAATTGAGGCGCGAGGTTGCGTCACCGCATTCGATGACGCGTTCAATCCTCCCCATGAGGTTACGCCGGGGGAATTCCCGCGTATGGAAATTCCCCGGCAACATCCCTTGGCGAGGGAAATCCGAGATCTTCGAATGCAAGGACCTAATAAGAGTTAGAAGGGCTTCGTTCAATGATGTTGAGTCGACATATTACCTCGGATTTGGATAGAGGTGGCTCTCAGGACTTGCGTTGCAGACGTGGTCGGACTTAAATCTCTTTCAACGAGAGAGATAGAGAGCCACCAGTGAATAAAAAAGAAAGCATTTAAGGTGGTTTGGAGCGAGATAGTTCCCTAGTCATAATGGAGACCATATTCAAATTTTATTATATGATTTCATCGTCTGTAAAAAATACGAAATAAATATTGTAATATTAATGGTGCAAATATATAGGTATATATGCCCAAAAATCTAGGTACTGAAAGAAATAAAGCCACTTAAGTCTCTAACTTGACTCATTTTTTCCCGACGTATACGGCTGAAAACACTTCAAACCGGCAGGTTTTTTTTGCGATTTTGTAATAGTTACTGTGGTGAGTAATAGATTATATTTTATAAATAGTTGTGAAAACATGCAATCTATACACCGTTAGTTTTTTGACGAAATCTAGGTGTTATAAATTTTAATTTCCTTCAATACTCTCCCTCTGGAGCGCTCAGCCATAATCTATCCCATGTAAAACAGCTTATATTTTCAGGAAAACTGCTCGAAAAGTAGTTGGGCAAGGGGTTGATATTTTTTTATCATTGGAATGATGAGAGATGTTTATTTAAAATGAGGCAAAATTCATCAAATTTTCAGGTGAAGTGATTTTTCGCTTAAACTGCCTTAACACAGTCAAACGAATTAAAACGTTCCATAAAAAAATGCAATTAAAATTAATGTGGGCATTATTTCATTCAATAACGGCTTCGTTTCCCAATAGATGGAAGCATTTTTTTGAAAGGGTAAATTGTGGAGGCCTCGACAGAGGTATGATAACCCAGTTGCATTTCTTTCTGGGAGGCATTAATGATGAATTTATGCAATTAATTTAACATGCAGATGCACCTCAAGCCTTTACTCTTGACGTCCAAGCCCTCAAATAATGGGACGGGATTTGAACGGCTCGTTTTTTGTGTGATCTGAAATTAATTATAGGGAAGGTTACAGATAATTACCCCTTTCAATTCTTGTTGACTCCAACTATCCTTCGTGAATTTGACGCGCCGCAAAAGAAAATTAATTTTCCAAAGTATGAATATTCTCATTGTGAATTCACTTAGTATACACTTACCTCGTTGTATTCAATAAAAATTACTGTGTTTTATAATTAATGTCCTTAAAAAAACCAATGCTTGAACGTAAGTCAATTCTACTCTGACAGCGAGTTTAAATTAGGCCGTTTTTAGCTTCATGGAAATCGACTTGAAATTATCGTTTGAGAGTGGTGAACGGAGAAAAAAAGGACTCTCAGGGTCGGTAATTCGTTTAGCATAGCTTTTTTAAGTTTTGACAATTTAATATTTATGTTAATTTAAGCATGAAAGATGCAGTAACTGGTAGTTATCTTTCAAAATTCATTTGGTTTTTTTTATTGCGGGGCATTGCTGTATGAATACAAATCAATCAGAAAGTTTTCTTTTATTGTTCAATTACATTTAAGCGGTTTTATCTAAATAATGGTTACCGCTAAATCCAAGGGTCACCCAAGTGCATCAGATGAGATACTTCCAACCACCTATGTATGTGCAGTTATTATATATTTATGAGGAAATATTCATTCAGTGCATTCGTTTGTAAAACCATGTCATGCAACAACTTCCTGCATGCACCTAACTTTTATCTAATCTAATTAAATACAGAGAGGAAATTGGTTGTAAGTTATTTGGGGAGCAAGTGACAACTGGTAAGGGAACGATTACAGTGGGCATGGAGGAAAGGTAGAGAGAGATAAACCCTTCGTTGGAATATGCCAAGTGTATCTGAAAATTTTAAATATTATTTAAGAAATGAGTCAAACATTGTAAAAAAACAGACCAATAATAACATTATATAAAAGTTATTTTCTCTATATGGGGCCAAAGATATTCAATATACTGCCCGCTGAAATTAAAAAAAATTAAATTCACAAAAAAACTTGCCTAAGACCGGCTTTTTTCTCAAAAAAATATTGGACATTTATTTGTTAGTATTTTCAATGGAACTATAGTTATGTAACAGTTACTGCTTTTATTTTAATGGCATACATTTTTATAACTTGCTCGTGTGCTTTAATTCGGGTCTTATGGCCTTGGAGACCACCTAAAGCTCCCGTTATATTGTCTATAACCAATTTGCACCAATTATGCGTGAGTGAATAAAATATTATTATTATTTTTAAAACTCTCCACCGCTGCGGGGATCCGAACCTTCGTAATAGGGAGTTAATACCTATTCTAGCCACTTAAGGGCGTTGTACACGATGCTTATTTCAGTACTGACAATCGAACTGAACTCAGCATGCTTAAAATCGTACCGTGTGATAAGGGTGTGATCGCATCCGATTACCGAATCGAATTCGATTATCAGTACTGAAAAAAGAAATAAGTGCGATACTATATTTTCATCCGATTCTTGGATCCAACATCCGATCTCAGGCGAGGTAGCGACTCGAGCGTTTAGAGAAAATACCGGTGGCAGCGCTGGAATCTACCAAAGTGAGAAGTTCAAAATAATCTCTCGAGGAATTGTTCGGAATTTTTGAAAAATGTACCATAATCCCGCGATTCCATGATATCGCTTGAATATGCCGAAACAATATGGCGCAGTTTATTTACATTGCGTTGTTCAGCGAATGCCCTGACAACGCGACTGCGCACTGAAATCAGCATCGTGTAAACACAGGTTCCGAGGCATCGAATTTGATTTAAAGGTCGTTAGAGCGAGATAGTTCCCTAGTCATAATGGAGACCATATTCAAATTTAATTTTTTGATTTCAGTGTCTGTAAGAAGTACGAAATAAATATTGTACTATTAATGGTACAAAAATATAGTTATAGACGACCAAAATTCTCAGTAATTAAATAAATATATCTACATAAGTGTCTAACTTGACTCATATTTTCCCGCAGTACGGCTGACAACCCTTCAAAACAGCAGTTTTTTTTCGATTCTGGAAAAATAACTGTGGTGGGTAATAGATTAAGTTTTATAAATAGTTGAGAAAACATGCAATCTCCACACTGTTAGTTTTTTGACGAAATCTAGGTGTTATAAGTTCCTATTTCTTTCTATATTCTCCCTCTGGAGCGCACAGCCATAATCTATCGCGTGTAAAACAGCTTATATTTGTAGGCAAATTTCTAGAAAAGTAGTTTGGCAAGGGGTTGATATTTTGATATCATTGGAAAGATTGGAGTTTCTTCTTTAAAATAAGGCTAAATTCATCAAATTCTAGGTGAATTGATTTTTCGCTCAAATTACCTTAAATGGTTGAACTTTAAATGGTTCTCATTGTACCTAAGTGATTCGTTCGTCATTGCTGCTCTGGAAGACAGTTTTTCCTAACTGCTTCTTTTCTATTCCTGGCCAAACATGTGCATAAACTGTGTGAATAAATTCAAATTACTTAGGCTATTTTTTTTACAAACTTGGAAAGGAAAAGAAAGGAAAACTTTACCATTGGAAAGATGAGAGTTTTTTCTTTAAAATGAGGACAAATTAATTAAATTCTAAGTGAAGTGATTTTTCGTTCAAACTACCTTAAGCCCCGAATATGGTTCCGAGTTTTTGGTACTGATTTCAGAACTGAATTCAGTGCTGATCTAAGCATCGTTTCAAACAGCCTTTAGAGACAACTTGAAATGATTGGTAAACAGATGTCGGTCGGAAGAATACGTTGAGCAGGCTGTGCATAGTATGTGTCTGCGGGCCCTTTTGGTTGCAACGTTCGGAGCCTCACGAGGAAGTAGGATTGGTCGGAGGGTGGGGAGGAGTGGGAAAGGGTGGGGTGGGGGGGTAATGGGGGCGTGGTCCGTTGCTAAACCGTTCCAAATGTGCGGAGGAGAGGAGTCGATGAAGAGAGAGAGTGTCCGGTTGCAAAGACCAGACGAAGCATCGTTCTCTTACAATCCTCCCTGCTTAATTAATTGGGGGGGTGGAGGGTAAGGGGCTGTCATAATTACTCTCGAATGCTCCAATCGGTTCCAAAGCAAGAGGTTGCTAGGTGAAGAGAGAGAGGGAGTTAAAGAGTGGATAGCGAGTACATAGTCATTGACGGATGCTGGGAGTCGACCGTTGCGGTCATTTCGGAAACAGAATCGCCGGGCGGGATTCACGTCAAATAATTGTTGCGACTTGCAAAAAAAAGGTTTGCCTCTTGGTCACGTTCGGACTTTTAAATTTAAACTTAACCTTTTAACTAGAAAAGAAGAGAGACATCTTTAAGGTCTTTGAGCGAAAAACCACGTCACTATAATTTGATGAATTTGGCCTCATTTTAAAGAAAAAACTCATCTTTCCAATGATATCAAAATATCAACCCGTTGCCGAACTACCTCTCGAGCAATTTGTCTTAAAATATAAATGTTTTACAAGGGATAAAATTATGGCTGTGCACTCCAGAGGGAGAATATTAAACAAATAAGGAACTTCTAGCACCTAGATTTCGTCAAAAAACTAACGGTGTGTATACTACATGTTTTCTCAACTATTTATAAAAAATTAAATATAACTCACCACAGTAATTTTGACAGAATCGCAAAAAAACCTGCTGTTTTGAAGGGTATTCAGCCGTACGGCGGGAAAAAATGAGTCAAGTTAGAGACTTGCGTGGCTTTATTTATTTAATTACTGAGTATTTTGGACGTACATAACTATGTGTCTGCCCCATTAATATTACAATATTTATTTCATATTTCTTACAGATGCTGAAATAAAAAAAAATAAATTTGAATATGGTCTCCATTATGACTATGGATGTTATAGATGTGCGGATGTTATAGATGTGCCGTCTAACAATTATAGATGTGCGGTAGCTCTCTAAGGATGCTCTCTTTATTATAAGCCTTGTACGGTTCAATAGCCTAATATGGATAAAGTAATCCTTCCGAACACATTTTGATGGTATCATTTGCACCAGAGAGCTCTCAAATGGAGGCATCTACATACTACCCCGCAAGCAACCTCAATAGGCGTGTGGCGGGGGGTGTTAGGACACCAGCCGTTTACATATAAAAAGGAAACGCTCTATGAAATTACGCCTAGCATTTATTAAAGTCCCTTATTGTTGGGGGGAAAACGAATTTCCATACCTATCCGTTCGGCAAAATATCTCTCTTAATTTATCGTTTCTGTCGGACTTGGAAATATGGTGGGGTTCTTATATAGATTTCTCCGTGTCGCTCTTAAAGATATCAATTCTCAATTGCTCAAGCAATCTAAGCCTAGCGCGCAGCCTCCGAGTCTCTAGCGGCTCCCAGCCTAATTCCTTTAACATCTGTGTAACGCCGTCTGTACGCCCGTAGCAGTTTTTGACGAATCGCGCAGCTTTCCTTTGTATTTTATTAAGTTCCCGGATTAAGTCTTTCTGCATCGGATCCCATATGCTCGCTGCGTATTCAAGGTGTGGCCGGACGAGTGCGAAATAGCACCTCTCTTTTACTTTTTCATCCGAAAATCTTCCCACAATACACTTGACGAATCCTAGCTTCTTCAGAGCTCTGCCACAAATATTTCTTACATGTGTTCCCCACGATGGGTTCGAAGTTATCATAACTCCTAGATACTTCACTTCATCTGTCGCCTTTATGTTAACACCATCCACAGCATATACATGGGGATAGTTGGACGACCTCCGCAACAAATGTACCGCCGTGCATTTGATCAGATTAAGTTCGAGTCCCCACTCTTGGCTCCACACATGAACGTTGTTTAAATCCGATGATAGAATTTCAAAGTCAGAGTGATCACTAATTTCGAGATAGATGACAGCGTCGTCAGCAAAGAAACGTATTTTACTGCTAATTCGAGAGCGTAGATCATTTATGTATATAATGAACAAAAGGAGGCCGATTACGCTTCCTTGTGGGACACCTGATGTCACTTTAACTACATCAGATCTAATTCCGTCAAGAACTACTTTTTGCTTACGATCACTCAGTAAGTCGCGTATCCAGTTTACTACTGTTTCGTTTAGCCTGCATGACTGTAAATTGTATAAAAGTTTGTTGTGAGGTACCGTGTCGAAAGCTTTCTTAAAATCTAGAAATAATGCGTCCACTTTTCTTTTCGATTCACCAGATTTGAGAACGTCATGAAGAAAGAGCGCGAGCTGTGTTTCACATGATCTACCTTTCCGGAAGCCGTGCTGACAGCCATGGAGGAAGTTACGACTGTCCAGGATCCTATCTGGGTTGTGTGATTGCGTCTGTGTTGGTCACTGGAGTGGAAGCATTCTTCTCGTAAACTATCTCAGGAGGGTATTCTGGTGGAGAGGCTAGGGCTGGTCTCTGATGAGGAAGTCCCATCCCGGCAAACCAACACAGCAAGGTTAGTGATCTCTGACGAGTGGTGCCAATTGATTACGGCTATTGGTGACTCCCTTCAATGTTTGTATTTGTCCAGCCGTAAGAGCTCACCCCATCATTGTAAAAGTAATTCAAAAGCATTGTTTTAAAATATATCAGCGGTAAAAATGTTTAATAATATGATTAATAAGGTATGAATAATTATCAATTTACATTAAAATCGATGAAATATTTAACAATTGTTTGTCTAAGAAGACTAAGAGGACGAAGTTTCGGTAGACGCCGAAAACAGACCTCGACAGAGCGAAAACAATATTATGAGTCGTTCCGGTCTATATGCAAATAAAGGACAATGGGTAGACCATAAAATGACGCAAGCACAATTAATATGCATTTTGAACCGCATCTGTATGTTCCACATAGTTGTATATTTTCTCAGAAGTATATTCCAATTATTCAAATCGACTGTTAACCTTTAGCGCGTGGCAAAAGGGTTACGCATGTAATAAAATATGCTTACCAGGATTTTATGGCGGCGCCACCAGTCCTGTCAGCTCTTTTATGTAGCGCATATCACATCCTTGCAACTCTAGCAGATTTATGCCTTTGTTGGGTGGAAAAAATAGTGAATGGACACAGACGCATCAGTCAATGACCACCACGAACTCCACGTGGTCATTTGATGCCTTTTAACTGAACGTGCCATGAATACAAGAATGTGAGTGGTGTATGACCTCAGCTATAACCTTATCTTCTGGTAATAAATGAAGGTCATGATATCAATCGGAGACGATAATATTAAAAGCTAGCCTTACGAGGAAACACTAGGGATAATGAATGAATAGGTATGATAATTGAGTTACTAAGAATACTGGCGGTAGTCTAACCAAAAACCTTAAAACTCCGACTTAAAGCTCATCAATTGAAGTAGAAGACAATATATGTTGCGATGGTATTAATAATATTTAGCGACCTCCGTCGCTCTAGAGTTTCTAAATAAGCAGTAAGTTTAGTAAGTAGTAAGTTGGAGGTTTGAGTATAATAAGGGATCAGAATATCTACTGTAAAGGCAGGATAAATATTCTTAAAACAAGAAGAAACATTTATGCTAACCCTGTGAAAAGCTCTATCTAATGCCCACAACGATAAACCAAGTATTGGCAGTGTGAACTTTTCAAAATAAAAATACCCTACTGCGTAAAGGGTAAATAGTACGCGTTCTCCATCAATAGATGTTCATTTCTAGTCTAGTGCTTCAATGGCATTTATCGGGGTGAATATCTGATATGAATGATCCTATGTTACTACAGTGATGACGTGAATGTGAAGAACTTTAAGCCATCTTCCATCCCGTGGGGTTATTTGGGACGGATGAGGAAGGAAGGAGAGGAGAAGAGAAGATAAGAATTGCCGAGGGTTGGTAAGTTGGCTTCGTAAACCTCATCTCTTCAACACGCTCTTTGCCTCATATGTATACACATACACAGCACTCCAGGAGATAGGCACGTTTAATGTGCGCTTACCCTAAACGTTTTATTTAGAACCCCCCCCCCCCAAATATTTTACAATGCTCTTGTGCTATTATTAAATTTCAGTCATAACGATGGAGAACCAGTACAATGGGCAAATGTCCTCAAACCCCGAATCCAATTTTAACAACTGCATGCAATGGAAGACATAAAAAAACTCCCTTGTCTACCAATTATTCCCAGCGGAGGTAGAACAGACTTATGCCTGTTGCTCACGGTAAAATTTTCGGTAAAAAGTTTTATAAAATCGACTAGTTTGATAAAAATGAGCTTGCTAACGATACAACCGTTTTATAAAACGCTTTACGGAATAGGACAGGTTCAATTTCCATAAAACCGTTTTATGCAACAACCAATGAGACGTTCCGCTCATAATCTCGTATCCATGGGACGCCAAACAAGGAAAATGTAAACAAACATGGCTGGAAGTTCATGGAACGTTGAGGCAGTATCCTTCTTGTTGTTAGAAGAATGTTTTAGAGCCTTAGCACCGTTGAGTGTGATCATAAAGTAAGTAAATAAACAATACGTATAGTTTTTAACCTAACAGTCATCCAAAAGAGAGTGCATATATCACTTCACGTGTTCGCAAAGCGTCTCATAGATGGCAGGACATTGCGGTTTTATGAATAGTTATACCGTGAGCAAGCAAATACGTTTTACGCACGATTCATAAAACTTTCAATAAAAATATTTATAGAATTCTTTTGTGGAAAATTTTACCGTGAGGTACAGGCATTAGAGATATTTTAAGTCAAAGTTCGCCAAAAAATTTGAATTCTTCCTAGAAATGAAAGCGTTCGCTGATTGGTCGACGTGATTGTGACGTCACGGCTCAGTTGCGGGGGTGAACGGAGCGACTAAATAGGAGGGTGGTATGCATCATCATTGTTAGTTGTTCAGTCAACTTGCGAGCAAGGCCCGGAGTGAGAAATAACACTGAGATGGATATTGTATTTGTAAAAGCATCCACGGGAAATCTTCCCATTGTTGATATAGGTGTAGCAAAACTTGGTGGCATTCGCCCGTACATGAAAATGACGTCAGAGAGAGGAGATCATACAAGAGATGAGGGATAAAGACCCTTAGGTTCTCTCTAGAAATCTCCAACTGAGCCCTTCGATAACTTTGCCCGCTCATCAACGTTTAATTCGTTCTCAGAGACCTTAAACGTTCCATCGGCGAGTGCCACCAAGTTTCGCTACACCTATACCATGGTGGTGGCAGAATTTTTCTCGAAAAACAAAGACTACGTCAGCACTGAGATGCGAATGAGAAAAATGTAAACGTATGTTTCATTTGATATTTTCAAGACGCCAATGTCTGCTACATTGCATTTAACCTCAATGAATCCTATTTTATGCTTTGCTTGACGGCTAATTGTCCGATTATTTTCTAAACTAGAGTTCATAAATGAGAGATCACCAAGGTACCTTTTAATAGATTATACTTTTTTTTTATTTCGGTTTGGCTTTTGTATACGTTTAGGAGAGAACTACTCTTTTTTTCTGAAAGACAGCGAAGGTTGTATTTTTTCCAAAAAAAAATCTTTCGATCTATCATTGTTCATTTTGGAGGAAAACGGCTTGGCGATTGTGTTAACTTTCTTATTTGTGTCCCATGGACGGGTAAAATGTGTTCTTCTGGAAAGAGTTCTGTGTGTGCCTATACTAGTTCCCTTTCGCCTTAGCTCGCTAATTTTCATCCCGACCGTCATACTCTCTGGCGCTGAATATCTCTCCCAGCAATTAACACCGAACTGGCAGAAGAACAGGTTTGCTAAACTACGGGTGAGTTTTGAATCCATTTGCTTTTGGGGTGTAAATGGAAGTAACCTTGACGAATCGAGAATACGAATTTATGGCGAAAAGGTTGTCATGTATATATTTGTTATATAAACCTTACTGAGAGTCAGAGGCCTTCAGGGAAGAACCTGATACCATGGTTTTTCTACCGAGGTAGGGTTGAATTAAAGGAAAGCTATTATATTTAATACCCGTTAAATAATAGATGGACACTCAGAGATTTTATTACTATGTGTCTTCCTAAATAATAAATTATTTCGTAAAATGGAATGTATGGGGTGTGAGCAGAATATCTAAAGAAGAAAAACGCTTTTATTTACATCAGCAAGTTGTTAAAATTACTGTTCAATTCAGGGATGAGAATTTCCTAGAAAAAGTCGGTGACGGAAAAGAATTTAGGTAATAAGTTAGAAATAAATTTGAGCGAACTACCATGGGGTGCTAATAGTGGAATTAGATTTAGGTTGCTCCAACTGTAAGGGTAATATAACATCGTATCAACTAAGACCTTAATCCCGAGATACGCACAACATCCGTTTCCAGGGTGGGATTCGAACCCTGGACCTTTGGGCTGCCAGGACGGAGCGTCGTACTTACCAGAAGATACTAAACGTGCATGACGAAACTATTCCGAGTGTAGGTAGTTGCTGGCTGAAATAGTCAAATTGTCAAAAATTCCTATCAGCGAAACTGAAGCGCAGTGATTTTAGCGAAATATTTTTACATGAAATTTCTAATAAATTGCTAAGGAGACGAAATAATTTACACCAAACACTTCTTAATGACTGGGAATGGATATAGGATACTCGTAAAGATCAAGATTCATGCGATAGAGGAATGTTGAATGATTCAAAGAAGTAGCCATCTAGGAATTCATGACGTTATCTTAAAAAAGGAAAATTGGCATAGCTCTTGGGTGAAATGGAGCGAGTAGTTTGCCGACGAGTTCAATTGAAAGCGATTATGTCCTTTTGAGGGATAAAACCACGAAATAAACTGGATTAACAAAGAGTTAAAAATTGTAAGATTAAATTTGTGAAATATTGAAAAATTATTCGCGCTTAAATAAATATGTCTACATATCTCCAACATAAGAAAGTTAATTTCTACGGAAAGAGGTTTGAGGATAAAAAAGTCTTCAAATTCTTTCTTTTCTAGATTGATCGAAGATTTCAGGTGCAATTGAGTTTTTAATCAACTGACAAGACAAGAGAACTGTCAATTTCTGGTGGTTCGGCCCCTGCGAAACCTGATGACAAGCCACTGGCTTATCGGGATCGCAGGGGCTTACGGACCACCAGAATCATCCGAGAGCATAAAAGATAATGGTGGAATAAGGTGTTGTCGGAGCGAAACGGCTGCAGCCGCAACTGTTTCGGTCAGGCAACTGTTTCAAATAACTATTGCAAACAACAGGTTGGTTTCGTGATCGTGCCGCAGTCGCGCCGTTGCGCTTTGTGCTGTTCAGCGGCAACTGATGAAGTTGAAGCTGACCATTTCGTCTTCTATTCCATTCCAGTTGCACTGCACGTGTGGCTGCATTGCGGTTATAAGCTGGTTTGGTTTTGGTTGCTGGTTTATTAGCCAACGCATATCCGCCTGTCGTTGAAGAAAGAACTAGAACTGTTAAGTACCTATCTTTCATGAATCGAAATGAAATTGTTTTTTTTAAGTGAAATATTTATTATTGCATAGAATTCAAAACTACAAGCCATGTTGTAACAGCGCCGATCGATCGCCTGATGTCTGATGTGCCTCTAGCTGTTGTCCGCAACAGGGTATTTCGCGGAACTGTTTCGTTTTGAAACTGTTTTGGTTGCGAGACAGTTGCAATGGAACTGTTGTGTTCTTTTAGTGCCACCGCTAGTTTCTATCGCTCCTGAAATATTGAAGTCCGTCCTACGGGTGAGATCCTGGACTTCTTAGATTCAGAAATTGAAAAGCTATATCCGAGTGAGCGTCTTGAACATGTGCGCAAGCAATGGAAGGTGACAGCGCTTTCACTTACTTCACGACAATTACACAAAAAAAACAGTCGTGTCGCGGACACTACCTACTGTTTTTTTGAGAAATTTGCCGAGGAGTATATATACAGGGTGTTTGAGATCCACTTGTGATCTTTGTTGCCGCTTTATTTTTTACTTCATTTGGTTCACAAAAACACCTAAATTTGGGTTTCATTGGTTGGTCATTCTTTTCATAACGTTTAAAAATAAGTACTCAATCTTAGATTGGTGAAGGTAAGTGTCTTTATCGGTAAATCAATATCAGTCCCATGCATGGAAGAGAGCCGTCGAAAAATGTGCTCATGTAACGGTACCGTTTAAGACGCCATATCTTCGCTAAAAATTAAGATATGAAAATAATTTTACCAGTTATGGAAATTAAATTAAATTTTCCAATTTTTATGACTCTATTAACCTTTTCGTATATCTCAAAATAAAAAAGTTATTCTAAAAAATAATTTTTTGAAGAAGATAAATGTTGACAATTTCAGTTACCACTTCAGAATATGTAAGCAATATTCGTAAATTCTGGCAGAAAAAGAAAGATTCAAACTTTAAGTACAATTAAGACCAGTTTTTCTTTGTAAGTATTGCTGGATGCCACTGCTTTTGGGGGTTTTCATGGTAACTGCAGGATGTTTGTGACAAAATGTTTGCGTTACCATAGCTCGGTAACTAAGGAGTTGCGACCCCATGTTCACTGGACAAAAAATGCTTAAAATCACGTCCCCAACCTCCTCCAGAAGTATTGCGCTTTCCTCCTGAAACACCCTGTATACATATATTCGGAGGCTTGGAGCAGTGGCTTGTGGAGGGCAAGGGTGTGGAGGGGGGAAGAGGAGGAGGGTAGGGAGAGGAGTGTAAACGAATTCCCCCTCCTTGCGCCGTCTCCAAGTTAATTATCGCCCCCGTGGTGACTCACTCCCCCACCCCAACAATGCATTCTCTAAAACCCTCGTCCCGATTTTCACTCTTCTCTCACAAGAACCACTCTTCTTCCTCCACCTCCTAACCCGCCTCCTACCTCCCCCCTCCCCAATCCTCCTCACCCGCCTATTCCCTCCCCCCCCTCCCTACCCCCGCCTCTCCCCCGGTGGTCAATCACTTGCCCGCCTTCGGGAGTCAGATCGCGTGTTGTCGCGAAACAAAAAAGAGAAGAATATAGGTTTCCGTTTGCGCATGTTTTCATTCCCTTGCGAATCACGTTACAAAATGCCCGTGTGGATTCACTTAGTCGTGAGAGGTATGTGCGGCGCGAATTGGCACTAAGTAACGCGAAAGAAACAGAGAAGTAGCGTGGTCAAGAATGACGTCTAGTCTACCTGCCGCAGAACATACATGTGTAGCTCCATGGGAATACAGTTGCCGACTTTTCATTAGTCTGCAATGGCAGAAGGGTGATATATTTGTAAATCGCAAGGCCTGCGACTATGCATACTGCCAAGTCTGTCACCCCTGTTTATTAACTCTCGATAACGACCTGAAAAGATCGAAATCGGTTGAGTGTAATGAATACTGTGTGGAATATAACCAAGTTTATTCTTAAAACATCATAAAACATCTTGCGACTTTCATTAACGACCAGGCCTGCAGCTAATGGTGTTCCAGGCTGGGAATCGAGGCCAAGCATCTTGACATTAGCACGCTCCGAGTTTCGTTTCGGATTTCCTCCGAGACAGTTCTGCGCCCAATATTCTTATTGGAACCCCTGCGCAAGCCTATCTTCAGCTTTATTCCCTCTTGAAAGGTTAAAATTACACTTTTGAGGGCTTTATGATATTGCACAAAATTACTTGCTCAAATCTTTTAGTAGGATCTTGATATCGCCGTGAGATGCTTAGTTTTACTCCTCGCACAATAAGGAATCGGAACTGGAAAGATGCTTTGGTCGACGGATTGCCTAATTGTCAGCGTTTTATTTTAAAAACCTTTTTTCTCTGCTAACGATACGTCTCCTTAAACTGATATACTATTAAAAATTCTGTCATACTTGTGCTTATAGGTATGGATCGTTCTAGTAGCCCAGTGGGTAGATTGTTGGAATAATTACCGCAGGTCACGAGTTAAAACTCAGTACAGGCCACTTTGTGCACTTTCAGCAAGACCTTAGCGATGTCATCTTTTGGATACCAGCTCTTTATGGAAAGCTACTGTTGAAACTACTGCTACTGCACCCTCTACTACTGCGACTACCCTCTACTGCACCCTCTACTAATGCCACTACCCTCTACTGCACCCTCTATTAATGCCACTACCCTCTACTGCACCCTCCCAACTACTGCACCCTCTAAGATGTGTAATATTTACTCGCCGGGATTATATTGTCGCATTTGGTGAGCTCCACCCTCTCCGATCAACGCGAACTTTGCATTGAAAATTGTGGCTTTAGTACGTAAACAATTGCGCTTAACCCATTAATACAACCTCATTACTACCATAGAGTAAAGAATATAATAGAATGAAAAATTAAATACCTTTTAAATCCAAATTATTTACTCTATGCCCAACATAAATCCTAAAACGTTCGTAAAATGCATCACCCTGCATCTTCGGCAAATATTCACCTGATCCTCTCTGATCTGATGTTCATACTCTCACCGTTAAGCGGCAGTTATCCCATGCTACCTGGATTACGTCTCCATCATACCTAGGGGAAGATAGTTCCTGAATTTGGCCATGGCATCGTCTCACTTATCATGTTTAACTATTATTGTTAAATTAACCTTTGATTTATTGACTATCAGTATATTTTTGCCGTTCACAGCCATTCCAATAAAAACTGTGACTAGAGCCGAGTTGAAAAATTTAATTATGATTTAGAATGTCAAGTTGTCCTCTACTATAACTGCTATACAATTCTATTTGTTATACATTGATGTTCCTGGCTTAAAATTTCATGTTCCATTATTATAAAAAATATCATGGAACTAATACTATGTATTTTGTATGTGATGATGAAATTTTGATTACTTTTTTTGTGTCATTAATTATAAAAAGGGATAAGATCATATATTTTACGATGTAAAGTGTGATATATGTAATTGCTTTGGTAAAATAAACATTTCTATATTAAAAAAGGGAGCAAAACTAGAGATAAAATGTAGGAAAGAAGAAAATTTAAAGAAAGAAGAAAAAATCATCGTTCTCATGGAAACAATATTCTTTTCTTTATTTCTTGCATCCTTAATATTTTCCCAAAAGGTCTCGTGCAGCTCAGCGGAGTTTGCCACTTGAGTGCATGAGCCTCAACATGAATTCGTCGCATGTCTCAACATTGAGCGTGACGTCAAAGGTCCATCATGCATAAGTTTCCCTCTGTTTAAAATTTAATTGCCGTTTTAATTATTTTTGATATTTCCCACATTCGATTCCATCAAAAGAAACCTACTTTCTACATCAAAGTCGCATATCCTCAAATATTCCTTCTAGGTGAGATCAACTCCTAATGTGAGCGATAAAAAATTATATTGGTCTTCATCCATTTATGGCCGACACCATTATAGTTTCATCCTATTATAGCTTGCGCCTGGGAATCAATTAAATCGTTGGTATTAGTCGTAAATTATATTTTCTGAAAGGGAGGAGAGGCAATGTTTCGTTAGAGCTCCAAGGTCGGGAAGAGACTCTACCTCAGTCAGACAACAGAAAGGATATGAGATGACCCACTACTAATAGGTCTTTTTATTTCAGTTCTCATACTGAATAGATGTATAGACTATCCCTCATTAGAATTGCCTCCGGAAGGAGATTATCTTCGAACGAATCTCTTATCAAGGCTCAATAAAATCAGATGCAGTTATTAAATTTAGGGATGGATGCTAAGCACTAACACATTGGTTACCTTCTTCAAACATCATGCGTGCATAATTGCGTTTTACGGGACATGCGTTTTGCTGTGTATAAAAGTATTTGCCTATTTTGAACTGGGAGATGTTTGTTGCAAAACCTTTTTATGAATTATGCAAGTTACCACCTGACCACATGGTCAACTTTTTACTGATATTTCCAAATAAATAAGTATTTTGAGAGTATTTAATTGAAATTTAGGGACCATCTGTGGCTAAGCGAAGTAAACTGGCTCTTTATTTCTGAAATATTGCCATTATTATCCATAAATATATGGTTTCTACCGGAGGGGTAGGTTTTGGTAGGTCTACTTCCAATTATATTTCCCTTTAAGAAGTCTTTTTCCTCCTACTTTTTCTCTTCCTTTCATCCACCTTCTTCCCCATTCATTCCATCGAAATATCCATCCATCTTCCTCAACCTATCCTGCTTGCCCCAAAGTCTACCTTTCATTACGACTTATAGTATTTCTTCGCATCAAGTTCAAGTGAATTGTACCATCTAATCCTTCTGAATTACTCAAGCAACTTTCTTTCCTCCTCCTTACTTGCCAAGAACTAATTCTTTCATGATCCTATCGATACCCCATCATCCACTCTCCTCCTGACCTGCACCTCAAACGTCTCTAAATTATTTTCATCTCTCATCCCTTGGGTCCAGCTTTCACAACCATAGAATTCCACCTCCCACCTCAGCCTTCCCTTTAACCTCTTCATGACAACTTTTCCCAGGCTCGCTGTCATTAGTTCTTCTAAATATGAAAGCTTCTTTTGCTGACGTAATTTTTCTTTTCATTTATTTTTACTACATTCATTGTTATCCAATCGTTGCCCGAGAAACTAATTGTTTCACTTATCCCTGTTCATTCCTTCATTAAGGAGGTTCCGCCGCGACTGTGTGAGTCAAAACAAATACTAAATTCCACATTATTTATATTTTGTCCAAAAAATCCTGCTTTCGCTGATGAAATGCGTTACCTAAAGAAAACCAAAAGAAATGTACAAAATTTACAGATATTCCACGAATGTATTTTAAATATGAGCACTTTTTTCCAGCCATAGGAGCCGACTGCAGCACCATTTCCTACGAATTACCGCATTTTGACTTCAATTACGGCATTAATTCCCTAATAACTAAAAGAATAAGGTGGTATGATGCCTATATTTTATTTTTATTCAATTTATCTGGATTATTTCCTTCTTATAAATAGTTTTCCGCGAAAATGGCATTTATATTTTATGGAAAAATACTATTTTTCCACGTGTTTCTCTCATTTCCCCATTGAACACCATGTAATTTCAAGTTAAATTATAGAATAAAATAGCGTGGAAAGGTATTATTTTATTGTTCATATCAGATTGAGGACAAGTTTTTTTTACAAGTAGACAGAATATTAATAAAATGACATTTAAGTCATTTTACGGTAGAACTACCTTAATTACAAAAATATGCAATACACTACCTAGAACGAAAAAAGAGTTTACTTGTCTTCTATAGCTCGATTTGCTAATGGTTATCACTGGAGGAGAGCAAACTGAACTCTCGTGCCAAGATCGAGAGGCAATTGATTAATAAGTATGTACTCTTATTCTCTACGACGACGTAATAAGAGAGATAAGTTGATCCGGACTCATGTTCATGACTCCAATATATATATCCTTAAAATAGATCGCTCGATACCAACTATCTTGTCAGACCTCGGTAAAGTTACAGAAAATGGGTTTTTAAAGTTAAAAATAGTTCATAAGCTCAGAAAAAGCTACTGCTTTCTTGTGATGTGGTGTTTTATTTATTCCTTCTCAAGAGGATATGTCTGTGTAATTAAAAAAGGTAAAATGAGCCGCAGAAGAGAAATACAGTGACTGAACAAAATTGTGACAGCTAATGTAACATCCTCTGGCTAATTTCACACCCAATTCAACTCACCGCTAGTTCCTTCGTAAACGGCTACCTCTTCGAGTTCCCGTCACCTTATACTGAGTTGATTCTCTTCTGATGGGATCATTATCAATCACTGATTCATCTGTCAATCTACCGTCCCATTTTTTTTAAATGAACAACTCCAACGGTCCATAATCATCTTTGTAACTCCTGCCACATCGTTTCTATTGATAACATCCCTCGTTGTACGTCGTGCTATGAATTCGCTATTTTGAACTATATGATAATAATTTTGAGAAGATATTTCTATCTTGTAAGTAATATTCCCTGTTTTCTCCAAGTAAACCTCTACTCTTACTCTATCCACTTCTCCAAACTCGTCTGAGGTGGCTCGCAGGATACTATGTCATTTTTTATACGAAGGCCGAGCGTTTTAATGCAATTCATTTCATACATTTGGAGCTCTGTCTTCATAATGCCACCATCCGATGAAACTAAAATTAAGGAGGCAAAAAACGAATGCTGCCAAATACTCCTTCTTAAATCGTGGGGTCCTGGAATGGAAGGAATTACCAAAAGAACTCACAAAACCTAAACCAAGAAATGTAAATATTTTTTTTAAAAATGTTACTCATAAAAAACGAGAGGAGTTTTTGATGTTGTATGTAGGTATATATATATATTTTTGAAACCTTGTTATTAATTTTATTTCAACCGAAACTAATGATATATTGCCACCAGACAATGTCTAATTGCAGTATCATTGTAATAAATAAATAAATAATTACCACGCAAGAAAAGTTTAGTTTTCCAAATTTGCAGAGCAATGGATGGTGCATCAATCCTAAAACGAGTGTCGTCTTCGAGAACGAAGTAATTTGTTTTAGCCATTAAGTCTTGAAATAGGACTGGTATTCGAAGGGAAATGGGAGGAAGTCTGCTTACGGACCATCAATCAAGGGACCTCATCTCGACTTCATTTTGTTTTTGGCAGCATCGCAGAGAGTCGGCCATTGCAGCGAGCCCCTGCAGCGAGATTGATGGCCTGGTCTTTTCTTCCCTCCCGGCCCGACCGGGACGCCGATTCATATATCACGCTTCACTCCGGGCCTGCAAGTTATCCCTCACGGGTCCAGCCTCGAATATTAAGCCATCGGTGGTAAGCGCTTGAGGTATGACTCGTAACACGTTAAAAGGCCTTACCTTTCGTTGCTAATATTATCTCCCCACGACCTCACGACAGATGCTTTCAAAAGTAATTACGAAATTGAAGACTTAATTGAGACTCATCGTTTAACGGTCCTTGCTTCTTGTTTGCATATTAATTTTTCAAACCTTTATATGACGCTGAAACGGTCTTTAGCTGCTACGTTTACGGGGCTTACCTTGAAAATGTGCTTTATGAGTTATGGTTTATGAGAGAGAGAGTAGAGTACGGTAGAATACGGTAAATTAGGAGTTGCTTTGTAAAGTGTGTTGTGCTTGTCGTTTGGCCAGAAATTGTTTATTATTATTCAGACAATTCTGAATGATCACAGTGCAGATGTGGTGGTCTTCAGATGACCGTACGCTCAAAAGAAGACTCATTACTCTTCTCGATGATCAAAATGATTAATCCGCAAACTTGATGGAATGTAGAATTTCCTTGAGTCGTTACAAGTGAAATATAGATGTGAATTACACGCATTTCAGTTTGCATATGCTAGTAGGTACACAAAATTACAAGTACCCTCTCTCTATAACAGCAATTTTATCGCAAGTGCGTGATGAGATAATAGATTTAGGCTCTTCATTTAATTAATCTCTCTTATTTCCCACCGTTGATAATCACTACCGATTAAGAATCAAGTTAAGGTCTTCATCAATTGTTGCGGAAAAATTTACTGATGATCCACTAATTAATTCGGTTACTAATTATTCTTATTCTGCCAAAGTAAAATTATTGAATTATAATTCGAAGATAGCCATATCTCACGCGAAGATCCTCAATGTAGTTGCCGCATACTGCAAAAGGATGATCGTAATATATAAACCATCGATGTTTCTCGTTGTTTATACGTCAAATCAGTCTTCATTGGGCATTTTAACTAATTATTGGAAAGCTTTTGGGCGGTCACTACCTCAGCTTCTCATGTTTGGGGTCACCTTTTTTTAACAACACATTATTTGCCCTCTATCAACTATTTCTTCATTTCTATACCCTCTGCCCCTCCTCATGCCGTCCAAAGCCCCTGACCTCATCCTTCCTTTTCCGCACTTACCAAGCGTCCTCTCAACTGTCCTGCGCGCCCGACTTGCCCTTGCCTCTCAGAATACTTCCTTCATCCACTTTTGCTGCCTTATCCCAATCTTCGTTACTTATTTCTTTTCCTTTCCTTCCCAATACCATCTATCACTTCTTGTTACATTATCTACCTCGGTATCTAGCACCACCTCGTTTGTCTCACTCGCTGTTCAGCTCACCCTCTCCTGTCTTTGCTTCAAATCTCATGTCTTTGAAAATATTTCCTTGCTAGTGCAATTTTATATGCGATTTCTCATAGATCTATTAAACCCTTTCTCCTCCAAAACACTCCCTAGATTAGTAAACTGTTGCACTTGCTGTATCTAATTCTCCTTCATTCTTATTTATAGCCCCGATTTCTTATTTATAGAAATTCTTATTTACATGTCGTCTTATGGTTGATCTTCACCATACACACCGGTTTCCCTTCAGAGTGTACCTCGACAATGGCTGCAAACCCTTGGCCCTGTGGCTAACTATGCTAATCCAACTGACTTCATGAACTCTCCTCCTACCTTTATTTTCGTCTCCATCTCTTCCTAAGTTCCTCAAACCATTCCTTCCTAGTAAACGGTCATCTACTTTCTATTCTGCTGGCCGCCACAAGAGCGATAGGCTTGGGATGTTAGCACAATATAGCCATGAAGAAGAGAAGGTATGGAAAATAGAATCGCTGGAGAAAGGACGAAAATACGATGTACTTCGACGAAATAGTCTTTCTCTCTGCTTTTCTTTTTAGTGATGATTAATGATTCGTGGGAGGAAGAAATTTTTGTATTCGGCAGTGTACCTCTTATCTCTTCTGCTATTTTTAAAGGTGTGATGCGCAGGTATAAAATAATGCTTTTGTCACCCTGACACTCAACGTCATCTGAATTTTCCAGTGCTGCCGCCGAGTTTCTATCGGCTATCAATCCAGTCATTCCATCACCTGTGTTTTCACGAAGGTAGTAGTTTGAGCGAAGGGCGCGACTGTTATTTGTATTTTATTCCACTTATTAAATGCTTCTGTGCTGGGTCCCTGATGCTTGCGGCGCACTGGAGATGAGGCCTCCTAACTACACCAAAGTAGCACTACCCTTTCACATTTTTACTTGAGGGCCATCCAGTTGTTTGCTTGACAAATCTTTGTCTTTTTAATACGGTGCTGCAAAATAATTGCACTACTTTTTTGTACTACGTATCGCATTCTCTGTGTTTTCCCTTAACTAGGTCGGAAGTTATGATGATTCACATGTATTTAATTTCATCAGCATATATTTATATATGCTTCTCCCACTTCGTAGCTATGGCGTATGAGAAATGCCTTTCGTAAGAAGTGCACTACAGTGGATTTACTGAGAAGTTCGAGTCCTGTCTGATGATACTACAAGTCAATATCCAATGAAAGGGCTTCACAGTCTGATTTAGTGTTAATTTCTCAGTAGATGACTGGAGCGTTTAATGTGCCCACTCTGACTGTTGCAGTTGTCATCTGCCTCTTTTCCTCCAGCATTTGTCTCAGCTGTCGTGAAATAAATGTGTGGATATGGTAAGACCTCGCTGTCTGGTGCAACAGTCGCCAATTTTTTGGCAGAGTTCCGAAGTTATCGGGGATCAATATCTCCTCAATATAACATAAAAAATACTGATTCATAAGTCATTTTTAATAAAAGCGATAGCTTAATAGAATAGTAGATAAATTATTGTGTGGAATATACTAAGTTAACATTTTTATTAAAAAGTTCAACATCTGCTTTATTCTCTCATGTCGTGGCCATGCCAGCTTTAGGAGTCATTTGGAACGCACAAACCCCTTCAAGGTGCCAAGGTTGGAATCCATGGGATGTGAACCATCGAATAGCTTCCTTTTATAAAGTGGTTTCGTTTACCTAAATTTTGCATGCCAGAGATGCTGTTTTCGACACATTTTGCTTAGAGTGTATAAAGGAAGCGAGGGAATGCCCGGAATGAAAATATCTATCGTAAGTGGCCAAACGTTCTGATTCTGAGATTCTAGCTAATGAGGAGTACACCTTCAAGAAGGTGGAAAATTACTAGGGGCTGGTGATTGGATGCACGAATACCACCACCAGTGATTCTTCAGCGAGTTCTCGGCAACTATCTCACCGTCTTCATATATTTTGCGTCGCGCATTTTCTTTCATTTTCGTCTGCGTGCGAGACATTCGTGAGGAGTGGGCGTCAACCAACTGCCCGGGCGCGGTGGTGATACCATCTCGTGCGTAATCGCCGTGATCTCTCGGAATGTCCGCCTTCCCCCAGGGGGGGTTGGTCGGGTGGAGGGTTGAGAATGGGGGGGAGCACAACTGGAGCGCTCTCGCCGCGGAGATCACCGTGTGTGTGACTGACTTTGACGGACTGCCCGCGTTCGTGCGCGCCCCCGGCTTCGCCTTCCCCTCATTCACCGCCCACCACCCAGTCTCGAGCGTTCAAATCATCGGAGACTTCAACGCTCGAATCCCGAGAGGGAGAGGACTCCCCTCGAGTGAGCGAGGGAGGGAGACCCGGACCCGCCCGCCCCTTCGCAGCGAGCGGTCGGCCCCATCGTCCCGGGGCGCATTACATCTCATGCAGGCCATTTCCATCTCGTTCCGATTCATTCCCCTCCGTCCCCACTCCAAAACCCAACCCGCTGTGCGTCCAACTGACCACGCCCCCACTCCTTACCAGAGCCCTATAACACGCAAACGAGATGAGAACCCAGGCACTTGCACGCATGCATCCCTCCCCCCCTGGGTATGCTTAGTACATCCCCGGGTCACTCCGCCTCTCGTCTGGAATTCCTCTCTCCCGGGAAGGAACACTTCTCTCCCCGGTCGCCCACTCCTCGTCATCATCATCATGATCATCTCGAGAGGAGCGTCTCGTGCGGAGATATTCGGCCCTCTGGCCGCCTCCGAAGATGATGGCGCTTTTCTGGAGTGAGGTCGTGACGCGGTCGGGTCCTCGCCCCGAGACGCACCCGAAGGAGGAGAAGAGGGGCCATCAGATCATTATGCCCGCCCCGCCGCAACCGTCGAATGAGGAACGGACCTCCAACCCTCCTCCGGTACAACATCCGAGAGGGACGAAAAAAACGCAGGGGAGATAGAGAGAGCGTCGGTTCGTTCCCTGAGAGTGATTTGAGCCCCGAGGGGGAATTGGTGGCCTCCCCCACCTACACGTCACTTAATGGGAAGACTCTGGATGCCTCCTTTTTTTTCATGATGTCCCGTGGAAAGAGCATTACTCACTCCTGCTCATTGTCTTTCGGATCTCTGCCTCTCTTCCTCCTTCTCCATTTCGGTGCTTTGTTTTTTCACCTGGTATGAATTATATCGCGCTGTAATGCGTTTTTAAGCATTAATTTGGCTGTCATCCTCCTTAAAATTAATCAATGACGATGTTGCAAGGAAGAAGACCAATACAAATTGAGAATGGATGAAATTTTTACATATCCTGAATTATGTTTTCTTCTAGCTTTCTTTGTTAACTCGTCGACAGTATAAATGCTTGCAGAAATTATCTATTTTCTGCTAATTTTCGAGGTAAATTCTTACCTAAATGCATCCTAGAGTATTATCGCAGTATTATATGATGGCAGCTGAAAAGAGTAAATACCTTCACTGATTGATTTCTTCTTCCCGCATATAATAGGTCTGTGGTTCCTCTCTAACACCGAAAAACTTCCTAAATTGTAGGGTTTTTAAAATTCAAAGATTATCTCTCTCCTATCATAGGAATGTATAGTGTAACGTGACACTCACATGGTATTTCTAAGAGAAGCGCTCCAGGCGTAAAATTTTGCTGATTTGAAAATATGGGCTGCTAGGTTTTATGTTGTATATTTTTATGGTGAATTGTAAGGTCTACATTACACTTCTTCGCAATATTATAAAACAATGAGTACATCATCGTCATCTTATTCTGCAAAAATCTGCCAGCAGCTGTAGTGGCAAATGGCAAGGTGCCGTGAAAGAGGTGAGGCAAATATCTGAAAAAGGGAATAAGTTTTATAATGTGAATATTTTCCTCATTACGAGATGTGGTCTTCAAGGGTGCTAATGACAAAAAAAAATCCTTGCTTACCAAAATGGCTTTGCGTTCCTCGAATTGGCTGGTAGGTGTTTGATACTGTTTACATAATTAACTTATAAACCATACCATTCCTTACCCAACAAATTATGTCGGTGAACTACATTTCTGGCGAAAACTAATTGAGGGTAATCCCTAACATATGACAGTCGTGTAAATTAAAAGAAACTATATTTACCAGCATGTAAATGTGTTTCTTTACTCATAACATTAGTGATTCAGTTCAATGCTACCTCTTTCATGATGCCGCATCATTTCAATCAAAACGGCACAAACAACCGCAGCATGTGATCCCCCGCAGACTGTAGTCAAGTGACGGATGGAGGGTGCGGGTTCCGCTCGCCAGAGGGATCTCACCGCGTGCCAGAACGAGATCAACTCTCCGTGCGTCAGAATATTCTCTGAATATCATTTGGTTTGGTCGCGAGCAGAGATATCTTTGATACGCTCAAGTGTAGAATAATTTGGGGTCAGTCTCTGCATATTTATGACACATATTGCAATAATTGATCGGTATCCCTTCTCATTAATATATGCGAATATATTTTCTCAAGCAAAGTATCAGATTTATTTGATACTTTCATATTGGTGATGACAACTCTTTAACTTTCAGCACCTATCCTATTTCCACCCCTCCACATCCTGTACGAAAGACTCGGAATGGTGAACTTCTAATCTTTACCCAACCTCCACAAGTACCCTACCACAACCCTACTGTGTGATTAAAAAATGCTCCTTTTTCTTCATTTTTCCTCACCCTGCCATGCCTTTAGCTCTCTCCTACCTCTAACCATCAATCAACACTTTTAAAACAAATTTATGTATGCACATATAGAATGGCTGAAGCTTCAGAATTACCCAGAAGGTACCTTATCAAGGTGACTTCCGTCGCAGTTTATTATAGTGTAGAAAAGTACAAAGTGTTTTAAATAAAATGGAAAGTGCCATTTGCTCGATGTTTCTAAATAGTATAATTTTAAATACCACGGCCATTCTAACTTTAGCATTTGTTTTTTTCTGGGCATAGCCTTTGTTTGTACAGCGTTTCCAGCGTAATAATGGTTACCTAGCCATATTTTATGTGAACACACTGAGAGAAAATATTTAGTATCTATATATATTCAAAGAATAATTAATTTCAATGTTAAATATTCTGATTTACACTAACATAGTTGATAAGTGTATCGGTTGAGTACTGATGGAATGTTTCATTTCAGTTGCATAAATCAATTTATTAAAATATACATTTGGAGGGATATATCATCTTTCTCAAACTTTGTATCTTTGTTTCCCTCAGCTCGACCACCTACCGTCGTGGGGTCGTCTAAAAGAAACACTTGAGTCAGAAATGCTGCTGGGAGAAAAACTATTAAATCGCCGGAGCTACAATTTATTCTGATAAAACAATCTAATCTAGACTTAGTCATCAAAAGGTGTGGATCATCAAGCCTTGGTTTGCCAGTCCGGGGGGTTATTTTGTAATCTCACCTTTTTAGTGACTCTTAGTGGAAAGGCGGGAGATCGGTTATCCTCTCTTAATGATCGGCTCACGAACGGTTCGTGAATTGTCGAAGCTTCAATTACCTTATATCAAATAAAAGATGCCGAGACTAGCGAATACCCAGATTGCTCAACATCTTACGGAAGATATCTTACACTGTACATACCACGAAAATCTAAATACAGTCAAAACTACAAGCGACATGTAAGCGATCACTCAATATTTAAAAAAAAATTAAGTGCATCTAATTAGTGTTCGATTCACAAGCACAGGAAATATCTACCAAGAAAGTAGATTTTAAGGCAATGTTAAAAATAACTTCAAGTGCCCAATATATTGGAGTTGAAAATGCTGAGGTTCTTGGCGTTGTGCAAATGACAACAATACGATTTAAAATCGTTTGTATCTTTCGCGCACTTGTTTACTTTCCAACTCAAGCTTCAAGTGGAAACGATGGTGGCTCCATGTCACGTTCTTTATGACAGGTGAGATGGAACTAATGGCAGGCGGAGTTAATGAAACGGATCAAGAGACGAAAGTGTCGTATGGACATAGGTGTTGGGGAGGAAAGGAAACATTCTCTCAAAGTTTAGTTCAAGTAGATGTATTAAACAGTAGGACACACATTACATACTCTGATCTGCTAACTCTAGTGACTACGTTCCCTCTCTGCGTCCGGTCCCGGTCACGGTGGTCAATCGTCGGTCGCCGCAAGGTAGCGACGAGCCAGAGCGTATGATCCTTCAGGACTCGGAAGACGGAGACGGCGCTCGCCTGGTCACGGTGGTCAATCGTCGGTCGCCGCAAGGTAGCGACGAGCCAGAGCGTATGATCCTTCAGGACTCGGAAGACAGAGACGGCGCTCGCCTGGTCGCGGTGGTCAATCGTCGGTCGCCGCAAGGTAGCGACGAGCCAGAGCGTATGATCCTTCAGGACTCGGAAGACAGAGACGGCGCTCGCCTGGTCACGGTGGTCAATCGTCGGTCGCCGCAAGGTAGCGACGAGCCAGAGCGTATGATCCTTCAGGACTCGGAAGACAGAGACGGCGCTCGCCTGGTCGCGGTGGTCAATCGTCGGTCGCCGCAAGGTAGCGACGAGCCAGAGCGTATGATCCTTCCCGACACGGTAGCGAAGCACAGCCATACACCGATAAGGGTTAGCGCTTATATCCAACTTGGCGGGTCCAAAGGTTAGGATCGTCAACACGCTAATCATCCCGGGGCGGGGTGAGTCGCAGGCAGCCCGCTCAGTGGCCCAGGTCACCGACCTGCCTGACCTGTCCGGAAGGATAAGCGTTATCGCGAGGGTGCATCATGTCCCTGCGACAAAAGATACGGATCAGAGCGGATGAATCGTCTAAAAGACCAGCACATGACCGGCAGTTCACCGCTTGAGATCCGAAGATGGTCACGCCGTCTGGCTGGCAGAGTTGAACTACGAAAAAGTGACATTTTATGACGTATTCTCACTAAAGTGAGATTACAAAATAACCTCCCAGGTAGAAGCCATTGTTGGTTGCTTGGAAAAATCAGCTAGAGAAAGGGTGGCGTGAATTGTTATCATGAGAGGACTGAAGCAGTAAGATTACAAAAAAAAAAATTGTTACATCGCTAGTGGTGGAAGTGTGTGACAGTAAGAATTAGCGCACCAGCCATGAAAAGGGGAGGAAATAGAGAAAATCAATTGGGAGATGGATAAGGACAAGGTGAATTGTATGTAAACGTGTGTAAGTCTTTGCGCCTTGCTCTGTTTTTTTTTCTTCCTGTAGTGGTGCGTGGAAAGAGGAAATTTTTTTACCTCTTATATTTCGACACTGTGCCTCTCATATTTTGTTTCTCCTCTCAGTTCAAGAGATAAAGAGCGGGGTTTAAATAACATCCTCCGTGGGATCCTAAAAAATTCACATGATCTGAAATCTTAAGAAACGTAAGCCTAGAGTGTTGGATCCCGAATCTCATAGCCCACTCCATCCATCAACTGTGTTACACTCTGTTCACTCGTAGCAGTTTTTAACGAATTTAATATTTCCGTCGAAGTTCCCAAAAGCTTACGGCGTATTCCACGCGGCTTGTGAGAAATTATGAGGAAACCGGGACTAGCCACGGTAGTAACCTTCATGGAGTCATCCGCAAGTGCACAGAAGTGCGATATTCCACAGGAGAAAAATCATTCACCTTGACCGGGATTCGAACCCGGATCCCTCGATTTCGCGCCGAGTGCTTTAACCAGTTAAGCTACCGAGGCGTCCACAATTAATCCACAGGTTAGGCTTCCACAATTAATCCACGTACCAATTAATCTACACGGGAGAAGGACGCATCGGTAGCTTAACTGGTTAATGCACTCGGCGCGAAATCGAGGGATCCGGGTTCGAGTCCCGGTTAAGGCGAATGATTTTTCTCCTGTGGAATATTGCACTTTAGGAAGAGAGTTTCGTTGACAAAGGAAGCATTTATGAAGACTAGAGCGTTCGGAAAGGGACTGATTGGGAGAAGAGGAGAGCTATTACAAGAAGGAGGCACCAGGGACAACTCAGATACGGAGACTGGCGCCGTGAGTAGCCATTAGCGTGGTACTGAAAGGAAGATATTTGAAGGCTTTGATTAGAAAAAAATATTTATAATTCAACGAGAAATATCCTTTGGGAATGTAAAACGTATTCGCGGCCTCGGAAATATGTACCACAGCAAAAATAATACAATAATGGTTACTAAAATGACAATAATAACTTTCTTTAGCAAACGAATTATAAATATGTAGTACCTACATATCTGTTTTTATATTAAAAGATAGAACTTTTTTCTGGGTAAATGGTGATGAATTGCAAGCATCCCTTTGCATGTAAAAATAATGCGTAATATCATATTATAACATCAAATGAAATAACACGCTAAGCTTGAATCGATAGAGCAAATTATTTTGAGCTGACTTTTGCTACCTGGCGCTGGGTGGCGGGAATATACGTTGGGGCACACATTATGGATTAATTGAAGTGCATTTAGATACCGATAATATATAATTTAATTTTCGTAGATTCATCGATTGCCGTAAGACCAGTTTTATCAATTGATGGGTGTTGAATAGTTCAGTAAATGAATGTAGCACGCCTAATTATATATACCTATCAGCCGTGATCAACATTAAAAGTTGAGCATGCTTGTCTGTTCCATCGACGATACCTCCCATCTTGTTCGAAAGACGTCTTGAGGAGGAAAAGATAGATGAAAGGGAAGTCGGGGATAAGAAAATTCTGGCCTTGAACGCCTCGCGCGTCTGCGAAGGTCATTATACTTCTTCGCTGTGAAAAAAATATCGGTAATGTACTGTTATTAATCGGTGTAGAGTGTGCTCTCTGTCCCACCCGACGATACATATGGCGTGATGTGTTAACGGTTTCGTTTGGCGGCGAAGGGAAACGCAAAGTTCAAAGGGCACACTCCGCGCTCCCACGTTTGCCACCTGACAGGGGGTCACCCTAACTTGCGGACCCTTTGACGACTCATACGTAGTTGCCTTTGAGTCTACTTGCTCACTTGGTGTTCATATATTCGCCATATGGGCTTTCATCCGCTGCCAACGATACATTAAAATACCTCGTAAGCCTTCAAATAACGAAAATAGCATATCCGAAAGTAGTAAACTTTATCCGATATAATTTATATTTTTACAACATTCTTTTTCGATATTATTAGTATTTATAGTCTTTTTTTTACCTATAGCAAATTTCTTGTGGATACAATGGTAAGATTCTACGTTATTAACGTATAAAGTGGTGCTACCGTTTTTGAACCGTGTCTTTTTCATACAAGCTCACATTAAAAATATTTAAACAGTACTAAAAAATCTCAAACTAAACCAGTCGTACGGACACATAAATTGTCTTTGATATGCAGTTTACTGTGTTGCAATAGGTTTATTGGTTAATGGGATATAACATCTCAAACTCTGGTATCTCGACTTTTTGCATGGACAGTAGGTGGTTAATGGTAAGAGGTGCACATGCACGCATGGCGAATAACTGAACCAAGGTTGATTTTGAGATATGAGGCAAGTAAATAAAACCACTTACTTTAATAAATTCACACTTTCCCTCTGTGAGAAAATAACGCAAAGTTAATGGCTATTATTATTTCGATGTTCTTGGTTGAAACTCTTGGGTGAAGTCCCTGAAGATGCCATTTCCATCTACCGTCCTCATCGATGCCTTTCTTTCTGGTCTGAAGAGTTCATTAATTCGGAGCAGGTTTAGCAAAATAACAATTGAAGTTGAGGCCAAGGAGACAATGATTTTCAATTTTCATACCCGTAATTTCCAGTAAAATTCTTTTAATCAGAATAATATACGGCCTATTTAACAGTTTTGGCATGTGAGTACATTATCAATATTTTAACCCTAGAGCCTTTTGTTCCACAGCTGAAAACTAAAGGAAAACTTTGAGCAATTATTAAGGTGTGTGGAAAGGGAGCAATGATGCCACCGGCATAAAAATCGCTTGTGTTGGAGTGGAAAAAATTATTATTTTGTCTATGTTCGATTGGCCGTTTATACTAACTACAGTCTCCAGTCACGTCATCCCGTTCTGTCAATGGCAAAGGGTCACAGTTCAAAGTGCAACATGAAATCTTTATGTTTTCGAAGGAAACGATCGGTTAATGTAGGCAAAATCTTCAATAACAAAAAAAACCTGTCCTGTCATATTCTCATGTGATAAAACGTCAGTGTATTTGTAGCGGTTCCATAGGGAATTTCGGTCCTTCGTCTCATTTGGTATGATAGTTTTACCTTGGAAAAGCAGCGTCGAACGAAAGAACTCATAAATAATACGGGTTCAGTCATATGAACATTAAATTTGGTAATTGCCTTTTTGGCATAGTATTTTGCAGCTGAAAGCACAGAAACACATTACGAATTATTTGTGTTTTAGAAGAGACGTAAGGTACACCAAATGGTATATCTTGGCATTGAGGTATTAGGTCGCTGTCAGGAACTTTGCAGTTGGTACTCTTGTTTCATAATCAATAAGTAAAAATTTTGCATTAAAGACAAATATTTAAAAAAATATTTAGTCATTCATAATGAATGGTAGATGGATACTTCAAAAGCGTATTGCATATCTCGTTTTCCAGGTATATGATGGACAGCATTAGGAAATGATAAATGCCGTTTTCCATTGGAAATAGCAAGGTTAATAAATATATCAAATACATTATCTGCGCATGATCGTATCAACAGGATCGATATTGATATTGTAGCTTTCATTGTATCGAGTGCCTACTTTAAATCCAATCTTCTGGATCGATGAGAACTCACGTGATAATGATTTGAGTGGCATAATTAATGGCTTCATTTATCTTTGCCGTTTGAAAATTTGAATTCGCATGCTACTCTTGCCTTTAGGTAGTTTCAGCGAAAAATCACTTCACCTAGAATTTGATGAATTTGGGCTCATTTTATAGAAAAAACTCTCATCTTTCCAATGATATCAAAATATCAACCCCCTTGCCGAACTACTTTTCGAGCAATTTGCCTCAAAATAAAAAGCTGTTTAACATGGGATAGATTATGGCTGTGCGCTCCAGAGAGAGAATAATTAAAAAAATTAGAAACTTCTAGCACCTAGATTTCGTCAAAAAATAACAGTGTGTAGATTGCATATTTTCTCAACTATTCATAAAATATAATCTATTACTCACCACAGTAATTTTGACAGAATCGCGAAAAAACCTGCTGTTTTGAATGGTTTTCAGCCGTACGGCGGGAAAAAATGAGTCAATTAGAGACCTATATAGCTTTATTTATTTTATGACTGAGAATTTTGGTCATATATAACTATGTCTTTGCGCCATTAATATTACAATATTTATTTCGTACTTCTTACAGATGCTGAAATAAAAAATAAAATTTGAATATAGCCTCCATTATGACTAGGGAACTATCTCGCTCAAACAAACAAAAGACTGTAAAATGACCGAATCGCCAAGACCACCAAGGCCAAAAGAAATTTTTAAAGAAATGCCTCAAACACGTGCAAATTCAGGTGGTTCTTTGAGACTCGGCGTTTCAGTTAGCAATATGAACAGGTTTCTTACTTTTGGAAAAGTTTCAACCTAAAAGTGAATAAATTCTTATACATTTTGCATTTTCACCGTTGCCTCTCCATCTAAGTGTATTCCATTGCTGTAAGAGAAACGACAACTTTCTGATACTCTTCCGCTACTCTTGCAGGGATGACTTTTCTAAAACGTGATAGTGGTTCGTTCTGTACCTATGTCTCTTACATTATTTTTCTAGGCTTGGTGAAATCATGTCTTTCGTTGGTGTTCAGGTGTTTTTGTCTCCAATTTCCGGCACCCTTTTTGTCGGAAGGCACCGCACCGGCACCCTTCCGGCACGGTTCCGGCACCCTTTTTGCCGTTAATTGATTTGAAAATGAAGACGGCGTGGCAAAATTGAATAAGTACACGTTCTCTCGCACTCTCCTGCTTTGAGCTATATCTCAGCTAGAGGCGGATTTAGACAGTTGATCATTGGGTTGGGAGGGGAGTCAAAACCTTGTCATAGTTGAATTACATGTCATTTAATTAATCGAATGCTGGCTAAACGTTGGTTTCTTGTGTATTATATTACATTGGTAATATCTAATCCTTGCGTATTTAAAGAACAAAGACGTTCTTGCGTTTACTTTGGTCTCTTTTCGGAAAAGAGTAAGGACTATTCAACGAGGCTATTTTGATGAAAGTTGAGGTACTATCGGACCTTGTCCTGAATCCTTCGCATGTCTTCACAATGCAACGCGATAAATAAAGACTTCGGTGGACTGGAAGACAGTGGTGATCTGAATAAATAGTCCACTCTTCTAAAATAAAATATGGGTCATTCCACATCAATTCAACAAACGTTTGTCCCTTACGGTCTCAGATTTTGATAAACATTGGTGTATGGGTACAATATCACTCAAACTGAATACTCTAAAACCGTTTTGTACAAAAACATTTTGAGCGAATTATGCATATTTTAATTTTTTTGTATTTTTAGAAAAATCCGAGCCTTAAAT
Organism: Pyrrhosoma nymphula; assembly: GCA_963573305.1. NCBI lineage: Eukaryota > Metazoa > Arthropoda > Insecta > Odonata > Coenagrionidae > Pyrrhosoma > Pyrrhosoma nymphula. Next base: position 15,553,772 of record OY754327.1, read on the forward strand.
CATATTAAGTATCACTTATATCTCCGCTTGTAAATGTCATACAGCTATGATTAATAACTCTTATTAAAGCTAAATCTTTATTGAATGCAAATGTATCAATAAAATTATTTTCTTCGATACCCTATTATTGGTAATTACTAATGTTTAAAAAATTGTTAATAAACTTTTCTCAAATACTCCGCATCTCAGAATCGGCCGAACCTTTTTTTCCGTAATCTAAACATACTTAGGACATAACTATTCCAAAAATAAAATTTAGTGGCAATTTATAAATGCGTTTTTTATAAATATTTAAACATTCACAATTTTCTCTCGCGTGGCCCGTCGCCTCCCCCATTTGGAATACATGCACCAGACACGCGATGCAAGCCTAAAAATTTCCCAATAGCTCAAGGTCGTGGCTATATGAGATAAAAATATACTATAAACTATAAATGTTAACAAAAATTGTTATTTGTTCGGTTAAATGGATGTTTGCAGATAAATGTACCATTATATATATTGTCTGGCCTCGTCGTAACCATTAACGTCGTAACATTATTCCTGGAAATGAAAAAAGTAGCGAAAAAAATCTACAGAAATCATACGAAGCCACAACTCTGATACTCACTCAAACAAATGAAACATTTTTTTTCAGTTGTGAAATTTCGAAATCGTTTCACCACCTCTAAATACGGCCCCGGATTTGAGAGACTGGGCGCACGTCCCTGTCGCAGTCGATCTCCAACTCAACCGCGTCGGTCCCGCACACCCGCGCTTATATACTTCGGCGCGACCAATATGGCCGGCCTAGGCATAAAAGCTACGGGAGTACGGTCCGCGATGGACGGTCGGCGAGATTGGCCGCGGTAGGGACGTACCTCCAGGACGCATTCCGCGTCGAATCCTTTATTATTTCAAGGTACATGTTACAGAAATTATCTTGGCAAAACATTAACCCCGTACCTCGCCGTAAGACGGCGAGGACGGCCTGATTGTCGATATACAAAATAACATGAGAATACGGAGGTACATTTTTCATGATGTATTTCATTCCCTGGAGTGCAGCGGTGGCCTCTGCAAAGTAGATCGGCAGCTGCTCTGGGAACCGCTCGATCTTCTGGAGGTCCAGGTCAGGGGCCACGACAGCCCATTGGAAGGGCGTAGCGTCTGCGTGACCGGTGTACTGCACCGTAAATAGGGAGCACTGTCGAGTTCTGCCAAACAGTCCCTCGTCATAAAATCGCCGAAGCCACTGGGTACGTCGCTGGTAGGTGTGGGAGATGAGGAAATACGGTAGACCCAGGATGTAGCAAATCCAGGCGACGTACCCAGCGATCTTCGGGATGTCAAGGGATCTTAAGCGTGGGATAATGGCCAACGCCGTATGCAACCGGACCAGGGCGGCCGGCGTTAGGCGCAAGGTAGAAGCACAGGTATTCACAATTACACCTAAATAGAACAGTTCTTGACGAGGCACTAATACACACTTTCTAAAATTAAGGGTAATTCCTAACGTTTCAGTTAAGAATTCTGTTACATTGTCCACTTTTATCTTGGTTTTTTACCTTGGTGATGTTAATGGCAGTTTTCATCCGTCACAATGGAGTAAAAAAAGAGAAATGGTCATGGGCAAGATCCCCGCATTTTAAAAAGTCCGAATATGAAGGTCTCCATGCCAATCAGGAAACATTTTCAGCGAGTGATATTTCCCAGCGTTGGAATTTCCGTTTGAGCAGCAGCTTCCCCCCGTGGCACCGTGCGTCGGCACATCAACAGGGATTGATGGCGCCGTGGAAGTATTTTTTTTTCTGCCTAGCCACTGCAAATTGCCCCGTGGGTATAAAGTGGGTTTTCCTGTTTTTTTTATCTCAAGGAGCGGTATTTCACCCTCGCTTAATGCACAATATGATGATGATAATTTCGAAAATCAGTTGGAAAAGGACACGGCCACGGAGGGTCCCTTAGGATTCGCAAGCCTTATAGCCCGCGTCCGCCTTCTCCTACACCCTCCGACCCTAACACCTTTTTACGCCGTATACCCCGGCAGATTAGGACATAAAAAAAGGGGATCCGGATTCGTGTGCTCTTTTTATATCCTCCTCCCCTCTCCTTCCCTCCTCCCCTTCCCCCCCCCCCCATGCACCCCCAAACCACTCAAGATTCCATGGAAACGACTCTTACTCCCAGAGAACTTTTCACGCAATCCCTGCCCTCTTCTCCCGTGTGTTGTTCCGTGATCCGCCCCCGCCTAGGGGCCCCCGCCCCCCACCCTCGCCCCATCCTGGCGGGGAAGGGGCGTTGTAGGGAGGAGGCATATGATATGAGCGATCCTCAGCCCATCAACATAATCGCCGCCCCTCTGCCCACCCCTCTTTCCCTTCCGGGGGCTGCGGCCCCCACTCTCCGCCCCCGACGCACTCGAAAAGAGATGGGAGGGTGGTGGTGGAAGGTAAGAGGGTGTTTCTCTTCCACCCTCTTCTCTTCTCCCCCGCCTTCCCCTCGGGGAACGCACGACCTTCCAGGGAATAGGAAAAGTCAGACCTTCCGAAAAAATAGTAATAACAGCACTCCCGCGCATCCGTGGAAACACTTTTTGTTTTTTTTTTATGCTCGCTCAAATATTGAGTGCGGAATGCGCGAATTTCCTGCTTGGGAACCGGGTTCCTGGGAATGTTTGCTATGCGTAGTTAAATATAGAGAGGCAGTGGGGTGAATATAAATGTATACATGCGTGCAATTATACGGTCGCTTCCAAAGAGTATTCGCCGACTTCGCGTGTGTCAGGAGGGCGGGTCTACGCGGTTAGGGGTCAAGGGGGCATTTACCCCCCCCCCACCCCCCGCCAACATCTTCCCCTCCTTGACTTACCGAGGCTGGTTGGTTAATCGGGTTGGCGATCGACCACTGAGGTTATTTGCTCCATTATGGATAGGTGAATGGGCTGGTAAGGGAGGAATTGCTTGGGGAATGGAGGAATGATGGAGAGAAACCCGGCGCTTGCATTATAGCTCCACAATTACACGCCCCATCCGGTGGGCGGAGTACTGCTCTTCAAAAGGTGGTGTACCTTGAGGTGCAAGATGAGCAAACATGTGTTGAGTATGATTAATTCATCCATAAATTATTAATCTTAGTCATAAAGGTGGAGCTAAAGTTAATGTGAATGATAGATCTCTTTATCTTGTAAATATATATGGGAATAGTCCAATAAAGATATTAAATATGATCATTAAAAATGCTGAGATGAAAATAAATGTTTTTCCATTATATGCATGTACACCTAATAATGTTTTGAATTACTTGTGAAGCATTAATGTAATTATATTTCATAATATAGGTATTCGTTTGGGCACCAATCAATATATTATTGGTATTAAAATAATGCATATTATTATTGATGTTCAATTTATTACTCAAAGCACACGGCACCCTTTTAGTAGGGAACAGGATTCTTTTAATATATCTCCACCACCGCTGGGATTCGCACTTGGGCCCTTGGGAGGGGAAGACAGTACGTATTCTCTAGCCACGTCACACCACCCCGATCACCCGCAGTTTAATGAGGGCGCGTTTATATCTAATAGGGGGTATGGTTCCCCTTATTCTGAAGGGTTTTCTCGAAGAGTAGTCGCGGGGAGGAAATTCATGACCCATGCTGGCCTCCGGGAAAGTTGTGTCACTTGCTCCAGAACACACCAGTTTCATAGCAACTGCTTCGCAACCGAAGCAGTTGCTATGAAAGGCACACGAAACAACAGGCGATCGATCGGCGCTCTTAGAACATGACTGGTATTTATGTATTCTATGTAATAAGAAATCTTTACTCAAATAAAGTAACAATTTCGTTTTGATTCATGAGAGAGAGGTACTTCACAGTTCTAATTCTATCTGCGACGATGGGCGGACATCTGTCGCCTGAATAAACCGGCAACTGCCTGAAACTGACTCAAATCCAACACATTGTAACTACATCTACAAAATACCCTGCAACCCACCTCAGGGGTGTGTGGCAGGGGGTGAGTAATCACCAACATGCATTACACTATACACCAGAGTTAGTGTAACTACGACTAATTATGCATTAGCATAAATCGCTAATGCTAGCCACGAAGAGAAGCCTCACAAGCATGCACTACAACACTACAGATGTCATCACAATGGAGAGGGACCGTCAATATACATGCATTCTACAACTACATAGATGGACAGAGACTCAAGACCCATGTAGAAAACATGCAAGGCGTGCTGTTAGTATGTACTAGGTAACAGATAAGGATTCAAGTATTAGGGGTTCTACTACTACTAAGAGCTACACTACCTAACGACAAACCTAGATAAAATTCTCATTGGCAGCTGTTATGGTCCCTTATCGTTCGTGGAAAAAATTACATTTTAAATCTGTCCGTTCTGCAGTCTAGTTCCCTAATTTTTTCTCATGATCCGTTGTAGCTTATGGTCCGTTGATGATTCTTAGATGATCATGGTCTGTTGTAGCTTATGACAGCGAAGCAGCCACACGTGTCGTGAAACTGGAACGATATAGAAGACGAAACAGTCAGCTTCAGCTTCATCAGTACCCGCCGCACAGCACGGCGCGGCTGCGGCAAGATCACGAAACTATTCTGATGTTTGCAACAGTTATTTGAAACAGTTGTCTGACCGAAACAGTTGTTCCTGCAGCCGCGTCACTCTCACAACACTCTATTTCACCACTACTCCGGGATGGCGTCACCGGAGCTATTTCCGGCGGTGGGTGATATGATTCGTGCGAACCCTGTCGTCGTCTTGACCTGTTCGAGAGCGGGTGATGATGATTGGGTTAGGCTCCAAGAAGCTACTCCACGTGAACGCGACCGGTTCTCCGCATCATCCCCATTTATCGCCCGAGCTTGAAATTGACCGCGAAGAAGCCATTCTCGCCATCACTGTGTTTCACTTCAAGTCCCCGGATGGAAATGAGAAAAAACCAATGCGTGGGTAGAAAGCAGGGATGTGACCCGAAAAGGCACTTTACGTTTCGTGCCGTACCTGGGAGGCACCCGAACTCGGGAGTCCGAGCCTCGGCGTTGAAGGAGACCCAACACTTCACCACGGGTGGTTTATGGCACCAACTGACCAGTCGCACTATAGTTTATATCTTTCTAAAATTTAACATAAACAGGAAAGTTATGTTCGTCTTCTGTGTTGCACTAAGTAGTCACATTGATGAAAATGGTTTTTTCATCGCGGTCATACGATATATATCTACATCTACATCTACAAAATACCCTGCAAGCCACCTCAGGGGTGTGTGGCAGGGGGTGAGTAATCACCAACATAAATTACACTATATCCTAAAGTTAGTGTAACTACGACTAATTATGCATCAGCACAAATCGCTAATGCTTGTCACGAGGCGAAGCCTCACAAGCATGCAACACTACACTACAGATGTCATCAAAATGGAGAGTGACCTCAATATACATGCATTCTACAACTACACAGATGGACAGGGACTCAAGACCCATGTAGAAAACATGCTAGGCGTGCTGTTAGTATGTACTAGGTAACAGAAAAGGATTCAAGTATTAGGAGTACTACCACTACTAAGAGCTACACTACCTAACGACAAACCTAGATAAAAGTCTCATGGCAGCTATTATGGTCCCTTATCGTTCGTGGGAAAAATGACATCTTAAATCTATCCGTTCTGCAGTCTAGTTCCCTAATTTTACTCTCATGATCTGATCTACCGTAGTATGTCGGATTTCGTAAAATATTATCAACGTCGTCAGAGAATAGACCGGTTTGGAACTTACATAGTAGATTTAGTCTAAATTTTAATCGACGGTCTGAAAGCTTTTCCCATCCCAGTTGCTGTAAAAGGTCAGTAACACTAACGAGATTATCATAACGGCCTTTAACATATCTTGCCGATCTTCGCTGCACGCGTTCTAACTCAGTTTCCAAGCCTATCTCATAAGGATCCCAAATACTGGCGGCATATTCTAAGTGGGGTCTAACGAGGGAGAAGTAGCTGATTTCCCTAACTTTATCGTCGCACTTGCCAAGTACTCTTTTAACAAATCCCAATTTACGATTAGCTTGACCGGTAATTTCTCGAATATGTTTACTCCACGATAGATCATTAGTCAGTTTAACTCCGAGGTACTTAACCGATTCTACGGTGTCTAGTTTTATGTTGTTAATGCAATAGCTGTTACAAGGAGCGTTTTTCCGTTTCCAAAAATTCACAACAACGCATTTTTTCAGGTTTAATTCTAGCTGCCACGCATCGCACCACTCTTGTATTGCCTCGAGGTCCTTAGTTAGCGCTTCCTTGTCATTAAAGCTACGAATTTCTCTATACATCACTGCGTCGTCAGCAAATAATCTAAGCTTACTGTCAACTTTGTCACCGATGTCGTTTATGTACAAAAGGAACAGAAGCGGGCCTATGACACTTCCCTGTGGAACACCCGATGTGACTTTTACTTCATTAGAGATAGCGCCATCTAATACAACCCTTTGCACGCGATTACTTAAGAATTCTCTAATCCAGGAAACTACGTCGTCGTCTAAACCGTAGGATTTTAATTTCATGAGTAGCTTAATGTGGGAAACTTTATCAAATGCCTTTTTAAAGTCAAGAAAAATTGCATCAACAGGAGCGTTATGTTCACCCGAGACTAAAATATCGTGAGCAAAAAGTGCTAATTGAGTTTCGCAAGATCTTCCCTTTCTGAATCCGTGTTGTGTTTTTGTTAACAAGTTTTCTATATCGAGGTGTCTCATAACTGAACTAACAATTATATGTTCAAGGACTTTGCAAGAGATAGATGTGAGAGATATCGGTCTGTAGTTCGATGGCTGTTCCTTATCACCGCTTTTGAATATGGGAGTGACATTTGCAATTTTCCAGTCCATGGGTACTTTGTGTTCGTTGATGGATTTACTAAATATATTCTGCAAGTAGGGTGCTATTTCACAAGCTAATTCTCTATACACGCGGGCAGGAATTTCTTCAGGACCTGGGGATTTATTTGGACTTAAAGATTTTAGCAAGTTTTCTATTCCGTGAGTGCAGATGTCGATAGGCGGCATCTTTTGCTGGAAGTTATCATTTAACTTTACGGATGTACTCTGCGTTGACTTGGTGAACACACTTTGAAAATAAGAATTTAATAAGTTGGCTTTGTCCGAACTGCTTGTTAATAATTCGCCATTTTCGTTTCGTAGTGGAATAACTGTTGATCTATTGCCTTGAACTTCCCTTACGTATGACCAAAATGCCTTTGGGTTGTCCTGTAATTGTTCTCCTAATGTTTTTCTTTTAAAATCCATGAATGCATTCCGAAAGGCTTCCTTTGTAGTGGCTTTAGACAATTTGTATTTTTCAAATATTAAATTTTGATCACTAGTGGACAAATCTCTACGGAGTTTTTTCATCTTGGCGTGGCATACTCTCTGACGTCTTAACGATTTTCTCACTTCTGCATTGTACCATCTTGGTTCGCTGCCCTCTTTTTTTACTTTACTTGGAATGTATCTTCTGATCCCTGAATGTACAATCGAAAGAAAAGCTTTCCAACTACCCTCCGTGTCTAACTTTAAGCTTGATTCCTGGAATTCGGGAAGAGAAGTTTTTAGATGACTCTTAAACGCATTGAAATCGGCTTTTTTTTAAATGTAGAATTTTCTTCTTTGTTTAAAACTTTTAATGAAACTCAAGGAGAACTTTGCGGTAACTACTCTATGGTCACTAATGCCCTCAACAGTGTTTACCTTAATTACTTGTTGCGGTATATTTGTTGCCAATAAATCAAGAATGTTGTCCCCTCTGTTAGGCCTCGTAGCTATCTGATGTAGGGCATTGGATGAGAACGTGTGCAGCAGGGACTCGCATATATCTTTGTCTCTTCCTCCTGATATGTAACTGTAGGTCCTCCAATCTATAGAGGGCGTATTGAAATCTCCACCTATGATTAAATTTCTTTCGGTGTTCCTGGATGTGATGTTCTTTATTTGTGCTTCGAATTCTAAAATTGAGGTGACGTCGGTGTTAGGTGGCCTGTAGTATGCGCACACGAATATTGTTTTTGATTTAGGGCATCTAATAGAGCACCATACAGATTCTATGCTGGTATCTGGGACGGTTTCCGCTCGGCTGACTATGGTTTTCTTTACAGCTATAAATACTCCGCCTCCGGTTCGGTTGGACCTATCTTTTCTGTAAACTTTGAATGATTTAGGAAATATTTCACTATCAGAAATATCGTCCGTCAGCCAACTTTCTGTGCCAATAATGACGTTACACTCCGTGCTATGAATAAGGTGGTGAAATTCTGGAATCTTATTTTTTAAACTACGGCAGTTAACTACTGCAACGACTAATGCTTCATGATTAGAACCATTTCACGTGCTTAAGTAATTAAATGTACATTAAACTGGCTTGGTTTACTAATGCACGTAAAATGGTTAATGGCTATCGTATAACTGCGTTTAAAATACCATTGAATCAACGTGAATAGTACAACACAGAGACCAACATAATTTTGCGATTAATGTTTAATTTTAAGGAGTTATGAACTATAGTGTGACTGGTCAGTTGGTGCTATAAACCAACCGTGGTGAAGGGTTGGGTCTCCTTCAACGCTGAGGCTCGGACTCCAAGTTCGGGTGCCTCCCAGGTACGGCACGAAACTTAAAGTGCCTTTTTGGGTCACATCCCTGGTAGAAAGACAGCGTCACATGCCACGTGACCTCACGCGTTTTGGGGAAACATCAGCAAACAGCAAGTCGAGCGGGCATATTTGAACGTTGATAATTGTGATAGTGCTATCAACAATGCTAGAATAAAAGTTTGGCATTCTTTTCGTACTCCCTTATGATTTCATACGTTTAGTTTCCTTCACTTTAAGGGTGTTTGTAAAGGGAACTGTTTCTTACAACGGGGAGCAGAGCAGACGTACTGTGATTGGCCGAACCACATTCACTTCGCCATACTGTCCACCTTTCCAGCATGATGGAATTTAATAAACATATATATAGTACCAGTCATAACTAATTTATGTTTTAAAATGTATTTTCCACCAGAAAATTCTGATTACAAGTAAAATTTTTCATCATATTATTATAACTTTATAACTATTTCATCATATCTTCTAAACGCTGGCGGAATTTTATTTTTTAATTTTATGAATGTGTAGTCACTTGTTCAAGCTCCTTCCGGACGTTTGCCACCCTCATTAGCCGCAGTTCCCATCGCCCATTTGTACACGCGCCGTCGAGAGAAGCACCCTTCATCTCTTTACCTCGGTCTTTTTTGCGGTCCTCGGACGCGTATCATTTCTTCCTCACGGCCATCTCCTCGCATTATAATACACACTCAGCTATGTGTGAGACGGGGGAGGGAGGGGCCGGAAATCGAAGGCCTTGGAATGAGAGAAACGGGAGATTGGAATGGAGAGTAAGGAGGCCGGATCCCAATTTCGTGATCCCGGGCCTTCCCTAGGCTTCACGCATTTCGGACCTCTCACTTTCCCACGCCAAGTTGCGTGATCCAGTGAGATACATATATATATATATATATGTAGACATATATATGCATGTGATTCGTGGCCACATAAATGCATATGTGGTACATATTTAGTCGTGTCTTTAACATGGTGGGAAGGGGGATGATGGCTGGGAGAGTGCGATGGAGAGGGATGGAGAGAAGGAGCTTCAAATGTAATGTGAAAAATATGCATTTATTCCGATCAGAATTTTACCTCCGGATCCCAGTCTTCAGGGAATGAGATGAGGAGGGGTTGACCCCCCCAGGGGTAGGGGCAGGGGGTGTAAGCTGGCGAGGGAGAAAGGGAGGGGCGTGGACGATGGAGAGGCGTGTGTGCTAATAGCCAATCGTAACGCGAGAATCCTATCGGTCGCACGGTTTTCCCCAACGCTTGTAATTACTCCGGGATTTCAACCTCACCCAACCCTCCAGTCCAATTTCCCACGGCACATCCGTGGCGTTTAAAAACAAGAATCTGTGATTGTGAGTTTCTTCTATATTTATATTTGGATCCTCTTTCCGAAGAAGAAGACGGATTCCTGGACACGGAGGGAGAAGAGGCCGAGTGGGAAGGAACTCGTCGGAAGACTATCCCAAGTTGGAGACGAGTCGGCGTGGCATGCGTCGTGGGGCTAAGGGACTCGCGCGGCGAGAATAAGAAATGCTTCATTTTCCTGACCTTATTCGGAAGTTCGCCGCCCGGGTTTCTGGTCCCTGTCGGTGCGATCTTGTAGTTGTCGCGGCACTCATCAATCATTCGTCACAATGGGAATTCCTTTTCCGGGGGAAAATCTCAAGGGTTCGTCCAAGCAGGGACGTCATTCACAGACGACGGCGCTTTAAGACGCCGTGTGACGGTCGCCAAATATTCGGAGTTTTGAAAGCGATGTCGTCTCCTCGTTCGGAGAATAAGAGCGTGCAGAAAATCGACGTCATTTTTTCGACTTAATCAGTTTTAGATGAAATAGTCTTAAATGGACAGGTACAACAGCAACATCGTTGGTCACACGACCTTACAAATTGTGAGAACCGTCTACAAACATCAAAAATAGTTTGCGTTTGAATAAACGGATAGCGAGTTCCTATAAGCATTGAAATCACGGTAGTTGAGTTGGTACTTATCCATCCCAATGTTAGAATTGTGCATTTGTTTAAGACATCATGCCCTGATGTGCCAACAGTTGTGTCTTAATTCACTTTAGGTAGTTTGAGCGAGATATATCCCTTGTCATATTAGAGAGCATATTCGGATTTTATGTTTTAATTTCAGCATCTGTAAGAAGTATGACTTAGATATTGTAATATTAATGGCGCAAAAATATAGTCATATATGTGAAAAATTCTCAGTAATCAAATAAATATATCCTCATAAGTCTCTAACTTGACTCATTTTTCCGGCCGTACGACTGAAAATCCCTCAAATCAGCAGGTGCATTTGCGATTCTGTCAAAATTACTGAGGTGAGTAATATATTATTTTTTATAAATAGTTGAGAAAACATGCAATCTACTCACCGTTAGTTTTTTTTGCGAAATCTAGGTGCCATAAGTTCCTAATTTGTTTAATATTCTCCCTCTGGAGCGCACAGCCATAATTTATCCCATTTCAAACAGCTTAAAGTTTTAGGAAAATTGCTCGAAAAGTAGTTTGGCAAGGGGCTAATGTTTTTTTCTCATTGGAAGGATATGAGTTTTTGCTTTAAAATGAGGCCAAATTCAGCAAATTCTAGGTGAAGTGATACTTCGCTTTAACTGCCTTAAACGGGTTTTGTTAAGGGGAATGTTTCCTACGACAGGACGTGGCAAATGCGTTGGAAACGGTCTAATCATATTCGCTCTTCCATTTTCTCCAGTCATCCATCACGCAACATGAATGAACTCCCTGCTAGTCTATTTATTGGCAGTGGCGTATTCATATATTTCGTGACGTACACTCATACCTGTACATATCATTTACTAATTCACTATCTTAATTTATTTTGTGTGCATATGTACCTATTACGAAGAAGGAACCACTTGTTTCAATATTTCCCCGATAAAGCATTCTATCAATCTATAAGGAGGCTAAAGGAAATTGACTGCAGAACCGATAGATTTAAAATGTCATTTTTCCTACGTACAATAAGGGATCATAATAGCTGTAAGATATCAATCATATGAAACTCCCACCCTCAATAGGTAGAGTAGAATCTTCATTTGTGCTTAATAACACAACATCATTACTAACACTTCACACCGGTCGATTTGTCCGGCATTATTTTATTTTGTTCGCTGCATGAAGTAGCATCTCGTAGCATTCATAGATTAGCAGTGTCAGTAGTATTGACCACTAGATGTGTCTATGGCATTGTTCTGCATGTTCATTTACGTATCACTCTCCCAGTTTCTGGTTGGACTTCGCACTGTTCTCCTGACTGTTTTTTGGTCTGCGCCTAGCGGCCGGGGGAGCGTGCGAGGTTCTGATTTGTGCTGGGACGAGTGCTCCATGCCTGGTGTGGAATCACTCCGTGCCACTCACCCTAGTGGTGGCTTTCACGGTACTTCGTAGATGTAGATGTACATCGTGATTTATGGATATTTTAAAGTCATTCCATGCGGTAACACGTTCTAAAGATGATTACATCTCATCATTTTACGAATTTCCTAGTGTTTTTGTTTACCCAGCCCGAGTTAAATCCAGTAACACTTTAAAGAGTTCATTTTTCAGATGGCGAAAATAAAATTCTTTTGCAAATATGAAATGAGCGATGTGAGTTGCATAATTAAAAAAATCTTACTGCCTACTTTTAATTGTAAATGTATGCTATTTATTTCGTAAATCTTCCAAGGCGCAGGATTACCTTCTGTTGATTACCCTCGATATAAAAAATTATGGGAACCTGATAAAATTGTATCAGCCTGATTTTACAACTAGATTTTCATTTGAACCATCAAACTACTATCAAGCGTAACCCTACGTTGTGAGTGTTTACATTCCTTTTACGTTTTAATTATTTCATTTTCGGAATCGCTACATTTGTGGTGAAATATTTCCAAACTTCTCATTTCCGTCAGTATGAATGATATGTTATAGTTAAGAGGCCAGAATAAACACACCGTACTTATCATTAATTGACGTTAGAATCATCATATCTCATTATATCATTAAAAGCAGGATTCCAGAAGGGCTACCATTTGCCATAAATACCTACATTTCTCTGCGGGACGATAGGAAACAATTTTCGCCGCACTAAAACGCCATGATGAGTGAAATTAAGTGGACGGCCCCTTCCATCATAGGACCACGTTTTTTTCCCCTGCTTTTTCGGGAAAGGACGGTCATCACAGATGGGCGATTGTCTGACCGTCAAGCCAAGTGAAATATTTGGTTTTAATCTTACCGTAAATATCGGCGTGATTATTATGAGTCGGGAGGCTTAAATTTGACACGGAACGCATCGTGTTTGGGACACGACAGATACGTTTTTCGTTTTTCGGCACCGGGGCATATGGAAGCCTCCATCGGTGGCCACAATCTATCATCATCATCATCTGTGGGATACCTAGCTGACGGCCCGCCGCCGCGCCGTCGTCGGAAACACTGATGCATTCCCCGTCACGGGGCGTCGGTATTGGTCCGCGCGGCCGATAGTGCTTTGGCGGCGAAAAAAAAACACGGACGCAACGTATCACGGTCACGCAATGGCGTGAAGGCATCCCCGCTCGCAAAAACTACCCGATGAAAATCGAAATAAACAGGAGAGAGAGGGAAGCAAGGAGGCACCGTTTGCCATCTTATGATGTGTACGCGCTGTAACGACGTGCCATACCCAGATAAAAAATGATCGCGTTGATTTTGTTTGACATCGAGGCTTCGTTATACTTTGTTGTTCTTCATTATGTTGCAATTGTTTCGTTTATTTTAGTTATTAATTATAATTCTATTGATGTTTTAAAATAATTGCTGTTTTGTTAATTGTTGAATGTTTATTTTTTGGAAAGGGTTTTTAAGGAGGTTCCGCCGCGACTGTGTGAGTCAAAACAAATATTAAATTCCACTTTTTTTATATTTTGTCCAAAACATCCTGCTTTCGCTGATGAAATGCGTTGCCTACAGAAAACAAAAAGTTAAGTAGAAAAATTCAGATTATTCCACGAATATATTTTAAATTAGCACTTTTTCCAGCCATTGGAGCCGACTACAGCACCATTTCCTTCGAATTACCGCATTTTGACTTTAATTACGGCAGTAATTCCCTAATAACTAAAAAAATAAGGTGGTAAGATGCCTATATTACATTTTTATTCAATTTTTTTAATATGAATTTGAATACTTCTTATGAATAGTTTTCCGCGAAAATGGCATTTATATTTTATGGAAAAATACTATTTTTCCTCGTGCTTCTCTCATTCCCCCCTTGAACACAATGTCAATTCAAGTTCAATTATAGAATACAATACCGTGGAAAGGTATTATTTGTTGTTCATATCAGATAGAGGACAACGTTTTCTACAAGTAGACAGAATATGAATAAAATGACATTTAAGTCTGTTTACGGTGGAACCACCCTCAGATGTTGTTTAAAGAAAGAAAGAGGGGATTGTAGTGACAGCGGCTGCAGAGAGAGGATCGGTGATGTATTAAATAAAGAAGGGTCTGGGACTTTGGAATGTGAATAATAAATTTAAAAAAGGGTTACGGCATCACAGCGCCCCTCGTGAACTTAACAAGAACTTAACCCGGGCCGCCCGAGCTTAAAAACACGGAATAGAATGATAGATAACATTTTATTTTTGGGAGACGGATTGGGGAGGTGGCCAGAGAACTGGCTTCCCGAGCAGTTGTCGCTGGTTTTATTCCTGGTAAGTTTTAATAGGAGATTCGATTCATGCTTTGGTACTTCAACTGTAGTAATTTGTTCTTACGATGGGTATGTTAAACCCTGGTCCACATGCAGTCTTTCGATAAAAGCAGGCCTACGCCGGGGTTCAATCCTCCTTCCCAGTATTACTAGTATTATACCTTCCTCTCCTTGTGATTGGATTCGTTCCTTGGATTGGTAAACCTTTGTTCCCGGTCTTAAGGTAGTTTGAGCGAAAAATCAATTCACCTAGAATTTGATGAATTTGGCCTCATTTTAAAGAAACAACTCTCATCTTTTCAATGATATGAAAATATAAACCCCTTTCCGAACTACTTTTCGAGCAATTTGCCTGAAAAGGTAAGCTGTTTTACATGGGATAGATTATGGCTATGCGCTCCAGAGGGAGAATAATTTAAAAAATAGGAACTTCCAACACCAAGATTTCTTCAAAAATCTAACAATGTGTAGATTACATGTTTTCTCAACTATTTATAAAAAATAATCTATTACTCACCACAGTAATTTTTACTGAAACGCAAAAAAACCTGTTGTTTGGAATGGTTTTCAGCCGTACGGCGGGAAAAAATGAGTCAAGTTAGAGACTTATGTAGCTTTATTTATTTAATTACTGAGTATTTTGGTGATATATAACTACATCTTTGCACCATTATTACTACAATATTTATTTCATGCTTCTTACAGACGCTGAAGTCAAAAAATAAAATTTGGATATAGTCTCCATTATGACTAGGGAACTATCTCGCTCAAACCACCTTAAGCGACGATTTGTGCAGAACGAACGTGAAATATTTCGATGGCGACCCAATATTTTGTGCATCAGCCCTTCATCTAATTCTACTACCATCGGTACATAATCAGTTAAGGCAGTTTCCAATTGACATAAAAGTAGTTATACCATCTTGTCTATATTAATAAACGCCGAATTCTTCACGAAATCCTCCGCTTATCCGTTTAGCCACAACTGTGTTCATCTAAAATACCAATCCTTTGCCACCTTATATTACCACCCTTACCCTCATATTCTCCTTCCAAAGACGGCTTTCAGCATCCTTTCGCTCTAATAATCACTTCCTCCACTCTCTAACTCCGCCTACTTCTGTTTTCCTATGGTGTCAGTTCCTCCTTTCCTGCAATGCAATGTCCAGCTCCTATTCGTTCCCTTTACTTTCAGTATCTAATACTACATAGGAAAAACACTTTCAAATGAGAATCAAATTCCAGCGGAGTATCGTAATGTATACATAGAGGAACCATTTGTTAAATGTATTCAATGGAAGTTGAAGAAAAAAAATAATTTTGATTCAAACCTGGCATTTCCAAGGTCTTGATAGTAGGAAGACGTAAAATCCGTTGACAATGATAGAATCATAATCACCTTTTTTACTGCTTCTTGTTTAATAAATAACAATATAATTCGTTTCGTAATTTTTTTAAGGACAATGAATTATAAAACCTACTCGAAGCAGAGCGGTGCCTACCAAATTCGGGCTCCAGTTTGGAAGATATTAGGGTAAAGGTGAGCTTCCGGAAGAAAGTGGGTAGGAGAGGTGTGTAGGGTAGACAGGGATACTATAAACACACTATTTACACACTTCCTGAGGGTAGAGAACCAACTGCTCGATTGCTGCGCCCCCTACGGTGGATAAGAGGAAACGGCATTTTTTCACAAGATGGCGAAGAGGAAAAATACGCACTTCTCAGGTTTGAAAGTTTGCCATTCCTAAAGTAGTTGATGCATTGTTGTGTTGAAAGTATTTTACAAATGCTCAAGGTTTGCATAATAAGTGAAGTGAATTTGGTTCCGATATGTCTGTTGAAAGTGTGTGAAAATCGCGATAACACTGGCGAGACGACGGAAGCTCACCTTTACCGATATAAGATACCGATATAAGTCGAATAAAGAGGGATATCTCGAGAGGTGAGGGGTAAACTTCAAAATCACAGCAACGGACGAGATCCAGGCAGAGAATAGTTTCATTCCACCGACATTGTATATCCTCATAATCCGAGGGGATCCATGTTATCCCACATTCATTGTCAGTGATCAGGTCAGCCGTACTGGAGGAACGCCTGAAGGCAAGAGAGAAGATGGGGAAGAGATGATTGGGCAAGCATCCGAGTGTACCTACTCCAGTTGCGTTTTAAAGGGTGCGAGGGAGGAGGCAGGGGTAGCGTAGCCGAGGCCCCTGAAGCGTGGCGTGCTGCGCGCAGGGGCAATTAAAAGAATTGAGGCGGACGGGGCCGATGGAAAGCACCGCGCACCACCTGGGGAGGATGGACCCTATATGCCCTGCAGAGAGAGACGCGATGCCTGACTTTTGAAACGATGGGGGAATGAGGGAGAGAAGCATCTCCACTCGGCTTCTCTTTGGGAAGGGGTTCCTCCGCTGGATCTAGACTATAGTTGCCAACACTCCTTGATTCTACCAGGAGACTCCCGGAATTGGAAAGTAATTTTTATAACCTCCAGCCTCGAGGATTCAGGCATTGTCCTCCTGCTTTGAGTTGAAAAAAGAATCAGTACAAAAAGAATATCCCCGTCTTCATCGGAAGCTGAAAACAATAATCATATGTTCACGTGTTATTGCCAATAACTTTTTCAAACGTGCAAATGTATTTCAACATTTATTCAAATGATCGGTATATGATGTTAAATGTGAAAACAATAATTATATGTTCACGTGTTATTGCCAATAACTTTTTCAAACGTGCAAATGTATTTCAACATTATTCAAATGATCGTTATATGATGTTAAATGATTCACTTGATCAAAACTGAAAATGGCTTTTTTTAGAGCTAGCTCAATTGAGGGCCTGAGAGTCAAAAGTAATACAAATGACATCAACACGAAAAACGACATATGTGCATATTTTATAAGTTGGTACCGACGGTAACCGTCAGGTAGCTAAAGGAAGAGATAAGTGTTCTAAAGTATGGTGCTGTGATCTAGCCGCCGAACACTTAATCTACTTTGCTTTTTGTCATTTATTACCGGTGTAAAGTGATACAGGTGACACTGAACGATGTTTCTTACTTGCATTACTTTGACTCTCAGGCCCTCAGTTGAATCATGAATTTCGTAGAGGGCTCAACTTGGTTTTAAAAAAATATCAGAAGGCAAAATAAACTGAATGTCTGTCAAATCAATTTGAAGTAAGAGCACGGTTTTTTTCCTGAAACTCTCCATGAAAGTTTTATGAAAAGCAGATATGGACTCTTCTCGCTCATAAAACATGTCTTTTTACGAAAACATGAAAAAAGAGGGAAAATTTTCAAAAATTTCCGAGATGAGCCGTTTTCTAAATTCACGATTCGATTGTGATAATTTATTTGAGAATACTTACACATTCAACGGTAGTCCTACGTGCATGCTCTTTAACTTAATCTCCCGTAATCTTCCAGAATTTATGATTCGTAAACGGAAAGAATACTTGGAAGGGAAGGTAGAGAATAGAGGCGTTCGAAAATTGGTGTTGGAAGTGGATGCTGTGAAGATCTAATGAGCGGATGGGATAAGGAACGAGAAAATTTGCAGGAGGAAATCAGAGCAGAAAGCCGATTGGAGTATTATTATAAGGTAGACTCTGGGCTACCTCCCGGAGGGTCCCGGGTTCAAATCCGGGTGAATCCTCTCTGGACACCCCCTCGGTAAATCCTCGCGGTGCGATCATCTGAATGCGATGTGTAGTTGCAAAATACATATATAATAACAGTCTCTCTCCATTGTGATAATATCTGTAGCGTAGTAGTGCATGCTTGTGAGGCTTCGCCTCGTGACAAGCATTAGCGATTTATGCCAATGTATAATTAGTCGTAGTTACACTAACTTTAGGGTATAGTGTAATGCATGTTGGCGAATACTCACCCCCTGCCACACATCCCTTAGGTGGCTTGCAGGGTATTCTGTAGATGAAGATGTCAGAACTTCGTGGAAAATTGAAGGTGTCCCCAGCGAAAGGAACTGGCCCCCCTACCCTGAATAGAATAGGTTTTATTTATGTTCTGAGAACAACAACCCCCTTAGGGCAACACAAAAGTTATAAAAGTGGTGTGCATTTATACTCATATAGAAGGTGACAAAGGAAAACAAAAAAGCATATAGATAGAGTAAGTAGATGAAAAGCATATAGATAGTACATCGATGGGCCCCAGGACCCAGGCTCAATTTTTCATGTTGTATAATGGAAGGTGTCTCAATCAGAGACTTAAGTATAAATGTAAAAATGTCAACAATCCATAGCCACTCTACAGTATACTTGGAAGTGAAGGTGACCAGATATGACACACAGCAAATGAATGAGTAAATTCCACTCATGTTAGTATGGGGTGAGCTCTACTCTCACCTATCAAAACCAACCTTCGGGTTGAAACCCTGAGTGAGTGAAGGAAGACTAGTTTCAGAAGGATAGGCTACGCTTTGAAATATGACGAATTTATCAGGAATATATGAGGAGGAAAAATCAAAGAGAATTTACAACGAGGAAGACCCGGTGGATAAATACATGTGCCCGCTAAAACAGGGTCCGAAACGGAATATCTTGAGGGACATAAATAAATTAGAAGGGGACAAGAAGGTGGATTGGAGGGCTGCAGTCAACCAATCGTGGCTCAAGTAATATCTGGCCACGGAGAATGCAAAGAATATATTAAGAAGATTGTAAAAAGCCAGGATGGAAAATGCAATGAATGTGATGAAGAAGAATCCTATAGACATCACATTGAGAGGTGCATCCGCTTTGAAACATGGCGAACTAAACTGAGGTTAGAAATGGAAGTCAGATCCGAAACCTGTAAGGATCTAATAACCTTCTGCCTGGAAAATGTGAGGTTCAAAGAACTGGAGAGACTCTGCATCAAGCCCCAAGAAGACCACTGACCACAGAGGTAATTAAAAGGACAGAGGAAGAAGAGGGAGAAGAAATGAATTAAGAGATACAAGAAGACCTCGGCGAAAGGAGGAGACAAGGGCCGAAGAAAGAAGAAGCAGTCCTAAAAGAAGTCATCGGAACAAGGAGAAGAGCAGGATCGGAGAAAGAAAGGAGAAGAAGACGACGAACGAAAGAAGAGAACGCGATGGCCTCATGTGCTGGCATCTATCCGCGTAAAATCATATCTATGCACAATTTAAACAATTGCATAAAGTCTCATGAATATAAAAAGTTAATTTACAATATGTATTAAAATGTAAAATCAAATGTATTGATAATAATGCAGATTAAAGAGGGGTAAACGAGAGTACATACCCTCAGAAATAATGTATAAATGGAAAAAAGTCAACGAATCGTTTAGGCCATTTTACGCATGTACTTTTTTGTACAAACGATTGTATGAAACTGAACGAAATTGTATGTTTGTCTGAATGGGATTATAACTGGTTCTATTTCCCGTTCAGTAATTCATACAATCGCACAAGCGTTCGCACAATTTGCCGTTTTACACGGTAGTACAATTTCCTGATACAAACGTTCACGCAATATACTGTGCAAATAAATGTACCTTGTGAAGCGGCCTTAAGACTGAATGACTAAATAACGAATGATGATTGAACGGAATTCTCCTGGAATCAACTCTCCAGAAGTTGGCAGGCCTGCCCCCGGACGCGCGGGCGAGAAACCCCGTGAAACGCCGCCCTTGTCGGAGAGGTGAGGTCCATCGAGAGATCATATCGCGGCGTATCATTACGGAAGACTTGATCTCGAACGTGTCTCGGAGGCAAGGTGCCCGCACCACGTTGGCGTGATGGCCCTAAGGGCCGGCCGGGCGAAGGGCGGCGTGCATATGGCCCCTGTCCACCTTGACGGCCAACGAATTTCCATATCCCAACTCGGGGGACGACGCCGCTTCATATTTCGGGGGTTTTCTCTGACCGGCGATCGGCACTGTCGCCTACGGGCGTCGATCGGGGCCAGCGCACCGATGATTTCCTTCGATACCGCGAGGCATTGGTAACTAATATAAGATGCAAATGTGCCCGAAGAGAGGAAGGAAAAGGAACCAATCACGAAGTTTAAAACCTAGACTAGATGGAAAATGAACGGTTTCGTAGAGAGATACGGTCTATAATTTCCTATATTGGTTCTAAGTCTCTCTGCTTTTCTCGATTCATTAGCATTAGATTATCAAATTGAGGCTTTCTTGTATTTTTACCTGGTATAATGAATAGAGGGCCCATTTCTATTAGTTTTAGCCACTGCGAAATTTTCGCTCCCATTTATTAGCAAATAACACGAGTATTATACCCTCTTTTAAGATGAAATCTAATGTTTTCAGCTACCGGTCATTGACGATAATGACACACCACCGCAGATACGTCCCTACATTTTTCTAATGATACACCGGATGTGATCCGGTTAGAAAAATCAATACGAGAATTTAGAAACTCAAAAAGTCCTACTTTGTCTATTTTTTTAAGGGAAGAGGAAATCAGCCTCGGGTTATAAATTCACAGCAGATGTGGTCAAAGGATAGGCATTTTGCGAATGCTCTATAAACTAGATTTCCTCTAAAAACCTTGATAAATCGTGTGTTTAAGGCATAGCGGAATGCCGAAGCGATTCTAGAATTAATGCGAAATACTTACGGACCACACGCGCAGAGATCTCTTCTGTTGGCGAAATTAGACCTTGGAAATGTTTGTCGGCTTAGTGCGTACCTATATTATAATCCAAATATTTTGCCTTGCCATGCTTACTGGAGAGGGATACTGCATTATGATCAGTGATATCATCGCCACATGACGGAATATAGTTTGTAGCTACCTACTTACTCCCTGATTGTCTTTCACTCGAATTAAATTCCGCTGACATTCCATTAAGATTAGCATATTCAAAATCACCCAGGAAACTGTACGCATCTACCGAGAATGAGCATTTCCTTATCCTGGCCATCGCCCTGATGGTCTCGCCAGACTTGTTCGCAAGCCAAAGGTTCCCGGTCGGTGAAATTCGTACTTTGAAGTGGTTTTGTTCGTTTGAAAATCGTTTGTAGTTTATTCAGAGCGAATTTATTTCGTACTCACAGACGTTGTAAACCTAGCATCAGAGAATAGAATATAATAGAATAACTTTTATTTAGAACCTGGGATCCCATGTCCCCTGGGTTCAGGTGGATACATAACACATATGAATTAAATAGCAATAATACAAATACATACAAAAATAAAGATAAAGACCTCGAAGGGCATCTAAACAAATGTAGAATACAAAAATAAACCAAGAAACACATCAAGCGACAATATTTCAGTTAAAACAGGTGTAAATGTTAATAACTAAATTAAGTGAAACTTTTATTTCAAATCGAATAATAAAAAGTAAAATACATGTTTCACAAAATAAGACTCGACTCAATGACGGATCATTATTTAAATTATACAAATCAGTTTATTAACAGAAAAATGTAACATATATTATGAGAAAGACGGAGTGGGGTTACGAAGGTAGTGGAATACGTGGATGAATGGGTTTCTTGTGTTGGAGAAGGATGGAATGAATGCTGATTTTCGAGGACAAACCAGTAAAAGGATTCATCAAGATGACGGCCTTCGTGTATGGCATTCACATCTACGTCTACAAAATACCCTGCAAACCACCTCAAGGGTGTGTCGCAAGGGGTGAGTAGTCAACAACATGCATTACACTATACCCTAAAGTTAGCGTAACTACGACTGGCATGGGTAAACTATGGCATGTTTACTCGAAGATGTCGGCGATGAACAAGAGAATAACAAAATCCTACGGCGCTCGCGTTTGCCTATGTCTCCCCGCTGGTGGCGCCCTCGATGGGAAGGCGCGGGGTGGATTATGGGAGGAATGTGGGTGGGCAAGAGGGAGAAGGGAACGACTCTGCCCTCTATGAATGATGCATGGAGCAATTGGAGCATCATCCCATTAATGGCGAAATTAGGCGATGGTGGCGATCCCACCCTGAGGTGAGGGATTCGGGCGTGACGTGAAATATGATTATAAAGAGGGCGTCGCCGTGGCAACCCGTCCGATCATTATTACGTCGAGTACATTCCGACGCCCGCGCCGTGCGCATTTACACACACGCGTGTGCTCTCCAATCACGTTGTAATGACCACCTTGCGTGAATGTCATGAATGCCGGGTGACGTCACGGGATGACGACTTTTAGGTGTGGAGGGGGTGTGTTTGGTTATCCTGTCTGGGCGTTCCATTGTGTCGCGATGGCGCCGCCGCTTGTTGCCCTGGAGAGACGTCGACATTGTCGCCACACGATCACTCATCTGGCCTTTACGGCTGTAATTTCGGCGGTCCTCAGAATCACTTGGCCGTGTGCCAAGATGAAGGAAATTCGTCGCGACGAAATTTTGAAAGGCTCTAATTATGAAGAAAAAAATGTCTATCTGCCGATAGTTCTATCAAGTGAATTTGCTATCTTAGAGTGATATTATATTTTAAAATATAAATGTATAAGAGGATCGAAAAAAGGTGAAAGTCAAGTTTTATCGAATGACCAATTTTTGTCGGATTTTCACCAAATTTAGGATTTTTCACTTATTTTACATTTAGCGTAAACGTAGGAGCAGCAGGCATGTAGAACCGCCTATTTTCTAGAAAAAAACATCCCTCGAGCAGAATGGTGATCCGCTTGTTTATAGTTGGTAGTGCAAGTAACCAATAGATGTCGCCTAGCAGCATGTTGATTTCGATCGTCTTTTGTCGTCAGTGATGGTTGCCGTAGCGTAAAAGTTACCCATCCCAAATCAAGATAAGTATCGTATTTATCATATTTTAATTGTTATCGCAACCATCTCGTCCATATCTGGTATTGTTTAGAATGTGAAATATGCGATAAATCCTAAATTTGGTGACCATCGGACAAAAATTGGCCATTCGATAAAACCCGACTGTTACCCTAATATTTGTAATTTGTAATTTTTTATTACAGTTTTGGTTTCTACGTGTGATTTCATGAAAAAAGAGTCTAAACACGACGTTATAAAAGAAATACACGAAAAGTTAAACAAGTTAAAAAAATCAAAATACAATTTTTTGCAACCACTAAGTGATACATAATTAATTGACATAACTCCGTCGTGTTTAGACTCTTTTTTTCATTATATCACACGTAGAAATCAAAACTGTAATAAAAAATTACAAATTACGCTTACTTTTATGTGATAATTTTTCAGAGTGGAGTGCGATTCGTGACTCATTATAGCGCACGCGGTCGACCGGACCCCGGCTATTGTTTGGCGGACACGGCAGGTACGCGGCTATTGTTGAGCTCTCGAGCGGTGCCTTAATCTCTTACCCGCCTTCCCTGTTTGGACAGACTATAGCTGAAGCTGACTGTTTCGTCTTCTATATCGTTCCAGTTGCACTGCACGCGTTGCTGCGTTACGGATTTATGCTATTATTCGTTAGATTTGAATCTGTTGCAGGCAGTTGCTGGTTTATTCCGGCAACGCATGTCCGCCCACCGTTGCAGATAGAATTAGAACTGTGGAGTACCTATCTTTCATATATCCAAATGAAATTTTTACTTTATTTAAGTGAAAGATTTCTTATTAAATAGAATACAGAACTACCAGCCAATGTTGTAACAGCGCCGATCGATCGCCTGTTGTTTTGGTGTGCCTCTAGCTGTTGTCCGTAACAGCGTGTTTCGCGGAACTGTTTTGTTTTGAAACTGTCGGTTACGAAACAGTAGCAATGAAGCTGTCGTCTTCTTTTAGTTCCACCACTAATTCAAAGAGAGCCCAAACCGTAAAATATCACAATTAAAGTGCTTCTTAGCAGATTGTGGTTTTTATGCAACATGATATTAAAATCTTTTGTTAGCCAAATTGGTGCATTTACTCTCCGAAAGTTTTTTTTTAATAATACGCAAAATCAGTGTCCCTAACAGCTGGTTTAAAATGAATTCCTGGCATATGTTAATAATGAATTTTAACTCTTTTAATTGCTGTAGGATAATGTGCTTCTTCAACGGACGGGAGCGTAATGAATAATTTGCTCCACCCACCGAATTATTCAGCCCCCATTTCCGCTCATTGTTATTTTTTTGACTGGATGAGTTATGGCATTACATTCGTGATGACAAGCCCCGCAGTTTATTGAATGGAGGCTAAAAGTATATTTCTGTCGCTTTTTGGGCTCAAATAAATGAATTTTGAGTAGGCCCTGAATAAATCAAGTAATAACCCGCGCTATTTTTGCGCGGAACATAAATACGTGGAGCGCGTCTTTTTCGCATCTCATTCACTCAAGTCGAGGATGGGTGCTCGTTGGGGCCTGATTTTTAAGGGGGAGGGGGGAAGGGTGCTAAGGGTCTTCCGTTTGCTGATTGAGCAATCGGTGCCGGGGGCAACGGATGAAGGTGGGGGGAGGGGTCTGCCCCCCCCCTGGGCCATCCCACCTGGAGTTCACTTCGAATTTATTTCTCTCGTTAAACATGTTACTCGGAGAGTAGCTGTTGCAAATTTTTTCGCTTAATTTTCTCGTTTCTTAACTCATGGGCGGATATATATTTCCGACTCAATTTTTTTTTTAAAGCGGAATTTTTTGGAGTGTGCGAAGAGTTGGAACGGGTTTAGCTGAGTTATTAATTCATTATCTGTAAGTAATGGCTTTTCAGAAGGTTTGCGTATGGCCCAGTTAATCCATTTTGAATCTCATAGCCGCAGTAATTTGAAACACTTAGAAGCTATAAATCAGAGTAAATGTGGCATCGTTTGGTGTGGGTGAAGAGAAACATTTCAATCAATATAAAAATAAAATTCAAAATTTCAATCAGGATTTTAAATTCATGCAAGTAGATTTATAGCAATTGGAGACGCTGAAATGGAATAACAATCTGAGGATTCGTACCTTTTGTCTACTACACATGATCGTATTTTAAAAATCTTCCTCGTGATCATTTGAGGCTGCGTGACAGAAAACTTCTAGAGTTAACATATTCCTCAATCTCAATGATGCGACAAATGGACCATATTTACTACAGGCTATCATTTAATGTGAATTAAAATGGTATTTATTCTCGACCTCTTCCAATACGAGATACGCAAACTTCCAATACGTAAACATCACCAGTTTAGGTC
The DNA here is from genome assembly GCA_963573305.1 of Pyrrhosoma nymphula. Lineage (NCBI taxonomy): Eukaryota > Metazoa > Arthropoda > Insecta > Odonata > Coenagrionidae > Pyrrhosoma > Pyrrhosoma nymphula. The sequence continues at coordinate 15,579,221 of OY754327.1, forward strand.
AATTGATACTAAAGTTCAACTTTGTGCATTAGCAAATCAAGCAATTACAAAGAGTCACTCATTTAATTTCGAAGAAGCCAAAATTTTAGACTCGGAACAAAATTTATCAAAAAGATTATTCAAAGAAATGTACCATATATCCAGAAATAAAAAAAGTTGTAATAAAAGAACAGACATTACTAATCTAAGCAAAATTTATCATAATTTAATAAATGACACATAACTTTTCAACAAAGAAATTTTGGATCCAAGCTACCATAAATTAAATTTGTAAATAAAAACAGCACAAAACTTTAAAGGTAACAATCTTGAATATGTCCATGTATTTTTACATTTAATGACTGTAAATTAACCATTATGTAATAAAAAAATAATTGTAAAAAGTTTTCAACATCATGTATCATTTGTTTATAGCCCTGAAGATGTATCAATAAAGGTCCGAAACGTCGGCAAAAGTTTGAATGTGTATATATATCAATTGACCTAAACTCGTGATGTTTGCGCCGTTTAATGTGAATGCAGTACAGTCTCGGTTATCCGAGTCCCGATCACCTGAGGTAGATCTTCCTATGTTGTGACGGCACCAACATTGCAATTCAAGCAAAAGAATGTCATCATTCGGCAATGTAGTTCATCTTCACATAATCGGAGATTCTGAGCAATATTTTCTCCTCAAAAGTGATACAGTCTGAATAACGGCAAAGCATGAATGTATCTCATTTTTGTTTCAATTTATTCTCGCACAATGCCTTCCGCACTAATCGAGTTTTCGACTCTCCGAGCTGGCCCCAGTCCACAATACCTCGGATAATGTAGAGTACTCTGTAACTCCTATTTATATAAGGGGCATTGAAAATGATTGCCAGTTGAACTATTTTCAATATACGTTGTCATGGAATGACTTGGTCCTGATTCTTTGATGCCGCCTATAAAAAGTCTTCGGATGTGATTACCTAGAAGTGAAAACTGTATAAAGGCCTGGCTACACGGTACATTAGAATGTACAAGTTTCTGTGCATTTGTGTGAATGGTTTCATGTACAGATTCTTGTACATTTACATGGACAAGATCAATGAATAGGTGGCTACACGGTACATTTTTTAGGACAAGTTTTCGCACATTTTTAGATGTTCATTATGCGTTTTCGTTTGTTTTTCCTCATTTTAAACCGTAGGCGCGTTATTTAAACCAATTTTTTTGCCATGGAAACGACACATTCAGTTGTCAATTGGCTTGTGTAAATGTGAATATGTCATTTGCGTCGTCTGCCACCAGGTGTCTCTGTAATGAGGTCAACTTGTACGATTGTCTGAACGAAATTAGAACAGGTTCTATTTTCTGTTCAGACATTCATACAATCGTACATTTTTGTGTGGTTATACGGTGAATTTTCGCGTTCATTCTGACATTTACACATTCGCACATTTTCTTGTACATTCTCATGTACCGTGTAACCAGGCCTTAAGAGCTCTAAGAACATTCATTTTCTAATATAAATTTTGCAATTTAATTTTTTTCATACGGTGACTTCGTAAAACCTTTCTAAGAATAGTTCGCTTTCGTGCGAACTTTGATTCTCGGCTTGGTTTCTAGTTCTTCCAGCTTCTTGCCTTATTAATCCTCATCGTACATAGCAGTCTTATTTCTCGCCATACAGAGCTAGTCTTTGCGAATTCAAACAAAATTATTCGGTCCATCTTTCAATTAGAAATGTGTGTCTCAGGCGAAAATTTATGGAATTAGCTGAACATATTGAAATGAATGCAAAACGTCTGTTGTTTCGCATAAAATTTATTGTACTTACAACCAAGGTTGCAACTTTGGGCGTCATCATTAAGTTAATTTCTGCAGAAAACACTTGTAGGTGTTAGAGCTACAAATATTTGTAAGGAAGCTCAACGTGTAGTTGCAATGAACATAGGCTAACAAAGTTGCTACCGAAGGTTTGGTTTGGGACGGCGATAATCTCGATAGGAAACGATTTCGTGTTTACAACGGACGGGGAGATGAGTAGTGTCCTATTTTTGTAGTGTCCTATTTTTTGCAACGACCCGTTGAAAAGTGTTCAAATATCCATTGTGGCCCTCGTTACGATACGTTTGGAAACCTCTGACCTAATAGAATATGTAATGCACTACGGAAACGGACATTTATTTTGTAATTCCTTACGCCTGTTCCTGCTTTATAGAATCCAATATGATCTGCTAACGGAATCTCATACAAATAACGTTACATCAGAATGGCAGTAGCTGAAGGTTTTTAGGTAACGAGGTTAAGAGGATTTCATGGAAGAGAATTGTTTTGCACATGAGATTGGTCTCTTTCACCTTTCAGTTAATATGAAGTGGGTGAGCTCTGTGACCTCAAATGTAATAACATGATAATTTTAAAACTCCAATGGCCGTATACATTAACTTATAAAATTTATACGCCCATTGGAGTAGAATAGTTCTTTTAGATTATTTGACAGTAGCTTTAAAGGATGTTGCGTCATTGTATCAAAAATTGGCGCTGGATGTAAATATTGCTGATTGAACTCTTCTAGGGGAAGCTAAGGAATAGATGTTGAGTTGATTCATTGCAATGCAAGTGTCTTGTGTTTTCTTTAAACCTTTTCTCGAACGGTCATTGCCCCAGTGTCAGAATCTTTTTGAATGAACGTGCAACATTGGATTGCCTTTACTGCTTTGATATCAAATGCAATTATTATTACATCACCATGAAAGTAATGTATACTCTAAAATATTTTTCCAGATGTTCATGTTCACTTTCTCTTCTTTAAGTGTTTCATATCATACTAGGATGACAAAAAGCTGAAATTATATTTCATAAATATTTAGCATTAACAACTTTTGCTACAGCCATCAACTTTTAGTGATGGCAAAAGCAACATAGATCAGGGAGTGTCTCCTAAGTTACTTCTATCATTGGTTTTTTTCTTTGGAGTTCGTCAAATATGAGGTCATTCCACACGCTTCTCATAGATTTTCCTGCTTTCATCTTGATTTTTCCAAATTCAATAGCATCCCCAGATCTGTCGCCACTGTTCGTAATTCTATACAGCATGTAAATTCAGGAAACATTATCAATCCTTGGCATTTTAACTGAGTCTTATCAATTTATCAGCCCATGATGTATGAACCATTTTAGCTAGCAACCTGTGTTGACTTCTATTTCAACTTATTAATACTGGCAAAGTGTAAATGCAAGACATATCCCGAATCATAATTATAATTTCAGGTGATTAATGAATATTAAACTCATGAAGCTACTGTCTGTAATCCCCAAAATTGGGGAGAGATTTGTTGTCCAACCTCGTCTCACTAATGAGAAATTCATTAAAAGTTCTTGCTATAGTCAGTGCTGTTAATAATTACGCAATGAATCTACTTTAGATTCCATCAATCCAAAACTGTCTCACATTGGAAGAAGATAAAAAAACAATCGTATAAGCGAAATAGAATGTATTCTTGATTCATAACAAATTTTTACATAAATTCTTTTACATCGTATTCACATTTAGGAAATTACAGATTTACACAAATTATGTCCACATAACCATAGCCATGAACTTTTAGCCAGGTAAAATTATACAAAACAACTTTTAGCTTCAGAAAACACCTTCTTTTCTAGGAACATGACATGATGAATAAAAGCACACTCTTTATGGGTTAATATCAGCTTGGAACATTACCAAAAAAAGCACAAAAGTACATGTAAGGAAATTAAAAGAAAAACCTTCTGACAGCCGGCATGCTGTTGACATTAAGCGACATAGGTAACATGATTTTCAAAGCAGGTTTATTCACAGACATTTGGTAGCCATGAATTGTCCTGGAGTTGAACAATAATTTGACAAATAAAACAGCATTTTGGCACTATGAATTCACTAACAATATGGAGAATCATGCTTCAATTGAAAAGACAATAATGAGGAAAAAATCAAGAGACATTCCAACTAACTTCTTCTTGCACACCTTTGACCCTATCCTTTTGATTTCCAAAACCTTGTTTAAGAGGTCAAAACAGCAAAGCATTTAAACAATGCTTTTTTGTAAATATTGAGTAATAATTAACAAAAATAAACATCTCTTTAAATAAATAAGAAACAATGTTTCCTATTGCACATAATTTTTAAGAATTCTCAGTAAAGTTATTCTCTATAAAAAATTAAACTCTTCATTCATAATCAAGCCTTGATCATGGAAGTAGAACCTTTGGAAGCATTCTCTAAGAACTGTGCTAGTGATAATCAAGAAGAAATAAAAACTAGGTACCTCACCAACTGATAAGTAGACCAAATTATGGCACATAGAGTAAAAAAAAACTGGTGTGCAAAATGTTGTTTCATGACAAAAATCCTTCATCTCATTAACATCATCATGTTATTTTAAGAATATCTAACTTGTCCATCCCAGATAATTTAAATAAATAAGAAACAATGTTTCCTATTGCACATTATTTTTAATAATTCTCAGTAAAGTATACAAAATTAAACTCTTCACTCATAAACTAGCCTTGATCATGAAAAGTAGAACTAAAAAATATTCTCATATCTGTGCAAGTGATATTCAAGGCGAAATAAAAACCAGGTACCTCACCAACTGATAAGTAGACCAAATGATGGCACATTGAGTAAAAAACTGATTGCAAAATGTTGTTTCATGACAAAATTCCTTCATCTCATTAACATCATCATGTTATTTAAAGATTATCCATCTTGTCCATCCCAGATAATTTAAAGAGATGAGAAACAATGTTTCCTATTGCACATAATTTTTAATAATTCTCAGTAAAGTTATTCTTTATAAAAACTTTTAACTCTTCACTCATAATCAAGCCTTGATCATGGAAGTAGAACTAAAAAGTATTCTCATATCTGTCCAAGTGATAATCAAGAAGAAATAAAAACTAGGTACCTCACCAACTGATAAGTAGACCAAATGATGGCACATTGAGTAAAAAAAACTGATTGCAAAATGTTGTTTCATGACAAAATTCCTTCATCTCATTAACATCATCATGCTATTAGAAGAATATCTATCTTGTCCATCCCAGATCATGTAACCTTAGACTACGATCACTCATTTATCAACTTACTTTTGCGCTTTAAGCAGGGGGATGACTTTTTCATTGGCTTAATCAAACAGAACAACAATAGAACATCGTTTCAGGGTTATGAGATCTCAATTTCAGGGTCCAGACTAAGGCTGTCAAGTATTTTAGGTAAGCCCGTTGATGTTTCTTCTGTACTGCCCTAGGTCATTCCTCAAGAGGGAACGCTCTATCTTACATGTATATTTTCGCTTCTTTCATTCGAGTGCCTTGAAATTCTCACACGGAAAGTTTCGACACCACACTTATGGACCTCACCCACGGATGGGGAAGAGCACCAAGACGAAACAAATTTACACAGGAACTCCTTCCCGAAGACTCTTATAAGTACCAGACATGGAATTAATTCCGGAGTCTTTTTTTAAGCACACTGGTGATTCCAACGCCCGCACGTGCCGAACGACGGCAGTCCAACAAGGCAGTTCAACACGGAATCCACGACATCCGTGTATCATCAAGTTTTTTTTGCATTCTCTGTACACTCACAACAACATAAAGAGGGGGAGGGTAGGTGTCTCCCGATGGCACTTCCATTCCTCCCTCCCCCCTCAGACCCTTCGCACACCGCGTCCTCTCTTCAGGCTTGGAGGACGCAGGGAGAGGCGGCCAGTCGGTTGGACTTGCGCGCGAGCTCGGCCCAGTCTTCGAGGCGCGGCGCACACTTGAGCCTCAGCTGACCCAGCTTCCTCTGCGCCATGAAGACGAACTCGCCGGCGCCGTGGCGCGAGCCGCAGTGCGTCGGAACGTGCAGGGTGACGGAGGCGCCCCTGTCGCTCTGCGCGTCCCACCAGTGCCGGCGGTGGCGGCCGGCCCTGGCGACTGGCTGCTTCTGCTCGCCCTCTTCGTGTAGGTCGTCGTCCTCGTCGAAGGGGTCACCTTCCAGGGCCGGCGGAGGCGCCCGGGTGCGCCGGATCAACTTGGTGACGCGGACCTTCAGCTCAGAGGTCTCGGGGTCGTCGAGGGTCTCCACGCTGCGTATTGTGCCCCGGGTCACTGCGGGAGAGAGAAAGGACAAAGAGAGGCCGTCAGAACGAGCGACATCGAATGGACGGAGAAAATGGGAGCCAAGGGGGGGGGGGGGTATCCTGTATCCCCTCGGAATTTCCGAGCCTCGAAAGTGACGACATTATGACGTCACAGCCTCTAAAATTTCAAATTGAGCCATTAAAGAGTTGAGATTTTTCAGGGGAAGTGACGTAACATTCACGGATTTTCCGAGATTCGACCATGTCGAGTCCTTACTGAATAAGGCCCCTGATCTCCCTCCATGCGTGGAAATATGTAGTGTGAAATAGAGTGGAAAGAACACTACAGTGTTTTTCTCATAACAAGTCTACTGAATATTCCCACAAAATTAAGCCCGAAACTATCTCTCCTTTTCCAGCTATCTGTTTCCATGACAATTTTCAAAGACAACTAAGGGAGAAATGAAAGAGCCCAGCAAAGCAATGAACTGGCTCAAAGAGTGTAGCCTACAATAAACTTAAACCCCTTGTTTGATAGCCAAATTATCATCCTGAAGTGGTGAATGACTTAATAAATTACGGACAATAAGGGAATGCGGTGGAAGTGGAATAATTTCGATCGGTTAGCAGTGATTACTCACCGAGATCGCTACTGCAGAAGGCGTGCGTCATTTCCTCCATGGTACACGGTCTGCATTCTGCAAAGAAAGTAAAATATGACAAATTAGCTTCTATGATACAACTTGTGCTGAATTTCAGAGTATGGATAGAAATTTAAATTCAATGGAAAAAATAATATTCTATCGACTACAATTGACTGAGACACAAAAACTTGGATCATGTTAGAACAACATCTTGAGTGGATATCTAATTTAATTGCAATTTAATTTTCATTTTATTTCCACATCCCCGAAAACAGCACTAACGGCCTTTTACATCGGTTGTTTTAGCATGTGACATTGGATGAACACAATTTTTCTTCTTGAAATATCTTATACTATCTTGAAAATTTGGTAACTCTACGGCAATGGGTTATGTTATAAAGCCTAAGGGTCGGCACGAATGAACGTGATCAATGAGCGGTGATGATTAAGACCAAGATAAATACTAACCTTCGGACGGGTCGAACGACTTGACCCCGCTGGGCAGGGGTTGCAGGTGGTACTCGAAGGAAGCGACGGTTCGGCCCCTTGGAGAGACCCCTCCGGGCGTGGCCTCCACGTAGAGCGCCGCCTGCCCCTTGCGGCTCTGGAAGCACCGCACCCCCGCACCCTTGGCGCCGGCACCCTCGCCGCCGTCCTCCACGCCGGGGAAGAGCGGGTGCAGGGAGCGGACGCCTTCGAGGAAGAGCCGGGCACCCTTCCACGTGCGGCCCAGCCGGACGCAGCCTCGGAACTCGTCGTTGCCGCCGCCGGACAGCCTCAGGAGCACCCGGAGAGCCCCTCGGGGGTAGGCCCAGGACACGGCGCCCTGGGAGCAGCGCAGGTAGACGGGCCGCACACCAACTCCTCCGCCCTCCCGCGACACCTCCATCTCCGCCATCAGGCCACTGCAGAAGAGACAAAAAGAAAGACGTTAGAAGAGGCGTTCAAAACAAACGAAGACGGACATGGGGGAAATGCAGCTTTCGGCACAATTAGGGACAGTAATGCATGCAATATCTTCGCCGTACAATCTAGTGGTGACACTAAAATAACACAACAATTTCACTGCAACTGTTTCGCTACCGAAACAGTTTCAAACTGAAACAGTTCCGCGAAACACTCAGTTGCGGACAACAGCTAGAGGAACACCAAACAACAGACGATCGATCGGCGCTGTTACAACATGTCTGGTAGTTCTGTATTTTATTTAATAAGAAATCTTTCACTTTTATAAAGAAAAATTTTATTCGAACCATAAAAGATATACTAGTATAAGTATTTCACAGTTCTAATTCTATCTGCAACATGTTAACTGCATGTTTTATGTTAACATGTTAACATAAACCAGCAACCGCCTGCAACAGATTCAAATCCAACAAAGTAATTGTAGCATATAAGCGCAACACGTGCAGTGCAACTGGAACAGAATAGAAGACGAAACAGCTTCAGCTAGTATAAGTTGCCGCTGCACAGCACAGAGCGCAATGACGTGGCTGCGGCACGATCACGAAACTAACCTGATGATTGCAACAGTTATTTGAAACAGTGGTCTGACCGAAACAATTGCAGTTCCAGCCGTTTTGCTCCGTTAACACTTTATTCCACCACTAGTAGAATCACTTTGAAAATAGCATTGTAGGCAAGGTCTAAACCACTGAGATGATTAAAATTGGTGTTGGCAGCGTAATTCTTTATTAGAAGCTAAATTTTAATAAGAACGAGCCATAAAAATGGCACCTTCTAATTATCTGATTTCGAAGCTTACGGATGATGGAATATACATTCTTCATATCATTTATTGTGGAATAGTTGTTTGCAAACCGTCATCAACATCCCATAGACAACGCGGCAACGGGAATCGAACCTGATGCGTCCCTCTCTTCCAACCCTTCCACGGAATCGACTTTCGAATAAGGAAGGTTTTGAGACTTGCCCTCGGAGCGCTTCGTCTACACGACGACCACGCGGGCCGATATAAGGAGCGCGGAAGGCACATACGCATAAGGGGTTAACTTTACCTATTATGCCCAAGACTATGAGGATGTTACCCAAAGGGTTCAAGGATTGCCCTCGTTGGACGGGGAAGGGAGAAAAGGGGTGGTGGGGAAGGTTGAGGAGAGGGGGGCGAAAACCAGTAGTGAGGGAGCCGGCCTTCTAAAGAGACGCTCCTAATTTAGATACATCTACATGAGGGCTAAAAAAGGCGAAGGGATTTTTAAAAAAAGGACACGGGGGTGAAGCAGGTAAGACAAGCCGCGGAGAGAGAAGAGTCAGCAAGTCAAACACATAAGTGCGTGAAGAGGAGGAGGATGAAGACGGTCGGGTGGTAGGAGGAACCGGATTCCTTCCAAGGAGGAGAGGGAGGGGAGGGGGGAGCAGGGGGAGGAGCCTACGATCCCCCTCCCCTCTGCTACCGTAACACAAACCGCTGCCCGCAAAAACCATGGCGACCGCGTCCTCATCATGACAATATATGACCTCCCTCTCCACCTCCTCCCCTGACTGGTGTCGTGGTGGGCAGTGTCCACACATAACCACCCCACTCTCTCCCCCCCTTAGCGTTCTGTCGGTTGCCGGGGGTCCAGCCTGTCTCTCTCCTGCTCTCGAAGGGTGGGAGGATAAAACCGGATGGATAGTGGTCCAGAGAACCTTCCGTGAGTGACATGGCCGATGAACGAGTCAAGTGCATGACGGGAATGGTTCAACGACGGTCTCGTCCCCAGGTGGCCACTGGTCATGTGAACTCAGAAGTTATCCGAAGCAATACTGTCTCACTGAAACGATCCATGCCAATGAAACCCGTAGCATTTAGATTTTTGTAGGCATTACCCTCTACTTCGATGTTTTCATCGATACAGATTGCATGAATATTACCGGTGGAGGTACCGAGATGTGAAACAGATTAACCGGGCGAATGGGATTGAGGATATACGTATATATGTAACATATCGTATCGAAGACATATCGTATCGAGGACAAATCGTATATATGTACATAGAAGAGTTCACTGGATCAATGGGCGAGAAATGGAGTTATATACCTATCAGTTTTTTTCTTAAATCAAACAAGTTCCTGTCCTGTTTCATGTGCTTATGATATCACTAAAGCGATGTAGAAGATATTTAGGGAAAAATCTACCAAGAAACTCCGCATCCAGGTAGAAGTGAAACGCCGAAAGATGCAAGGAAGTAATATTCTTTTTATCTTGCAGATGCAACATTACGATTCAAATCCGATGAGTTTATTAAACAAACGGCTTTGGACTAAGTCACCGTTTACGGCTTGATTTATTTACTTCCGACAGCATTGCGTGGATTTTATCGACGCCGGATGCGGTCAGAACAAGAAAACACTCGTCACAACTCCACGGTGCTGTTGTTTTTTTTAGAAAGCTGCAATTATCCAATCCCGTGATTTTAACATCGTGAGCAACAGCCCTTGAATGTTTTTTTTCTCCTCGATCACACTATCTTGAATGCAAGACGTGGAGGGGGTGTATTAGTATTGGAGGCGATCGCAGCATTTTGAAGAAGGGAGATGGGAAGGGGGGGGGAGGTTAATGGAGAGAGAAAGAGAGAGAAACGAAGGAGGCAATGGAGTATTGTAAAGAATAGAGCTATATGATTATTTACAACTAGCTGAGTTACCCCTGCGTTGCTAGAGATCACGCGTTATTCATAACTCATATCATATAAGAGAAGAATCGATTGAAAAAATGAGATATTTCATTCTTTCGGGTATCTGATAAAATAAATTTTAACTCTCTTATCTTGAGTGAAAGTAGTTTTTAAAAAAATCAAAAAAAATAAACCACTAAACTAAGCAAAATGAATTTTGAATGCGTTTTAAATACCAAAATCTGGTTGCCCAGGAAATATGCTAAATTGTTGATTTCAGAGAAAAATGTGCGTTTTTGCAGATAAAAAATGCCATTTTCTGACAATTATGAACTGAAAAAAGATAATTTGATTGAAAGAATTATATAAAACTTCATTCTTTCAGCCATTTGATTTTTTAAAATCCTTTTAACCCTTTTTCTTGAGCGGAAGTAATTTTAAAAAGCAAAAAATAATACTACTGCACAAGACCCAATACGTAGCGTAAGACCACCAAAGGCACCCTTTTGGGGCCATAAAGATCTCTTCAAAATAGCCTAGAATTTTCCTCCTTTTTTGAACTTATAAGGTAGTTTGAGCGAAAAACCACTTCACCTAGAATTTGATGAATTTGATCTCCTTTAAAAGAAAAAACTCTCATCTTTCCAATAATATCAAAATATCAACCCGTTGCCGAACTACTTTTCGGGCTATTTGCCTAAAAATATAAGCTGTTTTACATGGGATAGATTATGGCTGTGCGCTCCAGAGGGAGAATATTGAAATAAATAGGAACTTCTAGCACCTAGATTTCGTCAAAAAACTAACGGTGTGTAGATTGCATGTTTTATCAACTATTTATAAAAAATAATCTATTACTCACCACAGTAATTTTAACAGAATCGCATATGAAAAACCTGCCGTTTTGAAGGGTTTTCAGCCGTACGGCGGAAAAAAATGAGTCAAGTTAGAGACTTATGTAGCTTTATTTATTTAATTACTGCGAATTTTGATAATATATAACTATATCTTTGTGCCATTAATATTACGATATTTATTTCATGCTTCTTAAAGCCGCTGAAGTCAAAAAATAAAATTTGAATATGGTCTCCATTATGACTAGGGAACTATCTCGCTCAAACCACCTCAAGTCTGCAACATCTCAGCACGGTCGGAGTAAAACTGTATAATTGTATAAAAGACAGACAAACAAACATTCTTTTGTATGTATATAGATTGTGAAAGGTAAGTGGAGGGGGGTGCGTGATCGTGTTGTTCTGAGCTGTTTCTCTCTCTCTGCTCTTCAATTCTCCGGATGGGACGCGACTATCTTGTGTAGGGGAGGTTTGGGGGGGGGGGGGGGGTGGGAGGGAGGGTTGGAGGAGGAGGAGGGGGTGGAAGGGGAGAGTCGCAAAGAGGGAGGAAGAAATTTTCCCACAGTGAGGCGGGGACGGAGGAAGGGGGGGGGAGGCAGAGGAGGAGGAGAGAGAGAGGCGTGTTGGTTTTTAAAACGCTTTTTTTCATCAAAGGCACGTTTTCTTTTTAAAAAAAGGGGGGCGCGAAAGGGGGGCTACGCAACGTGCCACTACTACGGGATCCGCGCTCTTCAAGAGTTAATTGGCGGCTGTGTACACGGCAAGGGACTAGACCGCTGGACACTGCCATCACAAGTGCGGGTGCACTTATCTTCTCTATAGACGCATAACCACGAGTCGAACACATCACTGTATCAGGGAAGAAAGATTTATCACTACTGCGTATCGAAGTGGGGGAAGGTAGCTCCTGTCTTCCGCCTACGAAGCTTTACCAGCATTACGCAAAACGAAATAGATTGATGTAATTAGAAAATGCTAGGGGAGGGAACAGGCTCTCCCTTTATAGAGCTACAACTGACGAGATAGAGTAAGTTGTTCGGTTTCCAGAATTGTTTTCTTCCTTTGGATCACGTCCGTTGAAGCTATTCATCCATGCATTGAATACATTATCTGACAAGTATCCTGGTTGTACCGCACTACCAATGAATTCTATTTCGCATTTTCGGCTCCAAAAACTACAACGGAGTTGAGCGTCTGGGGTGCACAATGTTGGGGAGGGCAACAGGGACAGTTGTGCCACGAGCATTTAAATTGGCGATATTTCCCAAGGGCCTCCATTCTCCTGAGTGGTCGAGTGCAAGACGCGATCCACGAATGACAAGCATGACCAAGTTACTCCAAGAGGGACATAAAGAGCCAATCAATGCATCATCGAATTCTTACTCGGCAGCATTATCTTCCGCCAAAGACGACACATCGCTCTCCCAAAGCCGAGTTTAAAGACTACAGCACCACCGAACATTAATCTAAAGAACAGTAATTTGTTGCCGTGAAATGCTTTGAGCTTGGGCTACTTAATTTTGAATATCGTTTGATTATTATTAGTATTTTTATTGATTCGTGGAAATTTGCGAAGAACATTTTTTCAGAGATGATTTCGCCCGTGAAACCACGGGCGTGCTTCGTTTATACTTTGCGATGGAAAAAAACATGTCAAGCGATAAAAAAAATACATTGAAAAAAAGTCGGGCTTATAATAGCGGTGCCGATGGAGAGGAGGGAGAGGTGGTGTTGATGGAGGGGTGGAGCGGTCAAGACTGGGAGTGGGGCGAGCGGGAGGAATGAATGGTGTTTGGGGCGGGGCAGCCGGGGCTGCTGCCCCCGGGGGGCACAATTCCACTGCGCGACTGTGGGAAAGCCACGATCCCATGTCTCCGAAACAGGCTCCGCCAAGCACGCGTGGTCCGCTTCGGCAGAAAAAAGAGAGGGAGAGATGTAAAAAGAGGAAGAAGAAATATCTCTCTCAATTGTCTATAAACTACTTCGGGGAGAAGACACGAAGTTTAACGAACATCCCCACGCCAGAATTGTGAATTGGTTATATGAAAATACATCTGTGAACGCCCACCGACTTTTCCTTTCATTCTCTCAAATCCAAGTTGATCATTTGCGACCAATTTCCATTAAAACTTCTCAATAGGTTCTTACTTTTTGTTTTCTGCGGTAGGTATAATTACTTTTTTGTGCAAAACTTTCGCCGTGCTATTCTGCCGGCTTCGTCAGGCTTTCTGAATCAACAATCACAAAAGAAATAAACAAACTTCGGCGGTTATCTATGTAATAGAATTTATTTATACTTGAATTATGCAAAACTCTTTTCCACGCACGATGAAGTTTGTAGCCATCCCCTCTGGTTAAGTTGTCATGTATTTATTTTCTATTTCAGTGGCAGTTTTTCTTTTTCTTTCAAGGGTTATTATTATTTTATTTCAAGGATTATTCCTGTCGGGGATCGTCAGGCTCATTTATCACAGAAACGCTCACATTCGCTTACCCCGTCTTTTCACACAGGGAACGATTTCGCTCTACTTATAGCACACATCAGAGATATGTTAGCTTCATTGTTCGATGTCTACTGACTAAAAGCCTCGATGGAATAAGTTGGCTTTTTCCGGGTGAGAGATCTAAAAAAAAACTCACACATTCGCATAGATAAATCTCAGAATGCTTATCCCTTCGACATCCTCGTCTCCTTATATTGAGGTCACTTTTGAAGCTATAAGTATAAGAAGTAGTGGGAACAATTATTTAAATTTCGGATAATACCAACCAAAATGCTCCTTGGTATACGAAATAGGGCCTCCCAAGAAATAAAGCGGTGTAGTAAAAAAAAACTGAACCCCATTTCTTTGATTATTCAGGGATAATAAAAGTCTCTGTCAAAAGGATCTGGTTACCGCGTGAAGCGATGAAAAAATATATATATGTGTACAGCTATCGAACGAAGCAATGTGGGACTTTCACATTTGAGTAGCAAAGAACTTAAAAGCGGCCAAGAGCGTTTTACGACCGTTTTCGCGAAACCAAAGCAGTATAAAAAAAGCAACGCGTTGGGCGATTTCGAGAGCGGTCTCTATATAAGTGCGAAGCCATTGCTCCGCTTTCTCCAGAGGGGAGCATTTTTCCACGTCCATCCATCCCCCTGGCGGAGACTGCGCTAACCACAGCGAGATGACTCTTCGGGAGTCGTGATTTGCATGCGTCACCACCACTCCTTCCCTAGTTCCCATATTCTCCGCTCCGATCACCTCCGGAAGCACCGCTGCAGCGGCAGGTTTCTTTTTTCTCTGACGCACGTTCGCTGAACTCCGCTGCGGTGAAGATGGACGAGGAATAATGGTCTCTCCTCCCATCTTCTTCTTCTCCTCCTCAGGATCCCGTCATCCCACGTGAATCGAAATACGGGACAATGGAGCGCGGGCAGAATGAGGAACTTGCATCTTTTTTTCGCTAAGTAATCATGAAAAACCTTATCCGAGAAACCGATCACAAGCTAGTGCTGGAAGTGGACTCCATACGCGCCAATGTTGCACCGCGAAAAGACGCCCACAACGAATAGTGATAAAAATGATGAATATAAGATAGTTTGAGCGAAAAATCACTTCACCTCGAATTTGATGAATTAGGGCTCATTTGAAAGAAACAACTCTAATCTTTCCGATTCCCACACAGTATTTAATAAAAGCACAGTTAAAATACACCACCGACCAAGGTATTGGCACGTAATGCCATCATCCTTGATAATGGCATTACGTGCCGAAACCTTAGTCGGTGGTGTATTTTATTTTAACTATGTTTTTACAAAATACTGTGTGGGAACTTACCAATATTGTTTTATTTGAAATGGAAGCAATCCACTGCGTTCTTCTCGTATGAACGATGATGTTTCACTCAAATCAAAGACTGGCTTGTCTTTTTATCGTCACGAATTCGAAACTTCCTTTCCTCCCAGCAGAGAGAGAGAGAATTATCTCAGGCTCGTATTTTCTACGAACGGCAGTCTGAATTGGCCACAACTCGCGCGAGCTCACAATTTTTGTTAGTACATATATTATATCCGTTCAGAGTGAGTGACGCCTTAAATAAAAGAGGGCATAAATCTTCTCGGGCCGAATGAGCCTTGACGTGAATTTGCGATTTGTCGTGCTAACGAAGTGGAATACAACCGTCACTTGATGGATTACCATCATCATCAAAAGCGATTCCAAATTGTCTTTTATCCCGAGGGGTGGTTCCGGCCCCGTGGCTTTTCACGACCGAAGCGGTCACTTTCACCGTGGAATATTTTTAAAACCATCATATGGAATAAATCCCAGTGACAGCATCGAATTTACGGCCGCGCAACTGTTAATCTGCCGTCTTTTCGTCGAGGTCTTTGGGGTCATTACCAATCCGTTAAGGCCTTTTGCCCCGAGGTGGGTATATACATACAATCGATGACTCGACGGACTTCGCGAGAAAACTTAGTTGGGAGATCTCTCCACGACCGAGGTTTTGAGCTTTTTCAGAGCCTATCCTATCGCCACGACCTTTTTCATCTGAGGCGAAAGTATTTAGCTGAAATAAAGTACTTCAGTGAAACAGAAGACGCGAAGCAATGTTTTCAGATCATGCATGAACTTCCCACATTCTAAGCTAACAGTCTAATCGTACATTCTGCACCAAAAGTTCTCATCCTCCTGTTTGCCGCATCCAATGGATTCATCAACCATAAGTGACCGTTTCTTGAAAGCGATGACAAAGGAGGAGTCATAACAATATTTAAACTAGCCGCCTACCGGCAATTAAGCTAGTGAAAATGTTTTAAGAACAGGGGCAGAACACAGGAAAAATTTATGAATGAATGAATGATAGAACTAAGCCCAAAAATATAGTCGACGGACATGATATTTTGGAATTTATCGAAAAAGAAAACCAACACACTAATACCTAGCAAGCGAACGCAGAAAAAAACATTGGCACTTTTGTTTTCGCTAGCAAAATCTGTTACTATTTACCATTCAAAATTAACAGGTGATGTGGAGTAGTTGAATGACTATTGTCAATTAGCCCAAAATTCTTAATTCTGTCCGTTTTATGAAACACGCAGGGAAATGTATGCAATAAATATTTCAAACAGTCAATTGATTTAGATCAGTGTTTTTTTGTGTTCTTCCTTTCTCAAGCATACACAATCGAATTCATCGGTCTTCCAAAGCTTGACTGCAGAAAACTGGAATATAACTTCAAACCATTAGACTGACTATTCTTCCTTACCACTGGGGAAACAGCACTTAACGTTTAAACGCATTGTGCGGAGGAGGAATTCTCTTCGCTCACTTGTCTATTTCTCCTATTTCTATGCAGATAAATATGCTTAAATCGACAAGACTCGGCAAAACTTGACGCATGAATCAGCATCATCAAACAGCTGAGCAACACCATTAGAAATGCAATGAAGTTTGAAGAAGAAATCCCCTTATATGTTCGCCTGTAAATGCAGGTAGTTCGTCACAACTGTTAGAAGAGATCACTTCAACAGGGCATATTATAGGTACATGCATGTTACTGTTATGAGTGACGTTTGATCCGCAGCTGCCAGCTTCCATCGAATGAAATATGTCAGGGGAGAGAGAGAGCAATTATTCGTACCTCATAATGGAGGTGGGGGGAAATTGCTTTTTATCGGGCATGAAACATGGCGTCTGGCACACTGCCCGGGGATTGAAACCAGTTCGCCCTTTCGCCGTCTTTACTTCCGCGTCGCGTTTTTTC
The DNA here is from genome assembly GCA_963573305.1 of Pyrrhosoma nymphula. Classification (NCBI taxonomy): domain Eukaryota; kingdom Metazoa; phylum Arthropoda; class Insecta; order Odonata; family Coenagrionidae; genus Pyrrhosoma; species Pyrrhosoma nymphula. The sequence goes on from OY754327.1 coordinate 15,596,170, forward strand.
GAGCACTCCTTAACAGCTCCCCCCCCCCACCCCCTCTCCCCTTGGGTTCGCCGTTAGCCCCCCCCCCACCCCACCCACCGACCACGCCCCCAGCCCAGACACGACCCCGCAACCGACGACGGGAAAGCGCCTTAGCAACGGATGTCGAACGTCGACGGGGCGGGCGGAGGAAGGGGACCCCAGAATTCCCGAATTGACAACTGCGAATATCACTTAGTAAAACACGTAAAACTGAAAAAAATTGTCACTTTTTAATGCACTCCAAGAGACACACTAACGGAGTCACAATTCGAAATTCTAATATTATATTAAGTTAATGGTTTGAGGCGTAACTTTATGGAACTCCATGATTGAAAAGAAAAAAACTTTGTTCGTTCCACATAAATAATTTTAATGCCGACCTAGGTTTCGTCGCTGGGCGACATCATCAGGTAGTTTACAGAGCAATTATATTAATGTGTGAAATATGTAAGAAATAAATTTATATTATATGAAAACCAGCGAAGTGGAGAAAAAATTTACTTTCCCGTTCACTACACGAATATCTTAAAGGGCGCCACCTTGCGACCCTCGGGGGAAAATATATATATATATATTTTTTTTACCTGGGAGAGGGTGGTTATGCAACTTGTTTCCGTGTTGAAGCGTGAAAGATTAAAAATTAACCCCCTTAAAAACTTTGACTGCTTCCCGCTCACTTATATTTTTAAGTAGGTACTCGGAGAGGGAGAGAAGACGTCCTTTTTCGTGGCAGCCACATTTGCGCCTTTCCCCATGCGCCAGGGGAGACCTGATTCTTGGTGTTTTGGAGCCTTTCCCACAATTCCCAGCATCCGTTCTGCATCCAGCATTCCTCTCTAACGCCCTGGGACGGGGTGAGGATACCGCGATAACTCTTCGTGTGTTCACGCCAGCGGGAAGAGAGAAAGTGCACTTCTTGAGGGCCGGAGGAGCCCAGTTGATAGCGGCGGCGGTTCATTTGAAAACATTAAAGGGACTCCTTGGCGACCGCTCCTGAGGCTATTGAGGGGGCGGGGTGGGGGTGGGGAGTAAAGATGCTCGTCTGCTTAGTGCGAAGGGGGGCCCCCTGCTCCTTTTTAAAAAAGGGGGCGTGGAATTTGACGACAACCCCTCCCTCCCTCGTGGGGTACTTAAGTGGCGGCATATTTCACCGCAGGCGAGCGGCTCTCCCGATTGTAGTTGAGTGCCGCCGTCGTCTCAAACAAACGCACTCCGCGCTGCCCGTCCCCCCCCCCCTGCTGCCACCCGGGTGCCGAAGTGTAATAAGGGAGGAAGTGTCTGAGAGCGAGGAGCAGACGAGAAGCAGACCAGAGGGAGGAAGGACCCCGGGTTGGATATCCGACCACTCTACCCCACGTCTTTTTCACACATTTCTTTGTCTTTCTCGACGAGGAAGGAAGGAGCAAATTACGTGCACTTGTAAAACCACAGTCTCAGTCGACACTAAAAGCGTAGGGCAGGTCCTGGAAATATAAACCACATCTGAAACGGTCATACCTACATTTACAACGCACTTCTCCGAAACTCTGTTTCACACTAACAGTAAGACCTGGTCTTTTAACTTCTGTTTCACGTTAAGCGTCAAAACACTAGCCTTCATGTAAACGTGATGTTAACTAAAAGTTAAGGTTTTTAGAAGTGAGTCAGGCTATCGCTTAGTTTCCGCGAGCGTTAATCAATGTGAGACCGTTATCACATCGCTTATCATACGGAGGTAATGTTTAATCAGACATTATAAAACCGATCCTAAGTGAATATCATTAAATACCCATGGAGACGCAAGATGTTTATATTTTGCAGTAGCCTTCTAAAGCCTTGTAGTCATATTGGGATATTGTAGCCAAACCTTATACTGCGACACTTCGACTGAATCTAGACGCGGGTCCAGCACTCGTGCCAGGTGAAACAATCACGTATTGTCTACCGATGTGATAGACCAGAATGTAGTGTTACGTCTGGAACCTACCTAATCCAAGTTCCCTCCCCCGAAGTATAACCCCAGCCCGGCCAATCGACACTCTCCCCTCTCCGAGAATGAAGACGGCACAGTCGGGAATCCAATCTAAGGGCGAGCCGAGGATGAAGACGCTACGTGACCGGAGTGGACAAAGGGTCCAGGGCAATACACGCCGAACAACATCGCCTGACCCTTCCAGCGGCGACGGAGAAGAAACGTGGAGAAATAATATGGAGAGATGATATTTCTTAGAGCGAGGACTAGATCGACTGCCAGAACTATCCGTAGTTGCCGAAACATTTTTATAATATATGTAGAGGTAACGAGGGCGAATTACAGTACACGAAAAAGTAACACACATGTAAGTAGTATTCATCGCACAAAGTATCCCAGAGCCTTCTAATGTATTTCCTTATTATTAGAAAAAACATTTCGTACTTGAGAGAAATTCAACCTTGGGCCCAATACCCTTCAGCTGTAGACTCATTTCTTCTCCTTGAAGACATGTGCGCATATTGGCGTGCTTTGCTTCCTAATTCCCTTAAAGGGTACAAGGATTCAAATACCTCCAAGGGTATGAATGCCATTTACTGCGGCAAACGAAACTTTCGGGGGAAAATATTTTGCATTTAATTCCGATAATTCGTAGAGTATTATATATTATTACACATTATGAAGAGTAAATTATTGCCATAGTATTAAAATAGTAGGCTCTTCCAAAGAGATATTTAACATTAGGAAATAATTTATTTAAAGTTATTCATGAGTGAAAGCTTTCAAGGAATTTTTTTTTTGGGTAGGGTCACCCATTTCTGACACCCCTAATTTAAGTGCCATTAAGATTGACGCGGTTTACCCTTCGCAATTTCCTTCCGATACGCCCTCGGTGAATGAATCTAGGGTGTAGCAGTTGGGGGAGGCCGGTTGAATGAACGTTTACTCGGTGCAATAGAGGTACGGTGCAGTGGTGCTGGACACACACGGCACCGAGATTAGATTTGGCGTGAGAAAATGAAATTCCGGTCGAGCACACGACTCAAAAAAAGTGACTCGCCATCGACAGTCGCCCGCCTTCGACCGGGTGAGACTGCGATCGGCCGGCCCTGATTGCGCACACACCCCTTTCGTGGGGCTCCTCGTCCGGCCCCCATTTCCCACCCCCTCTCCAGATCCGTCTCACGCGCTTTCTTTAACTTTCCCACACAAAACCCTTTTGATCCCCGTCGAACACACCCCTCCTCTCCATAGGGGAGTAGTGGGGGTCGACGGGAACACCCTTATCGCGGTCCCGGGGAAGGAGGAGGAGGAGATGTGGTGGGAGCAGTCAGCAGACACTGCCGAGCGCATTCGGCGGTTGTCACCTGGCAGTCTGAAGTGTAACCAAATGGCAGTTGGTGCGTCAGATAAAAGGGTTTATGTCCTTATCTGAGAAAGTGAGTCCACGAAACTCAGTACTGTGAAAAAATGCAGTAGTTTGCCATTCACACTCGCTTTATAAACATGGATCTTTTGTGAAGCAGTCAACAAGGTGAGAGTAAGTACATACATAAGGGACTGAGGGCATTTTACTGGGTGATTTGGCAGACGAGTACGGTAGTAATTGAGGTAATCTCACGAAATTTCAAGCACTAAAAAAACTTCGATATAACGCATTCCTTCTGGAGTCCATTTGAGATTGCATTCTTGATAAAGTAAAACTCTTAGTACTTTTGAAATTAAATTTTGTAGAAAAGTGCTAAGTAATTAACTTAATCCTTAATACAAACATAAATAACTTCTACGAAGTCAACTTTATGATTCTATTTCAATTATTATGATCACTTAACGGCAGGAATTCTTCTCTCTTCAATACGAGAAACAACCAAAATTTTAAGATGTTCAATTAATCGTGATTCCTATCCTCTAAAACCTAAAGATAATTCGTTGAAATTAATAGACGACTGATATATGCAGTGTCAGCAAGGCCACAACGCACTGCATTAAATCTAATGAAAAGAAACACCATTACCAATGCAAACAAGTGTTGAGCGCTTTTGTCACTACGTCACGGAAAGGAAAAGCTCACTCAATTCTGGTGATCGCTATACTTTCACCTTCGCGAGCCATGAAGCGCAAAAGGTGAGAGGACTCATTGAATCGAAGGGAAAGGACACCGCGGGGGGAAAACCTCCTTTTCCTGCCCTTCTTCTTTAAGTGGTCAACCAATTACTCGGGCACAATTCACAGAATGGGATTAAGGGCTTTGGGTGGCTCTATGCGAGTGCTTTCTTCCCCCCTTTGCTCACTTAAGATAATTTGAGCGAAATATTACTTCACCTCAAATTTGACTGCATTTTAAGGATAAAACTCCCATCTTTCCAATGATATCAAAATATTAACACCTAGCTGAACTAATTTTCGAGTAATTTGCCTATAAATACACGTTGTTTTACATGGCATAGATTACGGCTGTGCGCTCTAGAGGGAGATTATTAAACAAATTAGGAACTTCTAGCACCTAGATTTTGTCAAATAACTAACGATGTGTAGATTGCATGTTTTATCAACTATTTATAACAAATAATCTATAACACACCTCAGTAATTTTTACAGAATCGCAAAAAAAACCCGCTGTTTTGAAGGGTTTTCAGCCGTACGGCGTGAAAAAATGAGTCAAGTTAAGAGATTTATGTAGATGTATCTATTTCATTACTGAGAATTTTTGTCATGTATAATTAAATTCGTTCGCCATTAATATAGCAATATTTACTCCACATTTCTTACAGACGCTGAAAGAAAAATAAAATTCGTGTATGGTCTCCATTATGACTAGGGAACTATCTCGCTCAAAACCACCTTAAATTCCCTCCCCGACAAACCTCATCCGCAAGCAACAAAGCCAATCGCTTAATTAACTCACCGCCCTCTCGCCCCGCCCTTAGACCCGGCCCTCGCTCACCCCCCCCTGGGCCCATCATCCCCCTTTGCTGAACAGTGCGGAATACGAAGGCGGTGACGGAGTTGTTGAAGGGTGAGCGAGCCACTCACTCTTTTTCAGTTTCGGTTTCTCGGAAGCGAGAGCAGTTTCCACGAGCACTCTCGTGGAGAATAAGGCCCTGGCTGCCCTTCCGACGCGGTCACCGCTCGATTGGCCGACAATGACTCGGCCCGTTTGTCCCTAAGATCTCGCCCAGGAGACCGCCAACTACCCCCCACACCCACCCACCCTCCCAGCTTAATTCCCTCCAACACCCCCTTTGCGAGCACACAAAAAAACACCCCGATTCGTATCGCTCGGCATAAAAAAAAATGACAGCCACAGTTCAGCCAACTTGAGGAGTTTCACCACCGCGGGCAATCCTTTGGATGTAATACACTCTTGAGAGAAGAAAAGGCGAGAGGAGCTCTGATTGTGGGCTGAAGGAAATGATGAAAGCGTGTTGTTGAGACACGTTGAATTCTTTTGACGAGGCACAGATGCTAGAAAACTGCGAGGGAAACAACGACGATTTGTGTATAAATTTATTTACTTATTTATTTATTATTCACGCCCAAAAACACCTCTAGGCCAATTTCTATGGACAAATATCAACATTAATCGTAAACAAATAAACAAAGAACCATATAAAAAATAACAGCATTAAATAAATTAATAATTAAGTTGCATTGACACTGAATAAAGTAGAACCAAACATACAGGAAGCGATAGACGAGAGTAGATCTAGGATGAGGGAGAAGTGCGACAGATACGGAATGGATCGAATTCAGGGACACTTTTCAACGTTACAACGTATAAATGACGTTAAAGAGGTTCCACCGCGACTGTGTGAGTCAAAACAAATACTAAATTCCACATTTTTCATATTGTTTAGAAAACCCTGCTTTCACTGATGCAATGCGTTACCTATAGAAACCCAAAAGTAAGGAACAAAATATATGCAGATTATTCCACGAATTTATTTTAAATGAGCAATTTTTTCCAGCCATAGGAGCCAACTGCAGCGCCATTTCCCACGAATTACCGCATATTGACTTCAATTACGGCAGTAATTCCCTAATAACTAAAAAATAAGGTGGTAAGATTCCTGTATTACATTTTTACTCAATGTCTCTTCATTATTTCCTTCATATAAATAGTTCTCCGCGAAAATGGCATTTTTATTTTATGGACAAATACTATTTTTCCTCGTGTTTCTCTCATTCCCCCATTGAACACCATGTAATTTCAAGTACGATTATAGAATAAAATAGCGTGGAATGGTATTATTTTGTTGTTCATATCAGATAGAGGACAACATTTTCTACAAGTAGACAGAATTTGAATAAAATGACATTTAAGTCATTTTACGGTGGAACCACCTTAAGACTCCAACACGAAGCTATCGTTCAGCCTTGGCATGCCAGATTTTTAAGCCCGATATAAAATATAGTTTAAAGATACTCGGGAGGTTGAGTGTGAAAACATGTATCATAGCGACAAGCTGCAGAGGCGCCGAGTTCACCAGCACCTTCTTCCCAGGGCATAGGATGCGTGGGCGAGGCTTATCGCCTCGGGGGACAGGATTTCCCATTGTGAAATTCCCACTTTGGGCGTTCATGAGAGGCAGCGATTGTGTGCGGAGGGAGATGGCTATTTGCACCAGCACAACACCTCTTTCTTTTCTTTTTTATTTTATCTATCTCTCGAGAGAGTGAGTTCTGAGTGTGCTCTCAACGAGGAGGAGGAGGCAGGTGAGGTGTGGTGGACCGTGGGAGAAACGCCCCCTCTTCGACACCCAAGACTGTTGACACGGACTGGTTTAGAATCGTAAGAAATTTTCGCGGAAAATCTCCTTCGGGACCCAGATAGCCGTTTCCTTTTTATCACGGACTCCCACGTCTCTTTTACGGTCATCGTTGCGAAACCAGATGCCGTAGTAAAAGACGAAAGTAAAAAAAAGCAAAAAAATCATGAGATAAGGGAAAGCAGATACAAGTACAGAAGTGTTTTTTTTTTCAATTGAGCATTAAGAATTGATTTCAACGACCACTTGTCTATTTATCGTAACCCTCAATCGAATAAGCAGTCTTTCGTTATTGAGCATTCCATTGAACATGACCTGAATAAACCACATTCAAAATTAATGACATAAAACACCCATTCTGAGTCGAACAAAACTGCATTGGAGTCACAAAACAAACTAAAGTTTACATTCCATTACACCTAATGCACAATATTTCCCTTCATTTTGTAGCGTAACTATGACTACTTTCCTCACATGGACACTACCCTTCGTCCTATAATATTTACCACACCGCTTTTGTTTACTCTTTTGCTTACTACACAACAAACTATGTAAAGTCTTATGGTGCAACGGCAATTTTCCCTTAATTTTCTATTTTGCCCGCACTGCGGGGGAAGTTCATCAAAATTGACCATTAACTTCACCTTTAGAAAAATAACGCAAATCATAACGTATGAATTTAATGTATTTTCGAGCACCGCAACAGCCTTGGAAGAACTTGATGTCATCGGTGTTCATCACAGAACACTGATGATGGTGATGAGGGAAAACCTTTAAACAAACCTTTATTTTTCTTGGAAAATTAGGTAACCCAAACGCGTTCATTACCAGGGGTAGTTCTAATTCTTGAATGGAATATGATATTTTGAAAGGCTTGACAACACTAAATGAACGTGTAGTGCAATAGGTGGGTACGTTGGTTCTCCTAGACAAAGCATCTAGCGAGGTCAGACTCGAGCAATGACGGCAGGTACACTTAGGTACTCCGCATTCGGAATAAATATGCTAGCCACACCCTTGGGAACGATCTTCAGTCAATGGGAATCATCGGAATCCACTTCACCATTCTTTTCAGACTGCACGCCCCTGGAAGGGTTCGTTCGTCCGCCCGGAGAGGGCGACTCCGGTCGCGGCAGAGGTGAGAACGGGAAGAGCAAACAACATAGAGGGGAGTCTTATAACACTTTCTCGCGAACACACGTCGACAATGGGAGAGACGAAGAAAGCACGGCGTTCAGTAATCCTTCGGCGCAAGGGAGTGGAGTGGACTCAAAAGACAGCAGAACGAAGCAAGAAGAATGAATGAAGTGTTTGGGAGGAAATTGGGGGAGGGGGTGCGTTTGGAGGCAGAGGTGCCTGTCGCGTATTTGAGGTAGTTTGAGCGAGATACTTCCCTAGTCATAATGGAGGCCATATTCGAATTGTATTTTTTTTAATATCAGCGTCTGTAAAAAGTATGAAGTAAATATTAGAATAATAATGTTGCAAAAATATGCATGTAATAACTTATGCATGACAAAAATGCTCAGTGCAATTAAATAAATATATCTACATAAGTCTCTAACTTGATCATTTTTTCACGCCCTACGACTAAAAAGCCTACAAAACGGTATGTTTTTTGCGATTCTGTAAATATTGCTGCGGTGATTAATTGATTATATATTGTAAATAGTAGATAAAACATACAAACTACACACACCGTTAGTTTTTTGACGAAATCTAGTTGTTATAAATTACTAATTTTTTAAATATTCTCCCTCTGGAGCGCACAGCCGTAATCTATCCCATGTAAAACAGCTCGTAGTTTAAGGCAAATTGCTCAAAAAGAGGTTCGGTAAGGGGTTAATATTTTGATATAATTGGAAAGATGAGTTATTTTTAAAATGAGGTTTAATTCATCAAATTCTAGGTGAAGTGATATCTCGCTCAAACTACCTTAAACCTATAAGTACGTATTTTACGTAAGTAAACTCGCACTAATACCTCCGCGTGTGCTGGCGAGTGGTTCTTTACGCACGAGTGAGTGGGTATATGCTGGGCGTGAGCAAGGATCTATCCTTCCTCCACTTCGCCAACGTTTGGAAAATCTGCCCACCCTACAGACTGAGCTCCAGATCGGAAGATGTATTCCTACATTTATTATTATCATTATTCATGCCCCCCTATGCACCCTAGTGATGGATGGAGGGGGGTGAGATGAGGTGCGAGTCGGGCATCATCCTTTATAATGTCTGCGTGGGTGCGAGAGCGAGGACGGAATAACTTTTTTTTTCGCCGGCGGCAAAGCGTACCGAATGGGGCGAACCGTAAGATCATCCGGGTGCGTTGAGGAATCGAGTCCGAAATTGGTTCCGCAGCAACCCGTCGAATTTTCACATTAGCGCGGAGACGTCGAAAAACTTGAAGAGATTTCGGAAAGATCGTTCGAGGAAGAGATAATGATCTTTAAAAAATGAGGAAAAAAATACGCCGAAAGAAGAGAAAATGGGGGAGAGGGAGGGGTTGCAATGGAATCGGGTTTAAGTTAAGCCACCTGTGGCCGCTTGCGCATTCATTCGCATATTTCCCTCTCGTCCTGGACGTCGTATACCGTTCCATTTATTTTTACCCCTCACGGCCAGTGGGCCGACCCCACAAGGGGGGGAGGGGGTTCCCTGGTTTTAGGAAGGGGGGTGGATTTTTGAAAGAAACCCCAAACGAGGGATCCTGTAAGGGTGGGGGGGGGGGGGGGCGACCGCATTCTCCCTTCTTCATAGACCGCTCCACACTCAATCCAGGGCGGAGAAGGGGGTGGGGAAGGCAGTCAGTGAGGAAGATGAGATGGAAGGAAGTCCCACAAGGCCCTCGCCTCGGGCCGGTCCCTCTTAGACCCGGCCCCTAGGCGGGAGTGCTGGTGGAGCAGCGCTGATGAGAGCAGGCCGGCAAACATTCCCCTCGCAAACTCCCCCTTTTAAAAGAATGCTCGGTGTTTCTTCTAGGAGGGGGGGCGACCACCCCCCCCCCCCCCCCCACGGTGCGTCTTCCGACGAAACGGAAAATTTCCGACACAGTGGTGGGGGTGGGGGGGCAGGTATAATCGAGTGATGTTGGTGGGGGCAGAAGGGAGCCCGGGGGTTGAAATTTTGCCTCCGTGGGTGCAGGGACTCTTCGAGAGACCCTCAAGGGGTTTGGAATGCACGCTCTGTCGGGTATCCACTCACGGAGTGAGTAGCTCTTCCGGTACGATGAGGATTTCTCCTTGAAATAAAACGAGGCGACCGTAATCGGCGAAGATAGGATAAGTATTTACATGCAGGTATCTAGCAGTTGATTATTTGCATGTGCTTGTATTACTCAAGTGTATTATAGGTATCACATGACTGTATAGACCGATTGATTTAGGTTCTGCTGCAAAAAAATACGAGTATTTTCTTCGCGCTGCATTCACCTGTATTCTTAACCGGTGTCACCTGGAGATACTCCGAAGCCTTCGATAGAACGTGGCCAAGGAGGGAAAATAATAGCGGGCCAATTTTATATCCTATCCTTTATATCCTCGTGGATCATTTTTGATGAAGGCAGAGCTCCGTAGGAAACCACGAGTGGAAACCAGGGAAAGAATCTCGCCCCTAAATCTGTCCGCATCATACGCATTCGGGCTCACCGTAGGAATGAGAACTGCTGTCAATTTATAAACCAACCATTTGGATTTTTTCGGAAATAAGTGAATTTTGAAAATATTATTTTAAAATAAACAATCCATAACTCAATTGTCAAGGAAACCAAGAGCAGTTGCCGACTTGTTTTTATGAGGAGGAGGTGGGTTGCGGTCATTTCTTCCATCCACTCGCCTGGTTTCGTCCAGGGGTCAGCCAGAAGCCCTCACGGTCTCATGGACCCCTCCTTTACTTCAAAGGACAAGGGTTCAGGAGCCGAGGAGTAGGTCACCAATTGGTGCAGACCATCCGATTTCAATGAGAACGGTGTGCAACTCGACCAAGACAGGTTTAACAATTGCAAGAATAGATTCTTTTGCATAGAATTAGGCGAGCGGGTGCATTGAGGTGCACTGAGCAACAATCACACGTCACGTGGGTCCAGTGAAAAGGGTCGTGGAGCGGCATTGTCCCCAAACAAGGAGGGTCAGGGTCATTCTGGCGACGGACCGTCTGACGGCCAGTCCTATTATTCGTCCCGGATTTCTCCGCTCCTTTTAAACGCTTTCAATCCAAAGAAAGAGCATGCGATCGCTTTTAAAGCCCACGGAAGGGAATTGGGAGACACCACTCAACAGAGAATAATGAACACGCTATCGTTTGCAAAGGAGAAGACTGCATTAGAAATTTCTAATAACACTCGGCCTGTGCCATTGCATTCGTAAACAGTAAGCAAGAATTACTTCCTTCGGTATTCAATACTTACAAAAACATTTGCAAACTTTACATAGGTTCCAATAAACACAATAATAATATAGCTAGATAGATATTCATAAATATAGAGCTATATCTGTTTGTACATATATACCTACATATATAGTACAGACAGATATTGCTCTAGTCAACAAGCAATCGCGCAAGGGGTGTAATGATTTTATGACTGTAATATAATTATCTTTTTCTAATTTTCCAAATTACATTTATTACAGGCAGATAGATTTCCATAATTTTCACATGATTATTGATGCGCATAAGCAAAATATTCAATCCGTTCCTCATAGTCATCTTGTCATTCCGCAAAGAGTCTAATGTCCATGGTTGTTAATACGTGCATCTATACATCTCCGCCGAGTGCACGCCAACATCTTACGGCTGGACGCTCCAGAGGGAGAATATTGAAAAAATTGAGAATTTCTAACACTTATGTTAGATTTTGTCAAAAAAAACTAACGGTGTATAGTTTGATTGTTTTATCGACTATTTATAAAAAATAATCTGTTACTCTCCGCAGACAGTTTTACGGATCTGCAACAAAAAAAACCTGTTTTGAAGGCTATTTAGCCGTACGGCGTGAAAAAATGAGTCAAGTTAGAGACTTATGCATAGATATATTTATGTAATTACTGAGAATTTGGTCGTGTATAACTTTATTTTTGCACCTTTTATATTACAATATTTACTTCAAACTTCTAACGAATGCTGAAATTAAAAAATAGAATATGGTCTCCATTATGAATGACTATGGGTATATATCTCGCTCAAACTACCTTTTTAAGTGACGTCGATGTCACTTGGAAGTGAGTGTGTAGGAGGAAGCGGAAACGTCCACCTTGGTGCGCGTGCACTCGAATGCAGGTCGTCTGGTGCGCGGAGTGTTGAGAGCCCTCCTTCATGGGGAGTGGCAAAGGTTTTCACGAGTGCCCACCACGAGAGGGGAAAGGGACGAAACGAACACGTGTCTAATTGCCACCGCCGACACTACCGTCCAAAAAAAATGACTCCCTCTCACTCTCTCGAGAAAGCAAAATCACGCACCTCACGCGTGTGACAGCACCACCGCTCTCGACGCCACTTCCGCTGCAAACCAGTGCACCAATCACAAACGATGGGCGTTTAAATTCGGTTAGATTAAAAATAAAATTATAGTAAGACTGCTCGAAAGTCAATGAAATGGAAATTAACCGAGTCAAAAGTTAATAAAAATTAATTTTAATGTTAATTGGCTTAAATATGTGTACAATTTAGGTCAGGTTAATGTACCTTCGACTAAAAAAATGCAAGTACATACTTGGTATTATATTTTAAAGTGATCTTAAGAAAAAATACTTTTCTCACCTCACCAGCCCTTAATCAACGTGTTACTTTTCTCAACCCTCCCCGAATTTTTGTATTTTCTCCCTCCCCCTTGACTACGACAACAATTAACGCATATAACAAACACTCTGCACCTGACAATGCCTTAAATCGGCGAAACTCGACGTACAAAAAAATGTTTGTAGAAAAGTACTTTAATTAATTATGAGTGCCAATATAATGAACTTCTACGAAGTGATGCCTGCCGCTGTCAAGTATATTTTGTCTCAAATGGAGTAACCATATATAGAGGCAATAGTAAAAAAGAAAAGGCACACCGAACGTTTAAATTTGTTAAAAGAAACTTTTCAAACACTACTCTAAAGCTACAAAGGAAAGAACATTCTTTACTTTAGTTAGACCAATTTCGGAATATTGTGTTGCCTTGTGGGACCCTCATAATAAACGTTCACAATCAAAGATGGAAAAGTTCAAAGAAGGGCTACTAGATTCGTGTTAGGATAATATGGGTAAAACGACTGCGTCGTCACGGAGACGACCAGTGCATTTTGATGGGAAAGTTTACAGAAGAAAAGAGAAGAAACTAGAATGTGCTATATATTTTAGATGCACACAGAGAAGGTTGCATATGCGGATTCAAAAATGTAAACTCAATGCGGATGTTACTATGGTAGAGGTGACCGTAAGGGGAAAATATTGGGTCAAATAATGTGATACAACCAAATATTCTTTCTTAAATAGAGGTACAAAATAATGTAATGAACTCCCTGGAGAAGTTTTTGAGCATTTCCCCTTCAATAGCAAATGTTTCATGAAAAGGTTATATAAGATACCAAATGGAATGTAATTTGTGTTAATACTTGTGCAGTGACATTTTCTTCTGCAGTCCTACTTTTACATTTGGTCATACTATTGACACTTGTTTATTTTGTATTTTCTGTGTATGCGGTTATATTATCTATGCGTCTACATAGTTTCTTTGCCACCTAGCTACCAGTTAAATAGCATTGGAATAATAATAAATAAAAATCCCTGCCGTACACACCACCTCTTCTTCCGCCACTCATTCCCATGCTAGCGAGAAAGCAATCCCTCCCTCCCCTGACTTCTCACCCCCCAATTACCCCTGAAATCCCCTCCCCCACACCCTGAACAGAAGCAATTTCGACCCCATCCCGGAATATCACCCGCCTCGTGGCTCTCACCGTTTGGCATCTCGACACCGGAGGAGGAGCACTCAAACTGCACCCTGGGATCGGTCGCTTCCGGGGGGGAGACTTGATTGTTGCGATTCAAGTCGAGCTGATGGGGTTGAGGGGGGAGGGGATGGTGGGAGGCAGAAAGGGGTGGGGTGAAGAGTGGCAGCCATCACAACCCCCTCTTTCGGAAGTCACGAGCGGCTTCGAGATGGTAAGACTTTTTTCTTCCACCAAGGCAATCCGAAAATGAACCGTAAAAAATTAGAAATATCGGAGTCTGACGAGTGTAAAAATCAGATCCCTCCTCTAAATCGGAGGTTCTCAATTTTTTTTCCTTCCTTCCACGTCATCCGCCCCGACATGCACTCCCAAGGATTCTCCGTCCTAATTCTAGGTCCGAGAACACGTCACGGGAAGGCGCCACAGGAAACGCCCCCTTCCACCACTTCCCACTCACAACAATCAAACCTCCTCTAGGCTAGGACCACAGCCTCTTTCTCTCTTATCATCACAATCATCTCCTTAGCGCGTCGAGATGATACCACAGCGATGGACGACCTCGTCCTGTCACCTTCCCTTGTGGGATGCGGGGAGCATTTTAGATTCTAGACATCCGAATGGCGCGCTGCGTACGACCGAGAACGCCAGACGCCTATCGCACAGTTTTTTTTAAATAGCCCCGATATCTGGCTGTGATAGCTATAGCTATGAAGTAGCATTTAATAGAAATTAAAACTACGATATTCAACCACCAATTTGGCCCGCATGGACCCGGAGATCCAACGTGTTTTTAAAAAATCATTATTTTTCATACAAAATTATAATAAAACCTAAACTGACGACCTATAGAAAACAGCTCGGAACAGGCGGTAGATAATGTTTGTACCGACATACCTACTACTTGTTCACGTTGGTTACCACTAATACTCCATTCTTCCTTTCTTTCTCTTCGTCTCCCTTCCTCCTCATCTTCGTCTTTGCGTTCCCAAGGCGACAGCAGCCGTTCCACAGACGCAAGGCGTGCGCGTAGTCACGACTGACGTAATCGCATCTCGGGCCGAATGGGCGACGGGAGTGGAATCTACTCGTGAGTAATATTCGCAAGAGGGCGCTCGCTTGTCAGATCGCCAATTCCCACACACTGCCGCCCCTGTTCCTCCCGGCCCTTTTTAATTGCCACCCCTAAAACAGCGAGAGACATGTGACCCTGGGAAGGAGATGGGAGAGGGTTTGTAAGGCGTTGCTCTCCTATTCTCGCCGGCTTCTCCTCGTTGAGACGGCAGCTGCCCTCCTTACAAGACACACCACATAAGAACACTCAGTCGCACACGTGCGACGCAAGGAAGGGATGGATTGTGGGTAGGGAGAGGGTGGGGGTGGGTAGGGAGAGGGGGGAGGGGGGGCGCTGACTCTTGACCTCGGCAAATGAGAGACCGCGTCCAACCGTTCGTCTTTTATATTTTTTATATGCGCGCCAACACACCTCGAGGCGTGTGTTCAACGTCGCTTCCACTGCACTGAAAAGGACTTATCCTCAGGGCCGTCCCTGGGAATTGAGGGGCCCTGTGCAAACTAAAATCGGGGGCCCCCTTAACTTTTCATTCCCTCATTGATATAGTAGCATCTTTTAAGCATATTTCATGGAAAGATGGAAATTAACCGAAAAACTGGCAATTGGTTTAAAGAAATCTGCATGTGTGGTAAGTGGTAGGTAATTTCGAGTAATAGGCGGGTTTCCCCGCGCCGTATGAAAGAGTCAAGCCCCCATAAACTCGGGGCCCAGTGCAGTGGCACCTGTCGCACTACCCTAGTAGGGACGACACTGCTTATCCTGACGTGCACGTTCCGAGCTAAAGGACGGCCGTGATATTTCCTTAAGTCTCTTCCACGCGTGGTAATTTACGGCGGGAGAACAAATGACGAATCCCGATCAATGGACACGCGCTGGAAGGCACCTACAACTCTTGGTTTTTCAATGCGTATTATTTTCCAGCCTACAACCCCCATCCGTCTCCCTCGGGCACAGGTCTCAAGGCGTGTTTGACAATGAAAGGGAGATTTCTCGGACGGGTGGTCGCAAGGAGCGCAATGGATGAGGGTTGGGATGGCCCATCGGGCGATAAATCACGGTCCCCTTGGAGGCCCCGCGTAATGGGCCCACAATGAGGTGAGGACACCATCGTGTGCACTTGCGGCCGTTTGCAAGACCGGGTCAATTTCGCCCAGGTGGCGGGCGGAACACCGGTCATCTGGGGACACCGAGAGACGTTCGCCCTTGGCGGGTCATCAAGTCTCGCTGCCACTTGTGCCGCTCTCGTCCCATCTGCATTCCCACCACCACAACAAGGCCTCCTCTCGACAGAGATCGCTTAAGGAACGACAAGAGAGACAAACCACTTTGACGCCCCAATATCCACAAATCGGTCCGAAGGCTGTCAGGTGCGCGCTGTTTACCGGTTCGAACGGCACCTACGGCTGGACATCAATAAAATGTGGGTCCTCCTTCCGTGCACGTGAAATACATCCACCTGCGACCTTGCACGGAAAGCTGGGAGGACAAGAACAGAACGATACGCATATGTAGCATGTCTTAGCATCAAGCGTACTTTCGCTTACTCTTTGAAAAAAATAAAAATACAATTTAAGAGCCCCTATATAACTTGGATGGAGGGGAACACAATATTGCTTATGTAGAGATATAGTTGAATTTACCAGGAACAAAATTTCGCCAATGTAGAGATTGAATTTACTATGAATAAAGTAGTATTAGTAGTAAGACTTTATTATTTATGTCTAAAATCAATGCATCAACGTAAGTTATCTGAAGTAGATCCATCACAGACTGTCCCGAACTCCTCTCTTCTATGAATTTCCGAGTACCCTCCCTGCCTACGCGCACCCACGATCTATTCCATTTACCAATTCCTAGATTATCGCTCGCTCAACGCTCAATTTTTTTCCGCCTCCCTCCCTTCTTAATTACCTCCCCGAGAGCGTTGATCCCTTTTTTCTATCCTCCAACATCTTGGCTCTCTCTCACCTTTCTGAAAATAACTAACAATACTTCTTCATTCAGTTTCTTTCGGATATTTCCTGTTTTGTTATGATATCCGTTATTATGTAATGTTCTTATTGTATCTGTTTTCTTATGTGCGTTTGTAATTGGGCCACTGTAAATTGGCAACAGTGCTGTATGTGGACATTTTTCATTAAATAAATTAAATAAATAAATATATAACTCAAGTGCTTACCCAAATTTTAACGAAAACAACAGAACACACAAGCGTTATAGTTGAGGATCTTTCCGGGACCTTGTGCGACAAATCATAACGGGGTCGCTTCGATGCACGAATGACAAGAGACGAGCGAGGGGAGTGGAAATCCCATCTGTAAAAAGGGGTTACGTGATTGATGAGACGAGGTGAGGGGAAGGGTGCCGATGCGTACCCCATCTCTCGGGAGCGAAAGGAATGAATAAAAAAAAGACAGACGACGAGCGGCGGGCGAGGGGATCGATCACGGCGCCCGCCTCCGGTTGACGTGATTTGTCGTCTAAATTGGGAATAAAGGGTTTTATGAGAGAGAGAGAGAGGGAGGGAGGTCCATGGGGGGGGGGGGGGGGGTGGGCTCCATCTCGCGTGGAGGCAAGTGACTGACTGACTGCGAGCGTGTGTCTCTCTGTAATACGTATCTCGTCGACGATTGCCACGTTGCCAGCTCGCGCGGTAGAGGACCAAACCCGAGGCCAGTGCCGAGAAGTTTCAGGATATAAGTCTTTTTCTTGCTTTTTTTATAAATTTAGTGAGTGTCGACAGACAAATCTTCGCTTCAAATTCAGTCGCGTGGTATTCTTTTCTCACCGACAACGCATTCGAGAGAGAGTCATTCTATTTGTCATCAGAGTAGCGAGAGAACGGACCATTAAAATTATATCAAAGTCCAGTATGAATCGGGCTCATAGGGGTTCTGGACAATCGAAGTAGGTAGGTACCTACTGCCGAACATAAACAAGGAAGACATAAAGGAATCGTATTGGATGTATATGACAGCAGTTATATCCGCATACAAATGGATGGCTTAAAAATCGATTGCGCTTGGGGTTTATGATAATTCATCGAAGTCAAAACAAAGTTTTTCTGAAGACAAACATGGAGAGTTCTTCCACAACTGCGCTTAAAAATAGTATCCTCTTATTTTTAACAGCTGACACAACACTCGAATCTCACGCAGCCGAAGGAAGAGAATAAAGTCGTCAAGGTGAGGGAGAATATGCAAAAGAATCTGTCACGCTTAATCCAAGAAAATTAGAACACAGCTGAATCCGAAACCGATTTCTTTCGCTCCCTATTGGCAGTGAAAGGCGTGAAGCTAGGTACAAGAAACTAGTAATATACATTAGTCTCTCGGAATTTGCAAATAAATAATAGTTTTTTACGGGAAATGATGCCAAAGACAGTCATTTTTCGTGCTCCAGGGAGGTAAAGGAAATTCACGAACGAGGAGGAGTTCCCCAAGGTTTGTTCTTTGGTCGGCTGCGGTGATTTCTGAGGCGCTGAATGCACCATACAAAGCAGATAGCGATGGATGTAGTCGGTCGAGCCCCCTCAAAGGAAGAAGCACTCTATTAAACGGCAGCGGCTTGTTGAATGCAGCGGGACGCCATGGAGATGGAGGGGCCGAGGTGTTTAAGAGGGAGGGGCGGGGTGGGAGGAGATAAATGACATTCTACATCTCGCGGAGGGGAAGGAGGGTCAGGGGGGTTCGGGGGTGGGGGTGGAAAGGGGGTAATAGGCGAGAATGAGGCCGCCACCTCATAATTTCTACATTGGAACGACAGGCGTCAAAGACGGAGCTCAGTTACGGCTTGCCTGATTCCTTTTTCGAAAACATAGGGCGATAAAACTATCCCAGCCAAACATGCCCACGAAATGAGTTCCAAATCTTTATTCATTTTTACTCCTATTACATCACATTATAACTAACGGCAAAACTATTTAGGCTACGATGACATGTTGGTCGAATTTCTGTTACAATAATTGATATTTCAATTGCCTCTGGAGGCGTATTTTCGCGACATATCTGATCCCGTTATACCACTATGGCATGGATGTTGGTGCCGCTAAAAGGACGCGTTAAGATAAGATGTCTAATTGACCTTGGGAAAGTTTAAATAACGAGATTTAAGCTGTACGATATACATTTGGGTAAATGTATCATAGGATACGGTTCCCAAAAAAAGGAAGCAGTAAATTACTGTAGGAGTGAAGACGATAATAAAACAGAAAAGAGATCAGATCGTTCATTGAAGTTCTACCAACGGATGACCTTTTTATGACATTAGTGATGATCACCAAAGAGGGTGACATTCGTCATGATAAAATCACTTGACTTGACCGGGATTCGAACCCGGATCTCCTAATTGCCAGTCAGGTGT
Organism: Pyrrhosoma nymphula; assembly: GCA_963573305.1. NCBI lineage: Eukaryota > Metazoa > Arthropoda > Insecta > Odonata > Coenagrionidae > Pyrrhosoma > Pyrrhosoma nymphula. The sequence goes on from OY754327.1 coordinate 15,615,273, forward strand.
GTCAGCCAGGAAAACTAACTTTAAGTTGACTGTTAGTGTAACTGGCTAACACACCTGACCGGCAATTAGGAGATCCGGGTTCGAATCCCGGTTAAGTGAAGTGATTTTTTCATGACGAATTTCATCCTCTTTGGTGTGCTTCTTTGCACGCGTGCGCGTGACTGCGTACCACGTCATTTCTGCAATCGCAACGATTGGAAAATTAGAATAGAATAGAAATATTTTATTTTTCTTGGAGGTCCACTAAGAACATACAAAAAAAACATTAACTTTTAAGCTCAAAACATAGCATGCTACATCCATTCATCGCGGTTACATATTAATCAGATGAAGTTAAACGGCACGTTCTATAAATTATAACATAAATTTTAAATTATAACCCTGCCTGTTTAAACAGGTGCCGAAAAATCTTTTTTTAAACAAATACTGAATTGGATTCCTTAATATCTACGGGAATACTATTCCACAACCTGGCCCCAGCAACACAAAGGATTTTTATATGTGTAGTAATACTATGTAGTGGAATAATTAAAAAATCAGGAGCCATTCTGGTTGTAACATTGGACTTGGTTTTCTGGAGGGAAAAAATTGCTTTATAAAAGAAGGAAAATTATAGCAGTGATGGTGTTTGGAACAGTGCGATGAGTAAAAATGTTCCCTCACTGCTCCCACATTTTCCCTCGACGTCGTAATGTCCCGCAAGAATGAGTGAAGACCCTCCAGCTGACGCCAGTGGACGGAGAGAAAGACGATCGTGGCAGTGAACGGAGGCGGAATGACGTGGGTGATTCTCTATCCCCATCCCCAAGAGGGCGTTCTCCCTCGCTTGGAGCACGCATTCATCGCGTGTCCAATCCGGCGGCGCGGCTGGAGCGTGCGCGTGCACTCGACACGCCTATGATGGTGCACCGGATCGCGCACGTCCCACTACTACACCCCCAACCCCTTCTCCTGTCGCCTCTCCACCCACCCCTCATGCAAATCCGATCAAATGGAACAAGGAGCAAGGGCCCAACCCCCTATCTCTCTCTCTCCATCTCTTAAGGTGAATCTATACTTCCAAGCCAACTCAATTTAATGGTAGCCGCCTGTGGTTGCCTACTGGGGTGGTAGAAAAATCCAACGGGAAACTGTGAAGGCGGCGATGACAAAAATGGAGTGGGGAACGATTATCATTGGGTGGGGATGGAAAAGTTCTACTCAGTTGTCAATGCAGGCTTGAACGTTTAACATTTCTATAGCCTTAATACGAAAACAGCATCAATGGTTAATTTTCTGCGTATATGAAAGACAATTCTTTGATTTAAGTGGGCTGAAATCCTCATTTCGGAATCTAGGCTTCGCAACGTGCCCCGGAATATTACCAAAACATTTCGTAAAAACCAAAGTTTGGCTATTTTTTATTTAAAAAAACACATACCATTTCATGATGAAGTTACTCCACTTAAATCAACAAATGACTCTTCATCTACAGAATACAAAAATTGCAAGTATCCAGCTGTCACGGCAATGCCGTTACTGGGTTAGAGGGAAACGTCTGAAACAAGCTTCTTAGCCCCGGTATAGAGCCACCTTAAGGTAGTTGGAGCGAGATATTTCCCTAGTCATAAAGGAGACCATATGCGAATTTTATTTTTTTTTAATTTCAGCGTCTGTTTGAACTATGAAATAAATATAGATATATTAATGTGGCCAAAATATAGTTATATATCACAAAATATAATAAAATATATTCACATAAGTCTTTAACTCGTCTCATTTTTTCACGCTGTACGGTGAAAAAACCTTCACAACACAAGGTTTTTTTGCGATTTTGTAAAGATTACTGCGGTAATTGGTAAATTTTTATGAATGGTTGATAAATAATACCAACTACATACCTTTAGTTTTCTTGAGGAAATCTAATTGTTGTAAATTCGTATTATACATCCTAAGCATTCGCCGGGAAAGACAAATCCTACGCTTCATTATTTTATGCAACAGTATATGTATCTACGCGTGTATTTTTTTTCATTTCGCACCACCATAATAATAATAGAGGCCACACAATCGTTTTACACGTAGGAAGCTTTGGTGAGGGATAATTTTGAAGCATGGGGGGGGACTCAATCTGGCGCCAATAAAGCCCTACGTCCGTCTATCTCTGTATCTCGCTTGGGTGTGAGGGGTCGCGGTGGCAACGGTGGCATCAGCAGCAGCATCCATCGCGAGAGAGATAGAAAGACGTGGCGCTCTGGACCCGAGCCACGTGCACCAAATGAAGACCTCTTTTCTCGTCGTCAAGTGCCTCTCCTAACCCCCCCCCCTCTGCACCACCAATCGAGGGCGACGGACGCTGACTCGATAATCTGGTGAAGGGGGGAGGGTATTCAGAAAAGCGAGCTTGAGTGGCCACTAAGGGGGCGGTAAGGAGATCAATGGGGGAGGGGGGGGGTTATAGGGTGCGATGAAGGGGGGGATAGGGTAGGGTTGGGTGGGGGGGAGAGGACGGAAGCGATTTTCGGCGATTGCTCAATCACACTTGAAACTTGGGGAGTTGATGTACGTTGGGGGGTTGGTGTTTGCAAGAAAAGAGGGAGGGGTGGTGTGGGTGGGAGGAGAGGGGAGGGTGCCTCCCCACCCCCTCCTCCTCCTCCTGGACACATTCGAAGACGAGTGCAGGCACTTTGATGGAATTGACACGACACCCTCCCGACGACGGCTCAACAAGTGTCATGACGTCAACGGTGCTCGCGGCCAACCGCGAAGGAGGAGTGCCCCCCTCCACCCTATCTCGCCCCTCTTCTTGATCGTGCACCCCCAGAGTAGATCTGAATCCCATTTCAAACAACACCACCCTCGCTCCATTTTCACGCCCCAACGATGAAGGCAGCATCATCGTTCACATCAACGTTGGCGCTGCAACATCTTCGAACAACCCATGCACCATCACATGTGAAAAAGTAATATCGAACATTCGTTCGGAACGGTATTTTAATCCTCGCCACTATTTCATTAATTTTTTTATCGAATGTATAAAGACTGTTGATCGATTTATTTAAGAACTTTTACAAACCACAGAATATTTTCTCCTTTCCTATTTTCTTCATATTCTGTGGTTTTTTAAAGTTCTTAAATAAATCGATTTACAGAATGGAATTCCAGAATGGAATTCCAGAATGGAATTCCAGAATGGAGTTAACAGTGAACTCATTTTATTTATATTAAGAATGTAGAGACTTTTTATGACTACACTGAATATGAATGATGCATGCTTGAACGAACGTTAAATTCAGTGTGAAAAAATTATTCTCCTCGACTGAGATTAAAACCCTATATTTTCACTGAGAATTTCACGCATTCCTTCATAGCGGGTAACTAACTCCTGTTGAAGTTTCATGCTATAAATACAAAACTCTAAAGACAAGTCGTGCTTGTATTTCTCGACTGTTGGATTCCTTTCGAACATTTTGATGGGAAAACAATTTACAAGCACAACGTTCAATTTTTGACCGGTTTCTCCCTCCACATAAGAGGGATTTGCTGAAAGGCAAAAGAAATGAACGGACTAAGTTATAGACAGGTAGCATTTTCCTATGTTAGTAGGTTAGCTGCGATTTGTGTTTTCGATGCTCCCTTTTGCAGTTATAAACAAGTATAATGGATTCTTTTACCGCAACTCGAGTCTTCGAGTACGCGAATTAGTTACTCAAACGGAAGTTACCTATGATTCAAATGAGTTCCGACGGACAAAGACATCTTGAACTGATTGTCTGTCCCGAAAAAGTCCTTCCTAAGGGCAAAATACTGTTGCCCTGTCCAGATACAAACCCTTACCTTAATCAACGTGCACCCTGGATTTAAAAAGAGTGTGGCGGTCAGTCTTGTCGTTGGATGCAAGCGGTCGAGCGGGGGCGACCGAGTCGACTAGAAGGGCGCTCGAAAACAAAAGAAAGTCATCCGATAGCAGTTGAGGTCGCGATGCAACCACTGCTTCTTCATGGGGAATGAAAGAACATTCGCAACGCGAAAGGGGAGGTTACAATGGAGATGTATCACGATTTTTGCTCTTTAATTTATCGTGCAGGGGACTATGACAAATGGTCATTTGCAAATCATCTCTTAAAGATTCCAAAAATTGCCAGAATTATAGGAGTCTAAAGTTGAATGACAAGGGCAACCTTCCCATAACGGCCGTGACGTCATTTCATCCATCGCTTCTTCTTCCCCTTCTTCCCGATCCATTCTCAAAGATGCCTTTAAAAGGCTTTTGTGAAGATGTCCACTTCTGCCGAAAATACAACAGTATAATGATTTAGTAAATACCTTGAAAAGATATCCCTCTTCACCGGGAATCGAGCCACGGCCCTTTGATAGAAGGATGAATTGACGTCAAGAGGGCGTTTTGCGGAAACAGAAAAAAATGCGACTTTCTACGATTGGTAACTCCGTAAATCTAAATGAAAACCTTGATTTCAACGGTGATATCGAGAAAGCATTCGATGATAATCCCCCATTATACCATCGCTGAAATCGTTTTCGGTGAAAAGGGTAAAAAACATATCCGCCGATATTCCCTGAATGCACTTGCGACGAAAGGGAGGGGTATAAGGGTTCAGGGGGGATGGGGGGGAGAAGAGATGGGTGGGGGGGAATGGGTCACGTGGGGGGAGGTGGGGAGGCAGGTGGTGGTGGTGGTTTTGGTTGTGTTTAAAAAGAGGGGAGGGACTCTTCACCCACACAAATATATCCCTGGGAGAGGGGGCCGGTGGGGGTACGGAGGGGAGGGGGGGGGGGGGAGGGTAGCCCGGAACGAGACAGGGGTGACCAGAGGAGTGGGACAAGTGCATCGTATGGTGCTTGAGTTGTGAGTGTGTGCACGGAGGGGTGGGTGTAGCGGGTAAGGTGGGGCTGGAAGTCGGCGGAATTTGAGAGGGACCTGAGTGAGGTGTAGGGAGCCATAATTGTGGGTGGGGCAGAAAGTGACACGATTTCCAGGACTACGTCCCAGAACTGGAATACCTAAAACGATCACCTGCTCATTATGATCGAACTGAACAAAAAGTGTCCACCCGTTTTTCAAAAAAGGTAAAGATGGTTTTGATCGATCGAACATACGAGATGTATCACAATTTTCCAAAGAGGAAAAAGGCCTTGACCGGAATTCCTAGTTTTTTTCGCCCAGTGCTTTAGCCAGTTAAGCTACCGAGGCGTCCTCCTTCCACTCTGTGGATTAATTTCGATGGTTTTATAGGAGCACGTTGTTCTGGACTGCCGGACACATCATGTCACGGAAGCGAATGATTTTTCCTCTGTGGAATATCGCACTTATGTGCACTTGCGGGTGACTCCGCAAAAGATTATACCCTAAAAGGTTATCCCGGTAACATCATATACTGGTTGAGACGCGTTAAAAATTTAAATACATTCGCCAAATCGCTTGTTTAACTATAATTATTCATAAAATATAAAATTAAAACTCACATCCGGAAATAAGTGCAATGGGAGCTAAGAGTGTTGTATAGAGAAACACCTCTTTAAAGAGGTATCTTGCAATAAGCGATGGGAATGCTACGAGCAGAGAACCTTTTTTATGCATCTTCGGGTGGTTTGAGCGAGATAGTTCCCTAGTCATAATGGAGACCATATTCAAATTTTATTTTTTTTACTTCAGCGTCAGTAAGAAGTATGAAATAAATATTGTAATATTAATGGCGCAAATATATAATTATACATGACCGAAATTGTCAGTAATTAAATAAATAAAGCTGCATACATTTCTAACTTGACTCATTTTTCCCGCCGTACGGCTGAAAACCATTCAAAACGGCAGGTTTTTTTTGCAATTCTGTAAATATTACTGTGGTGAGTAATAGATTATTTTTTTATAAAATATTGAAAAAACATGCAATCTACACACCGATAGTTTTTTGATGAAGTCTAGGAGTTAGAAGTTCCTAATTTTTTTAATATTCTCCCTCTGGAGCGCCCAGCCACAATATATCCCATGTAAAACAGCTTATATTTTTTAGACAAATTGCACGAAAAGTAGTAAGGTAAGGGGTTGATATTTTGACATATGTAATTGGAAAGATGAGTTTTTTCCTTTAAAATGAGGCCAAATTCATCAAATTCTAAGTGAAGTGATTTTTCGCTCTAACTACCTTAAGGAGACGCCTATTTTTGCTGCAATTAGTAGCAAGGAGGTGGAGGTATATGGTGGTGGCAGGGGGTGTTTCAAAATCCCATGTGCCTCTCCGTCCGTCTCCGGAATGAAAATATTCTCCAACCGAGGGAATATGAAGAGGGATAAAGAAACACGATTCTCTGGGAAGCCTGAATGGGACTATTTTGGTCACTTTTCGACGTTTAGGGAGGGTCTTTGGGGTTGATGAAGTTTTTCCTGTTGCGAGGGATGGTCGGGGGGAAGTGGTGGGAGGGTTTGAGTGGGGGGGTCCCTCTCTCGGAAAAAGATTTAGTCTCTGGCGGCTGGGGGAGGGGAGGAGGATAGGGGTGGGTGGGGGGAAAGAGGGAATTGGTGGTGGGGGGAGCGGTTAGGGGGTGGGAGGAGGAGTCGCGCGAGCAATTGCTGAGGTCAGCAGACACAATATAGAAAAGGACTCGATTTCCGGGAGATGCCGGCGAGGACACATGGGGGAGGAACAGCGCCACGGAGTGCAAAGTTGGACACGCAAGAAATGAGCCGACGAATTAGTGAGTGGAAAAAGATAAAACGTTCGTATAGGAGTAGCAAGACTTGGTGGCATTTGGGCCGAGTCTTTTCAGAGGTCTCCCCCAAGTGCAACATCTGCTCTCACAACCACGCATGATTCACCATCACTGGTGTCAAACTCCACATCTAAAAAGTTCCGCCAAGTGTTTATATGCCCTGAATCGTCCGGCAGCTAAAAGAAACGTTTGCAGCACCAAGAACGACTACAAAAGAAAGTGAGGGGGAACAACCAGGGGTGCCGCGAGATTATTGCGGGTAAACGAAAAATGTTTAGTATGATCATCGTTTGAATTGATTGCCCTCACGCCCGACAGAAAAAATATAAAAAAGGCGGGGAAGAATCCTCAAGTCTGATGCATATTTTGAGTCCGAACATTTGCTAGAAGCATGCATGTGAAGCCGCATGTCTCCATGTGGCTTCAAATGCATTCGTGGTGTGAATGACGTGAGTCGGCCGAGGCGATAAAACGAAAGGGGAGGCGATATTTAAATGCCAGATCCTGTCGCGTCATTGCAGAGAGAAATTGCAACAACAGACAAGAGGATGAAAAAATTCAGAAGCATTCTCGGGAGGCCTGGGTTGTAACAAGGACAAAACGGCAAAACCGACAAAAAAAGGGTCTCTCTCTTGCCCGAAGCATTATTATCTTCACGGCAAAGTCGAAGAAATTGAAGCGCCTAGAAGGAGATAAAAGCAATGAATGATGACCACCGCGTGTGTCTGCTCCTAGCTGATTGAGTGCCTGCGATGCGAAGGGTCCCCCCTTCCCCCCACCCTTCAGGAAGGAAAGGAAACGAACTACATATGTGCGCGCGTGAAAACTGTTTTTTCACTTGTTTCTTCTTTTATTTTTATTTTTTTTTTTCAAGAATTCCCTTCCTCGGAAAAGGGGCGAAAGGGGAAGAATAAGGGATACGTATGGAAGAGGGGGAGCTGTAGGGCCGTCTGGGGGTGGGGGGTGAGGTTTGAGAGGGTGGGTGGGGGGGTGGGAGTGGGAAGGAAAGGGGGCGGGGGGTCAGAGGTTAAACCTCATTGGGAAACAAGAGCAGATGCAGGGCTAGAGTGCCGCTTGGCTCTATATACTAGGGGGTCTCCTTGGCTTTGCTCTGCGGGCTCTTGCGTGGGGGTCCCGCTTGTGTTGTCTGTCCTTCTCCGTGGTCTTGGGGAGACCTGGGTGGGTGGAGGGGACGCGGAAGCACATCTTCCAGGCATTAGGAGGAGGATGAGAATAAGGTCCCCGTGCTGTTCCACAACCCCCTTTCCCCCCCGAACGCATAAAACAGAGATTAGGCGCGAGTCTTATTTTCTTTTTTTTAACGGCCCCGTCGGAACGACCACGCCAACTCAGAAATACGGCAAATTGTCACGACAATGAAATTTTATGATGCGTGGTGAAGGGAAGCCTCCAAGACGATGCCTTCGCGGTCTTAAAAATGACTCCCCATAGCGAGACGGGCACATCCAATAAATGTCACTTCTCGCGATGGAATGAAAAGGGATGCGTTACAATAAATCAATCCACGTGACCTTTTGATGAATCTGGCCATTACGACGAGTGGAATGACTCACAGATCAGTTGATGTCACAGATGAGCGTTCAGGGCCAAGGCTACGCGGGTGTACGACGGTCCTGCGTAGGTAAAAACATTCAGCGACACGCAATACGTACGATGCGGTGAAGTCAGGCATAAACGACCACGGATGAGCTGTATTCATTGGCAAATAAAGCGAAAGAATCTATAATACTTGGAAATATATATCTCTCTGTTTATCGTCCTCCTCGCCATTTTGTAGTGCCCCACGCTGGCTCGGGAATCGATCATGAGATACCCTGGGCAGGAGTACGACAGCCTTTCACGTGTTAATATAGCAATAACGTACACGTAAATCCCGACCACCATACGGTACGGTGCATATTTACTTCACCAAAACAACGCTTGGACATTATTGGATTCATTCTAATCTGGGGGGTCCGTCAGCACCAAAATAAAAAATAAACACTCGCTGTGCTATGCGGATACTTGCCACTTGGTTGCTGTACCCTTCCGCTGAGTTATTCGGAAGTTACAATGTAATGTCATTCCAAACTGTTTCAACTCAAATCCTTAGTAAATGGTTTTATACCTAGTATATTAGTGGCATTAGCATTTATATCTTCCGGAATAATAGACCGCCATTTCTAAAGTCCGCACCAGAGAGTATGGCTACGTACAACAACCTTTCACAATTATTCATCGATGGGAGATCATGAGTTCCAGGGGCTAGACTAGCACTTGCGAATTTGCTCATTTTCCTCGGGTGTATCCGCTGGGAGTTGAGACAGGAAGATAGGTGAACAGAGGTCGTAAAATGTGAACTTATTCCAATCCTATTTTCCTCCTCTGGTATGTTCAACGATCTTGAAATGGGTACATACGTTCTAGACGACAGATGTTAAAAAATTTTCAAAACTTATTCAAATTTCTGATGAGGGCTGGTTTCCTTGACCACGTCAACAGTCGCCACCGCAGTATAGCCCTTTTCGCATATTCCTTTCAAATCCGAGTGAACGTGAGTTGGCCACCCTGAGTCCGCATCATTCTCTGGGGCAGGGCACTTCTGGGGCAGTGGGCGGGCGAGAGTAAGGGGCTTCAGGGAGGAGTGAGGGGGGGGGACGGGGTAGCGAGTAAAAGTGTATTCGCCAGTCACTCTCCTCTCGTTTTCACAGTTTTCTCTCCTGGAAGTGTATCCACCCACATGCAGGCCGACCCGACCCAGAGGGGGAGGGGGGTTAAACTGGAGCGACCCCCTTGTCTCGTTCCCTTGTTGTGGGAGGGGAATATGAGGGTTTGGACGGAGGGGTTGAGGGGACAGGGGCGTGGGTGGGTGGATGTTGTGGGCGAAGGGGATGAGGGTCAGTTCTGTTCGGACCCTATTTCTAGACCGAGGTTGTCTACGAGAGAAGCGCGCACACGTGTGGGTTTAAAAGAGCAGGTATATAGTGGTGGTGGTGGAGGAAGGTTGGAAGGTGGATCGGGTGACGGGCAAGGAGAAGAAGCCCTTTCAAAAAAGGCGGAGGGAGGGCCACGAGGGAGGTTGTGGAGGGCTGAGGCAAACAAGGGCGGGAGAGAGTGGAGAAGGGCGGGCCGAGTCACGACCACCGAGAGACATTCTCTTCATCTAAATCCACAAAATGCCCTGCAAGCCACCTCAAGGATGTGTGGCAGGGGGAGAGTGCATTCCACTATACCATAAAGTTAGTGTAACTGCGACTAATGATGCATGAGCATTAATCGCTAATGCTTGTCACGAGGCGAAGCCTCACAAGCATGCACTACACTACTCTTCAATACCAAAGGGCACTACAAAAGTACATGGATAGACCCTGAAAAATAATTTAGGTGTAAATAGAGCCAAATATTTTCAGTCGACAGATATATTTGGATAAATACGATTAGTTAAAAAAAAACTTAGTGCGCAGAAGACTTCTTGATATTGTGATCGAGAAGGCGGCGGGAGAGTCTTAAGATGTAGCAATTTGCCTGTCATATTCAATTTCCCACTATGATTTTCCCCTCTATTAACACATAACAGTGGCTCTCACCTATACCTTGCAATGTTCACGACACTCAACTTTCGGGTTGTGTTAAATAAACTTTTGAACCACACATCTCTTGTCTTTCGGTGGTCGTGGCCGAGCAGGGTCGCGGAGCAGAGCAAGTGCTGCTGTCTACCTACAGCCTACCTCGAGCGTGGGTGGATGGCCTATGTATGTACCCCAGGCCGCTTTCACGGTGGAGTCCACGCCCTCGGCCCACTCGCCTGCAATCCCACGCACGTTTAGTGAGAGTACCTGTTTTGAGAACTCGGGTGGCTTTGATGGCCACGAGTGCGACCAGGTTTTCATTTATTTATGTTTCATGACCGCCGAAAACAGCACCTTATGACCTTTGTATCGGGGTTATTAACAATTAACAAAGGACGAGCACACAGCCATTCCCTGGGAGGTGAAAAATCTACAAGGAGGGACTCGAACCCGCGACCTTATGGTTAGCAGGCGAGGACTTTACCACGCCACCACCGAGACCAGCGAGTCCATAAGAAATACTATAGCGAGCGCACAGTCCTATGCCTCGAATCCTCAATGTAACTTAATATATATTATTTGCATTAACTTGAAAAATATCATTTATTTTTTATCCATCATTATAAATTGAATATTTTCTATCCACGACTTCTCTTTCATATCCGTGTCCTTCCTCGCCCCACACGGATTCATAATCTCATAAAAACGTCCCGAAAGTCCACAATCCCTTGTATCTGCGTTCTCTATCCCACCGAATCCCCTCTGAATAGCATAAATTGTCCTCAAGACATCCTTCCCTGTATCTCTTCTCCAATCCAAACGCATTCAATGAATTTTATAAACGCCACTTGTGTAATGAAACCCCAATCTCACTTGAATTCATTCAGCTGTAGTGTATCTTTTTTATTTTTATTTCATCTTGTTATTCTTTCATTATTGTTCTGCTATTTATTTCTTATTGAATCAACCAATATCCTTGGATAATGTGCCGATTTGGGTAGTTTAATCTTAATAAATTAATATACTGCTCATAATGAATTAAGACACTTGGTATTCTTCCACAGATTTATTTCTTTGGCACGACGCGTTTCACCACACTGTGGCATAATCATGTGTAGTGCCACAGGGTGGTGTAACGCGTCGTGCCAAAGAAATAAATCTGTGGAAGATTACCAAGTGTCTTTATTTATTATGAATATCGAGAACTTCCACCATATCCAGCATGAAACAGTTGCATTTATTAATATACTGCTTTAATAATTCGTCGACAGAGAGAGACTCGTGGTAATACGAATATGCGAAATGAAACAGGGGCATGTACAATTAACTTCTATCGCCTGTAAAGTTCCCAGACATGGCTCTCCATTTACGGGGATATAGTCGGTAGATCCGGAGGGAGGCGAGTGATCTTTCTCCGAGTGTTCCGAGCGAAGTAAACGAATGGTGGCCAAACACGACGTAATATGAGTCGGGGGCAGGCACCACCGGTCCAAAATAAAACTCGGGAATTGTGTTCACGTGTTGACTCAATCTCTGTTAAACTTTTGCGCGATTCTTCTCTTAAGAGCTTTTCAGACCGTTGCGTGTCAATGGAGAAGTGTTAAGTCCACGGGACGATGATGCAGGGCGATGGACAGGTGGGATAGGCTCAGGGTTCATCCACCGGAATGGACCAGATATGATCTGCGGAGGAAGTGAAATGGCAAACGGACCAACAAAACGCCACCACCTCCTCCGTCCTCTTCCCTCCTAGCTCCTCTCATTGTGTCATGACTGCACACAATGACCGCCATCGTCGCCTTTAGCGCTCGCGTCTCCCCCGGGCGAAAGGGGAAAAAAACAAACTGGAGCGGCTACCGCGCGTTTTGGGTACGGCTGGCCAGTGTACTCACGCACACGCACCCTTTATGAAGGGTTTGGTCGACCCTTCCGACAACATTTGCTGAAAAGAGCCCACCGCTTTTATCCAAAGCATGCCTGCTTGCTCTCCCCCTTCGAGCAACCTTAACCGCAAATAATTATTTAGTGCTCCGTTTTGTTTAGAGCCAGTATAGGGGAATAACTTAAACAGGAGCGATAAATTAAGAGAGATATTTTGCCGAACGGATAGGTATGGGAATTCGTTTTTCCCCCGAACAATAAGGGACTTTAATAAATGCTAGGCGTAATTTCATAAGAGCGTTTCCTTTTTATATGTAAACGGCTGGTGTCCTAACACCCCCCGCCACACGCCTATTGAGGCGGCTTGCGGGGTAGTATGTAGATGTAGATGAACTGTGTCTGCCAATTCTGCGTGGAACCACTCAGATAAACGCCACAGATTCAAATCTTTCGCACTTGCTCGCGAAAGTGATTTCGAATTGAATCGCGCTATTTCCGTTCCATCTATATATTTAAACGCCACATTGAATTTACCAAACGAGCTAGACTTACCTATTCCACCCTTAAATTATCTGCATTAAAATGTCAGCGTAGTTGATGAGGACATATTTCAATCTGTTCAGGCGTAACTTTGTAGAATTCCATTTTCAAATCATGACAAGGCCAACTATGTTTAAATCCACAGAGTACAACTACAACTAGTTTCTAGTTGGTATAACTAGTTTCAACGCTACGGCGTCATCATCAGTTACAATACCAATAAAATACTCTGTGGATTTAAACATAGTTAGCCTTGTCATTATTTGAAGGACATATTTATTTCAACAGAATTATATTACTTAAGGAATATAGAGCTTGCCGAACTCTTATGTGCAATTTGCCTGAAAATAGAAGTTGTTTTACATGGGATAGATTACGGCTGTGCGCTCCAAAGGGAGAATATTAAACAAATTAGGAACTTCTAATACCTAGATTTTGTCAAAAAACTAACCGTGCGTAGATTGCATGTTTTCTCAACTATTTATAAAAAATAATCTATTACTCACCGAAGTAAATTTTACGGAATCGCAAAAAAATCTCTAATTTCAAAGATTTTTAGCCGTACGCCGTGAATATATTTATTGAATTACTGAGAATTTTGGTCATATATAACTATGTTTACGCACCATATATATATATATATTGCAATATTTACGTCACACTTCTTACAGACGCTGAAATTAAAATATATAAAATTCGAATGTGGTCTTCATTATGACTAGGGAAATATCTTTCTCATTAACATGCAGGAAGCAGCTACGTCAAAATAGACGTCAAGGCCCGTGCAAAGCACGCGTGCACGCATTGCAAGTACTTTCTATTCCTGGGCTTCGCAAATCATTCGGTCGCGCAATGAGAGTGGGTGGGGTCAGGCTTCAAGTCGCGTCGGGCGTCACGAGAGTGTGCAGTTAGTCACGCTGGGGGTATTAAGTGGTGAGAAATGAGACCAGTTTGCTCTCGAGGCCGCAGTATCAATTATTGCCACGTGCAGTGGGCGCCCACACAAAGGAAGGATGTACGGCTTCGAATTGCAGAAAAAAGGACACCAACACCACACCCCGGCCAAAGAGAAGTCAAGTCAAAGAGAAGAGAAAAGAGTCTCTCCTCCGACCACGAGCTGCAAACCAGTTCCCTCCTTCCAATCACGTGCTCGCTTGCTTGCTCCAAACCCCCCCTACCCCGTCCTCCTCCCCCAAACAACCACCGCAGAAAAGAAAAGGCGAGAGCCCTTCCACGTCTTCGGGGGGGAAAAAAATCGGTTTCCGCCCCTAACTGGAGCTTCGAAACAATGCGGAATGACTGCGCGCACATTACAACGAACGCTCTTTTTCAGAAGAAAAATTTGGAAGCCAAATAACGCACAAGGTTCCATATAATAATGCCCTGTAACAAAAAAACTGATGGATCGACCTTGAAACACCCATCTCCAGCCCTGGAAAACATTCATGCGAATACATGGACATATGATACGTACAAACAAACGCGGGATGATCTGAATCTAAGTACGAACGCAATTATTGTCGACTTGGCACTGCGTTGCAGTTATTCCAACGTAAATTTTTATTAGCGAGCTATTTTCATACACAAATCTCACCGGATGAATAAAAAAGTAATAAATTACTTAAAATATTTATTATGCTGTCAAAATAAAGAACATCTTACAATGCGATGGAGTTACATGACTTGACGTAAGCATACCAAATAATGTTTCCGTTGTTTTGTTTTCCTTTTGTGTTTCCTCATTACATTCTAGTAACGTTCATTCTAAAGTAATATGCCAAGTGTATGTGTACAGAACGCCAAAAAGCAGTTGTTTTACTGTAAATAAGATGGTCTGCGCCAATAAACGTTTATTATTATCATTTTAATCGATTTCGCCGTTGTTTTACTGTAAATAAGTTGATAGTTAGACAGGAGTAGCGAAACGCATCTTCGGCGTTTCTCCCAACTACGATTAAAATGTCTACAGACATCATTTACTACGTTATGATAGCCCTATGAATTAAATACCCTCACGATACTTTAGTTGATCGTCACAATTGCCATTGTTCAGCCCTAAACGATAGCATCCCTAATAAATGAAAAAGCCTCCCCCCGCCTTTGTGTTAAAAACTTGCAAGCGTTCAGTTTAGCGGAAAGTTCATTTTGGGTGCGGTTACGTTCCGGCGCGAGCGGCAGGGCGTTACCGCGCGCTCGCCGCACCACCCGCGGCGCCGTGTCGTCCACCTTCCGAAGCATAACCACACCCCGACTGCCCACCGCACCCTCCCCGTCCCGCTTTGATCGCCCTAATCGTGGCCCGGGGCGTCGAACACGTGCACTCGGGCCTCCACTTGTGCAATTTCGGGGAAGGAGGGGGAAGGAGAAAATAAACAACCCCACTTACACCCGGATGCGAAAAGACATTCGGAGATGGACATTGCTCAATGTCGAAGGGGTTCAAGGACCAGCACCTATCTACACTAGGATACTGTTCAAACACGAGAGGATAAAAGTGATACAATCCAATTTAAACTGCATTCTATTCAGGGTATTACAACTTATTTAAATTAGTTTGAGCGAGATATGTTCCTAGTCAAAATGGAGACCATATTCTAATTTTATTTTTCAATTTAAGCGTCTTTTAGAAGCATGAAGTCAATATTGTAATATGAATGGCGCAAAAATATAGTTATTTATGACCAAATTCCTCAGTAATTAAATAAATATATCTACTTAAATGTCTAAGTTGACTCATTTTTTTTCCCGCCTTCCGGCTAAAAAGCCTTCAGAACATAAGGTTTATTTGGCGATTGTGTACAAATTACGACAGTGAGCAATAGATTATATTTTACAAATAGTTGATAATACATACAAACTACACACCGTTAGTTATTTAACGAAATCTAGGTTTTGGAAATTCCTATTTTTTCCAATTTCCTCCCTCTGGAGCGCACAGCCGTAATCTATTCCATGTAAAACAGCTTGAATTTTCAGGCAAATTGCTAGAAAAGAAGTCCGGCAATGGGTTGACATCATTAGAAATATGGGAGTTTTTCTATAAAATGAGGCCAAATTCAATCAACTCTATGTGAAGTGATTTTTCGCTCAAACTAGGTATTTAAAGAGACATAACCGAAATGGGGAAGACCACACAACAGGAATCTATCTACATCTACAGAATACCCTGCAAGCCACCTCAGGGGTGTGTGGCAGGGGGATATTATTCACCAAATTGCAGTACATTATACCCTAAAGTTAGTGTAACTACGACTAATTATGCATTAGCATAAATCGCTAATGCTTGTCACGAGGTGAAGCCTCACAAGCATGCACTACTACACTACATATATTATCACAATGGAGAGGGACCGTTAATATATATGTATTTTGCAACTACACAAATGGACAGAGACTCAAGACTTATGTGGGAAACATGCACGGCGTGCTGCTAGTACTAGGTAAGAGATAAGGATTCAAGTATTAGGGAGTACTACTACTACAAAGAGCTACACTATCTATCGACAAACCTAGATACAAGTCTCATTGGCCGCTGTTATGGTCCCTTATAATTCGTGGGAAAAATGACATTTTAAATCCGTCCGTTCTGCAGTCTAGTTCCCTAATTTTATTCTCATGATCAATAACCAATAACCGATGATAACCAATAAATTGCCAATGGGGTAGACCACACAACAGAACTATATGAACTTATCGCACTCAATCGGTTGGCGCACCCTCTCATCTATCACGAAGATATTTGGGAACAAGTATCATTAATTTTGAGCATACCGGGACTAGCCATGATTTTTCCTCTGTGGAATATCGAACAAGTGTAATGCCATTTTATTCATCGTAAACTTATTCACTCTTCCCTATGAATTTCTTCTCTAACATCGCCATATACTGAACGCTATATGTTTATTCAAATCGTTGTCATTCCGAAGTGGGCTTATCCAGCAGTGGTTTTACATCGAGCGAATGTTCAACGAAAAGGAGACTTGCGTGGCTATACAAATGATCGCTCGTTTGCGAGGAAATTCATCATTGATCTGCACACTTCTTAAAGTTAATATAAATTGGAAGATGTACCAGAAATATAGGTATATGCCGTATGGAAATGCCCTCATTCAGAACACGTATACGAACGGGATTACAGTGCTTGCTTTACAAAACCTTCGCTGATGGCACCCGTCCATCTTGTCTCCGGCCATGCCCTTTTGGGTCCGTGAGGTTCCCAGCCTTCTCCGCCCGAGAGGGCATTCTCCTCCTCTTGATCCGAAAAGACATTCCTCACAGCGTGATTCCCCAAAAGTGTTTTATAGCGGTCTGGACGTCCCAAAGGGGGAAGCGGGGGAAGGAAGGAAGGAGATGGTGAAACAAGGGACGAGACAAGGAGGAGGCGAAGGGTTCGCAGTCCCCCCCCGCGGTCAGCCAGCGAAGGCAAATAACCAAAGACGTCCTCCTAGGAAGCACATCTCTTTGGGGAGGAAACATCTCCGGTTACCATCTCCTCACCGGACCCCACTCCTCCTGGCGAGGACCGGGAAGGAAGGAAGACGCTTGCTCTCCCTTCGCATGGATGCTTTCACCTCTTCAACAACTCTTAACTACCACTAGCATGGCCTCTCCCCGAGACACCTACCGATTACTTCACATAAGGTAGTTAAAGCGAAATATTTCTCTATAGTCATGATGGAGACCATATTCGAATTTTATATAGTAATCTCAAGAGTCTGTAAGAAGTGTGAAGTACATATTGTAATGTTAATGGTGCAAAAGTATAATTATAAATGACAAAAACTGTCGAGTGAGAGG
Source organism: Pyrrhosoma nymphula (assembly GCA_963573305.1). Taxonomy (NCBI): domain Eukaryota; kingdom Metazoa; phylum Arthropoda; class Insecta; order Odonata; family Coenagrionidae; genus Pyrrhosoma; species Pyrrhosoma nymphula. The sequence continues at coordinate 15,632,768 of OY754327.1, forward strand.
CATATGAATGTAAAATCACTTGCTTCAAATCTCTTTCCGCCCACCGGAAATCAATCTTGAGAAAAGAGCGATCGCTTTCGCCCGTGAGGAACGACACTTCGAATTGCAGAACACTTTCAGGAGCCACCTGTAGAATGAGCCCTTTCCCTCTCTGCGAGGGGGCGAGGGTGCAAGGAGACAGGGATTCGCGCGGGGGGAGGGGGTGGGGGGTGGAAGAAGGGAGAGTGGAAAACCCCGAAATGGAGATGGAGGGGGAGAAATTTATGGGCTTTGCTGACCCTCAACTCGGGGTGACTATGCGCCTTTGGACGTTACCGCACCAGCTCATGCAAATCCTGCAGGGAAAATACAAATTAATGTCTACCGTTCCTTTAAAACCATTCCAATAGCTTCGGAACCTGAAGAAATATTGGCTGGTCTCTCTCTTGAATAATGTACATATTTACTCTTCGTGGAACAACATCAATCACCAAAGGACGCATTAGTTCTAGGGCAAAGATATGTTAAACAAATGCCGGCACAACTCTTGCGTGTACTGTGCCCTATTCTCTACGAAGATACGGTTGAACACAATTCATAGGTACTCGAGAAATGAAACGTAGTCAAGGCTGAAGAATCGACTCAAGTCTCTTCCCGTTCATCAATCGTTTTGCATCAACATTATGTGGTTTCACGGGTTGACGTTCTGCACCAAAACTAATTTTAAGTGCGAGTCTCACGACAGGTAGGGTAGAAGAAGACGAAGAAATGTTTTAAGGGGAATTTTTAATCTTAATACCAATCCTTGAAAGTGGCCGCCGTGTGCAGAGCTTTTCCGTACGAGGTCACGGACCCTGGGAATACTTCCCGCGGACGACAAAACCTCATCATAGGGATTATACTACGCATCGTTTTTCCTCCTACCAGCGACAAACATCACCCACCCCTGTTTAATGCATCGTCCGCAGGTAATCCTCAAAGAGGAGATTTTGGGTTTTAAAGAGCAGATATCGGAGGCGAACGTCGAACATCCATTAACCGCAGTCCGGAGGAGTCTTCCAACTCTCCGTCGCGTCCTTGATACTCACTCAGCAACGCTATCGACTAAAAAAAAACAACCATGCCACCAACTAACTCACGGCGACGAAATAAAAAAGCCGAGGCAGCGAGTGTCTCTCCCGTATCCTTCTGATGCATTAGCATAATCCCCGTCCCAAGAGGAGAGTGGATACAAAGAGAGACCGTGGCGCACGAGGTCTTGTGAGATGGCGCGCTATCGGGCTCCGCGACTCTCATGCCTGTCGCCTTACTTTACACCTAAGCCTTCCCCATTTTGAATCGTAAGACGCCCCGAAGAGGGCACTCCCAAGGAGTGTTCTTAGGGGAGAGGTAATGCCGCTGGCAGCAACAGCAGCCAGCGAAGGCGAAGAGGACGATAATGGACCAAGATATGGCATAATGCTCTCTTACAGCGCTCCCCGCAATATCCCGGACTCTTCCATCATCCTGTCTCTGGCGGCTGCGACAATGGCAAGGGGACATCCAGTCGCTCGAACACTCCTCTCCTAAGCGTTCCTTTCAACCGTATCGCTCTTAAAGTCAGGACGCCTCTCGATCACGATCAGACGGAAAGAGATTAAAGACTTTTATACAATTACAATACAATTAAATGAAGGGATTTCACACATGTCCGTTTCTATGTTTGGCTGAATGCTTTCGCGGCAAGAAAACGGCCGTAGATACACTAATGCCAGCTAACCGACACTCTCACGTGCTTTATGAAACTCGAAAGCATCTCCATCGGTGAATACGACAATAACTTATGACGCATCAACTAGAGGTTAACGTCAACCAGACGTTATAAAAAACTGGGCAACTGTATCTTCACACTCTGTGCTATCTCGTATCCTTTCATCCTGAGGTGAAGTATGCTTCGCCATTTACGGGAAGGCATATTAATTTCGGGTTTACGGGAGTTCCTAGGTAGCGAAGTTCACTTTGTATCACAAAAATTATGCTTCCAAATAATACTATAGTAATGAAAACTTGGCTCTCTGACTATACTCAAAACAAACTTTGTCAAAAAACTTGCTTCTAATTTTAAGCGAACTTACTGCGAAATGTGTGACATGAATTTTCTTTCGTTTTAACCGAAGTCTTTTAAAATAAAAGGCTCAGCTTCAAGTGCGAGCCTTTACTTCAATAATATAAGGACGACGGTAGTGTTATCCCATCCCTATGTGTCGAACTTGTCCGAATCTCGTAATGTTGTTGCGGCTGAGTGGTGGGTCCCGGGAGTATATCTTTCGGCAGCACGGGATCCACTCAAGAAGAAAAATAAAGGGGACTATAAAGATGAGGACGTTCAGTTTTTAGTTTTGAATTCGAAAGAAGACAAGGTTTCATCTCTTTAGCATGGGAGGGGGAGGAAATGGAAGAAAGAAGAAGGGATGTCATTCCCTTAGATGGTCTCCTAAGGGTAAGGGGCAGATATCTTACGGCACGTCCTCTCAGTCAGTCACGGCGGGGGATTATCTCTCCTCCCCTTTGGGGCTGTCGTTATCCTGGAGGAGCGGGGGCCCCTTTCACGGTCTCGCACGTGAGTGTGTCCGGGGGCAGCAAGAAGAAGAGAGGAAGACGAACGCCCCCGGACCGGGAACAGAAAGGACGCCTTCCCCACTCCCTCTCTCACGGAGGTCGGCAAGGTGAGGAGGCGGGCACTCCTCAACACTCATCAACCGAATGAATCCCACCGCCGCCTCCACATAAAGACAGAAGGAACGGTGGACGGTTCCTTACCATTCTCTTTCCCATGGAGGGAGGAGAGGAGGAGAGGAGAGGATTGGGCGGAGGAATCCACTCACCCTGTATCCGAAGCCCTTCCCACCACCTCACACCACACCCGCCCAACCACCAGAAAGCCTTTCTTTTCCTTTATGCCTACCTGCCAGACAGACAACGGGAGGAGGGGACCTCACCATGTGAGTCCGTCATCAAGGCGCAGGACTCCATTAACCCACCCCTCATCTCATTCCTAACTGCACTCACTCGTCTCTCATTCACTTCCCCACCTCCATTTCACCCCGTCCGGCCATGGAGCAGACCCATTACATCCGACGAGGGAGATATTTCATCCCAAGACGACCGAAAAACACGACTCGAGAAGCCACTCTTGGGAAGAAGAGTGGGGAAACAATAATGATGACACGCACGGATCAACGTGGAGACGGAGTGGGGTGGGAAAGGGGGTGGATGAGAAGGGGGTGGGTGGACGGGCGGCGTCCGAATGTCACGAGTGAGGATGTCACGGTCACCCCAGAACACACATACAGTCAGTGGGCTTTCGACAGATCTCGTGAGCGGCACCAAAAATAAAACTCGATTCAAACACCTGAAAGCTATTATCCTTTTCAAACATCTTTGGGGCTGAGATGCAGTACTAACATTTGTGGGGGTGGGTGCCTTTCGCGTCAGCCCGGAAAAGTTCGAATGTCTCCGCTATCGGAGGGTGGGGAACTGCCTTCGAGAGGGACGGGTCAAGCACGACGTTGCAGATATTGTTATCCCTCAACTCCTTCAGCGGCAAGCCCACGTGGGCCACGGCCAGAGATGCCTCTCTCATCATCTACATCTACAAAATACCCTACAAGCCACCTCAGGGGTGTGTGGCAGGGGGTGAGTATTCACCAACATGCATTACACTATACCCTAAAGTTAGTGTAACTACGACTAATTATGCATTAGCACAAATCGCTAATGCTTGTCACGAGACGAAGCCAAACAATCATGCACTATACTACAGATATTATCACAATGTAGAGGGACCGTTAATATATACGTATTTTGCAACTACACAAATGGACAGAGTCATCTGCGAAGAGGCGAATCCCGCTCGCAACAACGGCAGTGATGTCACCAATATACAAAAGGAACAATAAGGGACCGATGACACTTCCCTGGAGTACACCTGATGTTACTTTCACTACATCTGAACTAACGCCATCCAGAACTACCCTCTGTTCGCGGTCGGCTAAGAACTCTCTTATCCAACATATTACGTCGTGGTATATACCGTAAGCTTCCAATTTAACGAGTTACTTCTAATGAGGGACTTTATCGAAAGTTTTTTTGAAACTCTCTGCACGGCGGGTGTCGCCCGGCCGACGCCCAGGTCGCGAAACCTAAAGGGAGGGTGACTACATTGCATTCTTTTCGCTCTAAGGGCGGATTACCAGGGACTTTCCCTGCGGTCATTAAGGGAAGGAGTAGAAATAATTTGAGAACAAAAAATCATACCTAAATTTGCAAAAGAGGATGCTATTTCCTTAAAAAAACGGCAGCAGCAGAGGTGGACTTAGGAGAAACTGGTAGATTTACGTGTGAAATGTTTTAGAACAAAATCGATAACAGTATGAAAAAGATAATGCTATTTCTCACGAAAACGGCAGCAGTAGGAATGGGTTTACCAACATTTTCGCTGTCAATATCATTATCGTCATATTATACAAAATATTAACGAAATAAAAATCGTAACACAAAAGTTTCGCAATAATGCCGTTTTATTTAACAGTGAATTTTAGGCAATGTGTATAGTATTTACTAGTACAGGACTTCTCCCATTAACACGGACCAAAAAACACCAATCAACACGAGACCAAAAACATCAAAAGGTTTGGCAACACAGCAAGCAGATTCACGAAGTGGACACAACGAAGGTGTGAAAGCGATTGAATTTCCGAGAGGCTAGACCACGCCTACTGCATCCTAGTTGGCTCTGAGAAAGTCACGTGACCAGCGACTTTCTCTTCACTAATCCCCACAAATTTTAGTCCAGCCTATCAACCCCCAAGGCATTTGAAAAGGATTATAGCAAGTGACATAAAACCTCAATATTAGAATTATAAGTGCCCGCATTTAAACGATACACGCCCGGCACAGATTATATCTATCTCTTCAATTGTGTCTCAAAGTAGATGTTGGGACAAACTGGCAACGCTCAGGATTATGGGCCACGGCTTCCACAATGGAAACTCGAAGTTTCTCAATCAGTCACCGAAGTTAGCTTCGGCCAGTGTTTGGATGGGTGAGCGTTAAATTCGTCCCAGATTCCAAGCGCATAAAATATTATCAAAGTACTTTTCCAAAAAACTATCCTTTCAATATTCACTTATAAAATACTCGAGTAGGCGCTCGTCGGAGATGACACGTGTGATTATGACTGACCCTAAAATTCTAATACGGATGCAACGCATGGAACTTGATAGCAGTCGGGTAAGGCACCATCCAGCTAGTTACATGTTAATAAAGGTAGTTCCTCGGAGGAACTCTCCTAACAAGGCTTTCTTAAACACGCGGACAAAACGCTCCGCTATCCAAAGCGACCTTATAGCACATCATTTCACGACAGGAGCAAAACTACGCCCACGCTATTTCTCGCGATAAAACGGGGACGACGTCCATCCTTTCGAGCACTAACCAACGCAAGGAACGCGAAACCGGAAGTGTGAAGGCCATCCGTTTTTCTAATGAGGGAAAAGTGATCGAAATTTTTTGACTGTCGTTCAGGAGAGGGAGACGTGAGAGAGGAGTTATTCTCTCTCTCAAAAAAAAGGGTGCAAGGATTGATAAAAAAGGACCCCCAGGAGAATGTAATGTTACCTGCCTCCTACCCTTCCCATGAAAAGGAGAAGTCCCGGCCCGTCATAAAGTTCCGCCTCCGAGAAAGGACCGGGCCTCCCTCCCGTGAGCAACCAACTCTCTCTCACACACATTGGCTGCTTCCAAATTACAGAGGACGCTCCGTGGAGGAATGATTTTTTTCCCTTCACTACCCTCGCTCGCCGGGGCAAAGGAGATGGGGGCCGTAAAAGCCCTCGAGGAAAAGAAGAAGGGATTCTCCAATTTACCGCCCCCGCCTGCCCCCCCATCGCCTCACACTCCCTCCGCCCCCATTTACCTCCCCCTCCTACACACCTTGGAATTATTCTTCCTGGAGACGCGGAGGAGAGTGGGGCTGCCATCCCATTACACGCCCCGGCGGGGGCCGGTGTTCTGCCCGGGGGCACGACTCGAGAGGTGCGGAGGTGCAGGCACGGCTTCACCTCCTACCCCACGAGAGAGATGATGAGCGGGGCACATCGGTGCGACCACACGAATAAAGTCCACCACGCACCGAATGCTATGCTAAGCAATAGGACTGCACTCGCAACGGACGTCCGCTATTTGCGCGCACACACCAGAAGCTAACCCTACCGAGCTATGTAGCAAGATGGCGGAACGTTTACGTAAAGTGAAACTCCACTTTTTTCCAAGATGGCGGAAAGCGTAAAACGCACTTCTCAGGTTTGACACTTCATTTTTCCGTTAATATTGGCGTAATTTCAATTATGAAAAAATGTTAACAATGCGCATAGTGTGCAGAACAAAGGTAAGTAAATTAGTTGAAATAGATCTGTTGTATGGAACTTAAAGATGACATGGAGGGTTATATTTCAACCCCACAATATATCTCTAGAATATGATAGCAACGTCAAAACAATAGAGGTGCATTGCCGAGCTGATTGATACAAAATTCCTTCAGCCCACAAGCAAAAAAAAACTACAAGATTTAGAGCGGGACAACAAATCAGTCCGCTAACGTATAGTTCACTTTCATCCTTCTCCTCCGCTTTTGATGGCTGGAGTCCTAATACCCCCAGCATATACCCCCGTGACGATTTCCAAGGTAGCATGCAGATATAGAATGCGGTTACACCTACGTTTAGAGAGAAAATATCCTTGTTATTAACGAATTACGTGGCTGAGACCGTAGACAAGAGCGTCCACATGGTTATTTAACTTTGTTTGAATATCGGAGTCATCAAAGGACTGAGACTGATTATAACACAATAATTCTTTGATCCCTAAGGAGACGATATGGGCCAGTCCCACCTCCCTTTCAGAAAAAAACATTCCAGCTCTTCGATATGTATTTCATCCAATCGTGAAACCCTGAGTCGAAGAACACAATTGAAACCCGAGCCCGAAGATAAATCGCCTAGCTTCGGAGCACCACGACCTGTGTAAAACCGAAGTCAATGCTCGCCTTCTCTCACATCGAGGTGGCTGATGCAATTTAACAATTAGGTAACAAAGTAACTACCCGCTAATGGCTAATACATTTTCATGACTTATGATTAACGTTCGTCAGAAATATACTTCCAGAACTTCTATCTAATTTACCTACAGCTCTTCAAAAAATTACCATACGCGTTGCACGGCTCTGAAAGAAGGTCGTTGAGGAGAGTGAGAGAGAGAGATAGTAATGACAGTAAGAGAGAAGGAGAGAAAGGTCGATCCGAAAGGGTGGAATAAATGAGCCGATCGTGGAGGGCGTGGCCGCTTTAGTGGACGATGGGCGGAGTGGGCAGGGAGGTGGGAACGGGGGGAGGGCGGGTGCATTGTGAGTGGGGGGAGGAGAGGGGGAGAGAGGGGGCAAAAAGGGGTTGCAGGAGGGGGTCTCTATGGATGGGGATGGCGAAGGAAGGGGAGGTGCTTCGAGTAGTTGCCGCCAGAGGGGATCAGCGCGGTGGGAGTTGGCCTCCGTCGTGGGCGGGAGAGGAATTCGGGGCGGGAAGGGGGTTGAAGTCGGAGGGGGATGATTGTGCAGGCACAATCATCCCCCAGGGCAAGGTAGGACCACGGGAGATCCAGAGAGGGAGAAGACAGAATGGGTCCTTCTCACCGCCCCTCGCCATCGGCTATTATGTCGCAGACTCCTTCGTACACACGAAAAAGTGCACGCGATGTTCATTTGTGCAGCTGAAACATCATCACCATAGGACCAATGCCTCGAGGAATACAGCGGAGAGGAGTCAAGATTTCTCACCGAGAATTACTACAGATATAAAAATTGATACAAAGACGGAAGTAAAAAGAAATGACTGAGGACGATCAAGTGTAGTTCAGAGAAGAGAATGAGAGGATAAGCTTACTGCTACAACCAATACTTTAATATTCCACCGTTCAAAGGTGGGTTTTGATGGACGATCCCAATGCCGCCGCTTCTCTTCTCCACTGACAAAGACTTTTTGCTCCCTCCGAACACATTTCTTATTCCAGCCAAAATACAAATATGCCATCGCTCTCTATTCTGTACAAACCTAACGAATACAGCATTTCCTTCATTGTTCTAACCGGTTTATAAGCTACAATGTCACAAAACGATAAATAACTAGAGTTTGAAGATAAAAATATAGCGACACCGCCGGAATACCGGATGACTCTTTTGAAAAACAGCGAATCAAATGAAGTTTCACTTCCCAAGACGTCACACGTCGGTACTACCTACCGGATATACGTAGATGTAAAAATATCCAATTCTCTTTGAAGAAACGTTCAGGGGCAAACCTGATAATCACGCGGCTCACCCGAAAAACATATCGATATACGAAAGGATTTGAAACATCCGTTTCTTTACCGTCGCATCTGCAGCGCCGGCCCTCACCACCACCTGTTACTCCTGAAATTGACCACGCGCTGAGGAAACAAAAGCCGAGCGCAATGCGTGTTTTGCATAGGAATGCGCTTCGCCGCGCGCGAGGGAGCAGGATTGAAAAACTCGACGCGATTGGCTGGAAGCGTGGCGTTCTTTTAGGACGGTAATGGAACACAATAAAAGGGGAGTATCACGTGCGATGTTTCTAATGGACCATTTTTTTCTTCCCGAGATGTTTTTGAGGGTTGAAATAGCATTCCCTAATCTGTGCTGAGGGCACGCGGGTCCAATCGTCCCTTAAAAAAATTCTTCAACCCTCTCTCTCGCACTCAACAGTTTTACAGCGCCCCTCGCACCTCTTAAAGGAGAATGCGTTTGCATTCATCATCATCCCCCCGTCCATCTTTATTTCTATTTCAGGCTATCGCATGAGGTTTAAGGGTTGGGGGGAGGCATTTCGGGAAGAGTGGGAGGCCAGGGGGAGGTGGGTGGAACACAAAGGAAGGACTCGTGGGCCGTGTTTTCACTTTTTATGCGCATTTTTTATTCCAAGTTTGGAGGGATGTTGGAGGGGGGAGGGAATGGAGGAAAAAATAACCCGCCCCCATTTGCCTGCCGATACCAGCTCTATTCATCCCCCGCCCCCCACCCCCCCTTAGGGTCATCCATAAAGGCCCTGGCACTCATACAACCACCACCGCCCGTCGAGGTTGGAGAGGGTCAGCCCTTAACATATCTCTCATCCACTCTCTTTTTCCCTCGACCAGTCATCCACCCTTATCTCGGCCCATCCATCTCACCCAATATCCCCCATCCCTTCACTACCCCTCACCCAACACCCAAACCCCCACCCCCCTCCCTCCCAGGACCCTCTCCCCAATTGGAAGATTCTCCCCCGTGAGGCAAATGCATTCGATGATGGAACACACTTCAACCACCCTCTCATTTCTCCTCAAGAGATACCACGGTAATGACAGAATGAAGGAGACGAAGAAGCGGGGCAATAATACCGTTCGTTAGAAGCTCACAATACAGGGTGTTTCAATAAGGACTTTACTTTACAACTTTGAAAATTCATATAAAATTATTCCAAAAAGGTACAGAGCTCGTTTTAGTGTTTTTTTAAAGGGAAACACATCAAGTTTTGACTCGCGTAGTCCGCTAGTGCCTAATCGCGCCGCATAAGCCGCACAAGCGCTAGTGATGAAATGCTAGTGCGAGTCTGGGAAGAAATCGACTACCGATGGGGTGTCTGCAGGATAACCGACGGAAGCCACATAGAACAGTAAAAAAACTTGAAGTGTTTTCCTTTAAAACAACACCAAAACCAGCTCTGTACTTTGTTTCATTAAATTTATATGAATTTTCAAAGTTGTAAAGTCCTTTTTGAAACACCCTGTATTGTAAATGTTTATACTTTACACGATGTAAAAGGCTCCCTGACCAGACAATATTCCAAAACATACCTGTGGCTGGTACAGATAAATGCCAGCTAATGTCCAAGTCTCACGTGCCGTCAGTTCTACGAATTTAAACATTTTCAGTAATCGCTGCATTATATCGTATTAACAGCATTATCGCTTTATGCCAGGAGTGGCAATATGCCGAGTGTATCTGATAAATGTAAATATAATTTAAGGAATGACTCAAACATTGTAACAAACAGACCAAGATTAACTTAAAATGAACGTTGCTTTCTCTATATGGGGCCAAAGATATTTAATTTACTGCCCGCTGAAATTAAAAAAATTAAATTCCCAAAAAAATATATAAAAAATTGCCAAAGACTGACTTTTTTCTCAAGAAAATGTTGAACATTTATTTTGATGGTATTTTCATTGTAACAATACTTATGTAACAGTTACTGCATTTATTTTTATGGCATACATTTTTGTAATTTGCTGGTGGCTCAATTCTGGTCTTATGACCTTGGAGACCACCTAAATCTCCCGCTCCTTTGCTGTTACCAGTTTGTGCAACAAAAATTTTTGGGAGTAAATAAATTAATATCATTATTATTATCATTTAAAAATCACAATCGGAGAGCAAAAATGTTTCATGGATTCGGTTGAAATTGTGGTATGAATTAAATTAGCAGAAAAATTTTCACCACCATCGCGATAGGAACTATTTGATTGTTACATTTTGATAGGCTTTAGGAGGCAATTAAGTTGGAAAGGACCCTTTATCAACCAAAGAGTACGGTCAAATCAGACCACACGATTCCCCTCAAGCGGGTGGGCGTGAAATTCAACCAACTCCAGGACTGCAGGTGGAATTCCAGACGGATTTTCAAGCATCGAAAACTGGTATCCGGGAGGTCGTATCGTCATCACTCCTGCATTTGTATTTGGAGGTCAATTTATCAGTCAGATAGATGAGATACTTGTTTGTCTAAACTGTCTACGGAGGAGGAGAAAAAATATACAGTGATAATCTCCATAAGGGTTTCTGGAATGAATTAGTCAACGTATTTGACGTTATATAAGTTGTAAGAAACGGTAGCGGGCGTGACTTTGTGGAATTCTTTCGTAGTAGGAAAGTTATATGAATTTTCAGCACAGCTTTTTCCTCAGTTTGTTCATCTATATCTATATCACGACCATGGTTTCGACACAGAGTAACATCTGAGAGATCCTGATCACCAAGCAACACCTGAAGATGTTACTCTTGTGTCGAAACCATGGTCGCGATAAATAAAACTACATTTGGAAAAAGCTGTGCTGAAAATTCATCTAACTTTCCTTAAATATGTAGTTTTGAAATTGTTTAGAGATGCTGCGCTTAAGGAGGTTTCGGTGGTTTCACTCAACTTAAGAGAATCCAACGAAACTTACTGAAAGCATTACTTGCGTTGTCTTAAATCTACCTGATTTTATTCAGAATTATTTACCGCAGATTACTTAAGATATTTGATCGAGAAGTAGACAAAAAATTACATTGGTTCTTATGGGAACACAAGGTACGAGTAACTAAATTCATCAAAAAGAACGTTTTTCTAGTTAATAATAAGAAAAACAAAAATAATAAAAATAAAGTATATCAAATGATTTTCATGCATTATTCTATTGATGATTTAAATTATTTTTGTTTTTTTTATTCTTAACTAGAAAACGTTCTTTTCAATGAATAAAGCTAGTCGCACCTCGCGTTCCCGTAAGAACCCATGTAATTTCATGCCCACTTCTCGATCAAATATCCTAAGAAATCTGCGGTAAATAATTTTGAAAACATTCAGGTAGCATTATGAAAACATAATTAATGATTCCAGCAAGTTTCGTCAAATTCCCTTAAGTTGAGTTAAACCATGATTGCCATATAACTCGTGCACTTGATAAGCTTCTTGAAAACTGATAAGAGAACCCATTTTTATAAAAATCCTCACGTCCTCGATGAACGTCGTTTTCCCCCAAATGATGCACGAAATCGCTTCAGAGCGACGGATTCATTCTTCGTATTGGGGGGGTGTGGGGGGGGGGAGATATATAGAGAGAAGGGTAATCCCGCATCGCTCCAAGCTTTCTCTTTCCCCTCTTCACGTTCCGGGACCATTCTTCTCCCGAGGCCGGGCCGGTGGAAGGAAGGGCCCGGGAACACGTGCTGATGACCGGCGGGAGATAGACGCAGGAGGAGGAGGAAAGCAGCTCTAATTCCGGACGGTGTGGAGGAGGTGACTGCTCCGGGGGATTTTCTAACTCCACTCCTCCACCTCCCGCATCTACATCATCCTCGAGAATGCTAAGGAGGAGGGTGGAGTGGAGGGGGGAAGTGAGGGGAACGCGGAAAGAGAGGGCCCCGGGCAACGCTATAACTCATACGGCGTGGCGGTCAATCTTTCCCGAAACCCTTTTACGCGCTGGCTCTCTTCCCCCTGTGCGCTGACCGCTCACCGTAGAGGAGAGGATGGTAACATTCCTATCCTGCAACCGCGACTCTCCTCTCTTTCGGATGGGATGGAAACAGACGAAGCAAGAGTCAGATTGGACGCGGAAGCTTTTAAAAAAGTCACTCCTGACCCGCGAAACGCATTCTTGTAATCGAAGATCACATAGTGAGCTCTCTTCTCCAGGAAATGGTCGTTAAAAAAAAAGAATATATCGCCCAGAAAAAGTGAAAACCCTCCGGAAAAAATTTCTCTTCTGGATTCTCATAACATTTTGATGGAAAAACACGAATTCTAAAATCCCGGATGGTTTCGGAACCTTAATATAGACAAGTGATACATCTACATCTACAAAATACCCTGCATGCCACCTCTGGGGTGTGTGGCAGGAGGTGAGTATTCACCAACATGCATTACACTATACCCTAAAGTTAGTGTAACTACGACAAATCATGCATTAGCATAAATCGCTAATGCTTGTCAAGAGGCGAAGCCTCACAAGCATGCACTACTACACTACAGATATTATCGCAATGGAGAGGGACCATTAATATATATGTAATTTGCAACTACACAAATGGACAGAGACCCAAAGACGTATGTAGAAAACATGAATGGCGTGTTGTTAGTACTACGTGACAAGATAAGGATTCAAGAATTAGGAGTACTACTACTCCTTAGAGCTACATTACCTATCGACAAACCTAGATAAAAGTCTCATTGGCAGCTGTTATGGTCATGGTTATGATAGATGCATTTTATTACACATGAGGAGAACGTTCATTGCTTTACCCCTCTTAACACGACAACACAACAAATACATTCCGGATTATAACACACGGAAATTATCTTCACGAGGTATATTAATGATAAATTAAACATATTCCTCAAAATATTTGTATTTATGCATTCATACGGCTATACGTGGTCTCCCAGCAGAAATGACATCGTCCCGGTCGCAAGTGGTTATGAGTCAGCGTAGCCAAGACTGACTCCAGCCTCGCGGAGAGATTTGCGCATGAAGTGCAGCGAAATAAAAAAATATAAAACAAGAGAGTCGGACAGAGCGCAAAGGCTTCCATTCCGGTTGAAACGCACATACTCTCCTTGCCAGCTCGTTCGCTGCACTCCATACTTGGACGGTCGGTCGTGGACGCCGCACCAAGCCGCAAAACAACTAGAGTAGCGGCGAACTGCCCTCGGCTCGAGTAATAAATCAAACGTAACAGCCCACCTCGCGGATTTCCCCTCAACTGTTTCAGTTTTTTCATTCGACCCTCCCTTCCCCTGCACCGCCCTCTTTAAGGTTAAGTTTGAGCAAAAAATCACATCACCTAGAATTTGAAGAATCTCACCTCATAATAAAAACTCCCATATTTCCAATGATATCAAAATATCACCCCTTTGCCGAACTACTTTTCGAGCGATTGGCCTGAAAACACAAGCTGTTTTACATGGGATAGATTACGGCTGTGCGCTCCAGAGGGAGAATATAAAAAATATTAGTAATTCATGACACCTAGAGTTTGTCAAAAAAAATAACGGTGTGTAGTTTGTTGTATGTTTTTACTCAATTATTTATAAAAATTAATCAATTACTCATCGCAATACTTTTACAGACGTAAACAAATACTTCTATTTTGAAGGCGATTTCACCGTACAGCGAGTGAAAAATTGAGTCAAGTTACAGACTCATGTGCTAGTATTCAATTACGGAGAACATTTGTCATACATAACTATATTTTTGCACCATTAATATTGCAACGATGACTTCACACTTCTCACAGACGCTGAAATTAAAATATAAAATTTGAATTTGGTCCCCATTATGACTAGGGAAATATCTCGCTCAAACTACCTAAGAAATCGCCCTTTCAACGCCGAGCGAACCGTTTTTTCAGTCGCATTCCAAATTGCGGAGCGGAGCGCGGCAAAAAAAAACACAAACGCTGCTAAGCGGGAACAGGATATAGTATAATATTTTTCGCGGACGGCCAAAGATAAAGAGAGCAGCAAATGGAATATTCTCTCTTTATGAGAATGATGAGAGGAGAGATGATGATGGTGCGAGCAAGGGTCTGACGGAATTGCGATATCTCGCATGGATCACTACTAGCGCCAATTGTTTCAGGAGCAAATGGAAAAATAAGTATGCGCGAAAAAGATAAATATTGAATGTTTTTGCCATATATCTTGTATTTTTTGTGAAAAAATGCTGAAATTATTCCTTATGTTGTAAGACGTTTATCAGCGTACATTTAAAATACACCTGGGACCACACGAGACATCTCCATCGCAACCGTAAGTAAACAAATAAGATGGCCGAGAAAGTACACTGCGAAAACGCCAAGAGAAGGACTGGACGGCATTATTATCGCTGCAATCTGGTTCCAGAATTTTTCAGGATGCAGAATTGATTATACAATTACCATTTTAAGTTTCCCCTGATAAATAAATAGGTGATTTCCCACTTAAATCTGCCAGATATTCAATTAAAGAGTATACCTGTCGCGTTGATAGTTGGCGCCTGACCGCTAGAGTGCTCTGGGTGAAATGTATAAATTTCCCCCTGCCAAACACCCTAGAGGTGGCTGGCAGGTTAATATGTAGATGTAGATGTATAACCATTGGAGTAACGTGAGTGTCGGAACCTTGGGTGCGAGTGTGTGTAGTGCATTGAACCGCCGACAGAGTGTGTGAGTGCGCCCGCCATCGTCCCACACAAGGGTGCAATCGCACCAAGCTCTTTTTTACTTACCTAGCATAAAAAAGTCGCAGCGTGGAACATGTGGTGCGCTCGATATCCATGGGAGAGAGCATGCTTCTTTCTCCCAAATGCGCCGGCGACGATGGTGGAAAAAAATAAATAACTCCCCGGTTATAGCATGTATACGAGGATAACCGCACTGTGCACGTACTTGTGGCATTGCTCCAAACGATTCCACCAAACGATCAATTAAGACTTGAATGTTGGACGTACACAATCAACGTGGACTCCTCCAGAAAAAGGAAGGCTGTTGAGTCACTAGTTTAAAATAGAGGGCCAAAAAAATAGCAGCCTACGTCCTCTCAAAGGAAATACAAGTAGGTATGTGCATTCCAAAACGAAACTAAAAATTCAGTATCAATTGACGCAATTCCAGTACTCCACTGTAATTCCACGGACGAGATAAATTTAACATTGAATCCGTATAAAATTGTGCCCTTTCGAATAGCGGAGTGCATGGGTGCAACGCAATGCCTTTCATTTGAAGAAAATTCTAGACGAAGGCAGAATTAGTATATTACAAATGGTGTAAACAAGTACCAACTGTTTATAAAATCTACAATGAACAAATTCATAACGTAGTAATAGAGAAATTAATACGTGTCCAGGGGGTTTGTGTTTGATCCATTCGAGATGATTCCGATCGCGTAACTAAGGAGTCACGTGGTACAATAATCAACAATTCGAGACTTTGATGCGTTTGGAACATTCGGATGGATAATATAAGCTTCGAATGTTGTTTATTGCGTCCATAATTGAATTGAAAAGTCTTTATTTTTCTGGGACTTTAAGTTCCCTGGAACATTGAAATATTATTACATGCCACAACAAATGGAGCCAATGGTGACAGCAATACATACAAATTTCTTTAAGGAACACCACATATTAACCAACAATAATCAATGAATAAGAGCACAAATAACATGTTAAAATTAGGGTAACAGTGCACAGATTTAAGATCATACATGAAGGATTGAGAAATTAAAAAAGGCAACATAGATTATCAATCGCATTGCTTACTCATTTTGCATTAAGAATAATGGAATATAAAGTAATAGACACAATCAGGATTTTTAACTCGATAAACAATATTACGGTGATGGAAACTCGGTAGGTAGGTAGGTATGGCTGTGTGAGGTTTTAAAAGAGTGGTTTAAATGCATCAAAATCTCGAACAGTTCGCGTTATTGTACCACGTGACTCATTAGTTACGTGTACGAAATCATCGTTTCAAACACAACCTTCCAGAATTGCCAAAGCGCTACTACGGTTTTTGTGAATTTTTGGCCGGACAAAGATCTCCTCATCCCCGCCAGGTCTATGACCCAAGTGGTGCCATCTGTAATGCTGCTTCCAAAAGCTTTCGAGATCGCGAACCCCACTCCGTGGACCGCGTGTGTCGGGATCATCTCTTCCTCGTGTAGAGGCCATGCGCCTCAGGCCGTCGGCCGACATCGCACTGAGCCTCCCTTCTCCACCCCGCCCCCTCACCCCCCCCGGGGACCAATTTGCATCAATTCCCCCAATATTTCCCCCCTCCCCTGCTCCCGTCGACCCGCGCGCCCCCGACAGAAGTGACTCTCGCCTCTTCGCTCTTCTTTTGTTCCAAGGAGAGACTGCCCCGAAATTCGTGACGCCGGCATTTTGAATGTTTGCTGAATACTCTTCCGAGAATGTGTGGAAATATGACAACATATATCTATCTATCTGAAGCATCAGTCTTCCTCACAACGTTAGCCTGGTAATTTTTTCACTTGCAGTCCATGCATGATTTGAACTTTAAAAAAATTGGGGCAAATGTTATAAATCCATACTAAATAATACTGTATACTTTGTACTTTTCCACAGAATTTTCAAATTCTGTGGAAAAGTACTAAGTATATTAAGTAGTATGGTACTAAATACTTCCACAAAGTAAAGCCTGAAACCATAGAGTGTAGGTACTAATGTTATAAAACTTACGTTATGCATAAATGCACATAATTGTTCAAGGAAAGTACAGACCACGGACCAAAGTTGGATCTCTTACGTGACTGGTAGGGTCGGCGCCGAGATTCCGTTCAATCCCTTCTGACTTATTGCTCCTTGAAGAACACGCGAGATATCTCCCAGTCGCCCCATCTCACTTGGACCGTAAGATGTCGTCCCGCCATCTCTCCGTCGGCTGACGTGAAAACCTCCAATCGAGGAGGAAGGGAGGAAGGGAAAACACGGGAGGCCTAATCACGCGTGTATAATTATATAAGGATACGCTCAATCGATATTTTTCCTCTTACGCATGCACTTCACATGTAAGTGATGTCCACCTTTGAGACCCAAGTGCAGCGTTGCTGCTACGCCCACGGTTGAGTCAAGATGAGTCCCCCAATCACGTGGGTCCAGGAAGGCCCAGCGGCGATCGAGGCGCTTTTCTCTCATTCCAACTCCCCACGATGCATGACCCTCCCTTATTAATATGCATGAGGTTATTTTTAGTCCAATTTATTATAAGTGCGCTGCCCGACCAATCAGGAAGAATTATCCACGGACAGCGAGAGAGAGAGAAAGACAGAGAAATCTGGTTCCGTTTGAACGAGTCTCACTTCTACGGGTTGAGGTTTTAAATGCGCTCGCCAAGGCAAAGATAACCACTACTTTGTCTTCCACAATTTCCACTATCAATTCCGTCGAAAGGACACGCAGTCACGCTATGGATCATGTATTCTTTTGGAGCTAGCCTTCGGGCATGCAGGGTCTTCCTCACCTCACACACTTAAACATATCTACAATATGAGAAAACGTTTCCGGCGTAACTTTGTGGAAATTTTAATATGCATATTGTGATTAAACAACACTCTTAAACATATTTACTCTTCCGAAAGTAACTTATTCGCAGAACGCAACTGAAATTGAACTGTCGAAAATCTTGTTTGTCCAATGCCCGCATCAGTTTCATTTCTTCAAATGGTATTTATTCTCGAACTCTTTTTCTATATGGTGCAAATGGCATGAGTTTAGGTCAAATAATATTTTTTTAAATATATAATTTGGCTATATAGGCCAAACATCCCAATATGTAAAAAAAAATAGGATCTCGCAACATAAAGCATCAATTAAGACTAAAGTTCAACTTCGTGCATTAGCAAATCATGAAATTACAAATAATTACTCATTTAATTTCGAAGAAGCCAACATTTTCGACTCGGAACCAAATTTATCAAAAAGATTATTCAAAGAAATGTACCATATATCCAGAAATAATAATAATTGCAATAAAAGAACAGACATTACTTATCTAAGCAAAATTTATCATAATTTAATAAATGACACATAACTTTTTAACAAATAAATTTTGGATCCAAGCAACCAAATCAAAATTGTAAATAAATAAAAACAGCACCAAACGTTAACTTAGGTAACAATCTTGAATGTCTATGTCTATGTATTTTTATATTTAATGAGTGTAAATTTACCATTATGTAATCAAAACAGAACTGTCAAACATGTACCATCATGTATCATTTGTTTATAGCCCTGAATATGGATGAATAAAAAACCGAAAGGTCGGCAAAAGTTGAAAAAAATATATATTATTTGACCTAAACTCAACATAAAACATTTGCACCATATAGTTTCATTAATATGTCAAGAGTTTTGGCTATTGTAATGACAAAATAAAAATATCACTATTCTCGTGATTCTGTTTCTTCCCAGGAACGCCACGATGAAGTTATTCCGTGCTCATAAAGAAATTTGGCATTCCTGTTGATGATAAAAACCTTACTTGTATTTACTTGCATTGAATTATTGGACGAATCGCTCTTAAATTTCGTCAGGAACTATTCTTGAATGTTTTTTTAGTTTTCACGCAATGTTTAATGCATTCTCGTTTTTTAACCTAGATACATTTTATTTTTTTATAATTTTAATGTACACATGCAGCGTTTGTTATAAATTACGCTAACGCTCTTCATCTTTTCATCCATTCTCGATTATTACGCGAGGGCTATTTTCACACCCCTTCGGTTAGGCGATAAGAAGACGGTTGTGTCGCTGCGGGGACAGGCGCGCGCGTAATCTCGGCGAGGAAACGATAAGTTCGACGAGGAGGTTGAGTGTTGAGTGAGCCTTACCCTGTGGGAATTTCTTCGTCCTATAAAGGGCTTAATTAGTCACTTTCACACGATCGCAAAGGACTTCTTTACTTTTCGGCCAACTGCTCGGATGATTGGAAACCATTTCCGCCCGACTCGGGAACTGCACCACCTTCCAACACATTCTTGAATGGGTTCGGACGGAAGGAAATGTCATAACTAGAGATGAAAACACTCCTCGGTAATTTTCGTAAATTACCGCGGTATTTTTCGTAATAAACCGCCTCCCTTGTAAATTAACCGTAATTTTCTAGATAATTAACCAATGTTTGAGAAAATGTTTCACACAGATAAATTCCCAACATGTTCTTTTAAGCCCAGTTCACATTTCCTACGTGTTTAATAATAAATTGAGGCATGTACAACTCATTTTTGGAATATTTTACTTAAATTATAACATTATAAGATTAAAGCTTAAGAATATTTTTCTTGAAAATTTCTCATACTACAAACAAAAGAAAGCCAGAATGCGTGTTGCTGCCGTGGTTCTTTTTACAATTTAAAAAATTTCTAACAGATTAATGTTGTAGTAGGTATGGTTTAAATATAGTTATTCCCTTCCTATTGCTATTAGATTTCTTATTTAACCATACAATTGCTGTTAAGCACTTAAAACTAAAAGAATACTGGAAAATTACGGTAATGTTGGTAAATTTTGAAAATTTGGTTGGGTTCTAGGATTTTTATCTCTCACGCTCGTCTACTATTCGTTTACTTTACAATTCCCACAAATGCTATCTCATCCAATACACCCTGAGCGATGTAGAAATTTCATCACTCTTACGTCCGGAAATAGCCACGCCTCTTTAATTGTCTGTTTCAAACAGCAAGGATCCACGAATGTGGGGTAGCGTTTAAGGATGGAAAGGCCTAACATGAGTCACCTGAGAAACAAGCGACAATCAGCATGGGTTCTCAGGAAACTCCGCGTGAAAACTCATTTGAAAAAAAGGATTATACACACAGATATTGATGGCTATGACTACGAAAAAATCTGCAATAAACATAAATTAGCAAGTTTTTTTTGCAAACGGTAGCGGATTTGCCGGACCACCGTCAACACAACATTGTGACATAAGTTCATTTCGGAGATTAAAGCTCATTAAATCACGAAAATGAACACTTCACCTAGAGTTTGATGAATTTGACCTCATTTTCAAGAAAGAAACTCTCATATTTCCAATGATATCGAAATATTAACCACTTTCGGAACTACTTTTCGAGCAATTTGTCTGATAATAATACAACCTGTTTTACATGGGATAGATTAAGGCTGTGCACTCCAGAGGGAGAATATTGAACACACTAAGGGATTTATAACACCTAGATTTCGTGAAAAAACTAAAGGTATGTAGTTAGTATGTTTTCTCAACTACATATTTATACAATATAATCAATTACTCATGGCAGCAGTGTTTACAGAAACGCAAAAAAAGCATCTGTTGTTAAGGCGTTTTCACCGCACTGTGTTAACAAATATGTCAAGTTGGAGACGTATGTGCTTATATTTAATGACTGAGAACATTTGTCATATATGTGGGATCAGGATTTTGCATTATGCTTTTCATTTGTTTTGTTGCGCAAGGCGCCATGTTGTTTGATGGAGAGAAGGGGAGAGTTGTACAATGGCCGCTGTACGAGACAGACGTGTGTGGGCGAAGTCGCTCTTCATTAAAAGGTGCTTCTCTTCATAGTCCTTGGCTTTTATTTCTCACACTCCACATATATAACTATATTTTTTCACCATTAATATTACAATATTCACTTCACAATTCTTACAGACCTGGAATAAGAATATAAAATTCGAATATGGTCTCTGTTATGACTAGGGATACATGTCGCTCAAACTATCAAAATTCGAGAAAACCTTTTCTTCCGATCCTGAGGAGCGACCACAACAACTGACTGTGACAGAGGGACACCGTCAGTTAAATCGGTTTCTACGCCGGGAGATGGAAGACATACTCGTAAGGAAAGCCAGGGTACTACAATATGTCCGTTCGTCCACATGACCCCCCATTAGCCGCCTGCCCCCTCCCCCCCCCCCCCACCACCTCTGTAATAGCATAATTAGCGGCTATCTTCCCCAGCAAACCTCGTCCCACGGAGAGTGTGCTACCCGTCCACCTGCCGGAGACGAAGGAGGTGGTCCATTCAGCAGCATCCACGCACGAGCCAAGCCCAAAGGCCGGAACCCGTTATGTTGCGCCCTTTGAAGCGCTCAGCGGGGGGGGGAGGGGGGAAGGAGGGGGGATTTAATCGCCCTGTTTCAGCCCCTACGCCACGGCGACACTAGGAGTGGATGGAAGATGTGGAAGAGCAGAAAATTCCGTGGATCGGAGTTTGGCCGGTGACTCCACGGTGATGGAGAATACTGAATAAATAGAATCAGTACGCGAGGGCACATCTTCCACGAACTCACCGAGAAATAGAGCTTTAAAAAGAAATCCTCACTTTTCGAGAGATACTGCAAAAATTACAGAATTTATACGTTTAAGGTAGTTTGATCGAAAAATACTTCACCTAGAATTTGATGAATTTGACCTCATTATTAAGAAATAACTCTCATCTTTCCAATGATATCAAAATATCAACCCCTTGCCAAACTACTATTCGAGCAATTTGCCTAAAAATATAAGCTGTTTTACATGGGATAGATTATGGCTGTCCGCTCCAGAGGCAGAATATTGAAAAAATTAGGAACTACTAGCACCTAAATTTCATCAAAAAACTAACGGTGTGTAGATTGCATGTTTTCTCAACTATTTATAAAAATTAATCCATTACTCCCCACAGTAACGTTTACAGAATCGCAAAAACACCTGCTGTTTTGAAGGATTTTCAGCCGTACGGGGGGGAAAAATGAGTCAAGTTGGAGACTTATGTAGCTTTATTTATTTAATTACTGAGAATTATTGTCTTATATAACTATATCTTTGTGCCATTAATATTACAATATTTCTTTCATACTTCCTACGTACGCTGAAATCAAAAAATAAAATTTGAATTGGTCTCCATTATGACTAGGGAACTATCTCGCTCAAACCACCTTAAGTTCGCGGTATCAAAAAATCATAGATCTACAGTTCATACCATTATTATTGCAATATCGAACCATCTTTCCATAGAAATAACCGAAAAAAACGACCAAAGATATCTAGACTGTAGACTTTCGAAGCTTTTTTTGTCAGACGCTGCTGAGACATTCTAGTTGTACTGTTGATCTGAGCATTTTTGGATCGACGTTTCCCCCGAGTTGCAGCGAGCTTCTTCACTTCGCTCCTGACTGAGCATAACTCGAAGGTCTCATCAGCGACCACATGTACCGCTGAAAACATATTCTGTAAACCTGTGAGGAGTAAACCAGCATCGCTCTCCTCGTAGACGGGTTTTCGACGGGTGGGGTTTTTTGTTAGAACTAAATATTTTGGGAATACATAATTGCAAATTTTCGATGGCGATTCAAATCTCAGCGATTCAGTAAGGGAATTACAGTTGTATTTTTTCTATGGAATCAATTGTTTATAAACCTACTAGAACAATCTGCTGGAACGGGGTTATCCCACACAATATGACCTCAGCCAAAGATAGAAGTTGGCGTTCAATCAACCAGCAGGGGGGAAGAGGGAGTAGAGGAGGGGGGTTAGAGGGGGCAGCAGACACGACCACGCTATCAAAAGACTTAAGTCATTTCGTGTCTCGGGACAAAAAGAAATCCTCTCGAAAGAGAATAATAACCTTCTTAAACTGGGCGGGCGAGGAAGGAGTTGGTGCGGGCCTTTATCCCGGGTCGACGTGTGCTCCACCCAAAGTGGAATGGGATGTTTCACGGGGGAGACACGAGATGCCTCCCCATTGGAGAGATGATGGGGGACAGTGGGGGGGTCGCCGGGCCCCCCCTTTGAGCTGTTCGGAAAGAACGCCCCTCCCTCCTCCTCCCGTAGCCCCGTCATCCATTTCCATATCCGCATTTAATTCCCACGTGGCACAATAAAAAAAATAGAAAAGACTTGTGTGACCACAATATGGCCCCGGAATATTTTAACGACTGAACCCACGACGCATACACACCGCCCTGCGTTTATGACAGCGGGGATTGGAGGGCGTGTGGCAGGGGTTGAGACTTGAGGGAAGGAAAGATACTGGCGGCCGCCTCCTTCTTCTTCCTCCTCGATCTAATCCCTTCCTCTCCTCCAGAGACACTGGAGGGCGTCCCGTGTATACGGCGCACCACAGGGGGGGGCCGGGGGGGGGGGCACGACACAACAACAAGTCGTCCTCCCCTCTCCCCAGGTGAGTGACTGACTACGCCTCCTTCCAAGAGGGCGGAGGGCTCCAAACGCAGAGCTCACCTCCTGAAGACCGGTTTTTTATCGTCCCCACCTCGGCTGACGCCCTTAACTCCTTCCTCTTTCTACTTCCACGTCCACCAACATCGAACTAAGCCTCTCATCCTCTTCCACCCACCACCCTTGAGGTAAGTCTGAGCGAGATATTTCCCCAGTCACAATAAAGACCATATTCGAATTTCATTTTTTTAATTCCAGCATCCGTAAGAAGTATGAATTAAACTTGGAATATTAATGGCACCAAAATATTGTCATATATACACGTGTCCAAAATTCTCTGTAATTAAATAAATATATCCTCATTAGTTTCCAACTTCTCATTTTTTCACGCCGTGCGGTGAAATCGAATTCACAACAACTGTTTTTTTTTGCGATTCTGTTAAAATTACTGAGGTGAGTAATTGATTATATTTTATAAGTAGTTGAGAAACAAACTAACTACACACCGTTAGTTTTTGGACGAAATCTAAGAGCTAGAGACTATTTTTTCTCAATATTCTCTCTCTGGAGCGCACAGCCGTAGTTTATCCATTGCAAAACAGCTTATATTTGCAGGCATATTGTTCAAAAAGTAGTTCGGAAAAGGGTTAGTATTTAAATACCATTAAAATATGGTAGTTTTTTTCTTTAAAATGACGTCAAATTCTATGTGAATTGATTTATCACTGCTACTACCTTAAACTGTTCTCACGTACTCAACTCCATAATGAAAGAAACAGCTTTCGGCGCATTCTCGCAGTGGATAAGACAAGCACGCCGAAGGCGAAGGAGGAGGATCTGGCTTCTTCGCGGTTTCCACGTCACACAAAAAAGGCGACATAGCAGCCGAGGGAGGGAGGTGATTCTTGTCTTTTTTTTACGAGGGAAACGAGAGCATGCATTCCCTGCCTCTGGATGCTGCTCGTCTCCAGGCGGAGATGGATTGGAAAGAATGGAGAACGGCTTATGAGTGCCGTCCGTCCAAAAGCGTCTTTCCAACCGAAATGAAGCGAACATCTCTTCCCTGACCCTTCCTCCTCTCGCGGGTCACTACATCTACGGAGTACCGTGCAAGCCACCACTAGGGTGTGTGGCACGAGGTGATTCCACAACAGGCATGCAGCACTCGTCCCAGCATAAATCAGAACCTCGAACATTCCCCCGGCCGCTAGGCGCAGGCCAAAAGCAGCCAGGAGAACAGTCCAACCAGAAACTGGGAGAGTGATACGTAAATGAACATGCAGAATAATGCTATACTCACATCTAGTGGTTAATATTACTAATACTGTTAATTTGTGAATGCTACGAGATGCTACTTCATGCAGAGAACAAAATAAAATAATGCCGGACATATCAAGCGGTGTGAAGTGTTAGTAATGATGTTGTGTTATTAAACACAAGTGAAAATTCTAATCTACCTATTAGAGTGGGAGTTTCATATAATTGATCTATCGCAACTATGATGATCTCTTATTGTGCGTGGAAAAAATTACATTTTAAATCAGTTCAGTTCTGCAGTCAATTTCCTTTATCTTTATCTTATAGAACTAGCGTAAGTATAGGTGAGACACTATAGTGAAATAATGGTATCGCAGTGATCGAAACCGTGTATACAGACGCTATGTCAAGGAGTAACAGATCGTTCCAGTTTTAAAATCTGGGGAAATGAATGAGACCAACATTTCGTCGAGCTATTTAGTCATCGATCAGTGTACAAATGTGTTCACTTCACATGCAATATCACACAGCTGCTTTTGGGTCGCAGAGCTTCATAATTACTACTCTGGTCGTCCGGATAAGTCCATTTTGGTGCCACGGTGGCGTGACGTCATTTTCAGATCTCCATCGCGACAGAGAGAGAACGGGGTCAATCAATCGGGGTCCAGCCGAGGTCCACAAACTTTCACCTCAACAATTGAATCCGCGTCGTTCGTCACTTTTTTCAGAGTTCGCGTCCGAGAAGACAACTTTACGTAGGTTGGTGGGGTGTGCGGGGAGACACTCAGAGCCAGCACCACTGCACCATCGTCTAATATGAAGGAAGGGGGAGGTTAGGGGGCCGAAAGGGGAGGTGTAGAGACGGATGCAGGGGTGGAAGGTGATCAAACCCGTGCGGGGAGCCATCGCTTGTATTCAAACCCTTTCCTAATCCCGCTCTACGTCATACATACACAAAGCCTGGAGTCGGGGCGGGGGGTAAAAGGGAACGCCCACAAGGGGTGGGAGAAAAATCCCAAACCCTCTTTCTCATCTCCGGTCCTCGCGGTACGGATCGCGGTGTGGGAAGGAGAAAAAAAGAGGAGCAATGCTGCGGCAACAATCTCCATAGAGTACTGAACGAATGAGAAAGGATTCAGAGGCAGGATTTGCTTTATGGTGAGGTTGGTCACTAAAAAGAGTTCTTACCCACACTCAGGGTGTCACTCATGAGTGACGCACACAGCACAAGTGGCATGGCGGGTGTCTCACATGTGTGACGGCTAATCAGTTATTTATAGAGCTGGATTGAAAATTTAAGGAAATGGGAAAAAAATGCAACATCTTACCCGCACTTAACGTGTTAAGGTAGTTTGAGCGAGATCTCACTCCTAGAATTTGATGAATTTTACCTAATTTTAAAGAAAATAAAACTCTTTTTTCCAATTATATCAAAATACTAACCCCTGGTTGATAACACCTAGATTTCGACAAAAAACGTGCGTAGTTTGTATGTTTTCACAAATATTTAAAAAAATAATGACTTACCGCGGTGATTTTCTCAGAATCGCAAAAAAAAACCACCCGTTGTGTTGGCATTTTCGCCGTACGGTGTGAAAAAGTGAGTCAAGTTAGATACTTAATTATGTAGCGATACATATTTATTTAATTGCAGAGTATTTTTGCCATTTGCAACTATAATTTTGCACCATCAAGATTACAATATTCACTTCATACTTCTTACTCTTCTATCCATTTTGACTAGGGAAAAATCACGATCAAAGTGGCCGCGGTGCGTCGGATGTTGGTGAGGGAATTGCAATGGCGTACGGGGGATGAGGGAGGGGTGCAATAAAACGGTGCTGGTTGTTCGGTCATGCCTCTCTCTTTCTCGGGGGAAGGTGTCGAGGGAGGTGGCGGTGGTAAGGAGAGGGAGAGATATAGAGAGGGAGAGAGGCAACACCGTACTCGTGCTGCCATCTCGCGGCCCAGGATGGCGCCTCGGAGGGCGGGAGACGAGGAGGTTCTATAGTTCTCTGTATTATGCAGAACTTGAGGTGATTTGAGCGAAAAATCACTTCACCTAGAATTTAATGAATTTGGCCTCATTTAAAAGAAAAAAACTCCAATCTTTCCAATGGTATCAAAATATCAACCCCTTGCCGAACTACTTTTCGAGCAATTTGCCTAAAAATACAAGCTGTTTTACATGGGATAGATTATGGCTGTGCGCTCCAGAGGGAGAATATTAAAAAAAAAAAAAGAACTTATAGCACCTAGATTTCGTCAAAAAACTAACGGTGTGTAGATTGCATGTTTTCTCGACTATTTATAAAAAGTAATCTATTACTCCCCACAGTAATTTTTGCAGAATCTCAAGAAAACCTGCCGTTTTGAAGGGTTTTCAGGCGTGTGGCGGGAAAAAATTAATACTAAACTGAGATATTACAATTTTCCACAGATTAAGTTTTAATCGACCCGGGTTTCGATGCACTGCATCATCATCAGGATGATGATGATGAACCTGATGATGATGCAATGCATCGAAACCCTGGTCGATGAAAATGTTATCTTTGGAAAATTGTAATATCTCAGTTTATTATTATGTTCATATTCCACAATACTACGCCTGATTCCTCCCTTTTTGTGGGAAAAAATTAGTCAAGTTAGAGACTTAATTAGATATATTTATTTGATTACTGAGAGTTTTCGTCATATATATCTATATCTTGGCGCCATTAATATTACAAAATTTATTTAATACTTCTTTCAAACGCTGAAATAAAAAAATAAAATTTGAATAAGGTCTCCATTATGACTAGGGAACAATCTCGCTCACACCACCTAAAGGGTTGGAGGATAGAGGGCGTCGAATTTACATTACTACTGCTAGTAGATGTGTCCTTTCCCTCACGCCTCCACTGCTTCGGATACAGGACGCTGCGTCGGTGAGTGAGGTGCTTGGTAATGCATTAGAATCAGGGAGAGTTGAGAGTTTGTCCGACAACTCCACTTAGCCAAGGCAACCGCCCGCAGCAAGTTAGAAGAACTTTCACATCCGTTACCAGCACTAAACATTCCCTTGATTTCATCTCGGGAGGCCATTTGCGCCGTAATTACGCAGCATCATAAGAATATCCACTGACATAAATTCGAGTCGCCTATTTACGTGAACGCGATTACTACATCGAGTTTGCCAAAAATCATTTTTAGAGAAAGAGAATGAATTTAGCATGCGAATTTATCTTATTGCTGTGGTGACTTTGCTGGGGGAAGGGACGATCTATTCTTTTACTGCCAGAAAAATGAATGTTAGCAGATGGGAGACGAGCTAGAGGAAATTACCGATACCACTGAGCGCAAGCTATAAACTAATACTACTGACACGAATAGACGGACGCTTGAGCTGACAAAATAAGTGCACAGAAAACCTTCCGCAGAAGCCAGGCACGTAGCCAAGGGGGGGCTTGAGGAGCTTCAGCCCCGCTTATATTTCACATCATATTGTTATTTCAGTTTTACCATGTTTTATGGTGGATGAAAAATACAAGGGTTCGAGAGGGTAAAAAGTTAAAAACACAGCAATTTTCTAAAAAAATGTATCCATAAATAAACTGCAATAACGAATAAAATTGTTCCAAGAGAGGACCCCCCCCCAGGCTTCAGATTAAGCCCCCCCCCCCTCCAAATCAAAATCCTGGCCACGTCACAGTGCAGAACTAGTTGGTATTTCATACCAAAAAATTTGGCGATGCATCACCGAAAAGGTCATTGAGAGAAGGGACAGAGAATATAATTTTACCCCGAGACGATTTTGAGCATTCCCCCTCATGGTCCTTAAAAGTGAAATCAGCATCTGGTTGAAGTCAGTTAACTGGATCCTTTCATCGAGCACTGGCCTCTCGACGGCGATAAGGGGCGTGGCCCCCGGAGGGAAGAGAGACTGGAGAGCCGAATTAAAAATTGTGAGGGGGGGGAGGACGTGGAGGAGGAGTGGGAGGGAGAAGAGCGGTGCGGCATTCACGGCTATCGTCGGCACCCGGTGCAGTGTTGACCCGCGAGACAGAGTCGATCGCCGCCCGGATGTTTACCTTAACGGCGATCGATCAGGAGAAGAAGAAATAAAGAAATGCCCGCGACGCTCGTCCCATGAATCCCGCCCTTCTGAAGACCCCTGCAATCCACCCTGTTGCCCCCTCCACACTCCCCCCCCTTACACTAGACCTTACGCTGTTTGCATTGCGGGTTACGCCGATTAAAAAGTCGCATCGCAGAGGGTACGGTAGTGATGTGACTGCTCTAAAACAAATCAGATATTTTCGTCGAACAACTACGTCCATGGCGGCCCGGATAGTGGGATAGTTCCCTTTATACTATATAACACAAGCTCACCAGCACGATTACCTGCGCCTCCATCCTTTTGCTCAGCAAATTCCGTTTGACATTTCTTTTTACACGAACAATGGTACCCAGAAATCTTTTAGTCAAGCGAGCTGGAAAGTTACTTTTGGAACGCTGTTCGGTTATCCAGCATTCTCTAACAAGTGTAAGATGAACATTTGAGAAAAAAGGAACAGTTATTCAGCCTTCACTTGCAGAAAATACACCTTTTATGTAAGATGCGTAGCTGCAATTCCCTCACAAATGAGATCTCTCGAGGCAATGGGAGGAGGCTACGCAAGCACACACTAATTTACACGTATGTAGGAAAGATTGACGGGTAAAGAACTGAACTAACAATCACGGCGCGAAATATCCAAGACCAAATTCCCCTCTAAAGTTCAAGGTGACATGAATTATTTTAAAATATAATTTTCCGTTTACGCCAGTTAAATTGGTTACTCCGCTCTAATCACCAAAATATTTGATTTATATATATATTAATTCTTATTGTCGGCAGGGAGATCATCGTACGTATTCCGAAAACATGAAAGCATGCGATGTGAACTTGGATAGGCTGCGATGTCTGAGGAAATACTCGTTCTTCAGACTCAAAAAGGAACCGAAAAAGGCAATATAGCTGAAGGATTTCATAAAAGTCTTGTCCTCCAGGCAAACACCCCACCCATGACTACCGTCTGGCGGATGACCGGGAGTCCCTGGCACGGCCGAAAAGAGGTTACGACGTAGGCAAAGCAAAACAAACGGGCAGGAGAGTAAGTTTGAGTTCGCAAGTGGCCGCGGACGAGATCCCGCAACAAAGGTGATGTGAAGTGTAACAGTACTGCATATCCTCCCCCATCCCCCCACATAGTCCGTGAGAGGCAGACAGTTGACAGCGGGCGCGCGTGATTTAAGACACGAAACGTCAACACAGGGCACGTGGCGGATCGATCGTGTGCCAGTCGCGAGTTATTATGACTATGGGGAAAAAAAACATTTGATTGTCCCTTTTTTCATCATGGGTACCAAAGGAGATGTCGACCACGTACCACCCTGCAAACATTATGGCAGGGCAAAAATACGAGCTCTCAATTCTAACTGCGGATCAAACAATGTGGTACAATAGAGGTACTAATGTGTGTGATTAGACAGACCTTGGATTTGATACAGGTAAGAGTGATCTCGCGTACCGAGATAGCTCAAGTTGGAAAAATAAAATCTAAAAATTTTAAAGATGTTTAAGGAAGCTTTTCAGTACATGACATAACTTTCCTTCCACACTTGAAGAGGTCCCGCGGATGAGTAGCGATTTTTACACTGCCTACGACATTGATGGCCAGCTGGATCATAAATCTCCCTCGAAAATACCATTTACCTTCGGCTACTCCGTCGGTAAAAAGGTGAGAGCATTCCCGAGACGTTTATTACTTCAGCTTTACTACTTGGAAACAATCGACACTCTGGCATACCAAGTACCTTCTAGTAAAACGCTTTCAGGCGAGCACCCACGGAAATTTCGGTGCTGTGCATATATGTGTCATTGCCTTTAATTAATCGCGAGGACACGTCACCAGATGCTACTTAAAGAAGGGATTAGAGGGACGATTTAAAAAAATCAACCTGTGCACATCACAACACTTTAACCGGCGATAGAGGACTCTTAAGATTGAAAGCAAGCTAGCATTTCTTTTCGGGAAGAAGAGAGATCAACAAAAACAGTTTTCGTACGGTAATGGGTGGTAAACAAGTGCCCAGATGATATATGCATTATTTATAATATTATGGAAACCTGCGTCAGGACTTAGATGCGCCCAGAGGTTTAGGAGACCACCTATCAATAAAAAAATAACAGCACACAGGTCGACCAACATCTCAGGCTGCGGTATTTACGCAATTACCACTAAAGTCCTTTTCATATGAAGTATGGGAAGGATGGAACAAACCTCAACTATGTGTGTTATTCCATTTTAATTAACAATTAGCTGGTGGTAGCTCCCAACGACCGTAATTAAATAAAATTTACCTCACACATGCGTCGCGCTCCAATGCATTTACTCAATTCAGATACATTCCGCGTACGTGCTTCATTTAAGCGGCATTACCGCGGCCTATGGAAAGCCGTAAAAACTTTAAATTAGATGTCGCTGCTAGATAGCACCCTGATGTATATGATCCTGTTTGTTTCGCCTACTGATTTCGCATAACGAGAGCCATAGAAGTCACTCTAGCATCAACAAGGTATGCATGTGCGAGCTCGCGAATAAGCGATGATGGCTGTCCCTCGAGTTGTCCGCTGAGCGACCGAGAAAAGGCCACCAGAGGGCGCCACCGACGAGGTAAGGGACTCGAGGGGGTTCGCTTCTTCTTCCTCTGGCCGGCCTGGTTGGCTGTAAGAGGCGGCAGAAGAGGTCCACCACCGCGAATACCTTGAGGCCCCGCCGATCATCACGTCCTCATCCGATGGAAAGCGGGGGTATTGCTGACCCAGACATGAACATTCGTCGGTCACGAAATACTTAAGAAGAGTACAGATCACTCATCACCCAGGAGTCGTGCATCCAATGAGCACGGCACACAATTTCCTTCTTATTTCCAACAATTAGCTCAACATTCTCCATTCCACATTACTCCCCCATTGAGAGAGCAGTCGGTAGAACCTTTCCTAGTAAGTATTGTGTTTCCCAGCCGCGGTTCATGCCTAGTACTTTATGCTCAATATCTTCCAACAACCAAAATCGTTATGTTCATTCGTCTTATGATCAGCCTACGTGTCTTACGTTAAATATGAGTTGTCACTATATATATTGGAAATGATAAGGAAGTCAAAAATAAATAAAAAATTAAGTGGTTTTCTAATCTGCCTAAAATTACCTTTAAAATGATATATATTCGATCCTTAACACAAGTGTTTATCGAGTTTCACTGACGTGATTTCCAACATTAATAACCACACGTATGTATTCGGAGAGTAACATTCACCGCGATTGCTCCCCGCTATGCACAATTCACCGTCACCGAAGACAGAGTGGGGCTCACGGCAAGAGATTTAGTTGCAAAATACATATATATTAACAGTCCCTCTCGATTGTGATAATACCTGTAGTGTAGTAGTGCATGCTTGTGAGGCTTAGCCTCGTGACAAGCATTAGCGATTTATGTTAATGCATAATTAGTCGTAGTTACATTAACTTTAGGATATAGTGTAATGCATGTAGGTGAATACTCACCCCCTGCCACACACCCCTCAGGTGGCTTGCAGGGTATTTAGTAGATGTATCGCAGAAAGAGAAAAATCAATGACTTGCGTGACCAAAAACATTTCAGAACGCGTATTCCGTCTTCCTGTTGCTTAAATTAAAAAAGCCGTATGGCGGCTTAAATTTCGCTTTCAAAGGGTGGACCTAAAATTACCCGTTTCCGCCGAGAAACTCATTAGTCTTTGCCCTCCGGGACGTAAGCTGATGCAACAAATCTCAATAAGATCATATCTCTACCAGGTAACGATATATTTACCGCAAAAAATAGTGGCGTGGGCACTAGATGCAAACGGAGGTTTTCATAATCACGAAATCAACCAAATGATCTTGAAGCCAACTGATGAATTTAGTAAACCTGCAGTACACCGAGAAATGATATTGGTATCGAACTCAAATGGAATATTAGCAGAGACGGAATGGACTCAAATGATGATAAACAAATGAGACGGTGATGAATAATGGCTTAAAATGAGAGTGAGTATAGCTGCCTATGCTCACTAGTTAAATTGCAGAGGGAATAAACCTGGTATCGACTACTCATGGAAATTCAAATTTAACACCTATATGAAGTATGTGTATTAACAACGGGTGCAAGAACACCCGGGGGGAGGCGGAGTCTTAGATTGAGAGCACAAGATAAAATCCGCCTTCCGTATTCTTACGGAATACGAGAGTTCTCCCCCGCCACGCCAATGTGTTTTATGTTACAGTGTGGTATCAAATACGGCGAAATACGACGAAGGAATACAGACTGGCAATCGCTAAAGCATGATTTCAGCCTCTATCGTGCCAATAAATCTCGAAAATCTTCCCGGAATCAACAGGTAGCCGTGTGTAAGGATATTGTTCCAACATGTGGTCGCTGACACCTGTTGTCGCGCGATCGCCCCAAGGGTTGCCCCGGACAACGGCGACCGGGACGGGGGCGACAACGGGGACGGAGCGAACCAAGCATCGCGGTGGAAACGCGCGGATTTCTCCACGAGCAGTTGTTCGCACCTGAAATCAGAGCGCATTCTGAACAGATGGTCTTTCTCGAGGCCTTTATTTACGCAACGGTTGGCGTGAGAGGAAATTGCGTGCTTTTGGTCGACGGAGTAGAGAGACTCTCCTTGCAAGCCTGTATTTCTTAAAAGTCAACATACACATATCCAAGTTAATACACACACCGCCAATAAAAAACGTTCTACATTCCAAAGCATAAGAATTCCGGCCAGCGTAGCGTACGCGAGCGATTTATGTTATGGTCAAACGTTAACAACTGTATAGTCACTGCGGTATAGGAATGAGCGTTAACTAGAGGCTTCTCAAATACAAGTGTAAAACGGAGAGGGATGGCTAGTAATCCTGGTAGACAAGTGAGTTTAAGCGAAATGCTACTTCAGTGAACGAGGTAAGAGAGGAAAGGTAATTTGAAAGGATTTTCCAAAGATGCAGAAAAACTAGATGGAGGAGGCATTCAAAGGTTCTGTTCAAAATGGTCATAGATGGTAGTGTGTTTGGCGAGCAAGAAAGAGAGATGACGTTTTGGTTTATCTTAGATTGAATTTGAGTAACTTTCCCGCAGGAATTAAATATTGTTTTGCGATGCAGATAAGAGGGGATGGTGTTGGGTAAGCGGGGGAGGGAGAAAAAAGAGAAGGCGTTATGGATGGGATGAAGGGAAGTAGAACGAATGTCATGTTGAATAATTAAATCATGTAAGGAGCCAAGGGCATTGTTGTACACCAAGATCATTAGGAGTATTCCTACTCCCAGCTAAACCTACCTAAACCGGTTGACCAACTCTAGTTGTAATACTGCGAGGGGTTCATGATCCCAGGATTGGTGAATTTAACGCAAGGACTGTACAAAGCAAGAAGTTTGATGGAATACAAACTGAGGACCATTTACATGAAAGTCCGTTTTAACATGAGGCACTTAATCGCGCAGTTTGGTTACCAGAATTTAGCGAGAACGCGTGCAGAACGAAGTTAAGATCTAGTTTAGACGCTTTCCTATACCCTCTGCGTATTAATGAAAAGTTTCTCTAGCAACTCTCCGCTTTGATTTGACACAATTTAAACAGCACATTCGTCCATCCTGTTGTAAAGTGTCTCGGGGTAAAAACGGCATCAGAACATACAAAAGGGGATGGATGGAATACGCAATGCTAAAATTTACCTTCCGGACCAGTCACAGCCGTCGCCCATGATTGAAGCCGAGGCACCGCCGACGAGTAGCGCCCCCAGCGACAGCCACAACAGCGAGACGAGAAGCAGCACCGGGCGATAACCGCGGGACCCTCCGAAGACCCGCCTCCTCCCGCACCCTCTGCTCCTCCCCACATCACAGTCCGAAGCCACGGTTATTCCACTCCCGGGAAAGTGAACTGCGGCGCCGTCACCGCCGCGCCCCGAAGAGCAGGGCGCCGCTAGGAACAAGTTGGACGGAGGAGGAGGCCGAGTGTCTTTGGCGCCGAGGGCGTCGTCTTCCAGGCGCCCTCCACTGCCGCTCCCTCCTCCTCCCATCGGACCGTCCTCGCCGCAAATCCTCGGGCGCGGGAGTCGGTCGGGAGGGAAGCAGAGCGAAGCGGCGGCGCCGCTCCTCAGACTAACATTACTATCACAACTATCATCCTCGTCACAACTACAATATCCATCTTGGCACTCCTGGTAATCCATGCCACATAAGCACCACCGTTCGCGACCGCACTTCGGCGAGGCGGCGGAGGGCGGTCCGTCGTCGGCCGGCGCCGACCTCATGCGCCGCCTCCTCCTCAAGCACCACCTTTCCATCGGGTGCCTTCCCGCGGACGCACAGTC
Organism: Pyrrhosoma nymphula; assembly: GCA_963573305.1. Taxonomy (NCBI): domain Eukaryota; kingdom Metazoa; phylum Arthropoda; class Insecta; order Odonata; family Coenagrionidae; genus Pyrrhosoma; species Pyrrhosoma nymphula. Next base: position 15,667,975 of record OY754327.1, read on the forward strand.
ACCAGGTCCCACGGCACCACCACAAACACCGACACAACAACTGCCCCCACCGGGTCGGAACCTCTCAGCCGCCGGAGCGGGGCCACCACTCCGGTGCTCTCCATTCTCCTCCTCGGGGAGGCGAGCCATCATCTCCCGGCGATCGCTGGGACAACGGCGGAGCTCTCCGCCGAGCGTCCCATCAACACAACCACTAGCGGCAGGGACGAGGGGATGAAAAAAAAAACAAAAACACGGTCACGCACTCATCCGCTATCCACGCCTCTCTCTGCGTACAGTACGACAACCACTGGCGGACTGATCTCTTACGGCGAGGGAACCTGCTGCTGGGGCCGATTCCCGCCTCCGCTCCAACCACCACCTCCCCTCCTTCTCTTTCCTTCTCCCCTTTCCAACCCTCCCGAGTTGCCGTGGCGACGGCAACGCCTGTTTACGGCCCGAGAGATGGAAGGAGGGGGCGGGAGGGGAAGAGTTTTAAGAGGGGAAGGGGTATGGGGGCGGGGAAAAGCCCACGGGCTGTCTCTCCATCTGGTGGTCATGCGAGTGAACTACGCTGCGAGGGACGGGAGGAGAGGATACCGTGGGATCGACGATGGACGAGAGAGAGGGGAAAGAGGGGAGTCCTTCCTCCCCTCCGTGCAAGTGGGGGAGGCTGAGGTGGGGGATGGTTGTCGAGGGGCGGGAGCGATGGGCGTTCTCGAAGCTGTTGCTTCTTCTTCTTCAGTGTGCGATGTGGATGCTGTGGAGATCCCCGAGGCGGTTGGCCCTCGAAAAACTCGTTCCAGTTCCGTTCCGTCCCTTGTTTATTATACCTTACACTCTCTGCCTATCAAATCCCTTACGGCTCGCCAACTCTCTGGTTCCGAGATTGTTTCTTTATTTTTAATTAGCCTCAACATCTTTTCTTTCCCTTTCATTATTTCTCTTCCCTTCCCTCTTGCTCCTCTCCTCCATTTCCCTCGCTTGACGTCTCTTTGTTGTGCGGAAACGATGTGCAAAGCGACCGATTGGCGTGAAGTATTGTGATGAACGGAAATTATTTCGAACAATAAAGTATTCATCCCGCACGCGTAATTCTCCTCCACGTTAACATATCACTGAACTGTTCCTGCTTTGCCTGAAAGTGCTAATCTTCGTCACTTGTCGATAATTTTTATGACGATCTTTTGATTATTCGTTGAGGACGTTGTCAAAGTTCGGCACCGCACATTAATATCCGTTGCATGTTTAGATCATGTCATGAGGACATAGCCGGGAGTGGTTTATTAACTAAAGGATTCATTTGACGAATAATTTCTTCCCTTTCAATCCCAAACCTCTCTCTCCGTCGTGTAATATGCGACATGAAGTTCCTCCATAGCATTTGGAGTGGCTCTCTCCGCACCAACTGCCTTCTTCCTCTCTTTCCTCTTCATGTTCCTCCTCGTTTCCTACGCAATAATTCCCTTCTTGACATTCTCAAATTCAGACCCTCAATATCTCCCTATTCTACCGATTCCCGAAAACTTTCAACTCCCTAGCCTCGCAGTTACCCTCCCTTGACCTCTTCTCTCCACACCCTCCGTTTTCAAATCAGTCCTCGGAAAACATATTGCCGAGTTGACTCCCTCTATCCCATCTCCTTGTCCATTAATCCCCATACCAATCTTTCTTTCCAATGTTTTTCTCTGTTATCTTTTACATTTTAGAGTATATTTTGTTTCAGTTTCTATTTATTTGTTTGCTTGTCGACCAATGTAACAAGCCTTTGTGCCGTTTTTGGGGTCTTTTCGAATAAATGAATAAAGCGGGAGGATTGACAAGGTGGTGTACAGATAACGCCTGCACCGCAAGGCGAATGTGCACGCTTGAAATGCTGAATGATTCCGCTTATCGCCGCTTTCTTCAGCCGACTAATCGCTGACTAATCCCTCGTGGAATCAATTTAAAAAATAACCGAAATTGAAATAATTCAGTAAGCAATCAATCTCTTGCATAAAAATATTACCTTTATGTCGTGCATATCATGCGGTAAACCTCAGCGCCCTTAGCTCGCGGTGATCGCTCCGATGACTCCACAACATCCTCGGGAACCCTTCCCCGTCTCAAGTTTTTGAAATGGAAGCCCGAGGTTGCGAGGATTCCTCCACTCGCTTGGTTACTTTAGATAGATAATTAGATGGATATTTATTACTCCCAAAAAAAAAATTAACAAACACAAACATGAATACACAAAAAGAATAGGAAGCTTTTGGTAGTCTTTTAAGGTATTTCATGTGTAAAGACTGTCTTCATGTATATAGATATGGATGAATAGGTGATAGAAAAACTAACAAGATATACACTAGTCCAAAAATGTGGTACAAAAATGCTCATGTGGCACCAAAGGTTTCCAATAATAATCTTACAAATAGTATAAATGAAAAATAGATGTTAACTAGTAGATAATACAATGGATCAATTAAAAATTTATTCCAATGAGTGTTTGGACAATGTGCTGAGTAAGCAGCCATGATTTTACTAATTTCAGAAATATCTTGAAGGCATTCTCTCTATTTATATTGTTAGGAAAAACCCAGGTCCCATTATTGTAGGACCCATGTATAAAAATTATAAGAGTATGTTTAGGTGAATGTACATTACTTTTTCTCCTCATGTGATCTACCGACCATACTTACCCATATATATATTTGTACCTGGGCGACGCTTAGCGTGGCTGGGGGCAGAGGGCGGGGGCGGTGGGGGTGGCGAAGGGGCGGGGCGCATTCCTTGAGGCATTAAAATAATACACATCGGGATGTTAGGGTTAAGGGGGGGGAGTTATAGCGTCAGGGCCCCCCCCCCCCACCCTCCCGCCCATCGGCCTCTGCAAGCTCATGAGGGCCCTTTTCCCAGAGCCCGGCGAAGGGCGGGGAGGCCCTAAATGTGTGCCGCGCCCTTGGCCTACAAGGCCCTTTCTCGGGAAGGGACTTTTATGGCGGCATTCTCCCCCGCGCTAGAGTGTAAACTAGGGGTACACCCTTAGTGAAGCCGGCGATCCCTTTAAAATATTAGTAGTTCGGGATGGGCGCTTCTTCGGCTTGCGTGTTTTTTTTTTGCTTTGGCGTCGAGGATACGTTCCTGAAAGGTGAGAGGAGTATGGAGGATCTCGTGATCTCAAAGAGCTAAGCGCTTGGGGCTATAGCCATAAAAAAAGAGTAAGGGGAACGGTGTAATAAGAACGGATCGGCCACAAAGGCAGTTCCTCGACAGAATACTCATCGTATGTATGTACATACCTACGTACTCTCTTCGTCGTTTGAAAATAGGGAATGTTTTCGCCGATGATATCCTAACACTCTGACGACACGAGTTGGAAGTACTGCATTCCTCTAAGCGTGGATGATATTACGCAGCATACGTGATTGAGAATGTTTCAATATCTCCTAATTCTGCCATTCTATTTGTTTTTGCCACTATTTGTCCTCCGACAAATATTACGTTTTAATACGAGTCACCTTTACTTTGAGAAGAAGGAAACTTTGTCGACTGTGATTGATAAAAAAGCGATTGTATCCAATGAAGATTCGCTCTCGCTACAGTCCTCAATAGACACTCCGACCTTCAACCTATAATGGTCCGTACAATTCGGAAAAATGTGCAGGAAACTCCGCATAAACTTCGGCTTTGTCAAATGGCTACGGGTAAATGTTGTGGAAAAGTCAAGATAAAAGTGTTATTTTTCACTGGCTAACATTTAGAATTTAGCATGAAGTGTCTATTATCCGTCATAGATAGTTGATCAAATAATTAGATAAAAGTTCTAGGAATATCCGTCATATTTGTGAACATTCTAATGAAGATGTAAGTAAGGGGACTATTATTGGATAAACTACGACGGGAGTCACTGTAAACGAGAAGAAAGCAATGGAGAGTAAGACAATTGGAAAAGAACCGATTACCTGAGTTGGATGCTGACACCAAGGAGATCTGGTGATCCGGGTTCGAGACCTGGTCAAGTTGAATAATTTTACCTATGTGGAATATCGCACAATGGATATTGTTAACCTCGCCATACTGGTAAATTCGACTGCCCAGATACTTACTGTGGACACCGTGAATGATATTTTAAATCACTCCATTTCCCCTGGCAGAATCGGTGAACACAAACACGGCTAGCTCTTCAAGTCATTATCATACTCTTACTCTTACTCCCAGGGTCATCTATATCTTAGGCGATATTTAGCCGCATCAACAAATCCCCTCCATACCTGGATCGATCTTCTGCCTCTCTTTCTGTTGCTCCGATATTTTCCATATCCGTTCTCACTTGGTCCCACCATCTTAGACGTGGTCTTCCCCTGGGTCTTCTTCCTTCAGGAATCCCATTTAGTACCTCCTTCAGCAGACATCCCTCCTCTTTCCTTAGAATATGTCTAGCCCACCTGAGTCTTCTTGCCTTTATTTCACTTGTTATGTCTGGATACTTGTATAGATTTCTGATTTCTCTGATGTGTTTTTTTTCTACATTGTCCTTCTTCGTATGTGGGCCCAAAGATTTTTTCGCAATATCTTATTCTCGAACACTATTAGTTTTTTCTCATCCTTCTTCGACAGCCCTCACGTTTCGGATCCGTAGAGTAGTACTGGGGATATTATTGTTTTATAGAGTCTAATTTTGGATTTGTGTGAAAGGGCTTTAGAAGCTAGAATTCCGTTGCATGCATGTAGACATCTGTTGGCGAGGTTTAACCTGTTTTGTATTTCTGGCTCTACCGTGTTGTCATTTGTTAAATAAATTGTAATAAATCAGTGATGGTAGAATTTGTGGAATTTAGAGTAAAATAATCAATTCGTGATATACAGTTAGTGACAGGCATGCGAATAGTGTATTTAGTACTGGTTGAGATTTCTTGATAAGAAATGTTTATACGAAATGTTTTAATAAATAACCCATATTCTCCTTCAAATGACCTTTCCTTATACCCTAAAATGTTTTCAACTTCATGGCATTTTTACTAACTTTTTTACATGGCCAACAACATATTTATCGAGTATCAATGGCAGCTATTGCAGTCGCTAATTGATCACGGATAAAATAGTATTTTAAAACTATCCGTTTGGTGGTCTGATATCGTAATTTTAAGTTAATTATATCATTCCTGGGGTCTCAAAATTCTTTTGACGCCGCTTGGAAAAATATCGGCTTCGAACTTTCTTGAAAGAGTAAGTCTAAACTTAAACCTACGATCCAATAGTGATTCCTATCCTAGCTCTTTTTTGGATTGTAACACTGATAAAATTATCATTGCAAATTGTTAATTTCTTGCCAATATTCGCTGCGTACGTTTTTGCTTGCTATTCAAGCCTAACTCATATGGATCCGAAACACAGCCAGTGTATTTCGAATAAAACCTAAGGGAGAAGGAGCAAAATTACTTTACTACCCCTACTTTGTCTTCGTATTTGCCAAGTACCCTTTGAATGATTCCTAACTTATGATCAGCTTCACAGGTTTTTCTGAATGTGTTCATATAGGATCATGTTGACAGGTCAGTCTTACCCAAAGATATTTCAATGGATTCTACGATTTATAATTGGCGATGAACTATGTAGTAAGTGAAAGGGGAGAGTTGTTCTATTTCCAGAATTTCATTGCTACGAAGGGTTTTTGTTTCAAATTTAATTCCCGCAGCCATGTGTAGCACCAGCCTGAATTACTTGGAGAAAATTGAATGAAAATTACTTGTGATTATGACAACGGTTTCATCTGTACGCTACTGAATTAAACGCAAAAACTGAACGCTTACTGCCACCCGCGTCATCGATGTCGTTAATGTAAATTTGGAACAAAGGTGGGCCCGGACGACGTCCTCTGTAGAATCCCGATTTCGTTTAGGGTGTTTCCGATTTGCTGATGACGATATTCGACTACCGACGCGACGGCAGTAGTTGGCGATCTCGCTGGCGACCAAATGAAATGAAATCGCTCCAAGTGGCTATTCACGCAGTCCGTCTCGCGTACAGATAAGCCAAAGCAGACAGCTGTGAAAAAATGTAGGCATTGTTCTTCATTTGTTCGGCTTGCGACGGAGAGGACATCAGATTATTCCGCTAAATGTAAAGCACAACGACGCGGCGTGGCACCCGCTGTCTATCGATACAATTAGGGTAGTTTGAGCAAGATTTTTCCCTAGTTTATATATACTAGTAGTCATAATAGAGGCCATTCCAAATAAAAATTTCTCCCGTCTTGAACCCCGGGCACGTGCGTGGCGTTCCTCATTTGGATCGCCTCATCGCTGGTGCAATTTTTTCCGGCCCTGGTGGCAGCGCGGCGGCGTGGTGGGGAAAGTCCTCGCCTGCCGATCCAGAGGTCGCGGGTTCGTATCCCGCCTGGGTAGGATTTTTCACCTCTTAGAGGCTTGGTTTGGTGTTTTCGTCGAATTATGAAATGGGTAGTATTGACTTCGCCTGTTACCCATATGCCTCGTCTACACTGCAGGTGTACTTAAATAGGGTGTACTTAAGTGCAGCATTTAAATGCAGGCGAGCGTCTAACACGCAGATATTATATCTACCTCAGCGCTATCTTGTGTTAATGGAAAGAAATTTACATGGCGCAAAAATTATGTGCCCGAGAAGTAATATAAGATATTTCCTAGACTCGCATAACCCCATAAACAAATGTTAAATAAGAATAACACTTGCACAATTACTTTTCTCCTCATCTAAATGATGTAAACACGTTTATGATGTAAATGAGTATTGAAACTCCTCGAACTATCGATGACGAGACTTCGACCACCTCGATGGTACACTATCGATATCATCCAAGTCCACTTAAATAGGGGTCCCCGGGTCCACTTAAAGTGGTGAGTGGGAGTCTACACGGTGTACTTAAGTGAAAACTGCACTTAAGTGGTCAGTGTAGACGCGGCAACAGAGACATTACTATTAAGTTGGTCCTCCGGCGGCGCGGCAGGGCGTGGGAAAAAAAGAGAGTCGATAATCAAGGAGTTATCGTCGACGAGGCCCCGGGGAAGCCAAAGGGATTTCCCGCCGTCTTATCGCGTTCCCTCGCGCTATCGTCCGTCCTATCGCAAAGCCTACGTCCACTTTTTTCTCATAAAAGGATGCACTATCGTTTTCCATTTATGTGAATGAGCAGAGCATTGCAGACTTCTGCGCTGTAGCGAGGTCAAAAAATCCGACTCTTTCAGGATTTCTTCCGCGTTCATCCACGTTCCGAAGGATCGCTATGTAGGCGTAACAACGTCTAACTTATAATTTTAATTTAGTAGTCACCGTCCTTAATACTGAGGTGACCCAGAACTTCAGCATTTAATAATTCTTACCAAGGATAAGTCTTTATTACCCACGGGGAACCACTATTCACAACACGGTTGCGAACTAGGGGTATGGGAGAAATTTTGGGTATTTTATTGACGGAAGAAATGAGTGTTGAAATAGTACAAATTATTCTTAGAAGTAGTAAATTCCTCCTCACTCCCCTAAGTAAGACAACGCAAGGAAAACTCAATCAACTCCCCTCTCCCCCTACAACGTCTTACGTAATACTTGAATCACCTCTTACGATCCTACCCGCGTGTTCTTCACGGCACCCATGACCACAGATGTCGCTTCTACTCCTCAAGGAGCCAACCAACCACGAGATGACAAACCCTCCTCAACTTCCAGCGCAGTAATGATGGCATTGCGTTACCGGTTTCTACTCTAGTGTTACAATGAAGTTGACTACTGATGACCTACAAACATGAGGCTATTCCCACTTCAAAACTACCCTGCACTTTCTTTACGACAGCATCTCAAAAGTCTCCAGTTGTTGCTCGTGCTCTTTTGTGACAAGGAACAATGCAATACCTACGTATTATGATTGCCACTATCTTTTCTGAACGACATTGCTCGAATTCTCTCACATCAAATTCGGTGTATATTTTTAATACATTTAATGCAGCTATTCTCGTTATGTTCCTACAGCGTCGCTATCGCGTGATCCACCTAATTGTAATGGCTGAATGAAATTAAATGATTATTCATAAAAGATTGTGATTCTTCTGCTCAAGAAAATGGTTTTATGCTATGAAAATTGCGTCACATGCTAAAAATGGGTCTGTTTTGATGTTGATTAGCATATGGTCGCTTTAACGTTATGTTCTCCCCTACATCAGGGATATGGTTTGGATATCCAGCAGGTATGTCATCTCAATTTGCTTTTTCGACAAAGAATGGGAACATGAATTGTTTACCGTGGATGATCGATGATGACCGAGCACCCAATCATCAATTGGTTAAAAGACACTTGCACGAACCGTCACGTCGTGACAATATCGACAAATATATGTTCACTCGGTTGAACTCCATCCCGGTTCGTATTCTCGGCTCGGACAAAATTTGACGGAATTTTAAGATACATGGTACGGATCCTGTGGATGTGCAATGCTGGCTTCCACAATAAAATAGATCCAGGCTCAATTATCTGTAATGAAAGCTAAAGGTACAAATTAGAAAGATGATGAGTTTGCCAGTATTCGTATGTTACATTGCTATGTACGACTTCGCCGACCTTTCATTTCTACGTGTTAAGAGCTTTTGGGGCATACAATGCTTTTGAGGCTTCAATAAAGTATCATAAATTATTTTAACAAGTTTATATCTAGATAATAAAAACAGTTTGGCGTTAAAATGCGAGGCTGATGAGTGCAATACATTTACCGTGAGTGAAATGGGTGAAATAGTATTCCTCACCTTCTAGTTAAGTCAATCCTAGGGCATTTCCTTCAGCGGCGACTTCTACTTCCCAAAAGAGAATCCATTTGTATGAACTTGCTGCTATCTCTACTTAGAGTAGTTCTCATAGCATTGTAACATTTTTGGATTCTGTGATACGATTCGTCATCAGATACCTTCCCTTCATTTCTCACGATTCTCACCAGCGAGGGAAGCTTCACCGTCTCCCCTATACTGGATCAGTGTAAAGCCTCAAGTACACGGGGCGAGTTTACAAGCTAACAAGCCGGCTTGTAAAAAGCCGGCGAGTCTGCGAGTACGCTAGTAGTCGAGTACACACAAAAGTTCCCACTTGCTCAGTAGCCAAGTAGCTGGCGTGTGGAAACCACGTGTTGTCGTCTGCTGACCAATGCTACTAGCAACTTATGCACAAGCTACTGTGAGTACACGTGGCTAGTTTACATGCTAGCTCACTCAAAAGCCGGCGAGTGGTGTGTAAAGTCGCCGGCAGTTCAACTTTTTCCAGAGCGTTTTTACAAACAGCTAACGGAGCGAGTGCATCGAGTACACTGGACTAGTTTACGAGCTGCTTGTGAAAAAGCCGGCTTGTAGCTTGTAAACTCGCCTCGTGTACTTGAGGCTAACTTATCATCCATATCACAAAATAAACTCGGATTTTACAACCAGTATCTATCATCGTTTCAGCCTTATTTGTTTTTTTTGTAATTGCTCGTGTTTTTCATCAAGTGATGGACATGCTGTTCATGTCATGGCAAGTCCAATGGTAACGGAAATCGGATTCGTGGCTTGTTCCGCCCGCCCAAATTGCCTTGAGGGAGATCGCGAAGGCAAATGAGTATGGAAAATTTGTCTTTCTTTCTTTTCAACCCTATTTCTGCTTGCTCCCTTGTGCGGCCAGGGTCGGCGATGCAGACGCTTTATACTCCCTTTATATATTAGCTCACATTGTCTGTCTGCTTGTCTGTGTACGTACAAATCCATTGGAGCGGAAGGTGTGGTGTTCGATTCCCTGCTGGGGGAATTATTTTTCTTCTTTTTTTTCATAGCCGTTTTCACTTACATCTTTAGAAATTTTGTTTTCATCATCGCATTACCCTCTAAACAGATTTAAGAGACAGATTTAAGATGTCATTTTTCCCACGAACGATAAAGGACCATAACAGCTGCAAATGAGACTTTTATCTAGCTTTGTCGTTAGGTAGTGTAGCTCTTAGTAGTAGTAGTACTCCTAATACTTGAATCCTTATCTGTCACCTTGTAAATACTAACAGCACGCCTAGCATGTTTTCTACATGGGTCTTGAGTCCCTGTCCATCTGTGTAGTTGTAGAATGCATGTATATTGACGGTCACTCTCCATTTTGATGACATTGTAGTGTAGTGGTGCATGCTTGTGAGGCTTCGCCTCGTGACAAGCATTAGCGATTTATGCTAATGCATAATTGGTCGTAGTTACACTAACTTGAAGGTATAGTGTAATGCAGGTTGGTGATTACTCACCCCCTGCCACACACCCCTGAGGTTGCTTGCAGGGTATTTTGTAGATGTAGATGCAAACTTTTTTTGCAATATTTTACTCGCTAATTATTCATTAATGACGGCGATCAAAGGGAGGATCCTTAGACGTTGTGGGAGATGGACCGTGGTGAGCTGTGATTATCGCTATTGAATATTCAACAATGAATATAAATGTCATATCGATATACTTATGTTCCTAATGGTTGTCGAATGTCTGTATTATTTGATATATCAGTGAAGATAGGATTATTTCCTTTCACAAACTAAATTTATTAGCAATGTGATAATATAATATTTAATGGCAAAGATACCATAAAACAATTAAAAAATATAATAAAATGCACTGAGATTATGAGACATTAAAACGTGACGTAATGCATATGAAAATAAAGGGAGTATAAGTAATAAAAACTTTGTTTTTATGAGGTCATATTATAATTTTCCGATTAACGCTGCCGCCGTAATAGATAACTCGCGCTTCCTTTGATTAAAATTTGGACAAAAGTTCAACCTTTGTCTTCCAATGAACGTGGGTCTTGCGCGAGATTTCCAAGTGAAGACATAATGCCTCAGCGTTGACAAATGTTGACTTTTTTTCTTTTGACTTTGGACGTCTTATCAGCACGGCACCGCACTATTCTCAGCCATAGGATTATGTATGTACATTAATCCCGCAAGACTTGTGTGATTTTAGGCTTTCCCGGCGAATGATGCTGATGAGTTATTCTCGGGTTTCCCACGGGGTTAGGCTTTCCATGATTGCCGACGTTTCATCCACAGCCTTGGAAAAGGCAGGAAAGTCTCCTGCCGAAACGTCGGCAATCATGGAAAGCTTAAACCGGTGGGAACCTCGAGAAAATTTCATCACCCGCAAGACTTGTTTACGATGAGGAACTGTCTCAACCACTGATCTTCTCGTGTCGCTTATCAGCTCCAACTGCCGAACAAAAAGCATCAAATATCGCTTTTCGCTTTTCCGCGGGCAAACCCCCCACCCAACCCACTCCTCTTTTCCCGCCTTTTCTTCTCCTTCTTCCAATTCGTGGCGCTCCTGTCTTTCACGTTTCTTGGGAGAGATGAACGCGTTTCTTTCGGCTTGGATTGCATACGCACCTGAAAACACGGTGCCCTATGGACTCGTTTGATTTCGCAACTAGTCGTGCTGGGGGGGGAGTGGAATGGGGATCCACGCTGGTGGGCCGAGGAGGAGGGGGGGGTCTCCCGTGAGAGCCCCATTGGTCCATTTCTCCAGCTTCGCGCTCTGTCCCACGGTGCCCAGATTACGCACCGTAATGGAATCTCGGGTATCGGATGACGTGAAATATCGTGTTACGCGCTAGAGAAAGGTGATACAACCTTAATTTTCTTAAGTTCCTGGACTTCTCCATTACCTACTGCAAGTCAAATCGGCCAGCTGTAAAATCTACATCGGTCGACGGGAGGAACAAGGCTGTGTAAAGTTGTCGCTATACCTACTAAACTGAAGGTCGTAGGTTCGAATTCGGCCCTTTTTCGGAGTTTTTGAAGTGAAAAGTTCAAATGTCGCGTTGAGCACTTTTGTAGATGGGTAAAAGACATTGGACTCGCGTCACCGTCACCGTCACCGCTACTACATATATGTATAATTATGTATATTCTGTATATACACAGTATACTCGCTATATACACAGTACTTGTGGATGGGTACAAACCATTGGACTCGCATCACCGTCACCGTCACCATCACCGCTACTAAATATATGTGTAATTGTATATTCTGTATATACACTTTTGTGGATGGGTAAAAGCCATTGGACTCGCGTCACCGTCACCGTCACTGCTGCTAAATATATGTATAATTGTATATTCTGTATATACACAGTATACTCGCTATATACACAGTACTTGTGGATGAGTAAAAACCATTGGACTCGCGTCACCGTCCCCGTCAAATAAACTATATTATAATTGTATTCATATTACATTATATATTTCTAATATACGGTTTAGTTCATTCAATTTGGGTTGCTACAAATATTGTGCCGGATAATATAATAGTCCATACTCGTGCAGGAGAGTGTACTCGATACAAGAATAGTGAAGGTTAGTACAATATAACTCAATTTCTTTTAATACGTTCAATTTAAGTAGCTTATTCATATATGCATAAACATAAACTTTGCAGACGATAAAAATCTACCATTGATTGAATTTTTAAATAGTGAGTTTGGTTTAACGATGTCTAATGATCGCAATCTTGGCACAACGAAATATAAAACTACTATTGATGCAGTATTTACAAGACATTTAAGCAAATTCGAATCAAAATTATTCGTTTCTTACTTTAGTTACCATAAGCCTATTGTATCAGTTTTAGATATTGCCGATGATGATGGCGGTGATGATGAAAGAGTTGTTGAAATAATGGATGAAAGTTGATTATTCTGAAGTGTACAATTTTTATGTAAAATAATTGTGTACAATAGCGCAATAAATGAATATTTAATTTATTATATACATGAAACTACTTTCTACTGATTAATAAAACACTTCATTAGAAATTATTCCCTACATTCAAAAATGCTCACGTTATTTCAAGTTTTCACTTCTGTCGGCACTCCCGGAGTGCCTCTTTCTTTTTTTTCACTCTTCGTAGCATAGGTATAGCTCTTGCGAAGGCTTATGGCGTTTGGATGTGTAGAAGAAGTCGTCCTTGAGGGGTAGATTTTGGTGGAAGGGGTAGGGAAAAGAGACGTAGGGGAAGGTGAAGACATAGCATTCGTGCCATGCATGAATGCATTTAAAAAAATGGAATTTGTATGACGCTGACAACACAAACGCCGCACATCCGAATGCCATAAGCTTTCGCGAGAGCTGTATATTTATTTCTAAGCATGGAGGTTGCATAGTAATTTTCGTAGCGATATTACCCGTAGCTTGGGTAAAAATATAGATCCACGCCATAGTCGGGAGAAGTGGCAGTGTTTTTTCGCAACTTCCTCTTGACAAATAGTCGCCTGTTTCTGCCAGAATATAAGAAATTCAATCCTATTGCAATCGAATCTATTTTTTAATTCAAATGCATCAAGTAACAATAGCTAGAGTAGTAGAAGTCTAAGACGTATGTACTAAGACTAGGAAGACTAAGAAGAAGTACTAAGAAGAAGAATTCTCAGGTGCAATAGAAAAGTAGAATTCTTAGGGGGACTCCAAATCCTCACCCCCAACTTCCATAAGAAATGCTGGTGAAGTTTTTTCACTCTCAGGTTTGTTTTCTGTTGCAAAATAAAATTAGAAGTAAAGGTTTGACAAATTCGAGAAACATGTTATTGGAAAGAAATTCAATAAACTTTCTCATATTTTTAACCGAAACTTGGTTTCGATTCGGAAGTGCGAGTACTTGTGCAACACACTTATTCCAGAATATTTTAAAACTAACTATTTATATATATAAATATATGTATAACTATGTATGAATTAACTTTATCAGGTGCCAGCTAAGAAGCCAGTGACTTGAGTTCTCAAAGTAATGAAAGCATTTATGTATATTGACATTCTTTATAGTTATAGTAATGCACGGCAGTGATTTTTTTGTCAGGTTAAGCCGTCCACAGACTGTGCGAATTCCCTTTCTTTCCGCGTTCTGATAATGTGTCGCAGGGAGACGGGAATACAGTGACGTCACGCGGAAGCCTGGCTGCCAGCTGAGACCACCGTCTCTCTTTACATCTACATCTACAAAATACCCTGCAATCCACCTCAGGGGTGTGTGGCAGGGGGTGAGTATTCACCAACATGCATTACACTATACCCTAAATTTAGTGTAACTACGACTAATTATGCATTAGCATAAATCGCTAATGCTTGTCACGAGGCGAAGCCTCACAAGCATGCAACACTACACTACAGATGTCATCAAAATGGAGAGTGACCGTCAATATACATGCATTCTACAACTACACAGATGGAAAGGGACACAAGACCCATGTAGAAAACATGCTAGGCGTGCTGTTAGTATGTGCTAGGTAACAGATAAGGATTCAAGTATTAGGAGTACTACTACTACTAAGAGCTACACTACCTAACGACAAACCTAGATAAAAGTCTCATGGCAGCTATTATGGTCCCTTATCGTTCGTTGGAAAAATCACATTTTAAATCTATCCGTTCTGCAGTCTAGTTCTCTAATTTTATTCTCGTGATCTGATCTACCTTAGTATTTCGTAAAATATTATCAATGTCGTCAGAGAATAGACCGGTTTGGAACTTAAATAATAGATTGAGTCTAAATTTTAATCGACGGTCTGAAAGCGTTTCCCATCCCAGTTGCTGCAAAAGCTTTACACTCACCTTGCGCTCTGACTATGCACCAACTGCGTGAGACGCCTCCGGTGTGCGTTGAGTAGGGCGGGAAGGGACAATACTCACGCAATCACCGATTGACATTCAAGGAGGGATTGATTCGGCCATAAATGTGCAAATCGTAAAATGTCTGTTGGGAGAGGGAGTGGCCTGCGGCTAATTAGCAACCAACCTTCTCCCCAACCTTCTCCCTCCCAATCCTGGAGATAAAACAATTACTCAGAGTTCGTCGTGGATGCATGATTGCTGAAGGCCTCTGAACAACGCCCATAATAACGCAACTTGTATAAATGGAAGACGAAAAACGAAGAATGTATTTCAGCAAACAAATACATTAGGTAGCTAAATTACGATACACATTTTACTGCAGTAAAATGCAGTAAAAGACTGCAGTACTGCAGCAAAATGCAGTACAAGACTGCAGTACTGCAGTAAAATGCAGTAAAAGTCTGCAGTAAAAAGACTGCAGTAAAATGTGTATGGTACCACGAGTCTGAGGGAGACAATATTTGATCATTTTATCAAACAATATACAATGTCAGTGTAACGACACCCCGGCGATAAATGCGTACATATATTTCCGTGCGGATAATCATTACTCTTCTCCGAGTCAATTGCGCATGTCAATTGTTTCAACATTCACTTACCTATGTACGCTGTCTTGCCTTATGGTTCCATCCATTCTTTCCTTTAATTAATCCATGTTTAGTTTATTTCTCTAATGACAGGCAGGGGGATTATTTTGTATTACAGATTTATTAGTCGTTCAATTCCGATCGTTATCCAGGGGTTATTACAATACACATCACATAATACACAACATAAAAATACAGGGAGTTTTCTTGATACTAGCGTCGGATATTTATTTCGTGAATGCGAAATTATATACGTTAATCTCGTAATTGGGAGATTCTTATGTTTTGTTTGTCAGATGGTATTTGAAATGAAAGAAAGAAAAATATGCTATGCACAGAAAGTATTCATCGAAATCATTAGTACAAATGGCTAACCTATGAACAATTGGTCGATGGCAACTAATATTTTCTGCTTTCCAATGTTAATTTTATATTTTTTGTCTTGTTAACATCTAACTCACGTTCTCAGGTCTCCGTAGACACCTGAATCACTAAAATAGACCAACTCGTTCCGGAGATACAACTGAACTGAGTGCGCGCCGTGCCCACACCAGCTCAAATGTAGAACCCCACGCGCAGCGCTGTGACGTCACCTTGCAAGCCCCCTTCCGCTCGCGACTAATTATTTCCGGTAGTCAACAAAACGGACTATCCAGTCATAGTTTTAGATATTCCGTAATTCTTATAGTTTTTGCCCACGAGGCCCTCGAAAGTACGCAAATATTGGTCGCGGCAAAATCTTACATGACAACGAGAACGAACCATTAGATGTTCATTCGCATTCACATTAAAAATATATTGTTATAATATTCATGTTTTCAATTTTTTTCCTAGAGTATGTAACAGATAAAGTCCTGCTAAGCCTATATGGCTTGTCAGCAGGTGGTCTTTTTATTGTGTCCACTGGATTGTCAATCAAGTATTCATACAAAAATCAAAGGAGATTTAGAAAAAAATGTTATAGATACCATTAACAAAACCGTTAGTCAAAAAGAAATTTTTACAAAATGTAGAAGAAAATAGATTTAAACCTTAAATTTTATTAAATAAAATCACATAAATATACACAAACACAACTAAATCATTTCTAATGAATCATAATTACCTTAGTGTAAGTACCAAAAGTACCGCGATAGATACTAAAAAAGGAGCACCTTCCCTTCTTCAAAGGAAGCGTTCATAGTCGTCCGTCGCTTAAGGATATGTTGACTGTGTGAGTCAAAACAAATACTAAATTCCACGTGTTTTATATTTTGCCCAAAAAATCCTGCTTTCGCTAATGAAATGCGTTGCCTACAGAAAACCATAAGTAAAGTAGAACAAATGCAGACTATTCCACGAATGTATTTTAAATGAGCAATTTTTTCCATCCATAGGAACCGACTGCAGTTCCATTTCCAACGAATTACCGCATTTTGACTTATATTACGGCATTAATGCCCCAATAACTAGAAAACTAAGGTGTTAATATGCCTGTATTTTATTTTTGTTCAATTTCTCTGGATAATTTCCCTCTTGTAAACAGTTTTCCGCAAAAATGGCATTTATATTTTATGGAAAAATACTATTTTTCCCCGTGTTTCTCTCATTACCCCATTGAACACAATGTAAATTCAAGTTCAGTTATAGAATAAAATAGCGTGGAATTGTGTTATTTTGTTGTTCATATCAGATAGAGGACAACTTTTTCTACAAGTTTACAGAATATAAATAAAATGACATTTAAGTCATTTTACGGTGGAACCACCTTAATCAATACGCGTAATGCCTTGTGGCATTTCCGACCTCACGGCTCGTCCATGCTTACCTCTCCTCCCCCTCTCCCCCTCCCCCCCCCAATCACCGTTGGAACTCCCCCTGGTTTCGGGTAAATTAAGCTTTCAGAAAATCGGTCCTCCACAGTTCATTGAACACGGATGAGCAAACATTCAACGAGGGACTGTGAGACGTCTCAACGCGGAAGAATTCCCCGATCTCGTGCCTCGCATGACGTGAGAATCTGCCGAGACGTTCCTATGCGCGCCGAGGCGTCCGTTCTGCTCCGCTGGCCCCTCTTGAGTAATCGCAGGGGGGGGGGGGGCGCTTGGAGAGATCCCCCCCCCGCCCCCAATGCTTCCCTCGATCCCCGACCGGTCATGGAAATGAACGGCTCTCGAATCGGAAGGAATTTCGGGATAAGGAAGCTCGGCCGATGTCTCGGGGGAATGAGGGTGAATAACGGAAAGGTTGAATGTGCCCTTCAAGGATCATTTCCATAAGGCGTCCATTGAATTAAGGGTGCGATCGCGAATGTAAGTACCGGTGGGTTGCCAGATTTCTTCAGAGCATGAAGGAAGGAAGTAAGATTTCGACAAGGGGAAGCATTGGGCATTAGCCATGGGGAAGAAGAAAGGATTAGCTGGAGAAGATTTGGGAAGATGGAGGGATTAGATATGGGAAATTTTTCAGCACAGTGGTCAACTAATGTGATATTAAACTCGAGGCTAAGATATTGATAAAGGGGTTAATTTTCTGTCCCCTGCTGAGAAAACTTCAACACGCATAACGAGTCATGATTCAAAATTAAACACCGAGGCATTAGCGAAATTAAAATTTTATTTTGCACATTGGCATATGGGAAGATAAAAAGTTAATTAAGGAGACGTTGCATCAAACAAAACAGTTCAGCTAGGAATATTTCCTTCCTAAAGGAATTTCTTCAACTTATCTCGCACCAGCACGTATGTACCAGTGTTATGATGCCACAAACTCGTTCGATGGCTTGGATTAAAGGATTGATTTTTTTATTATTGCTCACTAAAGGCAAACATTAGACAGACGAGACGAAATGAGCAAGGTTCCTTGTTGACTAAAGCTGTTTCCACTGAATTTAATTTAATTTACATTCTGGCGACTTATGAAACAGCAAATTCACACCTTTCCGCGCTATTTTTTCACAAATTGAACTTGAAATAACACAGGAATATGTGCGAGAATGGATTAAACATGAGGTATATAAATAGTGTTCTCGTATATAAATGCCATTTTCCAAAAAACAATTGTTCATACGAAACGATTTCTTCACGGGTTTGAATGTTTGTAAAGTTTTTGCGCCTGTACGTTTTACTTTTGAGTTTTAGTAAAATTACTGAAATAATTGAACATTGCTTATTCCGATTTCCGCCAAATGGTTCCATTTTAAGGACAAGATTTCGCAGGCTATCCTGCAGGCTTCCTCAGGTCCTTATTTGAAGTCAAAACTCGATAGGTAGTTCTTTAGCAGTGGCATTGCATTTGCCTTCAATGGCTAGACAAATATAACCTTCGAATAAACTGTCTCATTTTTAAACCTTCATTTTATTTTCTGAAAGCCAAGACATGTCATCGGTGAGAACAGTATTTTTTTGACTGTTCAAGCGAAAAAGTGGAATTGAATATGAATTTGTTTTGACTCACGCAGTCGCAAGAAACGACCTCAGCAGGGTCGAGTGGTAAGATCACATAAGGGATCACAATTCAAGTATTACGTAAGACGTTTTGGGGGGAGAGGAGGGTTTGAGTTTTCCTTGCGTTGTCTTACGTAGGGGAGTGAGGAGGTCCGAGACAATCTTACGTAAGGTTATAGTCACTTCTGAGATTGATCATATTTTTAATTATTGTTGGACAACAAAATTTTCGTTGTTGGAATACCACA
This sequence comes from Pyrrhosoma nymphula, assembly GCA_963573305.1. NCBI lineage: Eukaryota > Metazoa > Arthropoda > Insecta > Odonata > Coenagrionidae > Pyrrhosoma > Pyrrhosoma nymphula. The sequence continues at coordinate 15,686,871 of OY754327.1, forward strand.
GCGGCGGCAGGCTTGAATTGACGCTAAATTACAGAAAAACGTATGATCATTTCTTTGCGATAGCATTAGCTGTGAATCGCGAAATCTCGGAAACAGATATCAAAATCTGGCTAAAAAATGATATTTATAAATTTATCTTTTATCATACTAAAACGAAAGAGAAAACGAAAGCAATGAGATTTTCTAGAAGTAAGAAGGCGGGGCTGAATATAAGGGTGGGAGGGCAGAAGATATAGCAGGTCGAGCAGTTTACGTATCTGGGTAGTATTTTGGAGGAGAATGGGTTTAGTGGTAAGGACATCAGTTGCAGAATTGCGCTAGCTAATGAAGCATTTTCGAGAAGGGAATTGATGAGGGGGGTCTGAGAAGAGACGTAAAGAAGAGGCTGGTGAAAACTTTAATGTGGAGCGTGGCGCTATATGGGTCGGAAACTTGGTCATTGCGAAGGGAGGATGTGCGTAGACTTGTGGTGTTATAGATGTGGGTTTGGAGAAGGATGGGGAGGGTGAGCTGGGTGGCGAGGAAGACGAACGAGGAGGTATTGGATATGGTCGGAGAGGAGAGGAAGCTTGTGGCAGAAGTTCGGAGAATGCAAAACAGATGGATGGAGGATGTTTTGAGAGGAGAGGGTATGTTGAAGTGAGTGATAGAGGGGAGAACACTGGGGAAGCGTGGAAGAGGAAGGAGGAGGATAGGAATTCTGGACGAAATAAGAGGAGGTAGAAGCTATGAGGAATTGAAGAGGGATATAATAGCGCGCCATCCTTAGGAGGGAAAGCGAGACAATGTCTATGAGGTTGGGATACAGAATGGGGACTGTCCAAGAACCTACCAATCAGCTGATAGAATACTTGAATGAATGAATCATGTTAAAATATAAAAGCACCGGAGGGGTTAAGTTGAATTTCTGCACACTTGGACAAGGAATCGCCCAAAAGTATATCGTTATCTATGAGTATGGTTCTAAAAAGATATATGACAACTTACGTGAGATGGGGAGGGGATGGGTTCATGAAATCTTACGCTGTCTTACGTGGGGGAGGGGAGGGGTTAAAAAGAGGCCAAAATCGCCTTACGTAATACTTGACTTGGCCGCTTAAAGGAGGCGATCTCGTGAACCAATCGTTCTCCTCCGCTTGCGTTGTTCCTCTCTCCCCATCTCTCTCTCTCTATTTCTCTTTAATCGTTCTAAATGGAAGAAGGGACGACTTTGAATCTTCGGTTCGCAGCCTCGGAGTTCGCAACTGGACCAAAAGTTAACTTGGAAGCAGCATGTTTTACGCGTGTGCAAAAAGGTTAATTCACTCATGTACCGCCTGAATTATTTCAGGAAAAGTACCACTAAACCGCTGAGGAAGCATTTCATTGAAACGCTTCTCTTCCAATTGGTGGACTACTGCTCTCTGGTCATTTGCGACATTTCAAGGGAAATGAACCTCAAGCTTCAGAGATTAGTCAATTTTAGGGATAAGCTTCGGCCTTAGACGGGATGTGCGCATCACACCTTAACAGGCGGGAATTGGGTTGGTTCACAGTAAAGGAGCGTAGGCATTACTTTGCCGCTTGCCTCTTGTATAAAAGACTAAAAACTGGGCTACCCAACTACTTAGCTGCTAGTTATTTCTCTGTTTATCACAGCACCAGACCTGTGAGGGGTGAGATCCCGCCCCTGGCGATACCTCGCTGCTCTAACGGAGACGCTTCGTAACTCCTTCCACATTAGCTCATCTTACTTATGGAATACACTGCCATCTCATGTGAGAAACGATCCCTCATTTACAACATTCAAGACTCGATTGCGATTACAAATTAACACCATAGAGGGCGAACCCTAAATTCTGTATACAAAATAAAACCTTATGCATTTTATGCATTTATTTATTATGTACTCTGTATTTTATTTATTAATTACCTGATATAACTACTCGAAGATTTATTGTACAATATAATGTACGAAAATAAAAAGTATCTATCTATCTCTCCCTCATATGACCTCTTCTTCCTTTCGTTCGGCTCTTCAACTCCCCCTCGTGGCTGGGGGAATGGGGGTGCGGGTATCGACTGGGAGTCCCTTTACCCACCTCCTCACTACACCCCCTCCTATTGCCTCACTATAGTCCTTCCTAGATAACAGCGCAGTTGGCAGTTATAAATGCAGCCAATCAGTAAACACGTTCAATGCCGGCTGGGAATGCGAATCACGTGACCGAAGAATCCAAGATTGTGGCCTTTGTTTGCATTATATTATGATCGAGAATATTTTTTTTTTAACTTTTCCTTACGTTCTAAGACAAATCCATATGTTTCAAGGAAATATGGTATAAAAATTTTTTTTTTCTGTTGTAAGTAATTAGGCCTATTTTTGCCGCCATGACGACGCTGCTTTAATGTTTTGGTCATGAATACTACATACGCCTTGTATGTAAACTCCTTGGTTTAGATATACAGTAGTACGCAATGGCGGAATTGGTTTAAAAATCCCTGTCACGTCTCTGCTAATTTCTGTGTGAGTTTTTATAAGCTAGTTTGCTTCCAAATGTTTAATCGTAAAATTTTGAACATAAACAGTGACGTCCACGCCGACGTGATATGTGGCGCCCACGATCGGGTTAGTGTTTTATCTTGTGTCCGCAAGAGGACGGTGTTTTCGAGCCCAGCTGGGACGAGCCATGAACATATATGTAATAGGACGATCATCGGGCATATGAAAAAGCCACTAAAAAGTGAGCCCAAAAATTCCGCATTTTCCGGATTGTGAGGGTAGTTCTGGGCGACTGGGAACCTATTTTTTTTCTGTGTTCAAAGAACGTTTATCGTATGGGATTTGGAGTAAAGTTGTTTGAAAGTAATCTGTCGCAGTCTCTTCGTTGCTCCGGCAACTAACGCGTAAAAGCGCGAAATCCCGCCAACAATGAAATAGTTGCCGTTTAACATACCGAATATCATGGCGTCGAAAAACATTCATTGACAAATTGCGTCGGCAGCTACTCATCCATGATGGCATCGCAGCTACATTTCAACGATAGGCCTTTGAAAGCCGGTACCCTATTGGTCGTAAGGTTTGAATTAGTGATGGGCAAAGTCGGTCTTTTGAGAGATTTCGGTCGCGTCGGTCACTCCCGCTTGTGATTCGATCTTCGATCGTCGATCAGAGAGACCGATTTTCCAGCTAGTGAGCAGTCCAAGTTACCTACGATCAATGATCTCTCAGGAAAATCGTGATAGATAAAAAATCTGGTCGTTCGTGAGTTTCATACTGTAAGCATGACCGAGGTATACAGCTTTGCTCTTGATAGCACAGAGCAGGCACAGAGTTTCAGTGCAGCTACCTCGTTCAGTGCCGGTTTCCGTGGAGTTGTGGGTAATTCTTTGAAAACAATTGAAGGCACAATTGTGCAATCGTGCGAAGGATTGTTTTGTTTTTACACAATGCTCTTGGTTTGTGATTTTAAGTATAGTTATACGAAGAATATTAGGAATATCCCACTTGATTACAAAACTATTGAAGAGTGACATTTTATCGACCACAAATTATTAACAACTCATTATAGAAACCAATGATTAATACTAATTTAGTAGCGAAATTTTATTTTGGTATGTAGTTCGAAACGATCAACGTTTTCTTTTGGCTGTAAGAATTTAAAGCAAATTATCCGACTGTAGCACTAAAATTCAATTTTCAATTACAGTCTGTTTCACTTGTTCACGAGACGTAATATTTGTCGAGAATATTGAAACGATGGTTTATCGTGTATTTAAGTGACAATGCAATTATGGAAATTCAGTGATTACAAATGTTATATGAGCTGTGATGTATTGCGTGTGTTCTTGTGGTGATATTTTGATATTTAAAGGTTATTTGTGTTAGGTAGACTTACGCTCCTAATGGATGTGTTATGACAGGAAATACACCATGGAGGTTATAAAAGTTTCTGTGCTTCTGAAATGGCATAATATTGCGTTGTGTTTCTGGACGTGAGTTACACGAAGAAAGTGTATGTTCAACTTATGCTAAAGTTATAGTTTATGTCGTAAATTTACCAAGAGTTAGTGCTTCAAAAATAGCCTATATAGTGAAGTTAATGGTGGGTTTTTGTTTGTTTACGTCGTAGATTTTTAAGTTACAGTACCCCCTGAAATAATCTCATAGTTTGCTGCTGTGTTTGTCTAAGAGTGAATTGCATGTAAAAATGCGAACGTTCAACTTTGGTAAAGGTTTGTTTACATCGTACTATATATCTATAATTTAGTTACTGTGCTTCTGAAATACTGTCTCGTGATCGTCGAGTGCTTACAATATTAATAAATGCCAAAATCGAAGATTTGTTCATAGGTTAACGTAATATTCGTCGTTTATTGTTTACATCGTAAATATAAAGCATAAATTCAGAGTATTAGTGCAAATACAGGAGTCCAAGACATTCGCTGTGTATATATATATCTGTGATTCTAATAATAACAATCAGTCCTACGATGATTGCTTTTTTGTGAAGTTGCTTCTGTCGTGATGTTGTTTTCTTCTCGTGAAGCACTTCTTGTGCCAAAGTGAACTGAATAGGGCTTCACGTTTACTATTCTCAATATTTGTTGAAATATATGAATTTTTTCAGCCACTTGAGTGATTTATATCTAATGTAAAACGCTCCTTACAAAACATGCTTCGTTTGTTGCCATCGATTAAAATCGTTGGGGTTTCACCATGCACTTCGTCACTTAGATAACTAATCAAACTAGTCAATTATATTGATTTTCAGTAAATATGTTTTTCGCAATGCCACATAGATTCTAAATGTTTAAAAAGCATATTATTAAATGATGGTTTGTATATGTACCTGCGTACCTTTCAATAAAATGTATATTCAGTAAAAATGCACTTTGTTATAGTATTGAATCTTTAGTGCTATATTAATTCCCCCTCACAAAATGCTTTTGCCCGTACATTGGAGATGTTAATTGGTTACGAAAACGATTTGATTATTATAGTTATGTCTTACAGGGTATTCAACAGTTATACATATCAAATTCTTATCAGTAAGTGTTAACATATATTGCTTCTAAGCTACCTATAAGAAATGCCTAATACACACAAAATATTTGTTATTATGATGTGTATGAGTAGGGATTTAAAAACTGATTGCAGGATGTGATGAATCTTCTTAAATTGTTTGGCACTGACAGTGCTAATTTTAAACCCACTACATTCGTTCTTCCTCTAGATGATATTGCTGCTATCATTAAGAAGCACCAATGCAATGCAATAAAATATGTAAGCGTCAGTGAGTTTCTCTGCTATCTGATTGCTACTCTAGTTGCCATTTACTAGACTATATCATGTAACAGGTAGGGAATACTATATCTAGGCAAAATTATAACTAGTTTACTCTGTAGATTTTATGAGAATGTTTACTAAATATCTGACCTCAATATATATGTTTATTATCTTTGCAAGAAATAGCCTCTGATCAATTATTAATTTACACAATGGTTTAGTGCTTATCAATGGTTATAGCCATCAATAACTTCAGACCAATATCCACTCTGCCAGTTCTCTCTATATTATAGAACTGTAATCAGAAAACAGTAGTGTTTACATATCATATGAGTGATAACAGTTGTATGTCATACCTAGTTTTGATTCAAAGAAGAAAAATCAGCTGTGCATACTGTGACAAATGTTTATTTCCCCCATGCAATCATTGAATTTGCTAGAACAATATACATACCATCTTGGATTATTAAGAGTAAAGATTCTTAGTGTATTTCATGTTGATTTTTGCTTGATATACTTACTGGATACTTATGGGAACTAAAGCTAATATCTTTTTATTAATTTTCTTTTTACATTTTGAAAATATCTCTTCCTTCATGCTACCGTAATGGACTTTATGAAAGGATTATTCTCTGTGGGTTTGGCAATGTTTAAATAATAGATTAGAGTTGAGTATTGGAACAGGATTGTGATTGAGGAGTGAATAGCGTAAGAGGAAGATGGAAAAAATTGTGCTTTCATGATGTGGTGGAAGAGACATTAAAGGAGGAAGATTAGGAGTCTTAAGAATAGGAGAGAGTGTGAATGAAGTAATGTATGAATGCAATAGAGGCAAAGGATATATGCCAATATAGGGTATTATGGAGTAAATTATTAGAAGAGAGCCAGTTTCCAAATCCAAACAGACATGACTAACAGCAGAGAGCAAACAATATCATGTGATAAGTTGTGTGCCTCAAGTTATCCAGGTACTCAATTACTTAGCAGTCAACTTAAGTGTACAGATGTCGTTCCTGTGTGACTTAAAGTCAACTTGATCAGAATAAAATTATTTTTTATGCTCTCATTTAAATTAAATGTCTGTCATAATTTAAGTCAAGTATGCACTCATAGTTTTGGTAACACCCTTTTATAAAGTGAAGAAGTTAATGGAGAAGAGGGTCATGGATGGATAATAAAGCAATGGTAGGTAATCAATGATTTTTCACTTATAACAAAATTTTAGTGTAAAATGGATTTGGTCTATAATGCTTCATGCTTAATGAATGCTGTTACATATTATTAATATTATTTATTTCACTGATATGAGGAACCTAAGAAGCTTTCTCGGGATTCCAACAGGGTGATGGTCTCCATGTAGGCGGACGTTTCGATGTCTGACTCAGTCATTGTCATCAGGGGTGATGAAAACTAAGGGTTGTGCAACCATTCATAGATCCATTTATTTTTAATAATCAATAAGTGAAATAAATGTTGGTGTAGGTTTTTTACAATTACTACTTGGCTTATTTTGAATACGTTCCTTGAAACCCCAATATGATTAAGTCTTAAGTCGACTCCTATTGTCATGATCTTTGGTAAATTTATGAATATTAATCAACTGTTATCAAAGGACATGCTATGATGTATTGTTTACCTGTAGTAGAAATTAACAAGGGTAATTATAGCTGTTAGGCTCACACATGCCAGATTGGATGAAGAGCTGGAACGAAGGGAACATAGTCCACTCAGCATCTGTGGATATTTTTCCTCATGGTAAGTGGCGTGCCAGCCCACTCCAGAGTATAGATTGAGAATGGTCATTGAGTAGAAACCATTAGAGGCTTAAGACAAATAGCAAAAAACAAATAGTGGAACTAGTTGTAACTGGGGCAGAAATTTAGTGGAACGAGGTGTCCTACTCAAGATATTAAATGTCTAGTATCAGCAATATTCAAGAATAATGGGGGATATGTAATGCCTCAAGTCCTGATATAGGATGCAAACAAAAGGTTGGTTTGGAAGGTTTTATAAAGGGTTGTGGACTTCGGTGGATCTAAACCATTGGCTAATGTTGAGAGGGTGAGATTAGACTAAAGTTATATGAGGAGTGGCTCTCGAGAAGGATAATGAAAGTAAGATAGAAGAGAAGTTAAGAGATACTTGACTAGGCATTGAAGTTACATATAACAGTGAAGGAAATTTAGGAGTCCGCTTTATGTCAGATAGTAGGTAATTAAGAGGAAATGAGGTCCTGAAAGGCACTTTTGAAGGGAAAGGTTTGCTTCGTTGGGAGAGGTAGGAAAAATATAGGCAATTGAAATGAATGGATGTGATGCGCAGAACTAAATTGAAACATTTTAAGGAAAGAAATTTTTGAAGCAGGAAGGGTGGAGTGGTAACTGACCACTGAAATATATATGTCTGTTAAGCTATCTGTATACCATTATAATGGTGGTAAAATGTCATGGTCAGGCAAATATAAGAATTAAAGTGAATGTGGAATGATAACTTCATTTGGAATGAATAGACGTTGATAACAGTCCAATGCTATAATTGCATTACTCCACCAATGTTTAAGATAGGCATCAGTTTTTAAACTAAAATAAGATTTTCTTTGCCACTATAGGTTTCTGATTATCCTCATGAATGTTCTGCTAACTTCCTGCAGGTTCCTTCTAAATTTTCCTGCTAAATATTTACCAGGGATTTTGGATGTACAATGAGTAATTAGTACTATGAGAAATTTTAATTTGTCCTTTCCAAGGAATTAAATTTTAAATGAATATGGTCTAAGCTCCTGTGTACAAGCCATGTTCGAATACACACTTTGATGGATGATACGATGATTACAAATTTCCAGCACTATTTTACAGTATATGATGCTCTATTGCACGCAGAAATACAGTCTTTATTTATTTAATTGCTCACATACAGCATTTCTGCCAATTTAAAGTGACACAGTATCGGTGGTATGAAGTCATATATTGCCTTACTAAACATGTTAGTACATTTTGATTGAAATAACTCCTTGCCCATTTCAATGGGATGCCTAAGGCTGATGTAATGGCCCACTCATGTAATTCATTTTTGCTTACAACCAATTACAGTATTACGATATTTACATTGTACCGTTTATTGAAGCTACACTCAGTGCAAATGCAAATGAAATTCCGGAAACTCATACTGATATTTACTGATCAAGCCTATGTACATTTTTTGGTAACAGACGAGTTTTATCGAATATTCACTACAAAAGTATAATGATGAAAGTATGAATCAAATTACTTGTGGGTAATCATAATTTTCAGTTATCATGTCTCGAACGGTGTTTGGATCTAACCTATATTAACTGGAATCACGCTATTATTCCCTGAATCAAGTTCTTCAAATACCATTCCTCTAAATGAAAAGGAGAGTTATTGGCACATACGAAATTTTATTCTCCGAAAAAAGGATTCGCTGATGAGATTGCAGTTAAAAATATTTGAAATAACACCAAAAGCAAACTGCATTCCAAAAACAAACAATTCTGGATGAATTCACCGGTGATTTTAACACGCCGGTACTTCGGAAGACATATGGGAAGAAAATTCAGACGAAGGGAAAGCCAACGGACATCCAATGAAGCACTGGAAACATTCTTGATTGACAGCAACACCATCAAAGTCTAGAAAAAGTGATTGAAGAGAGAGGAGCGGAGTTGAATTTTTAAAATGCATTGGCTATATGAATCACAGTTGTTTATATAAACGGCCGGTATATATATAATACAGCGGCATGGGTATCAGGTTTGATTTCTAAGCGATCACGTCATAGACTCAGATATTTAATTATCACACAATTTACGACTCGTCGCGGCAAAGGAAAACAATTCATAGGGATATAGTATTGTACTATACTACTTACAAGTGACGATTAACCTATTGCACGTAATAAATAACGGCACTACATAGCCAACGCAGTAACAAATAATGCATTGCTTGGCGAATTAACAAACGGATAAGTACCTGGATCATGTTTAATTTCCATTGCATTCCTTTTGAATCTTAACCCAGCTGTCTCTTTGCCGACAGTGTAACGGATTCGGTCTTCATTTTTAATGATGTTATTATTCTACTAAAAAGCGAGCCAGCAAAACTGGTAAAACTCTCTCGATGCAAGATATTTATGTCGTGATGTAAATTGTTGACTGTTATTACGCTGCGTCTTTGTTAGCGCAACCGAGCGGAGCATCGAATAACTGCCTACATCTCACGAAAGAGCGAGTAACTCTGGAATCTCTCGTTATAAAACTCACTCAAGATTTTTTTGGTCGGTCTCAAGTCTCGTGATCGATATTTGATGTCATGCAATCATTCCTGTCGCGATCGGTGAAGATGAACGCCTCGGTCATTGGAGAGAAGTCGTTCATCGATCTTTCTTTTAAGAGAACTTGCTCTCGGAATTCGATCTCTCACGACCGACCCATCACTAGTTTGAATGCTCAACTGCGCTATTATCTTGGACGGACCAAGGGTCTGACACTCACATTACTCCAATGGTTATACATTTCACCCAGAGCACTCTAGCGGTCAGGCGCTAACTATCAGTGCGACAGGTATACGCTTTAATTGAATATCTTGCAGATTTAAGTGGGAATTCACCTATTTATTTCTCTGGGGAAACTTCAAAAGGTAATTGTATAATCAATTCTGCATCCTGAAAAATGCTGGATCCAGATTGCAGCGCAAAAATGCCGTCCAGTCATTCTCTTGGCGTTTTCGCAGTGTACCTTCTCGGCCATCTTCTTTGTTTACTTACAGTTGCGATGGCGATGTCTCGTGTGGTCCCAGGCATATTTTAAATGGAAATTTATAAATGTCTTACAACAAATGGAGTAATTACTGCATTTATTCACAAAAATTAAAAGATTTATGGCAAAATCATACAATCTTTATCTTTTTCACGCATACTTATTTTTCCATTTGCGCCTGAAACAATTGGCGCTAGTAGTAATCCATACGAGATATCGCAATTCCGTCAGACTCTTGGGACGGACTGTATAATGTATGTATACGTGGACCAGCGAATCGTGACGTTCCCCTCCCAATCTTTAGAAAAAAACCCTTTCTCCCTCCCCTGTCCCTTCCCCTCCTCTCTCTCGTACAAAGCCCTCCCCTCTCATAGAGGTTGTGTGGGAGGGAGGGGGTGGGAGGGGGAGTAGGGGAGGGTGTGTGACGGATGGCTCCGTTGTACACCGTTAGCCCACGGGTCAACACTCGGCAGAAAAGGGTCTCCCGTCCTTCCGTCCTTGATCCTTCCTCGAATCTTCCCCTTCACTTCCTTCTTCAATCTTCCCGAACGAACTGAACCGTCTCTCTCTCTCTCTGGAGGAAAATTAATCTTCATTAACGACGCATTAAAATGCATGCACGTCTGGAAGTTAACGTGCTCAATCATTTAGCATCTGCAATGACGTTAAAAAGGGAGTTTTTCAAAAGAGTTGAAGTCGAATATTTTCCTGCGATGCCAAAAGGGCTGTGTTTGTTCTGATTGTGAGTGAGGTAGAATACTTTTATTATGCGATGCTCCAGCTTTCTTGAGCGAGTGGGTATATGACTCTTTCCGTGTGAGAGGTTTGACGGCTTATTGTTCACCACGGGATGGAGTTTGGAGCCTTGTACCCGGTCCCTCTCCATCATCGCAATGTTCCTGCTATAGTGGTGTGACTCACGCCATTGTTCCCTTACCCACGGCCACTCATTATTTCTTAGCATCTTATACGACACGTTATAATCAGGATCAGCACGGCACGACACTTGCCTTGATATTCAGCCTCTTTTCTAGCCTCCCAGCTCTATCCTCTGCAGCTATTACCTGAAAATTATTTACCGAGTCATTCGAAAGAGGAAGGCTCAAAGAGCCATATTGGCATTTAGGAAGTTATCATACAAAATGAGTCGACCCCCAGTTTTATCACGTGTCGCCGCGGGCGTAAAATTATCGTAATTATATGTAAAATTATGCGAATATTTCGTGCACTGTTTCTTTGAAAAGTGTTTTGACTCCTTGAGTTTAAAACCAGGACACTGCTCGGTTAAAACACCGAGAGATATATGTTGTGAAATATTGAGCAACATGTGAATAATTTTCTCTTTCTTGAACTACGACCTTGACGTGGTGGAAGGGCTTGTTCGATCCAATGACCCCTAGAGATGGACTGGCAGGAGCAAGTACTTTTGCTCCTCGTAAGGCCACCCATGCCAGATAGGTATGGTATACCAGAAGCTGGTGATAAAGAGTAGGAAGTCACGAACTGGAGCAAGTAGAACAATTTAATTACTCGGGTAGTACGCTAGAAGAAACAGGGCATAGTAGCAAAGACATTAGGTGGAGAATAGCGCAAGCAAAGGAAGCGTTCAATAATAGAAGGGAGCTGATGACGGGGACCTTAAGTAAGGATGTAAAATAGAGGATGGTGAAGAGCTTGATAGAGAGTGTGGCGTTGTATGGGGCAGAAACGTGGACCTTGAGAAAGGAAGACGAAAATAGGCTGAAGGCTTTCGAGATGAGGGTGTGGAGGAGGATGGAGAAGGTGCGTTGGAACGAAAGGAAGACAAATGAGGAAGTGCTTGACATGGTGGGCGAGGAGAGGAAACTTATAGATGAGATTAAAGGGGAAGACAGGGTAGGTGGCTGGAAGGGGTAATGAGGGGCGATGGTTTGCTGAAGGCCGTGATAGAGGGTAGGATGTTGGGTAAGCGGGGAAGGGGAAGGAAGAGAATCGGTTTTATGGACGGGATGAAGAAAGGTAGGACTTATGCTGAGATGAAGAAAGAAATACTAGGGGTAGAAAGGGCACGGCACGTGTAACAGTTCGTTGGATATTCTCTGACTTTCATCATAACCTACCTCTAACTGGTAGATTACTCGAATGAATGAATGTGAATTTTAGGGTCTTCACCCCAATCGCTCCAATTACCTTAAGACTGTGAGATTATGTAATGGTGAAACAGCTGAGAATTCTCAGTACGTATCAGATTTTTATTCCGAACATACATTGATATTTCGGCGAGGACAGTTTCACGGGAAGTAGCTTAAAAGTTTCCAAAAGAGTTTCCCACACGACAGGCATTCTTTTTTGTTGCCTGTTGGAAGAGGGACGTGGATATGACACGTGGAGAAGCACACTGCCCGTGGCTTACTCTCGCCAGCCTCTCGTGGAGCGGACCGTTTTTTATTTACAGTAGAACCCCGCTGCTAATCCGTCACCAAAGGGACCGAGAGCATGGTCGGAACACAAAAAATGTCGTATTATCAGAGGAACACATTTATTTACATAAAAACGTGATAAAACTGTAGTTTAAACAGAAATTATTGCTACATGTACCTACGTTTTTACAGATTTAATATTACTGTAAACCATAGGTAAATAAAAGTATACTGCGATAAAAAAAAATATGTATCACAAAAAAATTAAAAGATATGTTAAAAAACTAAAGAGAAAAATACAAAAAAAATGTTTTCCTATTTATACTATAAAATAAAAATAGCGTAATGACAAATTATTGTTCTTCTTTATAGTTGCATGCCTCACCCTCTTGTTTTGTTTTGTTGAGAGGCTGCCCTATACATTGTTCATTGTCATATCATGCAATCTCTTAGCCTGTAATTCATATTTTCTGCTGTGTATTCACAATATTACTACTAGTTATTAAGTTTCCTCTTTCACACATACACGACATGTTCACGACATTACACTCTTTTCATGTGAAGTGCGCCACTTGTCAATTGACCGGTAGGGGTGAGTCTCGCACTAAACCGGAGCGGTATAATCTACGCGCCTTCGGCGCGATCAGAACTGTGTTGTGAAAATATTTGCAGTAAATGAAGAGAAACATAAATTGTAGAGTCATAAAACACCATACAACACAATAAACACTATGATCGTTTCACTACGATACACTATGAACGTCATGAAACACTACAAATGTAGATTTAATGTTCTTGCGCTGGTTGACAAAAAGTCTGTAATGTTCTTTTGCTCAGCAAGACGACAATCCCGATTTTGCTGCGATGTTCCTCCATTTTCGCATCCACAAAATGTCCACTGGAGTGGACAACACCGATATAAGCGACGGCACGGTCGGACTAAGCGAGGAGTCGGGCCATCCCCGAGGTCGGATTAGCAAGGAGTCCTACTGTATTGCAGGACTGTATTTTCTCTCTGCAGGCTTTAAGGCTCGTTCACAACAACTTAACTTGGCGTAACTTGACTTATTCTTTCGTCGAAGGCGAACCAGTGCGCGAAATTTCTAAACAATCACAACCCACCACTGCCAAATTCGATCTTACAATCGATTGATGAGGCCTATCGATAGCGTGAGTTTCGAGAGTTGTAGTAAGCTCCCCCAGTAACCCCCTAAGTAAGCTAACAGCTCAGTTGATATGTGAAGTATCAAATTGTAAATAGTGAGTTGAACTATAGAAGTATTAAAATGGAAAGTTTGTTGAACATGTGAGGGTTATTTCGCATTGACTCGATCAACTTATCCGCATCCATTTTCGCTATAAACGTATCCACATACGGCTTCACTACAAAATCACGTTTTTAATATGGCTGCTCGAGGAGATATCGAGAGTAGCAATCGATTGCTGCCCGACTATCAATAGTAGAGCATGCCATGCTATTGGCTGGAATTAAGAGAAAGTTGAACTGAGCTTAACAAGGAGGTTAGAAAAGAAATGGAGGCGACATACCACTTGATTCTTGAAGCCAATTCCGCCATTGCAGTCGGCACAGTTTAGATCTTCCTCTGGCTTAAGTGTCCGGCGGTCGTGTTCGATTTTCGTCAAATCTAAGTTTAAAAAACCACAGGCAAGGCGATGTTTTGTGACTGGTTTGGCAACACCTACTCGGCACAAAATCCTTCCCAAGCACCCCTATTCTTGCTTCACTTTCGCCAATGAGCGTTCACGGTCATGCCTCCTCCATTCCATTTTAACCTCCTTGGAGCTCAACTCCAGGCTACGCCAAGTCGAGTTACGCTGCTTTAAGTCGTTGTGAACTGGTAGACGCTATTCTCAAGGTCTCATCTCTGGCGTTGCGCCGAGTCTAGCCAAGTTACGCCAAGTTCAGTTGTTGTGAACGAGCCTTTTCAAGTGGAGGGGAGCGTTGGACGGGGATTTTGTGGGGGGGAGGGGGAGGGAGGCGTCCGGTCACGAATGAGCAAGGGGGAGAAGAAGCAGCATCATCTCTCTATGGCAGCATCACCCCTTCTCCACCTCCCTTCTCTCCACCTCCTCCTCCGCTGCTCGTAGATCGCAGCAACAGCCCTCCTCCGCTAGAAGCCAGGAGAGTGCTCCTCAGGTGGGGCCCTTCTTTTCCCATGACCCCTCGCAGGAGTCGTGACCTTTCAATTCTTCGGCCCGGAGGAAATTGAGCACTGGGTGGGGGGGGAAGGGGGGGAGGGAGAGGAGGTCAATAAGGGGAGAGAGGGGAGGGGGCGCCCGTAAATACTATTATCCCCCCCCGCCCCCGCCTTCTCCTCCCCCTTGCTCTTTCGTCATCAAAAAAACAGAACAACATCTCCAGGCCCCCATTCTTTCCTCCATCGGAACCAAAAATGCCTCCTCGTGGGTACATACATACTTCTTTGTATTTACTCCTCCATTCGTGCGATTTATCCTCCCTGCTATTATTATAATATAATAATATTTAAAAAAATATTTTTTTACATGACAAAACCACGCTTATATTCAAGTGTACTAAGAAGTAAAAAAAATAATTTTTTCATCACTCTCCAAATAAAAAGTGGGCGCTTATGTGGAATATGTATTGACATAAATGACAGAGGTTGGATGCTGATTAAGAAACAAAGCACCCATGCTTTTATTTTCCGAGTGATAAAAAAAATTATATTTTTTTTACTTTTTAGTACACTTGAAGGTATAAGCGTGGTTTTATTATGAAAAAAATTATTTTTTTAACATAATGTTTTTACTTTTTAGTGCACTTGAGTATGTATAAGCGTGGCTTTAAAAAAAGGATATTTTTTTACATATTAATATTTTCTAATTCCAGTCATTATATCAATTGTGCAACGGTTCTTTGAAATGAAAATTACACTTCAACAAAAATGCACTTTGGAATTCTTTAATTGATCAAAATATCTCAACTACCCTAATGTTGGATCGAGAAAAACGAATATGACATCAGATTTTGTTTTTTAGCTCTAGTTTTTAAGATATACTAATTTCAAGTAGAAATACTAAAAAAAATACACTTCGAAATTCTTTCTCTACTGAAAGTAGCTAAACTACCCTAATTTTGGGTCGAGAAAGACGAATATGACATCAGATTTTGTTTGTTAGCTCTAGTTTTTAAGATATACATACCTACTAATTTCAAGTAGAAATACTAAAAATACACTTCGAAATTCTTTCTCTTCTGAAAGTAGCAAAACTTCCCTAATTTTGGTTCGAGAATATGACATTAGACATTGATTAGTTAAGTTGTCATTAGAGTCTGGTTTTATAGCTTCACTAATATCAAATAAAAGGACTTATTCATGCAAACTTCTTCTCTTCGCTAGTCTTCTTGTACTCCTTTTCTGGGTCGTCTCTTGCCACTGTCCATAAGTAGTCAGCAAGCATACAAGTGTTGCATTTTCCCTGATACATTTGCCAAATGTCCTGATGAAATCGCTCTCCATGTTCATCACTTACATCACCACAGTTGTCATGGAAGAAGAAGTCTAGATGAGAATGGAGTTTAAGTGACATGTTGCAGCCTAATTGATGGTACTACTCTTCTAGAAGATTATTCACAATGGCAACGTAGTTGTTAACTCTTCGATTTCCCAAAAAGCCATTCGCAACATCTTTAAATGCTTCCCATGCTGCTTTATCAAGGCCCTGGAGAACTTGATCGAAGTTTTCATCTTTAAGAAGATGACGAATCTGTGTGCCAATGAAGATACCTTCTTTAACTTTAGCATCACTGATCTTTGGAAAGAGTCTTCTGAGATACTGAAAAGCTTCTCCACCCTATTACATCCCATTTACAAAGATCTTAATTAATCCAAATTTTATGTTTAAGAGGTGGCAAAACAATTTTGCTTCTAACTACCAGAGGATCATGCTGTACATTCTTTCGCATATCTTGTCAAAGACAACTCAACAGGAAAACCCGAAGGTCCACCGAATTTAACTGATACTGTTAAGCCTATAGGATCGTAAATACATATATATTGAGACTCGGGAATGCAATTGTCATCCCTATGCCCCAGTATGGTTTTCACTGGAAATTATTGACCATCCAATTAAACAGCCAAATTTCAGCTCTTTAACTTAGACCGAGAGGTGATTGCTAAGGGCGATTCATAAACCATTTGTTCAGCAAGCCCCGAAGAAATGGAGTATCCGTAATTCAATGAATGAACTAACTGGGTTCCACATTTTTATGATTCAAGGAGTCTCGAAAAATTATAATAAATATAAATGCCATTTTCGCGGAAAACTATTTATATGAAGGAAATAATCCAGTTAACTTGAATAAAAATAAAATATAGGCATCTTACATCCTTATTTTTTTTTTGTTTTTGGGAATTAATGCCGGAATTGAAGTCAAAATGCGGTAATTCGTGGGGAATGACGCTGCAATCGGGCGCCTATGGCTGTAAAAAGTGCTAATTTAAAATACATTTGTGGAATAATCTGCATTATTTCTAATTTACTTTTGGTTTCTGTAAGTAACGCATTTCAGCAGCGAACGCAGGATAATTTGGAAGGAATATCTAAATTTGTGGAATTTAGTATTTCTAAAACTCTGTGTGTTTATAAATCAAGGGGAATATTGAATATCCTGGTATTATTTTTTTACATTTTTTTAGATTCTAATTTTTTAGTCTTTATAATAATTGTGCAAACTCTATGTATGTGTATAAAACACGGGAAAAGTGGAAAAACGTTGAAATGCATAAGCGTGGTTTAAAAAAAGTATTTTTTTAAACATATTATTATATTCTAAGTTTTAAGTATTTATAAAAATTGTGAAACGGTTCTTTGAACTTTAAATTATTAGCATTTCTTCTCACTATAAGTGCTAACTACTACTGGCGCCATCTATTGGCAAAAGAATTTTTCCATATGAAATGTAAACCATTTAATTTTAGTAGATTAACTTGGTAATTCGTTCCATTGCTTCCGTTCCATGTTCCATGCGTTCCATAACTTGGTAATTAGTGAATTGAATGACTGATTCATGTATTGTCATTGAGAGTGAGAATGTGAGTGAAATTTCAGCTCGAGTGAACGTTAGAAAGTGGGTTGGATTTCGATTATAAGATTCCAGCTGTAATCATGTATTTACATGCGTTTTTCTTATGTTGAAGTCGATGAAGGTTTATCCTTTATTGTACCCGTGTTGTATATACACAAGATTCGGACTACATTCGAATATACACATGTCAGAATTCGTCGGGCTTAAATGCTTCGAAGACCATGCAGCCTCTTCAGGCTAGAGGGACCTTCTTCATTGATCGTTCATTCCCGTGTTCAATGTGTGTATTAATGAGTATTCATATTCTGTATACTTAAAAAAAAAACCTGTCCTCTATCTTATATGAACAACAAAATAATACCTTTCCACGCTATTTTATTATATAATTGAAGTTGAAATTACATGGTGTTCAATGGGGGAATGAGAGAAACACGGGGAAAATAGTATTTTTCCATAAAATACAAATGCCATTTTCGTGGAAAACTGTCTCTAAGAAGAAAATAATCCAGAGAAATTGAATAAAAATAAAATACAGACATCTTACCACCTTATATTTCTAGTTATTGAAGAATTAATGCCGTAATTGAAGTCAAAATGCGGTAATTCGTTGGAAATCGCGATGAAGTCGGCTCCTATGGCTGAAAAAAAGTGCTCATTTCAAATATATCTGTGGAATAATCTACATATTTTGTACATTACTTTTTGTTTTCTATAGGTAACGCATTTCATCAGTGAAGGCAGGATGTTTTGTACAAAATATCAAAAATGTGGAATTTAGTATTTGTTTTGACTCACACAGTCGCGGCGGAACCTCCTTAAATGAAAATTTGATGCATTTTTGTCATGTCTGTCTCACTGTTATGTCTTTTTCATTTTCATGCATTTTCATTTCTCTTCAGTGGCAAAGATCAGCGTGGCATATAGAGAGGCCGGGAGGAAAAAGTGAAAAGGATACCCCTATTCTAGTAAGTACCAAGCATCCATCAGTGGTTCGGAGAGCACTGCACAAAAGACCAGCCCCCCAGCAGCACGGACGCAATTGTGATCGCTGAGGTAGCTGGGAGGCCCCATTGACGTGCCTTGCGGCGAAATGTGATGTTTGGAAAGGGTAAGTTATCGCACAAAGAGCACTTCTAATTCCGCTTCATCTCGGTTGAATGAAAGATACTCTTATCTTTTTAGAATATATCTCTGTTCAGCCGCCTCGGTAATGACTTAAGCGACAAAATAATAATTATAGTGTTATTAATCTTAAGCGTGATTTACAAAGACAACAATTGCAAGACCAGAAGGAAGGGGAGCAGAAAGTAAATTTAATTTAAGAACGATTTACGTATAATATTCATTGCTAATATATTTTGTTTTAAGGTGGTTCCACCGTAAAATGACTTAATTGTCATTTTATTAATATTCTGTCTAATTGTAGAAAAAGTTGTCCTCTATCTGATATGGACGAAAAAATAATACCTTTTATACGCTATATTTCTCTCTAATTGAACTTGAAATTACATGGTGTTCAATGGGAGTATGAAAGAAACACGGGGAAAATAGTATTTTTTCATAAAATATAAATGTCATTTTTGCGGAAAACTATGTTTATGAAGGAAATAATCCAGAGAAATTGAATAAAAATAAAATATAGGCATCTTACCACCTTGTGTTCTTAGTTATTGAAGAATTAATGCCGTAATTGAAGTCAAAATGCGGTACTTCGTTTGAAATGGCGCTGCAGTTGGCTCCTATGGCTGGATAAAAGTGCTCATTTAAAATACATTCGTGGAATAATCTGCATTTTTTCTACTTTACTTTTGGTTTTCTGTAGGTCACGCATTTCATCAGTGATAGCAGGATTTTTGGGATAAAATATAAAGAATGTGGAATTTAGTTTTTGTTTTGACTAACACAGTCGCGGCGGAACCTCCTTAACAAGTTTTCTTTTATAAGTATCCTTTTTGCGTGTTTCTGTGTTTGCTTAGTGTATCGCTATTTTATTTATGCATGTGCATCGTCGCCGAGAGCGATTTTCTACCAAGACATTTCATTCATGTTGTTTATATCAGATAGAGGACAACTTTTTCTACAACTGGACAGAATATGGATAAAATGACATTAAAGTCATTTTACGGTGGAGAACTACCTTAATGCATAAACACGGAATCTCGACTTAAACAATGAGTATGGTTGTTATGGGGACGTTGACTGAAAAATGCTAAAATATTGCGAGAAATCGTTATGCTTTAGCAAATATTTCGGAATTTCGACCGGAATACAAAATTCGATTGAAGGAATAGGAATATTTATTTTATTTTCTTTCTATTGGTACCTTCACCAATAAAAGGAAATCAATATTTCTAATTTAATTTTGTAAATAAAAATATGTTTGCTGTCAAATGAAGATTCAGCTTCACGTGTATTTCTTATGTGAATGTTACTGACATCTACACATTGGTGACTATTATAGCAGAAGATGTTTGGTCGGATGATTTAGAAATCTGGAACTGGAAAGCTGGGGCATTTGATTGTGGCTTCTGTCACTACCATCTGGCGATCTTTCATCGCAATTGAGGCATATTCTCATCAAGCAAAAATAAGTTAAACATTTCAAAATCGTGTTATTTTAAAGAACCATCACAATGCGCATTGCTCGCGTCAAAACTGTGGAAATCGCACAACAATTCGCGTAATGGAAAATGCGTTAAACTTAGGTCCCTAATAATGATTGACTACTATCGCCGCAAAAAAGGTAGAACGCTGAACTTCAAGCATTCGTGCGAAATTCCGCCGGGGCTCCAAAGGGCCGTGTAATATATCGTTTTACTCCTTGTGTATTTGACTACAAAATCCATTCATTGAAAAGTGATTAAGTGTAAACGGTTAGCTCCTACGGTCGAAAGAGTGAAGAAAAACACTCGAAAAACTAGGAGAACGGCGAAACGGTCGTCTTCTTCATCTCGTCACTGCCAAAATATTTAATTGGTTCACTTCATTATTTTTTTTACGAAGAGGACGACATCTCCGTATTACAAATATTCTTTTAAAATTTTATTTTACCCATTCTTTGATTTTTTAAATGGCCGCAAGCTAGATTTAAATTTCAGAAGTGTGGAAAAGTATATGAATATCGAAATTACGTATGCTTTATGGAAAAAATATTGCGAAACTTATCATATAAGGAAATTTTTATATTCTTCCCCTTACTTAAAATAAACGACAAAGAAGAAAATCGCTCCGCGGCAATGCAAATTACCATTTTGCTCAGTTGGCAATTGTTGAAGCTCCTAGCCGCGCGTGACTAAAATCTCATTGCCAAGACCCCTCTAGTGAGACCTCTGTCCAGCGCTGATTGGACAAGGAATGGGAAAGGCTCTAGGTGTTTCATATTCTTTTAACTTTATGTGAATGGATTTATATTGAATATTTCTCAATTAGATATTTAATTCAGTCTCCGAAATTACATACTTTAGTTCAGCAAAATACTGTTTGTTTATGTGTTAGAAGTTTATTGATTCTATGGATTGTATTGTTGCCACGAACGGAGCTTAAACAATTGCCAACTGAGCAAAACGGTAATATGCATTGCCGCGGAGTGATTTTCTTCTTTGTCGTTTATTTTAAGTAAGGGGAGGAATATAAAAATTTCCTTACATGATAAGTTTTGCAATATTTTTTCCATAAAGCATACGTAATTTCGATATTCATATACTTTTCCACACTTCGGAAATTTAAATCTAGCTTGCGGCCATTTAAAAAATCAAAGAATGGGTAAAATAAAATTTTAAAAGAATATTTTTAATACGGAGATGTCGTCCTCTTCGTAAAAAAAATAATGAAGTGAACCAATTAAATATTTTGGCAGTGACGAGATGAAGAAGACGACCGTTTCGCCGTTCTCCTAGTTTTTCGAGTGTTTTTCTTCACTCTTTCGAACGTAGGAGCTAACCGTTTACATTTAATCACTTTTCAATGAATGGATTTTGTAGTCAAATACACAAGGAGTAAAACGATATATTACACGGCTCTTTGGAGCCCCGGCGGAATTTCGCACGAATGCTTAAAGTTCAGCGTTCTACCTTTTTTGCGGCGATAGTAGTTGGAGTCCTTGTGCCCGGTCGGTTATGGATTCGAAAAAATTTAAGGATAGCGGGACTAGCCACGGAATAATCTTTTACGGAGTCACCCGCTAGTGCACATCGGTGCGATATTCCACAGAGGAAAAAATCATTCGCCTTGACCGGAAACACCTCGGTAGCTTAATTGGCTAATGCACTCGTTGCGAAATCGAGGGATAGGGATTCGAATCCCGGTCAAGTCGCATGATTTATCCTCTGTGGAATATCGCAGTGGATTCGAACGATGGAAAAAATGAGCGTAGTGGTTGTTGCTGTGTACTTTTTGTCAGTGATCAATTTTGGTGCTTTGATTTCCATCATGGTCCAGCAGGTATAAAGTCACTCAGCGCCGAAAGAAACTTAGCATGTTTTGAGTGGAATGCAAGATACTCATGGGAAGAATAAAAGCTCTTCTTGCCTTCAGTTATATGTCATTTTGATTCTTAACTGATATTTTTTCTGAACAACGGCGTTAGAGGCTTGTAAATTTCAATGAATTCGTTTTTTTTGTGACATTTAATTGGCTCATAAAGTTTATTTCTGATAAGACTGGAGATTCTCTTCCCAGCTCGAGAATGAATAAACAAAAGGAGAAACTAATTATGTTTTTCAAGCATGGCTGGGCTAATTTGATGAATTATCATTACATGGAAACAGAGGAGCTTAATTTTCAAAGTTCTACATTCTTCGGGATGCTGTTAAAATTCTTCCACTACGTGGAAACTGCGCCCAGTGGTCCGACGCCCTCCGACGCCCTCGAGGCTCCCGGCTGCACCCTCCCTTTTTTCTCCACCGCACTCTCCTCCAGAGGGAGGGAGGCCTGAGGGTCGCTACCTCCGGGACTTGCGACCCCTTCCTCCGTCACCGGGCTCACGCCTCCACCGTCCTGCCGCCCCCGCTACACCTCCTCCGCCCCCTCGGCGGCTGCGCCATTCCACGCCCCTTACTGCACCTCCTCGGCGCCCGGCCCACCGCCCGCAACTTCCTCTCGCCCCTCCTCAGAATCGAGAAACTTCACTCGTTGAACATACGCGGAGGTCACGCCCCCCTCCTCACCCTCTCCTTCCGCCTCCACCTGCCCCTCAATCCCCTGCCCCCGCCCCTCCGAGGAAACAAGTGAGGGCCGTGAAACCCTTTTAAGGGCTGATAACCTAACCCCAGTTTCTCCCTCTGGTCTAACCCCTACGCTCTCCACACCAACTGCGGTCCCTCCTTGCGCCGGCCCGGAAGAGATGATTGAGAGTGAACGCGTATCCTGGGGGGTCGCATAACCCACCTCTCCCCCTCCTTCAACCTCCTGTCCCTTAAACCGCACCCCTCGCCCCTTCGACGAATCAAGCGAAGACCGCGAAACCCTTTTAGGGGCTATGAACCGTACCCTAGTTTCTGCCTCCGGTCTGACCCCTGCACTCTCGACTCCAACTGTGGTCTCGCCTTGGCCCGACCCCGAGGAGATGGTTGAAAGTGATCGCGTATCCTGGGGGGTCGCGAAACTCACCTTTCCCCCTCCTTCAACGTCCTCCCTCAACCTCCCCTGCGACGCAAGAAGCGAGGGCCGCGAAACCCTTCTAGGGGTTGCGAACCTTACCCCTTCTACTCCGATTTCTCCCTCTGGTCTTACCCCTGTGCCCTCGTCACCAAATTCGGTCCCCCCTTGGCCCATCCCCGAAGAGATGATTGAGAGTGATCTCGTATCCTGGGTGGTCGCGAGCCCCACCCCGGCCTCTACCCCCCCATCCGCTACTCCCTCTGCCCTCATCTCCTCCACCTCTCCAGAAGCTTCTTCCGCCGGTAGCTGTGAAAGGGTTCTATCGGCTCCCAAGGGGGTCGCGGCCACCTCGTCCTTCCATTCGCCCGACTCGCCTACCCAGACGTCCGCCTCCTCTTCCCCTGCCTCCTCGGGCTCGCCCCCCGTCCCCTCGGCCTCCAGAGGCGGGGTCAGGGTCCCTCTAGACGAGGTGGATTTGCGGCTACTGCTGGATATCGAGAGCGGGAGGCTGCTCGTCTTCTTTGCCGGCACCTTGGGCTCCTCCCCGACGCTCGTTGCCTGCAAGGGAATGTGTGTTGGATCAGGCTCCGTGCGAGGATATTCTTTCCCATTGCCGGGTCTACATTTCAGGCTTACATTAATCGACTTCATTTTATTTTTACATTGAATGTGGTGTGCTCTCTACACATGCACTTTAAGCGAGCCGACTGCAGAGGCGCGGTTGCTTGTGAAAAAAGTGAATTTCAAATGTCTTAATAGATTTGTTGTGTTACACTAAACAGCCTCCGAATGCAATGAAAATTTTAAATGGAAGGGCAACATTTTCTCATCGACATTAGACATTACAGGAGGCAGCTGTATTTTCAGATATGCTCTAACGCCTGTCAGTTGAACAACATTGGTAATATACTTGGAATGTGAAAAACTGTCTAAAATAAAACTTTTTCTTCCGTAATGTATTTTTATTAAGTACTCGCTAACGATGATTAGACCTTCATTTTAATACCTCGTTTTCATCTTTTTAGTTCAATTTCATTTATTGGCAGTCATGTTTTTAAATTTTAATTTCACATTTAACGAACGATAAGTGAAATGCCACGTTGCTGTTATTTCCGTTTTCTTAAGCCCTGGTTACACGATGCATTGACACGTACAATTTAATGTGTGAATGTATGAACGCGAGAATGAACGAGAAAATTCACCGTGTAAACACATCAAAATGTACGAATGCATGAACGCGTGAACAGAAAAAAGATCCTGTTCTAATTTGGTTCATGCATTCGTACATGTTGCGCTCGTGCTTCAGTGACACCTGGCGGTAGATAACGGAAATAATGTTTTCTGCTCGTATGGTGTTTGTATACTTCTAAATTTCGGTTTGTAAGCGTTTCATTCAGCTATTAGAATTTATTGTGACCTCTGCTCCATTAGTACATTGTTCTACTATTTGATCTTGGCTCTGTTGGCACTTCCTGGACGACCTGTGCGCTATGTTTATTGACATCTCGCTATCGTTGGACCTCTCCTGTTATTGCCCCTCGCTTGGACTATCCTCCTACACATTCCGTCGGCATTATTAAAATAAAGGTTCAAATGCATTAATTAGAAGAGCATTCCTTGTATTTCGCGTACTTATCTATTTTTTTTCAGAGCTAAACGCTTTCTCAGCGAGGTCATGAATGCCGGGAGGGCTTAAGGGCTAGTCCAGTAGAACAGTGAATTTCATACAAAATTCTTTGTTTGTGCGGTAAATATTTGAGAAGCTCGCGCCACGAATGTGTGACTGGCCGTTCATTACGTAGTTTCTTACTTTAAGAACAATTTATGCTTGTATACGATTCTCACATTGTTATACTTTCTCGGGTACCTACGTAGTTATTTCACTGGCAGAGCATCCAAGAAACAACTTCATGCTCTAAAATGGATCAGCTGTTTTCATATACGTCCAATTCTACATGAAAAACTCAAGTAGGAACCGGAGAGGTTATATTTAAGATTAGCGTCGTGTACATGAGGCAACGATATCCATTTAAGAGTTTTTACACTTGCTTCCGACTTCCTTTTCCAAACGTACGTACCATACAGCAAACATTTAAACAAAATTTTGATCCGATGAATTCGTTCTACTTAAATTATTTGACTTTCGAGTTGACAAATATACCTCACCATAACTACAATATAATTACCGAAACGTATAAAAAGGGATTTAGCAAGTCAATTTGAGTATCTTTCATCTGAGGAACTACCACTCGGGAAAACAAATGTGGAATTTGAGTTAATTACCGCCGAAATTCTGATTTTGAATTATTACGTATAATATAGGTAAAGTCTGCTTTATAGTAGGTAGTCTATAGGTAGGTTGACTTTATGAACGCTTGAATGTTGCGCTTAATCAAGAGAAAAACAACAACAATCGCAAATGCGTACCCTGAAAAATGTGCGAATGCATGTGCGGTTTCATGTACCGTGTAACCACTGATTCATCCATTCATTCACGCAAATGTACATGAAACCATTCATGCGAATGTACATAAACTCGTACGTGTTAATTCATCGTGTAACCAGGGCTTAAAATTTGTTTTCTTTCGTGAATGTCTAAAAAAGAATTAACTGTCATAAAAAATAAATAATTTTTTTCGCCAACAACTTTGCTTTTCATCCATACCTCAGCACCTTCGCATTCTCGGACCGAGATTACAGACCCCGAATAACGAGAAGCGAGATAGCCCACCATTGAAGCGCGCCACAAAGCCATTTCCTCTCGAAATTCCCATAACGTGCGTAATGTTTGATAAGACCTATCTCACGAGAGGTTGTGAACGAGATATTCTTGCAAAGGAAGTGGCCTAGAAGCGAAAAAATGGGGAGAGATTAATGTGTTTGTTGGCTCCCTTAGCTAATCACGGTTGGAATTCCCATGAAGTTATTTGTGTTGGCAACGAAAGAGGCACGCTCAAAAAATTATGAACAGCTTGAGATTTGTTGGAAACATTCGAACTCACAGGTTTTTTTTTAAATTTGTTCATATTTTCTCAGGCACTTTCCCTGAAGAAAATTTAGTGGAAGCAAAATATTTATATTTTGCCTTCCGTTGGCGGTTCTTCCAATTTTTCTTCATTCAATGTTTGAACTGCATTTGCATGACGACGGTCCACATACCGGTCAAGGGGCGAGTAGCAGAAAGTTCTAGGACACTAGAAATCAATTTGTAATATATAAAGTAGTAATTATAAAATAGTAAAAGTTCCTAGTCTCCTATCGTTATGAACGTGACTAGTTGACAGAGTAAGCGAATCTTGAAATCCAGGCATTCAAAAGGCCAATTCTCTTCACTTATCATTGTAGGGCCGCGAAAAAATATATTTCGTGAGACGAGGGTCGCTTATGTTAGCGTTTATCTTGATATTCGTAACATCTGCACCAAGGGTCTGACACTCACATTACTCCAATGGCTATACATTTCACCCAGAGCACTCTAGCGGTCAGGCGCTAACTATCAGCGCAACAGCGCGACAGGTATACTCTTTAATTGAATATCTTGCAGATTTAAGTGGGAAATTACCTATTTATTTCTCAGGGGAAACTTCCAAAGGTAATTGTATAATCAATTCTGCATCCTGAAAATGCTGGAATCAGATTGCAGCGCAATAATGTCGTCCAATCCGTCTCTTGGCGTTTTCGCAGTGTACTTCTCGACCATCTTCTTTGTTTACTTACGGTTGCGATGGCGATGTCTCGTGTGGTCCCTGGCGTATTTTAAATGGACGCTGATAAACGTCTTACAACAAAAGAAATAATTACAGCATTTTTCACAAAAAAATAAATGATTTATGGCAAAATCATACAATCTTTATCTTTTTCACGCATACGTATTTTTCTATTTGCGCCTGAAACAATTGGCGCTAGTAGTAATCCATACGAGATATCGCAATTCCGTCAGACCCTTGATCTGCACATCTTTTGTTCCGGTGAATCAGAGGCCCCCCTATCCCTCTTTCCCGCTCCCCTCTTCCCAAATCGGCCGATCGACGTTTTATTTCCTTCCGCTTGCTTGTTTGTTTCCGACGAAATGTTTACCTTCGGCTGTTCTCTGTTTATTTTTCGATTCAGGGATTGACGCTTTCTTGTCCCAAAGGGTTGTTTTGTTACACAATAAAATGCGAATTCGTATTAATTACACCCTTTAAACCACCTTTCTCTTATTATTAAGGCTTGAATTAAGATCGACCTTGAGCGAAGAAATAAAATATGCAACAAGTATCTCTGCATTGTTTCTGGGTTGTTGACCGCGTTAGAACTTCGTTGATGACGACAGTTTCCAACCAGCGTCCTCCGGTCGGATACCCTTATACCTGTGCTCACGTTAAAATTTTCGGTAAAATGTTTTGTAAAATCGACTAGTTTTATAAAAATGAGCTTGCTAACGATAAAACCGTTTTATAAAACCTAGATTTATAAAACGTTTTACGGAATAGGACAGGTTCTATTTCTATAAAACCGTTTTATGCAACAACCAATGAGACGTTCCGCTCATCGCGTTGATAATAATCTCGTATCCATGGGAAGCCAAACAAGGAAAACGTAAACAAACATGACTGCAAGTTCATGGAACGTTGAGGCAGTATCCTTCTTGTTGTTAGAAGAATGTTTTAGAGCCTTAGCACTGTTGAGTGTGATCAGAAAGTTCGTAAATAAACAATACGTATAGTTTTTAACTTAACAGTCATCCAAAAGAGAGTGCATTTCTCACTTCACGTGTTCGAAAAGCGTCTCATAGATGGCAGGACATTTTCATGAATAGTTTTACCGTGAGCAAGCAAGTACGTTTTACGTACTATTCATAAAACTTTCAATACATTTTTTTATAAAACTCTTTTAAGGAAAGTTTTTGGGCCGTATTTATAGTCGTTACCTAGCAGTCCCCTTATCCATCCCCTACCCAGCAGACCCCTTGAATTGTGCGTCCTAAAGTCAAAATTAAGGGAACTGCTAGGTAGGGGATGGTTGGGGGTTATATCTGGTAAATAAGGACTACAAACGGCGGGAAATGGAATTCGCAGCTCAAATGTTTCAGTGGTGTCGCTCGTGATCAACATGGATACGGATAAATAAAGAGCCAGACGCAGCATGAAAACTGTTAAGATGGCCGCTCGACGTGCAAATAGCTTCAACGGTGTGGAATCAAAGAAGAATTTGTGTAACCTGGTGTTGAAGCATAAAGATATAGTGGAAAGTAAGAAAACGGACACAGTTACTTTTCACAAGAAGAAGAAATTGTGGGAAATATATTATACGAGTGTATATGGACATCCTTGGGATGAGTCTGGCGTCACGTAAGATATTTATCGATTAAGAGCAAATCTTACCGTTGTTTTATTACCACCAAATCTTCGAAATTATTAATTTAAGGCTATGCACGTTCATTAGAGTCAGTTTAGTTATATCTGTCGTGTTATTTTTTCGATAAGGGGGCCCCTGGTGGAGCATGCATCTCCTGCCAGAAATAGAGAGAGGCTAAGGCTGGGGGTTGAAATTTGACTATAAATACCGTTTTGGACGAAGGGGCCTGCTAGGGGCTGTGGGACTGCTGGGTAACGACTATAAATTCGGTCCTATCTCCTTTTGCGATGGTAGATCTTGCTTAGCGATAAATTTAATCATAATATAATGCTCTGATATACATGGAATACTTTGCAAATCGGCTAAGAAAGCACCATTATAAGAAAATGAAAACCAACTCACTGATTCTCGTCTTCCTGGAGTTACCAACATCCTCATTTGTTCCAGCAGGCGTCTGTTCCTGTGGAAATACAAACGAGTTCACAATTAATTATATTACTGTCGGTGAGACCGCTGGGTACTCTTTTTTTATTTAACTCTAAAACTTGTGGTGTAGTGGAAACAAAAGAGAGCCTGGTCGCTACGCAAAACATCCGGCCGTGACCACCGCGGGTGATATAAGAGACCTGATTCATTTATGCATGCGTAGCGAGCCACCGAGCGCTCACTAACAGTTTCACCGCTGGGGTATCTGAGGGAGTCGTCATAGATAGGGGTGCCCAGAACGATAACTGCTCCACTTATCTTGAACCCTCCAAATCCGGTCATTGCGGCAAAAACGCTTCCTGCTTGCGATAAAGCAGGCACAGCCGCTGCGGCAAAGAAACTCGGGGCTATCCTGGGAGTCGGTGGTGTTATTCCGACCCTAGGGGCCTCCGGGGGGAGGGGGGGATGGTCAGAAGGCTTGCTCTTCGATAACTCTACATTTATATATTGTATGATATTACAACTTTGATACGAAAGTACCTGGCATTAATAACAAAATTGCTGTCAGGCAGGTTTGCGGGATTCGTCCGCGTTGTCATTTTGGTGGCGACGTTTCACCTACTATACTGTAGGCGTCCTCAGGCCAGGCTGAAGTGGAGAATGCTTCAAGAGGGCCGGTATTTATGTTGTACGATAGGGGTGTCTTCCCGCCAGTTATTCAATTGATAGGTCCCTGGCTCACATCCCAAAATGACAACGCGGACGAATCTCGGAAACCTGCCTGACTGCAAAACTGAACGCCGCGAAAACCTCCGTCAGAAATTAATAACAAAATGTTTACTCTAAAGCCACTTTGTATAAATCGCCATTTTCTACTAACACGCGATATTCAGATGAAATATTAGAAGAAGATAATGATGCTCGTCTACAAAAAGTAGTCTGAAGATGAATTTTTCAACTCATACGCTGAACTTCGAATATATCGACTCGATTTTACAATAACAGAGAAATACGTAACACAGAGGAATATCAAATAATACATATTTTGATTTCAAAGAAACAGTTTCCGCACTTTAGCTATCATATTTATTTTCAAGGCAGTGGTGAGAAAAGGAAAAGAACTACCATATTATATTTAACTTAAAAAGCAAATCAGTACACTGGACTTGAATTCTCTTCACTTTGATGGCTATTGAGGAATAAACAGTGGAGGAAAAAATGAACATAATCCACAGCAAAGACCAAATGGCTCCGTCTGTAAATTCTGCTGTCTGATGTGTTTTTGTGTGTACTTTCATTGTAGACCCCGAGAGGTTAATAAAGGAAGTTGAAAAAATATGCTGTATTGCAGAAAATATGCTATCATTTGGACAGGTAAGCAAAAATTCGTAATATTCAAGCCCCCGGAGAACAGAGAGACGGAGAGAGCAATCAGAGAAAGAGCTATCCCAGAGATCACCTCGACTTCGAAAAATGGCGTTTCAATGCTCGTCATTTGAACACGAGCCCATTTCAAACTCAAATTCAAAACTGTATTTGCTTACTGCAAAATGAAGTAAACTTTTGTTGTTTTTATTATTAAATTGTGATATTTCATTTTAATTACCTTAAAAAAACATCTTAAATATTTGATTCCATTTTCTCGTGAAGTAATCTGTTCTCCTCATAAGTCTGTACATCTTACCGCATGAAATGGTATGGAAATGACATTAGCGGCACAGGAAGTCTCTTTTCTCCGCCCGTATTATATTACGATCAGTTGTAATTTTGTAGTTGTTTCTCTATCATGGATTGGATATTTATTCTGTAAAGTTATAAGTATCCTCAAGTGAAACGGAAATAAAATCCAGACTGCAAACAGCAAATAGAAGCCTCTATGCACTTAATAAAATACTAAGCTCAAGAAGCGTTTCCCGGGAACTTAAAATAAGATTATACAAAACACTGATCCGTCCCGTTCTCTTGTATGGATGCCAATCATGGAGCACACGGAAAATAGACCTGAACCGATTAGCGATATTTGAAAAAAGAGTACTAAGGAAGGTTTTTGGTCCAGTCCTTGATTTAGAAACAGGAGAATGGAGAAGACGACATAATGAAGAATTGTACAATCTGTATCAAGAACCGAATATTATAGGAGTGTTAAGGAGTAGGAGATTGGAATGGGCAGGACATGTGGTTAGAATGAGTGGCGAAAGATTTCCTAAGATGGCTATGGATATGACAATAGAAGGAAGGAGACCAATGGGGAGACCTCGCAAGAGATGGATAGATGGAAAAAGGGAAGACTTGCAACAACTAGAAACCTGGCCGAACTGGCGGAACATAGAGTTGTATCATCGCGCGGTCCTCTGGGCCTGATCGCGTAAAGTAAAGTAAGTAAGTAAAGTTCTAAGTAAGAGATTAAATATTTCTATACGCAATAATATACAAAAAGGCATCCAAAGCATTTAATTGAAATTCGTTCTTTGAAAGACTTCTTTATGAGGATATGAACTGCGTATGTTCGTCATGCCTCTTCTGGTTGTGCTAACAGCTAGTGTTGCGATGATTGCTGATGATAGTCGCAACTCTAAATTGGAATCAGCGGTATATCACATTCATCTGGATACGTTCCACCAAATAATTCAGTTGTAAACCACCTTTATTGATGCATATCTATAAAATTACGATGGCATTGCTAATTCTATCACGGATAGAATTTTCAGGTTATTATTGGTTAAGGTAGTTATGAGCGAAACATCACTTCACCTAGAATTTGATGAATTTGGCATCATTTTAAAGAAAAAACTCTCATATTTCCAATAATATCAAAATATCAACCCCTTGCCAAACTAATTTTCGAGCAATTTGCCTGAAAATGTAATCAGTTTTACATGTGATAGATTACGGCTGTGCGCTCCAGAGGGAAAATATTAAAAAAACTGCGAACTGATAGCCCATAGATTTCGTCAAAAAACTAACGGAGCATAGTTGGCATGATTTCTCAACTATTTTTAAAAATTAATCTATTACCCGCCGAAGTAATTTTTACATAATCGCTAAAAAAAAAACCCTGCTGTTTTGAAGGGTTTTTGCCTCCAATTTGCCTCCCCACGTCGTGAAAAAATGAGTCAAGTTAGAGACTTATGTCGCTTTAATTATTTAGTTCCAGAAAATTTT
Organism: Pyrrhosoma nymphula; assembly: GCA_963573305.1. Classification (NCBI taxonomy): domain Eukaryota; kingdom Metazoa; phylum Arthropoda; class Insecta; order Odonata; family Coenagrionidae; genus Pyrrhosoma; species Pyrrhosoma nymphula. The sequence goes on from OY754327.1 coordinate 15,718,910, forward strand.
AGTCATATGTAACTATATCTTTGCGCCATTAATACTACAATATTTATTTCATATTTATTACAGAAGCTGAATGTAATTAATTACTTTTATGAACATCGGGAATGTCTGCTTCCTACATTTCGCCCACGTTTGTTAACTTTCAATAGAAGAGGCCGCGGTTTAAACCTACTCACCAGAAGCAGGTTCGGGCATTGGCGCCCTTTGAACCGCCATTTAGTCCACGGTGTGGCGGAAACTTCGTTTTTGAAAGCCAAAAAAAGGCTGTTGTTGATGTTTTCGGCAGACGCGGTTCAAACCGCGGTTTAAACTTCGTTGTTGCAATCCACCCAAACGGCCGTAGTATTCATAGATTTCGAGTTAAACCTGGGGTTATGCGGTTTATCTTAGTCCGGTCTAAGTGCGGTTTAGAACGGTACTAAATGTTGGTATTTATAGCTTGGGTCGAGGGAGATAGCCTCGGGAACTAACGGAGTCCGAGACTTGCCTACCGCGCGAGGTTGGAACGCTTGGCAACACCGCCATTCGTCAAGTAGCAGGGTATTTCCTGGAATTTCTAAACTGATTTTTGGGGTCTCCTGAGGTGTTCTGCGTTATCTGCGAACCCTTTACCACTCATTACTTGCTTCTGAGACCTGAAATCGGCCCGGAATCCTGCTCACTGCACTTTGGATATCTTCCATTTCATTTTTGTAATTATTTATGGCTTAGACGTGTTGTATTTCATTTTCCTATTTTTATTAAAGTTTATTATCCTTATTGAATATATAAAATTATCACCCTGTTTTGTTTCGTGCAATTCGCGTAATTTAATTTAGCTACACATTTAATTAATTCACTAAAATAACTTATTCCTCAAAACGCACAGCTAATTGCAATGAACGTTAAAAACTATGTAAAATATAAACAAAAGGAGGTTACAAAGTATGAAAAGCATGAAATATTATTGATCTTATCGTGATTAAACAAAACTCACAAGGATAAAACTCATCACATGAAATATAAACAAATGAACACAACTAAGCGAAGAGAAAACAAATTTTATCAATGCAAGCTATAATACCTAGAAAAAAAATGTACTTACTAAATTTTGAAGTTGACTAATCAACCCATTTTCCGACAAAATTAAACTAAAGGAAAACAAAATTAATTAACTTGGTACCCTGAGAGCGAAACTACTACATTACTGCCTAATACAACTATTTACGTCAGTATAAACCTAAATCACTAAGCCAACAATATTCCTAACGATAGACTAACAAAAAATGTTAACCCTTAAATTAGCTCTAACGAGGAGATTACTCGTGATTAATCACTTAACCACTTCGACAATCACCACACCACAAAAACTGCGGAAAAAAATGGCGACGCGCGGAGCTTAAACTCAACTTTAAACCATTATTCCATAGGTTTAACTCCCTCCGGACTAAAGCTTCCAGGGCTAAGGTTGATCAGCGCTAAAACGACGCTATGAATTTGAGTTCAACGACATCGCCGGGCTAACTTACTTAAACCTGCCGTAGGCGTAGTCTAACGTAACTATGAATACGGCCGAAATGAGTTTATCAGAGGGTACACAATGTGGAGTCACGACTAATCGAAATGTGTGTAATCAAGGTGTGTTATGCTTGCCCGAGATAATGGGCGTATATGCCTACGCGGCGTATACGCCCATTGATTGGAGGCAGTTCTGAGTTTGGTTTTGGAGGAACATTGCGGTGTGGGATAGTGCAAGGTCATTGCCCTTCCGGACGCATTTCGACAATATCCGAGCAAACGTAGTGTGAGCCGCAGGTAGTGAGTGAGTGAGTGAGTCGGTGGAGAGCCTGTAAATCACGAGTGGGAATCCCGTACGGGGTAACGACCTCAAAACTCTCTCAGAGAGGATCGCAGTTCGTTCACCTCTCCCGGTAGGGTTCGTCCAAAGAGAAAACAAGCATGCATGCGAGTGACGGTTTGTACTGACGTCTGCTCCTCGGCGAAATCCCTGGACACGAATTTTTCGTCGATCAGGCTCGTCATGCTGTCCATGCAGTCCAGGCCGGTCAGACCCACGGTGAACATTCCTGGAATGATGAGGAAAACATTATGTCGCCTATCGTGAGTGGAGTAAAAAATATATAATAGTGTATACCATCCGAATCCTAGCTTTCTCACATCCGGAAGCAACGGAAAGTGGAGCTATGGATGCCGGCCGACCTGAGAAAGGTGTTTACAAGTATAAAAATGTGAATGACCCATTGAAAAAGTCTTCTTTACATGATAAACACCGTGTTGCATGCTTTAAAAATCATGTTATATGCCAACGTTTAATTTATTTGCTTTCATCTGTTCATTTCAGGCATACCATTAGCCGGTAACATGTGCTCGAAGGAAAAAATACCGTCTACTGTCCATTAAAAAAGTCGAGTACCTCGAGTTTAGGAAGTTGTATCTCCAAGTAGAGTTAACGGATTTTTACGAAATAAAAACCAAGTGATAGAATGATCATTCCTACGTTTATCGAAGTGTGTAAAAAAATTTTCCCTTACTTATATGCCCTTAAACGATATTTTATTTGAAAAAAGTCACTATTTTCGGCGCTCAAAATCCGATTTCCCAACTTTATGTTATCACTGTTCTCTTAACATCAGACATAGAAACGGGAAATTCTGATATAGGTTAGCTAAACATGTTATTAACGTAATAAAGGAAATAAAATGTTTATAGGTTGAGTCTTACACGAGCTGGTGTAAAAGTTGTAAAACTCCGCATATTTCGAAACTAATGATGCGATTGAAATTTTAGGTATAGATACTGTTGTTGCGAGTAGTATTAAGTTAGGATGAAAAAGCAACGAAGCATATTTACCAAGATATTGAAAAGAATTGTGGAACGATGATTTATATTTTGTCAAGATCGGAATGATAATAAATAATATTTGATTATTTTCCTGTTTAAAAAACGAAGTGCGATAGTTGGAAAATCATTGTTTCCGTGCATTGCCATTATAGGTGGTGTTACACCGTTAAGAAAGGTTTGGATAATAATAAAAGCTCTTCTACCTGCTCCATTATAACTGCAGACGCCTACCTCTTGCCATGATTCTTCTGCTCGCCTTTCTTCTGTCCTCCGCCCACCCCATCCAAAAAGCCTGTTCCCTGTCTGTCTCTCCTCCATCTCTGCTCACCCTACGTTCTTCACGGCCTTCGATCACCCAAAGCTCCGTTTACCCCCCGTTTCATTCGCCCAGTCTGTCCCCCTGGCTTCCTTTAGAATTTTTCTTTTGTCCCATCACCAAACATGGCCTGACACTTCACCGCCTATCCTGCATCAATTGTTTAAATATCTGACGAATGAAGAAAGACTTTCTACGTCCGTTATCGAAAAATGTGACTTTCTGGACGTATATTTACTACTGGTGGCACTAAAAGAACACAACAGATTCATTGTAACCGTTTCGCAACCGAAACAGTTCCGCGAAGCTCACTGTTGCGGACAACAGCTAGAGGCACACCAAAACAACAGGCGATCGATCGGCGCTGTTATTACATGGCTGGTAATTCTGTATTCTATGTAATAAGAAATCATTCATTGACTTAAATGAAGTAACAATTTCATATTGATTCATGAAAGATAGGTACTTGGGCAGTTTTTAGTTCTATATGCAACGACGGGTGGATATGTGTTGGCTGAATAAACCAGCAACCGTATGCAACAGATTCAAATTCAACAAATTACAGCTTATAGCCTCAAAACAGCTACACGTGCAGTGCAAATGGAACGATATGGAATACGAAACAGTCAGCTTCAGCTATTATCAGTTGCAACTGCACATCACAGAGCGCAACGGCGTTGCTGCGGCACGATCACGAAACTAACTTGCTGTTTGCAACAGTTATTAAAAACAGTTGTCTGACCGAAACAGTTGCGGCTGCAGCCGTTTCGATCCGGAAAAAATTGATTCCACGACTAGGATTTATGTATTTCTAGCCTTGAAAATCGCCACTGAGTCCTTTTGCATTAAGTTACGCGCTCAAACACCCGTTCCCTGGATGGTGACAACCCATTTATCCAGGTGGAACTCAAACCCGCCGCCCCCATGTTTAGCCGACGGGGACTTAAGGAGGTTCCGCCGCGACTGTGTGAGTCAAAACAAATACTAAATTCCATACTTTTTATATTTTGTCAAAAATATCCTGCTTTCGCTGATGAAATGCATTAAGTATAGAAACCCAAAAGTAAGGTATGTACAACATATACAGATTATTCCACGAATGTATTTTAAATGAGCACTTTTTTCCAGCCATAGGAGCCAACTGCAGCGCCATTTCCTACGAATTACCGCATTTTGACTTCAACTACGGCATTAATTCTTCAATAACTAGAAAAATAAGGTGATAAGATGCCTATATTGCATTTTTATTCAATTTCTCTGGATTATTTCCTTCTTATAAATAGTTTTCCGCAAAAACGTCATTTATATTTTATGGAAAAATACTATTTTTCCCCGTGTTTCTCTCATTCCCCCATTGAACACCATGTAATTTCAAGTTCAATTATTGAATAAAATATCGTGGAAAGGTGTTATTTTGTTGTTCATATCAGATAGAGGACAACGTTTTCTACAAGTAGACAGAATATGAATAAAATGACATTTAAGTCATTTGACGGTGGAACCACCTTAAGGCCAGCCGAGCTAATTCTTCTGTGAAATAGCGGTCCGATTTTACGTCACCAGAAGGAACAGGGGCGGGGGGGGGGGGAAGGAGGGTTCGTTTCCCAGGTGAGCGGGTGGGTTTGGCTTCTTGGGAGGGCTTTGTGTGAGGAGGGCGAGGAGGTCGAAAACCCACCATCGTCGATCCCGAGACGGAGGGAGGAAGTGTGTGTTCGGGGGAGGGCGTGGTTGGTCAAGCGGATTTCCAGGCGACGATTAGCGCCGCAACAATTCGCTCTGCACCTCACGGTCGCTCGTGCTCCCCAACGCCCCACCCTTGCCCCCCCTCACTCGGGGGAGGCGCCCTCTGCTGGGCGACTAGAGGGCGGGGAAAGGACAATAATGGCACCACTGCCTCGGGGGAGGTCCGGGGCTCAACTCCCGGAGGTGCGGCAGCGGCAAATTGCGAGGGTGACGACACCGTTTGCTATTTGCCCATTGGGCGCCCGAAGGACACGTGCCGTGCCGCGGGCGATGCGTGTTCACGCACGTACATGCGTGTTCTTGGTGTTCGTCACGGATGAGCTCACGTGCAACCGCCGCGACGGCAATTCGAAGACTCGCCAGTCACCTTTAAATGATCAGCCTTGAATGTGGGCTTTTTCCACATGTGTCGCGTAACCCACATCTACTCCAGTAGCTGGACATTTCCGGCTTTGGAATCGTGCATAAACTACGTTGCCGTTTTTGGTGATTTTTTTCACCCCCCCCCCCCCCCACTTCGTTGACAACCAACGTATTTCCCCCCCCCCCCCTCCCCCGACATGTGACGTTGTCTCTACAAATGAATATTTTCGTTCAAAATTGTTTTCTCAATTATTGAGGGAATTTATTTTTAGGGATAGGTTGAAAAAAGACAAATAAATTAGCCAAACTAGATATAATAGAACTTTATAATCTCAATTGGAACAAGTAGTATTCATTTTGAAATTCTAAAAATCAACCATGAATCACATGCAGTTTAAAAAATAACTAGAATTTCTAATGTTCCTCAATATACTATGTTCCCTTATCCCTCGATGAGCCAATATCGTGGGTTATAACCCCTGCCACAAACCCTTGAGGTAGCTTGCGGGGTATTATGTAGATCTACATCTACGAAGTACCGTTCAAGCCACCACTAGGGTGTGTGGCAAGGGGTAATTCCACACCAGACATGCAGCACTCGTCCCAGCACAAATCAGAACCTCGCACGCTCCCCCGGCCGCTAATAGGCGCAGACACCAAAAAGCAAGTGCGCAGTCAAACCGGAAACTGGGAGAGTGATACGTAAATGAACATGCAAACATGCAGCACAATGCTATAGACACATATAGCGGTTAATATTACTAATGCTGTTAATTTATAAATGCTACGAGATGCTACTTCATGCAGAGAACAAAATAAAATAATGCCGGACATATCAAGCGGTGTGAAGTGTTAGTAATGATGTCATGTTATTAAACACAGTGAAAATTCTATTCTACCTATTGAGGGTGGGAGTTTCATATGATTGATCTATCGCAACTATTATGACCCCTAAGCTAGTAATAGATAGCTATTTGATTAGAAGACTCTTGAGAGGACTGTGTAAGAGTTACGTCTTCTAAGGACTTCTTATAGTGTGGTCGACGCGATGATGACGAGTAAGAAACGTAAACAGGCGAATTGCAACAGCTACGTTACTTTGAGTAAAGTACTTCCCCGTCGTTACCCGCCGCGACGTAGGTTTTTAGGCTACCTCCTCCCCCTCCTAAGTTGGTAACGTAGTTTACGCACGACCCATTTTTTAATTAATCAACCGGTTAATGAAGGTTTGAATAGAAGAGTAAAAATTCTCCAGGTTTTTACAGGTGTAGAAATACTTCTTCATACACCAGCGGCGCTACAACCCCCCGAATCGTAGGGGGGGGGGGGAAACTTCTTGAAAAATATGCTAAGCTAGCCAGCTAATCTGAAAGATAGCTAAGCGGGGGAGAAGAAGAGAGCCTGTATATAAATTTTCACCCAAATCGTAATACAAATTTGTGCTGTGTTCATAATCTGCGTGGAGTCGCTAGGGATGAAGGTGCAAATAATTTTGCAAATCGGGCAGTGTCCATTAAAAAGTGAGCCACAATCTCTGATTTCTGGGGAGGGCTAGCCCCCCCCCCCCCCCCCACAATCGTGCTTGGGAGGGGGGGGGGCGCCCCCGTTGTTGCGCCATTGTCCCACACAACTTCTGTCTTCACCTCACATATTATGTCCTAAGTAACTTTCTCCACGCCGTCGATAAAACCAATTTGCTTTCTTCCCTTTCCCCGCTTACCCAACATCCTTCCCTCAATCGCGGTCTCCGGAAAACCTTCACCCCTCGTTATCTTTTCCGACACTCTACTCTGCCTCCTAATCTCTACCAGTAGTTTCCTCTTCTCAGCCACCATACCAAGCACTTCTTCGTTTGTCTTCTTTCCGTCAACCGCACTTTCTCCATTCTCCCTCCCTTATACATCTCAAACGCCTGCAGCCTATTCACATTTTCTTTTCTCAGAGTCCACGTTTCTGCATCAGTCGACGCTACACCTCATAGCACTCTTTTCGCCAGCCTCTTCTTCGCTTCCTTACCCAAGGTCCCCATCATCAGCTCCCTCCTATTACTAAACGCTTCTTTCTACTGCGCTAATCTCCCTCTAATTGCGTTGCTACTATGCCAATATTCATCCTACGTACAGTACTGTCCAAGTAATTAATTTGCTCTACTTACTCCAGTTTGTACCCTCTTACTGTTATGGTCAGCTTCGCTTTCTTTGTCCTGGAGTATCTAATTGCTTTTTTCTTATGATTTATATTCATTTCTTATTTCCCGTACTGATTTTGCTAATGCATCTATCAAAACTTGCAATTCTTTGGGTGATCGTTTAACCAACGCCTGGTCTTCAAAGAATCCAACCGATGTTATCAGCTGGTCTCCTACTTTGATTCCCACATCTATTTTACCTCTTCCCATGTCTCTCTTGCCATCTTCTTGGCATCTTTTTGGCATAAATGCTATAGAGCAAAAATTCGAAATCAACAAAGCAAGCAAAAACGCCCTGATTTTTGTCTATGTTTCTTTCTATTAGTGTCCCCATCACCAAAATTGCAACCGGAGATGCCTCCCCCTTCCTGAACCCAAACTGGTCTTTGCCCAAGTAGTACTTTTTTCTATTATCCAGATTTTAGGAAAGTCTTCTTAGTACAACGTTTGAAGCGTGTGAAATTATACTCAGTGTTCTGTACTCCTCGCATTCAGACGCTTCCTACTTCTTTGGCATGGATATGAAGACAAATTTCAGGAATTCCTATTTCCGTACTCCTTCCTCGTAGGTCCTACCGATAAGTTTGAATGATAGTTCATCTTTCGTTATTTCAGAAATTCTTTAGTAACTTTGAAGGGATGTTATCTACTCCAACAGATTTTCTTTCCTTCATTTCTCGTAATGCCGTCTATATTTCGCTGCCAAGTATCCCATATTCGAGGTCATCCCTCTCTACTGCTCTCTCATCCTGTATATATACGGTCACAGGTCTAAGACCGCTTTCATATAGCTATTGCACGTATTCTCTCCACGTATCCTAGATATCTTTCCGTTCAATTGATATCTTCCCAGTTTTGTTATTAACTTTTGGCATTATGTGCCCTCTCTTACCACCCGATTACATTTTCATGTTAAGCGTTTAGCGCACCCACTTGCCCCTCTTCCTGCTGCTTTTCCTTTTCCTAGCATTTTCCCTTCCACCAGTTATCCTCCGCCCACTTGGTTGCTCGCAGAAGTTAATTATTTAATTTCTTATACCTCCTGCGTAGTTCGGTATTGAAGCTTCTCTCCTCTGTCTTCCTAATAATTTCTTTGGGGACGCATAGCTTTTTTATTCTTCTCGTTTTAGGCGATCCAATTTTTTTCTAAGCTACTCTCACTATTCCTGTTTTTTTACTACACCATCTTTCCTCAATTGTCCCCATTTCCTTTGTTTCACGTATATTCCTCTCCACTAGCTCCACACATCACTCTTATTTGTCCCTTTTAAAGCTTCCACGATCCACCTTTTCACCCTCCTACCCTTACTTAGCATCATGAATCTAATATCAAATTCCATAAGCACTAAATTGTAAATTGAGTCCGCCCCCGGAATGCTTCGCGAGTTTTTGATACTGTTTCTAAACTTCAGCCTGACCCTGATATCATGAATTTGATATCTCCCTGTAACTCCCGGCATTTTCACTGGTATCTACCATTTTCCATTAGTCGCCCGGATTTAAGATGGAGATTGGAGATTCCACTCCATGCTGTGGAGAATATTGGTGGTCCCTATGGCACGTTTAAACAGAAAGACTAAGATTGGATACTACCTATTTAACTACATCGCGTCCAACAGCGGGTACTCGGATTCACAAATATATTCCGCATGGCATTGACGCGTATGTACGAATTTCCTTACTTCAGGGCCAATTACTCCTTATTTTATGTTCTAGAATCTTATAGGAGAGAATTATAATGAACAAAGTCGTATGAAAAAATAATGGCCCAAGTTCCACATAGTAAAGATTTTGGCTTATTTCCATAGAATATTCTAAAGGTATGAAATAAAAAAACAGAAATAATATCACTGGTCAAAATATATTTCATATTATTTTCTTATACTTATTTTTGTGTCAGTAGCTAATATTTAATTTAAAGTTTTGAGTTCTTTAAAGCTCTTAAAGATCTCATTGTTACCAATTTTGAAGATACCGGGACTAGCCGCGGTATTACCTTCTTCGGAATCACCAGCTAGTGCACATCAGTGCGATATTTCACGGAGGAAAAATCATTAAACATCCACCGGGGAGAAGGTCGCCTCGTTAATCCGGGTTCGAGTACCGGTCAAGGCAAATGAATTTTCATCTGTTTAACATCGCACATATCACGATGTTACTTTAAACCAAGGTGGGCTGGTTAAATAGTTTTATTTGAAATAGCCAGCAATATATTCGCTCCGAAATTTTGATCGATTTAATTGGCACTTAAAAGTAACTACGGAGGTTAATTTAGTCACTCTAAATTGAAAAATTTCAAGTTTCAAATCACTTATATTTTATTAGGGTTATCGATTTCAAATAAAGGTCGAATTTTGAACCCAACTTTTTTTAGCCAGCTATCTTTTTTATCTCTCGCTATTCGATTGATGTACTCACCATTCCTCAGTTGCTGCATACTTATAATCCCTTTATCGATTGGATCCATGGCCTCGTATATTCCCTTAACGTGATCAGGAGAGAAGAGCATTGGGGGCTTGTCCAGATTGCCTTCTCGAAAAAGAATCAGCTGGTCCAGCCATTCTATTATGCTGTCGTAAGGGTCACCTGCCATTGGATAAAAAAATAAATGTTATCGCAGCGAAATTAGGGATCCGGTCCTTCGTCATCTCTCCAATGACTATGAGCGTGTTGAACTTGAATCTCAGCCGTTGAATTTACATTATATGGTCAATGAACTTGTGGTTAATCAGTACTTGTACTTTTGGAATTAGCGGAGTTATGACTCATATAACGATACCATTTATGCATTTTTATAATTGTTGGACTAGACCATGAGTTACATACGAGAGTACGTTCTACATGACGTTTTCGCTCTTGATTTAATGCAGATAGCTCAAAATATTTCACGAACTTTGAGAGGAAACTAACGTCGCTAGAACAAAAAGCCTATGCACACCTTGGGAGACATAGAATGTACAGGATTGCTGAAATACCAGTCAGGTACCCCTGACAAGAATACTCGTAACAGCAATGGCATTTTTAATTTCCCAACCTTTCAATGGTCGATTTAATTCGTTTAAACAGCACCTGGTTGCTCGGACAGCAGAAGTGACATCAGTAAATGGAAAAGCTCGAGGATGTGCCTCTTCAGAAGATAGTCTCTCACTGCGATCTCATCTTCCGACTGTGGTATCTGGAGAACAAATAGAGGGAGTTTTAACTGCTTATCATCTCACACGTACAATCATCTTATAAGAGAACACCGTAAAAATTCGGATTCAATTCCGTCAATTTTTTATGCCTTCGCTTCAACCACCCTTTCTTTCTGTGAAATAGCCAGTGCAAACTTTGATTTGGAGTAAATTCTTTTAAAATAATATGATAAGGGTAAGGGTAATCGTAACTTTTGGTTAATTTTTTTATTGGTCATGTAATTTTAAAATAATATTTGTTGAGTATATTGTCCAAAATATTTCTGCGTTTATCATCAAAATGTGAATCAAGCAATACTATCATTATTTTGCTATTAAGGGTGATTTCCCTTTCAATTCAATTATTTTATCTATTATTGACCTGTCGATTGACTAATCAGCTATTAGATTGGCCGACTATGGCAAGTTGTTATATAATTACCAAAGTCAAATTTTGATCTAATTAATGTAGCCAACGATTAGCTTATAGCTTTAAGAAGACTATGAAAGCAATAAATGGTCCTAATAAGATATTATGGCCACTATTCCAATGACGACAAAGCACAAGCACTAACCTTTTCTTCGTCCAAACAATAGTCTTCGTAGTACATCTTCAGATATATTTCAGCATTATCTTCTGTATTCTGACATATTAGTTCTGTAGTTGTTTACATTTTAATTATTGAAACCTAGGTGAGGATGTGCAACAATTATAATTGGTGAGGATTAATGTATTTTCAAATGATATTAATATGTTTTTAATGCATAAACTCCCGAATGTTAAGGTCCTCGCTCAGAGTATCATTTTTCAATTTTATTTTTGTCTGGCAATTGGAAAAACGTCCAGTATATAATTCCATACGAATTGGGTAAAAATATCATAAGTTGGTGGGATGGGAGAGGATAAAAAACTTTTAAATTTCAAACATGAGGGAACTTTTATAAAAATTGGATACCTTTGGCTATATCTGAGGACTGGAGGAAGTTTTTTGAATGAAGAAAAGAAGACATTAGACTTTCACTCAGAGACTTAATTGGTATGGAGGCCTCTGAATTATTATTACTGGAAATATTTTTGGATGCTCTTTCTTGGGAGATTGATTCTAAGGGAAGTTCATTCATTAGTTTTTCTAATCCAGATGGCAGGTTTCCTCATGGGATCTTCCTCCTCCACTCCATTCTTCTCTCAGCCAGACGCTTTGTGTCCAAATACCTTCCGTCTATTTTAATGTCATCTAGCATTTGCTTAAGGGAAGTTAAAGGAAGGTAATGGGCATATTAGGAGTGCCATACAGGAGACAAGGAAGTAAGAACTAGTTGTAAGGAAAGCGGAGAAATGATATGCTATATATAGATACATTTCCAAATATATTTAACTACAATGTAATGTAATAAATATTCCATACTTCATCCATTTTAATAGCGCAGTTGAGAATTTAAACATATGACCAGTAGGTTACCGGCATGATTGGGCCTTTTGGTGAGGCAGAAATGACGTAGTCACGACGCCATAATGGATGGTTAGTGGCCGACGTGATTTTTAATGAATGTTTTTCGATGTCATTTTATTCGAATAAATTCGGTGTTAAACTTCAATGAATTTTTTCATTCAAGTATTCTATCAGCTGATTGGTAGGTTCTTGGACAGTCCCCATTCTGCATCCCAATTTCATACACATTGTCTCTCTTTCCCTCCTAAGGATTTTCCCCCACTAGGTCCCTCTTCAATTCCTCATATCTTCTACCTCCTCTTATTTCGTCCAGAATTCCTATCCTCTTCCTTCCTCTTCCACGCTTCCCCAGTGTTCTCCCTTCTATCACTCTCTTCAACAAGCCCTCCCCTCTCAAAAAAACCTCCTCCATCCATCTCTTCTGCCTTCTCCGCACCTCTGCCACAAGCTTCCTCTCCTCTCCGACCGTATCTAATACCTCCTCGTTCGTTTTCCTCGCCACCCAGCTCACCTTCTCCATCCTTCTCCAAACCCACATCTCAAACGCCTCAAGTCTACGCACATCCTCCCTTCGCAATGTTTCGACCCATATAGTGCCACGCTCCATATCAAAGTTTTCACCAGTCTTTTCTTTACGTCGCTTCTCAGACCCCCCCTAATCAATTCCCTTCTCTTCGAAAATGCTTCTTTAGCCACGGAAATTCTGCATCTGATGTCTCTACCACAAAACACATTCTCCTCTAAAATACTACCCAGATACGTAAACTGCTCGAACTGCGCTATCTTCTGCCCTCCCACCCTTATATTCAGCCCCGCCGTCTTACTTCTATCCATCTTACTGATTTTATCAGCTCCCCTCCTACCTTTATCCCTACCTCCTCCTCCCCCCATGCCTCCATTACCATTTCTTCTGAGTACACTTTAAAAAGTAACGGTGATAGTGGGAAATTCTGCCGCACTCCCCGTCCTATCGTGGCCTATCCCGATTCTCCCCCGGCTACCCTAACTTGCGCCGTCTGGTCATTTACAAATTCCGAATTAGACGCCTGTCCATCCAATCGACCCCTAATTTCTTCAACACTCCCATTAATTTTGTCCATTCCACCCGATCAAATGCCTTCTCGAAATCTACGCAGCATGCAAAAACATCCTGCCCATACTCTAGGTTTCTTTCTACTAGCGTCCTCATCACCGCTATAGGGTCTCGTCCCTCTCCTAAAACCGAACTGGTCGTCACCCAGGTATTCATTTGACTTCTTCTCTAGCCATCTGTTTATAATTCTCAGAACTATTTTGGCCGCATGGGATATTAAGCTTATTGTCCTATAGTCTTCGCACGTTTTTGCCTTACTCTTCTTCGGTATAGGAATAAGTAGTCTTCGCGAAGTCTTCCGGCCACGCTCCATCCTCATAAATCCTACGAATAACCGCAAAACGTTTTCCCCTTCCGTTCTTCCCAATGCTCTTTAAAACTCTGCATGTATGTCATCCATTCCCACCGCCTTATTACTTTTCATGTCTCGTAGTGCTCTTTCGATTTCGCTATCTAGAATACCTGGGCCGATGCCATCTCTGTCGATGTCGTCTTCACTTTCTATATCTAACACATTGCGCCTTATTTCTTTACCATACAGCTCTTCAACATACTCCTTCCACCTCTCCTGGATCTCTTTCGGTTCCTTGATCACCTTTCCCGTCTTTTCTGTTATCGTTGTAATTCCCCTTCCCTTATTACCATTCCCTTATTTCCATTATTACCTTATTTTTGGTATTTCTCTAACGAGTTTATCTGTTCTCTCCACCACGCCTTTCTTCCTTCCTTTGTTTTTCTTCTAAGCCTGTTATTTAATTTTCGGTATTATCTCTTAACTAGCTCTGAGTTTACGTTCTTCCATTTTCTTCTCTCCTCCATCTCCCTTATCATCTCCTTCGTGATCCGTGAATTTTAGTTGCACTTGCTACGCCTAACGTTGCTTTTGCCGCTTCTACAATTCCATTTTTCATAATTCCCCATTCATCTTCCACTGATCTAACTCCATGATCCTCACCCACTATCCCATCAACCTTCTCTCGATACTTCTTCTTCATTGCCCTAGTTAATGCCTCCGTATTCCACTTTGGTACCCTCCTTCCCATTCTTATCTTTTTCAGTTTTACCCGACATTTCATGACTAATAAGTTGTGGTCTGTGTCTGCATCAGCTCCTGGATAAATATGCGAGTTTTAATACTATTTCTGTATCTGTGACGAACCATTATATAATCTATCTGGAACCTATCTGTGTCTCCCGGCTTCTTCCAAGTGTACCTACGACGAGGATGATGTCTGAAACATGTATTTGTAATCACTAGGTTATTTCTACGGCAAAACTCCACAGCTTTCTCGCCGCGGTCATTACTCCTTCCTAGCCCGTAATCGCCCACCTCCCGCCCATCTCTTCCTTCATCCACCACCGCGTTCCAATCCCCCATTACTACTAAGTGCTTACTCCCTGGTATGCTACCAATTATTTCCCCTAGTTGATCGTATAAGCCATCTACACCCTCCTCTTTATGATTAAAGGTAAACCTGGATTATAACTAAATTCGTTGTATCTGTCTTTAGTTCCACGACTATTATCCTATCACTCACCTGTTCTGCATACACTACTTTTCTACCAAGTTTCCTATTCATTACGAATACAACCCCGCGCTGACTTTCATTCCCTCCACTGTGTATTACTCTATATCCATCGCTACAGTTGTCCCTGTCATCCTTCCATCTTACTTCACCCAGACCCATTATGTCTACACCCACCCTATCAATTTCTTGCTTTATATTCTCTAGCTTGCCCACCCTCAGCATAGTCCTAACATTCCATGTGCCTATTCTGATTGTTACGTTCCTCTTCTTTATCATCTTTTCCTCTGCTGCTGTATTTTATGAGCAAGGATTTTGTGTGATGACGACCGTAGGGGCCTTGTTCCCATCGCTGCCGGGCACGACACCCGGCCCTCTGGGCCGAGTCCCGTAGTTGCCAGGATTCATTATCATTTCATAACTGTCCATAATTTCAAGGTTTTTGTTTTAATTGAGATGGTATTCCGTGGCCTTACTCAATAGTGTTTTTTACGTGACACCATCACTTCAGAGGCCGCTCCACTGGGGTTAGACGCCTTTTGCCGCCGCCTCACTGAGGTACAGACGCTGCGCGGACTACCATTCGTCTGTCTCCTAACCTTCGATCAATCTGGCATGGGTGACCCTACCAGGAGCATTGCTCCCGCCAGTTCAGCTCTAGGGGTCACCGGAGCACACCACGACAAGGTTGTAGTCCAAGGGAAAGGACTTCAATGAACGCCATGCTTAAATCAATCAACGCCATGATTAAACATTTATAAACTCATATTCACATTTAAACATATTATCATCAGAGAAAAATATTATTTGTAACAACTTTCACGAGAATTGGCCTAAGGGGTATTTTTAATAGAAAATTGAGTTCTATATGACAATATATTGGAGCCCACCGGATGTCACAATTGACTTCTTACATAGCTCTTGTCTTCTTCAGCTGTATTGTTCTTAGGTGAGAAATCTCCTACTCACTGAACCACTAACTAATTATTTTACTTAATTCAAGTAAATTTATAGTATACATAAATCTATTTTTAAATACAATTATAATATATTAAATCACATTCAAGTAAATTATAGCTCTTGTATTCTTCAGCTAAGTTTTCCTCTTAGGTGAAAAATCTCCTACTCATTGAACCACGGACTAATTATTTTTACTATTATTATTCAAAAATGTTACAAGTGGGAAATTGGCGCGGTGGTAACATAGATATGCATGATAACAATATCCTTCTTTGCCCTCTTCGACAGTATCCTACAATCAAATGGTAACAACATCCTTCTTCAACCTATTCTTTAATATGTTTACGTTTTTTGGGAAGGGCTCGAGTAGCTTTGCTGGTAGATCGTTCCAGTCAAGTATTGATCTATTTAGATACGAAAACTTCTTTACATTGGTCTTTTGTGATCGGAACTTTATCTTAAACTGGTGATCATTTTTTCCCACAAAGTTTGGCTTTAATATTTCTTTTCCTAGATCATCCCATGCCCTTTCCCCGCTAACTATTCTGTACACCCCGCATAGCCAGCTCCTCTTCCTCCTCTGCTTTAAGCTATCCCATCCTAGTCCGGTCATCATTTTCGTAACTACTTTCCGTTTTTTTGTATTTTCCTAGCACGTACCTGGCTTCTTTTTTTGCAATTTCTGCAATTGTGTTACCTGTCCTTTCTCGTGTGGGTCCCATACAAGGGAAGCATACTCTAGGATAGGGCGAACCAGGGTTTTATAGGCCGTATCCTTTGTAGTCTTTTTGCTCCCTTTGAGGTTTCTCATCACCCAATGCAGCGTTTTGAACGCCTTTTTGGCAATGCACTTCACATTTAAATCCCAGTCCAAATTTTTCGTCAAATAGACACCTAAATATTTACAGATATCGGATTTCGGAATTGCATTACCAGAGAACTCGTATATCCTATTTGCGGTATTAATTTTGTTACTAAAGTTAACATACTTGCACTTTTGTTCGTTTATATCCATCCCATTTTATGATAACCAAATCTCCAATTTTTTTGCATCGTCCTGAAGGGCTTTTATTTTACTTAATTCAAGTAAATTTAGAGTTAAATATTTATAAACTGCTGACTGAGTATAAGAAAGTGAGAAAGCGTTTTTCACTATCCAGCCTCGGAGGCAGTCGGAACCTACGAACAGACTCCGCGCATGTTCGAAAATTGTTTCACGCGTTCGATTGGATCTATCGAGCGTATTGAATCGTTGCCATAATCCCTCCTTCGTCGGCCTTGGTTGCTCGTAGGTGCGCACCTGTTAACCCGGAGGGTTGTCTGCCGAGAGTGTCCTTGGCTGGCCGCCCTCCGAGATACTCCCGGAGCATCGGCTGCCTCCCTACCTACGTGCACGTGAAGTCTCTGCTCTCCTTCGGAGGAGTCCCCTTCCTTTGTTTGCTCGCCGCTCGCCGAGTCTCTCCTTCTTCCCTCCTCATCTTCCTCCTCGACTGCCGCCAACCATCTCTTTCTCCAATCCGAGAGAGAGCGAACGAACGAAGCGTCTTCCTTCCCTTCCCGTCTTCCCTTAAAAGGCCTCCAATCTCCACATGCGCACTCTTACGAGTCCAATGCGGGGAAGCTGGAAAAACCGGCCCTCGCTGCCTGTCTCGATCCTCCGAGGGAAGAAGTCCCCGCTGCGCTGCCCCCCCCCCCTCTATCCCCAATGGGCCCTTATCGGCTGGCCGCGTGGGGTGGCGACGGGAGTTGCCCCTGGAGAGGGCAGTCGAAGACGCGGAAAAGGATATGTAACCCAAGCGAGAGAACGTTGGAGGCGGGGGTGGGTAGAGATTAGGGTCCAGGGGGAGGCGAAGGGACTGAAGGGGTCGAAAGGGGAGAACCACACCCCCCCCCCCCTGCATCCCTACAAAGAAAGAGAGCCACTTCCCCGCCTCCTTCCCCTCCATCCATACACAGAGATGTCCCCCAGAGCGGAAAAAAACTGCCGACTGCCTCTTTTGCTCGGATGCTGCTTTTTTAGGCAGAGAGGGGATTTTTTCTCTGCCTTAATTTGGGGAAAACTTTCGTTTCCCGATCGGGGAGGCGGAGGACTTGCCTCGGCGACGTCTCTCGTGTTCAGCAGATCCCCAGACGACGACTGGCCGTATTCGCATAAGGGTCGCGCGCGCCTTTCTTCCTAATTGGAGCGTGTATCTCTCTCTGACTTTGGCGTCGCTGGCTCCATTAGGCATCTCCCGATCCGCGGCTGCGCTGCACCGCTTATTTCAGTCGGAAGGAATCCGCCTTCGACCGATCGGGGAAGTCACCTACCGACTGTCCACTTGCGCAAGTCCTGTGGAGGGGAGCGGGATCAGAGTCATGGCAACTGGACGTGTTTCACAAGACCATCGATCGGTCTAAGAGAGAAGAAAGTATTACGGACAATGAGCACATAAGAGAGATGATTTAAAGGATCAATTAGCAGAAGAAAGGCGGGGAATCGATGAATAAACTGATTATATAATTTTTTGGCAATAATAGATAAGGGTGGGAGGGCAGAAGATAGAGCAGTTTACGTATCTGAGTAGTATTTTGGAGGAGAATGGGTTTAGTGGTAAGGACATCAGATGCAGAATTGCGCTAGCTAAAGAAGCATTTTCGAAGAGAAGGGAATTGATGAGGGGGGTCTGAGAAGAGACGTAAAGAAGAGGCTGGTGAAAACTTTAATATGGAGCGTGGCGCTATATGGGTCGGAAACTTGGTCATTGCGAAGGGAGGATGTGTGTAGACTTGAGACGTTTGAGATGTGGGTTTGGAGAAGGATGGAGAAGGTTAGCTGGATGGCGAGAAAGACGAACGAGGAGGTATTGGATATGGTCGGAGAGGAGAGGAAGCCTGTGGCAGAGGTTCGGAGAAGGCAGAAGAGATGGATGGAGGAGGTTTTGAGAGGAGAGGGCATGTTGAAGAGAGTGATAGAGGGGAGAACACTGGGGAAGCGTGGAAGAGGAAGGAAGAGGATAGGAATTCTGGACGAAATAAGAGGAGGTAGAAGATATGAAGAATTGAAGAGGGATCTAATAACGGGCCATCCTTAGGAGGGAAAGCGAGATAATGTCTATGAGGTTGGGATGCAGAATGCGGACTGTCTAAGAACCTACCAATCAGCTGATAGATTACTTGAATGATGGGATGTTTTGCGGCAATCGAACGCTGTGTAAAGCAGTTTTTCCTTGTGAATGTATGATAAACGTTCTCTGAAGGTTGCCAACCTCCGTCGTGAATTTACCCACGTTAATATGAAGCCCTAAATTTATGTGATTTAAGTAATCGACGCCCGACCATTAATAGAATACTGAATAATTGAAAAAAATGCAAAGTTACAACAGTATATATATTCATTGCCTTTTAAAGAGAATAATTTGAAATTTTCCGCTAAAATTTATTGGACTTGAGTGTCCCGGATATAAGTTTGGTACTCAAGCAATTCAAGCTCCGTAACCACTGCTCTATTGGTCAAAATCGACATTAAGAACCGATAAAACGTTAGATCACTCTTTTATGTGTTCAATTCTTCAGAATAGAAATATTACATTAGTATTGAAAAATTCATGATACATATGCTCCCAAAATTAGCTTAAAAAATCAATTAGATGTGCATTTTGTCACAAAAATATTCCTTAAAATGTAAAAATCACATCTTTGCCCCTTAAGCCCGCTCTAAAAGCGAAGTAATAAAAGCCTCCTCATATTACACTTGCATCACATAGCTAATGGACGATTTCACACTTGAAGGTCGATAGTAGCGCCGTCGGGAGTAGCTGTAACTTTCGGGACAAACAAATCGTGTTTTTGTATGTTTACCTTTGGAAAAGGTCATCTCGCTGACTTGTTAGTTGCGTTAAAATGGTGAAAAGGTGTGCTTATGGGTTGTGCAAAAGCGACACGAGATATAGGAATAAGCCCTATATGGAGGGAGTGGAGTTTATGTTTGGAGTTAAATTTTGAGCCACCTTCACTGGTTTTGAACGATTAAAAGATTAGTTCAAAGGCTCCAGGTTTAACTGAAACCAAAATTAGTCAAAAGAGAAATTCACTATTATTTAACTTGATTCCCTCAAGACTTCAATGGTTGGATATGATTTGTTTGTCCCGATAGTACCAACTTCTTCCGCACGCATGCGTTGCGTGACGTCATTTGTAAAATCGTCCATTAAGGTAACGTACCCGCAAATCTCCTAACGTGTAACTTAAGTAGTTTTGAGTGGGCATTGGTGCCTCAGGAAATACAGTTTTTAAGAAATATAGATTCTTTTACCTTCACACTTGTGTGAACTTACTTACCTTCACACAGAAGTGTGAACGATCTTAAAGAAATGTTTGCTACCATTGAAGATATTGGGAAAAGAATGGGCCTCAATGTAAATGAAGATAAGACCAAACACTTGAAAATGTCTTCTTCACAGGACAAACGAGAGCTACAAAACCTAATTATTGGGGATTACTATTTTGAGGGCGTCAGAAAATTTACCTACCTTGGAGTAATTGTAAATAATGAAAGTAAGATCTCTGAGGAAATAAATCATAGGGTAATGCAAAGTAACAAGGCCTATTTTGCAAATTTACATCTCCTCAAATCAACTCTTCTGTCCAGGAAAGCTAAATTGAAAATTTATAAACATTGATAAGACCAGTAATTACATATGGAACTGAGACATTGGTCCTATTCAAACAAAGTGAAGAAAAATTAAGAAGATTTGAAAGTAAAATAATAAGGAGAATCTATGGCCCAGTAAAAGAAGGAAAAACGTGGAGAATAAGAATTAACTTTGAAATAAATGAAATATTGGAAGAGAAGGATATAGTTAGGTTCTCAAAGCTATTGCGACTGTCATGGTTAGACCACGTTGAAAGGATGGAAGAGTATAGGATGCCCAAATTGTTAATAAATAGCAAGATGGAAGGGATTAGGAGGAGAGGAAGACCACGCAAAAGATGGCTGTAAGATGTTAAAGAGGACCTGAAGGCAATGGGGATTGGAAGATGGAGAGAGAAAGCAAGAAGGAGAGCCGAATGGGGGCATATAACTGAGGAAGAAGCCAAGGCCCACACCGGGCTGTAGAGCTGAGGAAGAAGAAGATTCTTTTACCAGCTAAAGTAATACAATTACATAATTTGCTCGATGAGGTGAGAATACGATGCGCTACGCTAAACGTTGTTAAAATTCCAATAAAAAATTTACCGAGTAATCTGTATTTTTTTTACACATTCTTTGATGCTTTATTAAAAGAGAGGAGCGAATAAACTCTTCTTTCAACTTATTGAGTTTTTGTCAAATAAAAATTCTTTTTTTTTACTGCCAACGTTTCGGCAAATTTATTGCCATCTTCAGGGATAATTTGAAAACCATAAAACAAAATTAACAACATAAACAGGTATAATCAGAAAAATAACAATTGTTATAACAAATTTAGTGATAACTACACTCTACATGTTTTAAAATATCCGGTACACTAATTTGACAAATATCAACAAACATGTGAATTTTCATTACACTAACATGATGTCAACCATTCCAAATTAGCGAACAGTAAACATAAACAGATAGATGGGGAAATATAAACAGTTTCTTGGCAACAGGAGAACACACCAGATTAAACAAAAAAAAAGAATTTTAATTGACCAAAACTCAATAATTTATTTTATTTATTATCAAAAACTCCAAAAACAGCAACTAAGGCCTTTACATTGGGTTCAATATGCAGAATAAATTAAAAAGCAACAATAGTAGTGGAAACAAAACAGAAATATTCAAAATATAAACAAGGCAAGAATGAGGCGAAGATGACAAGAATGTTACGCATTACGCATTTCAGTTGGGGGAGAAAAAGACGTTGCCTGAGGAGAAAAGGTCAAGGGTGGGGCGACTATTATAGTTAGGACATTGAAAGATGAAGGTAGGCGGTAGAATAGTGATCGTTGGGAAATGGAGAGACGGAATTTGGGTGTGTGTTACAGACTCATATTGCGAGTGATGCGGGCTGGGATGCAGAGTGTGAAAAATAGGAAAGAAGAAGATCAGAGCGGAAGGACCCTTTCATGATGGAGTGCAGGAATTTAAGGTCCGAAGTCAGGCGGCGATTTCTTCACATGAGCTACGTCTAAAGGAGGGCACGCGATGACGGACTATGGCTAAAAAGAAGTTAAGGGGGTGGTTGAGTAATTTAAGAGTGGTGGGGGTTAAAAAGAAGAGGTTATTTATACGTGGTCAATATATACATTAATTATTAACGGAGTCAAAAACGCTCTTCTTTTTTCATTTTATAAATTGTATCGACGTAAATAGAGTTGGGAAGCAGCATTGACGGTCGTCCCAAGAGCTCGTAAATAGTGCAAAATATCATGTTGTTTTTACGTAGTGTTGTAGGAACGCAACGCAGTTTTTCCGAAAATTTCAGAATATTTTAATTCTATCACTTCATTCTTCCTGTGTGGAGTGGTTGAAATTTCATAAGTACGTGAACGTTCCCTATGGGGAGAACTAGAGTAAACATAATCCAACCGGATTTCAAGAAGACTAAAAAAATATAATATTTTCACTGTCTCTCTTATCGAGGATGAAAGGGCGTTGAATACTCAGACATCAGGACTTGTCTGCGAGAAATATAACCCAAATCGTTAGTGGCATGCAGTCGCTTATAAGTAGGTATCGTGGAAAAATTCCTCCACAAAAGTAAAAAAAGGAGAATTCCACCCCTCCTTCCCAACAATCCCCAAATTCGGAATCGAGATGTCGGCCAAAGATGCGTAGTATCTCATTCCATGAGTGGAAAGGAATCCGAAGGACTGACCAGTGGCACCGAATTTGTCACAGCGTCGCTAACAGGTTGTAATTAATCATCGATCTTTAGCATTGGAGGGAATGTTCTCTTCTTCTAACTTCCAAGCCTCCCCCTACTTTTTATTCTCTCCAACTTTGAACACGCTAAAGCGGAGTAGAGCTTCAGAAAAGGCATCGTCATCGTTTGGAATCAGGAATTTACGAATGGCTGGCAGCGATCCAAAGACCCTTCACAGCCTTCTTTTATTACCCTCGTAGATGTGGAGTGGCTTCGATAAAGATAATAATATGTAAAAAAATATTTTTTTTAAAAACATACTTATGCAAGTGTAGGTACTAAAAAGTAAAAAATAATTTTTTATCACTCTCCTAATTCAAAGGTGGGTGCTTGTGGACTAGATTTTGATATAAATGACAGAGGTTGGATGCTGATTTATAAAAAGATTACACGCTTTTATTTTCCGAGTTATGAAAAAAAATATTTTTTATTAATTGGTACACATGAATACGAGCGTGGATTTTTGAAAAAGTAGTTTTAAAAAATATTATTATTTCTTACTTTTTAGTCTCAAACGAATCTTGTAATTGACTTTGTAATCTCTTATTATACAGTTCGAATATACTGATTAAGTAATTGATATATCTGATTATTAATTCACGTATTTTAATCGATAATACGTTTTTTTCCATTTATTTTGTACTTTTTAGTCTTTATATTAATTGTGCAACGGTTTTTTTTAAATTTAAATTATTATAATTTCTTCTCACTATAAATGCTAACTTAAACTAACACCATCTATTGGCAAGATACTTTTTTCCATATAAAATGTAAAAACCATTTAATTTTAGTAGATTAACTTTTGTAATTAGTGAATTTAATGACTAGTTCATGTATTCTCATCGAGAGCAAGTAAGTGTGCCAAATGTCAGCCCGATTGAACATTGGGAAGTGGGTTAGATTTCTAATTACAAGATTCCATCCAGACAAATCAACAAATAAAACAGGTGAAGTACAAATAAGCGTGATAAAAACTCATACGCAGCGAGCTCGAGCGTTATTGAAGCGTTATTTATTTCATTCTTTAAAACATTCAAATCCTTATATCCTCGGCAGTGACATATCAAATTGATCGTCAAAGTGCGGGATCAAACATTCAAAAATTTGGGGAAATCTCATATCATGTGTCTCACGTTCATACTTCGACTCAAGAATAGCGAAAACATTCTTAATTTTCGAGTCCCTCCGGGTCTTCGACAAGCATCAGATTTCGTTATCGTCGGAACAGCCAGACACTCGAGAATCGGATTGACAGTTTTCGATTCATCTCGTCAAATTTTGTTTTTTTTTCCTTTGAATATTATATTAATAATTATTACTCAAAGGAATACTAATTCGTGATTTATGTGATTTAACTAATAAACGCCAGACCATTAATAGAATACTGAATAATTGAAAAAATGCAAAGTTAAAACAATATATATATTCACTGCCTTTTAAAAAGAATAATTTGAAATTTTTAGCTAAAAAATTATTGGACTTGAGTTTCCCGGATATAAGTTGGGTACTCAAGCAATTCAAGCGCCGTAACCACTGCTCTATGGGAGCTGCATTGGTCAAAATCGACATTAAGAACCGCTAAATCGTTATTGCACTCTTTTGTGTATTCAATTCTTCAGAATAGAAATATTACATTAGTATTGCAAAATTCATGATACATGTGCTCCCAACATTAGTTAAAAAAACCAATTAGATGTGACAAAATGCACATCTAATTGATTTTTATCAATTAAATGTGCATATTGCTAATCTAATTGATAAAATATCTATCAACTTAAAGCACCAAAGTATTTACTGCTTGGAAATACATTTCAAAGCAGTAAAAATTTTAAAAATTCAAACCCCGCAGAGGCGAGAGAAAAATGACACACTTAAATCGCACAATAATGATTGAAAATAATTTCTACGTTGAGAAACTACGTTTCGGTATAGAATGAATGATTTTTCATAAAAACTCTTAGTTTATAAAATAAGTGATCATCTGTTCAAGTGTGCGTAGTAAGGTATACATATATAAAGTCCAAGTACCAGAGATAAAATTGACTAGTTTTCTTTAGAAATCCGTAATTTGAATGAGGATTTATGAGTCCCCACCTTAATGCATGAAATAGTGAGTGCACTTACTTAATCTTACTCCTGTAGTTTTTAAAACCGAAGAAGATTTTCGGCCACGCTCACGATCTGCCTTCATGGCCGTCTGTTCTCTCTGATGCCTTCATGCTTCTTTATAGTTTCTTATATCGTAATAGCCTTTCCATATCATTCTCCACTTCCCCTTCTTATCTCCCTCTCAGGTTTCCCAGCCAAAATCTTTATTATTTTTTTCTTCTTCTGTTCTGACCACATGTCCCAGCCATTTGAGTCTTATACTTCTGACAAAGGGTGACTACATCTGGTTCTGAGCATAACTCCCTCAGTTGTTTATTCTTTTTAATCCTTCATCTCTCATCCTCCTTAGCTGATCTAAAATTTCTTCTGAGAACCTTATCCTCGAATGTAGTTAATTTTTCTAATGGTATTTAT
The DNA here is from genome assembly GCA_963573305.1 of Pyrrhosoma nymphula. Lineage (NCBI taxonomy): Eukaryota > Metazoa > Arthropoda > Insecta > Odonata > Coenagrionidae > Pyrrhosoma > Pyrrhosoma nymphula. The sequence goes on from OY754327.1 coordinate 15,743,959, forward strand.
TCTCTATCTCTTTTTATATATGGTGCAAATGTCGTGAGTATAATAATAATATATATATTTCAACATAAAACATCAATTAGCACTAAAGTTCAACTTTGTGCATTAGCAAATCATACAATTACAAATAGTCACTCATTTAATTTCGAAGAAGCCAAAATTTTAGACTCGGAACCAAAATTATCAAAAAGATTATTCAAAGAAATGTACCATATATCCAGAAATAAAAAAAGTTGCAATAAATGAACAGACATTACTTATCGAAGAAAAATTAATCATAATTTAATAAATGACGCATAACTTTTCAACAAAGAAATGTATCCAAGCAACCAAATTAAAATTGTAAATAAATAAAAACAGCACCAAACTTTAAACGTAACAATCTTGAATATGTCTATGTATTTTTATATTTAATGACTGTGAATTAACCATTATGTAATCCAAAAAGAATTGGCAAACATTTTTACATAATGTATCCTTTGTTTATAGCCCTGAAGATGGATTTAAAAAATCCGAAACTTCGGCAAAAGTTTAAATAAAAATATACATATATTATTTGACCTAAACTCATGTTAATTTTTCTGCGAGTTATTTGTGTATGACCATGATTCAGTTTCATGTAGGATGACGGATTGAATTAATGATTTGCAGATTGTCAGTTTTATTTTGTCAGAGAGAAGATTGCATCTCAATAGTTTTTCCGGGGTCCAGTAACATATATCTGCTACCTCGTAATCTACAATGGATCTCCACTTATTATCTGTTGTCAATTGTTATTGTGTTTATTCCTAAGTTTGATTCGTCTGTTGGGGCAAGTTTGTGATTCCTCACTTTCAAAGCGGTTTCGGCCAGCTCATTATTTACAAGTATTTACATTTCTCTTGATTGACTTTGGAGTCCTACCCTAGCTGCTTCTTCCAAGGGTGCCTCTGTTAATTTTCCCAGTTGTACCGTATTCTCTGCAATGATAGCCATACCATCCTTATAAGCCAGAACATTTATTTGATCTCTAATCTTGACTCATACTGGTGCCTCTTTTACAGCTCTGAATACCTCTTCTCTAACGAATTATATTGGATAATTTAAAATATAATCCATCTCATTGCCTCATCCTAAGTTCTTGTCTCTCAAATTTGCGTGTACCCTCTATTTTACTCTCATTTTTCTTTTATAGCCTAGAACACATTTTAATCATCTTTAACAGTTTTTCCGGTGAGTTAATATTTCATCATGAAGCTCCCTATTTTCTTTGTATTTAATATGTCATAAGCCTTTTTAAAGTCTCTAGTATTTTTCTAAAATTATTGTATTCACAGTGCTACCTCACTACTTCTTCGGCGCGAGTATTTTATCTGGTGTTGATCTATCCTTCATGAAGCCACTTGAACTTGATATTCAAGAAGAACTTAGGTGTTAACTGATGATTCAGTTTACTTATTGAATAAATTTTGAGCGACTTTTGAAAGTACTTTGAATGTGGGGTGTGTACATTAATTATATTCCCCTTTAATGTTTAGCAATCCATGATATTACCCATTTTATGCATAGGACCTATTACTACCTCCTTCCACAATTTTGGTTTTATATCTGCTTTCCATAATTGTATTAAAGGTAACTGGATCTGGAAATACAAATCCATCTTTTTTTTCAATAATTCTATGGTTATAGTCTTCTCTTGGTCCTTCATTTTAAAGCGATTAAATCGCAGATATATTTTCTTCTCATTTCGCTTCTAAAACATGCTGGTCATTTTATTAGTACTCTTTACTGTCGGGATGCTTTTAATCTTCTGGATGTAAGCACAATCCTTTCTATCATTAAGAAGCTCAAAAAACATTATTTCCACACCACCTGCGGTTATCGCCAAAATAAGATTTCCACTTTCACCCGTCGCACAGTGGTCGGAAATCGGTAAAAGCTGGCCAAAATTCCAAAATGGCTTTTTTTGAGATATGAACTTGAAATTTCGCATGAAAACTCAAAAAAAATTCATGTATCTGGAATAGTACTTCATTTGGAAGCAATTTCGACCCTGTAAATTTATCCGTCCAAATATTTTGAAATTTCGCCTACGTTTTTGTGATCAAATGTAGTATCCAAGGACATCGTTGCATCGCCCTGGGCTTCACATCGGGTTATGAACTTATGATAACGTCAAGAAGAAGTTGCTTCACGTTTTGGTTCCCAGTGAACTGGTATCGGTAAAAAAATGGGAAAAATCAATCTCCCGCAAGGATTAAACAATAGAACCTGATCTGAGGGTCCGCAGTCTACTTCTAGTAATGATGAGCTTATTCGGTCATTCCCGTGATCCCATTCACTATCACCATTCACTTGAGTGATCATGTCATGAACTACGGGTCATGAATGAACGGGTGGTGATTGTATAAAGTTGATGGTGAACACGACCCTGTTTCCAATCACGACCCACGTCTGTAGCACCGATTTATACTTTCGGAGCAATCACGCGGTTCTTGAAGATGCACTGGTTCATAATATTTGCACTTGTGTTTTGAACAATTTAAGGAAATAGCAAGAATTGTCGAGGAAAACCACGGGCAAACTTTGTCAGTCACTTCTTTTTATTTAAAAAATATGAGTTCAATTTTAACTCAATTACAACCGAATTAGTCGTAAGTAGTATTGCTTATTGCTACATTCTCCCTTGCAATTCCGACAGGCCGGGGGATTTAAAACAAAGCAATCCTGGAGACAGCAGCACCTCTTGTTTTCCACTACCAATCCACAACCAGTTCCATCCACACCGATTGAAGGGCTCTCTCACTGCTTCCCATACATGTGTCTTTTTGGTCACGAACGACCTACTTCCGAAAGTGACCCTCTCGGTGAAGAAATAATGAATGACCAACGGGTCGCGATTGATCGGTGGAAAACACGACCAGCAAACGATCTGCGTCAGACCGCGTCCTCTTGGTCATCAGAATGGTCCCGTTCGCCAATCAATCTCTGAGATGACTCGGGTCAAGTGATTCGATCGTTCCATGACCGAACCATCACCAGTCCGAACTGACAGAGTGACTGATACCAAAGGTCTGACACTCGCATTACTCCAATGGTTATACATTTCATCCAGAGCACTCTAGCGGTCAGGCGCTGACTATCTCAGTGCAACAGCACAACAGGTATACGCTTTAATTGAATATTTTGCAGATTTAAGTAGGAAATTACCTATTTATTTCTCAGGGGAAACTTAAAATGGTAACTGTTCAATTAATTGTGCATCCTGAAAAATACTGGAACCAGATTGCAGCGATAATAATGCCGTCCAGTCTTTCTCTTGGCGTTTTCGCAGTGTACACTCTCGGCCATCTTCTTTGTTTACTTACGGTTGCGATAGCGATGTCTCGTGTGGTCCCAGGCGTATTTAAAATGGACACTGATAAACGTCTTACAACAAAAGTAATAATTGCAGCATTTTTTCACAAAAAATAAAAGATTTGTGGCAAAAACATACAATCTTTATCTGTTTCACGCATATTTCTATTTCTATTTGTGCCTGAAACAATTGGCGCAAGTAGTAATCCATACGAGATATCGCAATTCCGTCAGACCCTTGGTCTGATACCGTGTGAGGAGGGGCGTCGACCAGTGTAAGGGCTGAGGGCGCCTTGATTCTTTTATTAGGGAAGGGAAGCGAGGCCCTCGTTGGGGAGGGTGTAGGGTGGGTTTATACGAGCGGGGGAGGAGGAGGGTGGAAGTTTTAACTTAGAGGGAGGTTTGGCGGGGGGAGAAGTGTGGCTGGGTTGGGTGCGGACGGTAGCCAGTGGTCATCGGGGGTGGTGGCGGTTGGAAGAGAGACTCGGGAGGGAAACGGCGAGGCGGCCGTAAAACATGACAGAGGGGGAGTGGGGTGGAAAGAGGGAGGGGGGAGTCTACTCGCCCTCGATAAGGGACCCAAGGAGCGAGCGGTATTCGCCCGCAAGCTTCTGTGTTTTATGGCGGAGGAGGAAAGGGGGGCAGAAGTCCGAGGAGTAGCTTTCTTCCTTTCTTTTTTTTAATTTATGACCGGATCGGACTAGACTACCCCCTTTCCTCCCCCCCAATTGGCTCTAAGTCCAATCCGCTTCGCATGGCTTGTTAAGCAAAGTCGGAAGCTTACGTTTTACTTGGGAGACACCCGAAGTGAAAGTTTTCATAAGATCCCTGTCGCGGCCGCGTTGTTGTGTCCACAAGTGCCTTCGCTTTCGTGAGTATCCCATCTCTCGTTTCCACGCCGTGCATGTCTCTCACTCATGCCTCTCTCTCTTCAGTATTTGCGTGACGAATCATTGCACTATAGTATCCCAATCTTTAACTATTCACATCCCCTGTCCTCTCTCACACGCCGTCCAAAACTGCCGCTCTCATCTTCTCTGTAACTGCCCGTCACTGCACTCTCCGCACATACCTCCTACTCCTCCTTTGGCTTTTCTCCTCTATTATTCCTCTGAATCACGGCCTTAGGTTTTAACGTATGTTCAGGTTTAACATATGATCTGTGTGGCATCATATTTCGTTACTTATTTATACGATGCCCCTTGACTCCGGCCATGTTCCAATCCAAGAATACCACTTAGTACTAAGGGTTAATATACACATGGGGTGTCCTTGCGAATTTGAGCGGACAGCTAGCGCTCGTACGCGAATGTGGTCACTGACGAATTTAAAACTAAAACATAACGGTAAGCGTCGAATAGCGGTGAAGATCAGTGTCAGGCGTGACAGTGGTTTCTCACTGGATAACTTTCGCAACGTAAATTCTATTAGGCCTTCTTTACCGCTTCACAGAAATAAAAGATCCCAGAGCACTCCATTCCTACTTCTCAAAAATTGTCCTTCCCGTAGTATCATATTGCTCCCCAATATGGTCCATATCAGCCCCGACTAATGTTAAATCCCTTGATTGCATCCCCCACTTCTTTGCCAAAATAGTCAAAACACAAGAGTCCCACATTTCCGCAATGTGTCTTCAAATGCTATTCTGTCTACTCTTTCCATTTCTAACCTCCAAAACCACAGGCTTTAAACTGATTTAAAACTCCTCCACAACACCCTTAACTCGACCATTGACTGCCCTGAATTGCTTTCTCTCTTCTACTTTTAAAGATACCAACTCGATCCACCCGCACGCATTCACTACTCCACCTGCCTATTCCTAGGATATCACTCACCCAGCGCTCGCCTTTATTTCGCCTCTCCTCCCTCCTTAATTCACTCCCTCACAATGTCGATCCTTTTTATTTATCATGTAACCATTTCACCACCCAAGCTATGTCCCACCTGTCAACAAATTAAATATTTCCCCTTTCCATGTTGGGCTCTGCGTTGTTGATTTTTATGCTGTTATTGTATTTTTGTCCTTTGTCATGTTTATTGTTCAATGTTTCACTGTAAATTGGCGCTACTGCTGTTTTTGAGCAATGATTTAAATAAATAAATGAATAAATAAATAAATAAATAAATAAATAAATAAATAAATAAATAAATAAATAAATAAATAAATAAATAAATAAATAAATAAATAAATAAATAAATAAATAAATACATAAATAAATACATAAATAAAATAAAAAATAAATAAATAAATAATATAAATAAATAACTATTTAAATATTTAAATAAATAAACATATTACTTGCCTTCCAGTTATATTAATATATACTAAACATCTCTCAAAAAAATTTAAGCAGGGCGGAATTACCATTAAAATGAATGTATAAAGCAAAGGCAGTAAAAAACGCACATCAATAATCAAATACGTGGTACAGTTTTCCACTTAACCCATTTAACACGCGACAATCAAATAAGTTTTCAATACGATATTAGTAACTAAGAAGTGCATGATATTTACTTACAATACTTGTAGAATTAATCCGCATAAGTCGATTGCAGTATATTTAATGATTCACAAATATTATCACATAACCACTCATTCATTGCACGCTTTGAAGGCATGTTTATTTAGTACGACTTCGCGAAATAGTTGGTATGCGTTCTTTGTAAGCCTTTCCTCTTACTAGTTGTACTAATCCTCTAGCGGTCGTGAAGTTAGTCCAAAGGCTTAAAACGTGACGTAACTTCCGCTAACTCCCAAACACACGAATTTGCTATTCTTTTATTAACTGATGTTATCTACATCTACGATGTACCGTGCAACCCACCACTAGGGTGTGTGGCACGGGGTGATTCCACACCAGGCATGCAGCACTCGTCCCAGCACAAATCAGAACCTCGCACGCTCCCCCTGGCGCTAGGCGCAGACACCAAAAAGCAGTCAGGAGAACAGTGCGCAGTCCAACCGGAAACTGGGAGAGTGCTACATAAATGAACATGCAAACATGCAGAACAATGCTATAGACACATCTAGTGGTTACTATTACTGATACTGGTAATTTATGAATGCTACTTCATGCAGAGAACAAAATACAATAATGCTGGACAAATCAACCGGTGTGAATTGTTAGTAATGATGCTGTGTATTTAAACACAAGTAAAAATTCTACTCTACTTGTTGAGGGTGGGAGTTTAATATGATTGATCTATCGCAACTATTATGATCCCTTATTGTGCGTGGGAAAAATGAAATTTTAAATCTATCGGTTCGGCAGGCAATTTCCTTTATTTTATCCCTGTGATCGCTTCTACCGTAGTACGTTGGCTCCAGCAGTATATCTTGAACGTCCGGTAAAAAACTGTCTGCTCCGAGTTTGCGCAAAAGATTTAACCTGTATTTCTCCCTTCGATCAGTTAGATATTCCCACCCTAATTCTTTCAACAATTCGGTAATACTGCTAAGTTTATCGTAACAACTTTTCACAAATCTTGCTGCTCTCCGCTGTATTCGATCTATTTCAGTCGTATAGCGGTATAATATACATTGGCCTAATACATACATGCTCAAACCTTAACGTTTCCTGATGAACGTTGTATGAACGTTGTATGAGCGTGTGAGAGGAATCCTGGCGGCAATCCTGCTCCAAATCGGACGCATGAAGACACAAGTTTTGGTTTTGAAGTGCGATCTGAAGACGGAAAGTTCCCAGACGGCCACGCCGCGCCGGCAGCTATATCACCGTACTATAATGACTACTTTCGAGACTTTTATTAGTTACACAACCATCTATAACTTTAATTTATTCTAATGCTATTTTAAGTACGTTTAATTTTTTTAAAATCTTAGATAGAATTAGCCGTCGAGAGCTAGGTACTTTACAGATAAACCGCTCCCAAGTGGTCAAGGGAAACCTTGAGATCAGGGGGGTTATTTTGTAATCTCACTTTATTGAGAATACGTCATAAAATACGGAAAACTACGTCATTTTTCGTAGTTCCTCTCCACCATCCAGGCGGCGTGACCATCTTCGGCTCTCAAGTTTTGTGATATAAAGGTCTTTTAATTCATTACCCCCTCTTTCGACTCTTGATCCGTATCTTTTGACTCTCGATCCGTTTTAATTTCCCTCCGCAATTTCAATAGTTCCATCTCACCTGGTGTTAGGAACGTGAAATGGAGCCACCGTCGGACCCTCGGCCGATCGTGAGCCGATCATTAAGAGAGCGAAACGGATCTACCCGCCTTCCCGCAGAGAGTCATCAAAAAGATGGGATTACAAAATAATCCCCCAGGGGGCCGATTCCATAACTTGGCTGACGTTCGAACGTTAGGGATCCGTTCACCTACGGTCGAGCTCAATTTATTCGAGTGATGACCAACGATCGATTCTATAAGGCCAATCTTTCAGCAGAACATCGAACGTTACGGTGTTGTCAGATTTATAGCATAGTTTGCACATGTTTCTCTTCTACGCATGCGCAAGGAGCTGACATTGGAGTGACTGCACTTGTTTTGAATAATTTTGAAAAATATTAATTTAAATAAGCATTGCAATGTCTGAAAAATTTAACTTACCTCCTCACGAGTACTATTAACGCTATATACTGCCCTAAATGCGTTGTCATTGGATTAATGACTCTTGGAATAATGACTCATTGCTTTAATTGGATTAATGACTCTTTTACGCTCGAACGTAAAGTTATGGAATCGGCCCCCAGATTGTCCGGCACCTGATCACTGCTCAAAATGGAGCAACGAGCCCCACTTAACGGAATGGATAGCCAATAATAATAATAACAACGACTATTTGCCAAATTACTGGGTTCAATTATTAGCACAGAACAGGAAATAAAATAAACAAGAGAGAATTTCGCACTTCCTTTTTTTATTTTGACCCGGCGCTGGCCAGTGCAAGCAGAGACGATACAAGTTGGGCACACGTAAGAAAAGATTAAGTCTCTCATGCAAAGAACAAGATTCGAAGGAGAAAAAGTTCAACCTTCATACATTAAGTTTCCACAGTGTTTTTCATCGTGCAAAAATGATCTCTCGTGAGAGCCGGAGAGTGAGTGGCCAATAGAGTTACTCACGTGTCACCGAGACTTCGTAAATAATGAAAAAACTTGCAGTAAAAAATCATCCCTCATATCTGCTCATGCCAGAAGTAATGATCCAATCCCTGCATACCCAAAAGCGCTTTGGCTGCGGTGTTGCTATAAACTTGGATGGAGTACTTTTGTGTATAAGGAAGCGATAACTTGCGATAACGATTTTTTCCGCCAGCCGTCTAAGACTACAAAAAAAGAGTGGATGGATCGCAGGTTTTTCCTTTTTACCTTTCCGGCTCGCGTGACAGGCGTTATGGGGTGGGAACGTTAATATATGTGTAATTGCCTTGCGAAGTGCCGTGAAAAGTGGAGGGAATAGGAAAAAGAAATTGAGGGAGGGATAGTATGCTAACGCAGTGTCAAAGAATCTCGCTTTTGTTTTTGCTGCAGTCATTAACGCATGGAAAAAAGAAATTGGCTTTCAGTTCGGCAATGTATATTACATCAGTAATAGTGATATACAGGATGTTTCATGAGGAAATTGCAAAACTTCTGGAGTAGATTGGGGAAGTCATTTTTTTACATTTTTGTTGTCCCGTGAACATGGGGTCGCAACTCCTCAGTTACCGAGCTATGGCAACGCAAAAATTTTATCTCAAACATTCTGCGGCTACCATGAAAACCCCCAAAAGCGGTGGCATTAAGCCATCTCATTCGCTTAAAATCAGCTTCTTAAACAAAATGCATTTCTACTTTGCACACTGGAAAAACTGACCCCATGGAAGACAGCCGTAATGAACCTAGAAGAGCAACGTAAGGGGCTCAAACTCAATAACAAAATGTATTAATGTTGGTGGAGTTAAAAAAGTTATTATAATGCACGATATGTGAATCTAAATGTTTGTTCCTTTTTTCTAAAGCCTTATTCCTCAACCAAATTTAAGGCATATGATGCTTGTCTTTTTTATTACTTCTCACTTTGATTTCTTTCAGTCATTATAATTATAAAAAAAATGTTTAGTGATTTTGATGTGATTCCTCTTGCCTCAATCTCTTATCACATGGATAAATTAACTAAGAATGAGACGTCCAAATGATTTAGTAACCTATGAAGAAATTAATAGCATCAGCTTCTTAAACAATGAACCTCAGCGCCAGTGATCGACAGTTAAATCCATGGAGATAATCTCCACTTGAGATCTATGTTGCCGCTTGATTGTATACTTCATTTGGTTCACAAAATACCTCCAATGGGGTTTCAGTGGTTGGTTTAATCTTTTAAAAACATTTAAAAATAAGTACCTACGTAAGCTTAGATTGGTGAAGGCAATTCTCTTTCTCGGTAAATCAATACCAATTCCATGCATGGAAGAGAGACCTCGAACAATACGCTCATGATACGGCGCCATTTAAAGTGTCATATCTTCTCTAAAAATTACGTTATGAAAATCATTTTACCAATTTTGGAGATGCCAAACTTTTTCTAATTTTTGTGTTCATAATAAGTTTTTCTTATGTCTCAAAATAAATAGGTTATTCTAAAAAGTAATTTTTTGGAGATGAAAATGTTTGACGATTTAGTTACCATCTTGGAAATCGAAAGCAATATGCATAAATTTCGGCAGGAAAAGAACAATAAAAACCTTAATTATAACTTAAACTAGTTTTTTATTTCTAAGTATTGCTGTATGACACCGCTTTTGGGGGTTTTCATGGTAACTGCAGAATGCTTGTGACAAAATATTTGCGTTGCCATATCTTGGTAACTAAGGAGTTGCGGACCCATGTTCATAGGAAAACAAATGCTTGAAATCACTTCCCCAACCTCCTTCAGAAGTTTTGCACTTTCCCCCTGAAACTGTGTGAGGGTTATTTAATAGCCTCCGTGTCAGCCTGGAACCTGCGAGATCTGAACCTTCCAAGTGATCATATATAGGTCTTAGGCTATAGGCTAGCAGTCCTTCCGTTAGCTATGTAAAACTATGCTAGCTATGTATGTTGGCTCGTAGCAGTTGAAGAAAGGTTCCTTCCGTCCGTGTTCCTGCCGCGTTTTCTCACTTTATGTGACGACACTAGCTTACATTATTCTCCAGCTCCATTCCAGCAACCGTCAGGTCTGTAGCGTCGGACGGGATGTACAAATTACAATCACCTAGTTTCTTATTTCTTTATTCTAAACTTCTTTTTACTCATGCAGAGTAGCTTCCAGACGCTCCCCTCCTCCCTTAACCACCCGTCCTCTCTCCAAAACAAAACCTTCGCAACCAAAACATTTTAACATTCAAACATGTGAACACTAAAATAAATTTAAACATTTAAACAAAAGCTATACCAAATTAAAAACAGATACTCATGTACGGTTCAAACGCTACATCCCGAAGTGACATCCAACGGGAAATTTGATCCCGAGTTGCATGTTTTGCAGGTATCTCCTCTGGACCTGGGTACTTATAACTTTGGATCAAGATTTATTACTTAGCTATCCCAACGCCCTGTATCATTATGTCCCCCAACATTTATCCAATGACTGGAATGTCTGCTTTATGTTTGTCGTGTATACTTTGCTGACGTTGATGCATATGCTTTTAAACAAGTTATATAGTATAATGTGTTGGCTACGACGATATGGTCCGCGAATGTTTTATCATTTCTGTCTGTCAATTACTCTACGGTTGAAAATTTACCCTGAAATTCCTTGACGTAGGAGCTAAATTAATTTGGGTTTTCATGAAATAATTGACCTAGTAATTCATTCCTGATGTTTTGTGAAGCAGAATGCAATTTCCTCTTTTTTTTTAGCTTTGAGCCATTAAGCTTTCTATATTATTAGATTCCATCGTTTTTATTCCATATTGATGTGTTTTTACGTATATTATGTAAATTCTTCTGCCTCCTGAGTTTCAATCCTACGCCTTGACGCTTTACTGCACAAGTGAGGATCTCTACTCTTACGTCCGAGATTTGTTGGAATATATATTGCTATTGTTTCCCTTGCGCAGAATTCCCGAAAAGACCCCCATGCTACATCGGCGGTTTTGTCCTTTCTCCTTTCTCCACACATTCCAACGATGGTTTTCAGAGTTGTGCTAAGGTATGGTAAACGATTTTTTGTATTCTTGGAAAAAAAACATTTTGATGGAGTCAGATGCCACCAGAAAACGAACAGTAATCACTATTATTTCAGAATTTAAAATGGGCGTTTCGAGGTGTTTATATCTTTTCCAAGTATGTTTTTAAAATACCTATTACTTAGAACCATGTATAGACATTTAAAGATACACTACGACCTCTGATTGCACAGTTTCTATTCAGTAAGCCGTTGCTATGTATGTCAGGCACCTGGCCAGGTCAGACAGTAACTTAAGGTAGTTTGAGCGATATATCAATTCACTTAGAATTTGATGAATTTGACCTAATTTTAAAGGAAAAAACGCTCATCTTTCTAATAATATCAAAATATTAACCCCTTGCCGAACTACTTTTCGATTGATTTGCCTGAAATGTAAGCTGTTTTGTGTGTGATAGATTACGGATGTGCGCTCCAGAGGGAGAATATTGAAAAAATTCGGAACTTTTTACACCTAAATTTCGTCAAAAAACCAGCGGTGTAACTTTTGTATGTTTCCTCAACTGTTTATATAAATGAATCAATTACTCACCGCAGTAATTTTGACAGAATTGTAAAAAAAAATTTTATTTACAAGGATTTTTAGCCGTACGGCGTGAAAAAATAAGTCTAGGCTTATGTAGATATAATTATTTAGTATGCCATAGTAGCATCTCGTAGCAGTCATGAATTAATAGTAGAGTAATATTAACCACTAGATGTGTCGATGGCATTGTTCTGCATGTTCGCATGCTCATTTACGTATCACTCTCCCAGTTTCCGGTTGGACTGCACACTGTTCTCCTGAGTGTTTTTTTGTCTGCGCATGGCGCCAGGGGGAGCGTGCGAGGTTCTGATTTGCGCTAGGACGAGTGCTGCATGCCTGGTGTGGAATCACCCCGTGCCACACACCCTAGTGGTGGCTTGCACGGTACTTCGTAGATGTAGATGTAGATTTAATTACTGGGAATTTTTGTCATACATAAAACTATATTTTTGCACCATTAATATTACAATATTACTTCATACTCCTTACAGATGCTGAAATTTAAAAATAAAATTCGAATATGGTTTCCAATTTTGACTAGGGAACTATAATCTCGCTCAAACTACCTTAAATTGTACGCAGAGGGGGCCTTATTATAAAGGTAATATGTGCGCCATTCGGAGACATCTCTCTCCGGGGATGGAGTGGGAGAATCGGATGTATGTACGACAGAATCATCCTCCCCGTATCTGAGAGGGTGGACAGAAGAGGGGGATCTCTTCGGATCCTCTTGGCGGCGCGGCGGCGTTCCCCTCCATTCCACTCAGTCGCCCCGAAAAAGATTTCTTGCGGAACAGGTTTGCTCGCTGGGGCGATTGGCGGAGTGGGGGGTGGTGGGGGGAGAGAGCGGGTATTATTAGTGATGGTCCTCCTTATTTCAATAGAGCTTTCAGCGCGACGTCCGAGAGAGAAAGACCAAGAAGATCGCTGTCCGAGGAAAAAAATCATGTCCTTTGGACCTCTCCTCTCAAGGGGGAAGGTGCCGCCGCCCCCCCGAAGGTGCCCCGCTGCTTGTGTGCGCTCTTGGTCCTCCCGCCCCACCCACCGCCCCCAAAGCCCCCTCTTTCTAACCCAGCCCCCCCCCCCTTCACTTCGACTGAATCTTGATATCGAATGGCGGTCGAAATTGCTTCGATTCAGATTTATTTTTTCATCTTGTTCCAGGGGATGCTGGGTTCGCCCTCTTATTCGCTCAGATTTATTGGTGCGGTCATTTTCATGCCATTAAAGTACAGTGAACCGAATGTTAGACCGTCAGAAAGGAGGAGGAGAGGTCATCTAGGCATTCAAATTGCAGGTACAAGTTGTGTGGCACTAAAAGAACACTACAATTTCATTGCAACTGTTTTGTAACCGAAACAATTTCTCCTTTTATTGTATCGACACCATCAAACATGAGCCATCTTAAGCACTCTCTGATCCCCTACTAAACCTAATGAGTGGTTCAAGCTACCCTTTACATCTAAACTCTTCTGCAAAGTGCATAGAATCATTCTAAGAAAATGGTTTGGTTATTTTTTAAGTCCAATGATCATTGGAAAAATTAATGTTAATACTAAAAACACATCTTGAGACACATAGAAAAACATCTTGAGACACATAGAAAAACATCTTGGTCATACTTATTGATCGGCAAAGGGGAGAAAATTTAAAACCGGAGCGACGAGACATTTTCAATGTTTGAAAAACCATGACAACAGCTTTGTGTTTGCCAAACATTTATTAGATGACTCGCATGCATCTGATTTAATTCTTCATGTTTTGCATTTTCGATATCGTATTTCTTAATTCAAAACAGCTGAATATTTAAAAGAATATTTAGAAATCTGTAATAATGCCGCGTACCTCCCAAAACAATCCCCGAGAGTTGACCTTTGTTGCCCTTCAACATTATTCGCATGAAATACTAAACTCTCATTCCCTCCATTCGTCCACCGTAACCTTTTACTGTGAAATATATAAAAGCCACCAGCCAATATTTATTTTTAATAACTTTGATTATGATGTTATACGTAGAAAACGTTGAGGTACCAATATTAAAAAAGTCTATTCTTCATCTTCATCATGATAAAATTAGCATGGCTCCTTTTCGCCGCGTTTTCCTAGAATTAGTTTAATAAATCATCACGAGGGATAAGCTTGTCCAAATAGTTCCCGTACGTCTTACCCTGAATAGAGATCCTGAATATGTGGTCCCAGTTTCTCCATGTTGTCCATATAGCCTCATCTAGTCTCATTTTAGTCTCGGGTGAACATAACGTTCCAGATGATGCAATTTTTCTTGACTTTAAAAAGCTATTTGATAAAGAGTTTTCCACAGTAAGGTACTCAAGAAATTAAAACCTTACGGTTTAGACGAAGACGTAATTTCCTGGATTAGAGAATTCTTAAGCAATCGCGTGCAAACGGTTGTATGAGATGGCGCTATCTCTAATGAAGTAAAAGTCACTTCGGGTGTCCTACAGGGAAGTGCCATAGGCCCACTTCTGTTCCTTTTCTACATAATCGACATCGGTGAAACAGTTGACAGTAAGCTTAGATTATTTGCTGACGACGCAGTGGTGCCTAGAGAAATTAATAGCATTAATGATAAGGAAGCGCTAACTAAGGACCTCTAGGCAATACAGGAGTGGTGCGATGCGTGGCAGCTAGATAAACATGAAAAAATGCGTTGTCATGAATTTTTGGAGACGGAAAAACGCTCCTTGTAACAGCTGTTGCATTAACAACGGCAAATTAGAGACTGTAGTATCGGTTAAATACCTCGGAGTTAAACTGATCAATGAACTCTCGTGGATTAAACATATTCGAGAAATTACCGGTCAAGCTAATCGTAAATTGGGATTTGTTAAAAGAGTACTTGGCAAGTGCGATGATAAAGTTAGGGAAAACAGCTACTTCTCCCTCGTTAGACTCCACTTGGAATACGCTGCCAGTATTTGAGATCCTTATGAGATAGGCTTGAAAACCGGGTTAGAACGCGCACAGAGAAAATAAGCAATAAATATTACATCTACATCTACGATGTACCGTGCAAGCCACCACTAGGGTGTGTGGCACGGTGTGATTCCACACCAGGCATGCAGCACTCGTCCCAGAACAAATCCGAACCTCGCACGCTCCCCCTGGCTCTAGGCGCAGGCCAAAAGCAGTCAGGAGAACAGTGCGCAGTCCAACCGGACACTGGGAGAGTGATACGTAAAAAAACATACAAACATGCAGAAATATGCTATAGACACATCTATAGTGTTAATATTACTGATACTGTTAATTTATGAATACTACGAGATGCTACCTCATGCAAAGAACAAAATAAAATAATGCCGGACTAATCGACCGGTGTGAAGAGTTAGTAATTATGTGGTGTTATTAAGCACAAGTGAAAATTCTACTCTACCTATTGAGGGTGGGAGTTTCATGTGATTGATCTATCGCAGCTATTATGATCCCTTATTGTACGCGGGAAAAATGACATTTTAAATCTATCGGTTCTGCAATCATAAAAAATATTAAAGGCCGTTATGATAATCTCGTAAGTGTTATTGACGTTTTGCAACAAGTGGGATGGGAATCGCTATCAGACTGAAGATTAAAATTTAGACTCAATCTATTATGTGAGTTCCAAACCGGTCTATTTTCTGACGACCTTGATAATATTTTACGAAATCCAACATACTACGGTAGATCAGATTATGAGAATAAAATGAGGGAACTAGACTGCAAAACAGACAGATTTAAAATGTCATTTTTCCCACGAACTATAAGGGACCATAACAGCGGCCAATGAGACTTTTATCTAGATCTGTCGTTAGGTAGTGTAGCACTTAGTAGTAGTAGTACTCCCTAATACTTGAATCCTTATCTGTTACCTAGTACTAGCAGCACGCCGTGCATGTTTTCCACTTAAGTCTTGAGTCTCTGTCCATTTGTGTAGTTGAAAAATACATATGTATATTAACGGTCCCTCTCCATTGTGATAATATCCGTAGTGTAGTGCATGCTTGTGAGACTTCACCTCGTGACAAGCATTAGCGATTTATGCTAATGCATAATTAGTCGTAGTTACACTAACTTTAGGGTATAGTGTATTGCATGTTGGTGATTACTCACCCCCTGCCACACACCCCTGATGTGGCTTGCAGGTTAGTTTGTAGATGTAGATGTAGATCTAGTCTCATCTAGCCGCAATTTATAATCACCTCTTGATTGAAAAACTGAGAGCTTGTGCGGGCCCGGATTCAGCCGGAGCAGAAGTTGGGCGTCGTCCGTCTAGAAAACGTAGACTATCGGCTGAGGAAGACATGTCTCACGTCTCTGTCGTCCGTTGCGAATCGAAAACTCGTGAGAAGCGGCTTTTTATATTTGTCACCCTCCGAGTCAGTTCCAGCAGCGATGCGTTTGTGTACGAATTTGTACTGTTGCGTGGTGTGTTCGGGTTGACGTAGTCGTCTCATGGGAACGAATGAAGCCGTAAACGGAAGACCGTGTGGAGATGGACAAGAGGGTAAATGGCGTTGAAAGGGACACAGCGGCCCTAAAAATCCGCCCGGCCTCCTCCAGTGCCGTAAAACTTCTCCATTGGAACTTACTTCTTTCATTGAAGCAGGCGTTTAGTTCCGTCACTCCTGTTGTTCCCTTATTTCATGGTCTCGTCCGTTGTCAATCTTTAGAGTAGAAATATTTTGAGCTTCAGTCTTGGTGGCCTTTTCTGCTTCCCTGTTTGTACACCACTCTAGAGCTATATTGACAACATAATAGAACAAGTTTCCTCAAAAAGTTATAATAATTCATTGCTTCATACCTTTTAATAACTATTTTAAACGAAAAAATATAGAAATCGAAACAGTGTATGTAAAAAATTTGTTAACCAATGATTAAAAATGGATTAAGAATATATAGAACGTGGGTAAATGTGAAATTTAGAGTACCAGGAATTTGATTGTGGTAATGAGCGAAAATTGGGATGAAATTAAAGTTTAGGAATTATGAATAATGCATTAGGTGCGTCATAGTTCAAGTCTACACTATTTTGTCGGTGACAGTGTTGCTTAGTTTTGACCGCAACAGTAATTTACTTCTCTAGTTGCTCCAGGAATAGGAGTAGAACTGAATCAATAAAATGGACCCACTTAATATACTTGGTAAAGTATATTAAAACGCAAATAGGCCAAAAAACAAATAAAATTCAATGAATTAAATGGAAAGAGTAGTTAAATATTCCCTCTTTTTTCCAATGTCTTGAAGGAAAGAGAAACTGCGGGTTATATTAAATGAATCTTGGTCTCCTTGTACGGGTAGCATATGACTGCGAAGAAAATGTATGAGGTATCGTTTTACGTGGATAAGGACTAACTTATACTATAGGTGTAACCATCCGAGGATAGAGTAATAAATATATTAAATTTATTTATACTTATTATAAATATTTTTAAAATTTTGCATGTGGAGGAAGTGTGATTGAGACCTCGGGAGAAGTAGAATGGGTGCATCTCCAATGGCGATTAAGGAGGTAGGATCGAAAAATGAAAGCTTTGTCATTTTTTTCATATTTGGGGTACTAATAGAAACAACTACCCTCCATTTATATATCAGTCAAAAGATACTCCTCATGCCACACTACTAGTTCCACTAACTTTAGGGTGTAGTGTAATGCATGTTGGTTGAATACTCACCCCCCTGCCACACACCCCTGTGGTGGCTTGCAGGGTATTTTGTAGATGTAGATACAGACTAGTTTTGTCAATCATATTCTCATAGTATTTACCTGTATATTTTTTACATGAATTTTCTTACTTATACATACCGTGAGCTCGGAGGTCCTGTGGCAGATAGAGAGATAGGAATGCTTCGTCACGCGAGGAGAAGAATTCAAGGTGCTCCAGGTACAAGGGAAGGGTTTCTCCCCCCCTGGTGGTCAGGGCCGGGCGGAGTGTATTTTTGCGACCTGGCCCCGCATGCCGTCCCCCGCGGGGTGGTTTTTCGAACTCCGTTTTATGAGCGAGGGGGATTTTGTCGGAGGATTTTGTCGGAGGGGGGAGTTTGACGGAAGGCGGGCATTGTCCAGAGGAGGCAATTTTTGGCCCCGTTGTTGTTCCCTTCCTTCTTCTTTCTTCCTTCTATTCTTATTCTTTTGTGTGGTGCTCCTCCCGCCCTCCCACTCACCTTGACTTGTCCCTCCTCGCTTTTGTCTCCTGAGATTGCACTCTTGTGTCTTCCGCTCCCTTCCCCTCTCTCCCCACCCCCTTCTCCCCCGTGGTGCCGCCTCATTCATCCCCCCGAAAACACACCCTCCCCCTTTTGTGGCCCTTCTCTCTCTCTCTCCTCCCACCACAGCCCGCAATCCGTTCCCCCCACCCCCGTGTTGTGCTTGTCTCTCTGCCTCCTCGCGGTTTTGTTAACACAAGCAACGTGGCTGGAAGAGAAAGGATAGGAGACTGTGTTGAAAGGAAGGGAAGGAAAGCCTTACGGACTGGAACATTTTAACTATTTCGCCACTCCTTCCTGGTGCGAAATATGAGTATTTTTCTTCGTTACTGTCAAACTGGGAACGATGCTTAAATTAGATAGCAGTAAGGTAGTTTGAGCGAGATAGTTCCCTAGTCATAATGGAGACCATATTCGAATTTTATTGTTTTATTTCAGCGTCTGTTAGAAGTACGAAGTAAATATAATAATATTAATGGTTCAAAAATATAGTTATATATATGTCCAAAATTCTCAGAAATTAAATAAATATATCCTCATAACTCTCTAACTTGACTTATTTTTTCACACCGTATGGCTAAAAATCCTTCAAAAAAGAAGTTTTTTTTTCCGATTCTGTAAAACTTACTGCGGTGAGTAATAGATTATTTTTTTATAAATAGTTGAGAAAACATACGAACTTCACACAGTTTTTGGCGAAATCTAGGTGTGAAAAATTCCTAATTTGTTTAATATTCTCCATCTGGAGCGCAGAGCCGTAATCTATCCCATGTAAAACAGCTTGTATTTTAAGGCAAATTGCTCGAAAAGTAGTTCGGCAAGGGGTAAATATTTTTATATAGTTGGAAAGATGGGAGTTTTTTATTAAATGAGGTTATATTCATTAAATTCTAGGCGAAGTGATTTTTTTCTCAATCTACCTTAGAGAGGTATTCTTCTCGGGCTCTGCACCAGGTAATTGGCTTCATATTGGCCGACGTTTCGGAAAACGACTTGTTTTCCATTTTCAAGGCGTGTTGCTCTCTCTGTGTAGGATTATACACTGAAACTAAATTGACCGTTTGACGAGTCCAACAATTAAGCTCAGGTGTCGTCTGATTGGCTGATGTTCTTTTGAAATCTCTTCTGTTCTTTCCTCATGTTTTTCATGCAATTTATTATAGGTGCCCAAGTATTGTTAAGATGAAAGCTAGCATCGGCCAATATGAAGCCAATTACCTGGTGCAAAGCCCGAGAAGAATACCTAAATATTATTCACCGGGAAAAACTTAAATCGTATACCTTACAGAGAATAGGATTTATCAAGTCAAGAGGGGCAAGGTCCTAGATTGAAATAGTGAAAGGAGTAGTTATTTCGCTCTGGGTCACACATCGAGTATGCTGCGAGCGTTTGGAGAACGAGTCAATTTTGCGAAATAAACAGAGTACATGAGAAAGCCACTTCCTTGTAAACTGATACGAGCAAACAGCTGATGGAAGGACCGTGTTGGGAGCTGCTAGTGACTCGGGGGCTACATGCTAGGTCTCGGTACGCCATGCTTACAAAGACGCCATGCTTGTAGCTTACTTGAAAAATTCTGATGATGTCAGGAAGGATATTATTTTGAACCCGCATTCGAAGCATGGAACTTGTTGAAGTAACAAAATAAGAGAGACACACTGCTGAACTGAATGGTATACAAAATCCTCAATTCCACGCACCATTATCTACATGCACATCTACAATGAACATTTATGCTGATGCATAATTAGTCGTAGTTACACTAACTTTAGGATATAGTGTAATTTATGTTGGTGATTACTCACCCCCTGCCACACACCCCTGAGGTGGCTTGCAGGGTATTTTGTAGATTTAGATGTAGATGTAGAATTTTCACTAGTGTTTAATAACATAACACCATTACTAACCCTCCACACCGCTTGATATGTCCGGAATTATTTTATTTTGTTCTCTGCATGAAGTACCATCTCATAGCGTTCATAAATTAACAATATTAGTAATATTAACCATTAGATGTGTCTATAGCATTGTAATGCATGTTTTCATGATTATTTACGTATCACTCTCCCAGTTTCTGGTTGGACTGCGCACTGTTCTCCTGACTGCTTTGTGGTCTGCGCCTAGCGGCCGGGGGAACGATGGAGGTTTTGATTTGTGCTGGGAAGAGTGCTTCATACCTGGTGTGGAATCACCCCGTGCCACACACCCTAGTGATGGCTTGCACGGTACTTCGTAGATGTAGATGTACAAAATACCCTGCAAGCCACCTCAAACACGTGAGGGTGAGTAGTCACCAACATGCATTAAACTTTGTCGGAAGCAATTCATAGTCAAAGTTCAGAAAATACTGTTGTCTTGGTTTCAAGTACTAATATTCAAATTTGGAGTTTTTACCAGAAAATAATTCAATCATAAAATCGTTGCCGGCGATATTGGTTGGCATGTTGGAATTTAAACCTGACAATTTGAAGAGAGGAATTGAATGATTATTTTATTTCCCCTGCCCTGTCTGTGTGTTTATTTTTAAAATATGATAACGTAAATCATATTAAATCCAGACACCATAGTTGCTGCCAAAATTTCACTCTAATAACTTCAATTCTGCCGAGAATCGTACTGAGCCCACGGAATAGGATACAAGCGTACCCTTACCGCTTATAAAATCCGAACCCTTATCATACAATCAGTTTTCAGTTTTCCTGTGCATGTTAGCCCAAAAATAGCCTTTCTCAAGAAGATTGCATGTAAACAATAAAACATTTTCGACCGTTCCAAATATTTGCACTGGGATGGGAAACGCTTTCAGACCGTCGATTAAAATTTAGACACAAACTATCATGCATGTTCCAAACCGGTCTATTCTTTGACGACGTTGATAATATTTTACGAAATCCAACATACTACGGTAGATCAGATTATGAGAGTAAAATTAGGGAACTAGACTGCAGAACGGACAGATTTAAGATGTCATTTTTCCCACGAACGATAAGGGACCATAATAGCTGCCATGAGACTTTTATCTAGGTTTGTCGTTAGGTAGTGTAGCTCTTAGTAGTAGTAGTACTCCCTAATACTTGAACCCTTATCTGTTACCTAGTACTAACAGCACGCCGTGCATGTTTTCTACATAAGTCTTGAGTCTCTGTCCATTTGTGTAGTTGAAAAATACATATGGGGAAATCCGCCTAACTTTAGCTACCTATGTTACTCTGATTTATTTTAGAAAATTTTTTTTCTTTCTGTCTGTGCTTCAGAAACGTTGCTTCTCTAGCCTCTGTAACTTTAAACTTTAAAAGATGTTTTTGGGAGAAATCAGCCTCTAGTACGCATCTGCGCATAATGGTAACAATTCTTTTACTCAAGACTTGTGAGAATCGTATTTCTCCTTCCTACTTTGGTATATAGGATGACAGATTATGTGAGCGAAGCATTGAAAGAACGACAGCTTATTAAACCTACACTGTTAATGCCAAGAATTAGGCTTGTGCGATGAGTCGATTAATCGAAGTCATCGACGATGATTTTAGTCATCGCGGTGCGATGACTGTAATCGATGACGATGAATGTCATCGGCCATCGATGTAGATGAGTCGATGAGAATCATCGATGCCGATGAGTCGATGCGAATCATCGATGTCGATGAGAATCATCAATCCCGAAGAGTCGATGAGTTGATGCGAATCATTGATTTCGATGAATCGATGAGAACCATCGATGAGGATGATCGATATCCTTATATCACTAATTTTTCTTCTTTTTTTCCATTCATTTGAACGCTTTAGATCTAAAATGAATGTATAAAGTATAAGCACCCCAGCTACTGCGCCTTGAGGACGATGGCAGGGCCGCAGTGGGATGTTTGGAATTCATGTTTTTCCTCAAGTTTGTGGTAGACGATACAGAAGTAGCGATCACGTTCAATCACACTTAATTCGCAGTAGCAGTGGTAGCATTGTATTCGTTGGTTGCACTTGTGCAGTTGGTAGCAGCGGTAGCAGCCTGAGCTAAATCGTCTAAATTCACCGAATTCACAGTCACAGTGATTTCGATTATTTAGTCAAAGGCTGTGATTGATACTTTTCAGTATCGGTGATTCAATCACAGCGATATATCGCTCATCACTACTGCACAGTTCATCGAGAGTCATAGACAATCGTAATTCATCGATCATCGACATTCATCGATCATCGATATTCATCGATAGTCATCGATCATCGTGTACACTCTATACGATGATCGATGACAGCCATCGTCATCGAAACATTTCGATGAAATTTTTTCATCGAAAATCGATGACCAAAATCGGTCATCGCACAAGCCTACCAAGAATCGAATCAGCGGAGGATCCAGAAACAGAAACTCCAGTAGCATTCATAAGTGACATGTTCAGAAATGTTCTCTTCAAACTATTCCGGACATTTATCAGCAACTGTTCAAAAGATTTTAGAAAAAAAAAACACTTCGTTTCCCTTACAAATTTCCGAAAAGACTACGGAAAAAAGGAATTGTATACACATTATGTTCATGCCCGAGTATTCTTCGTCCAAATACTTTGGACTAAATTGGCTTTAAAAATTGTAAGTGCTAAATGATTTACGTTTATTAAACATCTTTGCTTGCTTTTCACTTCTTCGCTGTAATTCCTGCAGAGGGCTGCAAAGAGTTACGATGATGTAATGTAAATGCAACGCTCACATATTATTATATGCAAATGTTATTGTTTGTAAATATCTACATCTACATGTTAGCCTGCGAGCCACCTCTCGGGTGTTTGGCAGGGGGTGACAAGTCACCAAAATGCTCGTCACACATGTACGATGACACATAATATTCTACATGCTACGTAAGAGGGCGATCTGCCTATGAAGCGTAAAAATATACCTAAATATACCTAAATACAAGGTATATGGTATGTAAAGGCAAGGTTTTAAGAACCTTGGTGCAAATGTATGTACGTCGGCAAGTAACGATGGTCCGTATGGCGGTAGTCTGAACCGGGGATAACACGTCTATTATTAGAGTATGCAAATGTTATTGTTTGTAAATGCAAGGTGTAGAGTATGTAAATGCAAGGTTCTAAGAACCTTGGTGTAAATGTACGTCGGCAAGTTACGACGGTGCGTATGGCGGTAGTTAGAACCGGGGATAACACGTCTAGTATTGATGCCTCGTCGGTGTGCAAAATATGAAGGAATGTTTATCACACCGGCACAGCACCCTGCCCTTCGATGGACGTTGAAGAGAAAGGGGTAAAGGGGGCGGGAGAAGGGATATTAAGGGCCTTTCCACCGCCGACCGTGGAGACCACCCTTCGTGCTTTCCAACCCTTTCGCCATTCCCTCCTTCTACTCCCTCGCGCAGAAAAGGGAGAGTTGTTAAGTGGAGGAGGGAAAAGGGTTGGATTTAAGGGTGCGAGGCCGCGTGAGGGATGAGGGTGGAAGCGGCGGTCAGTCCCTTTCAAGCGAACCCCTTTTTCCACCTGCCCGCTCACTTTCTGCCCTACACCTCCATTCCAGCTCCCGGAATATTATGCGCTCCCCCTCTCGTCCGGGTCCAGCGATTGGCGTTCTCGACAGTGCTCGCCCCTCCCCTCGCCCTCTTGTGCCACATTCCAGGGGCCGGTCGTTGCGGGGCGACCGATACGTCGACTGTAGTACTGCCAGCTCAGGAAGGGTTGGTCCCAGGAGAGTTCCTAGAGTAACGAATTCCGGGAGACAAACATTTAAAGCATGATTATAACTACCGTTGAATGAGTATTCTCATTAAATGAGTATCATACATTCTACAGTTACATCATGATGGAACTCGTTCCACCAAAAGCTAGTGCAATTGTGATCAAATTGTATTTTTCATCATGTAATAAGTTACTACAAAAAACGATAATGAATTCCGAGTAGAGAGAATCATGAAATGGTGAGATACATATACATAATGTAATATTAGCTGTATTTAATACGTGTTCTACAATATAAATTAACATAATACCCTGCAAGCCACCTCAAGGGTGTGTGATTTTATTTGATTTTACGTCATATATGCAATTGCTGTGTTGAATACGGATCATATCTACTTGCATGTCTGCGTAACGCTGTCCAGAAAATTTCGACGCTCATATTTTTGTTTTGTATGATTGCACATCAACTATCTCTAAAAGGTACATATTTATTTAACCTAGTCTTAATTTGAGATTTGGTTTTGTTATTTTAAAAATGTTACTTTCACTGTTAAACAGATGTGTAAAAATATTATAAACTATATATTTTCAGTGATGACGCAACTGTCTACACTTTCAGCGATAACGTTTAAAATCATTTTTGGGCATCCGCTGAAAATGCGCCGTTGGATAAGAGAGTTCATGACCAATCTTCTCTATTTGCGAGAAATGAAGTGTGGGCCACGAAATTCAGGACAGAATTCTTAAGCAATCGCGTGCAAAGGGTTGTATAAGACGGCGCTATCTCTAATGAAGTAAATGTCACATCATGTGTCCCTCAAGGGAGTGTCATAGGCCCACTTCTGTTCCTTTTGTACATTAACGATATCGGTGAAGTAGTTAAAAGTAAGCTTCGATTATTTGCTGACGACGCAGTGGTATATACGGAAATCCGTAGCCTTAATGGTAAGCAAGCGCAAACTAAGGACTTCAAGGCATTACAGGAGTGGTGCGACAGCGTGGCAGCAAGAATTATTCTTGAAAAAATGCGTTGTCATGAATTTTTGGAAATGGTAAAACGCTCCTTGTAACAGATATTGCATACAAAACAGCAAATTAGACACTGTAGAATCGGTTAAATACCTCGGAGTTAAACTGACTAATGATCTCTCGTGGAGTAAACATATTCGAGAAATTACCGGTCAAGCTAATCGTAAATTGGGATTTGTTAAAAGAGTACTTGGCAAGTGCGACGATAAAGTTAGGGAAATCAGCTACTTCTCCCTTATTAGACCCCACTTGGAATACGCTGCCAGTATTTGGGATCCTTATGAGGCAGGCTTGAAAACCGGGTTAGAACGCGTGCAGTGAAGATCGGCAAGAAATATTAAAGACCGTTATGATAATCTCGTAAGTGTTATTGACGTTTTGCAACAAGTGGGATGGGAATCGCTATCAGACTGAAGATTAAAATTTAGACTCAATCTATTATGTAAGAACCAAACCGGTCTATTCCCTGACGACGTTGATAATATTTTACTAAATCCGACATACTACGATAGATCAGATAATGACAATAAAATGAGGGAGCTATAGTATACTGCGGAACGGACAGATTTAAAATGTTATTTTTCCCACGAACGATAAGAGACCATAACAGCTGCCAATGAGACTTTTATCTAGGTTTGGCGATAGGTAGTGTAGCTCTTAGTAGTAGTAGTATTCCCTAATACTTGTATCCTTATCTGCTACCTAGTACGCACTAGCGGTTTATGCTAATACATCATTAGTCGTAGTTACATTAACTTAAATCGGGTATTGTTTGATGCATGTTGGTGACTACACACCCACTACCACACACCCTTGAGGTAGCTTGCATGGTATTCTGTAGATGTAGATGAAAGAGAGTTTTGAAAAAGAGATGGTTTTGCGCATGCGCCGATCAACCGTCGCAACAGTCTTTTCCAAAAGGTTTAGCCGAGTTTTTAAAAGTATCTATCTATTATGAGTGTATTGAATTCATTTTACATTTCATTATTGAAAAAAACGTGGTCTGCGTCGGACCAGACGGTGGAAGTTATACTTCTTATAATACGGGTAATACACCCGCTCACACACACAGGCAGACAGGATATATAAATGAAATAAAAGACATTTTTCTGTATTATTCAATATATTTCTCTTCGATATATTGTTATTTTAAACAAAACTTCTTTTCAAAGTTCGAACGTACAAAACGAGTAAATGGGTGCTTGCAGTTTGCAAGCAAAAGGGGAAAAGTGTATGATAGAACATTGTAAATCATTAAAAACGAATGCAATAAGGTCTTACTTCTTTTGTAAATATATTAGCTGGGTCAATTTTTGACCTAAGAATATAATAATGAGATAATAGCATAAAACGAATGGTCCCATGACATATGTACTTTGTTTTTCTTAGTAATTGCTATATTTTTCCTTTTATTTTCATGCCATTGAGCAATTTTGAAGTAAATATTTGTAATTAAACATGATTACAGTTATTTGGCAGTATGAAATTCAATCAATATGAGCTAAGTAAATGCTATGGATTTTCACATTTCATTTTATTTTTGCTGATCTCAATTATTATAATTTACATATTAAACACATGGCGTAGTACTTGAATTCATAATTTCAAAATCCAAGAGATAATGCATCATAGAACATTATCATTTTACATGGTTTTGACTTGTAGAATGGAGTTTCGAGGTACATTTCAGAAAGTAGGTGCAAGGATTAATGTTTCCTGGAAAAACAGAGAGAGGGAAACCCGGAATAAGGTGTAAAGAGTGTTTCAGAAGCAAAATGGAGAAATCTGGAGCGATCCCAACGGATTTCGTAGGCATGAGCAAATGGAGGAGTGTCAAAGCTACGAAACAGTTTATGTATATAATTATAAAACATTGTAAAAAGTATATTTCTTAGGCATAATATCGTTAAAAGCGATAGAAATTCGAACGGAGAATGTTATATTCCTTTAAGTTTAATCTTTATAGCACGCGTATAAGGTACTGGAAGTCTCGGGAACAATGAAAAAATTGCTTAGCAACGAAAATGAAAAAAGATCGAATTTTGCATTAATTTTGCGTTTAAACTTCAAATATTTCAATTTATCGATCGATAGAGAAACATCGGTTGCAAGAAGTAAATGCATTGATCTTTTGGCCTCATTTCAGTCAAAGAATGAAACTTGTATCTAAGTTATTTCATATTTTAATGAATGAATGAAAATTACTCTACACGTAAATTATTCGTTTTTCCCATTTATACCCATTAAAAAACAAAATCCTATCTGGACTCGAAACCAATGAAAAATATTGGGATTTTCGAGTTTTTCCTGACTCGACACCAAATTTGAACCCTTCCCTGAAAATTTCATCCTTTTAGCTCGATTAGAAATACCCAGGAATTCGTATCAATGAGTACAATTGTGGATTTTTCTCACCCAAAAAAGAGCGTGACGCGGTTTCTCGACCAACATCCCATCCCTAGTCTCCAACGGGCGCAAAGAAGTATAACTTTAAAAGCGTCGTATATAACTGTCACAAGGTACCACGCCTTTTTCACTCACTTTAACAAAATCACTTATCCACTAGGTACACATACACCGCCAGAATCAAGGCCGCTCTTTGCGTATTACACTCGCCTTCTCCAATTGGTATCCCTGCAATTCACTTTCTTCCGTTGATTGTGCCTTGAGGAAAGGTTCCTTTGGGTAGTAATCTTTGCTTGTCACTTTTAAGGGTCTCTAAACGACTCATAAAACTTTAAAAAGGCCAGAGCATAAAAAAAGATCGACCCTAGGGGAATATAACACGGCCATCCATAGGGATCATGCTCAAATGGTTATTGGAGTTCTTAGCACGCTTTAGAGGATTTGGAGCTCTAAAAGGCGCAATAATGGAATGGGAGGATGGATATTTGTCGGAGAGAGGTTCAATTCTCGCTCTGCAGTTCAGGAGAAGCGCCCGGAGAAATGTGTGCGCTCCCTTCATTTCACTTTTAAGGTGGTTTGAGCGAGATAGTTCCCTAGTCATAATAGTGACCATATTATAATTTCATTTTTTGACTTCAGCGTCTGTAAGAAGAGTGAAATAAATATTGTAATATTAATGGCGCAAATATATAATTATATATGATTAAAATTCTCAGTAATAAAATAAATAAAGACGCATAAGTCTCTAACTTGACTCATTTTTTCCCGCCGTACGGCTGAAAACCCTTCAAAACAGCAGGTTTTTATTGCGATTCTGTAAAAGTTACTGTGGTGAGTAATAGATTATTAGCAGGGGGAGGCCAGCCCTCTATACCTCTACCGTGGTGCTCTTGTCCCCTGTCTGCAAGTGGCAGACAGGCAAGGGGTTGGCACATTGGACCAAGAAAGGTCTAAGTGCCCGGGCTCCTGACGAAGGCCCCCCCAATAACAATCTAATCAATAGATTATTATTTATAAATAGTTGAGAAAACATGCAATCTGCACACCGTTAGTTTTTTGACGAAATCTAGGCGCTAGAAATTCCTAATTTTTTAAAAATATTCTCCCTCTGGAGCGCGCAGCCATAATCTATCCCATGTAAAACATCTTACATTTTTAGACAAATTGCTCGAAAAGTAGTTCGGCAAGGGGTTGATATTTTGATATTATTGGGAAGATGAGAGTTTTTTTCTTTAAAATGAGGCCAAATTCATCAAATTCTAGGTGAAGTGATTTTTCGCTCAAACTACCTTAAGAACTAAATTACCCCAGAGGACTGGACTTAAGGTGAGATCTGAGAATGAGACTAAAGTCCTTTAGAATAAATTGGACCTCTTCCTCCTCTTCCCCTCAGAACCATGCCTCGAATCCGGAAATTTGGACTTCTTTTAAATAATTCCAACGATGTAAGTCTTTTTAATTGCTTCAAAGGTTTCATCCACATCCACACAATACCCTGCAAGCCACCTCAAGGGTGTGTGGCAGGGGGTGAGTTGTCAACATCATCCATTACACTATACCTCACCAAAGTTAATGTAACTTTGACAATTGATACATTAGCGGAAACCTGAAAATACTCTGATGGAGAAAATATTTCACAAACATGAACGACCTCATGGGTATGCTACCAGTGTCAGAGGGACTTTTTGTATTAATGTTTATGCAACTACTTGAATGCAACATTGAAATTTCGTATAATTCATGTGTGTATAAATGAGTGGTGATGAAAATTTACAAGTTACTCTGTGTAGTTTCCAAAATGCTAGCTGTTCATTCGAGATGTCCACCCAACTCCTCTTTTATATTTCCCCTGATTTCCCCCTCTGCGCATCGCTCAGACTGTTTTCATTTTATGTCTTAATATTACAAATGCTGGAGTGTGTTAGTACACAGTGTAGTGGTACTGTGTTGTAGCCTGTGACAAAACTTCTTGCCCACGTTTGAGACTCCCTCCAGCGGCCCCTATAGAAGACCAGCAAGACATGGAGGACGAAAGTCTCCGAGAAATGTTGTCCAGCAGTGGAAAAGGGAGAGAGCGAAGAGAGATAGAGAGAGAGAGGTGGTACGAGGGTTTTAAGGATGTTCCGCCGCGACTGTGTGAGTCAAAACAAATACTAAATTCCACATTTTTGATATTTTGTCCAAATAAATCTTGCTTTCGCTAATGAAATACGTTACCTATAGAAAACCAAAAGTAAAGTACAAAATACGCAGATTATTCCACGAATGTATTTTAAATGAACACTTTTTTCCAGCCCTAGGAGCCGATTACAGCGCCATTTTCTACGAATTACCGCATTTTGACTTCAATTACGGCATTAATTCTTCAATAACTAAACAAATAAGGTGGTAAGATGCCGATATTTTATTTTTATTGTATTTATCTGGATTATTTCCTTCATATAAATAGTTTTCCGCAAAAATGGCATTTATATTTTATGGAAAAATACTATTTTTCCTCGTGTTTCTCTCATAATCCCATTGAACACCATGTGATTTCAAGTTCAATTATAGAATAAAATAGCGCGGAAAGGTGTTATTTAGTTTTTCATATCAGATAGAGGACAACTTTTTCTACAAGTAGACAGAATATGAATAAAATGACATTTGAGTCATTTTACGGTGGAACCAACTTAGAAAGGGGTCTTCGAATAGAAGAGGGAAGCAATAGAGAATGGGACCTTCACAGCCCACTGCTCACTTTATGGCGAGGGGGGACTCGTCCCCCACCCTGCCATAAAGTGAGAAGTTGCCCTGCCTACCGGTTGGTTTTATTTGGTCGCAATATAAGCATTCAGTGCACTCCCACTGAATACCTGACGCGCACCTTGTCCGTTTTATACGGAGGTGGGCGAGTCCTTGTTTATTTGCTTTCACCGGAGCATTGCAGGTGTAATATGCCGTCGCCAACTCGAGCAGTGGGCGAACGGCCAATCCAGACGTTCTCTTTTCTCTCTCCTCCCAAGCGAGGAGGATATCAGCTCTCCGTCCGGAATCCACTCTCCCATTGGAATGGAAGGCATTGGTGCTCTGTTCGCTCATGGATGCGGGTGCACGAACTTGGAAACATTATGCCCACAAGAGCAGAATGCTTCGCGGGTGGTGAATTTCGTTGTTACAATATGCCATTTCATCTACATCTACAAAATACCCTGCAAGCTACCTCAGGGGTGTGTGGCAGGGGGTGAGTTTTCACCAGCATGCATTACACTATACCCTAAAGTTAGTGTAACTACGACTAATTATGCATTAGCAGAAATCGCTAATGCTTGTCACGAGACGAAGCCTCACAAGCATGCACTACTACACTACAGATATTATCACAATGGAGAGGGACCGTTAATATATATGTATTTTGCAACTACACAAATGGACGGAGACTCAAGACTTATGTAGAAAACATGCACGGCGTGCAGCTAGTACTAGGTATTAGACCAGGATACAAGTATTAGGGAGTACTACTACTACTAAGAACTACACTTTGATGTGCATTTGGATGATTTGAGGTTCGTACTCGCCAGCGTGGCTTTCTTCTCAGGAAAAGATGTTTAATTAACGTAAATCATTTAGCACTTATAATTTTTAAAGCCAATTTAGTCCAAAGTATTTGGACGAAGAATACTCGGGCATGAACATAATATGTATACAATTCCTTTTTTCCGTAGTCTTTTCGGAAATTTTGTAAGGAAAACGGAGTGTTTTTTTTTCTAAAATCTTTTGTACAGTTGCTGGTAAATGTCCGGAATAATTCGAAGGGAGCATTTCAGAACATGTAACTCATGAATGCTACTGGAGTTTCTGTTTCTGGATCCTCCGCTGATTCGATTCTTGGCATTAACAGTGTAGGTTTAATAAGCTGTCGTTCTTTCAATGCTTCGCTCACATAACCTGTCATCCTATATGCCAAAGTAGGAAGGAGAAATACGATTCCCAATCGTATTTCTCAAAGTCTTGAGTAAAGGAATTGTTACCATTATGCGCAGATGCGTACTAGAGTCTGATTTCTCCCAAAAACATCTTTTAAAGTTTAAAGTTACAGAGGCTAGAGAAGCAACGTTTCTGAAGCATAGACAAAAAGAAAAAAAAACTTTTCTTAAAACTAAGGACATTCCTTAATTTGAAAGAAGCCATGGATTAATGTTACATAATAAAAAAAATCATCCTAATGCGAGTGAAAAATTATGTGATCAGGGAAGAAATTGCATAAAAAATAAAGTGTTTGCTTGTTACAGTTCTATAGACAGAGTATGGAGTCACTTGACTTCGCAGCGATATGATTATGAGCTCTAATCGTTGGTGAGATAGTTGAAGAAATCCCATAGTCCCCTGGAAGAGAGGGATTTTATCAATCGTTGTGAATGAAAAAATCTACCAAAGAAGTTGTTCTAAGGATTCAGATTATTTTAACAAGCCTAGGAGATGTAATGTATTTGAAAAACCCATTTCTATTGCTAGTAACTCTCTTACATTTGCATGTTGTCAGTCGTATGCCTGTTGCTCACGGTAAAAATTTCGGTAAAACGTTTTATAAAATCGACTAATTTTATAAAAATGAGCATGCTAACGATAAAACCGTTTTATAAAACCTGGTTTTATAAAACGTTTTATGGAATAGGACAGGTTCTATTTCCATAAAACCGTTTTATGCAACAACAAATGAGAGGTTCCGCTCATCGCGTTGATAATAATCTCGTGTCCATGGGAAGCCAAACAAGGAAAACGTAAACAAACATGGCTGGAAGTTCATGGAACGTTGAGGCAGCATCCTTCTTGTTTGAAGAATGCGTTAGAGCCTTAGCACCGTTGAGTGTGATCAGAAAGTAAGTAAATAAACAATACGTATAGTTTTTAACCTAACAGTCATCCAAAAGAGAGTGCATACTTCACTTCACGTGTTCGCAAAGTGTCTCATAGATGGCAGGACATTGCGGTTTTATGAATAGTTTTACCGTGAGCAAGCAAGTACGTATTACGTACGATTCATAAAACTTTAAATAAAAATTTGTGTAAAACGTTTTTATGGAAAATTTTACCGTGAGCAACAGGCAGTAGTTGCAAATTTCTCTTGAAAAAGAGTTTTTTTTCCGCTACACAAGTTACATAGATAGAAGATAGATAGAAGAGATTTATTCAATGCTCTGGGTACATAACCCTAAAAGCAAAAAAAGTATAACGCACATTACATTTTGAATAGTTATTAAATAAAAAATAAAAGAAAAAAAAATACAAAATTTACATAGAAACAGGAATTAATTACATGCTCAAAAATTGCTGAAACATTAAAGTAAAAAATGAATGGTTTCATTACTGCTGCAACAGGTAACTATAACATTTCTACTTGAAGGTTCCACAGTCCAGTCCAGTTCCAAGCAGTAAAAGTATATTTACATGACATTGTGAATATGTATATTAAGTAAAAACAAAAATACAAACGTAATATAAGATTTATCATAAATAACAGATCTAATTACATACTCCTAAAATAACTGTGACATTGAAGTGAAAATAAATAATTAGATTACTGCTGTAGCTTAAACTTAAAATGTATAACGTACATGACGTTTTGAATAGATATTAAACAAAATAAAAACGTAATGCAAAATTTACATAGAAACAGACATATTATTTACGTGCTCGAATAATAGCTGTAACATAAAATAGTGTGCATTCTTATTTCAGTTTTTTTTCTGCCGTTGCGAACGAAGTTTGCTATCGGGAAAAAGATAGGGGATGCAACGGTGGGTGGATGTACACTTTAATACTTTATCCGTAAATAGACAGTACCTGATTGTATGTACAAATATGACAATCTGAAATAATTCACCACATCTACTCTTCCTCCAATTTCACCAATAATCTACCTTCCGTGGCATATGTCTCTGTTCCTACACGGAAAACTCCATCATATATACATTATGAGACGGGTTTTTCCCATTTCAATCGACGTTTAGCACTTTTCGAATTTTACTCTTGTTTCCAAATTTTTGACTGAACACGTTTCTCTCCAAAAATACGAAAGTAATGCAGATATTATCTCCATTTTTTCACCGAAGGGGAGAAACAATACCTTCGTGGTTCAAACCAATTTTCATTACAAAATCTTTAATACTTTATCCGGAAATAGACATAGTACAAATATGACAATCTGAAAATATTCACCACATCTACTCTTCCTCCAATTTCACCAATAATCTTCCTTCCGTGGCATATCTTTCTGTTCCCACATGGAAAACTCCATCATATACACATTATGAGACGGTTTTTTCCCATTTCAATCGACGTTTAGCACTTTTCGAATTTTACTCTTGTTTCCAAATTTTTGACTGAACACGTTTCTCTCCAAAAATACGAAAGTAATGCAGATATTATCTCCATTTTTTCACCGAAGGGGAAAAGTAACATTTTCGTGGTACACACCAATTTTCATGACAAAAAATATTAATACTTTATCCGTAAATAGACATAGTACATACTATGTGCTGAAGACTGCTTTACAGGGAAGGAAGGGTGGAAGGTTGGAGGTTGCTCAAAAATGTTGTCCCCACCGCACTGCACTCGAAGTGAAATCCCGCCGAAAGATCTTACTCCTTAGGAATCCGAGAACTCGGGTCCGCATGAATAATGCGGGACCTGTGATTGTGTTCTCCTGGACCAGGGGTCTGCGGGTCCGTGCCGACGGGTAGCGAGGAGTCTTTGTGTCTCTTGAGGAGGGAGGAATGAGGGAGTTAAGATCTGCGACTGAAAGGGTTCCTTTTGTCACGCCATCTCGGCAGGGATTTCCGCAGGGCGGTGGTGGCCGGGTGGCACAATAAGGGTTAAGCGAAGAACCCTTCCTTTCGTTCGCCGGGTTTCCAACTTTTCCGAGGATTTAGCACGGCGGAGTGACGCTTCGCGATCGTCGGTTGTCGGGGGCAGATATTCGCCAGTGCGACCGACTCTCTCATCCCTCTCTCGGGAGTAAGTCGATTGCTCCGCGCTCTGGTGACGAAGAAAGGACCCCATGCGGGATTATTATTAGCGGTCCCACTGTTCTGTTTTCAGGGCGCTACCGCGGGCCGTTCGATGTGCGGTCGCCTCGAAGGCGGGGGGTAATCCTTTTCTCCTCCTCCTCCTCGTGCTGCCCTGGTTCTTGTGTGTGTGTGTGAATAGAAGCGCGGTGTCGAAACAAACGTGGAGACAATGGAATCCTCGCGTCGGCGGAAACGGGAGTTCAAAAGGGCGGTGCGTAAAATCCTCCTTCTTTTCTTTTCTTCCCGAGCATTAAAGTACTACGACGTCTGTTCCCGAGGGTGCACGCTGATTCCAGCTATCCGGAGGGGGGATACTTTTGTGAGTCGTTGGTGCAGCCTCAGAGGTGTTGCCTTACGCTCCATTGTCGTCAGCTATTGCCGTCGTTAGGCGTTTTTGTCGTAGAAAAAAAACATCCACCACTTGGAAATGCAGTGAAAACGTTCCGTCCAACGATTACTGTATATACACTACGTTTACCAATCGATCTCGAATCGGTCTGAGTTCAGACCGATCTGAAAGTTCAGAAGCGAGCTGACTCAGATCGCCTGGTTTACCAATAAGGTCTGAAAATATCGATACTGAACTATCGAAATCAGTAGTTTGAATAATTTGGAGATTTCTTGCGTATTTCAGCCGGACACTTATCTCCTTTCCCTTCTTACAACAAGTCACGCTGTAAATGATATCGATTATATTTTGTTTGCCATCGGCAACCAAAAGAAGAACGATGAACGCCACGCTCCGACCTCTTCGGATCGATCTGAGATCTCAGACCGGTCAGGGAAAGCAGGCTGACTCGGCTCGCTTCTCAGATCGATCTGGCCAGCCCGCTCCGTTTGCCATACCGAGCTGAGCCGGTCAGATCGATCTGAGATCGATTGGTAAACGTAGTGTATATTTCGAACTTCACGGCCGTAGTTGAAGTTACTGCGGTATTGAGGATTTAACTTCAGTTTCACCTACTTTGGAGTTAGGGTCAAATTATTGCAGGTGAAGGGGTGGATAGTGTGTATAAACTTATACATCTGAGGGGTCTTGTCCTATTCTGGGAGTAGAAAGAGTTTTCAATGATGTTTCAAGACCGAATTCATTATAAATTGGGGTGTCCTCCGAGACAATTTTGTATCTCCTTTTTAATTTGCAGAAATAGATCTTAGTTTAACCTAAGGACCTCTAATTTTATAAATGCTATTGGATTGTGAGAGCCGTCTTGGTGGATTATCGAATAAAAATCGCAATCGTGAGTGAACTCATGGTTCAAGTAATACCAAGAGAAGGTTTGTGAAAAGCATTAATAAACTAATTT
Organism: Pyrrhosoma nymphula; assembly: GCA_963573305.1. Lineage (NCBI taxonomy): Eukaryota > Metazoa > Arthropoda > Insecta > Odonata > Coenagrionidae > Pyrrhosoma > Pyrrhosoma nymphula. Next base: position 15,779,661 of record OY754327.1, read on the forward strand.
AGATATTTGAAACAGGAAGACTTTTTAAAATAATTATTTTTAAAAGACTAGCTAAAAATAAATCATGTAATCCCTCCATTTCATTTAAGACCCATTTTTTTTAGGAAATAGGGTTGTTTACTATTTAAAAAAAATTGTTTTAATCGAAAGTTTATAGCCCCTGGAGTACGTACTTCAAGCCGTTCCATTAAAAAATGACGTCAAGTATTTTTCCTGATAATTAGAAAGTGAAAATTTGCAACGGCGCGAAAACGCGACGGCAAACTATTGCATGCCGGGTAAATCTACGTTTGACGTAATGATGTAACTCCTCTCCCTGCCGATAGGTAATTCTGCGAACGCCCCTAGCAGCTGTAAGCTGCAGACGACGCATTCCGTGAAAGCATATGAACCTGATATGAGCGAGTATCGGAAGAACGCTCTTCAAACTAAATGCATTTTTGATTTCGTTACGAGATATGAGAATCGTATTTTAATGTTTATAAAACTTAATTCTGCAAGGCTTCGATTTTTTCAAAGTGAAGTTGGTATGGAATGAACGTAGATAAATCATTTAGCCCACATTCAATCACAAATATTTCCCGAACTTGCTATCCCATTCCGTATCATGATGAGTCGTATTTTCGCTATAGATTTCTGCTTTGCATATGCGGAGTGTATTAAGAGCGTAAAAAGTATGAAAGTTATCACACTGTATTCTACGAAACATGGAAGCTTTGTCAAGGCGTCATTACTAGAACATGGAATGAAGCCAAAAGGCTGAGGTTCTTCACCACAAGGGATGTCAAATTCTCGGAGCACACTATGTACGAGTACTCATTAGATATGCGTAATCAACCTTCTCCGTAGATGGGCCTTAGACCCGTGATTCCCTGCGACAGCTGATTCGCAGCATATGCCCCTATGACTGATGGTATGTCCCATGTTTCCGAGCAGAAATCAAACTTATAAGTATTGCTCTGTGCCGCAATGTCATACAATAACAATCAGTGACAGCAAGAAAACATACGTCGCGGTACCATTGAACGAAAAAAGAGGATTTTGTGGTTTAAAGCTGCCAGGAGAGAGTACCTCTCCATCAACAGAAACACTCGCTTCTATTGCTGCTCAGATCATTTTAAAGTTAGTGTTCACATGCGTATTTCATATTGTAAAATAAAATGGATCTTGATCTAAAGAGGAGGTATCAATTTAAAGAGAAGGTAAAAACAAGAGTGAGCAAAACGCAAGGAAGCAAGTTGGAACGAGCCAGAACACGAAGTCAAAGGAATTCGGATTTCGTTATTCATCTTACTGCGCATGACGCGAACGCGATATACTGGAGAACAGCAGGGTTTCGCGGTAGCCGAAGACTTCTAGCAGGTAGCGTAGGATGTTAGAAAACGACTGTTAATACCATGTAAAACGGAGGAGACTTTCCCAGCTTTGTGAATTTTCATAGGTTATGATCATTACACATGTTTACCAGAGCTGACGGACTCTGAAACCCAATTGTAAGTTCAGGTGACGAAAATTCCCAATACCTCGCAATGTAAAATACGTACCTATGACGTCATAGGTAGCTACCGCACAGTCCCGCCATTTCTGGGCTTTTCCAAATGTGCTTAAAATTTGCACTTAATTTACTTGTAAACTGCAGTTTCGTATTCAAAATTATTTCCGTATTGTGAATAAACTTATGCTGGGCAACGAGTGGAAGTCAAAGAATTCCGTTTTCTTTGATGGAGGAAACTTCCCTATTGTTTTTGAAAGTTTAGCTATATTTTAGGAAGTTTAGGGTTATTTTTTAGGAAATTTGGAAATATTTAATGCAATCGTTTTACTTAATAAAATGTATGCATAATAATGTAGTGTTTTGAATTGGATAAATTTATTGGGTAAAGTTAAATTCCTCGAGTAACTGCGGTTAAAATAGCCGGTGACTGGCAAAATGTGTGAGTAGGAACCTACGTTCACTTTCAGGTGAAAGGACTGGTTAAAACTAATACTTACACGTCATAATAGTTTCATCTGAACTTGCTCGTATAATTATGTAATCAGTACACTCAACAAACTCATTGAGTTCCAAAATACTTCATGATATTGTTAGTTTTGACAGTGATGTCGTGTTTCATCGCGTTAACTTATCGAGATTTTTCATGGGATTTTTTTAATTGTAGCTTCAAAATGTAATGCCGGATGATCATGGTGAATTATACATCTTAAAATTTATATTGGTTAAAATTCTATTTATCAGTCTATTTTTATTAAGACCGTCATTATGTCCGTCATATTACTTATGTTTAATATTTGAAATATTTGGTCAAAAATAAATTTCCATGTAGTCCCTTATTTGGCTCGATGTTCTATAGAAAATTAATTTTATTCGCATGCGATAGTTCCGTTTGTTTTGTGTCCCTAATTCATATTTCCCTCTTTTATGTAACCATGGGGAAACCATGCGGTAGAATGACATTCCTGAGAACTTCAAATTAACTTTGATATCGCAGAGGAATGTTTTCGGCATCCTTCGACCGACGATGACGAGTTTGTAATCACATGCCTTCTCCTGGGATTACGAGGCGATATTATCGTCGAGTGGACATCAGTCTTAAAAGGGGTACAATGCGCTCTCACATTGCGGGCATGCACGCCGTTCCGTTTCTCGGAACGGAGACAGCTTTCGGCGCATTCGGTTTTCGCTGCTGTTTGGGAGGTTCGGACGAGACGGACGTGACGAGCGCGTGGAGAGTTGGACGGCCTTATTCAGAGCGGGAAGTATTTCAAGACGGCGGCGTCACGTGCGACCTTCGGGTATCCGCGTACTAATCTGTTTCTCATGCCATTGTGTGAATTTCGCGGGAGTGCATAGGATATATATATATACATATAATAAAAAATACACTTGACAGGGGGTGGGGAAAGAAAAGTAAAAAGAGTGAAGACTTACAGGGAACGTTTCGGGTATGTAAGCCCTTCCTCAGCTAAAGAAAAATTGCCACTTATTCTATAGCTGAGGAAGGGCTTGCATGCCCGAAACGTTCCCTCTAAGTCTTCACTCTTTTTACTTTTCTTTCACCACCCCCTGTAAAGTGTAATTTTTATTGTTGTGGCCTATTGGCGAACCTTTTGTTTTTTATTCATATTTATAAATTCAGGATGGATTCGCCTTCTCTCGTCGTCCCCATTCCCCCATCCCCCTTCTTCCGCCGAACCGCTCCGTCGCTAGGACGACAGGACAAGGAAGTCTCCATCCGATTTGGGACTCTTTTCATCTACATCTACGAAGTACCGTGCAGCCCCACCACTAGGGTGTGTGACACGGGGTGATTCCACACCAGGCATGAACGTTACCCCGGACACTAGACGCAGACAAACAACAGTCAGGAGAACGGTGCGCAGTCCAACCGGAAACTGGGAGAGTGCTACGTAAATTAACACTGCAGTACACTGGAAAAGACGCAACTACTGGTTAATATTACTATTACTATTAATTTATGAATGCTACGAGATACTACTTCATGCAGAAGGCAAAATAATCCCGGAAATTTCAAGCGGGGTGAAGTGCTAGTAATGATGTTATGTTATTAAACACAAGTGAAAAGTCTACTCTACTTACAACTCTACAAAAGTCTACTCTACTTGTTAGTGAAACTGGGAGTTTCATTTGCCTGATCTATCGCAACTAATATGATCCCTTATTACACGCGGAAAAATGACATTTTAAACCTATTGGTTCTGCAGTCAATTTCCTCTATCTTATTCCTGTGATCGCTTATACCATAGTACGTTGGCTCTAGCAAAATATGTTGAACGTCTGGAAAAAATTGTCTGCTTCAAACTTGCGCAAAACCTTTTACTTGTATTTCTTCCTTCGATTAGTTAGAAATTCCTACCCTAATTCCTTCAAAAATTTGGTAACACTGCTATGTTTATCGTAACGACTTATTATAAATCTTGCTGCTCTCCCCTGTATTCGATCTATTTCTGGAGGCCGTTTTACACGTGGCACGAAATTGCACAACGTCAAACTGCATGTTTTTCTCAATCGGGCGTGCAATCATTTTCGAATTACAGCAGGGGCTATTTTGCCATCTCGCGTTCACGCATTCGCGCATGCGTTCTTGCAATTCGTGGATTTACACGACGCAATTTGAAATGCACGTTCGTACGTGCATACATCAGTTTGTGGAATTACGTGCCCCGTGTAAAACGGGCTTGAGAAAATTCGTGCATTCTGTTGCATTCGAGTGTACCTATTCTCGCGTCCGAGCGGGCTCATCTGCCTTGTCTCCTCCCTTATTCTCAAGACAGCATTCGTCTTCCCTTTCGAGGAGAAGTCGTCCTCTTGAGTGACCGATGGCTGCTTATCCGTCGAGATTAAATGGAGGAGGGGGTGGTGGACCACTTTTCTGTGGTTTTCGTGCTGCCCCAGAAGAGGGGTCCCCCTGATGGTTGGGCGGAGGAAGAATTGTCCTCTCTCCCGTCTCTTGCTTTATGTTGTCTTTCGCGTCCGTCCATCGCGGGACCGAAAAGCGGTATCCGAAGCGGAGACGACGGGAATTCCGCGAGCATTTGCGAATTGCACATTGTCGCTCGTCCTCCTCGAGTAGAAATTTCCTTCTTCGGCGCGGGCGTGTGGATTCTATGCATGTCGAAGAGGCGTTGGCGATCACGAGCAAGGAGTAGCCGATGGAAAATATGCGCACATTTTTAGAAATGAGTGAATACAAAAATAATCACCCCGCCCGACAGAACGTTGCTGCAGTTTCATCAAATACTTTCGGAATTTCCAAGATTTTGGGAGCGAAGGCATTTGTCATCCAGGGTCGAGACAACAACCATAAGCAAGAAGTTACACTTACAGTTAGTTAAGTAACGAAATTGCACAACTTTAAACTGCATGTTTTTCTCAATCGGGCGTGCAATCATTTTCAAATTAGAGCAGGGGCTATCTTGCCATCTCGCGTTCATGCATTCGCGCATGTATTCTTGCAATTCATGACTTTACACGACGCACCTTAAACCATTATATTGACACACCTTAAACCTCCATTTAATCTCGAAATTAAACCTTACAGTTAGTGTAACTAACTGCAAGTGTCGTACTGTGTGTGTAAGTGTAACCAGCTGTAAGTGTCGTACTGTGTGTATTAGTTAGTGTAGCTAACTTTGAGTAACTTCTTGCTTATGGTTGGTCATGAATTCTACCCCGAGCCTGGACAATATCTAAACATGCATCGCTTTTTCTCTGTCCTTAGTGCGTAAAGAAATTAGATTTAGGAGGATTTGCTTTACAAAGCATTCCGGTGGATTATGAGTTTAATTAGGCCCCTAATTTGTTCTGTAATATTCTTCTCTTTCCTCCTCACAGATGGAATCCCAATTTTCTCTCACTCCGCTTCAATCGTCGCAATCAAGTTCGAGGAGGAAAAAAAAGCGGGCGATTTTTCTAGCGGAGCAGTGACTTTTTATTTCAACAGAATTGCTTTCATAGCTCGAGTAGGTACTTTGATGTATGAATAATTCATTAATATATAAATAGAGCAATTTCCGCCTCGAATCATGCTGGTGACATAGTTCTTTCATTTATACCATGTCATGCATTTCCATGCTTGCAAAATCGATAGGCATTATTCCCGTCAAGAGTATCGACGCTCATTCTTATTTTTTTGCGATCAAATTACAAAGCTGACGATCCATGTTAAATATTCTACTCAACTACATATTGGCATACAGGTTATTTTGCTAAAACATTTTGAACTCATGCCACAGCACTTTGTCAAATGCCAATTAGGGCAAATTATGCACCGAAGTTATTATTATGTAAGTTCTAAACCGGTATATTCTCTGACGACGTTGTTAATTTTTTACGAAATCCGAAATACTACGGTAGATGAGATCATGAGAATACAATTAGGGAACTAGACTGCAGAACGGGCATATTAAATATGTGATTTTTCCCACGAAAGAGAAGGGACCATGACAGCTGCCAATGAGACTTTTATCTAGGTTTGTCGTTAGGTAGTGTAGCTCTTAGTAGTAGTAGTATTCCCTAATACTTGAATCCTTATCTGTTACCTAGTACTAGCAGCACGCTGTGCATGTTTTCAACATAAGTCTTGAGTCTCTGTCCATTTGTGTAGTTGCAAAATATATATACATTCACGGTCCCTCTCCATTGTGATAATATCTGTAGTGTAGTAGTGCATGCTTGTGAGGCTTTGCCTCATGACAAGCATTAGCGATTTATGCTAATGCATAATTAGTCGTAGTTACACTAACATTAGGATATAGTGTAATGCATGTTGGTGAATAGTCACCCCATGCCACAAACCCCTGAGGTGGCTTGCAGGGCATTTTGTAGATGTAGATGCGCAGTTGTGGAATCTGGCACCAACAGTCGCTATGCGTAATACGGATTCGCTTGTCACGGCGAGGAATGGAAAAATTGAAGTGTAAAAATTGGCTTAAAGAAGAAGTCAAAGCAGGGTTTTCACTTCCTCCTTCACTTACAATTAGCTCTTTTACAATTCAATGAACACAACGATCCCTTCTCTAATCCAGCTCCACCTTTTAGCCATTTTTAATTGGAAAATTTATTTGTCTCAATATAAATTTCCAAAGCCGACAAAAAATATGCTCCAAACGACTATTAACAGCGTTTACCAGACAAAGTAGCTCTCTTGAGAGCGCCATTTTGAAATTATCATTCCTGTGATTGATTCTTTACTAAAAACGTTTGAAGTGTTTTCAACTAGTTTGATCAAATAATGTTTGTTCAAGTACTTTGACGGAATTTTTATGAAATATTTAAATCCTGCCAGTCACACGAGACTCATACCCGTTTGGTAAAACTTTTGCAAAGCATTTTGAGTATAGGATATCGGGTTAAGGTAGTTTTAGTGAAATATTACTTCACCTAGAATTGGACTTAATTTTAAAGATAAAACTCCCATCCAATGGTCAATGTCTCGAAATATCAGAGGTGCAACAGCGGGGGAAGTGGAAAGATTTCTGGGAGGGGGGGGGGGGGGCTAGCATGTGAAACTGCTAGTATTTTCAGTCAAATCGCTCGAGAAGTAGTTCGGCAAGGGGTTAAAATTTTGATATCATTGGAAAGAAGAGTTTTGTTTCATAAAATTAGGTCAAATTTATTACATTCTGGGTGAAGTGATTTTTCGCTCAAGGGAGTGAGCGGGACTGGCAGAACGAATGTGATGTGAAGAAAGAGTGCGTATATGTTGGGGTTGTAGGAAGGGATGGCGGATGTTCCATACGCGGAAATATTCGGGAGGTCGGAGGTAGGGATTGGAAATTTAAATCCAGAATCAATTTTCGATTAATCGACTTTCGATTTTGGTTTTTGAAATCGATATTCTAAAAATTCGATTTTTTCCCAAAATAATCGAAAATCTAAATCGATATTTGTAAATAGTAAAGTAATTGTCTGCTGAAATACGGATGTGTTGTTGTAACAAAATGGGTTACTGGAAACACTAGTGGTAAGAACCGAATGCAGTAAAATTTATTAATACAATATATGATTTTAAAGATATTAATAAGATATGCAGGAAAGTAATAATCCATAACAGATACATATCAACATATAGGTAATATAACAAGCAAATTACATATAGTTTAGTAGTAATAAGAATTGTATATTGAAAAGTGGGCATACCATAAAATGAAAAACAGAATTTTATTTATTTCTTGTTTGCAAAGCCGTGGAACCAGTGTTCCCCAGGGAGGAAGAACCTTAAGAAAACTAACATATTTAAATGTTCTCCGGATAATCTTTTTTGCACCTGAGTTGCAATTAACCCGGAGTGAGAAAATAGTCGCTCACACGGCACGGTAGAGGCAACTATAGATAAAATCCTGCTGGCTGGTTTGTATACGTGGGGATATTCTCCCTTAATCTCCTTCCAAGCTTGTAGTGGATTGGAGTTGGACTTGCGGTCGTCTGGAGGGCGGTTTACGAACTGGCGTAGCTCGATTGGCAAAATTCAAACTCTGTAGCAAGCTAAAAATCGATTGGCTAGAATCGATTTTGATCGGTTTTTCAAAACAAAAAGTCGACTTCGATTAAATCGAAAATCGTTGATTGATAATCGATTTTCGATTAAAATCGAAATCGATTTTCCAATCCCTAGTCGGAGGAGGAAGAGGGCAGGGGATTGGCGAACTTCCCCCTTCCAGGGAAGAGTCCAGACTTTAAGGCGATGTATGGCCATTCGCCATGGTTTTTGGAAGAGAGAGTCGTATGAAATGATCGATAAACAGGCCAGGCGCGTGCGCTGGTCGGCGCCGAATCACAGTCGGCGACGAACCCTTCCAGATAGAAAGAGCGACGGCGGTGGGTGGTCCAGATGGACCGCTCGCGATAACATTCATTTCCCCCCCCCATTTACTCCTTCAATTTTTTCCGCCGTTGTTCCCAAGGAGTTCCCGTGAGAGACGGGTGCTCACATTTTTTCCCCCGTCAATTCTCTTTGGAGAAAGGGATTCCGGTTCGATCTGAAGATCCGAGGGTTCGATTTCCACGAATAAAAAGGTACCCCTTTTAAAAAAGGCTTTTGCCATTTCACAAAAAAATTAAATAAATGATCCCAAGGCACACTTGGGCTTTTTTATGCCGTAATTCCGGGGAACCAGGCCTCGCCCTGAACTTGAAAGTTTTTCGAAATTTCTCTCGATATCTCCGTTTGGAAAATAAAGGGAACTTAGTTCTTTCACACTTATAGTTTTATTGCACGGCCCAGGTTTCTTCGGGGATCGACTTATGGCCGATGATGTCGATCCTTGATGATACCTGGATCATATAATGAAACAATTAATGTGAAAAAACTAAGTTCCGGTTTATTTTCTTACAGAGTTCGAGGACACCGAAAGAAATTTTGAAAAACTTTTCAAGTTTCGGGGGAGGCCTGGTGTAAATATGTAAACTTGGCCAATAAAACTATTTATGCGGAAAAACTAAGTTCCGTTTTGTTTTATAGGTAATAAATGAAGTAGTTCCACAAAGTTGATATGGATACCATTAATTACATCTTCGTACTCTTTCAAGAGTTCTCGTCAGCAGAACGACTAGCTGGCTGTTGACTCAGTTGCACTCTTTCTAAGACCGACTGCTTGTACTGCGGCGACCGCAGGATATGCCTCGCGACACTGGTTTCTCATAAGTTGTTCTTGTCACATTCGTACCACTCGTGATAATCCGTACTTATACTTCGATGGCTAAAAGCACAATCATTAATGTCCATATGTTTTCCCAGGTGAGGTATTGGTATTAAAGTAGGCAGAACTAATGAAAATTTGCTATATGTTTTATTGTTGTCGAATAAACTTTAATTGATTGCATACATTTATGGTACCGATGTGTGTTTTTGGGGGTATTTGGCAAGTTTTCCCGCAAGTTCGAAATCTTATTTTTGCATGTTTCCGAAAGTTTACAAAAGTATACGCACAATGATTGCGCTTTTATCCATCGGTATACTCGTAATTCACAACTTGTGGTTTCAATATGAATTAATCGAGATCATTTTTATTAGATTTCTCCCAGTTTTATACCACTTCCCATCCGGTAGGTAGAGTCACATTCTTCATCCGGTTCTACATTCGTAATTTTTGCTGAAAGAAGTTTGGAAAACATTGTGAGAGATGCCTTTTAGCTGTTGAGGACTTTAGAGCTCCCTTATCTCCTTCTAATATCTTAGTGAGGCATTTTTTCTATTTTTTCTACTGAATTCCTCGAAATTCGAGAGACAGTGGAATTTGTACGCTAAAAATGATCGATTTGGTGAGATGGCTCATATGTATCAGTCTTGTAGCTGTAACGACCCGCCATAGCCGTGCACCACGGATCAAATACAGCTGGATCCAAGATGACCGTTTTTCCTGTTGAAACCACCATTTCTATAGTAATTACCTCATCATACTCTTAGTAGCAAATTTTTCAAACATTTTAGCGTACTGCAACGACTTCATGGATGCTGGCACGCTCTTGGCTGCGTGTGACCTGCAGTGCCAGGCGCTTGGTTTACATATTTTCTCGGTATGTAAAATGAAATTGAAACGCTCTCTCATTTTATGACGCCCACTTAAACTAAACGACAGTCGGTGGTAATGCACTAAAACACGAACTCTCATTTAACATGAAGTTCTCTAAGCCGCTACGTCATGTTGCGGTTAATGTTCACCGGACATAATCAAACCGGCTTTATTTATTTATTAAAATATTCAAAAACAGCCACAAATGGCCTATCACATTGAATATATAACAAAAAATAAATTAATCAACAATAGTAAAATAAATCAAGAAAAATAACAATAATGGTTGCCTCGTACAATCGAACACTATGGAAAACAAACCGGTTTCATTAGGAGGCAAGATGTTTTTTGATACAAGCGGTAAAGGAGTGACGGAAGGTGGAGAGGTTAAGTAAGGGGTGATTGAAAAAAAGTATGTTGAATAATTTCGGGAGTCTGAAGAAAAGAGAACGCTGGAAGAGTGAGAGATGGCATTTAGGTACAGGTGAAGGAGATCACTACTGCGGGTTTTGCGGTTTGGAATATGAAGGGAGAAAAAATGAAGGATATCGGTGGATAGGAAATTGCCCTCTATGGCAGAATTGAGGAAATTTTGGTCATGAACTTTTCGACGGATTGATAAAGGGGAAATTCCAATATATGACATTATTTAAGTCCGGTTTTAATGGCATAAGCCCATGGATGCAGTAAAAAGACTATGAGTAGCTGTGTCAACTCAGAGATCATAATTAGGACACATTTTTGATTAATTTTAGCAACAGCGAATAAAAATACTTCAAAAATTGAATTGGAGAGTAGTTGAAAATGCCTTAATTACCGAAATTAATTCATCTTATGTTATGTGGAATATGCCATTTCCCTACCTAGGAGAGATGTATGCGCTTTTTGAAGACAAACTGCTAAATTTTGCACGGTACAACAAGGTGTCTCCACTGAAGAAATAACTTGAATACAGGGTAGTCGACCATGTGTGTGTAATAATATTTACTTTTTGAATTGGTACACCCCTTTAGTTTCCTCAGATTCATATTATTTTATAGCAAATAATCAATTCAGTGACTATAAGGCAACCGACAATCTCTTGCATGTCTGTATTCTCGACCACCTTTCGCTTTCCTACGCTTCCAATGATACATAATTCGAGTCTTGTCTCATGCATAATGCCACGCACGAACTTAATTTGGTATTCAACCATCTCATGCAATTGAAAGTTTTTAGCTAATATTAATATGCTAATCTACTCATGCAAGGTAATCCATTCGGAAGTTATACCGTCGAGGACATAATGCTTTCGACCTCTTGGCGTCTCGTGGCTAATGTCGACGTCAGGGATGCGATCGCGGTTCTGACCATGCGTGGTATCTAGTTCTCGTCATTTTCCCATTGAACTCATAAGAACGAAAAAGCCATTACTCAAATTTTGTTAGGTGCTTTATATCACTAGTTTTAATTGACGTAGTGTTTCATTGAGACAGTAACTGAGAGAATTTCCCTAATCGAGAGCTGTCTGCTTTTCTTTAACTCGCTCTTCCATGGATCCATGGTTACCACTTCATTTATAACTAAATAACAATCATATAATGAAATACCCTGCCTATATTGTGAATCAAGGTGGAATAGTGGTAAAGCATCAGACTCTCGGCCCTAGAAACAATTAGAAGGTCACAGTGCCACAGGTCATCAAGATCACAACCTGACGACTTTTTCTAGCATAAAGTCATAGTTTAAACACAAGTTGTTTTATAAAAATTTTTTAAACATTTTTTAAACTAGCAATTAAAATAAAAAAATGAAAAAATAAAATAAAATTGTGTGCATGTAGATTGCATGTTTTATCAAATATTTATAAAATATAATCTATCAATTACCTCAGTAATATTTACCGCAAATAAACTTGCTGTTTTGAAGGGTTTTCAGCCGTACGGCGGGATAAAATGAGTCAAGTTAGAGACTTATGTAGCTTTATTTATTTAATTACTGTGAATTTTGGTCATATATAACTATGTCTTTGCGTCATTAATATTACAATATGTTTTCATACTTCTCAAAGACGCTGAAATTAAAAAATAAAATTTGAATATGGTCTCCATTATGACTAGGGAACTATCTCGCTCAAACCACCTTAACATTGCACTAAAAAAGAAAAAAATTATATTTTCTCAAGTGAATGAAAGTTTTGCCTACTACTGGAAACAATTAAATTCAATTCAAAGAAATTTGCCACACAATGACAACACCACAACGAGAAAATCATGGGGGTGCGACCTCATTTATATTTCACACCTTAAGTAAATAGTTCATTTAAAGATTTTCTAGAAATTGTATATTAAAGCTCTCTCAAATCCATTTAATTCAAAAATCTTAATATTCAATGAATTTATGTTTATAATATAAGATATGAAAGAGCGCCCCATGTTTTTTGTTTTGTCTTTCTTGTCATTGTATGGCTAATTTCCTTGAGTTGAATTAAAATATTTCAAGTACTAGGCTAAACTTTCATTCACTTGAGAAAAAAATTATTTTTTCTTTTTTAGTGCGATGTTAAGGTTTTTTTTAGCTTTTTAAATAAAATTTATTTTTTTTTGGAAAATCATCCTTAATTTTTTTTATTTTAATTTTTTTACAAAAACTATAATGACAGCGCGAACGAATGAACCCTGATCCGACCTCAGGTTTCTCTCCACCCATTATTCTCCAGACAATTTTCCTCCAACCAACACATCTGCCAATGCTAAATGACGCAAACGATCTCACTAGTCGATTTCCTTATTTAACTACTACAACTTCAAAGGTCACCCGTGACGCAATATTTATTACATTCACTGTCTCGAGTACTTGGAATCAGATGCCAGTAAAAACTCGCTTGAAGTTCTTTTGACGGAAGGCAATCCATGAATCAGCGTTTTTCCTCATCACAGTTTATTTAAAATGCCTTGTCACGCATGACTTCTAAATTGGAAGGTCTCCAGAATGTAACTCAATTGAACTTCCAATGTCTTCCAGACACGTCATCGCAATGGACTTCCTGAAGTAACAGCTGTTATCTCGCCTGGAAAATAAACTTCATTGCGTGTCCAGCTTTTTTCAATTTACACAGTTCTCTTGAATTAACTTGCGTTAGTTAGTACATTTGACATACCTACTCACCGATAGTAATGATGACATGCTAATACGAAAAAATGTGCAACAACCTTTTTCCGTCCTCTTGAGGTAGTTTGAGCGAGATACGATATTTCCCTAGTCATAGTAGAGATCATATTCGAATTTTATGTTTTAACTTAAGCGTCTGTAAGAAGTATAAAGTAAATATTGTAATATTAATGCAACAAAAATATAGTTATGTATGTCAAAAATTCTCACTAATTAAATAAATACGAGGGCGGTTTTTTTTCAACCTCCGATAGGCTATAAATGAAAGACAAGTTCATGTAAAACAATCATTTTATTACCAAAAGTTTGGTACATTTACGGTTACTTTTCAACATAATCACCGAATAGATTTAGACATTTAACATATCTGTGAAAAAGTTTTCCAATGCCCTTTTCAAAAAATGTTGCCGCCAGTGAATTAAAATGAGCATTGACGTTGTTTTGAAGATCTTCATTGGTTTGGAAGCGCTTCCCTCCTAGCCATGCCTTCAGCTCAGGAAAAAGATGAAAGTCACTGGTAGGTCAGGACTATACGGCGGATGATCGAAAATGTCCCATTGAAATTGTTCGAGGAGCCGTTGAGTTGCACCAGCAGTGTGTGGACGAGCATTGTTATGGATCAGAACGATTCACACTTGGCGGGAGAATCAATGATGGCGGCCATGTTTACGTGGTTGTAGCGCAACGCAAACTGACGCTTTGATGTCGACAATGGCGGAGTGTGTAGTGCAAGAGTTGCGCAGTTGCCTACAGCGCATTCCCGCTTTCTGCCGCTCGCGTGGCATCCATACTGGGTGGTCGGAGGTTGAAAAAAAAACGGCCCTCGTAATATCCACAAAAGTCTCTAACTTGACTCATTTTTTTGACGCCGTACGGCTAAAAATCCTTCAAATTAGAAGATTTTGTTACGATTCTGTAAAAATCACTGCGGTGAGTAATAGATTAATTTATATAAATAGTTGAGAAAACATACTACACACCGTTAGTTTTTGGCGAAATCTATGTGTTAGAAATTTAACTAACTCTTCAATATTCTCCCTCTGGAGCGCACAGTCGTAATTTATCCCATGTAAAACAGCTTGTATTTTCAGGTAAATTGCTCAAATAGTAGTTAGACAAGGGGTCAATATTTTGGTATTATCGGAAAGATGAGTTAATTTTTTTTAATGAGGATAAATTCATGAAATTCTAGGGGAAGAAGATTTTTCGCTCTAACTAGCTTAAGGTATGTACTTCGAGCGCGATATTTCCTTAAAGACGTTCGGTGGTTAATTCACTCTTAACTTAAGGAATTCGACGAAACTTGCTGAATGCATTAATTATGTTTTCATAAAGCTACCTGAATTTTTTCAAAATTATTTACCGCAGATTTATTAGGATATTTGATGTGGAAGTGGGAATGAAATTACATGGGTTCTTATGGGAACACAAGGTACGAGTAGATTTATTCATCGAAAAGAACGTTTTCTAGTTAAGAATAAGAAAAACAAAAATAATTTAAATCATCAATATAATAATGTTTGAAAATCATTTGATATACTTTATTTTTCTTATTTTTGTTTTTCTTATTCTTAATTAGAAAAAGGTTCTTTTTGATGAATTAAGCTACTCGTACAGTTCTGTTCAAAAAAATCTTACCGCCGAAAATTTCTAAGTCCCCAGTTTTTGATGATTTGGCATCGTGGCTGAACCACGCCCCCCTGTGACGGAGAACAACAAACTTTCCAAGCGGAACGAGAGCCCTCCCTCCTCGTAGCTAGGGGAGTTGAACCATTCACGGAAGGTAAATTTTGACCTGGGAAAAGGATTATTTCCGAGGGGAGGGGTAAGGTTTCTTTTCTTGTGATGTGTGAAGAAAAGGGAGATGTGCGGGGGAGCAATAAACTCTCCGAGTGAACGGCGGCCCTCCTTCCGAACTCGCTTGCCGAGAGGGAACCTCCACCCGATGGACGATTTTGACCTGCTAAGGGATTTCTGAGGAGATGGGTTGGATTTCGGACTCCCGTTTGGTTATTTGTGAGCGAAAATGAGTAGATGAACGATCGGTCTGTCGGCCAAAGTCACCAGATATCTCTCGTAATAGAAAGCTACCATGTAGAAGCCAGGACTCAAATATCCATTGAAAGTCTTTATCAGAGTACGGGGAATAATTCCGCTGCAAATGACATATCTTCCATTATTTTTCCTCTAGAAAAGGCTATTACCGCGAATCGTCGCTCGAAGAGATCGAATCGTGTCCCCGGAGTTCCTTTAGTTTCTTATAAGTATTTTTCATTTATACGCGTATTCATTGACGTAGAAACTTGTCAAAAGTTTGACGTATTTTCGCAATCGCTGTCTGGAATTATATGGCTGCGCTTCTTTGGTTTGAATTTTTTCCATCGATATTAAATAAGAATCAGTATGCATGTCAATTTTCTTAGGATGCAAATAGACCAATGCCACTTAATTATAATGCTGGAATGCCGTGGAAACCAGCTAGGAAATAAGCTCAAAGCCTGCCTTCATTCAACTATTACTAACCGAATAAAAATGGATGGTTGCTACGCACTGACGACTCGTCATACGGATTCAGCATTTACTTGATTGGTCTGCGGCAGTTTTACCCACCTTTTTATATCAACTAACCGCTTTCTGCAGTAAAAAGGCCACGACTTAAAAAAATAAATAAAGGAAACGTCCTAAACGTTAAAGTCGCCCGAACCGCCGTCCCATATCCAACCGCCGTCAACCAGCATCAGCTGAAAAGACATAGGAAGATGCGCACGCGCGCAGTGAAATATGCCAGCCTGCCTTCACAATACCCCATTTCCTTATAGCATACGTAATTTTTATAGAACAATACATTGAATAATCACAACTAACAGCATGAAATAAGTTAAAAAAGGATGGCAAAAATGCGTCAAATAATGAATACTAACACTGCCTGAGTAAATTTCCCCAAACTTAATTCCAGAAACAGTAAATGATTGCAAGGAAAACAAAAGCCAATCTTAGGTCTCAATCCCCGGAGTTCCTTTCGTTTCTTATGAGCATTTTAATTTATGCGCGTATTCATTAATTTAAAAATATTTCAAATGTTTGACCCATTTTCGTTATCTGGAAGTCCTCGTGATATCGCAATCTATATTATATTTGAAATGGTATAATATATTCTGGATCGAAACTTGATCACTCAATTTTTCTCTGAAGTAACCGATAATTTAAGGCTCGAATTCGAGCGCACAACTGTCCTTACAAAGCATCAAGGGAAAAAATTTTATATGGACGATGTATTTCTGCGCAAACAATTGTTTAATTTTACAACGATGAGCTATAAATTTCAAATTCTTTTAGCAAATAATTTCGTTCGCGGCTCAGAAAGAAGGACGTGCAGATTGAAAAATGCACCTTCCGCACTCATCTCATCCTTTTTGTGAATTCAGTCGTTTTATTATCCAATGCAGAACTTCAAGTACGCGTATATTATGTATTCACTAATGACATTATACCGTATATGAATGACTTGAGCTGGCTGATCTTAGATTAGTGGTTGTATCAGGTTCAATTCGTCACCCTCTTGCTTCACCGCCATTACTGCCTTTTATATTCGCCATAGGTCAGATTTTTCTCATGCGAGATTCATAGAAAAACATTCGAAATAGCATTTTATACAATGGGTTTTTTTGGCTTTTTTCCTAACTTAATTATCTAAGCAGCAAATATTTAATGGTGAAGTAAAGAAAATTGAACCAATGTCCTGTAAAACGTGCAGAGTTAATTACGACGTTTTGAAAGTAATAGGAATTTTGATACCGCAACGACTCCCAGACAAAGAAAATAAAAATGCTATATATTTTGGATTAACCTAACCAAAGATCTTCGCTAATAGAGTTAACTCACCAACTGAATAGATTTAAAGAGGCATTTGAGGGACTAGAAAAGTGAAATTATTGGCATCAGGTTACTCTTATGGTAACAAGGAAGTTTAATACAATTTCCACCGCGAAACAATAATTGAGTACTGGCTGAAGTTCTTTATTGAGTGGATCGAAAGGTTTTTTTTTCCTTGGCATTCCAATATTGGAATACAATAGCATCGAGCTAAATATAACGGTTTCAGGCTGGATATGGTGGAAGTTCTCGATATCCATAATGAATAAAAGCACTTGGTAACAAACCCTTAATTGGCTACAAAATATTTCCCAGACTAAAGCACCCCCCCCCCCCACCCTCCCGCCCTTAACCGTTTTCTTTCCAACCGACTCCTGCTAGATATCCCGAAATCTTTTATGGTCTACTTGCTTACCCCCCTTCCTCCAGTGCTCTGGTGTGGGCAGTGCACTGGTCATTTAAAACCCTCTGACCCCCCTCCTTTCCCTCAACATCCAGAGTTCTCAAGGAAAGGAGGCCTCCATTATCACCCAGTCCCAACCCCTCCGTCCGTTTTTCCTGTCTTTCCGTCCTCTGTCCACTCCAACCCTTAGTTCCCCCTCCCCTTGTCGCTTCCCTCTCCTTCCCGAGAACTTCCACCATATCCAGCCTGAAACCGTTATATTTAGCTCGATGCTATTGTATTCCAATATTGGAATGCCAAGGAAAAAAAACCTTTCGATCCACTCAATAAAGAACTTCAGCCAGTACTCAATTATTGTTTCGCGGTGGAAATTGTATTAAACTTCCTTGTTACCATAAGAGTAACCTGATGCCAATAATTTCACTTTTCTAGTCCCTCAAATGCCTCTTTAAATCTATTCAGTTGGTGAGTTAACTCTATTAGCGAAGATCTTTGGTTAGGTTAATCCAAAATATATAGCATTTTTATTTTCTTTGTCTGGGAGTCGTTGCGGTATCAAAATTCCTATTACTTTCAAAACGTCGTAATTAACTCTGCACGTTTTACAGGACATTGGTTCAATTTTCTTTACTTCACCATTAAATATTTGCTGCTTAGATAATTAAGTTAGGAAAAAAGCCAAAAAAACCCATTGTATAAAATGCTATTTCGAATGTTTTTCTATGAATCTCGCATGAGAAAAATCTGACCTATGGCGAATATAAAAGGCAGTAATGGCGGTGAAGCAAGAGGGTGACGAATTGAACCTGATACAACCACTAATCTAAGATCAGCCAGCTCAAGTCATTCATATACGGTATAATGTCATTAGTGAATACATAATATACGCGTACTTGAAGTTCTGCATTGGATAATAAAACGACTGAATTCACAAAAAGGATGAGATGAGTGCGGAAGGTGCATTTTTCAATCTGCACGTCCTTCTTTCTGAGCCGCGAACGAAATTATTTGCTAAAAGAATTTGAAATTTATAGCTCATCGTTGTAAAATTAAACAATTGTTTGCGCAGAAATACATCGTCCATATAAAATTTTTTCCCTTGATGCTTTGTAAGGACAGTTGTGCGCTCGAATTCGAGCCTTAAATTATCGGTTACTTCAGAGAAAAATTGAGTGATCAAGTTTCGATCCAGAATATATTATACCATTTCAAATATAATATAGATTGCGATATCACGAGGACTTCCAGATAACGAAAATGGGTCAAACATTTGAAATATTTTTAAATTAATGAATACGCGCATAAATTAAAATGCTCATAAGAAACGAAAGGAACTCCGGGGATTGAGACCTAAGATTGGCTTTTGTTTTCCTTGCAATCATTTACTGTTTCTGGAATTAAGTTTGGGGAAATTTACTCAGGCAGTGTTAGTATTCATTATTTGACGCATTTTTGCCATCCTTTTTTAACTTATTTCATGCTGTTAGTTGTGATTATTCAATGTATTGTTCTATAAAAATTACGTATGCTATAAGGAAATGGGGTATTGTGAAGGCAGGCTGGCATATTTCACTGCGCGCGTGCGCATCTTCCTATGTCTTTTCAGCTGATGCTGGTTGACGGCGGTTGGATATGGGACGGCGGTTCGGGCGACTTTAACGTTTAGGACGTTTCCTTTATTTATTTTTTTAAGTCGTGGCCTTTTTACTGCAGAAAGCGGTTAGTTGATATAAAAAGGTGGGTAAAACTGCCGCAGACCAATCAAGTAAATGCTGAATCCGTATGACGAGTCGTCAGTGCGTAGCAACCATCCATTTTTATTCGGTTAGTAATAGTTGAATGAAGGCAGGCTTTGAGCTTATTTCCTAGCTGGTTTCCACGGCATTCCAGCATTATAATTAAGTGGCATTGGTCTATTTGCATCCTAAGAAAATTGACATGCATACTGATTCTTATTTAATATCGATGGAAAAAATTCAAACCAAAGAAGCGCAGCCATATAATTCCAGACAGCGATTGCGAAAATACGTCAAACTTTTGACAAGTTTCTACGTCAATGAATACGCGTATAAATGAAAAATACTTATAAGAAACTAAAGGAACTCCGGGGACACGATTCGATCTCTTCGAGCGACGATTCGCGGTAATAGCCTTTTCTAGAGGAAAAATAATGGAAGATATGTCATTTGCAGCGGAATTATTCCCCGTACTCTGATAAAGACTTTCAATGGATATTTGAGTCCTGGCTTCTACATGGTAGCTTTCTATTACGAGAGATATCTGGTGACTTTGGCCGACAGACCGATCGTTCATCTACTCATTTTCGCTCACAAATAACCAAACGGGAGTCCGAAATCCAACCCATCTCCTCAGAAATCCCTTAGCAGGTCAAAATCGTCCATCGGGTGGAGGTTCCCTCTCGGCAAGCGAGTTCGGAAGGAGGGCCGCCGTTCACTCGGAGAGTTTATTGCTCCCCCGCACATCTCCCTTTTCTTCACACATCACAAGAAAAGAAACCTTACCCCTCCCCTCGGAAATAATCCTTTTCCCAGGTCAAAATTTACCTTCCGTGAATGGTTCAACTCCCCTAGCTACGAGGAGGGAGGGCTCTCGTTCCGCTTGGAAAGTTTGTTGTTCTCCGTCACAGGGGGGCGTGGTTCAGCCACGATGCCAAATCATCAAAAACTGGGGACTTAGAAATTTTCGGCGGTAAGATTTTTTTGAACAGAACTGTACCTTCTGTTCCCGTAAGAACCTATATAATTTTTTGTCCACTTCTCGATCAATTATCTTAAGTAATCTGCGGTAAATAATTCTGAATAAAATCAGGTAGATTTATGGCAACATAAGTAATGCTTCCAGCAATTTTCGTCGAATTCTCTTAAGTTGAGTGAAACCACCGAACATCCTGAATTCATAATGAAGACCCACAATGTGCTGCGGTGAAATAAATTTAATTTTTATGCTTTTACTATTTTGATTTCATAAAAATGATGGGAGTTTAAATGACGTCAAATTCATCGAATTCTGGGTGAATTGATTTATCGCTCACTTACACTTAAGTCTAGCACCCCGTCATATGTCCGACAGTGAGCGTGTTCTGAGAGAGCAGCAGTATGCAGACCATGAACTTGGATGCAGACATATAAACGAAATGACGTCCTAATTACCACCTCATCACCAAAACATTTGACGCAAATATCATTAGTTTAGGTCAAATAATTATTTTATTTTTAAACTTTTGCCGAAGTTTCGGATTTTTTAAATCCATCTTCAGGACTATAAACAAATGATACATGGTGTTAAATGTTTGACGATTCTTTTTTGATTACATAATGATTAATTTACAGTCATTAAATATAAAAATACTTAGACATATTCAAGATTGTTACCTTTAAAGTTTGGTACTGTTTTTATTTACAATTTTGATTTGGTTGCTTGGATCCAAAATTTCTTTGTTGAAAAGTTTTATGTCATTTATTAAATTATGATAAATTTTGCTTAGATAAGTAATGTCTGTTCTTTTATTGCAACTTTTGTTATTTCTGGATATATGGTACATTTCTTTGAATAATCTTTTTGATAATTTTGGTTCCAAGTCTAAAATTTTGGCTTCTTCGAAATTAAATGAGTGACTATTTGTAATTGCATGATTCGCTAATGCACAAAGTTGAACTTTAGTCTTAATTGATGCTTTATGTTGCGAGATCCTATTTTTTTGCATATTTTAAATATTAAAAAAATACCATTTGAAAATATTTGACGGCGTACGAAGTGCAGCGTCCGATTAGAAATCACGCGCACGAACGAGGACTGAAAAGCTTTTTTTCCCCGTTGCGTTTACACGCGTTTCTCGTCGAGTCCGCAGCTCCAAAGAGCCTCACAGCCCGCGCGCGTGTCTTTCGCCGTTTATTAGAAGGGGACGAGCCGTCGCCAGCGGTCAATTATATTATATCCTCCTCGCCTCTCCGGAGAGAGACGCCCCTCCCACTTTCTTCGCCGTCTTTCTCCGTCCCAAGTGGCGCCTTGCCACCTCGAACTTCTTTGCTCTGTTTCAGACCTTCCCGTCCTTGAGGAGGGAGAGAACCCGATTTGCGATTTTTCAGAGCTGTCCCGGGAGATTTGCCGCCAGCCGACCGGAAAGAATATTGAAATGAGGCTCGCGTATGCGCTTGCTTTTTCAACGCAAGTTATCCGATCTGAGCGAATGGCGACGAGGACGGGGAAGAGATGAAATGGACGGAAAAAGCAATTAGTCAAAAGCGCCCCGAGGAACACCTGCAAGCCGCTGCAAGGAGATAAACAACACGCCCGTCGTTTTGTAATACATCCCTCCCTCCTTTCGAGGAGCAAGTCACGGTCCGATACCCAACCAATTCAATCCCTTCTCATGTATACTTCTCATGCATGTGCGTAGTACATTATTTCTTGTGATATACGTCCGTCTCGTGTCTCTTTCCATCGCCAGAGAACCCAGTCGTCGGTCGGGGTAGGAAGCAAAAAAAATCTTATGCCTGTAGGGTTCATTATTAGCTTTTAGTGTTTCAATTTGAATGTCGGTGGAAACCCATAAATATTTCCTGAATTAAACATCATCATATTACGTTTTTTAAATCGACGTGATCCTTTTCTGACATGCAACTATTATCAACGGTTGCTTTTTATGTTTACAATGCTTTTGCTCTGTGTCTGGCTTCATTGATTTACCATTTCTTTTAAGGCTACCCTCTTCCATAATTAGCGATAACCCTTTCGGGGCTTTTGTATTTATCGTTTTCCATATTTTTTAAAATTTTAATCTTGGTTATTTAATTTATCGAGACTACTTTCTCGTAATATTTGGTCGTAGCTTTCTGCCTGCTGTTGAATGTGCATTTATAGTTTTGTGATACCAGTTTTGGAATTCAGCATGTCATTGCTTATGAGATATGGAATGTGGAAAATGGATCTTATAATTTTCCTCTTAGCTACTTGTAACTTTTCTATAATCTCTTGTTAAGCAGTCCTGCCCAGGCCGGAATTGCATATAATAGTTTAGCCTTATTGAATGCTTCGTATATTATTTTGTTAGCTTTTGTGGAGTTGCGTTGTTTTTAATTATTGGCGATAAGGAAGATCATGCTCCTTTAGCCTGTCCAATTACTTTTTCTACTTGGTATTTTAGGCCTAACTTATTGTAAATTACTGAATATTTTGCAGTATGTTGCCAGTCAACAGGTTAATGTTTTATTCTGATGCACGGGCACCTCGGTGTCTCTCTATTTGGCCTGTGCTAAACATTATAGCCTGTGCTTTCCCGGTATAAATTTACAATCTCCATTTACAATACTACCTAACTATGCCATCATGATAGTCTTGTGCATACTTAGCGGCTAATTTTACTTTTATGCTTCTTGCTAATATTTAGCCGCGTCATCAGCATATATAGGGCAATTCTTATGTGCCAGTCCTCATTTATCTCTCGGGGAATCGGCAGCGTATAGATTGAAAAACAGAGGCCCAAATATTGATCCTTGGTGCACGCCTACGGTCACGTTACTGTCCATTAATAAATCGAAGAGGTTTTGCCATGTAAACTATAAACCCTATAAGTATCTACCGATGAGGCGGCGGAGTGGGCTGCAGCCCAACGTCATGAATGTCCGAACGGTGGCGTTGTCAGGGAGCGATGGACCAAAAATCTCTTCCCCGATGTCCCTCCATCACCCGAGCATCACCAACGCACTCCTCCCTCTCTTAAACTCTGTTTTTTTTCATCACCGTACGTTGTCTTTCCCGCCCGCGCTTTCCGCTGCGAGTGTTCGCCTCTGTCTCTCCAGCCGGATAATAGATATAATGCATTTTATTTGCCCAGAGATCAAGTTGTTACAAACATGTTACACTTGATATAAGGCATAAGGTTGGAATACTGTCACAAAATACAGACAATTGATATATTACAAAGTATTCGTTAATTACTGCTCTGGAGGGTGATGGGGGACCTCGAGTCAGGTTTGACAGTTAATCGAATCCGCCCCCTTCTGCTTCACTTTCACTCTCCCTCCATTTGATTTTACTCTCATTCCCACTCTCGCACATCTTTCCCAATCCACTTCCTCTCGTGCATCTCGTCCCTCTTCCAACTCTACTGTGCTTCATAATACTACGGTAATTTTGACAGAATCGCAAAAGAAACCTGCTGTTTTGAAGGGTTTTTAGCCGTACGACGGGAAAAAAATGAGTCAAGTTAGAGACTTATGCAGCTTCATTTATAAAATACTGAAAATTTTGGTCGTATATAACTATATCTTTGCACCATTAATATTACAATATTTATTTCATACTTCTTACAGACGCTGAAATAAAAAAATCAAATTAAAATACGGTGTCCTATAAGACTAGGGAAATATCTCGCTAAAAACTACCCTAATTCGAACCCAATCTTCGTATTGACCGAGAGTGGGGGTGGGGGGGGGGGGGTGGGTGGAGGAGGGGGGAAAGGAGGAGAAAGGGAGTTGGGAAAACGGCACCCTTAACCCCGCCCCTTGCTCAATTTCAAGTGAGATGAGGGGGAGGAGGAGGAAGTGGCTGATTTCGCCGAGGCCTTAAATGGCCTTATGCCTTTTAGAAAGGGTTTTTTTCCCCGATCGCTATCATCGAGAGGCGAGCTGAGGAGGGATTCCGTCGGGTTGGAAAGCGAAGACGGTGGGCAAATGAGGTCGCCCGCCCCTTGAGACGATGCTGTTGGCGGGAGTGGGAGTGGGAGTGCGGTGGTCAAGGGTGGAATGAATATCCAATCCAGAGATTCTTTTATGCGGGAGGGCCTCGGACGCAAGGAAGGGCAGTCCGCATTAATATTCATGCGAAAGTTAAACGGAAGGACGGGCGACCGACCGATATCCACAAACCGGTGAGGCCCTTTTCCCTCCCTCCCCCCCAGAACCCTCCCCCTTTTCCCCTCTCGAGCAAAACGCTCATCGCTCATCAAATACCCGCAGTGATTATTATTTCTCGAAAATTCGATCAAACCAGGTGCAGCCATTAGAGTCGGGTCGATGAATGTCATTGTTTCCGGCTAATGAGAATTCGCGAGCTGAAAAAAAAATAATACCCGATCTGAACTCTGGGGACATGAAACCTGAAGTGGCATTGACTTCGGTAACTGACGCCATCCCCCTCCATATTCACGTGGTATCACTGCCGCCGCCATTCTGCTACATCTACATCTCCGAAGTACCGTGCAAGCCACCATAGGGTGTGTGGCACGGGGTGATTCCACACCAGGCATGCAGCACTCGTCCCAGCACAAGTCAGAACCTCGCACGCTCCCCCTGGCGCTAGGCGCAGACACAAAAAAGCAGTCAGGAGATTAGTGAGCTGTCCAACTGGAAACTGGGAGAGTGATACGTAAATGAACATGCAAACATGCAGAACAATGCTATACACACATCTAGTGGTTAATGTGACTATACACACATCTAACATGTCATGTCACGTGGCTATACACACAACTAACATGTCATAACACAAATAACATATGGCTATACACACATATAGTGGCTATACACACATCTAATGGCTACAGTGTGCTACAGGTGGGTGGTCATCGTCTGTCGAAGTCATGCAGCATGCAGCCCCCCATGTAATGCCACTGTTTACTGACGACGTTAATAACATTTTACGAAATCCGACATGCTACGGTACAGATCGGTGTAGATCAGACCATGGGAATAAAATTGGTGAATCAGACTGTAGAACGGACAGATTTAAAAATTTCATTTTTCCCGCGAACGATAAGAGACCATTGCAGCTGCCAGTGAGACTATTAACTAGGTTTTTCAATAGGTTGTGTAGCTAGTTTGTTTATTAACTCCCTAATACTTATCTGCTGCCTAGCACTTCCAGCACGCCGTGCATACTTATAGTATAATTCTTGTATCTCTGTCCATTTATATATTTGCGAAATACTCAAGGTCCCTCTAACTAAGGTTTGAGAGACTCCGTGCACTGAGTCTATCTCTTAAGTACAGGGGCTGTGCCTGAGCATGGTTAGGAGTGAATGCGCGGATAGGGAATAGAGAAGTTGAGCGGAAATACAACAAATTGCATGCTTCAATAGCCATATATTTTTAAAAACTTTTTTCTATCTTTCGAAAAATCGTTGACATTTCAATTTGTCCCGTGCATGCTGCATGCTTTTTTGTTTTTGCATAGGTTTTTAGACCGCATCGTTGTATACTAACAATTGAACGGAATAGGGAAAGAAAAATTTCAAAAACTTTACTAAAATATTACGTTCATGAGGGTAGGAGATAGGGGAAGTAGGGTATGAGAGTAGGGATTTGAGTTGTTGAAGATGTTGACTCGAAGGAGCAAAGGTGTCAACGAATAAGGAGAACTCGGGTCTAGATAAGAAGGGTATTTTCGTGCCAAAGGGTTTCCCGGAACCTACTTAGTACGCCTTCCCCCGATGGCCCTTTGGTTTGTGTTCCGATTGTTCGCTTCGCCGTCATTTTCGGATTTTCTCTCCCTCTTATCCTGTCGTCGATCAGCGAAAGGGTTTCGAGGACACGGGTAAGGCGGTGGCCGAACATTATGGAACGTCTTTTGAAAGGACAGCCTCGCTTCTCGCCGAGGTGAGGCAACAATGAGGCGACGGGTTGCACATCTTTCGCGTCAGAACTGAGAAAGGGATTCCATTTCACCCTTCAATCCCAAAATCTTTCCCCTCCTTCCTTCCCACACCTTGCACTTCTATTGTAATCTTGTGGGTGGGGAAGGGGCGTGAAAAGTTTCTTCGGCTTCTGGCGAAGGATGCCAGATCTTCAGATCCATCTACATATTACCCTGCGATCTTCCGCAGGGGTTTATGGTAGGGGGGGTCAGGACACCAGTCATGGATAAGGAACTCACTCACTCAGTGATTCAACCCGAAGGTTGGTTTGGATAGTTGAGGGTAGAGCTCATCCCGGACTAAGCCACAGGCGTGTGAATTTTAGACATTCAGGGTAGGGGGGCCAGTGCCTTTCCCTGGGCCACTTCGCACGCCGAGGATTTTTGTTCGGGGGCGTTCAAAGGCTTCACCCGTATTTGAACCCCGGACCCTTCGATCAGTAGCCAAGGACTCTACCCACTAGGCCACCACGCTAAGGAAGGGAATGGGAAAAAATAATTTAAATAAAATAGGTCAAAATGGAAGTGCATGTTAACGAAATATGTTTGTGTATCGCTGTTTTTGTTACAGCTAGTAAGGGTACATTGAAAGAAGAAATTTTCGTACCACACAGTTTAGCAGCATAAACCTCTTGTGTTGTCGCTTCTGTCTTGTTCTCTGGAGGTATAGTAAAGATAGAGTTGAAATAAGATCCCTTTTGTCACGATGAAACTCACGTGATTTCGTGTGGCCTTCGGATCTCTAGCGGCTACCAACCTTGCCCTTCTATCCACTGTGTTGCACTTTACATTTGCTCGTTGCAGTCTTGAACTAAGAGTGGTCAGGGTCCCAAATAATCGCAGCTCACTCCAGATGCGACCGCAGTGAAATAAATTATGATAATAATGCGACATTTTTTGAGCGAGATTGATACTGGGACAGTCCCTTTTGCCACCTAACCCTTCGTCAGTTACAACTATGAAACAATTACAATTTGAATATGGAAATTATAGAATAATAACAAAAAATGACCATAAATATTTTAGAATTAAGTAAATACGAGTAAATACGTAGTCAACAAAAGGATGGTATATATCTGGAGCCGATGATGGCCGTTCCTGTCGGCGGCGTATTTATCTTATTTCCTCACTTCTCAAATCAAGTCAAAGAATGTTTATTTCCTATGCTCTCAGTGTACATGGATATTTACATATTTACATAGTAATGTTACATATATATATACAGCAAGGACCCTGTTATAGGAACAATCTCCTCTTCAGGGATCGTCGAATTTTCATTGTAACAATACTTATGTAACAGTTACTGCATTTATATGTATGGCATACATTTTTGTAATTTGCTGGTGGCTCAATTCTGGTCTTATGACCTTGGAGACCACCTAAAGCTCCCGCTCTTTTGTTTGTTACCAGTTTGTGCAACAAAAATTTTTGGGAGTAAATAAATTATTATTATTATTATTAAATTTATTTGAATTAAATTGTTGGTGAGCTTGTATCAGGGTTTGTATTTTCTGTAACTCTTTTCCTCCTGGATGACTGATGGTCCGGCATTCGCCCCGAGACTTGAGGGAAACCGAAAAAAAACCCACGTAGACCGCCGTGTAGTTGATATTGATGGATGATGATGTGCCCGCAGTGGTGTACTTCCACCGTTATCTTGGTGTTTTTTGCTTGCTGGATGTATCCGGTCCTTCGTGCTTATTCTGTAATGTGGATT
This sequence comes from Pyrrhosoma nymphula, assembly GCA_963573305.1. NCBI lineage: Eukaryota > Metazoa > Arthropoda > Insecta > Odonata > Coenagrionidae > Pyrrhosoma > Pyrrhosoma nymphula. Next base: position 15,807,488 of record OY754327.1, read on the forward strand.
CTGGTGTTTACATACAGTATATACAGCAAAGCTTAAAAACATTATTTATAGATATCACTTCTATTAGTGGCCAGAGAGGCTGGGTCATTTACAATTTGTTATTAGCCATCTACATCTACAAAATACCCTGCAAGCCACCTCAGTGGTGTGTGGCAGGAGGTGAGTATTCACCAAAATGCATTACATTATACCCTAAAGTTCGTGTAACTACGCCTAAATATGCATTAGCATAAATCGCTAATGCTTGTCAAGTTGCGAAGCCTCACAAGCATGCACTACTTATACTACTATGCACTACTACTTACACGCCATGTAAGCTTTAGATCAGCGATTTCGTCACTTCTTGCGGAGTTACAGTTATGTACTCCGCGGTCACCCAGAAACTTAAATTCCGGCAGTGCAACATCCAGAAGCAAAGTGGTAGGGCTAGAGGGGAGGTGGGGTAGAGGGTGGAGGGTGGAGGAGGTGGCAGGTGGGGTTGGGGTGTTCTCCCATGTGCCGTTTTCCGATTGGACAGAGGGCGCTGTGTTGCAAAGAGGGGGGGGCGGGGGGGCAGGGAGGGGGGGGCGTGGACAGAAACCAGACGTCGTCGTGTTGTGTCGGGCGACCTAACCGACAAGTAGGAACCCATTTTTTTCCTCCTATTCCTCCCATTCCTCGCCTCAAAACGATTTCTCCCTCTTCCTACTCCCCCCCCTCCCTCCTCAGAGGAACCCCTGCAACCCATTTCCCAAACCCCAGTTCTCCCTTGGGAGACCCCAAAGCTGCTGGCATACACTTCCCCATTCGGCCCTTCCCCCTCGCGTCGCCAGTAGACCGTGGACGACAATTCCTCCCCCCCTCCCACCTATTCCGCTCTTCCACTGTCGTCTCCGCCAAAATTCTTCCTCATATGCTACCTCCTCCTCCTCCTCCAGCACCACCCCAACACACATATATTTCCATACACATTTCCTTATTTTTTTCAAGGGTCTCAAAAACTCGTCCCGGCCCCCGTCATCCTCAGCTTCTTCTACTTCTTCACGGTTCCTCCTTCACAGACAGTCACCCACCCCCTCCGCCTCGCACCCCCCTTACCACCCCCCTTCTCTGGCTGAGATGAAGAGACGACCGACGCTAGGGTGACGACGTTCCATCGTTTTATCGCGCTTATTATAACTTCATCTGTTTGTTTGTTGCTTGTTGGTTTATATGAATGGAATGTTGTAATCGATATATAACCCACTTCCCAAATCGCGAGCAAAAAATTTTGCCTTCACGCCATTTATTTGTATATAAAGTATTGAAAAATTTTTACATGCGGAGTGGTAATTTGTTTGGCATAGTGGCAAGGCAAAACAAATGGAACTTTCGTATTCAATCCAATGTTTTACCCCCGAGGCCATATATTACCACATTCCAGAGAAGTTTTCTTTATTTAGCTCCAAAAATCTTTAACCTTCTTCCACAGAATGTTAAAATGGAAAAAAAGGTTACGTTGTTTTTAAGACAAGTGAAAATATTGCTCCTCAAATTGGATGATATTGAAATAATTTTCAAAGGTTCTCATGAAATTGTTCTTTAACCATAAACAGCTTGAATGTGTATTGTTATGTTTTATGTATGTGTATTATGTAGTGTAGCAATGATATAAACCTGGTACATATATTTGTTTATTAATTTTATAATTAGCACGGTAACTTTTGGTTACCCCCACACATGTATTTACCTTTGGGGTAAACTAAAGCTTCCATCTTTTGTTTAAAATGCTTGAAAAAAAATACTGTACTAAAGGGAAGCAATAAATTATTATTATTAAAATAAAATGTTCTATCGAGCTGAAATTTGAACACAATTACTTACTCTCGATGAGAAGACATGAATCAGTCATTCAAATTCACGAATCAACAAGTCAATCTACTGAAATTAAATTGTTTACATTTTATGTGGAAAAAAGTCTTTTGCCAATAGATGGCATTAAAAGAAGTTAGCATTTATAGTGAGAAGAATTAATACGTTATGGTTTGACGATTTGGGGTATAGCACAAACTCCTCCTTGCTGAATAAAATGGTTGCGCATTTGATGATCAAGGAAAAAAATGTGAGAGAAGTGTATAAGAATCAAAGTTTGTTTCCATTAAAAGAATTGTATAAATATGTGTTAATTTTTAACAACTTCCATAAAGCAACGTGTATTTAATACTGACTTGCAATTGCGACGAACGAATAGGTTGTCTGTACCTAAGTATTATAACCTCCATGGCAAGAGGTCTTTGGTCCCTGGGTTGTTAAACGAATTACCTATGTGAATGCATGATATTAATAGCATATCTGTTCTTAAAAAATCACCAAAAGGGTGGCTGATAGGTTAACATTTTACAAAAATTCTACTCAGCAAAAAATACATTTTTAACTGAAGGCACCTGCCGACAAGCCGCTTTGGGTTAGCAGGACCTCAAGTGCACTATTATTTCTTTTATCCAACGTTTCTCCATGATTGATGAAAGACTATTACCAATACTAGTACTGCTATCCAATACTATTTTGAATACACTGATGTTCCTTGTTTAAATTTGAAAAAAAATGGATTTAAAAAAGATATAATGGTACTAATACTATTTTGTATGTTATGATGTATTTTTTTAAATTTCATTTGTGTCATAGAGTATAAAAAGGATAAGATCATATATTTTGTGATGTAAAGTTTTGTAATTTTTTGTAAAATAAAATTTTTCTTAAATAAAAAAAAGACGCTAATAATTTAAGACTGCGTGGACCTCTGTCATATATATCCATTTCACAAGCGCCCATATTTTATCAGGAGAGTGAAAAAAAATATTTTTTACATTTTAGTACACTTGAATATATGCGTGTTTAAAAAAAAAGTATTTTTTTACATTTTATTATTGCTCTGAATAGTATGCAGCTCCCTCATGACACCATACTAAGTTTATATTATTGTAATAGTACATATTTTGTATCAGTACTAATGATAATAATTAGTATTAAATTAGTATTAGTAGTAAAAATTAGTATTAGAAGTATTAAATTTGTATATGTCACTAAGAGTGATCCATAATGGTACGAAAAAGCATTTAGCCAATTTGCGATCCGAAATTAAAAACTTACGGATAATTTCGATTCTCTACGGGTCCGGCACTTTACCATAATGGAGACTTTCGTGCCTCTCTCGGTCCGGCACTAAACGTATACATCTACAAAATACCCTGCAAGCCACCTCAGGGGTGTGTGGCAGGGGGTGAGTATAGTTTCGTACCGGATCACGTCCCTGATTACAAACTCACGCGGGCACCCTTTTTGTCCAGAGGAGGTCATCGCTGGAGAAAGAAAGAAGGGAATATATTCCCCCGTTTATCTCTTCCCTCCCCACTCGTCCCCAACCCACACTCTTCCCCTCTTCCTCAAAGCTATTCCCCTCCACCCCCAACTGGTCTCCCCTTTTCGGTCGACGTCATTATTTCTAAGTTATTTACCTCTTTTTTTTCGAAATTTCTCCCTTTTGCTTCTTCCCTGCGTTCCTCATTCGTCCTCGGAGAATAAACATGCATAAAAAAGAGTGGCTCATATGTGTTCCGTTCCGGTGGAATCGCCTTCCACTCATTCGTCGAAAATAAATACGCACAAGCGCACGATTTCTTCTTTTCCGCTTCCGCTGCAGTGCGCCCTTCAGTTTTTTTTGTGTTGTCCCCTCTTGTCTCACTTGTAATTGAAAATCCGTTTCTCGGGATGTTTACGATTTTCAGTCAACCCGAAGCAGGGTGACACCAGGGGCGAGCGTTCAGCGATATAATTAAATTCGACTCTTCAAGGCGAAAGGTTTGCTATCAGTTGTCAACGCGGTATCCCTCTGGGCGCCAATGCTGCGGAAGTATAGGCAAATTACGAATGCTAATAATACTGGTTCATGCTGCCAGCGAGCCCGATCGCAGGAGTTATAATGGCAAGGCTGCACTCTTTGTGGTGTGAGATGCATCTGGAACACCTCCATCTATCGCAGCAGAATCTGCGCGATTATGCCAACCACCTGCGCAAAAAGCAAACTCCAAACCAACCGCCAGTTCAGAGGAACAAACCACCGGTCAGACTACTCTCTCCGACACAGGCAGCCCCTCCACCACCTGAGGCTAGAACGGCACTCATGCCACAGTCTCTGCCAAACGGAGAGGAAGCTGGTCAGGCCGTCGCTGAACTACGAACGCGGTTATTAAGCACAATATCTTATGATGATGGACAACCTAGGCAGAGAGATATCCACCGAAAAATCTCTCTGCGGGGTAATCACCTTTCCCGGTTGAATGGCCTCATCGACGAAATCCTGACAGAGACGTCGGACCTATGGACGGTCAATTGCGTGGTCTACGCTGCTGCTAAAATCATAGCTCACTCCCAAAAGAACGCCTCTTGGGAGGAAAAAGCAGAAAAAAGGCTGGACCAGTTGGAGGCCAAGATCACGCAGTCGAGACGACAGGCGTCGCGAATTCAGTGTGTGATAGAATAAATCGCATCCGGGGGAACTTTCTCTTCTAAAGTTCGGCGCATAGCGCGCAGCCTCAGATATCACCATCACACACTGAATAAAAGCGTGCTGCTTACTATTAAGCAGCACGCGGTCGATAGAGTACGAGCACTCACCACTGCCCGGAAAAAACTCCTCAAGAGGAGCAAGGCCGTGAGGGAGAACTCTACCTTTCTCCTTCACCCGTTCCGTCTCTTTCGGCCACCTCCGCCTGTCGTTAAATCTCCGCCACCCGTCTAAGATATCGAAAGTTTCTGGAAGGATATCTATGAAACGTCGAAGCCATTCAATGGAGACACTCCGGCCCTAGGCCTCTTTAAAGAGTTCTGTGACCACCATATAAAAGATGTGGATGGACCTCTTTCAGTCACAGAAAGCGACGTGAAGAAGGCCTTCTCTGGCAAGAAGAACTTCTCGGCTCCGGGAATGGATGCCGTGAATAACTTTTGGTGGAAGAAATTTACTTCTACCCACCAACACCTCACCAGAATCTTCACGTCCTTTCTAAAGAGTAGATAACCAATTCCACCTTGGCTGACTGAGGTTCTGGTTGATGGTTCTGATACCTAAGAAGGGAGACTTGCCCGATCCAATGAACTACCGCCCTATAACCTGCCTCAACACCGTTTACAAGGCGTTAACCTCTATCTTGAGCGGCCTTATCCTCCACCACGTCCAGCCTGTGTGGGAGGAGGTGTACGAGCAGAGGGGCTCAAAGCGGGGAATCGCGGGATGCAAGGACAACCTGCTCATTGATAGGTGCATATGTCAGGATGCCATCCGGCATAAGCGAAACCGATCAATGGCCTGGGTGGACTACAAGAAGGCCTTTGACACCACTTCGCATGAGCTTTTGATTGCTCTGCGGAAGTTGATGAAAGTCCACCCAGATGTAGTGTCCCGCATCCAACGCCTGTTACCACTCTGGAAAACGCGCTTTTTTCTGACTTCAGGCAAGCGGTCAGTTTCCACAGAGTTGGTAACATACCACCGTGGCGTTTTCCAAGGCTACAGCTTGAGCCCCTTACTGTTTTGTATTTTCCTCCTACCCCTATCCCTTAGGCGACGATGAGGTACAGGATACATGTGCGGTGTTCCAGGGGACAGGAAGCATAAGGTCACCCATTTATTTTATATGGATGATCTGAAGCTTTATGCTTCTACTACGAAAGACCTTCGCACTGCCCAGGACACCGTACTGGAATACAGTGAGGTTATAGGGATGGAGTTTGGCTTGGACAAGTGTGCTATCGATCCACCTGGCGAGAGGGAGATTTTCGGAGATCAAGGAAGATATCCAACTCTTTGATGGGAGTGTCATTCGTCACCTCGAGGACGATGATAGCTATGAATACCTCGGCGTCGCCCAACGCCGAATATAGGAGGCTGCAGCAGTGAAGGAAAGGCTCACCGCAAAATACAGGCAGACTCTCAAGAACATCTGAGACCCGTAGATGTAACAAATAGACATCTACATCATGTACCTAATTCATTTGAAAGAATATCCTTGGATTTCATTTCTTTCGCAGCATGATTTATTTCTTAGGGTCACCTTCCGGTAAAATAAACAATGACGGTTACTAATTATTTCTAGATATTTACAAGGCTATAGACAGAATTTAAACTCATTTTACATTAAACCACACTGAAAAAACAGATTCAATGCTTGAATGTACATATGAGATACGGAGGTAAATTAAAACTCTGATTGGAAAAAAAGTTGATTTAGTTTTGACAATTTAAAGCTTCTTCAATTTATATAATTATTGAGAAAAAGAATATTGAATAATTTGGCCAATGCGATTTCATTTTAACTTGGGCGAGAGAAATACATGCTTCGTGGTTTTAAACGGCTTCATGAATGACAATTCTTGATTGCCTGACCGTAGAGGAAACACAGCATGCGCAAAAAATGAAGAACTTCATTTGTTTATACATGCCATATTTTGATGAGTGACTGCTAGCCTTCGAAGGGAATACATAACTACAATAGCACTTTTTTATTTTTTTTATTTATTTATTTTTATTTTTTTTAAAAAAAGGTCGAATACATACATTTTTTGCCGATTCAGATCATTCTAAATTGGGTGCCTTCCTTTCTCGAAATCGATATCATAAATATCATGAGTCCTGCGGATAGGATGCGACCTTGGAACTCGGTTGCTTGGCAGCCCTCGTGATTTGTTATCTCCCAAGTCGACGACAGAGTGATTCGTCGGCAGTCGACTTATATCCATCGCCCGCCCCTTCCTCGCCCGCCCCCCACCCCTTCTGCCCCCCCCCACCCCTTCTGCCCCTCGAGTATCACTCCCTCAAACACCGGTCGCATTTTTCCACTTTTCGTCGGCCTCAAATATTCCTTTGTCTCGTCGACATAAAAAGAATAGGAAAAGACCCCGGGCTTTTAAGATATTTTATTTATTTTTAAAAATATCTTTCGTCCCGCCTTCTGACTAGCCGCTCGTGTCATAGAGATAGCAATCGATGACCGTCGTTGTAACATAACCCCCGTCCCACCCTTCATCTCCTCCCCACCCCCCACCCGCCCTTCCACTTACCCATTCCGCCCCTAAAATTCATCCCCCCACCCACCCTAATCCACATCCACATTCGATATTCCTTTTGTTCGCGGGGCCCATTGTGTTTCGGCATCTATTATAAAAGTTAGTTTCTTCCGTCGGACGCGAATTCTTTCTCGACAGGAATGACGCCTATAGTAAGCAGCAGATTCATTACACATGTTGCATTCGCCTCGCTACCGTCACTGGACTGCCGAAATCGGAAAATTGCCAAAACAATGGAGGTGGAAAACAGACAACATCTTTGGGGGAGTTTCTGTTTGAAGCATTGCAATTTATCCGCAACCCGAAATGTGTATTTATTTACTTCAAATACTACCCCGAAAGCCGCCTCAATAGGCGTGTGGCGGGGGGTGTTAGGACACCAGCCGTTTACATATAAAAAAGGAAACGCTCTAATGAAATTACGCCTAGCATTTATGATTAAAGTCCCTTATTGTTCGGGGGAAAAACGAATTCCCATACCGATCCGTTCGGCAAAATATCTCTCTTAAGTTATCGTATCTGTCAGACCTGGAAATATAGTGGGGTTCTAATATGATGTTCTCCGTGTCGCTCTTAAATATATCTATTCTCAATTGTTCAATCAATCTAAGCCTAGCGCGCAGCCTCCGAGTCTCTAGTGGCTCCCAGCCTAATTCGTTTAACATCTGTGTAACGCTGTCTGTACGCCCGTAGCAGTTTTTGATGCATCGCGCAGCTTTCCTTTGTATTTTATTAAGTTCCCGGATCAAGTCTTTCTGCACCGGATCCCATATCCTCGCTGCATATTCAAGGTGTGGCCGGACGAGTGCGAAATAGCACCTCTCTTCCGATAGGTTGATGACACTTTCGTGGTGTGGCCTCATGGAACTGATACTCTCGCCCAGTTCCTGTCCCACATGAATAGCCAACATCCCAAAATCTGCTTCACGATGGAAATGGAGGTCAATGGTCAACTGCCATTTCTTGATATACTCGTACGGCGGAAGACTGACGGCACTTTAGGTCACAGTGTCTACAGGAAACCAACCCATACGGACCTGTACCTGAACGGAAGAAGTCACCATCATCCGGCGCAACGACGAGCAGTGCTGTCCACTCTTCTCCATCGAGCCATATCTATTGCGGACGAAGAAAGCTTACCGCAAGAGATTAGGCACCTTAAGAAGACGTTTCGACGAAATGGATACGGAGAACGGGACATAACGTTGGCCCTGAAAAGGACCTTTAAGCAAGTAGATTTGAAGACGCAGACAGCAAAGGAAAAACCTTCCTCAAGAGCTTACTTGCCATACGTCTCCTCGATATCTGGCAAAATATCGAGGATTTTAGCCAGACATAACATAGACACCATTCACCGACCGCCACCCAAACTGAAGGAGCTCATAGTCAGAGCAAAGGACCCTATTGGCCTGAAGACATCAGGAGTTTACCGCGTTCCGTGTGAATGCGGTGAAGTGTACGTGGGTGAGACAAGTCGGACGGTGGAGACGCGAATCAAGGAACACCAGCGTCACCTTAGATTGGGCCAACCGGAAAAATCGGCTGTTGCAGAGCACAGCATCATGATGGACCATGCCATCCATTTTGAGAAGACAAAAATAATTGCCCGCTCATCTGGCTATTGGGACCGGCTCATCAAGGAGGCAATCGAGATCCGGAGAGAAAGACGAAACTTTAACCGTGACGCCGGTTACAACCTGAGTCACACGTGGAAACCTATCATCAAGATTATGGGAGAGTCAAGACCACCGGATGATACATAATTTTCCCGCCAAATTTCGGACCTTACCTACCCATAGGGTATATATTGATGACCACTTCCAGTCAAGGCACTCACCTCTGCCCTGAGGACGATGCTCGACTCGAGCATCGAAACGTCGGCCGCCATGGACCTAACTACCCGGTGCAAACCCCGAAAGATCCCTGATATACCTCTCTTTTACTTTTTCATCCGAAAATCTTCCCACAATACGCTTGACGATTCCTAGCTTCTTCAGAGCTCTGCCACAAATATTTCTTATATGTGTTCCCCACGATAGGTTCGAAGTTATCGTAACTCCTAGATACTTCACTTCATCTGTCGCCTTTATGTTAATACCATCCACAGCATATACATGGGGATAGCAACTTGTTCCTCGTATAAGCTCATACACATAAAGGTTCATATTACAAAAATTCAAAATGAGGGACATAAGTTGCCCTTAGGATAACATCCTGTTTGGGGTTAACCGACTCTTCACTGTCTAACAGTATTGCATCAATGTAGTAAACAACAAAAATCAGTCACAATGCCGCAAATTACAAATAACTTTACAAAAATTATTAGTGGATTCAAAACATATAAACAATATGAAAATGGAGAAAACATTGATAATTCCAGAAAACGCAACAAAATATGATTAGGATCACTTCAATTTACAAACATAGTTATAGTTTTTAAAAATTGTGATACGTAAATAATGTAACATTAACCTTTTTGCAGGAAAAGAATCTAAAGTGATTTAGTTACAAGCAAGCATAACATGCTTAATACAAAATCAAATAATGCAAGTACATATTATCACTCTATCCAAACAAAAGACCTTTGCTCATTGCTTTTTAAGTTTATATTCCACCTCATTGTTCTTGAATAACCATTCCTTAACAAGTTTAAAAAATGTTCCTTCTTTGTCAACACCAGTTATATTCAAAGGTAGGGAAACAAACAATTTAGGGCCAAGATAAAGAAATGATGGGCGAAAAATTACATTTGTTTTGTTTCGTTATGAATTTAGTGCTCCTGTGCCCTTCACTGTGCTCAAATTTGGTCGACCGCTTGCCTCACAGCCTTGAATACGCTCAATCGCCCTGTTAACTTCTTTCTCGCCATTGCCCACCATAGAATCCCTTCCTTCAGAAACTTATCAAAAGAATACATCCTTTCTTCCCTTTCAATCCCAAACCTCTCTCTCCGTCATGTACTATGTGAAATGAAGTAGTTCCTCCATAGCATTTGGAGTGGCTCTCTCCGTACCAACTGCCTTCTTCTTCTCTTTCCTCTTCTTGTTTCTCCTCGTTCCCTACGCAATAACTCCCTTCTTGACATTCCCAAATTCAGACTCTCAATATCCCAGCGCTTCCTATTCTACCGTATCCCAAAACAAAGTCAACTCCCTAGCCTCGCAGTTACCCTCCCTTGACCTCTCCTCTCCACACCCTCCACTTTCAAATCAGTCCTCAGAAAACATATTGTCGAGTTGACTAATCCCTCTATCCCATCTCCTTGTCCATTAATCCCCATACCAATCTTTCATTCCAATGCATTTCTCTGTTATCTTTTACATTTTAAGGGTATATTTTATTAAAATTTCTATTTATTTGCTTGCTTCTCGACCAAGGTAATAAGGAACTTGGTGCCGTTTTAGGGGACTTTTTAAATAAATAAATAAATAAATTCAAATATTTTGACGGTAAAAATATTTTTTGAGGGGGAATCAATTGGCTAGGCCGCGCAATGTCCAACAATAATGTATTGCAAGCCATTTGACATGAGCAAAACGGGTAACTAATACGATTCGGCTCAAAGAGAGATTAGATCAGTCGAGCGAACTGGCTCAAAGAGCGGATCTTTCACTTACCTATCCACTTCAGGGAGGCTCTCCCCCAGTCTATAAAAATGAACAATTTTCAGCATAGAAAGATCCCAAATAAATGCTCATATAAGAATCATACATCCAGAATAAATATTTTCCTAAGATAATCTAAACATAATACTGCAAAGGTTTATGTGTTATTTCCATAAAGCCGCTGGCTCGCAGGCTATTCAGAACAAAAATATAGTTCATTTACAATATTTATATTTTGAAAATGCTTAAGGGCAGATTAAATAATTGTTTTCATAGTGTTAATGTCGAATACGTTGGATTAAATTACAGCTTCATTATTTAATTGAAAATTTCAAATAAGTATTTTTTTTAGAAGTCATGATGTTTACTAGCCATTTTTTGGCTTGCGCCAAAGCGTAGATTGCTAATTCCTCGTCATGAGTAGGTATAATCTCTTCCTTTTTACTAGCAACCGGAATGTAGGCATTTTAGTGACTTCAAAGAAAGGATAGAAGGGGGTTGAAGTATTGCATCGTATTTACTCATGAGCACCAGTTTTGTGGCTTTGATTAGACAATGGCAAATGCATTTTATTATTCATTACATTTATCAACCCCAGAAAACTCTCCGATCACTCTTCGTTTAGAAATAAATTTAGTTCTTGAAAAACGCTGATATTGGTCTTCTTAATGGAGTTCAACGCCATTAAGTCTGTTCCAGTTACCTACTTCCCTTCGTAGACTTTCGCTGAATCTCATGCTTAGACACAGGAGACAATCCTTTTGTCTTGAGACAGTACTGTAAACTTTCTTATAGCATTTCTTGCATTCCCCCTTACATATCGCGAACTTAACCCTTTTATTTTAAAGTTTTTTCGTTGTCTGATTTCGCAGTGGCAATCCTCACAACTGTTAAGGGCCCGTACCTAAGTTAAACTCTGAGTGCGTTGGTAATTTTGCATTCTTACCAACTCTAGTTGAATTCCATTCTTGTATGAATAATTTTTTACAATCTTCAAACTCATTGGGATAGTCTAGACTAGTCACGCAGTCGCCTCAAACTTCTTGAAGTTAATTTTAGTCGGCGATGGCACTGTAACCATGGCTCGATCTCAATAATGTTCTAGTTCTCAGTGATGACGTTTTAAAAAATAAAGGGCGAGCTCCTTATAACGCTATTGCAGTACAAAACACGAAAATACTTTTAAAAATCCTTATAGAAGGATATCCTTACAGGGTAAAATGTAATTTAATGTATAACGAGGGTGGAAAAATGAAATTCTAAGGAGTTGCAACGCTTTTAAAATGTTCATTGTTGGCTACATATTGAGTGCACACTGATTAACATTCAGTATCAGGAAAATTAACTTCATGGCTTTTAATGACGTGAAGAGAAGGAAGTTCTGGAGAAGTGAAAAGCTCGCAATCGCAAACATTCTAATTTGTTTATGCTTTTTAATTGAATTATTGTGAAAGGTTTTTCGACAGGCTGAATTACATAAATGAATGGGAAAGTCCTTAGCTCGATTCCTGCTTTATCTCAGGAAAAATTCGAGCTGAATATGGTATAGGGAGGGTCTTCCAGAATATTTACCAATGATATTAAAATATCAACCCTTTTCTGAACTACTTTTCGAGCAAGTTGCCTGAAAATATAAGCTGTTTTGCATGGGATATATATTACGGCTGTGCGCTCCAGAGGGAGAATATTGAAAAAATAGGAACTTACAACACCTAGATTTCGGCAGAAAACTTAGTCTGTAGTTTGTATCTTTTCTCAACTATTAAAAAAAATAATCTATTACTCATCAAAGTAGTTTTTGCTGAATTGCAAAAAAATCTGCGTTTGAAGACTTTTTTGCCGTACGGCGTGAAAAAATGAGTCAAGTTAGAGACTTTTGTGGTTATATTTATTGAATTACTGAGAATTTTGGTCAAATATATATATAGCTATATTTTTGCACCATTAGTACTCAAATATTTACTTCACACTTCTTACAGAGGCTGGTATAAAAAAATGAAATTCCAATATGATCTCCATTATGAATAGGGTAGTATCTCGCTCGAAGTACATAGGTACCTTAAAGCCAGAGGTGGCGCATAGAAGCACAGTCCCATCCTACCCAGAGAGCGGATCCTTCTCACGCCGTTGACCCAAATGTTAGCTGTGAAGTTCCGTTTTAGAAAAGTGTGTACCCCTGTCACTTCATCGGTGCCCCACTTTGACGAGCATCATGACAGTTTATCCTGCGCCCCCGCGCGTGAATGAGTGCAAGGAGACATTGCGGTCAGGGTGCGGGATCCTCTTCAGTCCTTTAGACCGTAGCAAGGAGAGAGACCTCCCGAGTATGTAACCGTCTGGAGCACACAGGGCACGTCAGCGAACCATCCGCTTATACATGACGTGCGCCCCTGCCTCCTCAAGCACCCCCCCTTTTCGATCCTCAGCCTCACTCAGCCCCGATTGTCTGCGGGAGGCGGGAGTGAGGCTCACTCCGGCCGTGCCACAATAATATGTCCCCATTTTTCCTCTCCTTACCCTCCCTACCGGCGTGTGCACCATTTCTCCATTGTCGTAAGGGTCTTCTCGTCATTCTCGTCCTTGATCCTCACTTCCCTGCACTCCCGGGAGGGCTTCCGTCTTGTTTATGCCGTTAGGACACTATTGGCTAGGGATGTGATCAGAAAAGGAACTTAACGTTTGATGCCGGACCTGGGAGGCACGAAACTATCGATCATGGTAAAGTGCCTGGGAGGCACCCGAACTGGAAGATGTGTACATTAAAATGGCTTGGTTTACTAAAACACGTAAAATGGTTAATATCTATCGAGTAACTGCAGTGAAAAAACTATTTTCATCAGCGTGACTAGAGCAGCACAAAGACGAACATAATTTTGCGATTTACGTTTAACTTTTAGAAGTTATAAACAACAGTGTGACTGGTTTGTTGGTGCCATAAACCACCTGCTGTAAATGCTTGGGTCACCTTCGATGCCGAGGCTCGGACTCCCGTGTTCGGGTGCCTCATACACACTTAGGTCCGGCACTTTACCATTTCGGATAATTTCGTGCCTCCCAGTTCCGGCACTACGCGCAAAGTTCCTCTTCGGATCACATATCCCTGCTTTTGGCAGTCCTAAAGCAGTTCCCCTCCCCCTCCACTCCCTCATCCTCCTCCCCTCACCCACCCACCCCCTTCCGCGTCACCCCCCCAGGAAAAAAGGGTCGTGTGAGGGGCGAGAGAGATAGACGAAGGGATGGTTGGAAGGGGTGTTTTGGGAAGGAAGGTTGGGGGAGGGTAGGGTTCCGGGTGGAATGTGTGAGGATTGCGGCAGTCAGTAGTAGGGTGCGTGTTTTTGGAGCAGCAACAGGTGCGTGCGGGGGTTTTAAGGGAAAGGGGGGGGGGGAGGGGGTAGAGGATAGCGACGCGGACGCCACGACAGCCCTTTCGGTGTCTGCGAAAGCGCTCTCCTTCCAGCCTGTCGAAATTTTTGCTTTGTTTTCTTTCCAGGGCACCGCTGAAAGGGAAGGCATCAATTCCCTCGAGAAATGTCTCCCCCTCCCTCAAAAGTAAGCACGAAAGTTAGGGGGAAAAAACACTTCCTCACGCCTTGCAATACGCACTACATATTAATGTAGTTTGAGCGAGATAGTTCCCTAGTCATAATTGAGACCATATTCAAGTTTTATTTATTTATTTCAGCGTCTGTAAGAAGTATGAAATAAATATTGTTATATTAATGGAGCAAATATATAGTTATATATGACCAAAATTCACAGTAATTAAATAAATAAATCTATATAATTCTCCAACTTGACTCATTTTTTCCCGCCGCACGGCTGAAAACCCTTCAAACCGGCAGGTTTATTTGCGATTCTGTGAAAATTACTGTGGTGAATAATTGATTAATTATCATAAATAGTTGAGAAAACATGCAATCTATACACAGCTTTTTACGAAATCTAGTTGCTAGAAGTTCCTAATTTGTTTAATATTCTCCCTCTGGAGCGCACAGCCATAATCTATCCCATGTAAAACAGCTTGTATTTACAGGCAAATTGCTCGAAAAGTAGGTCGGAAAGTGGTTGATATTATGATGTCGTTAAAGAGATGAGAGTTTTTTCTTTAAAATGAGTCCAAATTCATTTATTTCCAGGAGAAGTGATTTTTCGCTCAAACTATCTAGTCTATCTATTTCCCTAGTCATCATGGAGGGCATATTCGATTTTTTTTATTTCAGAGTCTGTAAGAAGCGTGGAGTAAATATTGTAACATTAATGGCGCAAAATATAGTTATTCATGTCAAACTTTCTCAGTAATTAAATAAATATGTCTCGTAAGTCTCTAACTTGACTCATTTTTTTCGCGCCGTACGGCTAAAAAGCCTTCAAAACAGCAAGTTTCTTCGCGATCAGGTAAACATTACTGCGGTGAGTAATGATTTTATTTTGTAACTAGTTGAGAAAACATACAAAATACATAACATTAGTTTTTGGAGAAATCTAGGAGTAAGAAAATCCTTCTTTTTTTTAGGAGCAAGTTGACAATCATTTTGAAGAAAGGCTGAGGGCCGAATTTATAGTCGTTACCCAGCAGTCCCACAGCCCCTAGCAGACCCCTTCGTCAAAAATGGTATTTATAGTCAAATTTCCACCCCCAGCAGCCCCCTTAGCCTCTCCTAATTCTGGCAGGAGATGCAAGCTCCACCAGGGGCCCACTTATCGAAAAAATAACACAACAGATATAACTAAACTGACTCTAATGAACGTGTATAGCCTTAAATTAATAATTTCGAAGATTTGGTGTTAATAAAACAACGGTGAGATTATCTCTTAATCGATAAATATCTGATGTGACGCCAGACTCATTCCAAGGATGTTCATATACACTCTCAGTATATTTTTTCCCACAATGTCTTCTTCTTGTGGCAGGAAACTGCGTCCGTTTTCTTACTTTCCACTATATCTTTATGCTTCTACACCAGGTCACACAAAATCTTCTTCTCCACACCGTTGAAGCTATTTGCTCGTCGAGCGGCCATCTTAACAGTTTTCATGCTGCGTCTGGGTCTTTATTTAACCGTATCCATGTTGATCACGAGCGTCACCACTGAAACATTTGAGCTGCGAATTCCATTTCCCGCCGTTTGTAGTCTTTAGTTACCAGATCTAGCACCCAACCATCCGCTATCTAGCAGCTCCCTTAATTTTGACTATAGGACGCACAATTGAAGGGGCCTGCTGGTTAGGGGATGGATAAGGGGACTGCTAGGTAACGACTATAAATACGACCCTGAGAGGAGCTTTGAGGGAATAGACACCCAGAAAAAGGTAGAAGTCGAGGTGCATTATCCGTTGATGACGTTAGAGAATGAGATAAAATGAAGTCCTGCTATGTCGTTAAGTGGTTAATACAGGAAAGTAGCGCAGGGAAATCTGTGAAAGTCAACCTCCGAAGCAGAGATGAGACTCGATGTTGAGGATGAAGGTTAACTCTTCCTGCAGCAAACCCACTGACAAACTACATGAATAAGGGAATTTTTCTAGTTTACTTTACTCAATAAATATACTGCATTTGGCAAGTAAAAGTAAAGTGGTTTTGGAAGAAGACCAAATGCGCTCGATTTTTCTCGCAATTCACAGACACGCAAACGGCGCAGTTATGGAGGTTCCGCCGCGACTGTGTGAGTCAAAACAAATACTAAATTCCACATTTTTGATATTTTGCAAAAAAAAATCCTGCTTTCACTGATGAAATGCGTTACCTATAGAAAGCCAAAGGTAAGGAACAAAATATGCAGATTATTCCACGAATATATTTTAAATGAGCACTTTTTTCCAGACATAGGAGCCGACTGCAGCGCCATTTCCGACGAATTACCGTATTTTGACTTCAATTACGGTAGTAATTCCCTAATAACTAAAAAAATAAGGTGGTAAGATGCCTATATTTTATTTTTATTCAATTTCTCTGGATAATTTCCTCCTTATAAACAGTTTTCCGCGAAAATGACATTTATATTATATGGAAAAATACCATTTTTCCCCTTGTTTCCCTCATTCTCCCATTGAACACCATGTAATTTCAAGTTCAATTATAGAGTAATATAGAGTTGAAAGGTATTATTTAGTTGTTCATACCAGAAGGAGGACAACTTTTTATACATGTAGACAGAATATTAATAAAATGACATTTAAGGTAGTTTGAGCGAATAATCACTTCACCTAGAAATTGATGAATTCGGCCTCATTTTAATGAAAAAAATCTCATCTTTCCAATGATATCGAAATATATTAACCCCTTTCCGAACTATTTTTCGAACAATTTGCCTAAAATATAAGGGAGAATATTAAACAAATTAGGAACTTCTAGCACCTAGATTTCGTCAAAAAACTACCGGTGTGTAGATTGCATGTTTTCTCAACTATTTATAAAAAATAATCTGTTACTCACCACAGTAATTTTTACAGAATCGCCAAAAACCTGCTGTTTTAAAGGGTTTTCAACCGTACGGCAGGAAAAAATGAGTCAAGTTAGATACTTATGTAGCTTATATTTATTTAATTACTGAGAATGTTGGTCATATATAACTATAGCTTTGCGCCATTATTATTATCATATTAATTTCATACTTCTTACAGATGCTGAAATTAAAAAGTAAAATTTGAATATGGTCTCCATTATGACTAGGGAACTATCTCGCTCAAACCACCTTAAGTCATTTTACGGTGGAACCACCTTAAAGTCATCAAAGGCGTCGAGCGTGGGGGAGGGGGAGCGTTGCCAAGGCTGTCAGAGGGTAATTGTCGCTGGAATCTTGGTTGGCACACTGCTTGCTCCCCCCCCCCCTCCCCCCCCCGCATTTCGAAATTAAATGACCCGGATGATGCGTTGGGCGGACACACTCACGTGACTCGCATGAGTCCGAGGATTTCTGGAATGCGGTGGACGAGAGCCAGCGAGCAGAATTGTGAAAACAAAGTGAAGCACTTGTGAAGGCGACAAGTGCAAAAAAAAACAAAAAACTGGCGAATGCGGAAAAGGAGAAAAATGATTATGAGTCATTCCCTGTTTCCCAGTAGAGATTGCAAACTATTAATTCGAATTCCCCCATCGCCTTACTCCAGGACAATGCAATTTAACTTTACCGTGTTTTTTTTTCTCGGAGATAATTAAATACATTTTCCTCATATATAAGGTCACAGAATATACTGCTGCGTACGTATTTCAGAGACTACCATTGACTTTACGAAACAGAGGATCTTAGTACTTCATACGCTCATATATTAATAAGAATTGAGGGCTTAGAAGTTATATACGATGCACGTAATTTATTTTTGACAAATTTATTGGAAAGAAACATTGCACATTTTTTCACTCAAACATTAAAAAAACCGGTCACTATATTGGGAGATACTTCATATAGTCGTCACGTTGGTGATGATAATGTTTGTCGTAACCTTGGACACTGGTCATGAACATGTGTGAAGTTTAACACTGTATTTTACTTTTCTGTAAAATGTTTAAACTATGTCAATGCCTAGACTATGCCAGAGACTACCATTGACTTTACGAAACAGAGGTTCATAACTGAGAGCAATTCTACTTCATACGCTCATATATTAATAAGAATTGAGGGCTTAGAAGTTATATACGATGCACGTAATTTATTTTTGACAAATTTATTGGAAAGAAACATTGCACATTTTTTCACTCAAACATTAAAAAAACCGGTCACTATATTGGGAGATACTTCATATAGTCGTCACGTTGGTGATGATAATGTTTGTCGTAACCTTGGACACTGGTCATGAACATGTGTGAAGTTTAACACTGTATTTTACTTTTCTGTAAAATGTTTAAACTATGTCAATGCCTAGACTATGCCAGAGACTACCATTGACTTTACGAAACAGAGGTTCATAACTGAGAGCAATTCTACTTCATACGCTCATATATTAATAAGAATTGAGGGCTTAGAAGTTATATACGATGCACGTAATTTATTTTTGACAAATTTATTGGAAAGAAACATTGCACATTTTTTCACTCAAACATTAAAAAAACCGGTCACTATATTGGGAGATACTTCATATAGTCGTCACGTTGGTGATGATAATGTTTGTCGTAACCTTGGACACTGGTCATGAACATGTGTGAAGTTTAACACTGTATTTTACTTTTCTGTAAAATGTTTAAACTATGTCAATGCCTAGACTATGCCAGAGACTACCATTGACTTTACGAAACAGAGGTTCATAACTGAGAGCAATTCTACTTCATACGCTCATATATTAATAAGAATTGAGGGCTTAGAAGTTATATACGATGCACGTAATTTATTTTTGACAAATTTATTGGAAAGAAACATTGCACATTTTTTCACTCAAACATTAAAAAAACCGGTCACTATATTGGGAGATACTTCATATAGTCGTCACGTTGGTGATGATAATGTTTGTCGTAACCTTGGACACTGGTCATGAACATGTGTGAAGTTTAACACTGTATTTTACTTTTCTGTAAAATGTTTAAACTATGTCAATGCCTAGACTATGCCAGAGACTACCATTGACTTTACGAAACAGAGGTTCATAACTGAGAGCAATTCTACTTCATACGCTCATATATTAATAAGAATTGAGGGCTTAGAAGTTATATACGATGCACGTAATTTATTTTTGACAAATTTATTGGAAAGAAACATTGCACATTTTTTCACTCAAACATTAAACAAACCGACCACTATTTTAGGATGTATGTACTTCATATAATCGTCACTTTGATGATGATAATGTGTGTCGTAACCTTGGACACTGGTCATGAACATGTGTGAAGTTTAACACTGTATTTTACTTTACTGCAAATTGTTTAAACTATGCCAATGCCTCCGGAAAATAACGATGGGTTATCTTGTAAATATCTACTATGACATCTTTTCTACCGAGTCTTTCAAAACGTCAAATAAAGAGTTTGCACAACAACTTTTTATCATGTGAAAGTGTGAAAATGTCTCATTCTAAAGAAAGGTAACAGAAATATGATGCTTATTGTTTACTATTGTTGGTGTACTTACCTTATTCGTGAACACAGATTGTATAATACATTTTATAAAAATGAGCGAACTGAGCTGAAATTTCTGGTCAAAAATGTCTTCTGATGTCTCGGCATTTTTTATTTAGCTGTTTTAATTACTTTGATTTGGTGGACTACGTCATTCTCTCTGTTATGGAAAGCACAGATGATAGACTCGGTAGTCTCCCATTTGATTCTTATATATATCAACCTTTGATTGTAGTCATACGTTAAAAGTCACTTCTTTTAGGCGAACGATCCTCTTCTATTTCTGTCCTGTTATCCATTGGTTATGTTGGAAATTGAAGTATTGTATTATCGACCTCTTCATGGAATGTAAGATTTGTATCTCGAGGATAGGTCAAACATTTACAAACTATAACTCCTTCCCAACGTTTCTGTGTTTAATTGACACCATCTTCTCAGGGCTACAATTTACGGTACAACAACATTATTAATATTATTACAGAAAGGTCTTTTTCTGTCATTCCGTATATGCTCCGTTAATACTGCACCTACAATGATAAATGAGGTATCATTTTAAACGTTGAATCACCGGCTTCTGACGAAAAATACAATCTCAATCTCAAATTTCACTATTTACCCATTAATTTGACTTAAAAGTTTCGATAAACTCTCTTGCCTGTATTGTATTCATATGTTTTGTATATTTTTGCGAGAAAACAAGTATAAAGAAAGTACTTTATGATACACCTTCTTCTCTATTTAAAACCCAATTACACCGTTTTCTTAACATAGGTACTTATTCCCTGATAGCGTGAAAGTGCGAAGTTTTCATACGTGTTACATAGTTATTAATTAATATTTTAAATTAATCCATTAAAATTAATATTCCTGGCTAAATCGGAGGTAATTCTTATTTGTATATTGTAATGACGGGTACGATACTTTCATTTGTAAGGTGAGACTTGTGATATTTTTTATGTTACTTCATTAATATTGTTGTTGTACCGTAATATTGTAGCCCTCATGAAGATGGTGTGGTCAATTATACACCGAAACGTTGGAAAGGAGGTATAGTTTGTAAATTTTTGACCTATCCTTGAGATACAAATCTTACATACATATGTTGGAAATGTTAATGCTTAACCTAAGCGATGCTAATAGACCAGTAAGAGCCAGAAGACGATGAAAAAATCTCCGAATGTAGAACAAGAGTATATCAGCTACCTACACTAAATTCTGCCATGAGGATATGGAACGATATTCCTGATGATATAATCATTTCTAACAAACATGTTAAACAATTCTAATTAAATAAAAATGTTCACTTATTTGTTTGAAAAACATTATTGAAATTGAAGTTGTTTAATCTATATATTATAAATATTTATAATAATGCAAAAAGTCTTAAGTCATACCATCTTGCTCTTGTTTTAAAACTGTATTTGGTCAACATGTATGTTTATGGAAGTCAAATGTCTATTTTTTGTCGGTTATCTATTAGGCTTGGGCAAAAAATATCGATATATCAAAAACTCGATATATTTTTAAAAATCTATCGATAATTATCGTCGATATATCAAACATTGATTTTTTTTCCGAGTATCAAATTCGATATATTTGTTTAGCACGTCATCGTTGTAAAGTTGTTTCTCCAGCTGTGGTGTCTAGTGCTATAACGAAAATAAGTGATGATATTCGCTTAGAACATAGGCAAATGGGAAAACGGTTTGATTGATTAAAATTGAGTGTAAAAATTAAAAAAAAATAAAATAATTTTTTATTACTTCTACATGTCCATATTTTCCAAATTTTGCTTCAACATTTTTTATATATTTTGGTGAAACTTTAAGGAACCACTTGTTTTGGCAAAATTATCGATATATCAAAATATCGATAATTTTGGCTCGATAACTATCGATACATGTTTTAAATATTGATACGATATCTATCGATATATTTTTTTACTTGCCCATCCCTATTTTCTATAAATTTTAATAGCACAAAAGGAGCGATTCTCGCCAAATTTGTCATGTTTCTATCAATTGTGTTTACTTATGTTTGTATAACAGTTTCTAAAAAACGTTCACGTATTTGTTTTGAAAAACATTATTGCAATTAAAGGTGTTATAGTTATGTTGCATAAGAGTCTCGATGTTAGAAGTTGAAATTGTATGTGTTCCATAGGACAAGATCCTAGAAAATCAATAAATTTATTTATTTATGCATTTATTATTGGTTTCGCAATTCAGTAAATTCGATTGTTCAATCACATAGGGAGAATCCGGCATATAACTGTTGGAATGCCATCTTCAGGCGTAGTTGTAAACACTGCGGGTATGAGGGCTATGGACATTTCAAAAGTGACTGTTAGTTTCCTTGTGACTTCTGACTATAGTTTCGGTGCATGCCATTGTCTTTTTGAACGAGTATTGGATCACAGAAGCATGTCAAGTAATTTGGTTTGCTTTATGATTGAATTTTTATTATATTCTACCCTATATAATAATCTCAATCTCAATCAGGCGATCTTTACCTATATTTCATCTCCACTCAGCACAATATTTACTCAGGCTTTGTCATATAAACATCACATGCAAGTGATGTGGGTGTCCTTAAGCTCTTTTTCTTGGCACCGCAAACGCACCCCTCCTCAACAATAGAGAAAACTCCGTGATCCAGCCGGAGCCTTGGTATTTGGCTCATCTTCAAGCCTACAATGTGGACAGTTTATCAACTGCGGTGTTTGGCTATTAATTTGCTGCATGGATCCTTATTGTCTAACACAGCATTATGGTTCTCCTATTTTACACATCCACTTCCATTTACGGTAAGCCTCCCGTCTATATTACTCATCGAAACTGCGTTATTAATTTATTTGACAGGTCCTGTTTTTACGCATGAAAATTTGTGCTCAGTATTATAAAGAGTTAAACCGAAAGCCGGGTTAAAGATACAGGTACTTGCGAGTTGCACACATTGGACTGTTTTTGCTGGCAATGAGGTAAGTCTATGCAGCAGATTGCGTTTTACAAAGATTTCTATATATGCGTCGGAATAATACTATACCGGACGGCAACACTTCAATCATGCCGTATTGAATATGCCCTGCATTTATCACCTCATCCTATATGTTCAGATAACCTGCTCATGCAACACTTTTTATCGAAAATCATAGTGCTGTTTTATGTCTAGATGCTGTCAGTGGCGTACGCAGGATTGACTTCTGGGGAGGGAGGTTTGATTTCTGGGGGGTAGGGCTTGACTTTCGGGGGGTGGGGGTTGACTTCTGGGGTGGGGGTTGACTTCTGGGGGTAGGTTTCATTAATATTTATGTGCATCATCATAACATTATATTTAGATTATTATTCACTGAAACAATAATAAATTAGGGGAACATCTAGCGACATATTGCTGACCTCACCACTTGGTCTTCTGGCACTCGATTTTCTGGCTGTGAAAAGATAAGTTACAATATTTTGAATTGTATGAAATGTCACTTTCAGTGATTTCAATAGGGAAAACAGAATTTGAAAACTAAACTTAACTACAGTAATCACTCAAGTTAAGTAAATAATGCGCATGCGAAGAACATTTTTTTGTGAAATGGATATATAAATCATCCTACGGAATACTGTCTTCAGAGAAGAGAGCTGATAGTCAGTCCCCTGTCCAAATCTCAACTATGAGTCTCAGCTGGTTAACAGTCCTACACCAGTAATATTACAGCTAGTATTTAAGCAAGAATATCAATAATAATATATTTGACGACTCACGTAGGAGTATTTGCACTCAATAACCGGTCAAAAGTCAAAATTTCCAAATTAAGTTAAAATCATTTCTTACGTCCAGTCCGTCTATTGGCAGCTATTACCTTCCCCTCCGCTCACGCCTATTGTTGCACAGTCAGTCGGAACCCAGACATAGTCGGAAACAAATGTACTTGTTCGTGCGCTCTCGTGTGTGAAATTTGTTTATCTCGCTATTTTGGTTAAGTTCAGATAAAAAACATCTATTGAATATGGAAGTGGCAGGTATGTACTTTATCTTACTATTTAATTTTATTGTTTCATTGTTTAAATTGTAGGTTTATAGACGGTAATTATATGGGTATTTTTTACCTCAAAATAATGAGAGATCAATGTTTTTATCTACGTGTCGGGTCTTCTCGCGCTAAATTTCGTTTACAGACATAAAATTTAGACTAATGACAATTGTTTAACACAATAAAATTGTCCGCCTTCGTCCGCCATTTTGTTTTTTTATTCATTCAAACTTAACGCAACACAAACATTTTCTCATATGCATTCTGCAGACACCATGAAAACGTCAAAAATAAGAGATATTTAGCAAGATATATGAATTAAAACTCGTTTAATTCGTAAATAAGATTATTATCTTTCATTTCCAGCCCAAATGTTTACTTATTGATTGCAAATTTTAAGATAGTAACCGAAATTGTGAATATATTTCTAATTTAAAAAAAGTATTTTTAAAATACCTTTTTCATTTTCAAAGATATGAAAATATTTCTTTAGTTAAGAATTTTCGACAATTTTGTAGTTTTTTTTGATATTGCTATCATTATTTTTATACTTATCTCATTATTTAGTAAAGATATAATATGTTAAGAGGTATGTTACATGGGCTCGTCATTAATGGCTCTCGCCAATGGCATTTATTTATCGGACAAAATAATCAATCTCACCAACTTAAACTTAAATATCCCTTTATAATTGTATTTAAAAGGTTAATCTCTCGAAAAAACATGGATGGAAGTCTTTTTGCTGGCATAAGCGAGTTAAAAATTAAGTGGCAACAAAGTTGCTAAATTGGGATGAACTCCACGAAGCCATTGATTGTTGACCGTGCGTATTTAAGTTCATTGTTAAGGATGCCTATTAAACTCATTAATTCATTATGCTTTCACAAACAGCTACATTATAAATGTCATACGTGTTCAGTAGTCGATACCATCTGGATTTAAATAATTTAAGATTGTCCAGAACAATGTAATGCTTTCTGGTGAGAGCACCATCATGCCTTACAAGTTTACTTTTGCAGAATATGTCGATATCCCATCAAAAAAACGCTGGGGTGTATGGGACACCCCACGCGAGTCACGGCGGATTAAATGTTAAATTAGTTAAACTATTGCACCATAGAAATTTTTCGTTTTTTCTCTTGTAGATTCTTTGGAAAATGTCAAGGAATTTACCAGAAGAGCATTGTATGACATTCTGGAGCAGTTCAAAGGGAAGAAACTAGATGAAAAGTTTTCGTTCATGGAAGAAAAACTTGCAGAAATGACAAAATGTCCAGCTGATCAAAAAAGTGTTTTAAGTCGTGCTTTGAGGTATTTTAAAAGTGATTTCAAGAAAAAATGGACAGCCGCTAGTTACAAACATGAACGTTTCTTGCAAATCAATGAAAAATGGCTTAAGTCTTCGATTGAATTGCCTTACTGGCTTGAGTAACACACACAAAAACCGGGGCGACCTCCTAAAACATTCCTAGATTTAAGTGACCGCAGTAAGCTTCGAAAAACTAAGGAAATACGAGAGCAGGTATCTGTTGAGGAGTTGACGTATGCAGCTGGCGTGAGTCAGCGCACTTCGGGTAACAATGACGCGTCAAGATTAATTAAAGAAATGGTTTCCTCGCCAACCAGAGCTACGAAATTGCGCAAAGTTATTACTTCTGCTCGAAAGCAAACCATTGTCAAAAAACATACACCCCAAGAGGCACTGGCAATTTTTGTAGAAGGCGATTTTAGCCGAAGACAGTGGGAAGTACTACATGGGGCTAACAAGAGCATCTACCCTTGCTATTCCCTTATTAAAAAGGCAAAGAAGGAATGTTATCCCAATGAGGAATCGATACAAGTGACTGAAACCTGCTCTGAAATTCAACTACAAGCATTACTTGACCATACTGCATTGCGCCTGTATAAATATGTGGCAGAAGTTGTAGAAACTTGTTCAGAGAAGGAACAAGAAAACATGGTGTTAATATCCAAATGGGGCTGTGACGGATCGCAACAGACTCAATTTAAACAAAAATTTCTAAGTAGCACCGACAGTGACGCAAATATTTTTCAAAGCTCCTTTGTTCCTTTAAGATTAGTTGTCATGATTCATGGAGAACAGAAGAAAATTATATGGCAAAACCCAGTCCCTTCCTCTGTCAGATTCTGTAGACCCATTCGTATACGCTTTATCAACGAATCAAAAGATGTAACCAAAAATGAAATCGCATATATCGAAAATCAAGCTGCAATTCTGAGAGTTACAGAAGTGTCCACTCCGAATGGAATATGCAAAATAAAGCATAATATGATGCTCACAATGATAGATGGGAAAGTTTGCAATGCTGCGACTGATACTGCATCCACCATGCGATGCTATATTTGCGGACAGACATCCAAAGATTTCAATAAATTGGTTGAAGCAGAGGAAGTCAGTGTCGAAGCAGTGAAGTTTGGACTCTCTATTCTTCATTCAAGAATACGCTTTTTTGAATCGCTATTGAATTTAGCATATAAACTACCACTGAAAAGGTGGCAAGCGCGTACTGCCGAAGACAAAAAAATTGTTAAAGAAACAAAAGAAAAAATTCAAAAGGCATTCAAAGAAGAAATGGGTCTCTTCGTAGACTTTCCCAAGCAGGGATTTGGGAATACAAATGACGGAAACACATCCAGAAGATTTTTTGCCAACCCAGAATGCTCTTCTCGAATCACTGGCGTCAATGTGGATTTAATTAAAAGATTTAAAGTAATTCTGGAAGTGATTTCGAGTGGCAACAGAATTGACACTGAGAAATTTGATGCATTTGCCCGTGAAACTGCAAAAATGTACACACATTTGTATGGCTGGCATCCTACGTCACCAACTATTCACAAAGTTTTAATGCATGGCGCCGAAGTCATATCTAATGCAATTATACCTATAGGCCAGTTGTCGGAGGAGGCAGCCGAGGCTCGCAACAAGCACATACGGCAATACAGACTAAATTTTGCTCGTAAATTTTCACGTGTGGATTGTAACCGAGATATACTATACAGACTTTTACTAAGTTCAGACCCATATTTAAGCTGTAGCCGACCAAGGTATCATAAGGAAAGTGTCCCATTTTCGCAAGAGGCAATCAGTTTAATGGTCGCAAGCACACCGTCTTTACCTTTATATGAGAATGATAGCGACGAAACTGTAGAGAAAGGCGAAGACGACGACAAAGAAGACGATGACCAATAGTTTGATACTGAATAAATATATATTTATATTCATTTTTTACCAAACTATTCATATTTTCTGTATTCAGTTTCCAATGGTATTCCATACAATACAGTTCTGGAGAAACATAGTTACTTTTTTATGCATGTATTGTTACCCATGTTACTGTTTTGCTTTATATTATCTCATTTGTGTATCATTTTATGTGTAAGTGTATGTATATGTATGAATAAGTGTATATTAATATAAGTATTACCAAGGAATTTCACACTTTTTGTATGATATGATACGATGATATGTATTTTCATGTATGTCTCATCCTTGATTTGTTTCAATTTAATTTCTGCTTTAAGTTTCTTCCCGTACACGTATTTATCAAAATTGATGAGCTATTTCTTGTTTGGTATTTTTCTTTTTCTGTTATTCTCTCTGCATGTTCTCTCTGCGACAAATGGCAATTAAATGCCCATTGTTGTTCATTGGTGGCTTTGCCACAGAACAGAAATAAATAAATATTATTACTTATAGTGTAATAGTTTTCATGTCAAGTTCGTATATTTTGTAAATAAACATCTAATTAAGGTCAACACTTGTTTTTCCTTTGATCACCTTGCGAAAGAAAGCATAAAATAATTTTGACCGGTTTTTGAGTGCAAATACTCCTACGTGCGACTGTAAATTAATCATTATTTAATAAAAAAGGAATTGTCAAAAACATGAAACATAATGTATCATTTGTTTATAGCCCTGGAGATGGATAAATAAAAATCCGAAACGTCAGCAAAAGTTTAAAAAAATTTATATATAATTTTCTTGTCTTAAACTCATGGCCATAAGTAAAAAGAGGCTGAGAATAAATACTATTTGAATAATAAATTAACATTATCTTTTCGTGAAGACAATTCAACGATATTTTTCAGACCAATAAGCAAAATTCTAAAGGCTAGTTCAGGTAAACAAACATGTTTACATGCACAATGTGGTCGTAGGACTCTACAGCAGTTATTAAGATGGTTTGAGCGAGATAGTTCCCTAGTCATAATGGTGACCATATTGAAATTTTATTTTTTGATTTCAGCGTCTGTAAGAAGTATGAAATTAATATTGTAGTATTAATGGCGCAAAGATATAGTTATATATGACCAAAATACCCAGTTATTAAATAAATAAAGCTACTAAAGTCTCTAACTTGACTCATTTTTTCCCGCAGTACGGCTGAAAACCCTTCAAAACAGCAGGTTTTTTTTGCGATTCTGTAAATATTACTGTGGTGAGTAATAGATTATTCTTTATAAATAATTGAGAAAACTTGCAAACTACACACCGTTAGTTTTTTGACGAAATATAGGTGCTAGAAGTTCCTATTTTTTAATTATTCTCCCTCTGGAGCGCACAGCCATAATCTATCCCATGTAAAACAGCTTATATTTTTAGCCAATTTGCTCGAAAAGTAGTTCGGCAAGGGGTTGATATATAATTTTCTTGTCTTAAACTCATGGCCATAAGTAAAAAGAGGCTGAGAATAAATACTATTTGAATAATAAATTAACATTATCTTTTCGTGAAGACAATTCAACGATATTTTTCAGACCAATAAGCAAAATTCTAAAGGCTAGTTCAGGTAAACAAACATGTTTACATGCACAATGTGGTCGTAGGACTCTACAGCAGTTATTAAGATGGTTTGAGCGAGATAGTTCCCTAGTCATAATGGTGACCATATTGAAATTTTATTTTTTGATTTCAGCGTCTGTAAGAAGTATGAAATTAATATTGTAGTATTAATGGCGCAAAGATATAGTTATATATGACCAAAATACCCAGTTATTAAATAAATAAAGCTACTAAAGTCTCTAACTTGACTCATTTTTTCCCGCAGTACGGCTGAAAACCCTTCAAAACAGCAGGTTTTTTTTGCGATTCTGTAAATATTACTGTGGTGAGTAATAGATTATTCTTTATAAATAATTGAGAAAACTTGCAAACTACACACCGTTAGTTTTTTGACGAAATATAGGTGCTAGAAGTTCCTATTTTTTAATTATTCTCCCTCTGGAGCGCATAGCCGTAATCTATCCCATGTAAAACAGCCTATATTTTCATGCAAATTGCTCGAAAATTAGTCCGGCAAGAGGTTGATATTTTGATGTAACTGGAAAGATGAGAGTTTATTCTTTGAAGTGAGGCCAAATTCATCAAGTTCTAGGTGAAGTGATTTTTCGTTCAAATTACCCGTAAGCCGTAGAAGCCGTGCAATATAGCTTTTATATCTCCTGTAAACTACGGCGCTGCGAGTATATAATGCCCTCCCCATCCGTCATCTCCTGGAAACTACTACGCTCCTCAATCACGGTGTTTTGACTAGTATATGGTCCTCCCTATCTGTCATTGGAAAGGTTTTTTTTAAACTTTCACCTCCTGCCCTTTCCGAGAGGCTGAGTGGGGTCGATCGATATCGTCACTGGGTCAACCTCTAATCCTTTGCATCACGCTCCTCTCTCTATTTCCTCATCTCCACACGAATCCCAAATGGCGCTGATTGACCTCCTATCGCACTCACACCCAGAACCAAACGAAAGTTTTCTTCGCATATTTGAACAGCAGCATTTCCAAAGCACATTTTTAAGCAACCGATGATGCCATGGGGAAAGGTTGCGCACACCCTAATTGAAATTTAAAGTAGTTTGAGCGAGATAGTTCCCAATTCATAACTGGAGACCATGTAAGCATTTTTTTTAAATTTCAGCGCCCGTAAGAAGTGTGAAGTGAACATTGGAGTGTTAATGGTGCAAAATATAGTTATATATGACGAAAATTCTCAGTAGTTAAATAAGTCAACTAAGGTAGTTTGAGCGAAAAATCACTTCACCTAGAATTTGATGAATTTGACCTCATTTTAAAGAAAGAACTCTCATCTTTCCAATTATATCAAAATATCAACCCCTTGCCGAACTACTTTTCGAGCAATTTGCCTGTAAATATAAGCTGTTTTACATTGGGATAGATTATGGCTGTGAGCTCCAGAGGGAGAATATTAAACAAATTAGGAACTTCTAGCACCTAAATTTTGTCAAATAACTAACGATGTGTAGATTGCATGTTTTATCAACTATTTATAAAAATAATCTAAAACTAACCACAGTAATTTTTACAGAATTGGAAAAACACCTGCTGTTTTGTAGGGTTTTCAGCCGTGCGGCGGGAAAAAATGAGCCAAGTTAGAGACTTACGTAGCTTTATTTATTTAATTACTGAGAATTTTGGTCATATAAAACTATATCTTTGCGCCATTAATATTACAATATTTACTTCACACTTCTTACAGACGCTGAAATAAAAAAATAAAATTTGAATATGGTCTCCATTATGATTAGGGAACTATCTCGCTCAAACCACATAAAGCCTCTAACTTCACCTATTTTTTTCCGCCGTATGGTGAAATCGCCTTCTTTGTAGGTTTTTTTTGCGAATATATAAAAAAGTACTGCGGTGACTAATTGATTAATTTTTATTAATTGTTGAAAAAACATGCAAACTACCCACCCTTAGTGTTTTGACGAAATCTAGGTGCTAGAACTTCCTAATTTTTTCAATATTCTACTTCTGGTGCGCACAGCCGTAATCTATCCCATGTTTTTTTAAAAATCTTATATTTTTAGGCATATTCCTCGAAAAGTAGTTCGGCAAGGGGTTAGTTAATGTTTTGATATCACTAAAAAGATGGGAGCTTTTATTCTTTAAAATGACCTCAAATTCATCAAATTTTACTGACTGATTTATCGCTCAAACTACCTTCGTTGACACCATTCAGTGAAGTGCACGACGCGACGCGACGCAGCGTAGCGCAGCGACGCAGCGACGCGACGGTGCAACAACATCGACTTCGCCGTATGTGAATGGTAGATACTATTTGTGCTTCAAGAACGACCTTAACATATTTTCAGCGCTCTACGTGCGAGGAATCAAATGCGGGCTCCTCTTTCTACATCATCCCCCCAACTGGCGGAGTGCGATCGCCACTTGGCCCCAGGAGGAGATCGCGGTGCCTCCAGTCACGATCTGGGTCACCGTCCCCCGAAGGAGGCCGTCTCCTTCACATCACAAGAGGGCCCCCCTCATCATTCCTCCAAAATGGCCCCGGATTTCTTTTTCTTCCCAATAATAATAATGGTAGTCCCCCTAAAAGGATAAATGGAGTCGGAGTGAGAGATACTGCCCCGTTATCACTGCCATCTAATAGCGTGCCAGCGTATAACCAACCCACATGCGTCTCCAGTGCTTCAAGGCTTTACTACACGGTGCACATTATGGCGCAGCTTGATACATAGCAATTGCGTGAACGAGGGGAACGGAATTAGAGCAGGGGCTACCTCCCAGGGGCTGCATTCGCATAAATGATTCCTGCAATTCTCCGCATTTATGCGACTCAATTTTCCCCGCACATCTACAAAATACCCTGCCAGCCACCTCAAGGGTGTGTGGCAGGGAGTGAGCAGTCACCAACATGCATTACTCTATACCCTATTAAAGTTAGTGTAACTACGACTTTGGACGCATTAAAAAAATCGTAAAAAAATACATTTAAACATTGGTACAAATACAAAGGAGGGAAATTTGGAGGGCCTAAAAAAAGGGTCCCGTTCCACTAAACTACTTGATGATAACACTATGTTACACACATATAATAAACCCACGAAATTTGTCTATCAAGAGTGGAGATCCGGCGAGAAACGTCAATGATTTGTTGCACTAAAATCCAGATGAGAAAAACGAAACGATGCAAAGGTCGAATATAAAGTCAGAGAGAAGAGTCCAAGAGAGCTTTGTCTGAACCGGGATTAGGCAGCAATTATCAGTAGGCAGATGGTCGAGTCGAGGTTCCGAATTTCAGGTGTACAGCTTTTCAAGGTGTCAGATACGTGAGTGAAACATATGTTCACGAGTGAAACATAAACATGGTAAACAAAACACTGGCGAATTCCGATCGATTCCTACCGCTAAAATGCACACGGAAAATTGTGCGTTTGCACTCATCGTGTAAAGCGACATTCTGTCTGATTCAGTCGTTCGTGCAGTATTTTCTTGCACACTTGACCGTACATGTGTTCGCACGATAGATTGTACAAATAAATGTACCGAATGATCGCAGGCTTTCCCGGCGTATAGAATTGTAGAAGGTTACTCGGGATTTCCACCGGGTCAGGTTCTCCAACTCCATCTCGGCCGACGTTTCGATGAACGAGTTGTCTATCGTCATCAGGGCATGTCGAATCCATCGTCATCAGGGCATGTGTCCATTGTCATCAGGGCATCGTCATCAGGGCATGGGAAAACGAGGAGCATTCGTGAGGAACGAGGAAAATGGCGGGAATTTCTCGACCAATCACATAACTCCTGCCCCGGGTGATACCGCCATCATCCGTATATAAGGAGGACCACTTTCAAGATTCGACATGCCCTGTTGACGATGGACAACTCGTTCATCGAAACGTCGGCCGAGATGGAGTTGGAGAACCTGACCCGGTGGAAATCCCGAGTAACCTTCCACAAATAAATGTACCGTGTAAAACGGCCTTAAGGTGGTTCCACCGTGAATTGACTTAAATGTCATTTCATTCATATTATGTCTAATTGTAGAAAAAGTTGTCCTCTATCTGATATGAACAACAAAATAATACCTTTCCACGCTATTTTATTCTATAATTGAACTTGAAATTACATGGTGTTCAATGGGGGAATGAGAGAAACACGGGGAAAAAAATAGTGTTTTTCCATAAAATACAAATGCCATTTTCGTGGAAAACTGTCTCTAAGAAGGAAATAATCCAGAGAAATTGAATAAAAATGTAATATAGGCATCTTACCACCTTATTTTTCTAGTTATTGAAGAATTAATGCCGTAATTAGAGTCAAAATGCGGTAATTCGTAGTAAATGGCGCAGCAGTCGGCTCCTATGGCTGGAAAAAATTGGTCATTTAAAATACATTCGTGGAACAATCTGCATATTTTGTACCTTACTTTTGGGTTTCTATGGATAACGCATTTCATCAGTGAAAGCAAGATTTTTTTGACGAGATATAAAAAATGTGGAATTTAGTATTTGTTTTGACTCACACAGTCGCGGCGGAACCTCCTTCAGGCCAAGCTGCCCGAGATTGGAGAACCGACCCTATTTCTGTCCTTTTGTCTTGGCGATGCCTCTTTCTCCCCCTTCTTCTTTTGTCCCTCGAGGGAGCGGGCCGTATCGAAAGTCGGGTTGGGATTTCGTTGCCTTCTTGTGGGTGGTGGGGGAGGGAGTTTATTATTATTATTGTTGCGAGGATTTCGATCATCTCATCGGCGAGCACGACTATATATCCAAATCCCTCCCGCTGTGCCTCCTTTCTCTCCCTCCCTTCCTTTTGTGTGCAAGTGTGCCTTTACGTGATCAATCTGACCCTTTCCCCCACTCTCTCCCTTCCCACTTCGCTTGCGTCACTGACCCGTCACGAATTCGACCAACTTGCCTCTTACTCCCGTTCAAGGCTCATACATTATAATATAAAAAAATACACGAATATTGCTTACATTTCACTTGATATTTCAAGAGCGTGTCAAGGCTGTGCGAATTGTAATTCAGAGAAAAAATAGCCGTGCTCAATCCTTGCCGTGACTGTGTCTTACCGTGCAACGGGCATTGTTGCATGCGAAGCTATTCGATTTTTTTTTGTTTGTTCAGTATCTTGGTTTGGAGCATTAGCTGAGCCCGAGATAGCTGACTTGTAACCGGGAAGATCGAATACAAATCCGTGGGCGTCTTTTAAGATGATTAAATTCTTGGGACAAGCATTAGAATCTGCTACTCCCTCTCTAGCTCGCAAGATTTTTTCAAATATCAACAATTTACTTTTTTCGTAGATTTTCGCAGTTCATTTTAATTTTGGTAAGTTTCTTTTGGTTTTCTGCGATTAAACTAAACTTTTTTAGCAACAGTTTCGCCGTGCTATTCTGCCGGCTTCGTCAGGCATTCTAAATAATTCACCAAATATTAGCACGAATAATGGCAGAATAGCACGGCGAAACTGTTGCTAAAAAAGTTTAGTTTAATCAAAGAAAACCAAAAGAAACTTTACGAAATATCAAAAATTTAGTTGTACTGCTAAGAAAAATGGGAAATCACTCTGCATTTAATATTATGATATTCCGGTTGAACACACACTGAAAAAATACAGGGGTAGGACCGTTCTAGATTCACTTGAAAGTTAACATTAGTCATGTAAGAACGAAGATTTTCGCGGTGATCTATGATGAACTTCTTCATATTTTCGGGTTCTAACCGCGTTGGTTGCTGTGGTGATGTTAGAACCCGAAAATATGAAGAAGTTCATAACATTAGTCATATTCATCAAGTAAGAAAAACCTCGTCTTCTTGCTGAAAGTAAAAGCTTGCCCTTCCCAGAGCAAGAGTTTTTCCGAGCTCCTCCGTTATATCATTCGCACTTACCGGGAACAAATAGCCCAGATATAAAGGATGTTTTGAAGACAGTGCAGACAATAGTAAAGGGCCGCGTTTCCCGACCATATGGTCAGGTCACACCCATGAGTATAATCTCTCGGAATGGGTTTGAAAGCCAGAATACGTGCGATGCGTATGCAAGGGGAGCCAAGTAATTTGCAATAATCTGCGGCGTTTATTTTTGCCATTCCTATCCGTTAGTTATTAGTGGATTCGCGATGGATTCGACGTGATCCCACTTGTCTTCCCGGATGCCGGAACTTTCCCGTAGTAATTGGAATCGTGAGAGAGTTGGGGTGGGAGGTGGATTGTTGGCGTGGGAGGGGGAAAGGAGTTGGGAAAGAAATAAAAAAATAGGGTCCGCTGTTACCCTGAGGGGAATGCTGGCCGCCTCTCTCGATTGCAACGGAGGAAACAATCGAAGAGCGGGATTTATTGTCCTCGCCGTTAGGAGAGGGGAGGAGGTGGGTGGGTGGAGAGGGGAGGGGAGGGATGGTGGCCCCACAGGGGTCACCCACAAATCCCCGACGGGGAAATGGGCCCGGGACGCTCTGAGTACTCTTAAGGCTCGTTCTCAACAACTTAACTTGGCGTAACTTGACTTGTTCTCTCGTCGAAGGCGAACCAGTGCGCGAATTTTATAATCAATCACAACCCACCACTGCCAAATTCGATCTTACAATCGATTGATGAGGCCTATCGATAGTGTGAGTTTCGAGAGTTTTTTTAAGCTCCCCGGAAACAGATCAGTTGATATGTGACGTATCAAATTGTAAATAGTGAGTTGAACTATAGAGGTATTAAAATGGAAAGTTTGTTGAACATGTGAGGGTTATTTCGCACTGACTCGATCAACTTATCCTCATCCATTTTCGCTTAAACGTATCCACATACGACTTCACAACAAAATCACGTTTTCAATATGGCTACTTGAGGAGATATCGAGAGTAGCAATCGATTGCTGCCCGACTTTCGATAGTAGAGCATGCCATGCTATTGGCTGGAATTCAGAGAAAGTTAAGCTGAGCTCAACTCCAGGCTACGCCAAGTCGAGTTACGCTGCTTTAAGTCGTTATGAACTGGTAGACGCTATTCTCAAGGTCTCATCCCTGGCGTTGCGCCGAGTCAAGCCAAGTTACGCCAAGTTAAGTTGTTGTGAACGAGCCTTTATATATCCTCTCTCGGTGCACACCCAAACCCCCAACCCCTTGGTCCCTCCCCCGCCCACACAATTGGAAGCAGATCGGTAATCGGGTGAACGCACCATTGTCCGCGATAATATATTCCTGATTCCGTACGGATTAGATATTCAACGAGATTGAACGGCCATAAAAATTGAGGGACCGATCCAAAGTTTAAACCCACTCTTTGCGAATGGTCGGGTCATTATTTTCGCCGCTGATTTTTTTAGTATCTATTTTCAATACAATCTCAGTAGAGGTTGGACGAAGACGAAGGGTTGTTTTCCGTTGGCCCACATTTATTTCCTCGCCTGAAAAAAAATATTAAGTACGTGACGACGCTGCCACACAAATCTTCGTCAGTGCTTCATCGCACTCCCCGCATTGTTGTGGAGAGAGAACCAGCTGAATCGAAAATGTCAGTTCGTTTCGCAATATATTGGGGTCCGTGGAAACGCGAAAACGCAAAAGTATCCTCGCATTCGGACCATAGCGTTTCGTGCACGATATTTGGATGAAAGTGTGTCAGAAGGGAACCAAGATTATCAATTGATCACCGGATTATTGGCACGTGAGATAAATTATCGCGGTGCATTAATTTATTATGATAAACTCACATCGTTACATACAACGCACTCGAGGAGTTTACTTACCGACGACTTCGTGAATGGTTTGCGGTAATTTCCATTTAGAATAAAAAAATAATTAAATTTAACAAAGATCGTCTTATTTAGGTACACTACTGTAAAAAGTAGCAATCTCCATATTTCCTGAAATTTGAGGCACCTAAATAATTTGCAACAGATCATAATTATTACCGAAGGCACCGACTAATACTTGGGTCTGCTATGCAGTTTTGGCTTGCAGTTGCATTAAAGGCAGTAAATATATGTAATAAATAATAGATTTATATTTCTCAATTGGAGGTTATGTATTTAACGAATTATTTCGATTTCTAATGATGATATGCATCACTTAACTGTGGGCTAGACATGGGTATGCTCAAAGGGAAAGAGCGGTTCTGTTCTTGAAAACAATTTTTCATTTGTTTCAGAAAGTGGATGGCAATAAGGTCCCCGCATCATAGTTTTTGGGGTGTTTTATTGTTATATTGTTGTGATAGCGAAGGATGGGGGAAGGAAGGATTTCATTTCTCTTCTAGCTTCTCGATTCTTATGGTCTTGCCCGCTTATATAATTATACGTGGACCTAATGCGTCCCCTAAATGCATTCTGGAACTAGAAGTGAAGTCAAGTGACCTTATATCTTACACCATGTTTTGCAGTGCATTCGCGCCTAGTGATGGATTAATCGATTTCGATTAAAATCGAAAATCGAGTTTTAATAGTCAAAGATCGAGGAAATCGAGATCGAGCCATGATCTACAGGCGGCTTTACACATGGAAGTAACTTCCATGACAGTTGCCTTGCAAGTCGCTTGTAAGTGGTACTTCGATGTGTAAGCACGTACTTCCATGGCAGTAGGGGTCGATAGCGGAACTAATTGACCGTGGTTCTCACTTGCAAGGAAAATAGACTGGTTTCTATTTTGCCTGCAAGAAGCATTTCGATTCAGCGATTGTATTTCAAAACTTCCGGTGAAATTTTCTGCCTGGTTAATATATTAAATTAGTAATTTATTAAAAGCTGTGTTGATATTACCCTCCAAAAATATCTTTCAACTGGTTTTAATTAAAAATTAGCTTGATACTCTTCTTAACTCAGTTTGAAACAGGATTTATTACACAATGCGACGGAACTACGAGGGGGGACCCAAAAATAACCGGACAAAATTTTTTAAAAATACCAGAATTTATTTTTTTGAGTTAGAAACGTTGGCCACCTTCGAAGTACTCTCCATTCACGCTAATGCATTGGTTCAAACGTTTTTTCCACTGCGCGAAACACCTTTGGTACTCGTTTTTTCCGATGCCTTGCAGCGCCGCCTTCGATTTTTTTTTCACCTCCGGAATGTCTACAAAACGTATCCCTTTCAGCTCTTTTTTCATTCGGGAGAACAATAAGAAGTCACAAAGTGCTAGATCTGGTGATTAGGGTGGTTTAGGAAGCGTTGTCATGCAGTTTTTCGCTAAAAAATCACGCACAGAAATGGCTGTGTGAGCTGGTGCATTGTCATGGTGGAAGAACCAGTCCCCACTCCGCCACAAATCGCGCCGTTTCAATTCGTCTCATTTGCAATTCTTCCGCTAAAATGCGCTGCACTGAACTTCACGAAAGACCAGATGGTTCAGCGAGTTCATCAATAGTACGCCTTCTATCCTGGTACACAAGCGCATGAATTTTTTCCACGTTTTCATCAGTTCTGGACGTGGAAGGCCGGCCCGGGCGTTGAATGTCTTCGATCGCCATGTTGCCGCGTTTGAATCGCGAATACCACTCATAAACTTGAGTTATTTTCAAGGCGTGTTCTTTATAAGCTGTAGACAACATATCAACCACATCCGACGCACTTTTACCGAGCAGAAAACAAAATTTCAACGTTGCACGCTGTTCTCGAATATCAGTCATTTCAAAAATCGAAGAGGTCGATAAACTCGTCGAACGAAAACTGTCACAGGGGCTCGCTACAACCGTCTAAAAGGACGCCGCTAGCAACAATGGCTCAGGAGAGGTTACTTAACACCCACCCAGTGGGAGAAGCCCGAACTACAAGAACGACGCACGCAGCGAATTCCGTCCGGTTATTTTTGGGTCCCCCCTCGTATTTCGCAAGCGCGTAGGCTCACTTTTGAACGTCCACAGACTTGTGATTCGCCGTTGTTTACTTTCTGATGTGAAAATTGTTTGGCTTTGTTTCCCGATAAATCAAGTTAGTAACCAGCAGTATTTACTTAAATATCAATTTAAAACAGTTGTTTTAAGTAATGCGGGTGATGTGAGCGACAAATTTGTTTGTTTTTGCTCTAGTGGCGTTATTTTTTATGTGCAATTTATGCGCAGTCCTTTGTGTAAAATATCTTCGTCCATTTAGCATACGCAAAGTTATTCTGGAGGTTTTCCACTAATTAAGATAGTCAGATTAATTACCAACTAAGTCGTTTCGCCGAGAGATACGGATTTCATCACTCATATGGAACTCATAATTTGGCTGTGATAAAAAGACTGTGATAGTGTTTTGTGAAAGGATAGAGCTATGCCCTTGTCGATGGATTTTATTATTATTTTTCCATTGTGTGCCCATACCTATGTTTCATTGCACATCATAATTTATGTATTAAAATTGTTGAAATGAGCCTGAATTATTTCATTACCTACGGGGGAAGGCATTTTTCATGAGGTTGTATGTAAATAGGTTAACCCTGTCATTGCCTCCTGCCTTCCAAGCATGGCTGGCTCAACGAATGTGAATGCGGGAACGTTACATGGCCTAGAATGGTTCATCGAATCTGGTAAGTGTGGTGTGGAAGTTTTTTTATCGACGGAAAGGTAGTTTCAGTGGATGGAGCAAGGGAGTGTCAGTTCATTAGGCAGCAAGTATGTCTGTAGTGAAAGGCAAGAATGTTTAAAATGAGAGTAATTGTACATCATAAGTAGTTATATTGCAAATTCATTGTAATAGAATGCATTTAATGAGGGGAATAAATGGTCACAACCTTTTGCTGAGCATGTTTTGAGATCATGCTGGGCATAATATGAAAACATAACCTGGGCATATTTTGAGTAAAAGATCATCTTCTAGGGAGAGGTCAGCCCTTTTTGCAAGGTTCTCCTTCACCCAACAACGTCGTCTTCTATTCGGTCAACAACCATTCACCAACTCCAAAAGAGCTACGGCTAAAAGAGCCTTCTTCTTTGCATTTGAACTTGGTACACCATATTCGTTGTTTTGAATTTACCTCATTTCGCCTCCTTAGTCCTGCTATTCATTTATTTGCGGATAAGCCGGAAGCCGTTTCTATATTCATGGCCGGAAGTACTGTGTAAGCAGAGCTATGCCCTGCAAGTAGCAATATAAATCGATACTTCGCAGCACTCTCTACTTCCATAGAAGTCAACTTCCATGTGTAAAGCCACCTTACGAGTTTCGATCCAAACTCGATTTTTCAACTTCGATCTTGACCATTTCGTACCGTTTCGCGATCATAGTGCAGAGTATGATAACGTCATCCATCCCATGTGAAAGATTTTTCTGTAAGGCCGGTAAAATAGATTAGATAAGACCCTAGATTATCAAGAAAGCATCTCAATCAGTTGATCTTTCTTAAAAATTTTAGTGAAGCCGAATGGTTCCCAGCGGTGATCCCCAAACTTTAACGTGCGTGCATTTGTAAATTTTTGCTACAAATAATTCAAGAATGTATTTTAAGTTCATTTTTAGGGATTTTTTATGCTACTAAAATATGTCAGTCTGTTTTCTGTCTTTGTCTCTTATTTTGTATCTCGTTTTATTGTATTTTTCTTTACATACATATTGGTTCTTTATATTGGATTTTTTTCTCTTTCTCTCACGATAAATGACCATTTCGTTTTGCCTTAAGTGTGTCGTATATTATTTGATGCTATCATTTTGTAAATTGATGACCTCTTTGCCAGCTTTGTTTTTTTTTCGAAAGCAGAACTATTCATGTAATTATTGTATTACTCTTATGGGGAAACCTAGAGCATGATAAACATTCATTCATTCATCTCTACCGAAATCATTTCTTCATCGTTAGTTATTCGCAAATCAGGTCAATATTCCTTGATATCCCACTGGTTATTTAAACAGCGATTTTTTAGATGTATCTTAATAACCAGAAAATTTCTAAGAGTAACCAAGCAAATATAATTTGATACTTCCTCCTTACATATTTATTTCATTTTGCTGCATGTCGTTCAATCAAGGCGTGCCTATTAAAGCTCAACTATATTCTACCTTAACTCATTTCTGTTCATTAAATATTTACTTATGCCACGATGTTCTTTTGAGTTTACCAAAACCCAATGCTGAGTCCAAGGATTTAGACCGATGGAAAATGTTATATGTTCATTATTATCGTGTTTATAATTAGGGTGACATCATACTGTCGGGATAATATTGATTTCGTATTCTAGTGCCATATTTGGCAGTTCTTGTCAGAATTTCCATCGACAACTCCCAAAGAGATTGGGATTGTTGCGTTGCCTATAGTATCACGGGTTCCCTCTTCGAAAGCATCGTATTCGGACACTTGCAGTGGTTTTTTTTCAGCGGTATACTTGTCCTGATTTCGATGCTTTTTGGAGGCAATTTCAAGTGCATTAATCTGTCCGATGGGTGGGACGCTAGCTAAACTGTAGTCTCCTTGGCGTCTTTGTTCATGTGTCAGCTAAATCCGTTGCCAGGTTCCTCTCTAATATTCCTGCATTCCCGAAGTAATTTACCCAGCTACCCCAGCAGTCCTGTTGGCGCGAATAACGTCGACAGTCGCTCGCCTCCCCAAAATAACCGGCCAACCGGTTGGTCTCCTCCACATTCAGATTTCATTTTCTCTTTCGAACTTCATCCATCATCTTCCACTTATGTTTTTAACAATTATTTTTATATTATGCAACTGCAAATTTCTATCCGTCCTTCAATTGCACACTTCATAAAGCTTTCTTTTTATTTCCATTCTCGCCCATCAGAAATGCATGTATTTTTACGAATAGGGCTTTCTCTTTATTGTTGGATATTATATCCTCAGAATACGGACTATTGTTTACCAAAATATTTATCCAAATCTACTTGTCAAACTGATGGGACCCATTTATTCAACATGAGATACTTTCCCTCAAATTATCTTCTAAAAAGGTATAGCAATGAAAACCCAAAGCTGAGATTATAATCGATTATCGATTAATAACCGATAATATCGATTAATAATCGAGATACTAATTATCGATTTCAGACCGGGTTTATTCCACCGTTCTCATTTTTCCAATAGATTTAGTTTTGTTCTTTTTTGCTGTTGACTGCGAAATAATGTTGGCGTATGCTGAATTCGTCATTGAAAAAAAAAGTATTTACTGGTGCAGTGCTTCTACCTTATCTCCGCATCAAATCCACTTAGTTTGAGGCCAATAAATTCTACTGCTCGGCCGCTGTGCTCACTTACTTTCCGGAGGGAATGAGGAGGAGGAAGAGGACAAGTCTTTTGAGACGAAAGCTTGAAAAAAGTCCGGAGCAAAAAAACTCCTTCGCCCCGCTAATAAGTAGAACCAGACAGACGCCCCGTCTCGGCCATATGAAAGGGGATTCGCTCAATCTCGGGTGAAGGAGAGGCGATAGTTATGGAGCCAAGGAGAGGGGCACTAAAGAAATAAACCACTCGGACAGCTGCTGTGTGGCATTGTGAGATATCGCGTGTCCATATCGACTCATTCGATCCGTGAAGAAAGAGACAAAGGCTGCTCCTCAATTCGTTCGACCAACAACCATCTCTGGGAGACCCAGTCCAAGACAGGCCTTGAAGCACCTCGCTTCTTTTTATAGCCTCCAAAATTTCGTTCGCGCTCCCAGCGAGTGAAAGCATATCAACAGTTGAGCAGGTGTTTCTAATGCAATCTTTTATATGATCTACCATTCCTAACCTTATATTTAACGCCTTAAAAACAGGAATCATTTCATTTACGATGAAGTGAAGGACCCTATTTCGGGTGATCGAGCGTCCATAGAATTGTTTGCCAGTAGGGTCAATTTGGTCAGCGGCTTGCTTACCTCCTAAGTCTTATTCAGTTCATTATTACGACTTATGTCTCGGAAATGGATGTTTCGTAGTGCATGTGTCAATGGAGAGGAAGAATTGTTTTTTTAGTGTCATATAAACACGGTGCAATATTAACATTATTACAGAGGTGCATAATATAGCATTCAGCATTTGCCTCTACGCACATTTGAGACAGTTAGTTTTGAGTGCGGGGGAAATGTAATAGGTTTTACTAGGTAACCCGTGCGAAAATTTCGCACTTTCACGCTATCAGGGAATAAGTATGTTAAGGAAACGGTGTAATTGGGTTTTAAAAGGAGTAGAAGGTGTATCATAAAGTAATTTCTTTATACTTGTTTTCTTGCAAAAATATACAAAAAACATATGAATACAATTCAGGCAAGAGAGTTTATCGAAACTTTTAAGTCAAATAAATGGGTAAATAGTGAAATTTGAGATTGAGATTGTATTTTTCGTCAAAATCCGGTGATTCAATGTTTAAAATGATGCCTCATTTATCACTGTAGGTGGAGTATTAACGGAGCATA
The DNA here is from genome assembly GCA_963573305.1 of Pyrrhosoma nymphula. NCBI lineage: Eukaryota > Metazoa > Arthropoda > Insecta > Odonata > Coenagrionidae > Pyrrhosoma > Pyrrhosoma nymphula. Next base: position 15,850,320 of record OY754327.1, read on the forward strand.
TACGGAATGACAGAAAAAGACCTTTCTGTAATAATATATATATGATGATTCATAATTTTACACGGAAAGAAAGATATTTTACACCTTCCAATTTGTCATTCTGCATCTCTTCCATAACGGTTTTAATCAACTTTACCAAACAACATTATATAGTGTGTTGAAGTGCACACAATGTTTTCACATTGCCAGAAATTAAATTACTTCAAATGTTCAAAACTGCATTTCAGCCTCCGGCCTAATAGTATCCTTTGGCTGACCATTACATTTCAATACGATAGGATGATTACCATATATTGAAAAGAAACGCACGATATTTATTTTACTCTAAATTTATTAATCGTTTTGCATTATACATATTAGGAAAGAAAATTAATCCTTTTTCAAAATTCTATACTTGCTTTGTCCGTAAATATGATTTTACTTATGCTGAATTTCCATGTAATATTTGTATACGCGCGTAAAATATTTTCCCAAATATTTTAATGATTTAATGACGCCGATATTTATCCTATTTGAAACTTCCCCGTGGAATGCTTGTCATTTTTAATACGAATCTGTATTTGATTGGTGCATGATGAGCATTTCTTTATTACCAAAAGGAATGGACTCACCTCGGCGTTCTGGCTGAATACATTCTTCAACCAATCCCGGTACTTCTTCTTATCAATCCTCTTAATATTAATAATTATTCCCCTGTTCTTTAAGTCTCCAAGCGCCTGATATCAGCCCTGACTCCTAGTAATGCCAATGCCTGGATACACTTGCCCGGGCTAAACCATTGGCGGCCCCCCAGTAGGGGCAATTGCCTCCTCCCAAAACCGCCGTATTTCTTTGTCATAGACCTTAAATTAAAAGCCTAAATTATTTTGTTACTTTTTTGTAATTGAAGTTTTGGTTATTTTACTTAAAAATCCAGTTAAATTTAATATAAACTAAAACGGGTTTTAAAACCACAAGTTAAATGCGAATGTAAATCAAAATAATTTTGGATTTAGTCGAAACTTAGTGATAATCTAAAAGGGAAATATGCATTTAGTAAAAACTTGCTCTTCTTGAAAAAGGCAAACGTTTGCTTCTAAACCACTTATAACGCGCCATAGTTTGTTACAAATGTTTCCGCCATTTTACACATAGTTTGTTACGAATGCCCGGGACGAGACCCACGAACCCTTCTTTTCCTGGGGGGGTATTCCAAACCCCAAGAGCCGCTGGTATAAACCGCTTGCCGCTAAACCCGGGTACGCGAGTCAAGTTTGAAAACCCAAGGAACCGGACAGAGCACGGAAGCCTGTGTACTTAGAGGGTGGAAAATTAATATCTGCGGGCTCATTAGTCCCACATAATTAATTAAGTCTCATACCCGGTTTCTCGTCGTTATTCCTACGCGTCCCTAACGATGCGACAGCTGGTAATGAGCTTCAGCTGGGCAAAACATTTTCTATGATCAGTGCGTATGAATTATAAGGAAAAGGGGAGCACTGAATCGCATATGTTAACGTGATGGTATCTGGAGTCTATCTATATGGCTGCCTCTCGGCCATTTTTTCTTCCCTATCCACTCGATTCCAAGAAGCAGTGGGGAAGGAACTCCTCTCGACAGAACTCACTCACTCACTCATCAAATGTAAGAAGGAGAAATCATTTCCTTCTCGTGAATTTCGTCGCTCAGCCGACACAAATCGTTTCTCGGAACATTGACTCTCCACGTTCGCGCCTCGAGTGCTTTACAGGCGAGAAAACTTTTTTGTTTATGCAGCAGAAACAAAAGACAAGACGCCGAACCATGAATATACATATGGATCCTTAACTTGGCCCCAGTGGGTGTTGCCAAACATTCCGCAAGCACCGAAAAATCAGGACCAAGCAGATTGTAGCGCCGCCACACTAGAGAAGGTGGTACTAATAAGGAAAGGCCGTGATTCAAATGGAGATACTGGAAATAAAGGTACCGGAATTGACCTCCCAATTAAACCAGCCATTTTTTGACACAGAATCGGAACCATGCCGACTGCAGCGCGACCTATCTTTTGCGGAAAGATAGGCAACACCTTTGCCCGTACAGGGGTGCCGAAGATTTAGATCCATATGTATATTCATGCTTCAAACAGTGGGCTGAAATCGAAAAAAATGAGGAAAGTGGTATTTTTTCGAATCTTTGATGGCTCTAAAATATTTATGAGAAAGAAATAAAGAATGTAGGATAATTCTAGACAAATTCAAGGCATAAAATGTATTCATTCCTTGAAATTTAACGAATATTAAACTTTACTAAAAAAAATCATTTACCCTAAAAGTAGTCTAATTGGAAGGTTCTGATTCAATATCTTCACCCAAATGAGTCTTCGCCGCACTTTAAGTAAATCTCTTGCTTGTGCGGATGAAATATTAAAGCATTTTTATCCATTGTTGCGGTATCTGACATCAATTGAATCAAAGTTTGACGACGAGGAGCGCAAGTTGCAAATGCAGCCGAGTGTGCTCAAGGTTTGAGGTATCATATCGAAGGGAATTAATTGGTAAAAGTGATTAAAATTAATCTCAGGTGATAGCCCGGTCTTATTTTATTGTATTTAAGCGCAAACCGTGTGATTGATACTGACATGGAACTGCGTCGAATAAATAGGTTGTCTGTACCTAAGTATTATAACCTCCATGGCAAGAGGTCTTTGGCACATGTAGTCCCTGGGTTGTTAAACGAATTACCTATGTCAATGCATGATATTAAATGAATATCTGTTCTTAAAAAATCACTAAAAGGGTGGCTGATAGGTTAACATTGTTAAGTTCTTTATTGTCCAAAACGATACACAGTCTGTGCAGCAGGAATAATATTAGTTTAAATATACTCTCTTTCTTATATTCCTTACTGGTATTTAACAGTGTTATCCTACTAAAAATATCTGTTATTGGAGAATAAGGCACAGTTGAAATTATTATTCACAAAAAAGTGAAAGGACAACAATTCTACCAACTTGTTTTATCACCCAGCTTTGCAGTGACGTCATTGTGTCAGTTGATTGGACCGTTTTCCATTAGTCCGTTGTCTGTGGATGGATTTTGAAACGTGATCGACCGTATAAAATTAAATTAAATACAAACATGTAAATATTAAAGCAATACTACACAAAGAGTACTAGGAGCAGTTAGTGAACAGAGAGAAACGAAGTGGTGAAAATTTGAAAATAGGGAGAATTATATGGCGAAATAAGCCGCGAGTAACGTATAAGTATTTTTTTTTAATGTAAAGGACTCTCTAAGCAACGATGGAATAGAACAATAGTAACACAAAGCAGGATTTTTATATATTAAATGAGGCAGGATGCTTCGTTTATTTACTGCCAATAAATCTAATTCCAAGAGTTGAAAATTGCGACCTTTTTTTCATGCCAGCATTCTTGCAAACAGAAGCTGTACTCGTCAGGGAACATTGATGAAATATCTTTGATCGTATCCGGTATAATCCGGAATCTGGAACGTTAGAAAACTCCAGTCACACTATATACACATATATTAAAAAAAAATACATTGGCATGCTTACAAAAAGCGGCAATGAGTAAGAATCGCTGCGGTTATTGAGTTTTGCTAACGTTCCTATTTCTATGAGATAATCATGAATATTATATGTGTAATTGGGTGAATCTCGACGTGTGGTTAACGACTGGGTAACTATCATAGAGAAATGTGGGAAATGGGAAGTGTAACATTTTGTCTATCGTACGTTAAAAATGTGGCGTTGAATTCAGCTCTTTTACAGTTCTTAACATCTTGGCAGCATTCGTCTTCATTGCATTCACTCCAAGGGGGTTGTGTTTAGAAGCGTTCGATATAATCCCTATCACGTAACTATGGACTCACGTGGTACAGCAACGAACGCCTCGATATATCGGTGTGTTTTTAAAACATTCGGATGGATACCTTAATCGTATTATATGTTTATCGTTTGTGGCGATACTTGGCGGAAATTATTGATAGAATTCATAATGAGATAAAAAAACAGCACAAATTCCACTATTTTTTTATTGCTGTCGACCGGTTTCGACGTCTAAAGCGTCACTATCGAGACGAACACAAGACTGTTTGTCTTGATGATGACGCTGACATGTTGGTTATTGCGACTCTAATCGATATATTCTACTCTCGTCATCGATACCCCAGTGAAAAAAACTCGATTGGAAAGACAGCGTGAGATTTTTTGCAAATGGTTAAACCATACTATCCGATAACGGCTCGATATAAAATATCGAGCCGTTATCGTTATTGTACCACGTGACCCCTTAGTTACGCGATCGAAATTATCTCGAACGGATCAAACACAACCCCCCCCCCCCCCCAGGTGAGGAATCGCCCCGAGTAACATACCCTTGCTATGTCTTTAAGGAGGAATTATGCACGTACGGATGAAATTATCATGTTCTAAATTCATCCTTGTAGATTAGGAAAATTAAAAATATTCATTATTTTAGAATTTGGTTTTGCAGCATATCCCACACTGCTTCCGTATCTTTACGAATACTTCGACAAATATGTAACCAAAGGTTTCTGACGAAGGTTTTCGTGGCATTCAGTTTTGCAGTCAGGCAGGTTTCCGGGATTCGTCCGCGTTGTCATCTTTGGTGGCGACGTTTCAGCAACTATCCTGTAGGCGTCCTCAGGCCAGGCTGAAGTGGAGAATGCTTCGAAAGGGCCGGTATTTATGTTGTATACAATAGGGGTGTCTTCCCGCCAGTTCTTCAATTGATAAGTCCTTGGCTCACATCCGCACAGGGAAGTGGGAAGGGTCCTTTTTGGGGGCCATTGAATACACGTTTCCAAGTGTTGGAAAGGGTGTATCCATCTTCCCTATTCATTTTGTGTGGCCTCATGATTATTTCCACAGCTTCTCTTATGGTTCTTGGGAAACACCTCTTTTCTTTGGCCAGGATGTTTGGTTTTTCGAAATATAAATACATCATCATCATCATTGGTGTATCTGTCCGTAGACAGGTTTCAACGGTAGCTTTGTCTCCACAGCATTCTGTCCTGGGCCTCTCTCTTCATCTCCGCATAACTCCTTCCTTCTTTTATATCCCTCAGCATTCCGTGCCTCCTCCTTCCTCTTCCTCTCTTCCCTTCTATTTTCCCTTCTATTATTATTTTCTGTAGGCAGTTATTCCTTAAAATATGTCCTATCCATTTTGCCTTTCTCTTTTTAATTTCTTTCAGTATAATTCTTTCTTCTCCAATCCTCCTTAACATTTCTTCATTCGTGATCTTATCTTTCCATCCAATCTTCTCCATTCTTCGCCATAGCCACATTTCAAAGCTTTCTAAATACTTTTCTTCTCTCTTCTTCAACGTCCACGTTTCGCATCCATACAACACAATGCTCCATATAAAGAATATAATTAAATATAAATAATAAAATAAAGAAACATAAATACCGGCCCTTTCGAAGCATTCTTCACTTCAGCCTAGCCTGAGGACGCCTACAGTATAGTAGGTGAAACGTCGCCACCAAAATGACAACACGGACAAATCCCAGAAACCTGCCTGACTGCAAATCTAATCAAAGGGTTTTTTTCCACAATGAATCACGCTCAGCACCGCCGTTGTGTAAGAATGAGACGACAGTGCGCTTTGAGGCTCTGAATCTCCCAAGTGTGCACTCCTCGCTGCATTGAATTCCTCGTATGAAACAGTTCCATCTGCTGCTTGGCACACGATATTGTTTTTCGCACGCGCTTCGAAAAGGGAAACAATGCGTCAGGAAATGAGATGGAATTAATTACGCCGCGGCACTTGTGAAGAAATACCCCATTGAGATGAACCCGCAACTCTACGAGGCGTACGGAAATACGAGCCACGCGTCGCGGGTGCGTTGCTTGGCGAGGTCTGCTTCGTTTGCGTGCGTCTGTGAGAATGCCTGCGGGGTGGGTGGAAGAGATGGGAGGAGTTCTATATTCCACAATTGCAGCGAGCGTCAAATGCAACTGAAATTCCGCCAAGTGCACTGAGAGGAATCCCTTTTCCGGTCCCTTAGGCGAACTTGGACAATGATCATCGCAGCTCATTGTCTATGATATTCAGGCTTTTGGTTCTGCGATTAAATTATTTAATATTATGCAACAGTTTCGCCGTGCTATGCTGCCGGCTTCGTCAATGTGGAGATGGGTAAGTGGGAAGTTCTCCACGTTTATCAAATCAATTTATTAGAGCTTTTATGCAATGCCCCTTACAATCTCAGTCCATGGCTTAGTTACATAAACATAAACAAATCAGCAAGGCCTTCTTGGCAACAATATAGAAGATGATGTCACCATTTACGGTCGCCACATTACCCCCCTACGTAGCTGAGTCGTCTATGGTTTATAAAAATCCGGGAATTCGAACTCTTCTTCCGGATTTTGTCGTTCTCCCTTTCGCCTGTTGGTGCTGAGCCCGCAGGTGCAGCCTTGTCTTCCGTAGCTTCAGGGGTGAATTGGGTTTGTTTTTCGGCCACAAGAACATATGCTGGTTTAACCCTGTCGAATGAAACCTTCATCTCTTCTCCCTTGATCTTCAGTGTAACCGTCTTCTTGTTCCGTGCAGTAATTTCATGTGGACCCGAATAGGGTGGCTGCAACGATTTACGAATAGGACCCTCACGTAGAAATGCATGGCTGCAACTCGACAAATCTTTGAAAATAAATTCCTCAGATTTTGAGTGTCTAGAAGATGGAGCTGGACGCAACTGAGACATTATCTTTTTAAGTCGTGATAAGAAGCTACTTGAATCCTCTATTATGCCAGAAGTAGAACTAATTAAATCACCAGAAAGTCGGAGGGGTTCGCCATAAACCAAGTCTGTTGTAGAAGTATTAATATCTTCTCTGAACGAGCAATGGATTCCTAGTAAAACGATTCTTAAAAGCCTGTCGAAGCCGGCAGCATAGCACGGCGAAACTGTTGCATATTATTAAATAATTTAATCGCAGAACCAAAAGCCTGAATACCATAGATACTATGACGTTTGAACTGAAAGCCGCTCAAGTAATTCATAGTTACCAGAACACTTGGCTCATCCACACCTCTTCTTGAAATCATTGGAAACCCTGAAAATTCCTTGAAACTGCTTCTTCCTCGAGAAGTCCATTAATTTTCTTCTATTTTAACATAAATTGGGAAATATTCCTTTATTTTTTAAAATTTTATTGTTGACTGGGCTATTTTTGATACACTTAACTTATCAAAATCACGAATTCATTCCAGTATGTATTTTTTTGGGATTAAAACATTGTTTCTTTTCACCTCTTCACCACACCAGGGCCAGGGTCATTGGGCGAGATGAACCTTTGTTTAACACTTAAGGTAGTTTGAGTGAGATGGTTCCCTAGTCGTAATGGGGACCATATTTGAATATCATTTTTTAATTTCAGCGTCTGTATGAAGTGTGAAGTAAATATTGTATTATCGATGGCGCAAAAATATAGTTATGTATGGAAAAAATTATCAGTAATTAAATAAATATATATCCACATAAGTCTCTAACTTGACTCATTTTTTCACGCCGAACGGTGAAAACGTCTTCACAACAGATGGTGGTTTTTCGATTTGGTAAAAATTATTGCGGAGAGTAATTCATTAATTTTAAAGATAGTTGAGGAAACATACAAGCTACACACTAGTAGTTTTTTTTTACGAAATCTAGGTCTTAGAAGTTCCAAATTTCTTCAATATTCTCCCTCTGGAGCGCACAGCCGTAATCTATCCTATGCAAAACAACATATTTTGAGGCAAATTATTCGAATAGTTGTTTGGTAAGGGGTTAACATTTTGATATCATTGGAAAGATGGGAATTTTTTTTTATATAAAATGACGTCAAGTTCATGAAATAAATAAAGAGATAGATTTGTTGCTCTTGAAAAGAAATACAGTAACAAGTTTATCAATACAATAATGGAGCTTTAGGTAGTTTCAATGGTTTACTCCAGTGTGGAAACTATCGGCAATGATTTATGCGTTCGAAATAACAAAAAAAGTCAAAAATATAGCTATAATGTTTTTAGAAATGAGTAAAAATATGTAAAAACACAAAAAGAATGAAGAATATGCCAACAATAAAAGCTTACAAGAATAAAGAATAAGTTTCTTGCAATATTTAAGAATTCATGAAATTACAATGGCAACAACAAATTATGTCACACGTTTTATACGATACACAACCATGAAATCATAATAGAACATCCATCTCATTATGAGATGTAAGCCAATCCCTGACCTTTTTACAAAAAAAAGATATTTACTCTTCACCACCTTAATGACGCACGGTAAATTATTAAATGTTCTGGAACCAACAAAAACGACCTTTTGAATAACGAGAGATTTGGCTTTGGAATAGAAAATTGATTGCTTCTACGTAAGGCATAACATTTTACATTGCAGGACCTTTCTGGTAAATCACCACTTCTAAAAGAGAATAGCTTTATGATCTTAAAAACAAACGTATATCTCAATGGCAACAATTTCAGGCTACAAAAAAAGGGATAGGAATGCTCAAAAAGTTTTTTTTAGTAATTATTCTCGCTAAATGTTTTTGGAGAACAATTGCGGGGTGAAGTGCCGTCTTGTGGGCTCCACCCCAACATATTAATCCGTAATTTAATTTTGTGTCCACTTTCGCGTTAAACAAATTAAAAAAAAAATTACAGGATATTTGATGCATCGCTTAAAAGAACCTTAAAGTTCGCGATCGATCGTGGGCTCTAGGCTATTTAGTTCCCGTTACCCGTTGGCTTTGAATGGAATAGAATAGAATTTTTATTTCAATCTATTATTTCAAACAGTAATTGGGTAACCCCTAAGGAATACACCTATATTAAGGCTAATATCATGTTATCCATGCAAAACTGATAACAAAATATACATAAGTAGAATTGTACACAAACAAATATTTATAGAATCCTGTGAAAATTATGACAATAATAGGGGAATTGACACAACGATAAAACACCGATAACAGTGGTTATGAGTTAGATGGATACATTCATGATTAGCTGTTGTAGAACATTGACAAAAATAATAACAAAATAATTTCAAAAGCTTTCATTTTTTTCCAATTAATTCAGTATTTATTACATGAATATTACAGAAAAATACCTTTATATTTTTTACAAGAAGTAGCCAGGATTTTATTTCATTAAGAAACTTTCGGATGTTTTTTTCTTCCTTGATGTATGTCGGAAGGACATTAAATATTTTTCTTGAGATATATGGGGGGAAAGGCATGGGGGGAACTGCGACATAAGATAGAAAACCCCAACTATATTGGTAGGAATGATAACCAATACAAGGTGAAATGTGGGTCACAAAGGACCAACGTAAAAAAGTTTTCTTATCTTAACAGGACGATTGATGATTGGAATAGACTCCCTGCAGAACTGTTTCAGCCCTTTCCTAGAAACTTAAAGATTTTTTAGAATAGGTGCAAAACATTTATTTTGGAAAATTAATTTCAATGTTAATTTTAAAATTTCGATTTGACTGATTTAGTGTTTTTACTTTGGTGATATACTTTCATTCTTTAACTGTTACCACCTGGCAAATAGCCAACTTTTAACGATTTGTATAATAATAATATAAAAAAACCTCTTTGGTACAACGTCATTCAATTCCCACCCACCCAACTCCTCTCCAATCTCCTCCGACGAAATCCGCGTCGTGGACCGGTGGAGGGCGATTGGAACTTCTTACCCAAATCCCGGTGCAATGATGGCTGTAATCATAACGATCCGTGCACGTTATCAAGGAGTCACGATCTCTTAACTCTCTCTCTCTCCATAGGCAGAATGTCGCAACAATCCCTCGTCCCTTTCTCCTGAATCGCTCTTCACGCCAATATGATTTATTCATCCTCCCCCTCCCCTCTCATACTCTTACCCAATCACACAAGCACTCCTCAAATCTCCAATCCTCTTCTCTTGTCTACAACCTTAAGAGAGAAAAACGGTGCTTCGATCGGACGATTTATGGCCTTTTCCCCTTCCCTCCCCCCACCGATGCTCAATTTTTACGCGGATAAAACACCGATGTGTTTTATCCGCGTACAAAAAATATTCGTGAACGTTAACCGATGAATAAAACCGCTTTCGTCTGGTCTTGGCAAATGTTTCACGTTTCGGACAAAGTGGAAAACTCTTTCGGGGAACTCGAGAGAGAGGGAATTTATTTGCTTAAAATATTTCTCAACCGAGTTCTTTGCTTGCAAGCATAGGTAAATTTTTCCATATGTATTACCCCTTCCAATTGTGTATCTACCGTTGGCGTCCAAATAACAGGAATATGTTTTCGTCTTTTGTTCGGGTTAGTTTGACTGCGTGGGCTCTTCGATTACACATCGTGATTGCATGATTTTTATGTGTGTGAGTTTGGGAAATGGTGGTTATTTTTGATTGCACGATACTCATTCGTTATGCGCCGAACAATGCAATGAAACTGAGTCGTTTGGGGTCTTTCCGCGTACTTGGGCCGATGCAGGGAATGGATAAGAAGTAGGCAGTAATCTAAGACAGTGCTGAGCATTGTTCTTTCTCTTCGACTTGCCGAAGGAATCGCGGAGTTGTTTTTTCCTTTCCTTGCTTCAGCGTTGATCTCGTCCGGTGAGCGATTTTGAGGGAAGTGAGTCAGTTTCTACGAGATGAATTTTATTCAATGAACCACAGTTGGGATTAACGATTTAAAAAATTAACGATTAAAATTAATCGTTAAAAATGTAGTTAACTATTTAACTTAACCGTCACTTTTTAGAAGAGTAAACTTTCAACTTTAAAATCGTTAAAATGATACATTAATTGATACAAAACTAACTTCAGTTAATTTCTTTCGTCAATTTATGGCGAACGTCGAAACCTGTTCGAATTTTCTTTTTTTTTCTTATTTCGGACATGAAAGGACGGATGTCCGATACAAATTTTGAAATGAGAATGTTATTAAAGTTAAATGACTTTTTAATTAAAATTTAAATACATTTTTCTTGAATTTGAAGTTGGTATACATTTTATCCCAATTGCAAAAAAATAGCTTTTACAAGTCACTTTTTAAAGGTTTCTTAAAAGTAACTGAAAAAGTAGATAACTTTTCAAGTAAATGTTATTTTTTTAACTTTAACTTTAATCAGTTACTTTTTCAGAAAAGTAAACTTTAACTTAAACTAGTTACTTTTTACAGAGATTAACTTTAACTTTAATCAGTTGATTTTTTTGGTAACTATCTCAACTATGAAATGAACCATACGTATGAAGGAGACTACGAGACTGCCCGTAGGGGACCGTTTTTCTCACATGCGAGGGCACAATACTTTTAGTTCTACTTTCACAGTTTAATGACCACAAGAGTCGTGAAACATCAGTTAATGAAAACCGATCTTTTTATTGAGTAGGTACTGTTTTTATCGCAATCGTGACTGCGTCAGGGAAGGAATGCAAAATGGAATTTATGATGTTTTGAATACCTCTGAAAGAGGTTTGATGAAGTTGGACGAAAGATCATAAAATTGGAATGCGTTATTCTCAAGCATTCATCATTTGTGATAAGGATTTACTCACGAATTTATGAGCGAAATAATCATTATTAAATCGTCTCATTAGCCAAAAGATTAGATGCAATTTTGCACATGCAATCACCATCAGATTGAGAAAGTGGATACATTCCCAACCGAAAAATGAAATGGATTTTAATACGCTATTGCATTCGTTATATTTACGATAATGCTTACATCTCTTTTTTTCAGAAAAGGAAAATGATTGATGTTAACACATTGGGACACGTGACATCGTACTTTTTTATTGAAACTAGTCATAGTTGGGTTTTGCCACCATGCACAGGGCCCTAGCAAAAAGGACAATCTTCTGAAATCAATGGTTTGCGAGTTCACTTCGTGGAATGAAAACATGAAAATTTCAAAAATAAACTTTGTTATATTCTATACCATATTCGGTGTGGTATGTTTTTTACGGTGTATTATATTCGGGTTATATTCGGGTTATATTCGGTGTGTTATACTACGGTGTGTTATATTCGGGTTATATTCGGGTTATATTCGGGTTATATTCGGGTTATATTCGGGTTACATTCGGGTTTTATTCGGGTATTCGGGTTATATTCGGTGTGTTTTATTACGGTGTGGAATATAACAAAGTGGAATATATCAAGGACAATCTTCTTTAGTCATTTCGTCCTCTTCACAGTTGGCTCTTGATAAAATGCGCAGGGTTAAAATAAAAACTTAGGGGGGAACAAAAAAAATCAAAAACCGTTTCTTTCCTTATTTCTTCCCGGAAGACGTATTTATCCTCTAGAAGTAACGCTGGGAGGGGGAGCAAGCAAATTCTGAAAACTCTTGCCGTGAGTGAGGAGTGTGAAAAGGGGGGATATAAGGAGAAGAAGAAGTACAAGAGGGCCGGGGAGAGGTGGTTGTTTAAGGGGGGGGGGGGCTGCGTCCTTCGTTCGCATCACTCTTGGAACCATGTGTAGCGATGGATTGTTCTCACTGACTGGTTGCAAGGGATTGAAGAATATTGCGCCGCTCCAAAGCAGAACATCAAGCGACGTCGCAGAACGAAAATGATTGATGCAGAAAGATATCTAATGCTCTGAAAAAAATATTGGAACGAAGCGTTCAATAGTTCATAGAAACAAGAATTAATCATGTGTGAAATTCTTACTTATTCACCTGTAAAATCTCTATGGTTAATCTATTACTAAAACGCCCCCACTCGCAGTAAGTGGGGGCGTTGGGGGCGTTACGTCTTAGCATCAAGCATTGCAGAATGATGAAACACATTCTGCTTTGGGGTTGCGCCGAATGAACTAAAAGACCAGGAGATCCTATTTTCCACGTGTGATCTTGGCGAATCTATTATTTAAAGGCAATGTACCATAAAAAATAAACCCTAAAACGAATCTAACGAATGGGGTGATTCAAACTTTCAATTATTAAGGTATCTAATTTATAGAATGTAGTATAGAAAGAAATATTTGTCAAATTACAAATAACTAAATAACGTTTTTGCGAGTTTTTATTATGAAAAGAATAAAAATTACTACATTAAAAATATTAGATACAATAAAATATATTAATAGCTCAATACATCTAGTAGCTTGTTTATCACGATATTCCCTCTCCTAAAACCGATCGAAAGAATGGGGTCATTCAAACCTTCAATTATTAAGGCATCCAATAAAATATAAAAAAAAATATATATGTTAAATTACAAGTAAATAAATAACATTTTTGCGGGATTTTATTATAATAATTGTTAATTTCTATTATTTAATTCAATATATGTGTATAATTATTAATTCATTTAAATTTTATTTCAATTTAACTAAATAATTAAGACGTAATAGGATGTTTTTATTGTAATAAGTATTAATTTCTAATCTTTCAGAATTGGCGCAGTATCGCAGCCCATCTAACGGTTCGACGTCGCTGTGGATAAATGACGGTGAGTATTTCAAATTATCCTGACATGTGATAGTCATTAAATACGTGCGATCATATGATTCACGCATCCTTATCGCGCATGAAAATTCCCCGTAAAAAAAGTTGCATTCTTTACGGTAGACTCCGAGAATCTTCCGACAGTAAAGCCGTGTTTACACGATGCATTTACCCGTGCAAGTACGTGGCTGGACAGATGCGTGAACACATTCACAAAATTAGAACAGGGGCTATTTTATGTCCACGCATTCACGCATTTGCGCAATTTTGAGCGTTTACACGGTGAAATTTTGATGGTGATTGTGTTCACGCATCTACCCGCGCGGGTAAATGCATCGTGTAAACACGGCTAATGTGGTATTGCAGATGTTTAATTATCGTCTAGGAAAACCGATAAAATGGTAAAATTGTAAGAACAACTTATCTCCATGATATTTCGGTCATGATTCGTATTATGCTCGTCCGAATGTGTCCGTACGCTTATTGTATTTTTTTTTGAGTGTGAGAATAATAGTGTTGCTAAGAATAAGATTTTGTATTACTTGCTCAACAAACTAAATTTACAACGAAACATTTTTTCGAAAGGTCAAGAAATGATGAATCAGCTACATTTTTAATGAGAATAAATCTGAATTCACATTAATAATGCGAAGAAAATAATCCTCGAATTGAATCTTAGATGCCAGAAAGAGGTGGTGAAATAAATCTTTATATATACATTGTGGGAACAGTTCATGGAAGGCAGTTTTACGGAAACACAAAGATAAATGGAGTTTATTCAACTCCCAAATCGTCTAACGGATCCCTTTCATTTCAAAACGGCGGGTTGAACACCGGCAGAACAGGTTACGAATTACCTACATATTTTCCTCAAGCGATGTTCACCCTTTCTTAAAAACAGATTTTTATCTTCACGTTTTGTGAATCATTTGATATAAATGGATTTTTGGTGGCATTGACTCATCGCTACATTAAATGCTCGACTAAAGGCTCACTCACAACAACTTAACTCCGCGTAACTTGGCTTGACTCGGCGCAACGCCAGAGATGAGACCTTGAGAATAGCGTCTACCAGTTCACAACGACTTAAGGTAGCGTAACTCGACTTGGCGTAGCCTGGAGTTAAGCTCAGCTCAACTTTCTCTTAATTCCAGCCAATAGCATGGCATGCTCTACTATCGATAGTCGGGCAGCTATCGATTGGTGAACTCGATATCTCCTCGAGCAGCCATGTTGAAAACGTGATTTTGTTGTGAAGTCGTACGTGGATACGTTTAAGCGAAAATGGATACGCGGATAAGTTGATCGAGTCAGTGCGAAATAACCCTCACATGTTCAACAAACCTTCTTCCATTTTAATACTTCTATAGTTCAACTCACTATTTACAACTAATACTTCACATACCAACTGAGCTGTTTCGGGGGAGCTTACTACAACTCTCGAAACTCACACTATCGATAGGCCTCATCAATCGATTGTAAGATCGAATTTGGCAGTGGTGGGTTGTGATTGGTTAGAAATTTCGCACACTGGTTCGCTTTTGACGAGAGAATAAGTCAAGTTACGCCAAGTTAAGTCGTTGCGAACGAGCCTTAAGTGTCACAGCAAAGTAATCGACGAAGGCTCCCTGGTTCCGAGTACTCACACAATTTATATATCCCTATTATCTACCTCGACAGAAAGTGACGAAAAAGGGTGTAAAGGTTGTTGACCTCGGATAAGGCATGTGAATTTCATTTATTGTAAGCCGATGGAATGTTTACCATAGTATAGGTGATTTGATATCTTTTTGAGTCCCTTGACGGCATTCAGGGATTAAATTTAATCTCGCTTACGGTAGCATTTGTAATGTTTCTCAGATTCACTTCTATCGGAGAAATGTGTTCACTCATTGACATGATATCCCGTAGTCAGTACGGCTTTGTTTTCACTAATATATGGAATATTAAAAAGCTTTTTAAGTCTTTAGTCTAATAGCCTTTATACCTTAGTTCTGGAGATTTTAGATTTATAATTTTTCAATATGAAATGTCTTCTCCGGACTCGTATATTCCGATTTATGGCTGAAAATGTTATAGATTGGAAAAGTTCTGGATTTTCCCCTGGCTGGATAAAACAAATGGTTGATGTTTCATTAATCAACCATTGATGTTATTTCTTTGTCAAATGATTTTTTTCATGGCGAATATCACCCTCTTTGGTGTATATTAATACTATCAATTATTTTCGTATCTGGACGTTGGGTTTTAACTGTTTTCTTTAGGGAGGACGTTTTTATTTCTAAACTTTGTTGCAGTCGTCGTAGAACAAATGACACTTTACAAGCATTACTTACGGTCGCTTCGGGTCTAAGGATTTTGCTCTTTTTATCCGTTGAGCGGTTCATATTATGCGTTTAAAAACTGAAAAATAAGGTTTTCCGATCCACCGTTTACAGACTGCAATGCTATTAATAAAAATCCATGAAATGAGATGCACTGTTCCTTCCGAACCAAGTTCGAGAGGGCACATTTGAAATTCCTATTGCAATTATCATTTGGCCAGCATAATGTCTTTTGAGTGCATGCATTTTAAAACACTTTCAACCACGCCCTTATATCTCACTGGTAAAAACGTATCGATCGAAATTTTATGGAAATGAACTCTCACAATGGGGCCTAATGCAGTTACGCTCGTTGTCACTATGGCGAGGATATGTGACCGGGATGCTATCTCTGAGACTGAGAAAGATGGGAATGGCTTCGCGAGGCTCTTTTCTCGTGCACTTAACTGCGTCGCCTGGCGGAGGCATATATTGTGCTGGACGCGGACCATATATGTACGTGCGTGACGTATGTACATGTGTGCTTGCATTTGCCCCGTGAGAGGGGCGGCCTACGTAAAAGGGCCGGAGGTGGTGTGCATTCGTCTTATCTCGCGGGCGCTCTGCTTCTTCTATACCCTCGGAGGCGGCTGCATCGGTGCAGGGGCGGGCCTGGGTTCAAGGGGGTGGGTGCAGGGGCTGGAGCGGGGGCGGACGCGGGGGCGGAGGAGGAGGCAGAGATGGCGCCGTATAGTGGGGCACTCCGTCATCCCCTCGATATTATTATCGCGCCCGTGCCAAGTACCACCCCGGCACCACCCAACCTCCCTTGGGGGCCGGGAGTGGCAGTAGAGGGGGGGTGGTTGTTGCGGGTGGCGTTGCCCCTTCCCTTGTCCCCCGCCCCCCGTCCGTCTATGACTGCGGTCACTTCTCAGAGAGCGGCGAAATAATGGTGGCAGCAGCTCATGCTCGGCGACCTCCGAGATCTCCTTATGGAGATTGGTCGGGTTCTCATTGTCAGCCCCCAGAGCGACTTGAAATGAAAGAGCTGCACTTAAAGAGGAAGGACGCGCAACAGCGCCACCGCCCGGTTCGAATCGTGGAAAAGCGATTACACCGAGCGATTTGGAGCGGGGCGCCCGTCTGGTGCCTTCGGGGGTGGTTGGAATATATGTAGCAAGGGAGTGATGGAATTGCACGAGCGCGCACTTATGATCGTGCGAAGGAAAGGGTTTAGTTTTACCCCTCCTGGCGTGGGCGTTGGCTCTATTTCAAATATCGAAAGTCGTTAAGTGCAATCATTGAAATCGGTGAAAATTTCGCGAAATATTACCGTTCATTTTTTTGTTTCATCGTTTTTTTTAAAGAATAAAATGATTCATCCACACGTGTCTGAATAATCAACCCTCAAAAAAAGGGGTTTTCTGAGGGATCATAAATGTAAGCAAGCCTCGATAGTAAACAAATGACTATAATAATAAGGTACAACTTTTTGCAGAAGATTTCGTGTGTGACTGATGTGATGAGATATAACGGTGGTGAAATTCAGGTGTTATTTTAATAGATTTATTGCAAGGGAAGCCTTGAAATCTTAGGCAGAAGTTACCGACCAAAGGTATCACGATAGGAATCGTCGCTATTTTTATCATATGTAATTGCATTCCGAGAGCATTTTCGTCGCTAAAACTTTATATTTTTGGTCCATGTCCCAAGGCTTATTTCTACGGAAAGGACTTCAACCAAACGAAGAGTCATACATCTTATTTCAACGTATATCTTTAGTTTTAAGAGTTAATTTCCCTAATTACTAGTGAAAGACGTCAATGATAGGAATCCGAGTGAACTAAAGAGGAAATTAGTGATTTTTTTGAAAATTTCTCTATGAATAATTCATAAGCGACAGTTAAAGTCCACTTTATTAGGTCCATTTTAGGCCTTTCTTGTTTTTTTTTCTCTCTTGCGTATTCAAGATTTATTAACATGTGCTCTCCGCATAGGCTTTTCCCACCTCAACATTACATGCAAATGACAATGAAGGGAAGTAATTCTACTCCTGATCTCATCAAATATATAACACAATCAAAGATTGTTACGAACATTTTCTGATATTTTTTCAATTCGCTTCCCTTTAAGAAACTCTGAAGATAATGCGATCCTTGCTTTCCCTTGCTTTCCTCGTTTCCCTGAATCTAAATTGGATTTCATCTAGCAGCTCCCTCCTGGTGGACATTTTGGGAGATGACCGTCAAATGTGTTTTTTTTTTCGTGTACTCAAACTCGGAGCTTAAGAATGCTAAGCATCACCAACTCCATCCACCACGCAAAACTGTTTATTCAGAGACTCCTATATCTAATCTTTTCCGCAATTGCCAATATGCTTTTAAAAAATAGGTACTTGCAAAGTTCGTCAGGCGGCTAGTATTTCATCTACATCCGCATACCGCCTCTACATACCGCAAGCCGCCTCAATAGGCGTGTGGCGGGGGGTGTTCGGACACCAGCCGTTCACATATAAAAAGGAAGCGCTCTAATGAAATTACGCCTAGCATTTATGATTAAAGTCCCTTATTGTTCGGGGGAAAAACGAATTCCCATACCTATCCGTTCGGCAAAATATCTCTCTTAATTTATCGTTTCTGTCGGACCTGGAAATATAGTGGGGTTCTAATATGATGTTCTCCGTGTCGCTCTTAAAGATTATCTATTCTCAATTGCTCAAGCAATCTAAGCCTAGCGCGCAGCCTCCGAGTCTCTATCGGCTCCCAGCCTAATTCCTTTAACATCTGTGTAACGCTGTATGTACGCCCGTAGCAGTTTTTGACGAATCGCGCAGCTTTCCTTTGTATTTTATTATGTTCCCGGATTAAGTCTTTCTGCACCGGATCCCATATGCTCGCTGCATATTCAAGGTGTGGCCGGACGAGTGCGAAATAGCACCTCTCTTTTACTTTTTCATCCGAAAATCTTCCCACAATACGCTTGACGAATCATATTAAAATTTTAACACAAGTATGCTTCATTAGTAAGGAAATGAAGAGTTATGTATTATCCTGAATGTCGAATGGTACCGTAAATCAGTTTAAACTGCTAGGTTAAAATGCTCTGTGTGGAACTTTAATTCCGCTCATCATTGATACGATTTGTTTTTATATTACCTTTTCAGCATGCATCTTTGGTCACAGGAACTGATTTTGCTTTTAACAGATACATTCACTTCTCGTCATAAAAAACAATTCATTCCTTCATTTTATTAAATGCACCTATTAAATTGTAGGCGACTTAATCAGCGCTGTGCTGTATGAAATGCCTTTTACTATTCCGTAGGTTCGGCCTTCATCCTTTTTTAAAACTCGTCGAAAAATATTTTCCCAAAGTTGAGGGTAAAATTCAAGTAGGTTGAAATGACCTCCGTAACCGTATGCAGGATTTTAGCCTATGCCATTTAAATATAAAGAAGAAAGTTGAATTTTACTTTCATTCATAAACTGATATAACAACATCACACTGTTTCTAACATTCGGACTAAAATTGAGGGATACAGGCTGATTTATAATGAAGGGTGTTTCCATTTTTCAAGTCAGATCCGTTAGGTGTCGTGCTTTTAGAGCAAAATTACAGCTGAGATCTCTCTCTGGACTGAGTTTTATGCGTCGCTGAATGGATGGAAAATAAAGATATCGGTTTCAAGGCCGATGAATAAATTGACAGCCTATTCGAAACCCCAATCGACCGCTCTTCCGTTTCGAAAAGTGAGACGGGCTAGAAGTTTCTCCTTTCGCATCCCGTGGACCGCTCCGTAGGAAGGTATATCTTTTTTACATTTCCACTTTTCCTCACTCAGCATCCTCTCTTGGCTCTTTCATTTCTCAGCTGCCCTAAAGTACTTCTTTATTGGAAGGAAGACGCTTTAATTAACTTTCTCCACGGCAGACAAGACCAACAGATGATTAGGCTTCCGAACGACTAATTAAATCGTTGGGAGTTCGACACTTGATGAGCCGTTAATTGATTCTATGATTGGGCAACACCTCCCACTCACTAACCCCCCCCATCCAACCCCAAAGCCAATCTATTAACCCCTCCCCCCATTCTAATCTCCAAACTTCTTTCATTTCATTTCGTCTCCCTTTCCTCATTAAGGAGGTTCCACCTTCTCCTTTGGATTTTATAAAAAAATATACTACTTTCACTTCTGACATGCCTTACGTGTATTTTTAAATTAAGAGACAAAAAAAATTTAAAATTAAGATACAGAATACGATATGTTCATCGACGAATATATTTTGTAATGACCACTCTTTTCAGTCAAAGGAGCGAACTGCTGCTCCATTGCATTTGAATTAACACATTATTTTGACTCCTCGGCTTCCGCGGATGTAGTGTTGACTGTTTATTTTTTCAGGATTCATTCCGCGATGTTTAAAATTGAAAAAAAACAACATTTCGCTGGTCCTCCTGCCAGCTTCATCTGGTTAACTGAGCTGATTTTTTAGTCTCGCTCGTCTTTATATATATGAGTGAGGACTCCCATTGTTGCCGGAATTTTTTAATTTGAAAAATTCGTTTAAGATTTCTACCCAACGTGTAACAGTCTTCTCGGTTGACGTTCTCCGGTCTCTTCGCAATTTCTATAGCCTCCCTGATTAATCTTGGGTAATAGCGTACCTCCTTTGATATTAATTTTATCTCCTCAAAGTTGAAATTACGAGTGGGGCCGCTGAGATGGTGTTCGGCTATTGCAGAAATGCGGTAATTATTATTTTTAATTGCCCGTTGATGCTCTTGGAGGCGTATATTTAGGGCTCTGCATGTCTGGCGTACATATGGATGTCCACATCTGCACAAAAACTCATATATTCCTCTGTAGAGGTTCCGTGGAAGCGGGTCTTTGGCTTTCAGAAGTACATTCCCCTGTCTTCGTCGCGCATGTGAATCTGCTAACTACGTTGTACTTCGATAGAATTCTGGAGATTTTCTCCGTAGTTCCAGACACATATAAGGGAGAGTGGCATATGCCTTTGGCTTCTCTCTATTTTCTGTCGGGTCAGTGGGATTTTTATTTCGGACCACGACATAATTTCTTTCTTCTTTCCGTGCAGTTTTCAAGATGTAGTCACGGCGGAAACCATTTTTCTCATTTATTTTTTGTTGCAATTTTAAACATCGCGGAATGAATCCCGAAAAAAGAAACAGTCCACATTTTGACTCCAATTATTGATTAATTTACTAATAGTTTCCCTGAAGGTAATCTTACTCTAGATCGAAATGCCTAGTATTATTGGGTTACCATAGCTAATTATTGCGTGGCATGCTATCAAACTATTTATTCTTGCCCTTCTACCAAAATAATTTTTGAAAGTTTGTCATTGCTTTCATTGCAACGGATAAGACATTTTTTTTATGGTTACTTCTTTATATTCTTTTTATTATTTTTTATTTCGTTGAAGAGCTTAGCACTAGTGAATGAACAATGGGAAAAATACGCTATTATTTCTGACACATTTCGTTACAAAGGTGTACCATAATATCGCTTTCCTTAATTTGCTAACGGTAGGCTGTGAAGCATTGAGCATTTTACAAGCCTGAATCCGCTCTATCATAAACATCAGGGATTGTTAAAAAAGTCTATGAAGCGTAGCAAAGTTATACGATGCTTGTTCATTAGTTCTTAATTTGGCAATGAATTATGAGAATTTCACTCACAAAGAAAAAATATTTTGGAAACCGTTTGTTCATTATTTTTTTCTTCTTTGGATTCATAAATATTTTTTTAAACTAATGCATGTTGCTCACGGTAAAATTTTCGGTAAAACGTTTTATAAAATCAACTAATTTTATAAAAATGAACTTGCTAACAATAAACCGTTTTATAAAACATAGTTCTATAAAACGTTTTACGGAATAGGACAGGTTCTATTTCCATAAAACCGTTTTATGCAACAACCAATGAGATGTTCCGCTCACCGCGTTGATAATAATCTCGTTTCCATGGGAAGGCAAACAAGGAAAACGTAAAAAAACATCGCTGGAAGTTCATGACATTTGCCTGGACGTTCATGCCAAGTTTGAGGCAGTATCCTTCTTGATAGAAGAATGCGTTAGAGCCTTAGCACCGTTGAGTGTGATCAGAAAGTAAGTAAACAAACAATACATATAATTATTAACTTAACAGTCATCCAAAAGAGAGTGTATTTATCACTTCACGTGTTCGCAAAGCGTCTCATAGATGGCAGGAAATTGCAGTTTTATGAATAGTTTTACCGTGAGCAAGCAAGTACGTATTACGTACGATTCATAAAACTTTCAATAAAATTTTGTAGAAAATTATTTTATGGTAAATTTTACCGTGAGAAACAGGCATAAGGGCTTATTATTCCGAAGTCTGAAGTATGTTTACTTGAATATTTGTATTTTAAAAGACTTTTACTTTACCTATCTACATGCGACTAGGAAACTGTTGGGGTCCATAAAATTTTTGTTACAAGAAGAAATAGAATGGATGAAGGAGATTACCCCATTCCCGTAAATGTCGCAACTCTGCCGTTCCATATGTAAAATGCTTTCTTGACGACACATATTGTGAAATTTTGCAGACTTATTTTGCTGTTTTTATTTTAAATATCTTAGTCGTTCTTACCTCTGTTTTGCTCTCCAAATGTCTCGTATTTGGGAGAATGTCAGGGGCATTAAAAGCCTCATTTATTGCGGGGTTAAGTCCTAATATATCGTAATCTTAGAGTCCCGCGTCCTTAAGTGGGTTCTTTGCAAACCTAAAGCATGGTTGCTCGATCGCCTTCTTCTTATGCTATGAAAAAACACGGATTTAAAAGAATATTAGGGCTGATTCTGGGCAAATGGAAAATAAATAAACTACTTCGGTTTGAAATAGATGATTTTGTGGGCCCCTCATCAGTTTCATTATTGAAGTTCAATAAACAGCGAACATTCTAATTTACTCGTTTTCATCATGCGTGGAATGTTTGCTGGCTGGAAAGCAACTGTTCGTACATGCTGAATATATTTAAAGAGCGCTTCCGAAAGTGCTCGGTGGGAGATCGTATAAGTTCTTAAGGGGCCCGTTCTCCATTAGGAGTCGACTTCCTGGAGGGCATTCCTTAAAAGAATGGGCGTATGCGCCTTTTTCGCAAGTCCATCTCGCGAGCGGAGAGCCAGTAATTTCTGCGATTTTATGGTTGGGAAGCATCCGTAATGCCATCGTAAGGGGCTCGTTTATTTCCTTCGGCGGCCTCTTGAACAACTTGGCGTCGGGCCAACCAAAGACCGACACCCCAGAACCACCCTCCTCCTCTCCTATACACGCACGGGGCTGTACAGACGACGCGTGACCACTTAAGGTGGACGGAAGGCGTTTGCCCCAGTACCCAGAGGGGCTCTAATTCTAATTTTCGGCCCGGTCCTCCAGCCTTTTAGCCTGGTCCGGCCCGCGCCCGATGAATGTACTTGTGCCCGAGGTTCTTATCACATATGTACTTACTTACTTACTCCCAGGGTCATCTATATCTTAGGCGACATTTAGCCGCATCAACAAATCCCCTCCACCTGGATCGATCTTCTGCCTCTCTTTCTGTTTCTCCAATCTTCCGTTCTCACTTGGTCCCACTATCTTAGCCGTGGTCTTCCCCGGGGTCTTCTTCCTTCAGGAATCCCATTTAGTACCTCCTTCAGCAAACATCCCTCCTATTTCCTTAGAATATGTCCAGCCCACCTGATTCTTCTTGCCTTTATTTCACTTGTTATGTCTGGATGTTTATATAGATTCCTGATTTCTCTATTGTGCTTTTTTTCTCCATTGCCCTTCTTCGTATGTGGGCCCATAGATTTTTCGCAATATCTTATTCTCGAACACTATCAGTTTTTTCTCATCTTTCTTCGACAGCCTCCACGTTTCGGATCTGTAGAGTAGTACTGACGATATTATTGTTTTATAAAGTCTAATTTTGGTTTTGCGTGACAGGGCTTTAGAAGATAGAATTCTTATCTTATCACATACACATCACTGAAATAAGATCACTTCAATCTTGCGTAAGAGAGGGAAATTAAAGTCCACAGTTGTTAGATGGACGCATTGCATGATTTTTTATTACATTCAAACGGCTGTATCGTTTCCACCTCTTCAGAATCCTCGCCGCTAGCTATCCCCTCTACATCTACATCTACATATTACCCCGCAAGCCGCCTCAATAGGCGTGTGGCGGGGGGTGTTAGGACACCAGCCGTTTAAAGATAAAAAGGAAACGCTCAAATGAAATTACGCCTAGCATTTATTATAGTCCCTTATTGTTCGGGGGAAAAACGAATTCCCATACCTATCCGTTCGGCAAAATATCTCTCTTAATTTATCGTTTCTGTCGTACCTGGAAATATAGTGGGGTTCTAATATGATGTTCTCCGTGTCGCTCTGAAAGATATCTATTCTCAATTGTTCAAGCAATCTAAGCCTAGCGCGTAGCCTCCGAGTCTCTAGCGGCTCCCAGCCTAATTCGTTTAACATCTGTGTAACGCTGTCTGTACGCCCGTAGCTGTTTTTGACGAATCGCGCAACTTTCCTTTGTATTTTATTAAGTTCCCGGATTAAGTCTTTCTGCACCGGATCCCATAAGCTCGCTGCATATTCAAGGTGTGGCCGGACGAGTGCGAAATAGCACCTCTCTTTTACTTTTTCATCCGAAAATCTTCCCACAATACGCTTGACGAATCCTAGCTTCTTCAGAGCTCTGCCACAAATATTTCTTATATGTGCTCCCCACGATAGGTCCGAAGTTATCGTAACTCCTAGATACTTTACTTCATCTGTCGCCTTTATGTTAACACTATCCACAGCATATACATGGGAATAGTTGGACGACCTCCGTAAGAATTGTACCGCCGTGCATTTGCTTAGGAATGTGGGCATAACCTTCACCATAACCTTCATAACGGTTGTGGGCATAACCTTCTCCATTTTGAATGGAGAAGGTTATGCCCACAACCGTCCCGCTAAGGTCCGCTTCAAAGATTTGGCACAGGATATTTTCGGCCCATGGCCCGGCCGAAGTACCCCTTTGGTGCCTTTATTTATTTTTAATTAATGTATTGAATTGGTTGACATCTCGTTAATCATCTTGTTAGTGTAATTAAAATATCACAGGTTTGTTGGTATTTGCTAACATTTTGTGCCCGATAAAAAATATGCAGTTTAATTATCACAAAAATTGTTATAACAATTGTTATTTGTATCTGTTTCTACCTGTTTATGTTGTTAATTTTGTTTCGTGGTTGTCAATTAGCAACTTTAGAATGACAATAAATTTGCCTAAACGTTGGCAGTGAGATAGAGGAATTTTAATTGACCAGAACTCAATAAATGAAAAGAAGAAAGAATTTATTTATCAATGTAAATTGTATAAATTTATTTAAATAGTTTCGCAAAATGTGGCATATGACGCCTGCATAGTTTCATTCTTTTGCGCAGCAAATCTGCCTCATGGCGGTAAGATTTTCACAGGAGTATTCTGCTCCATATATTAAAACATAACACATTCTTATAAGTCCATTTTTGACCTGCAGAGAACAATTTGTTTTGTTTTAATTTGACGGTTAGTATCTCTTGAAGATGTAAATTACAGTAATACCTTACGGTAAAACCAAGAATAGTGATTCAAGTTGCTGTGGTGGAGAGCAAAATTATTTTGTGAGAAAAATGATGATGATGATGATGAACTTCTCGGGAATGTTTTCAGAAAACAGAGTTATAACATAAATTCGCGTTTAATTGTTAGTGGTAATCAATAAAAGTAATGGTGGCAGGTATTTTCATCATTTACATCCGGTATTTGAATTTGGTTAAAACTACACTCTCGGAATTTTTTCTTTTCCACTTCTTTCCTGAAATAGAGGTTTGGTAGTGTCTTAAGTGGTCACTCACGAAACCAAATTTACTAGAAAGTTCAACGTTTAAGATAATAAATAGGGTTTAATTCTTTCTCCGTGCTGCAGCTCAGTCGTAGGCGTCATTTAGCTATAGCAAGCAATATGAGAAGACCGACTATCTTTTCACGAGCAAATTAGACTTCTTACATCTGCAGGCTTGGATAGAGAAAAATTCAGAGCTAACTTTAAAGTGTGCAAGGGATTGCAGCTGGATATTTTTAATTCAAATTAATCAAAAACTTGTGCATTTACTGAAAGGCTTAAAAATTTCCCGACGAATGATTCTGGTCAATTCCTCTCGGGTATCCTACCGGGTTAATATCTCCATGAACCCATCATGGAGACATAGCCCGGTGGAAACCCGGGAAAAATTTACCATGTACATTTACTGATGGCATCGAGAAAATAATTTTGGCTCCACACTGCATGGATTGGAACTGAGGATCTTAGTTTAGCATTTGGAAGATCTATTAATACTGACGACATAAGTGAGGTAAAATGAGGTACCTACTTGCAGCAAGACGCTTACATTTACTCCCCTCTACCTATACCTGGCTGAAGGACCCATCAACCTCATCCACATGACCTTCCGTTGGCTCAAGGGATCCACGATAATGCCTTCGGTCGAACTGGAATCATTTCGGTTCCTACCAATTAGTAAGCTCTCCTGCAAACACATATATAATTGTTATCACTTAGATTTAAGTGTAGAAACTAACACAGCTAGCAATTACTAACTAATCTATTGCTTGGCTTTGTGCAATCTTGTTAGTGTTACTGACCTTTTGCAGCAACTGGGATGGGAAATGCTTTCAGACCGTCGATTAAAATTTAGACTCATTCTATTAAGTAAGTTCCAAACCGGTGTATTCTCTGACGACGTTGATAATATTTTACGAAATAAGACATACAATTAGGGAACTAGACTGCAGAATGGACAGATTTAAAATGTAATTTTTCTCACGAACGATAAGGGACCATGACAGCTGCCAATGAGACTTTTATCTAGGTATTTCGATAGGTAGTGTAGCTCTTAGTAGTAGTATTACTCCTTAATACTTGAATCTGTAACCTAGTACTAGCAGCACATCGTGCATATTTTCTACGTAATTCTTGAGTCTCTGTCCATTTATGTAGTTGTAATATACATATATATTAACGGTCCCTCTCCATTGTGATATTATATGGAGTGTAGTAGTGCATGCTTGTGAGGCTTCGCTTCGTGACAAGCATTAGCGATTTATGCTAATGCATAATTAGTCGTAGTTACACTAATTTTAGGGTATAGTGTAATGCATTTAATGCAAGTGTAATGCACTCCCTGCCACACACCCCTGAGGTGGCTTTCAGGGTATTTTGTAGATGTAGATGAATATGGACATAATGAACAGTGGCGAACTAAAAACGCATCAGAATACGTATGTATGTACCTATGTAATTTTCTCGTCCGCGTCGACGGAAATGACCCTCGGTTTATCGGTGACGACAGAATAAAAGTGAAAAAAATGAACTCATACATGCGTGACCTCGGAATCACGGCAATTGACACTTATCGTTCACGTTCACATTTTTGAAGCCGCTCTTGTGAACGTTGATGCAGTGATGAGTATCAACGTGGCCGGAAGAAAATCTGAGAGAGCGACACCATCTCTTTCCCTTCTGGAAGTAGTACTCATCTACCAGTTTCCATCTTCACTTCGAACGCCACCACAGAGATGGGAGGAAGCGTCCGCGCCGATAAGGAAACTTCGACCGTTTTTATGGCGTGTAATAAATTTCTGAATTTATTGACCGGATTTTGGGCCTATTTATTGCGTTATAAATTGCACGTCCATGCGGCTTCACGTGACATAATTACGACTCTATTATAATAGTCTCAAGGGTTCACCAATAGAGAACCGCTCATCTTCTTTACGACAGGAGATGTGGTAATGTAAATAAATTGCCGCCTTTTATCGCGTCATTTTGATGTCGGGAAATTTCCGCATCGAGCAAATGCTCCCATCGTTTATAAATGCCTTGAAGAGATCAGGGGGAGCTGGTTGATGGTTTCCATTGCCAAGAGAGAGGAAGACCAATATTGATTGCGTTGTTGTATTTGAATGCCGCCATACTACTTGAATTGTCATCACATCACTGACTGGCAGAACGGAACGAAGATTTGATTGGAGTTGGAGCGATAATATTTGGCGAAGCTTGGAAGTTTTGGCTGTTAAAATTGGTGTTATATACAAGGGAAATAAGTCGTCCAATTTAATGAGAGGTCAGTTGCCGGAGGAAATTGGCCCATAATTTGGATAATTCAGAAGAAGCATTGAAAATATCTTCCAATTTTAAAAGGCATACGTTTTTTTTCTGTTCTTACCTCAGGTGGAGATTAAATTGAGAAGGTTATTGGTGCGGTTTCTCACTGTCAGTACCCATGAACTGGCAACCATGTCCGAAATGGTCCGAGGAGTACTTGACCTCAACGACACCGAAAACTAAGACTCTTCGCAGGAATTATTATTTCCTATATTCGTAGTTGATCCTCAGAGAGGGAATTTGAAAAAGTTCGTAATGGTGCTAATTGCATTCAAGGCACAGTTATTTTCCATCTATGGAAAAAGAAAATGATGTATGTGGTTCAGAGGCACAGGCCATGGTATGAGCGTCAGTAATTACTTCTTATTGTAGGCTTTCAGCCTGTTCTTAATCAATACATTTTTTAAGTGATAACTTCTTTTGGTCTTCGTTGGGCACTTTTGGCATCATGGGGGAAAAAGAGCAAACTCGCGTCACGTACCGTACCGCACTTTTTGCTTCGGCTACGTAGTTCCAATACCGTCGTCAGACAGCAGCACCGCTGTCCTAACACTGCAGATAACTGCCACCAGATGGTAGGACAAGCGGTAAGCGGGAAAAAGTGCACCGTTTAAATCGCGTACCATATTTCCCTGTTCGTATTCTTTACCGAATCTTGAAATTCGAAGGTTATTAGTAAACTTTAGGTATCACAAGCCAATAGTTTCATTCCTAGAATTCTGTAGAAATAGTAATGAAATAAGTCAAATTATTCACGAGAATAATGAAAATAACATGCGAGAAAATGAGGAAATGGTGATTGTTGATGTAACCAATGATGATGAGAATTGTTAATTAGAATAATTAGAATAGAAATACAATTAACATAAGAGATATAAATGAGTGTTATATTATGCATGTACGTATGTATAATACCCATTTTTCAGGTAAATACCTATTTCGTCAACAAAAAATAAAATTTACATATATTGAATATTCATTTTAAATAAAAGATTATTGCACCTTATTCTCCTTTTTTATTCAGATTTATTTGGGAATACAAATCGGTCAAAGACGTTTTCACTTCCAGCGTGTGGTCCTAAGCGCACCCAATTTTTCACGTACATTCTTTCCATCTCTTCCTGAGATGTCCAGCATTTCTTTCTCCTTCTGCGCACTTAATCTCTCGAAATCTTCACTTTGGTCTTTTCTACCATTCTGTTTATGTGGTCACTCCACACCTTTCTTCGCTCTTTAGGCCATTTGTTTACTGGTTTTATTTTGCATTCGCATATTATGTCACTGCAAATACGATCTTCTCTGGTTCTTCCAAATATTTCTATGAGACTATTCATTTCGGCTGCTTTGAGCAATGTATCTGCGTCTGTTACTATCGCTCTAGCTTCAATGTCATACGTTAATATCGATTTAATTATAGTTTTAGTTATTATAGCCTTTGTTTTTTGCTTATATATATATTTATTTCTTCACTTAATATCTTTTAGGGCACCTGATACTCTTTTGGCCCTGTCCATTTGTGGTTTTACATCTTGCTGTAGCATACCGTAGCTTGTCATTTTTATCCCCAAGTACGTCATTGTTCTGTGCTATTTTTTTCAATAGATTGGATGTTTAATTTTGTTCATGCTTTTTTGGATCACTCCTTTTCTGACACATGTTTAGCATTATATTTTCCAATAACAAACTGTGGTCACTCTCAATATTTGCAGAGGAAAGATTTCTCACATAAGTCAATTGTGTTGGGTGAGTTTTTCTATCTGTCAGGATATATTCGATTGCAGATATATTACCTCTGATCGGCCTCTGGTATTGTGCAATTTATACTTATGTCGTGTGCTTTATTTTGAAAAATGAATTATTAATTCGAAATTCTTTCATTGAGCAGAATTGTATTAGCAGCTGTTCATTTTCTTTGATGTGCTCTTCATTATATTTTTACTTCATTCCAGGGATAATGCCATTTCCATTTTTGTTTGATGGAATAATATCTTTGTAGCTCTTCATAAAAGCTTTTTCTATTTAACAGCGGCTGATTATTTTCCGGAGTATAGGCTGATGTGATATGAAACTTCTTTTTTTCGGATTCTTTATCACCCTTATCATTAACAAAATGTACATTGTCAGGGGTAATTATGTGAAATTTCTCCATGATGGTAGAAGAACAAACTTTGCAAATTTCACTGTGAGTTTTTTGTTCACGAACCGGATTTCAATATGGCATAAAAAATAACACAAACCGTTAAAACCCGGGGCGTGAATAAAAAAAAAACTCACAGTGAAATTTGCAAATTTTGTTCCTTTTCCACGATTATCATTCGTGAAATTTACATATCTCCATTTACCAATTTCCTATTTTTCTTTGCCATCAGTACAACAACGTCTCCTTTCTTCTTTCTTAACTCCACTATATACAGACACATTATTGTTATATTGTAAAGTGCCGATTATTATATTCAGTTACACAGTAGATTTCAATGCCATAATTTTCTGGTTCTTTCACTATTTATTGATATTTTCTGGTCTATCCTTGGACATTCAAAACCGTAATGTATTTCATTTTTTCCATTTTCTCCATTTATTCCTATTTTTTACTCTCTTTATATTAACTCACACTGTCTGTCTGCTTGTCTTCTTTTCTTCTTGTCTGCTTGTCTGTGTACGTACAACCCCATTGAAGCGGAAGGTGTGGTGTTCGATTCCTGGCTGAGGAAATTATTTTTCTTCTTTTTTTTATAGCCGTTTTCAGTTGCAT
This sequence comes from Pyrrhosoma nymphula, assembly GCA_963573305.1. Classification (NCBI taxonomy): domain Eukaryota; kingdom Metazoa; phylum Arthropoda; class Insecta; order Odonata; family Coenagrionidae; genus Pyrrhosoma; species Pyrrhosoma nymphula. The sequence goes on from OY754327.1 coordinate 15,881,066, forward strand.
CTTTAGACATTTTGTTTTCATCATCGCATTACCCTCTAAACTTTTTTTGTTGCAATATTTTACTCGCTAATTATTCATTAATGACGGCGATCAAAGCTAGCACTTAGCCCTATGACGTTGTGGGAGATGGACCACGGTGAGCTAACAACTGTGATTATCGCTATTGAATGTTCTACAATGAATTTAATGTCATATCGAATTACTAATGCTCCTAATGGTTGTCTAATGTCTGAATAATTTGACATATCAGTGAAGATAGAACGATTTTCTTTCACAAATTTAATTAATTAGCAATGTGATAATACAATATTTAATGGCAAAGATACCATAAAACAATGAAACTATTATATAATTAAATGCACTGAGAATACGAGACATTAATACGTGACGCAATGAATGTGAAAAAAGGGAGTATAATAAAAACTTTGTTTTTATGAGGTTACATTATTACTGGCTGGGGTCGTCATAAGGTCACCCATCCGATTCTGATGGTCTCTATTATGACTAGGGAACTATCTCTCTCAAACTGCCTTAAAAAGAGTCTTCCAAACCTTCTCCATATTCATGCGCAAACCGAAAATTTCATCTACATGCGTCCCTACCAGAAAGATTGTGCCCGATAATGCCCATATCCCTGTCTTGTTTCACCGTTTTTGTTTTTCATTCAGTTACCATATTCTCGACTTGACGTCTCCTTTTGCGGCGAGTTTTTTGGTCAATAATTTCACGGCGTTCAAGTATTTCGGGGGGACCACGCTCGTCCTTTCTTTCGAATGTGGCTTTAGAGGGGGCAGGGGGCGGGGAGGGCGGGCGAGGGACAAGGGCGGGGGGTGGGGAAGTACCTACAGGCGGGAACGGAGGCAAAGAGGTGCATAGTAGCAATCCTGGTACCGGGCGGCGGTGGCCGGGTTTATCCAGCACTCGCATCTCCTCCTCCTCGTCCTTCGTGTCTCTCCATATTTCACGCGCCGTGCGCGGACACCCTTATCTCTTCGCCCTTTTCATCTCTTGCCTTCCACCACCCCCTCCCCCCTCCGCACCATTCCCCGGCTTCCCTCAGTATCTCACGGGACGCGTCCCCGACCGCGCGTCTTTCCCCCACGGCCAAGTGGTCCATCGGGCGGGCGCTCAACTGCCAAGTGTGCTCTACACGCCACATTATTGCACGAAGGCCACTTATGTGGTCGAATTGTTATGATCTTCAAGATGAAAGTCGCTTGCTGAGTTTGCACACACGGAGACAATTGTTGTAACCGATAATTATTTTTTGACCTAACGGTTTAAGGTAGTTTTTAGCAAAATATCACTTCACTTAGAATTTGAAGAGTTTTACCTCATTTTAAATAGAAAAAAAACCCTCAGAAAAGAATAAAAACATTACATCATAAAAAAGAGGTCATGAAGAGAAATCATCTAAAAATCATAATATGAAAAAAATTACTATGGAGAATAAAAAAACAATACTAATTGTGAATGTTCATAGTTAACCCTACAAAACTATGACACGAAATAGACATTAGAATTTTAATATCAAATTAGGGGCACAAAAGGGCGAGTGATTTGTTGCGAATTCTTAAGAATTTTAGTTGTGCTACTGTAGCGAATATTTGCACCGATAAAACTTGGTATCAAATGAAAACTAAAGCATAGAGTTTTAACTAAAATATTCGTATCATTTCAGAAACCAGTTAGGGCCTTTCTCGTAAATTAAGATAACCATTTACCGCGACATCCAATAATTAAAAAAATCGGAAACGGACAATGGCTGAGTGATGAACGACAGCAGATGATGTCGCAATCAGAGCATCACCAAGTCGATCGATACGACACAGCAACGACTGTCGCCACGATATATCGCCACAGCACGGGAGAGTGGACACCTCGCTTGACGACCAAGTCTGGAGTTAACCCCATTCGAAGAGACTTTTTTACTATACAATAAGATACCTGGCGGAATAAAATAATTTTCAATGGATGCGGATAAAAACTTGTAGAGTGGTTAGACTACCGAAGAAATTGTGGAGGAAAATACGAGAAGGCTGAAGAAGGTTAGAGAATACTGACGAAGTGTCTCATCGGAACTTAAAGGAATATTTCTACCCGAATACATTCAAAGATCGACAGGTAGCACCGTCGTCCAACGACTGTTAGTGTAATAAATGGTACGTTGGCGATAAGTACATGTACCAGAGAAAGGAAATGGTTGAAATATTTTAAATGGCGCGCCGAGAGACAAATTCTATCAAAGTTACGTAAGTATGGAGGTGAATGGAGGTTACGTAAGTCACTTGGAGGTGAATAGCCAGATTAAGTAGTAAACATAGCACAAATTCATTCGTATTACAACCACATCTATAGTGCATATTTTATACACGGGTGCACTGCTAATTGGAGCACGTATTTTAATACAGAGGGTTTATAAAACTATACTACTTTAATTAGATAAGGTTAACGATGGATGACAGAAAAAAATAGCGTCAACATGTGACAGGGATGCTTAAGAAAGTACTTGGGAAACACAGCAAGAACAAATTGATATGAAAATCTATGCAAAACTACCGATACCATAGGATATAGACCTACACACAGGACCTACATGAAACACCGAGAGCCGAGATGTAAACCAGGCTGATTAGAAGGCCTGTTATCTAGCAATAGAGAATATACGACGGGGACTTGTGTTAGAAAGGTAAGAGAAAAGACTGGCAAAAGGTCTACTTGTAGTGTTGTATGAACCAGAAACATGGACTTAGAGGAAAGAGAATGGGAAAATGTTGCAGTCGTTTGATGTGTGGGTGTGGATGAGATGGAGGAAGTGCGATGGACGGAAAGGAAGACGAATGAGGAAGTGTTCGGCATGGTGGGTAAGGAGAGGAAACTGCTGGAGGAGATTAAAAGGAGGCAGAATAGGTGTTTGAAATAGGTAACGATAGGTTTTACATCGGGGAAACGGCCTGCAACGATGGAAACACCGGTTCCCGATCAGTCACCGAAGTTAAGCATCGTTGGGCTCGGCTCGAGTTTGGAGGGGCGATCCTCAGATTCGTCCGAGTGCTGTTGACCCTGTCTGCACGTGGCAGACAGTATGTGCGAAATCACCTTAGCCGTCGAAGCACGTCAATCAAAAATACTACTATACTACATTTCGCAGCTCCCATGGAAACAGCACCATTAGGCCTTTTACAGCAGGCGGTTAACATCAAATATGAAATATGCCCACAAGTACCCATGCGCTGGTTGATGCAAATCCCATTCAGGCGGGGCTCGAACTCGGGATTGGCAGACGAGGAGGACTATACCCTGCCTCCCACCGCGGCCGGCAAACATGCGCTATGAGAGTCTGTACTGTTTTAATTTTTTCCCTCTCTACTGTCTATGTAATTTCATTCATACATTTGAATATGTTACATTCAAGACTACTGGGTGTATATTTATAAGATTTAACTCAGAATCAACATTTATCCTTCATTCCACATTATTTATAAAGATGGTTTATATTTTGACTTCGTTGTTATAGCATGCGAATTACATTATACATTAAGATATTTAAAAGATAATAACATTAAGAAAATTAATGGTGCGATCACTAGCTCAATATTATACTAAATGCTCGAAATAGTAAAGTGACACTTTCGTCTAAGCCGAATGTTAATTTGTATCTATTTTAATGCAATAACGATTATAAATTTTCCGGTCACTTCTCCTAAGATATACGTATTCCAATGGAGGACAGGATAAGAGGCATAGAAATTTAAAATGATGTAAATATTGGAGGATGTTTTTTTTTCCGTATAAGTCACTTCAATATTTTTTCCTCGTAATATTGTTGCTCGTAAAATTTCACTTGTATCAACATAGCACAAGGCACATTCAACATGAAGTTTTGTCAATTCAAACAACATACCAGAATTCAGGTCTGCTACTCAGATGCTTTTTATTTTATGACACCCCAATTCTAGCAGCCGAAATGCTCGTATTTCAGTCATTTAATAGACATATCCAATCTCATAGAATGAAATGCGAAGGAAAACAGGCTATTAAAAAAAAGCTCCCGAAAGACAAGAGTGAGCATTTTTTTTATTTCCTCCAGAGAGTTGTTTTCGTACCCGTATCATTTTTTTCCCAGGGCTGAACCTCTTTGTCATCCCCTTGCATTGGAATCTCAACCCCCCTCTTTGATATCCCTCGCCGAGAAAAAAATTTGCCGTTATCTATTCATCTCTCTCCAGATAGTCCTTTCAAAAGCACCCCTCCAGCCGAAACGGCCGACTGATTGAAGTGATTGTTGTGAGTCTGGGGGTTGTGAGATTGGCAAGCATTCCTCGAGAGGTCGGTGTGAACAATCGCCCCGCTCGATATAAGACGAAGGATATTCAATTGAAAACGAGAAGGGATGCAAATGCGAAAAAAAGGAATACACGGAGGACGGTTCGCCCTTTTCATTTCTCGACTCTGTGACGAATCCTCTTGAGGTTTTCTCCCCCACCTCCCCTATCATCGTCTTCTTAAAAAAAAAACTGCTCCCCCTGTTCGATCGATCGGGCCAGGTGTCTGCCCTGTCCTCTCTCCTCACGGTTACTCCTGCTTGCTTTCTTCTCCTTGAATACCTCCCTCCTCTCCTCCCTCCAACCTCCCTCCCTATCACCGTCTTTGAATTACGACTCTTGCCGGAGCGTCCTCTTCTTCTCAGACGCCAACGATGACTAATAACAGCGTTTGCACACCGTCCGTTCGGGGGATGGATTTTTTTGCCCCTTCATTCACTTCCCTCACCCCTCCTCCTGCAAGTTCACCTCTTCTCCTGTGCTTCTGCCTCCTCCTCCTCCTGGACCTTCCCTCCCCCATGTCCTCCCCCTTTACACCCTCCTTACGTTTGGCCCCCTTGGAATTGCTTTCGTCCTGTTTGTCCGATTCGGTGAGTGTTTTTTTTTTTACCTTCGACGACGACAACGGCGTCATTAGCATTGCAAATCACTCTCTGTAGCGGGAGCGCGTGTGGCGTGGGCGCCTTTTTGAAAAGTGATGCTTCCGATGTCCGAAAGACGGCCGAGCAAACAAAGGCGACTCTGGCGCGCGCAACACGGGCCGAGGGTGCCGATTCATGTGTTGTTAATAATAGCTCATTACGCTTTCCTCTCTGAGTGGGACTGTAATGGCGCAACACCTGCGCGGTCTCGTCTTGCCCAAATGTCCGTCTCGTAAGAGTGCAAAAAAGAAATATATAGGAGGAGATATCATTTCGAGTCATCTAAACTTGAAAAAGGTTGAAGGATATTTATTCCTCGTAATCCAGCTTAGGTTATTATCGGACGAGACTTCAAATCGTCCTGCTGCCTTAAAAGAGATTTTACTTTTATTTTTATGTGGTTTCATTAGCAATTTTATCGTGTGATATGACGTTATAATTGGACGAAAATCAAACGTTTAAATTGTTCTCTGTGTTATTTTTATTTTTATGTGGTTTCATTAGCAATTTTATCGTGTGATATGACGTTATATATTTATTCTAAAATCAAACGTTTTATTGTTCTCTGTGTTATTGCTCATCCGTTGTATGGATGCAATTTCTTTGAGAGCAAAGTCCTTCACCCATCAACGTCGTGGGACTCAGGAGACAGCAACGGAACATCTTTTTGACGCACTCAATGGTTTCAATGGTGAAAATTTAAAGCCTTTGTGCGTAAGAGGTTTTCATTTCATGCACGGAATACCTTTTACTGAGCCTAACTACCATATTATTATTAAAAAATGTCTTTAACTCACACTTACTCATGCTGCTTCAGCATATATCTAATGTCACGTAATAAATGGTTTTGGTTCATTCCGTGAAACTGCTGCTATTTATGTCAATTGGCTTTCTGATGACAGCCTCAATATTTTGGAAGGAAAAAGTTGCATTTGGTATTTCATGATTATTAAATTTTTCTTTTGGATGTATCCATGTCACTATAAACACAGAGAGAGTCCGGTATGAAAGCATTTTCGTGACACTTTTATATTCCCCTCCCGTATGAGGGTCGGTTTTCAGTGGAGGCAATATCTTTTTTTTCCGGAATCTCTCAAATCTGAACTTTTGTTTCAACCTCCGAATAAAAAATCTGGACACCGTGAGGCGTTTTATTCTTTCTTTCTTGCAACAAAAAGGAAGTATGTATACATAAGTATATTCCTGAAATACATGCTCAGCGGTAAGCCTAAATTTTTTTAACGTACGCCTTGCAAGTTGCTACAGATTGAAGAAAGTTACAGTTGGAGATTAAATAATAGGAGGTCACACGTTTCAAAATTCTGTTTGAAACGATAGTGGTTTGCGCCCAAGGGCCGAATTTATAGTCGTTACCTAGCAGTCCCACAGCCCCTTGCAGGCCCCTTCGTCAAAAACGGTATTTATCGTCAAATTTCCACCCCCAGCAGCCCCCTTAGCCTCTCCTAATTCTGGCAGGAGATGCATGCTCCACCAGGACCACCACCTCGGCCCTTGTCGAAAAAATAACACAACAGATATAAATAAATTGACTCTAATGAACGTGCATAGCCTTAAACTAATCGTTTCGATGCTTTGGTGTTTATAAAACAACGGTTAGATTTGCTCTTAATCGATAAATATCTGATGTGACGCCAGACTCATTCCAAGGATGTTCATATACACTCGCAGCTTATTTTTTCCCACACTTTCTTCTTCTTGTGGCAGGAAACTGCGTCCGTTTTCTTACTTTCCACTATATCTTTATGCTTCTACACCAGGTCACACATAATCTTCTTCTCCACACCGTTGAAGCTCTTTGCACGTCGAGCGGCCATCTTAACAGTTTTCATGCTGCGTCTGGCTCTTTATTTATCCGTATCCATGTTGATCACGAGCGTCACCAGTGAAACATTTGAGCTGCGAATTCCATTTCCCGCCGTTTGTAGTCCTTAGTTACCAGATCTAACCCCCAACCATCCCCTACCTAGCAGCTCCCTTAATTGTGACTATAGGACGCACAATTCAAGGGACCTGCTGGGTAGGGGATGGATAAGGGGATGGATAAGGGGATGGATAAGAGGACTGCCAAGCAACGACTATAAATACGGCCCCAAATCTCTCACGGAGCTAATCGGTGTCAATGCCATCATTGGGCGCCAGAACTGACCCACCTGCTGGGCGAGATATTAAATCCCAAGTTGGAAAAATAAAGGCTAATAGTTTTGGTGTATAAACTTGCTGTTTAGTATTCTGTTCATAAGTTCTCTTTTGCATAGTCAATGTGTTTTAAACATTTTATTTATTTTCAAACATTTCATTTGTCTGTGTATTTATTTTCTCGGTAGCCTAGTGGTGCTTTTGCAGGTGTCCCATTTGCCCGTGGGCGAATGCCGCGCCGATACCGCGCCCAATGATATGATTGAGATATTCGTTTATTTTCCCAACACTGAAGCGGCGTTAGCTCAAATCGGGGACCACATTTGCTTGCTTTTAAATTTCAGGGATCATGTTTGTTGCATAAGTTGTTTTACCACCAAAGAAATTTGTCGATTAACATTTGATTTTACATGAACTCTAATTAGGTACAAGACGGTGGGTACAATATTGCGGTTTAATACGTTTACCAGTTGATTCGATGTATAGGACATTGGTGACAAATAGATGAGAAATGTAATGGGGAGTGTATCCTGAGACAACAAATGCCACCAGATAGTCATCAAGTTGATATTGATGTCATGTTGATATGCCAAATGTGACTCGGACACCTCTTCTTCGAAACCTTTCATCGAAAAATCATTCACACGGAATAAATGACTTTAAAAAATATAAGATCATTCGGGGTTATGATATTTATAAGCTTGGAAAATGCTGTTCTAGAAGAAAATCAGTAATTTAGTTATCGTCCACATAGGTGCTCGTAGAGAAATACGAAGGTAAAGCAACTATTTACCATTTGCTATAACCATTAAGTTTAACGAAGAGACATAAAATAAGAGTTATTTCGAAGTACTGTGTGGCTTATTCTATGACAGCAATAGGTGATACTCTCCCCTCCCTTTTAAACTCACCAATGAGTATGGATACAGCGTGAATGTGTAGATTGAGATTAATGATATGTAGTAATATCTTCATCAGCGGGTGCTTTCCCTTTTATCAATAGAAAAATATATGCATTAACAAGATGTACACAAATGACAGCAAGTTCAGCACATCAAATACTAATCGGCCAGGTAGTTAAACCATTTTTCTTGAGAAAATGCGAAACTTTCCTTTTCAAAAAATATAATGAATTACAGTAAATGCCAACAGTGTCATTTATTAAATTTAGTATCCTCCTCCTCACACTAGTAATGCGAATGTTATATGAAGTGTTTATACGACCAAATTTAGTGTTTATAAGTGCAGAATTTCTAGTAGGAGTTGATATTCAATTCAAATATATATTTTCAAGTGTAAGTGGACAGTCATATATGTCATCGCACAGTTCAGACAAAACAATTGAATCAAACAATTTGTCTTCAAATTGAGAGAGGATGAGAATTAAGAATTTTCACTGTTTATTGAAACTGAGTAGTATCCATGTAGAAATCAGTGTAATAATTAACTTTTTTTAAACTATAGAAATGTTTATTTTAACAAAAAAAATACGAATTACTCACTTTATATCGTAAAATATATGATCATATCCCTTTTTTTATAATTAATGTCACAAAAGAAAGAAATCAATATAACATCATCATATACAAAATAGTATTAGTTTCATGATATTTTTTATGATAATGGTACATGGAATTTTAAAAAAGGAACATCAATGTATAAAAATTGGATAGCAGTTTTAGTATAGGATAATAGTCTTTCATCTACAATGAAGAAAAGTTGGAGAAAAATATAATAGTGCAGTTTAATAGTCGTGCTAAGCCAAAGCGGCTTGTCAGCAGGTGCCTTTAGTTAAAAATATATTTTTTTTGCTGTGTAGCGTTTTGAACAATAAAGAACTTAACAATGTAGACCTATCAGCCACCCTTTTAGTGATTTTTTAAGAACAGATATGCTATTAATATCATGCAATGACATAGGTAATTCGTTTAACAACCCAGGGACTACATGTGCCAAAGACCTCTTGCCATGGAGGTTAATAATGATAAAAGAAAGAATAAGAACTAATGATAAAAGTGCAACGAATACATTTTATTTTATCAAGATGGAAGAAGAGCTTTGACAGCTTATCGGAGAGCTGTTTATATTTGACTGAGAGCAGCACACTCACCCTGGTGAGGCTGTCGTCTCGGAGAACAAACCCTTTGGAGAGGTGGGTGGGTGGGTGTGGCTCATTTACTCACGCACGGCTCCTCCCGCTCAGGTGAGCAGGTTCATTTAATCGCTCGGCTTCACGCAGAGCCACGAGCTCAAATTTCACAGCCGCCGACGTTACCATGGCAGTAGCCTCGCACTTGAGGAGAAAGGGGAGTGTGACTTTGGGATGGAGGAGCCTGGGTCACGGCGTAGAGAGACCACACTAACCACAGATTATGCCGCCTCTACACTGACCACTCAAGTGTACTCCTAAGTGCAGTTTTCACTTAAGTACACCGTGTAGACGACCTCTCACCACTTAGGTGGTTTGAACGAAAAACCACTTCATCTAGAATTTGATGAATTTGACCTCGTTTTAAAGAAAAAACTCTCATCTTACCAATGATATCAAAACATCAACCCGTTGCCGAACTACTTTTCGAGCTATTTGCCTCAAAATATAAGCTGATTTACATGGGATAGATTATGGCTATTCGCTCCAGAGGGAAAATATTAAACAAATTAGGAACTTCTAGCCCCTAGATTTCGTCAAAAAACTAACGGTGTGTAGCTTGCATGTTTTCTCAAATATTTATAAAAAATTACTCACCACAGTAATTTTGACAGAATCACAAATGTACCTGCTATTTTGAAGGATTTTCAGCCGTACAGCGGGAAAAAATGAGTCAAGATAGAGACCTAAGTAGCTTTATTTATTTAATTACTGTAAATTTTGATCATACATAAATATATCTTTGCGCCATTAATATTACAATATTTATTTCATACTTCTTACAGACGCTGAAATAAAAAAATAAAATTTGAATATGGTCTCCATTATGACTAGGAAACTATCTCGCTCAAACCACCTTAAGTAACGGGTCCACTTAATTGAACCCGGGGACCCCCATTTAAGTATACTTGGATGATATCGATAGTGTACCGTCGAGGTGATCGAAGTCTCCTCATCGACAGGTCGAAGATTTTCGAAAACCATACACCACATACATATTTTTATATCATTTATGTGAGGAGTAGAGTATTTGTGAGGATATTATTCTTCTTTTACATTTGTTTATGGGGTTATGCGAGTCTAAAAATGTCGTAAGTTACTTATCGGGCACATAATTTTAGCGCGATGCAAATTTCCATCCATTAAGGTAGTTTGAAAGAAAAATCACTTCACCTAGAATTTGATGAATTTGGTCTCGTTTTAAAGAAAAAACTCTCATATTTCCAATGATATCAAAATATCATCCCGTTGCCGAACTACTTTTCGAGCAATTTGCCTACAAATATAAGCTGTTTTACATGGGATAGATTACGGCTGTGCCCTCCAGTGAGAGAATATTAAACAAATTAGGAACTTCTAGCACCTATATTTCGTCAACAAACTAACGGTATGTAATTTGCATGTTTGCTCAACTATTTATAAAAATTATTATCTTACTCCCCAGAGTAATTTTTACAGAATCGCAAAAAAACATGCTCTTTTGAAGGGTTTTCAGACGCACGGTGGGAAAAAATGAGTCAAGGTAGAGACTTATGTAGCTTTATTTATTTAATTACTGCGAATTTTGATCATATATAACTATATATTTGCGCCATTAATATTACAATATTTATTTCGCACTTCTTACAGACGCTGAAATAAAAAAATAAAATTTTAATATAGTCTCCATTATGACTAGGGAACTATCTCGCTCAAACCACCTTAACACCGGGTGGCACTGAGGTAGATATAATATCTGTGTGTAGACGCTCGCCTGCATTTAAATGCTGCGCTTAATTATAATCACCTTAAGTACACTTTTAGTGTAGACGAGGCATTAGGATGCTCCTTGATTTGGATTTGAATTCCGCCGGGGGAACCTTCCACTTTCCTGAGGTGAAAAAAATCTTGAAAACCCGAATGGAGGAGAGGTAACTAAGGCATGTAGCGATGCAACTAAATAGTGTTTACCAAACGTTTCTGCATAACTCGGAGAGTGCAGGAGGTATCGGAACGGGACATATGCTATTCTAAAGGAAGGGAGAGATAGAGAGTAAAATCAATATTGCTAATTTGTAATTTATATCGTTACCATGCAAAAGGAGGTGGCCACCAAATATGTGTACGCAATCACGTGTTGCCACCAGCTTATTATTAAGGTGGTTGCACCGTAAAATGACTAAAATGTCATTTTATTCATATCCTGTCTACTTATACAAAAAGTTGTCCTCTATCTGATATGAACAACAAAACAATACCTTTCCTCGCTATTTTATTTTATAATTGAACTTGAAGTTACATTGTGTTCAATGAGGGAATAAGAGAAACACGGGGAAAAATAGTATTTTTCCATAAAATATAAATGCCATTCTCGCGGAAAACTGTTTATAAGAAGGAAATTATCCAGAGAAATTGAATAAAAATAAAATATAGGCATCTTAACACCTTATTATTTTAGATATTAGGGAATTACTGCCATAATTAAAGTCAAAATGCGGTAATTCGTAGTAAATGACGCTGCAGTCGGCTCCAATGGCAGGAAAAAAGTGCTCATTTAAAATACATTCGTGGAATAATCTGCATTTTTTCTACTTTACTTTTTGATTTCTGTAGGTAGTGCATGCCACCAGCGAAAGCAGGATTTTTTTTGGACAAAATATAAAAAATGTGGAATTTAGTATTTGTTTTGACTCACACAGTCGCGGCGGAACCTCCTTAAACTAAAAGAGGATAGCAAACATAGAGTAGTTTAATTAGCGAAATATTGAAAAATTTCACATTTCAGGGAACAAAACAAAATATCTCCTAAAACATGAAAGTGAATACAATTATAAATATGATACAGGAAGAAAGTGAATCCCATTCTGAATCTGTGAATCTCATAAAATCATCTCCTACTCACAATCGGACATTTTATGCACAAAAAAACAACCTACGATGTCGTCACGGACTGTTATTTTTTCCGCAAATGGAATTCATGCAACAAATGAGCGTTGGCTCTGTACGCATATCTATCTTTTACTTTGCTGCATCTATTGGTATCTAACACTCGTTGGGAAATACTTTGCCTAGAGTTCGCTTGCTTCCAGTGGCGTCGCGTTCGTTTTAATACCCCATATTGGAACTTCATTTATAGCTCGGAAGCTCACCGTATGTTTTGATAGCCAAAACCTAAACCATTAACCAGCAATTTCTTTGAATGGTTATTGGCCACTATAATAATACATTGGTTAGTCTATGGAGATTTGGTTACGATATACGTAATTGTTAATTTCATGCATTATACTATTCATTTTAAATATTTTATTATTTTCACTTATTATATCACTTATATTATCACTCACCAAGCGCTCCCTTATTGTTCGACTTTCTTCTCTCCTGAACTCCCTTCCTGACAACATTGACCCTTTCTCTCCTTATCTTCCAACGCCTTCGCTAACCAAGCCATATCTCATTCCCAAGTATAATAATCTTTTCTGGCTTGCCATGTGGTCATATTATTTGTCTATATTCTTGTTAATGTTTTTGCGTATGTTGTTACTTGTATCACTATAAAATGGCATCATGCTGTATGTGGTCTATTTTTAAATAAATAAATAAATAAAAATATTCTTTTAAACAAATTTTTATCTTGGTTTTCCATTTTGGTTTTGTTTTTGATGTTGATTACTGTTGCTAAGAGGAAGAGTTTGCTTTTGAGTTATTGTCGCAGTAAGAAAGTTAATCCTTTGAGGAACAAAATTTATGATTGAAAACATTTTTATGTTTGTAGTATTATAATTATTATTAACTGTATTCCTTGCATTGTACTGTAGCCCTGAAGAAGCCTCATTAATAAAAAGGCGAAACGTTGGCGGAAAAAGGAAGTTGAATGTCTTAAAAAAGACATGACCAAATCCTCCATAAATTAACCAATGTATTAACCAGTAATCCTTTCTCTGAAATCACCCCATTCCCTCAAATCACGTTCTTTTCAAAGTGCTATCCGTAACTCAACACATACAAACCAATCCACCCTTTCAGAGTGCTCACGGAACAGTTATTTTCCAACATTTCTTACCCTTGTATACTTTCATTTCGTGCTCAACAAGAATTATGTTGCGCTTTTCGCGATCGGCCAAAATATTGAAAATCTCTCATCTGGCAAGCCCGAGAACATGGCCCTCCTTCTATACGTCTTCGTAGACGCATCTCCGTAAGTGAAGTGAAGGGGGACTACAGCCACAGCACGTGGTGTTGAAGTGAAGCGGCAAATATTTTGCTCGGAGGACACATCGCCCATCATCCCTACATCGCCCCTACATTCGTTGCAGTCGATCTGCAAAATATCTAAAATATGTGCCAATCTGAAATCTGATCGTGAAAATGTTTTACGGAATCAAGAAATAAGTTCCATTTTGCCCAAATAGCGGATTTCTTTCTCATAGTCATCGCTGTCTGATGATATACTATCAAATCTTGTCACATTAACAACTAATTTCGGTGGAATTTAATTGAAGTATCAAATTTTCATTTCTGATAGCTAATTGTAATTCACGGGAGAAATATCTTTGTAGTTGCAGAAAACTAGGTGGTCAAAAATGCTTAATTTCTAAATATATTTATGTATATTCAACAAAGGAGTCTAGGAATCTAAGTGGTAACCAGCCTCAACTGTGATTCACAAACCTCTTTCCCAAAGTATACTGCTTCTTTATTTCGAGAAACGATTATAAAATAGAGATTTCTTCGCAGCCATTTTGTATCCAGTTTTCCATTCGCCTGAATTTCAATTTTTTGATGACCCGAATCTCACATCTTATCGCCCCGAGAACGGATATTTGGTTCTATGTCGCTTGGTTATTGCCTCGACATATCCTCATGGAACTTTGTCTTCAAACGCGGTGCGTGTATTAATCATAGTTTGCTGCCTTAGAAAATGCGCATTGTGTGGCAGTTTTTCCCAAAGGGATTTTCTTGGAAGAGCTTCCAAACTTGTTTGTATGCTTTGGTTGCATGAAAGCGGACACACTACTGTCCATGCAGAAAGTCGAGATGCCCGAGTTTGAGATGTTATATCTCATCAACCAATAAACCTATTGCAACACAGTAAACTGCATATCAAAGGTAATCTACATGTCCGTCAACTGCTCTACTTTGTGATTTTTTAGTACTGTTTAAATATGTTTTATGTGAGCTTGTAAGAAAAAAGGAACGCTTTTTGCCGGTACAAAAACGGTAGCACCACTTCATACGTTAATAACTTAGAAACTTAGCGCTATTACTTACTTACTTACTATTATTTACTTTTTTTAGTAGTTCTATATTTTTTTCGCTGATATGCCTACCTACTTCACTCCACAAGAGGTGTAATCTCTCGCACGCAATAATCACCAAGTTTTCAGGCTTTTACAAAAAATATCATTTCTCAATTCCCTCGGCTGTTTCTATCAGGCATTCACGGCACGTCCTCGGATGAAATCTGTCCCAGGATTAACATATATATAACTCCGAAATTCCGGAAACATGATGTTATTCTCCTTTTAAGAGCCATTTCTCCCGATGCCGAAATGTGCTGCGTCGCAGACACGACTGATGAAAGGATCCAAACCCCGATCACGGCGACTCTTTTAACTGACGGTTTGAGTCGCATTAACGTCTATCCTGAATAGGACTTGTTCACCCATTTCCAGTTAAGTGGGGGGCTGGATAAGAGAAGAAATAGCTCTATCCGCGGAAACATGGGAGTCGAAATGAGAGAGTGGAATCAGGCAGTCCTTGGTGTATGCAAACTCTTTTCTTTCACTCTCTTCGTCTCGGGAGGAGCTCATTTGATATTCCATCGGCGACCGTCACGGCCGCCGCCATCTGTTTTTTTTATTCAACTTCTTCTCCTTCCATCGCTCTCTATCTCTCTATCTCTCTCTCCCAGCTCCTTTCTAAGTAAACTATAATGACCCGGCTACTGGTTTTTACGCCCGGCGATGAAGGTTTCTAGCTCAGAACGAAATTACATACCGCCTTCCTAAGTTTGGCAGGGGGAAATAAATACCTCAATCCGTTCGCGATAGTCAAGAGACCAGTAGCATCGGGAAGGATTCGAAAATAACACTGTTAAGCCCGAATTGGATTATTAAACGGGGAGCAGAGTGGAAGGATATCATCCAATTCGAGCTGCGCCCTCCACAATTCCCCTCTCCACCCAAACTTCTGCCCCCCTGCCCCACCCTGCCCCCAAACCCAAACCACTCGCCTCAACATGAACGCGAGATTCAGCCGCCGAATAGAAATTATGACGCTTCGTGCTCCCCTAATGCGATGGGCGATCCTCATCATGGCGTAGACGCGAATTATCCGTCCGATCCGCGCTCCTTGTGATTTTCCCTTCCTACTTCCTTCCCGATGCTAATTAATGGAGCGAAACCGGAAAATTGTTGCTGGCTGGGCGATCTCAAACCCCCTTTCCCTCTCTCTCTCTCTTGAGGCGTTTATGAAGAGGAAGGGGGGGAGGAAGGGAGGTTTTAATGGCCTTTTTCGAGGCAAGGGAGCGTTTCGCAACGGCCGTCTCTTCCGGATTTGCATAATTGGCGGTTCCAGAGCGCCACCGCTGGACGACAACGCGAGAAGAAGAGAAGGGAGATGGATTCTGAAGAGGGGAGTGTTGATTGGGGAGGAGGGAGGAAGGGGGAGGAGGGGAGGAGGAGGAGGAGGGCGTGGCCAGAGTATGCCGATAGGCGGGTGCGGAGCATGCGCCCTGCACCCGACGCGTCTCCGTTCGACGCCGGCACACACACCATCGCCCCAAACTACATCTACAAAATACCCTGCAAACCACCTCAGGGGTGTGTGGCACGGGGTGAGTATCCACCAACATGCATTACACTACACCCTAAAGTTAGTGTAACTACGATTAATTATGCATTAGCATAAATCGCTAATGCTTGTCACGAGACGAAGCCTCACAAGCATGCATTACAACACTACAGATATTATCGCAATGGAGAGGGACCATTAATATATATATATATATATATATATATATATATATATGTATTTTGCAACTACACAAATGGACAGAGACTCAAGACTTGTGTAGAAAACATGCACGGCGTACTGTTAGTACTAGGTAACAGATAAGGATTCAAGTATTAGGGAGTACTTCTCTACTAAGAGCTACACTACCTAACGACAAACCTAGATAAAAGTCACATTGGCAATGCTGTTATGGCCCCTTATCGTTCATGGAACTACTGTCAGTGCAAACATTATGTAGACTCGAGTTTGAGAACTGATTAAAAAAGAACCATGACGCGTACAGGAGTGCAAATTTCATCATATTTTAGCTCATTTTATTTTGCGTTTGACGATATTTACTGACAATTTTTGTAACATATCTCTGATTTTTCGTAAATGGTTTTGTTTTTAGTAATTAGTTTTAGTCATTAAGTTTTTAGTAATACAACATTATAATTTATAAATGTTATCTACTACGTAAGATTATAATTCAAATCCAGGTTTTCCTCTTCTCCTTATTATTGTCTAATTTATTGTAAAATTTAATATAAATCAATCTTTAATTCTGTAAAATTGTACCATCACATCAATGGATAATTTTATTGAGTTACTTTATCCATTTATCTTTTTAGTTAGTTACTTCATCTTTCCGCAGTTGTTGATTTCTGAAAGGGTAAATTAATCTGTTTTTTTTTTAATTGTAATGTCATTTCCTTTTCTGTATTATTTTCTGTTGATTGTATACATTTAGTTTGGCAAGTTCCTACTTCCGTTTTCACTGCAGAGTGTAATTGTTTAAAATGATTTATGTTCCATAGGAAAAGGTCATAGAACAATAAAAATGTATTATTATTATTATTTTTAATCGCGATGACTCAAAAAAGTAGTTTTTTTGCGTTTTCAAAGGGAACGAACGCTCTCTTAGACCTCTCATAAGGCAAAAAGTTGGCATTTAATCGTTAGGAAATTTTAATATCGCAAGGTACAAAACTAGTGGTTGCACTAAAGGAACACAAAAATTTCATCGCAACTGTTTCGCAATGGAAACAGTTTCAAAACGAAACAGTTTCGCGAAACACCCTGTTGCGGACAACAGCTAGAGGCACACCAAGGAAAAGGCGATCGATTGGCGCTGCTATTAGAACATGGCTAGTGGTTCTGTATTCAATGTAATCAGAAATCTTTCACTTAAAAAAACAAGGTAAAGGTGAGCTTTCGTCCCGCCAGTGTTGTCGCGAATTTCACCCACTTATTAGTCATATGGATGTTCGTAAAACCTCCAAATATGGCGTCGAAAACTGACGAAAAAATCGCTAAATTGGTCATTTTCAAACGCCAATATCTCAAAAAGTACTAATCACACGGGTATGATTCTTACATTTTTACAAATGCGCATTTTTTCTCTACTCCTAGGTATCACATTCAATATCGTCAGCTTCCTATGTTTTTCAAAAACAAATGTTAACCATGCGGGACGAAAGTTCACCTTTACCAAAAACAATTTCATACAGTTCTAATTCTATCTGCAACGATAGGCGGACATGTGTCGGCTGAATAAATCGGAAACTGCCAGCAACAGATTCAAATCCAACAGGTCGTAGCTTATAACCGCAAATCAGCCACATGTGCGGTGCAACTGGAACAGAATAGAAGACGAAACAGTCTCAGTTTCAGCTAGTATCAGTTGCCGCTGCACACCACAGAGCGCAACGGCGCGGCTGCGGCACGACCACGAAACCAACCTGTTGTTTGCAACAGTTGTCTAACCGAAACAGTTGCGGCTGCAGCCGTTTCGCTGCGACTACAGTTGATTCCATCACTACCCAGTGGGGAATAAATTGTCCAAATGATGTTCAAAGAACGTTCAGTGAAGATTATTTTAACGTTCAAAGATCATTCAAGAAGGGCGTTCAATGAACGTTCAATTGGCACTCACAGATAGTGCAAAGAACATTCATTGGAATACTTCATAGAATGTTCAATGTAGATGAATTTCGGCTGAACTGTTTTTGAATTAATGACATATGAACCATGAAGTAATATAAAAAAAAAATAGTTCTCGTGAAATGATTCTCGATTTATATCGTATTACCTCTCCACTGACTTTCCTGCTCTATTACATACAAAAATGATAATTTGCAATTAATCACTAATAATGTGCAATTAAGTTATAACATCCTATCTTGTATCTTCCTAACGAATTCGTTCCCACGTCGCATTATTAGGCACCCTACAACTCTACGCACATTTTCTAACACCCGATATTGAAGTATTGACATACAGAAAGTCGTATATACCTAGCCATTTCCGTGGATAAATGTAACTTCGAGAGCTATAATTATTAAACCTATAATGCCACATAGTACGAATATAAATGCAATAATACTGTGAATAAACATGATTTTGAACTTGACAAGGTTTGTTTGAAAGGTTTAAAGATGTTCTTTAAATGTTCAACCAAGAAGTATTTTTGAATAATACTTCGTGGACTGGAAATGAACGATCTATGAACAGTCTCAAATGAATAGTTCACAATTGAACATTCAATGAACGATCTATGTTTGTATGCTCAGGATAAATCAGTGGTGGACTACTTTTGATTTAGTTAATGAATGTCATCTGCATGGTCTCTCCTCACTGGGTACCCCTAACCCATTCTTGCGTTACTCACCCTCGCTCTCGAAAAGCGAGTCGGCTCTGATTTCGTTCTCCCGCTCTTACACCTCGACGCCAACCCCTTTGGGGGCTTCCGATGGCGAGGAGAGGCCTGTAACTGATTGTGAGTGCCGACATTCTTAAGGCGAGGGGTGCGAAGAAGAAAGAATCTCTCGCTTCCACCGTCGCCTTGGCAACGGATTGGCACCCCCGGCGTTTCCCCGCCCCCACCCCCCCCTGGGTGGTTGGGGCTTCCTTCCCCCCCCAATCGCCAGACAGGAGAGGCGGCGACTATTTATATCTCATCACGCTAAAGATTCGCAAAGAAAATCGCACGCACGCAAAGATGAAAAATTTTAGGAAGAAATGCATTCACTCTTCGATTACTTTATTATTTTGATGAGTCATGATCGCGTGGCTTTCTCAAGTGATCGGCAATAGCTCTTCTCAAAATAGAACCATGTCACTGACTCCTTGATGAGCGGAGCATTTAAATGAAGATTTTATAAGGGTGGAGACTAGAGTGATGCTCCGATTAATCCGAGATTCTGAATTGAACTTCGATTCGAAGGCACTATTGTAAGAATTATAAGGGACACTTGCGTTTGGCCTTTCTAATAAGAAACTTATTTGTATCTAATAAGTCTTTTCGGTCCATTACGAGGCCTTTGTCATTCCAGCTTTACATTTACGACCAATTGGATGACTAAGGTTTAATTAGTTTCATAAGATTGAAATAGTACATGAGAATTAATAAGGCTCAAGATAATGATACCAATTCTCCCGTACAAATTCCTGACAACACCAATTCCATTAGAATAGTCATTGCAAACGCACGATACCATGGCTCAAGTATCAATTAAGCATTGATGTTTATGCTAATATTTTTTTATAAGGTTAAAAATTAGTAAATAAAGGTTTTCTTATATCGTGAACTATGCTATATATTCATTATATTTTCGTATGTACTGCAAAAATATTGGAATGGAGTAGGGTATAAAAGGCAGCAGAAGAGGAGGGTTCGTTTTCCAAAAAAACATATAATAACCTACCGGTTGTGCGTTCTTAAAAATCGATCACTGTTTAGAAATTGTATACTTGTGTTTATGATCAATGCAGGTTTGGTAATTGAAAGTAAAAAGATTACTACTCTGGACGATTACTCAACTATCAACATGATTTTTACCATCAATATGGTGGACGAAAATTTAGCTTTCACCCACGAGCTCGATCGGCATTGCGACTATAAGTAAGTGGACCATTGTCAGTGGACGAACCACCGCTGGCCACGTCTAATTCTTGGGCGACGATTCTCAGAATGATCACTCATTTTTGTAACTGAAGTGTCTGAGCGGCATTGCGACTAAGTAAGTGGAACATTGTCAGTGGACGAACCACCGCTGGCCACATCTAATTCTTGTGCGACGATTCTCAGAATGATCGCTCATTTTTGTAACTGAAGTGTCTGAATACCGAGAGGTGAGAATGGAAGTTGGAATTTTGAGAGAGAGGGCGCTCTTTTATCGTGGCGACTCACGGCCATTAAATCAGCCATGGAGAGTGTGAGGTCGTATTATTTTAGAGAGCTCATCTGAATGTGTCTCCAATGAATCACGGGGAGCAGTTTAGGCAGTGTTTTTAAATTAAGACCGCCACCTCGCATTCTTATGAAGGGTTTCATCCGATACATGTCTTGGGATCATAAACCATTAGCGATGAATTCACACCAACCCCTCCCCCCTCCCACAAATCTGTCTCTGCTTTGTGGACCGTGAAAGATTACTTGTATTATTATTTCTTCCCTTCGTCTGATGGCAGGCAGGGGAGAGAGATAGAGCGTTCAGGCGGTGACCAAACTGGAACGACGCGAGCCATTCTCGCAGAGGTTGACCCGAAGCAAAAAACACTCCGCCCTCCGTATTTGGACGAGCCGTTGCTCTCCTCACTACCTTTCTCTTGGTCTCTTCTCCTCCTTCTCCCCCCTCCCTCTCCTTCCCCCCCATCGCTATTTATTTCCGGCCGTACACCTTCTCTCAGCCGGAGGAGAGTGTGAAATGGCCGCGGCGGAAGGAAGTAAGGCCTTAGAGATGGACCATATGTACTATATACATATGAGCCTGTATCTATAATTACTTATTCTATGACAATTTGTTAACTATCGTTCGAACTTTTCCAGATCTGCAAGTAAAACGGTAATTTTGTATTGATTTTCCTTTTGCGTAGGATCTCCCTTCGATCAGTTGGAGATTCCCACCCAAATTCCTTCAACCATTCGGTAACACTGCTAAGTTTATCATAACAACGTTTTACATATATTGCTGCCCTCCGCTCAAATGCATTTATACATGAGCCCTGAGCGTTTAAGCTTGAAATACGCATGCATTTGAAACATTCGCTGCTGAAGGAGCAGGTGGTTTCTGTCGATGGGTAGCTCAAGTCAGAGATAGAGATAGTACGTTAATTAAGTAGGAAATGAGGAGAGTTAAAACATTAATTTTAGGATGGGAGGACATTTTTGATCCTACACATTACATTTTATTTGCATGTATTTGATTGAGGGTTGGTCAATGTTTAAATAATGTGTCAATTTCCTTTCGCCAACGTTTCGATATTCAATATTGGCATAATCAGGGCTTAAGTTGAAAATGAGAGCATTCAAAATGTATTTCTTCTTATGGATAATGGCGATGATAACTTTATCCATATCAAAAATTGATTTTCAACGCGCTCATTTTCACCTTAAGCCCTGATGATGCTAATATTGAATAGCGAAACGTTGGCGAAAGGAAAATGTCATATTTTTTTAAACAATGACCAACCCTCCATGAAATACATACAATTAATGAAAAGTGGCCAAGGTCAAATTCAACAAAAGTATATTTTATATACTTCATTTTATACTGTAGGTACTGTGCTGTACTGATATCATTCTGCGAACAAGACTGCATATTACACTGCGTACTACACTTCTGATACTGTATTTCATCTGTATTAAAACATTTGGACAATCAACTAGTGTTTATTGAATATTACTTTTTTGAAATCAACGGTGTCAGGCGAGATGTGGTGGAACTTCATATCAATAAAGAAAGTAATCAATATCGTAGGTCCACCTTTATTTTAAAAATTCACTACACGTGTTACAGCTCTTTTCACTAAGTTTTTCACTCACTTTCACTCACTTTCGTTGTACCTGAGGATGGATTAGTGAAAAGTGCCGAAACACCTGTAGTGAATTTTTAAAATGAAGTTGGACGTACGATATCGATTACTTTCTTTATTACTTTTTTGATCGGAAGGAGATTTTCTTCGAAGTGAGAGAGCCGAATGAAGGCAGAGCAGGCGAAAGTCATGGGTGAATGTGGTGGAAGAGACTCTACAGAGATGGAATACATATTAGGAGTCTGAAGAATGGGAGAGTGCGTATGAAGCAATGAGTGATTGAAAGAGAAGCGAAAGTGTTTTGCGAGAATAGGGCATTATGGAGGAAATTAATGAATGAGAGCCACTTTTCTAGAGCTAACAGCAATAACTGAGTTCTTTTACTTTTCCTATGGTTGTTCAATTTTACTAAATATACACTGCTAATGTTTATTCCTTTTAGGCTGTTTTCTGGGTCTTTCGATATAATTAACTAATTTCAGCATAACATACCTATGTGGTCGCGCTCAGATTGCGACAATCAAATCCTCTCTGCACAATACCTATGCAATGTCTGAGAAAATGTATCTAAAGGTGTTCCTCAAGGGTCAATATTAGGACCACTTCTTTTTATACTGTACATTAATGACCTATACTCATATGTTCGCTCATGTGTGTAGGTATGTTTGATTCGAAGGATAGAGTAAATGTTATGAGGGTGAGCTTGTACTATATTCTTATACTTGGAAATCGTATATTAGCCTTTGGAGGCACATTGATTGAATATGGATTTAGCAATGGGGATGTTCAGCAAATATATTCACTGGTCAAGGAAGCAATCATGAGAGTGTGAGAGAGAATTTATGCGTGGGACGCTTAAATCGAAAACGAGAAATGAATTTGTCATTTATTTAAATCAACACTTCTAATGCTGGCAAGCCAAGTTCTATGCGTTCGTTCCTGCATCGCAGCAATTTTTTCGATAAAAGTGTATCGTTAACTTGTATATGTATATAGTCATGACCACTTAATTATGATTGATGTTATTTCTGGAGTTTTGGTCCATTGTTTTTCAATTAAAAAACTACCAATTTGCCAAAGTTTCACTTCTTTATGTAGGCTTAATCAGGGCCTTAGGTGACATATCACGAGGAGAGTAAAACCTTTGACTCTCCTCATGAAATGTCACCTAAAGCCCTGATGAATCCTACATAATGTGGTGAAACGTTGGCGATTTGGTGGTTTTTTAATTGAAAAAATAATAGAAATAACATCCATCACTGTATCGTTATAATGTTTTCGGTGGTATTCATAGAATCTATAGTCTTATGATATATTGATACAATACTTTTGATTTGCGATGGTTTTGATTTGCTACATCGATGATTTTGGTTTGATTGCCCGTCCACAGTAAGGGCTCGCCTCATTTCCAAGGGAGGCTGAGAGCCACAAATCGTGAGACTGCCTTCCGCCTACTTCCCCGCATGTGAGCGAGAATCGCTTCCGTGACTCTCAGTCTACAAGAAGAAGAAGAAGTGGAAGAGGAGGCGTCGCGTGCACTGATGTGCTGAAGACGAGGTCCGAATCAATGCACCGTTACTTCCGAGAGCAAGAAGCGAGCGAGCGAGTCGTGCACCGCTTCGACGGCCGTTTCCAATGAGACCGTTTCCCACGTTACCCGCGTTGTCGTGGCGACGCCGGGACGCTCCCGCTCGCTTTTAAGGAGGTTCCGCCGCGACTGTGTGAGTCATAACAAATACTAAATTCCACATTTTTGATATGTTGTCAAAAAAATCCTGCTATCACTGATGCAATGCGTTACCTATAGAAACCCAAAAGTAAGGTACAAAATATGCAGATTGTTCCACGAATGTATTTTAAATGAGCACTTTTTTCCAGCCATAGGAGCCGACTATAGCGTCATTTCCTACGAATTACCGCATTTTGACTTCAATTACGGGAGTAATTCCCTAATAACTAAAATAATAAGGTGGTAAGATGCCTATATTTTATTTTTATTCAATTTCTCTGGATTATTTCCTTCATACAAATAGTACAAATGGCATCAAACATTTTATGGAAAAATACTATTTTTCCCCGTGTTTCTCTCATTCCCCCATTGAACACCATGTAATTTCAAGTTCAATTATAGAATAAAATAGCGTGGAAAGGTATTATTTTGTTGTTCATATCAGATAGAAGACAACTTTTTCTACAAGTAGAAAGAATATTAATAAAATGAGATTTGAGTCAATTTACGGTGGAACCACCTGAAGTAGATCCGGTGGTTTATTACCTTTGTTGTCTTAAAGCTTCCTGATTTTCTTTTCAGAATTATTTGCCGCAGATTTCTTAAGATATTTGAAAGAGAAGTGAGCATGAAATTACACGTGTTTTAATGGGAACGAAACGCTTTATTCGTCAGAAAGAACATCTTCTAATTATTACTAGCATATTCATTTACATCATCAATAGAAAAATGTATGACAGATTTTTACTCGGAGCGCTTGAAGAAATGCCTCGCGAGCGTTACGGACGATGTAAAATTGGCAACGCCGCGAGAAATTTACTTGAACGTAGATGCATAACTTACAGTATGTAGAAAAAAAAGGTATAAGACCCCATGTAATTCCATGCCCGATTCTCGATCAAATATCTTGATAAACCTGTGGTCAATAATTCTGAAAATTTGCAGGTAGCTTGAACAATGCTATTAATGCTTTCAGGGAGTATCATTGAATTCTCTGAAGTAGAGTGAAACCACCGAACCTCCTTGAGGCAGTTGGAGCGAAAAATAACTTCACCTGGAATTTGATGCATTTGACCTCATTTTAAAGAAAAAACTCTCATCTTTCCTATGATAACAAAATATTAACCCTTTGCCGGACTACTTTTCGAAAAATTATCTTAAGTTATAATCTGTTTTGCATGGGATTACTCACCGCAGTAATTTTTACAGAATCACAAAAAACCTGCCGTTTTGAAGGCTTTTTAGTCGTACGGCGTGAAAAAATGATCAAGTTAGAGACTTATGTAGATGAATTTATTTAACTACTGACAATTTTGGACATATTCATTTCATTACAATAATCTACCGGTTAGAGATAGGTTGTGATGAAAGTCAGAGAATAATCAACGAACTCTTACACTTGCCGTGCCCTTTCTACCTCTAGTATTTCTTTCTTCATCTCAGCATAAGTCCTACCTTTCTTCAGTCCGTCCATAAAACCGATTCTCTTCCTTCCCCTTCCCCGCTTACCCAACATCCTTCCCTCTATCACGGCCTTCAGCAAACCATCGCCCCTCATTACCCCTTCCAGCCACCTACCCTGTCTTCCCCTAATCTCATCTATAAGTTTCCTCTCCTCGCCCACCATGTCAAGCACTTCCTCATTTGTCTTCCTTTCCGTCCAACGCACTTTCTCCATCCTCCTCAACACCCACATCTCAAAAGCTTTATGCCTATTTTCGTCTTCCTTTCCCAAGGTCCATGTTTCTGCCCCATACAACGCCACACTTCTTATCAAGCTCTTCACCAACCTCTTCCCTACATCCTTACTTAAGGTCCCCGTCACCAGAACTATTAATAAACGCTTCCTTCGCTAGCGCTATTCTCCTCCTATTGTCTTTGCTACTATGTCCTTTTTCTTCTAGCGTACTACCCAAGTAATTAAATTGTTCTACTTGCTCCAGTTTGTGACTTCCTACTCTTATCACCAGCTTCGCTTTCTTTGTCCTAGAGAATCTCATTACTTTCGTTTTCTTATTATTAATCTTCATCCCATATTTCTCGCACTGCATTTCCAATGCATCTACTAAAGTTTGCAATCCTTTCGATGACCGACTGATAGGTCGTCTGCGAATCTAGCCGACTTTATCCACTGGCCTCCTACTTTCATTCCCACATCTAGCTCATCCCATGCCTCTCTTGCCATTTCCTCAGCATAGATGTTAAAAAGTTAAGGCAACAACGGGCACCCTTGCCGCACCCCGCGACCTATAACTTCCAATTTCGTAAACCTTGATAACCTAAATAAATTGAATAAACTGAAATTATTCTATTTGAAAATAAATTTAAAAAATGAATCTAAAATTGAGTGATAAAAAAACACCTTGATTCACCGTTAGCTACCCTTACCTGAGCCCTCTGCCCCATATATTAGTTTCGGATGAGTCTCCTATCACGACAATCTATTCCTATTTTCCCCAGTATCTATATTAGTTTCTCCCAGTTTACTCTGTCAAACGCCTTTTCGAAATCTACAAAGCAAGCGAAAACATCCTGAATATGCTCTATGTTTCTATCTATAAGTGTCCTCATTACCGCAATCGCGTCTCTGGTTGCCCTCACCTTTCTGAACCCAAATTGGTCATCACCTAAATAGTAGTTTGCTCTGCTCTCCAACCTTCTATTTAGTATTCTAAGCAAGACTCTTGGCGCTTGCGAAATTAAACTGATTGTTCTATATTCCTCGCATTCTGACGCTTTCTTCTTCTTTGGACATATATACCAAGTGATAGCCGTACGAAGTGAAAAAATGAGTCAAGTTAGAGACTTATGTTGGTATATTTATTAAATTATTGAGCATTTTAGTCATATGTTAACTATATTTTTCCACCATTAATATTACAATATTTACTTCACACTTATTACTGACGCTGAAATTGAAGTATTAAATTTTAATATGGGCTCCATTATGACTAGGGAAGTATCTCGCTCAAACTACCTTAATTCCTTCGTGTACGCCCTTCTTCTTCTTCTTCGATGATGGCGACTGATGCTTAGCTGTATATCCTCTGTCCATCCATCTCCTATCTTCTCGCGGTGCGCCACGCCAAGCCGCCTCGCCGGATATCGCCACGAATCCCCCTCCCCGCCATTCTCCACTCCCCCTTCCCCACGCATCACATTTGGAGTGGCAAAAAGGGCGACCCTTGTTTGCCATCCTTCCTCTTGAACGCCGTGAAGACGGGGAAGGGGTTTGGGGTGAGCGTGGGAAATGAAGAAATGGACAGGAATAAGTGAAGTGTCTATACGGTCTATACGGATAAGGAATAAGCGGATCGAAGAAGTTCCTTTTCGTCATGGAAGGATAAAATGAGTCCAGAAGAGAGTGTCATCCCCAGAATCGAGGGGGTTTTAAAAATGCGACACTCCATTCACCTTCTCACGCGTTCCAAGGTGTTTCGCAAGTTTGCCCTGAACAATAACCGCTTTCGAGCGGACGTTCATCACCACCATCTGAGTAATCTACCGGTTAAAGGTAGACTATGAAGTCATACAAGTCATTCAAGCATGCAAATATGCCTGTTTCTATGTAAATTTTAAATTACGTTTTCCTTTTGTTTTTATTTAATATCTATTCAAAATGTCATGTACGTCATACATTTTAAGTTTAAGCTACAGCAGTAATCTTATTATTTATTTTCACTTCAATGTCACAGTTATTTTAGGAGGCTGTAATTATATCTGTTCTTCATAATACATCTTATATTACGTTTTTGTTTTTGTTTTTACAAAATATAAATTCACAATGTCATGTAAATATACTCTTGCTGCTTGGAACTGGACTGGACTGTGGAACCTTTAAGTAGAAATGTTATAGTTACCTGTTACAGCAGTAATCAAACCATCCATTGTTTTACTTTAATGTTTCAGCTATTTTTGAGCATTTAATTAATTCCTGTTTCTATATAAATTTTGTATTACGTTTTCATTTTTTTTATTTAATAACTATTCAAAATACGTTACGTTACGTACGTTAGGTATTTGTTGCTTTTAGGGGTATGTACCCAGAGCATTCAATAAATCTCTTATCTATCTATTTCTCTTACCTATGATGAAAGTCAGAGAAAATCCAACAGACTTACACGTGTAGTGCCCTATCTACCTCTAGTATTTCTTCCTTCATCTCAGCATAAGTCCTACCTTTCTTCATCCCGTCCGTACAACCTATTCTCTTCCTTCCCCTTCCCCGCTTACCCAACATCCTTCCCTCTATCACGGCCTTCAGCAAACCATCGCCCCTCATTACCCCTTCCAGCCACCTACCCTGTCTTCCCCTTTAATCTCATCTATAAGTTTCCTCTCCTCGTCCACCATGTCAAGCACTTCCTCATTTGTCTTCCTTTCCGTCCACCGCACCTTCTCCATCCTCCTCCACACCTACATCTCGAAAGCCTTCAACCTATTTTCGTCTTCCTTTCTCAGAGACCACGTTTATATACCACTATACCAGCAAATGCTATGTGTCTCCAATGGTTGACCTGGGATTTGACTCGAGTTCGAGAACATAATAGATGTGGTTACCTCACACCTGCTGTAAGGCAATCTCAAAACAAGCGAGTAACAGCCATGTCTAATTCATATATATCCAAAGAAGTGGTGACATGCTGAAGCGGTTAACAGAGAGGAGAATGTTGGCTGGGTGATCGTAGGAGATAGAGAATATATTAGGAATTTGGAACTGTGAGATGGGAGACAAAATACACGGGAATCTCAGGAGGGATTTATATTAGGAAAATAGATGGTTCAATAAAAGGAACTGTAAATAAAACTTGCCATAATGGAGGAAATTATTGAGAAGACGGTCAATTTCCCTGCCATTTATTTGGTATAATTCCTATGATTATGATTTAACAAAGTAGTTCACATACGGCGATTAAGCCATTTCTTCGTGCACTCATTGCAAACGCCATTAAGATTTCTTGTCATCGGCAGAAAACAAGTAGCGTCTTGTAGTTACGAAATTTTACTCAGATTATCTCTACTTTAAAACTTTTTTATTACTTTTTTTTTAATCGGATAGCATGAATGAAATTAAAAATCAATTAGCTTTATGATTTATGAATGTACTTTTGTGAAATGCTAGATAAACATGCAAATCGATCGCAGAACTTTGCATGACATGAGTTGGTGATGTGAATCTCACATTAAGAGAAGGAATAATAATCTCGATTTGATATAACGGTTCAATCAATAAGTAGCTTGACTTATGTTTACGTGTTAATAACCTGTTTCGGAAAATAAATAAACGGTATATCAATGAAAAAACTCGCATTCCATTTTGATGAGTGAATGAAAATGAATCAACTGTCGAGTAGGTACACTTGTTTTCAAGATTTTAATGATCCACCTTCCCTTAAACCACTCATCTGGGTATTTAAATTCTCGCTTTCCTACCCGTGGTGGGTTAGAATCGGGGCGTATTTTTACCTTTTTTAATTGGAAGATTTAAGCGGTCGAAATAATTGCTAGTTCAATAAATTTAACCAATTTTTTGACAGATTATTGATCAACTAGGAAGTATTTTAATAATTATTTCAAATTATTTATTTAAATAAATAATTTTAATTATGTAAACTATGTAATTATACAAGTAAACTGATAGAATCATCGACATTGTGATATAAATCCATTATATATTTATATATGTAGTTTATATTAGATTAAATAATAATGAATAATATAGTTGGCAGTAGTAACATTTTAGTTATGTCATAAATTGTTGCTGGTTAATTTTATGTGAAGACAAATCTTCCGATAATATGCAGGAATTTATTTTATTTTATTTATTTTATTTTTTCAATAACCACCGAAAACAGCACTCATTGGCCTTTACTTCGGGGTAAAAACAATATTAACAATGAACGATCACACACAACCATGCCCTAGGAAGTGAAAAATATTCCCCAGGCGGGATTCGAATCCGCGACCTTTGGGTTAGCAGGCGAGGACGTTACCCCGCCGCCACCGAGGCTTTCAAAATGTTGAATTGGTATCGATATCAATGAAGGTTTATAAGGATCTGATTGTGGGTATTTTTTTATTTCAAAATGTTATAACAATTAAAAATTGTTTATATTTAATATATAAACGAGTTTTTACTCCATGCTATATTTTTGAGAATAGTGGTACAGTAGGTGTTTAAAAATGTATTTAGGCAAAAAATCATGAAAAAATGTTATTTGTAGTGAATTATTTGTTGAATTTCCGGGGAAACAATGAAACCTTTACCTTCTCCTGCGCGGAACCAGCGGTTAATTCTCCTTCTCTGTCAATTGGCTGTACCACCTCAATATGAGTGATCGGCTGGCGAACACCTTCTATCGCAAGGGAAAAGTGTAAGAGGGTGAACTGGGGGTGTAGTGTGTTGCGCGTAATTACGGTCGGGCGGCAACGTTGCCTCCCTCCCCCTCCCCTCCTAACCCCCCTTCCCAAACACCCCTCGAATGCACTCCTTCTCTGCCCCACGGAAACACGAGACGGTGCCACGGCGCGGTGCCACGGCGGCGCGGCATACGGTTTATGGCATGAGGGTTGCCAACCCCTACTGTCCAACACAAAATTATGTGCTCTCGAGTTTGAAGCTCAATTACGAAATAACCAATGATTGTACATAAAAACCAATTGCATCATATTTTTTTGGTTTATCCCGCGTTTAACGGTTATAAATAATATTCAATTACATTTATAATGATATTTTTTATTTAGGTGAGAACGTAAAAAGTGCCCGTTTTTAGGTGTATTTCAAGAAGGAGTCACGTTTAAAATTTGTTTTATTAAAATAGCGCAGTATTATCGGAACCAAATTTTACAAACTGAGGGATAATATTGTTTTTTATCTATATAATATATTATAGAATTTTATCTTATAAGAAAAGATTTTTGTTGTGTTTTTTATAAAACAACTTTTTCTCCAGAGCGGGACGTCGCAGAACAGCGTTCTTGACTGCGCTGTCAAAAGCAAAGTATGAGTAATTTATTTTTTATGCCAGTATTGTAGTGGCGGTGATCACAGGAGAAGACGGATCCAGCAGTAAGAAATTCCGATGGATGAAGTAAAAAATATGATTATGACTAACGTCCTATATGCATTCTTCAGAAATGAACAGCAATAATTTTACCGTTCGATTGCAATTATACTAGCTCTATCAAGATAAATTTCAATTGTAATCAAATAGTACAATTTATCAATGTGGAACAATCATGTAAATCCGCGCATTAGGGCTTCCCCAATCATGAAAAACACCCCCTTTCTTTTTTCCGCCATTAACCTAAATTTCATGTTGATTCGTACTCATTCTGGGATATTACTTGCGATTAATATGTAATTAAAATACTAAGTAGCAGGAAACTATAATGATAGTAATAGCAGAACGTTTTATATCTGGCTGCGCCGACGACTGAAGTCGTTTTACACCTCGCATGAGCATATTACGATGATAGTTGATTAATTTTCGTGTCGATTGTAAATTAAAACTAACGTGCATTTATTGTAATGATTACAATTTATTTAAACTAGTTTTTTTTTAATTATTAATTTTGAAGATTGATTCTAAGGCCCCAGCTGAGTCACCACTAATGTTGAGTCGCGGTAAGGATGGGAAGAATAATTTACGAATCGTTATTCGAATACAAAACGGGAGGTCAACACCCTAATTTGGGAGGCAGGAGATTTGGAAAAAAAATTATTGTCCAGTTCTCGAAGTACTCCGGGAGAGTTGTCAACTCTAGTTATGATGCGCGAGAGGAGGGTGGTTGTTTATGTTGGTACCTCCCACCCCCTCGCAGTGGAAAGTCTCCTCCCCCTCCTATTTCGATCCTCTCCTTCCTCCCTCTCTCCCCTGGCCGTCGCCACTGTCGGGCGCCAGTGGGGTGCGGGCAAGGGTGTGTGGATGTCGTGTGGCGGGCGGCTGGCGGCCCTGCCCTCTGCCGGTGGCCCGCACGCGTGGGGCGGCAGCCCACGAAATAAATGGTGGGACGGAGACGAGACGAAGGAGAGGTTACTTACGACGACTTATGCCGTAACTTCTCTCTACCTCAGATTCACACTCTCAACGTGAAATGTTTTGCATTTTTAGCAGTTTATTATTTCCAAAAACTTACCAATTTTTAACTCTCCCACCCGCACTTTTAAAACTGTGGAATTTCAATCGTTTGACGCATGGCTTTCAAATTACACACAAACGTGTGACACTGCATTGTCCACTTAACTGAGAAAGTTAATTAGCCTGCGTGTAATGCCCTCAAGAGTTATTAGCCATCATACCCCCTGAAACTCACAGATAACTACACATTCTACCTAAGTTCCTCGTAATACATTCATTGTTTTCAAACCGGTGAACGCTGCACAGCTGATACCTATTTCACAGTCTACAATTGTTTAGACTGTGCCTATTCCAATACTACTTTCTACTCCCCTTACATATCCTTAGCGTTAAAATTTATTATTAAAAAAAATTACTTTTAAGCTTACATTTGGAAATTTTCCTTTTACACTTGATTTGTTTTAAAAAGGTAAACGCTACACCACAGATATTTTTGCCTTTGGTAGTCTAGTAAAACTCGTTGATAGCTATATCTGGAAATCATTCATCAGTGAATTTTAATGCTCAAGGATGTATAGTGACTGTTTCTGACTGGAATTCAAGTGAATTACTTACAGCAGCTTTTATTTATTCACATTCAGAAGTTTGATTTACGCTTTTGATGGTGGTTTGCAAACTTTGCCAAGAACTTATTCGGACTTTATTTGTTCCCAGTAAATTTTTTCGCCAAAGGTAGCTCTAGCGTCGATTCGGGGCTTGAGAAGTCCCCTCACGGATACTATATAATACAGTATCCTTGAGTCCCCTTCCGAAGGGGGCAGAAGGGCGCACTCGCCCCCTACGCACTTCTGCCCTTCGTTCCGGACACGGCTGGAGCCTTTCCAGAAATTCATTATCTGCTGTGAAAACAAACGAGCGTCCATAATGCGCTCTCGCCGCCCCTGCCGCCGCCGGCATCAAATTCCCTGCGTGACGGGGGCGGACAGCGTGAAAGTGAGTGTTACTCCAAACTCACTCACCATAAGGGTCACCACTGTCTCTTCACTTCATGGAGAACGTTCACGGCGACGACGGACGTGGTGTTGGTCGATAAAGCCTTGACACATATATACGCGTTATCTGAGTACGTTTTCATCGAGTCCAGTGATGCTATGAGTGCAGCAAGTGATGCTATGAGTGCAGCAACTCATTGCAACTCTTCATTGAGTTAGGTAGATCTTGAATCTTCAAGTAGCATTTTGTGTTGAGCCTCAGCCCATCGCGAGGCATTTTTACATTCCTTTTAACCTCTAGCTCATAACACTCTCGTATATCATTCTCATTTATGTGATTGAGGGCGATTACTTATACCTATCAGTCTAATTAAAAACCGTGTGAAGGTTTTCAGTTTCTAGAGAAAGGCTTAAATTGAACATAATATTCCATAATATTTACTATGAAAAGAAAACAGGATGTATCTCAACCTTAAACTAAGGTCCTGCCTTGAACTTAAAATAGTTATTTTCAAAGGGGAATGAATCTGATTGAGCCTACATTTATAAAAAAATACTTGTTCCATTTACAATGATTTTTATTAATTTTTACTGTTCTCTAGGGCATCTAAATTAATATCAACATAGGACCTATAACATGCCTAAATTCATTCTACTCGTCTTAAATGTATGCATCGTTCTTACAGCCATTTTGCTGTAACGATGTCACCGCTACTATTGCCGTGGCAAATTTCATAAGTGGCCCATCAATGAGAATGTTTGATTTCGCAATAGGATGGAGCCAGAAATTTTAAACACTGTAATTATGCTCCAGCATTGCTCCACCCATCACATTAAACGTCGCGATGTACATAGTCATAAATGTGGTGCAATGCTTGTTATAGTCCCTTTGAAGGTAACCTGCATTCCTACTCCTATTACCTTTCCATTTCAATTATTTGAAACAGAAATCAATTAATGACAAAGGTGACCTTCTGGGAAGCTTGCATTTCCTCATTTAAAGCGTAAACCAACTCGTACTCGTGCGTGCGTACGTACTCGGGGCGTAAACCAACGCCTCTTTTAGACTTACCATTGAGGCTTCTCGCATGGCTGATCCCTGGTATCTCCACTTGAGCAATCCGCACCAATTTTCTCACCCACTTTTAAACATGTGCCTCAGCCTTACTTTACTACAGCTGTATAAAGTCTTAATTTACTACTATGGAATTTTATTTATTTATATATTTAAAAAGTCCCCAAAAACGGCACAAAGGCTTGTTACATTGGTCGACTAGCAAACAAATAAATAGAAATTTTAACAAAATATACCCTTAAAATGTAAAAGATAACAGAGAAATGAATTGGAAAGAAAGATTGGTATTGGGATTAATGGACAAGGAGATGGGATAGAAGGAGTCAACTCGGCAATATGTTTTCTGAGGACTGATTTGAAAACGGAGGAGGGTGTGGAGAAGAGGTCAAGGGAGGGTAACTGCGAGGCTAGGGAGTTGAAAGTTTTCTGGAAACGGTAGAATAGGGAGATATTGAGGGTCTGAATTTGGGAATGTCAAGAAGGGAGTTATTGCGTAGGGAACGAGGTGGAACATGAAGACGAAAGAGAGGAAGAAGGCAGTTGGTACGGAGGGAGCCACTCCAATTGCTATGGAGGAACTTCATGTCGTATATTACATTACGGAGAGAGAGGTTTGGGATTGAAAGGGAAGAAAGGATGTATTCTTTTGATAAGTCTCGGAGGGAAGGGATTCTATGGCGGGAAATGGCGAGAAAGAAGTCAACAGGGCGATTGAGCGTATTCAAGGCTATGGGGCAAGCGGTCGACCAAATTGGAGCACAGTATTCTAAAATAGGAAGGGCACAACCAAAAAATACTGTCCGGACCAAGAAGGTTTTAACTTCCTTGGTCCGGAGAGCCAAAGGATCCTGAATGTCCGTGTCAACATTCCGGACAACTACGAATTTCTCCGGAACAATCAAGGATAGTGTTTGTAACAAATGAGGGCAAGTCCGGGAAAACGATGACTGCTGCCTGGCAGGGGCGGCTCCAGACCAGAGGTTCGGGGGAAGGACACCAGCGGCTTTTGGGGTATGGAATACCCCCCAGGAAAAGGGGGGTATTTCATTCCCGGAAATTCATAACAAACTATGTGAAAAATGGCACGCTATAAGTGGCTTGGAAGCAAATGTTTGCCATAAAAAAGAGCAAGTTTTTACTAAATACATACTTCCCTTTTAGATTAGTACCACCAAGTTTCGACCACATAATTCCAAAATTATTTTGATTTACATTCGCATTTAGCTTCTGGTTTGAAAAAAAAATTAGTTTGTATAAAATTTAACTGGATTTTTAGGTAAAAATCACCAAAACTTCAATAACAAAAAAAAATAAATAAAATAATTTAGGCTTTTAATTAAAAGGTCTATGAAAGAGGAATACGACGGTTTTTGGGCCCCTACTATTGCCCCCCTCCCCCCTTGTAGCCGCCAATGCTGGCAACGCAGTACTAAAGCCTCGTTCACAACAACTTAACTCGGCGTAACTTGGCTTGACTTGGCGCAACGCCAGGGATACCTTGAGAAAAGCATCCACCAGTTCACAACGACTTAAAGCGGCGTAACTCTCCTTGGCGTAGCCTAATGTTGAGCCCAGCTTAACATTCTCTTAATTCCAGCCAATAGCGTGGCATATTCCACTATCGATAGTCAGCCAGCAATCGATTGCAGAACTCGATATCTCCTCGAGCAGCCATATTGAAAACGTGATTTTGTTGTGAAGTCGTATGTGGATACGTTTAAGCGAATGTTGATGCGGATAAGTTGATCGAGTCAGTGCGAAATAACCCTCACATGTTCAACAAACCTTCCATTTTAATACTTCTATAGTTCAACTCACTATTTACAACTAATACTTCACATATCAACTGAGCTGTTTCGGGGGAGCTTACTACAACTCTCGAAACTCACACTATCGATAGGCCTCATCAATCGATTGTAAGGTCGACTTTGGCAGTGGTGCGCTGTGATTGGTTAGAAATTTCGCGCACTGGTTCACCTTCGAAGAGAGAATAAGTCAAGTTAAGCAAAGTTAAATTGTTGTGAACGAGCCTTAAGGATGCTGAACGCTCCAATGTGGCAAATTCTTCGTGTGTCTCACGAGGCAACAGGTCGTCGTCAGGGAGAGAGAGATAAGAATATTTGAGGGTTTGTTTGACGATTGTCGCAGGGTGGCGTGCTGCGGCTTGTTTACGCCTTCACAATCATCTTTTTCTCTTTGAGGCCGCTTGGGGCGAGATCAACTCGGCTCTCGTCGGGTGACTCGTCTCGACGAGGAAGATGAAGGCGGGGGGCGGTTTGTTTGGTCGGCAGCGTTGGTTATCTCTCTCGTTGGAGACGGCCGAGGGCACTCGTCTGCCTTGGCGGAGGAGGAAGAAGGTGAAGGGCGGAAAAATATGCCCTTATATGCGGTGGAAAAAAAGGGGCACTGTGAAAACGAAACGGTGCCCGTAAAGAAAACATTGGGTGGGTGAAGAAGGGAGAGAGAAAGGGATGGGGTTAATGAGAGGAGAGACGCGTCTTACATACAACGGGCAGACATGAAATGAAACGCAGCTTGTGGGGACCCTATGAGGGTTTAGCAAAAGGGGTGAAAAGGGTTCATTTTTTGTTTTGCGGCCTCCCCTTCTCGCACCCTGGTAACTCGAGACGCTAGGCGGTCGCCCGGTTTTTTTGTTCAACCCTGAACCCTCCTTCACCCGCAGACTTCACCTGACCCCTCCCAACTCCCTATTGGCGTTGCCCATTGCTGAAAACATATGTTGCCGACATACGCATCGTAATAGTGGGATACCATTTCCTACTTAAGGTGGTTTGAGCGAGATAGTTCCCTAGTCATATTAGAGATCATATTATAATTTTATTTATTGACTTCAGCGTCTGTAAGAAGAGTGAAATAAATATTGTAATATTAATGGCGCAAATATGTAATTATATATTATTAAAATTATCAGTAATTAAATTAATAAAGCTGCGTAAAACTCTAACTTGACTCATTTTTTCCCGCCGTACGGCTGAAACCCCTTCAAAACAGCAGGTTTTTTTGCGATTCAGAAAAACTACTGTGGTTAGTAATAGATTATTTTTTATAAATAGTTGATAAAACATGCAATCTACGACGAAATCTAGGTGCTAGAAATTCCTTATTTTTTTTAAACATTCTCCTCCCTCTGGAGCGCACAGCAATAATCTATCCCATGTAAAACATCTTACATTTTTAGACAAATTGCTCGAAAAGAAGTTCGGCAAGGGGTTGACATTTAAATATTATTGGAAAGATGAGAGTTTTTTCTTTAAAATGAGACCAAATTCATCAAATTCTAGGTGAAGTGATTTTTCGCTCAAACTACCTTAATTGCCTCGGTCGTGTTGATATAAGGTATTTGCAGACTTCTGAGGTAATTCAGGCTTACTCTGACTGCATAGGGAAGTTATTTTGATTGTTTTTCGGAGATGCATCTAAATAGCTAGACGTCTAAGTAACTTCGTTGGTGACACATTTAGAGTTCTGTCCACTGACCGCAATGCCATTGCACTCGCTGCCAGGACTGTCCGTAGGGATTGAGGGGACCAGTGCAAAACGTATGCCCCGTTACTTTGCATTCCCTTATTGATATAATATCATATTTTAAGCATATAACATTATAAGAAGGACATTAACCTAATTAACTGCTAATGATTTCAAGAAATTTACATATGTACTAAGCAGTAGGTTATATTGGGTAATATGCGGGTTTCCTTGCGCTGTCTGAAAGACGCAAGCCTGGGCGGGGCCCTCATAGGCACCTGTCACACTACCCTAAGGACAGCACTGCTCGCTGCCCTGCCACATACTACATACACGGGGAATACGTTGACGGACGAAGGCTAAATATAAACTTAGAGGTCGATCGAGCTTTTTTTTCCTCGGTGGGGCAGGCGGTGGTAGACCTGTGCGATTATCTAAGATAATCGATATCGATCAATTATAAGAATAATTGGAAATGTAGTCGATTCAATCGTCGGAAATTGAAGACATGACAATTAATTGAAGTCATTCAATTAACTGACAAAGGCTAATTAATTGATATCGAAATGGGTGTCAGTTAATTGTCATTGCTCAATTAATTGACATCAACCAATTAATTGACATCAACCAATTAATTGACAGAACTCAATTGGATCGTGTTTTTCAAAGGCCTTCCTTTGGCAATGAGAAAAATGAATGAATTAATATGAATAACAATAAAATAATTCAATAAGTTAGCTTTTATTAATTAATTAAAGGAACATATCGCTAGGTATTTGAAGTAAGGCTGATGAGATCCTCAGCGTGTTCATTCGACAGACACAGGCGTGTGTCCAAGACAATGTTTCCACCGAGACTGAACAACATCTCGGACACAGTTGCCGGGATAGCTAGATATCTTCTTGTTAACTTCTGGAGGGAGGGGTAGGTGGTGACCGTCACCACCGTTAATAATCGTCTATTAATCGATTACCGGACAAAAATTGTGATTTGAATAACAATTGACAATTGAACATCAATTGACACTTGAAAAAAATTGACAATTACCGCATTCGAGATCGGTGTGCTAAAATAATCGATCAATTTTAAAAATAATTGAATCAACGATTCAATTAATCGAATAATCGCACAGGGCTAGGCAGTGGGCCATATGCGCGTGCATTATTCCAGAATGAGAAGGACGCATCCGAGGTACACTGCTTTAAGGGCAAGGGGACAAATAATTTCGGTCACGCGGTAGAATATAGATTCTGGAGGAAAGTAAAGTAAATATTTTATTGATTGCTCTAGGTACAGGCCCTTAAGAGCAAAAAATAAAAACATTTGCGTACATTTACACATGTTCATATGTGACACAATAAGAATATTCAAAGTGTATATATGTATATATTGATTACAATAAAGGTGCTATTACAAATTTAGAAAAAAATCATAAATTTTTCCTTTAAAATTTTCAATTGATTTAGTGTATTTAACATTTACTAGCAATGAGTTCTACATTTTGGTTGATGCTATAACAAATTTTATGAATAATATTACAATATTAATTTCACACTTATTGCAGACGGGTCATTCCATGTCAAATCAACCAGTGAATTTACCTGACCCTTTGCGATTTTGATGAAAATTGGTGAAGTTGTTGGTCCTACAGAGAAACTAAATAATGCCAAGTTTTACACCCCTGGGCCAATTACTTTGTTAGAAAATTGGGTCTAAATATTGCCCAAAAATCAAATTTTAGGTCTGCAGTGCACTTTTTGAATTATCGTAACTCTGATACCAACACACTTAGAGAGTTTTTTGTGGTGTCATTTTAAATCTCTTAGTATTGCCTTTCATTTGATATGTAACATGCCGGGGTTAAAAATAATTATTGGTCAAAGGTCAAGGTCAACATAGTTTGACCTTGAATTATGAAAAATGGGATATTTTTTTTTGCTTGATTTTTTTTTCTTAACAACATACATACTTCTAAAATATACGTACCAACTTTCAAAGTGGGACTCTAAGTACGACCGGAGATACGAATTTCTTTGTACACCTAGTACACTGGAAAAAAATGTTTAAGCTTGTTCAATATAAATTATATACAAAAGCTACCATAAAAGTAGGTTTACAATACCTTCATTCACTCACTTGACATAACTGAGTTCCCAGATTTGGCCTTAGATATTCCTATTTCATTAGTATGGACTGTAGTCTGTTGGTTGCTTCTTGAACTTCTGTGTGTGTCAAACTATAGGTTCGTCTTGTTGGGCATTGCGGATCTACTTTTGTTAAAACATCTACTGTTGGAACCCAAAGGATATCAGGTTTTTGTGGATAGACAAATGAGGTTGCTGGTCCAGCAGGTAGAAGAAAACTGATCTTCACTAGTTTTTCATCGTCACTTTCTAATACACAACCTAACCACCACTGATTACCATAACGACATGTAACAAATCCTGTGATGTCTTTAATATTGAGTTCTCCTTCTGTAACGCTTATTCTTTCTTCTCTTGTTATACATGAAAAAGAATACACTTTGGTACTTAATTTTTGTTTTGTTAACGGAATCGCCGCATGAATCTTCTGAGTCCCTGGAATTGTTCGTGACTCTGAAAATCGTTTTTGGAGAAATATTTCTTCTTTCTCATAATCTGAATTTGTTTTGTATTTAAATGTAACTGTTGTTATGTTTTCTGCTGCCCACTGGAAAAGTTGACGAGGTGTCATAATTTGATGTTCATATGGCCGCTGTAGGCTTGCTCGAGCAGCAAGTCTTTTTACAGTGCCGCCTACACCATCACAAGGCCCCTTTCCATGTGATGTGGCAAAGTAATGCCACTCTGCTTGTACACCAAAATCTTCCTCATGGTTACACAGGTTGATGAAGTTTTTTCGGTTTTTGTACTGTGCTGCAGCACCATCAGAGAAATAATATATCTTCTGTAGTTTTCCATCTGATATTATTGTTAGGAATTTCATAAGCTCCCTTTGAAACAAATGAACAGCAACAGTATCATGCGAAGGCAGTCGGATATTATGACTAAACTTTCATGTGTAATATTTTATTCACCATTGCAAAAGTAAATAACAAAAGGATGAATCGTGGCTTGGGAGTTATTCCAGTGAAAGCCTTGAGCTTCATCCTGAAGAACAAACGAATAATTTTCAGAAAAATCACATGTAACAAGAAACTCCCCAACTTGTAGGTTTGCTTTAACACTAGTTTGAAATGCTGTTTGCTGTGAAGCAATGAAAGAATGGCGAAGGAGTACATTCAGCTTTTCTATTAAAGTCTCTATGTACTCGTCTGTGGGTTTTGAAATTGTTTCAAGTGTAGACCTGTCTACAGATACCCACTGTTTGAAAATAATTGAATCGACTAAGTTGTCTTCCATTCCACGGCTTATACGTTCCTTTACTGGAGAGGAACCTGGACAGAACTCACAATATCCCAAAAAACACTTAGGTTGAGGAGGATTACATATCATTCTTGACAGGCAGTCTTTGTATGTTTTCAAAGGGGTTTCATCATTTTTAGTTAATTCACTAATATTGCCTCCTATCAGCATAAGTTTTACATTTTGATGTATGGCACACACACAAACAGTGTGTGTACCATTTCCACCAGCCAAAACACAGTGCCTTGGACGAAGCTCTGCAAATTTAGAAAATCCAACCTTTTGTGTGGGATATTTTTGTTTGAATGTGTGAAATATTTCTCTAAGATTGTTCAACACAAGTCTCTTCTGAACATGTACTTTGGTATTCTCTTTCTTTACAGAAACAAAATCTTTCTGGCCTGGCATTAACCTACTCACGTCTTCAGATTCATAGAAGTCTTTAACAAGTGTTACAACTTCTACTGATAATGGCTTTCCAGGTTTGGGATTTGGTGTTGCCATAATCCCCTTTTCTTTGACTAGCTGTTTAGCTTTACGTGCCATGAAGTTAGATACATTAAACTCTTGCTTTATTTTGCTCAAGGTCCAACTCTTGGGAAGTATGGTTAGTATTTGAATCTTCTCACTCTTGCTTGTACTTAAGCTGAATTTTTCTTTCAACTGGTTTATGATCTCATCTTCATAATTTTCTCTTTCATCAGTTTCAGAATCCCCTATATGTAACAATTTCCTCTTAACTGCACTACTAATCTTTTTAGCCTTTTTCTTAGGATATTTTTTTGAGACATATGTTTTTTAGATATAGGAGACTCTCCGATCACTATCAAACTTTGGTTCAAAGCTTCCAAACCTGTTACACACTGAACCAACTTTTCTTCAGTATCTATATCTTCTTGAAAACTAGAGTTAGGATCAAATGAATGAGGACTGGAATCAGAACTCACCACTTGTTCTTTTGTGTTAGCCAGTTTATTAATTTTTTTCCTGCACCCTTCACATACTTTTTTTCCTATTTCCAAAGATGACATCTTATCAACCATTCCTCGTGTGATTAATCTTTTACCAGGTTTCGCAGAATGCTTGTCAATTTTAAATGGATTACAGCAATAATATGAAAAAGGCCTGTCACTCATTGTGCTTTGGAATACAAGGTACAAGTTGTAATTGATGTTAAAATACCTATTCCACACCAATACCACAGATCTATAGTTCTTTCCAGTTCTCCAAGATTGGCAAAAATCACTATTACCTGCATATGACAGCATACATTTTTTCAAGTCACTGTACTACATGTGCTTATACTGTACTACATGTACTTCTACATGTACTTATGTGGGGTGCACAGGTGCAAAGCAAAGGAGTACTGTACCCTCAAAGCCATAATTCGTAAGATGAATATACCTGAAAAGATATGAAAAAAGAGCCATTACTGTTGTGTGTGTGTATATATATAATGAGTGAGAAATGAAACTGTTGCAATGCAGAGGAAAATCATAATTGTGGCAATAGGGGGCAGAGATATTGTAAGGGATTAATACAATACATTGATTTCGGATAAAATTGAAAAGGTAACCTTTTTTATTGTTGACATTTGTTGTATACCAATACTAAAAATTTTTATGATATGTCTGCTGAAGTCTAAAATGATCCCTGTATGTAAATAAGCCCAACAGTATATGACGAAGTTATAACTTTCCAGTGTCCTGGGTGTACAAAGAAATTCGTATCTCCGGTCGTACTTGGAGTCCTACTTTGAAAGTTGGTACGTATATTTTAGAAGTATGTATGTTGTTAAAAAAAAAATCAAGCAAAAAAAAATATCCCATTTTTCATAATTCAAGGTCAAACTATGTTGACCTTGACCTTTGACCAATAATTATTTTTAACCCCGGCATGTTACATATCAAATGAAAGGCAATACTAAGAGATTTAAAATGACACCACACAAAACTCTTTAAGTGTGTTGGTATCAGAGTTACGATAATTCAAAAAGTGCACTGCAGACCTAAAATTTGATTTTTGGGCAATATTTAGACCCAATTTTCTAACAAAGTAATTGGCCCAGGGGTGTAAAACTTGGCATTATTTAGTTTCTCTGTAGGACCAACAACTTCACCAATTTTCATCAAAATCGCAAAGGGTCAGGTCAATTTTACCATTTTTTTGGTTGATTTGACATGGAATGACCCAGACGCTGAAATTCAAATATAAAATTTGAAAATATGGTCTCCATTATGAGTAGGGAATAATCTCGCTCAATCTACCTTTCACCTTGGAAGGTATACAATACCATATGTGATGATGAAGGGCTAAGGGTGTATCATGACGATCATCGTGGCGTCCTCTGGCTTCTCGAAATGACTGGAGAGTAAAATATTGGTGAGTTTAAGGGAGATGAGGGTCTGAAGAAAGAGTGATTTTGGTAATATTCGAAGTAGCCGAGTGCCAATCGGTCTTTCTCGACATCACTCCCCCCCTCAGCCCCTCCCCCCCCCGTGCGCGTTCTCCAAGCCCCCCCCCCACCCCCGTTTACAAATCCACGCGAGGCACACGTGTGTGCTGCTTCTGCTGAGGGACGAGGGTGACTTTTTTTGTCCTTTCTCTCTCTCTCGCATACGAAAAAAACATGAGGAAAGGAAAAACTTCCATTTCGTCGCTAGCGACCGAGAGTGGTTGGATTGACGGTCGGCTGCGTGTCCCGGCCTTTTCCCAGAGTGCACCCTAGTGAGCCTACTAGGGTGATGTGTTTAAGGAGGTTCCGCCGAGACTGTGTGAGTCAAAACAAATACTAAATTCCACAGTTTTGATATTTTGTCAAAAAAATCCTGGTTTCGCTGATGAAATACGTTACCTGTAGAAACCCAGAATTAAGGTACAAAATATGCAGATTAATCCACGAATGTATTTTAAATGAGCACTTTTTTTCATCCATAAGAGCCGACTGCAGTGCCATTTCCTACGAAATACCGCATTTTGACTTCAATTACGGCATTAACTCTTCAATAACTAGAAAAATAAGGTGGAAAGAGGCCTGTATTTTATTTTTATTCAATTTCTCTGGATTAATTTCTTCATATAAATAGTTTTCCACGAAAATAGCATTTATATTTTATGGAAAAATATTATTTTTCCTCGTGTTTCTCTCATTCCCCCATTGAACACCATGTAGTTTCAAGTTCAATTAGAGGTACAAGTTCGATAGTTAAAGTTAAAAAGTTACTTTTCTGAAAAATAACTGATTAAAGTTAAAGTTTTAAAAAAGTAACTTTTACATTATAAGTTATTTTTTCAGTTACTTTTAAGAAACTTTTAAAAGCTATTTTTCGCGATTGGGATAATGTAAACACTAACTTCATATTCAAGAAAAATTTATTTAACTTTTGCTTGAAAAGTCATTAAACTTTAATAAAATTCTCATTTCAAAATTTGTATCGGACATCCGTCCTCTCCTGTCTGAAAAAAGAAGAAAATAAAATTCGAACAATTCGACATTCCTAAAAAATTAATGAACAAAATTAACTTTATTAAAATTAAGTTAGTTTTGTGTCAGTTAATGTATAATTTTTACGATTAAAAGTTAACTCTTCAAAAGTGTAATAGTTATGTTAAATAAGTTAACTACATTTTTAACGATTAATTTTAATCGTTAATCCCATCTATGTTCCCTGTCCATTATCACCTACCTTTCACCCATCTCTTCCTTCACCCACCACCGCGTTCCAATACTCCATCATTTACCAAATGCATACTCCCTGGTGTGCTACCTGTTATTTCCTCAACCTGATCGTTTATGCCAAGCTTATCGTAACGAGGGT
Source organism: Pyrrhosoma nymphula (assembly GCA_963573305.1). NCBI lineage: Eukaryota > Metazoa > Arthropoda > Insecta > Odonata > Coenagrionidae > Pyrrhosoma > Pyrrhosoma nymphula. Next base: position 15,925,694 of record OY754327.1, read on the forward strand.
CACAATGGGTACTTGAACACTTTTCAGCGAGCCGAATCAAAAATAAAAAAAATAGGAAACTCTAGATATGAGTTTGATCGACATCATAACATTTTATTGACTAATTAAAAAGTATGTACTACGGTAGATCAGATCATGAGAATAAAATTAGGGAATTAGACTGCAGAACCGACAGATTTAGGATGTCATTCTTCCCACGGACGATAAGGGACTATAAGAGCTGCCAGTGAGACTTTTATCTAGGTTTGTCGTTAGGTAGTGTAGCTCTTAATTGTAGTAGTACTCCCCAATACTTGAATCCTTGTCTGTTACCTAGCACTAACAGCACGTCGTGTATGTTTTCTACATAAGTCTTGAGTCTCTGTCCATTTGCGTAGTTGCAAAATACATATATATTGATGGTCCCTCTCCATTGTGATAATATCTGTAGTGTAGTAGTGCATGCTTGTGAGGCTTCGCCTCGTGTCAAGCATTAGCGAATTATGCTAATGCATAATTAGTCGTAATTTTACTAACTTGAGGGTATAATGTAATGCTTGTTGGTGAATACTCACCCCCTGCCACACACCTCTGAGGTGGCTTGCAGGGTATTTTGTAAATGTATGTGAAATTAAATTATCATATATTAATGACATCGAACACTACCAGCAAAATCTCATATTTGCATCACAAAACCCTTAATATGAATTACGTTACTTTGTTTGTGCTTTTAAAATCTTATTAAACTGAGATGAAAATTTTGAAACGCTAATTAGTTACAAGTAGTAACCATCCAAGGAAACATTATTCGGCGCATTTCCGCACAATTCTTTTGCGGGCCGGTTGAAATAATCTTGCCAGATGAGGCCTGCGGGCCGTTTTTTGGGGACCCCTGGTTTACTCAGTTTACGTCTTCCTCTTTCTGAATAGAGGCTGGCATCCCAGTGGGGAATTAATTGTCCAAAAGATGTTCAAAGAACGTTCAGTGAAGACTATTTAAACGCTCAAAGATCATTCAAGAAGGACATTCAATGAACGTTCAAATGGCACTCACAGATAGTTCAAAGAACATTCATTGGAACACTTCATAGAATGTTCAACTTGGATGAATTGCGGCTGAACTTTAAACTGATAGTTCAAAGAACATTCATTGGAATACTTCATAGAATGTTCAAAGAATGTTCAACTTGAATGAATTGCGGCGGAACTGTTTTTGAATGAATATGAACCATGAAGGAATGTTTAAAAATAGTTCTCGTGAAACGATTTTCATGTAGGATCCATTTAAATGCAATAATTAGAGACTTCGTCTAAATTTTTACCAGATTTCTCGTAACAGAAAATGCTAGGTAATTATGTAAATACTTTAAAGTGAGGCTATTTCTAGCACCTACTTCGGAAATTATCATTATATTATACCCTAGGTTATGACTAAGTTCGTTAGATCTGCCATTATCTCGGCCGATATGATACTATCACTCACCTGCTCTGCATTGTATACCCTTCCACATACTAATAGTTTCCTGTTCATTACGAAATCAACTTCTCACTGACTTTCTTTCTCTCCATTCCTTTATAATACGTGCTGCAGCTGCTGTGAGTGAGTTCCTTTCAGGACGTGGCGGTGCACCCTGGGTCGGAGAGGGGGGAAGTAAGCTGCTGGTAAGGCGTCCGGTATGGTTCGGAATGAGGTTCTTTTCGGGGGTCTTCCCGGGGGTTATGAGGGCCGGAGTGGTGAGAGGAGGGCTGCTTTGGGCCCTTGAGGACCCCGCCAACACGGAATTCCTATTCGAGCCGCAGTCTCCGTCGCTTGTCGCCTAGTATATCACCGTTTCGAGAAAATCAAACACATTATATTTCCATCAGCCCTCTCCAGCCGCTGCAGACTCAAGTTTGGGACGACCCTTTCTCCCGAACACAAGTGGCGCCCGGACCCCAAGGATGGTTTTTTTTTGCTCGAGTCCCTTCCCAAGGAAAAAAACAACATACCGTTCCAGTGTCCTCCAAACAGAGTTTTTTTTCTACAAATAAATAAATCGTCTACACCGGAGTCCCATATTGGTCCCATCATTAGGCGTCGCCGCGCTTGGTTTGCCTCCACAACGTAAGAAGTTTCTCGGTTGCCTTATTCGGGAAGGTTTTCGGCATTGATGAACCTCGACAATGTCGTGCAAGTGACGTCACATTATGGACAAATCTCCAGATTGAAAATGAATTTTGAGCCGGGATTTTTCGAGGCTGGGACGCCAAGGTTTTGTCATTGCCGAGCCTCGGAAACTTCCGAGGGTTATTCAGTAACTTTTCGGACCCGAATAAAAAAAATATGTTCGATTGATATCAGATTCGATTTAAAAAATTCTAGCGGAAAAATTGAAAATTTATCGAAATTAAATTATACAATAACTCAGTTCCGGCATTGTGAACACCTGTGAAGTAGGTGTCTGTTTACCTTATACTAAATTATAGTAACGGCAATAACAAAATAATCCCCCCCTGAAGCTTTATTCAGGAATGTCTCGACCTCGACAATGTTGAGGACGCCTTGCCGCCCTCACAGCCTCGAGAAATTTCATCTTTTAAATGGCATAAGTTGAACTTTTTTATAAATGAATTTTTGAGGTCATTAACCCGTGATTGTCGCGGCTCGGAAGTTCCTACGCCTTCCTGAATAGAGCTACTGGTCCTTATAACCAGGGAGTCCCAAAATCTGGGCGGGCGAGATAGTCGACGAAGCCGTGGTCTTTCGGCCCCCGCCCCAATATCCTTCCAGATCACCCACCTTCCTCCGATGGGAACACCTTCATTGGCGTAACAACGCTTCAAGGTGACTGTCATTACCTTGCCCCACACTCCCTCTTCCCGTGTTATTCTCCACATCCGCCCCCGTCAAATTAATATCGCGGCAATGACGGACTGACTGGCAGCACCTGTCGCGTCGGGCAGGCCGGAGGCCACGGTGGGCCGCAGACGGTGAGTCCCCTCCTCGAAGTTGTCTCGTGAGAAATTAAAAGAGGCCAATTCGACGGCTTATAAACCTCCAATCAAGACGTGAGCGTTGCACCGATGCATGTGATCAGACATGCTGGTTAAAATTTCCTCCCTGAACGTCTCATCTTTATTTCTGTGTATCGCTAAAAAAAATTACCTGGTTCGGGATTAAAAAAGCTAATTTCTGCATGCGCACTCCCGTTAGCTTTCGTATGCGCCTATTAAGCCATGAAGTCAACGCAGCAGCAAAAAATTAAAATCCGAAAGAAATTGTGGATGTGATGATAACACAAATCTGAAATACAGATTTGTGTTTTACATGGGAAATAGTAATAATAATTCATTGCGTGGCACAGGCGGAATCACTAGTTGCACGCTTGCAGGAGGCCGTCATCCTGGAGTCATCCGATGGGCGTCGGACGTGGCAACGATTACTGCCCAACACCTCTCGAGTCTCTGGCCATTATGACGACAATCAAACCCGATGCTTTCCGGGGACTCAGAGGGAAGTGTTACAACTGTAACAATTAAATAAAATCTTCAATAACTAACAATAAGATCAGGGCTAAATTTCAGCCGGAGGGGTCCGGAGCGCTGCTCCGGTACTTATTGCGGTACTGAAGCGGAGTTTTTGGCGCTTTTTCTCGGCTTATTCAATAAAGCTGGTGGTATTCCCCGCGGCTTCAGAGCCCCGGTACTTCCAAACTTTTTGTTAAAAATTAAGTCCTGAACAAAAGAATGAATATATTTAGCATGAATTTATAGAATATGTCCGATAATAATGGTGCATGAACGTAAGATTCAGGACCAGTCACTAAACGGGAGTTCAAAGATTAGGTTGTTTGGTGCATCTTAACAACATATGAATCGTTAAGGATTGTTCTGGAGTTACGCAAACCACGACGTAAAAAAATGATCAGTATGACGGTAGGATCATGAAACCTACAAAAACCAAAATTTCAGATACTCTCCGTACGACAATCAAGTAGCATTGTTTTACAACAGCATGCAGTTCTTGTAAATTTTGACATCGACGATTGAAAACCTGCTTACATTCGGCCGAATGTACCAATCATTTACCAGGTAAGCTATTTAAAATGGGATAGATTACGGCTGTGCGCTCCAGAGGGAGAATATTGAAAAAATAAGAATTTTTAACACTTAGATTTCGTCAAAAAACTAACGGTGTGTAGATTGCATGTTTTATCAACTGTTCATAAAAATAATCTACTACTCACCGCATTAATATTTACAGAATAGCAAAAAACCTTCAATTGTGAAGGCTTTTTAGTCGTACGACGTGAAAAAATGAGTCAAGTTAGAAACATATGTAGCTATATTTATTTAATTACTGAGAATGTTGGTCATATGTAACTATATTTTTGCAACATTAATATTACAATATTTACTTCATACTTCTTACAGGCGCAAAAATAAAAAAAATCGAATATGGTTTCCATTATGACCTGGGAACTATCTCGCTGAAACTACCTAAACAGAATGGATATGGAGAAATATTTTGGGAAAACTTTTATTGTAAGAGCCAAAGACTTAAAGTGACAATGACTCATAGATGTAATATAGTTCTACGAAAAAATAAATTCGCCTTAATCGTACAGGATGGTAGAGGGGGAAAAAAAACTATAATGGGAAATTTTTAATGTTGTCTTTAGGTTGAGAGGTGAAGCTGTTAGAATATCCTTTTATAATTTTGATATCGTAGCCACCGAAAACGTGGTGCAGAGCATTCTGGGCAGGGAAGCTGCTTTGGGATTTCGCGTCCACTTGGCAAATCCGCTGCGTGAAACTCGCATCTCCTCCCTTCATTGTTTTCTTTCGCGTTATCAGCGACCCTCGGCACTCCCCGCCTCCTTTGCGTTGTCTTTGTGCATACAGTCACGATTCTCCGAGACCCCCACCACCCTCCTCCCCCAAAACCACCCCCTCTTCCGTCTTTCCCGGTCCCCTTCCCCCCTCCCCCCCCCGTCCACCTTCCTCTCCCCCTTCAACTCCCTTCCCACTGTTCCGTCGCTGACGTATCCCCGTGGATTGGTGGCGCTGTCTCGGAATGCTCGCATGAGTGCAGAAGAGCCTTGCAGTTAAGCCGAGGAGTATGCATATACGTGCTTTCGCCCCACGTACGCACTTAGCTCGACGAATCGAGGTGTTGAACGCCCGTGAAACACCCTGGGCGAGTGTCGCTCATGACCACAATGTTTTCCGCCTCGTTTCCACAACCAACGTGCCACAGACCACAGCGTACATACGCTCAAAAGCCAAAATCGCTGTGGGAATGGTCGCTCTTAAGGCGGCTGGAGCGAGATAGTTCCCTAGTCATAATAGAGACCATATTCAAATTTTATATTTTTATTTCAGCGTCTTTAAGAAGTATGAAATAAATATTTTAGTATTAATGACGCAAAGATATAGTTATACATGACTAACATTCTCAGTAATTAAATAAATGAAGCTACATAAGTTTCTAACTTGACTCATTTTTTCCCGTCGTACGGCTGATAGCCCTTCGAAACAGAAGGTTTTTTTGCGATTCTGTAGAAATTACTGTGGTGATTAATTGATTATTTTTTATAAATAGTTGAGAAAACATGTAATCTACACACGGTTAGTTTTTTGACAAAACTTTGGTGCTAATAGTTTCTAATTTGTTTAATATCCTCCCTCTAGAGCGTACAGCCGTAATCTATCCGATGTAAAACAGCTTGAATTTTGAGGCAAATTGCTCGAAAAGCAGTTCGGCAAGGGGTTGATATTTTGATATAATTGGAAAGATGATAGTTTTTTCTTTAAAATGAGGCCAAATTCATCAAATTCTAGGTGGAGTGATTTTTCGCTCAAACTACCTTAAGGTGGCTGGAGTGGTTTCTGTCAGTCAATGATAGAGAATTGAACCTTGGCAACTACGGGACGACGCCTTTTTTTGAAAATATGTATTTTGTTTTTTTTTTCCGTGAAGATGCGAGGAGAACACTTAATAATAGAAATTTCACGATTTTAGGCCCATTGTCATTCTTAATCTGAATAATTTCCTGAGTAATTGATGAGAAGAGCTTTGTGAAGAGGTAGATTTCCATTCCCGTCGTGGAATGCTTTTTTTAAAGAAATTTCAAGACTATGAGAAAATGTTCAATTCCAATTCTCGTTTCAAATCCACTTGGATGTGGCAAGTTTAAGAGGTAGCCATCGAGAGAAAGGCTGTTGTTGACTTCACTCTGCTCCACTGCTCTATACGGCTGACCGTCAATCGACATCGATCTTGAGAATCTCAGGAAAAAAATTACAGAATTTCAATTCATCATTTCCATGGATGGCGAGACGAAATGCATATAATTGAATTCTCTCCAGCGTTCTATGCCTCTAACGTTGATGCTTCTTGATGCGAAAGCAGCCAAGTGAGAATATAGGAAGGTATAGTGATTCAAGTACATCCGAAATGAACCTATTTTTATCTCCAGTATCGACATTGAGGAAGTGTGATGAAGTAGGCTTGAGCCTGGGAGAACTCGGTGGAATCGAACCACCCGTATTCAAATGCACAATACACTTATAATCAATTCACAAAGCGAGTAAACTCAAAATTTCAACGGAGAAAATCCTGGCTTAAGGCCAGATCAATTTGTCTTTGGCTGAATGATCTCTGGAGAAATGGATGTGGAAGAGTATGGATGTCTGGAGCTGCTGATTTTGAACTCAATTCGTGACGCCTGTTCGATCATTTGGCAAATAAAAATAGACGAACATAGAGTGAATAGTCGTGTTAAAACGTTGGGAAAGCTATAGAAACTGGAAATGTTTTTAAGTCCCAAGAACTACCATGGAAACCATTTGGGACATAACGAAATACCTTTGATTACCCTTTGAGTGATGCATAAATTAATTTGATTTCTCGTCTTTTTTTAATATTATAAAAAATTGTAAGAATATCCAACTTGTAGCTCGTAGCTCCAGGAGTGATCGGGTTATTTGTATTTTCTGAAGGAAGAAAGTAGGGTTAATCGGGTACATGGCTTCAGAAGGTCATTAAGAGAGCAATACACCTATACATGAAAGAGTATTGGCGCTAACTTTGAGGAAACGAAAGATATTCATCTTTAAGACAGAGAAATAATAGTAAAATTTCCAACTTTTTAATGAACACCGACCAAGGTTTGGCATGTGAACATTAGTCGAGACCTTAGTCGCAGTCAATAAAAATGTGGACTTCCGATGTTTCTGCCTGGGAGACCGGTGCATTTATAATTTGGGACACATCTACATTTTCGTCCTTTTTCCCTGCGCAATATTTATTCATATTTTCTCTCTTTGCTTTACAGACAATGACCTTAGAATTCCTGCCCTATCTCCTTGCGATGGCTCACCAGAAATAACAATGTAGATAAAGTGAACATGGCTAAGATTTTAATTCATTCTTGGTGGGCTACTTATTTTTTGCGAAGACTTATTGCGAAGGTGCACTAAGACCGTAATTATTTCCTACCTCTATTCTCTTTCCACCCCATATTATTATCTAGCTAATCATTGGAGTTAAAAAATAATGTGTTTCCTCTTAAGTGAAGTAAACTCGTAATTATTATCAATATAAACCACTTTTTTATGCAAACATTGTCCATCAATTTTCAAAACCTTCTGTCCTTTTGCGCCATCCGTCAGCAATTGTTGCTCGATCCAATTCAGCGATGTTATATTCGTGTACCGGGTCTCGGGTTCAAATCCGGGAGTCACCCCTTGACTCCATCGCTAATGCATGGAAACGGAAGTCTTCCCTTGGATTCCACGATCCTCTGGACTCGTGATCCATTGGGACGAGCACGAGAATAGAATTCGCGAGGATCCTTTACTATTGATCAATGTGAGAACTCCCGTAAGTACAGTTCGGTACGTTGGCATCGGTATGTTTTGAAATAAACTGTAGCCGTCGATAATTTGTGGAATTTCAGATCGGTGGAAGCAAGAAGGAGAATTGGAAGAAAGAATATGTCTTGGATGCAATACATAAAGCAATGGACGGGGCTGCATGATGTTCAGTCCCGAATACACACCGCGGGAAGTAGAAAAGTGATGGAACATGTGATCGCGGACATCTATTTGTGGATACGCATATTTGGAAGAAGAAGAAATTAAAATGAAGCACAGAAATGGTAATTTTCCACTAAATAAATTTAATGCAACAATTGTATAAAAATTTTAATGTGGGAAAATTGCCATTTCTGTGATTCATTGTGCTGAAATTCCACCATATCACGCCTAATACTTCTCTTTTTGTAAGAAATTAAAAGTTTTCATTTCTTCATCTCCTTCCAATGTGTATCTACTAATGAATTGAAACCCACCGGCTCCACTGATTTTCATTAATAACCCACCGAATTTATCGCTGCCTTTAATCAGGTTGAAAACCAATCGGTATATTATTCTGTTCAAAGTGCACACTAAATTTAACCAAACGTCTTTCATTTGGTCGGAATGTTCGTCTGAGTCGAGCGTAAGGCTCCGTATGACGTCAGTCGTCTTCCGTTCCCGTCTGGCCATCTGACGAGGGATGTATGTTACCATCTTTTTAGTAGTTTCGTCTCCTTCCTCTAGACTTGTCGGGGGTGCGGGGAGGGTTTTTGAAGTGTAAACATTCTACAGGCGCACCACGCACTGAATATTCTGCAAAGCGGTAAATCGGGTTCTGGGCGTCACGCTCTTTTTCTCACGTCACGCTTAGCATGCCGAATGTAAACTCAAGAGAACGCTCATTATGTAGCATAGTAAGATGGCGTAGTGGTTAGAATCGTCGTACCACGAAACGAAGGTCCCTGGATGGTTTACTAGCGGTAGAGTGTTTTTTTTGTCTTGATTCCAATTATTTTCGTTCGTTTTAAAATTATTATACCCAAAATACTTTCCATAATATTTAATATATTATAATTATATATATATTATATTTATTAGAATATCGCCATAGAATTTTACACTTCTCCCGTGTGGTCTTTAAGCACACCAACTTTTTTCCAGGGGGTTGGTCGGGTGACGTGTCACGCGCGACCGACCCAAGGAAGGCGAGGTACATACATACGTCAATCTGTCTTCCGTGTGGGGGGGTGGGGAAGAATAGGGGCGACCTGCGATGCAGCGGCGGCGGCCAGCAACACAGAAGAAGAAACCTCCGGCATGATGCACGCGAACGCAACTCGGAAGGGTCCGGGGTGAGCGCTGTTGCCAAGTCTCGCGTCGCCAGGCGCGACCCACAACAACCCCCCCGACCCCCCTCCCATCCATGTCCTATGTGAGGCTGCGGAGAGAATGCTCACGTGTGGCTGGCAGGGAGGAGGGTGGGTGGGGATTGGAAAGGGGACCGGAGTACTCATCATCCCATTCCACTCTCTCTCGAGAGAGGAGAGGGTGCGAAAAGGCTGGTCCACTGTGGGACGGCCTCCCCTCACATCTTAATTTTTAAACTTCATCATCGTCCACGCATCATTCGACATCAGTGCTGTGGTCGCCTCGAACCAAGGGAATGAATTGTCACCCTCCGGATTCACCCCAATACATCCTCCGTATGTGACCACCCCCATTGGGGTTAACACTCATTTTCATCCAAGTATTCTACCAGCTGATTGGTAGGTTCTTGGACAGTCCCCATTCTGCATACCAACCTCATAGACATTGTCTCGCCTTCCCTCCTAAGGATGGCCCGCCATTAGATCCCTCTTCAATCCCTCATATCTTCTACCTCCTCCTATTTCGTCCAGAATTCCTATCCTCTTCCTTCCTCTTCCACGCTTCCCCAGTCTTCTCCCCTCTATCACTCTCTTCAGCATGCCCTCTCCTCTCAAAACCTCCTCCATCCATTTCTTCTGCCTTCTCCGAATCTCTGCCACAAGCTTCCTCTCCTCTCCGACCATATCCAATACCTCCTCATTCGTCTTCCTCGCCATCCGGCTAACCTTCTCCAGCCTTCTCCAAACCCACATCTCAAACGCCTCAAGTCTACGCACATCCTCCCTTCGCAATGACCAAGTTTCCGACCCATATAGCGCCACGCTCCATATCAAAGTTTTCACCAGCCTCTTCTTTACGTCTCTTCTCAGACCCCCCTCATCAATTCCGGTTATCACTCAACCATGAGTATATCTTCCATGGTTCGCGAATGAACTTTGTGGAACTCAGAGTTCATAATGAAATAAATAAACTGTATATTCCAAACAAATATTTAATGGTATAAACCCCGACCGGTTTCAGCACTTTCATGTCATTGTCAAGGAATAACACTCTCCCCTCATTAACTCAACCACGAGGATAACGCTCAACTAAGATTGGGAAGGGAGGGGTTTATGAAATCGAACATTTTCTTACATGGCGGAGGAGGGGGGTGAAAAAGTTGCCAAAATCACCTTACGTAATACGCCCGGGCCGTTCAAGTATTACGCGCATTATTATATTAGCGCATCAGGTGTGGGTATTTCCTCCAGCCAGGAGCACACGCAGGCTAGCCCTAAAAATTGATAACCATGATGTCAATCAAAGTTTGGCCTTTATACTACCTCTATATTGGGTAGAAAACCTTAAAGCTGCTTTATAGGTGAGACTGCCCGTAGGATCAGTGGGTTCAATTTTCACATCCTGGCTCGAGTTCATTCTTGTGCCTCATCAAGAGCGATCGTTTTTTGTTTGAAATTGTCAAGTTTTTTTAATGGCTAGAATTTCATTTGTAGCATTTGATTACTTTTTCAAACTTAATGATAAAACGTGCAGATTTACTACCGGTAAAAGTATCCTATTCTTGGAGCATTGATTGACTACACTCTTATATTTAAGGCGAATAAGTGCTAATATATTTGACAGCTCCATTTACTGCTCGTTATCATATAAAACAATATTTTTTATTTTTCATAATTAGGAATATGATAATACCGCATGGTAATGGATAAAATCTATTCTACTCTATATTATTACTCTAAAACTATAGTGCACCTGCGTTTGCATAGAGACAAAATATTTTACAGAACAGAAAAGAAAGGGTGCAGTTGAAATGCAAGTGTAACCAAAGGATGATGAACACTAACCGAACGGAAAGAATCACCAGCGAAGAACTCCTACGGAGACTTGGCGATAAAAAGTATTTAATTGAAAATTTGCGGAATAGGAGAGACATACTTATCGGATAAGTTCTCTGAGATAAAAGGACCCTGAAGACGATAATGGAGTTAACGAATTAGCAAGATATAGCTAGAATGGATAACATGAATCAAATTGTAAGAGATGTCGAAAGAAGGAATTGTGAAGGAACAAGGCTGTTAGCAATGAAGACAATGAGAAGAAGTCCGTGCGTGTTGCAAGCAAGGAAAACAAGAGTTGAACCCAAAGATTTCTAGATAATTCGAGCTAAATTCACCTCTGGTGATATATTTTTCAATGAAAAATTTAAAATATTCGTTGCATTCATTCTCTTCATTGAATTGTGCTTCTAAATTTATATCAATAGGTTCTATGCATGGCAACATGGTCGAATAAGAGGAGGGCATGAAGAGAGGAAGCAAGAAAATCCTAAGCACAATAGTTATTAATAAACTTGATGGATTTCATGTTGACACGGTGGCGCCCATAGAGTTCTCGACCCGCAGGAGATCTCGAGAGGAACTCATACAAATGTAGAACATATCTCATCCATGAAAGCTTCAAGTATTGTTTTCCGGGGGTAGGGGGCCCCCCCTCTCGTCTTTCCCGTCCTTGGCACCCGCACATGGCTTGGCTGTCTCAATACTAGAGCACTTGACACCCCCGCTTACAGTTCCTCCTTCAGAAAATCAGCTCCCCCCCTCACCATTTCCAATCGACTCCGAAAAAGCGTTTGGGTCCATTATTGTGAAGTACGGTGAAAAAGACGTCTCGCAAACTTTTACCGTTTAAGGTTGTTTGAGCGACAAATCACTTCACCTAGAATTTGATGAGTTTGACGTAATTTTAAAGGAAAAAGTCCCATATTTCCAATGATAACCAAATATCAACCCCTTTCCGAACTACTTTTCGAGCAATTTGCCTGAAAAAACAAGCTATTTTATATAGGATAGTTTGCGGCTGTGCGCTCCAGAAGGAGAATATAAAAAACATTAGGAATCTCTAGCACCTAGATTTCGTCAAAAAACTAACGGTGTATAGTTTGCAAGTTTTCTTGACTATTTGTCAAAAGTTGTCTATTACTCACCACTGTAATATTTACAGAATCGCAGAAAAAACCTTCTGTTTTGAAGGGTTTTCAACCGTAATGCGGGAAAAATGAGTCAAGTTAGAGACTTATGTAGCTTTATTTATTTAATTACTGAGAAATTTGTCATATATAACTATATCATAGCGCCATTAATATTACAATATTTATTTCATACTTCTTACAGACGCTGAAATAAAACAATTAAATTAAAATATGGTCTCCATTATGACTAGGGAACATATCTCGCTCAGACCACCTTAAAGGATGACGAGGGGAAGTTTCCCACTGTGTGAGCGAATTCTTGGAACATTCCGCATTATTTCCGCCCTGATGACGGTCGTCTATGGACGATTTGGGCTTCTTAAAGAGAGATCATATCGCTATTTAGGACTAAAGGGTTCTGGGAATGGGTAAGAAAATGAACATAAGGTCGATGAAGAACTTAAAGTTAGAGACAGAATTGTTTTGGCTCTGGAAAATACAAATAAATTTTAATTATCTTCAGAGATTTAAGCTCAAATGGATGGTAAATGAAGCTCCCCTGTTATTTTGTCACTGGATTACTTCACACTAACTACAGCATTTTTGGAAAGCCAAATCCAATCTTAAAAATATTTTTTGGGTAGTAAATATATCTTGATTTGTTCTGGTTGGACATTTCGGACGACGGACTTTAGAATGGTCATATTTATCGGCCACCATATTAGCCCAGAGTTAAGCTATGCTGAATGATCTAAGATTTTCCCGTTGAATCTGATGTAGAAATGTTTCACGGGTATTCCACCTGGTAATAGACTTCATTTAGCAGATATAAAGCCTTCTTAGAAATATATTATTGAAATATTTCTACTTAACCTATGCTATTTCCATCAATGGAAAAATATCACTTTTAAGTCTAAAGACACCTGTCCAATTTCGCATGCATATGGGACAGGTAGACGTTTTTTGGTGATTTAAATGGGGAAATGATATATGCATCAGTGTCACAGTTAAAGCTGTTTGTTGCCGAGGTTTTTTGATATGCAAACAAATTTATAAAAATCTCCAAAGTGGTCGTTGAATTCAACCCGACATATTGAGTATTTCTCTGTGAGTAATGAATAAAATATTCCGGTGTTCATAGACTGATGGAAATAAATCAGCCAGCTCCATCACCCCCTCGAGATTAAAATGATCTTCAAAAGACATCGGAAGAAATATTCGCTGTTACTTTCAGTTGATATAAACTTCAATTAGCTCAAAGATGATTCAAATGGCTGCAACGTTGTCAATGTCTCCCAGCAGCCCTCGGTGAATTTCTCCTCCCATGAAGAAGACCTCAACGGAAGTGTCATTGCACGTGACGAAAGAATTTAGGAACGTTGACGTCGTCAGGGCATCGGACGTCCCAGATGCGTCGCCCAACGGTCGGATTTGAATCTCCCACCCCCGGGAAGAGGAGGAGGAAAAAAAAAACACGACCGCGCCCCGCAGCGAATGCCAACTGCGATACCCTCGAGGGGAGGGTATCAGAAATGTTTGCATCCAGGGAGTGAGGAGGGACATGTAAACTTAGAAAGGCCCTGCACCGAAGAAATTTGCACCGAAGAACGAGCATCCTCAGCCTAGAGAATCTACATCTACAAAATACCCTGAAAACCACCTCAAGGTTGTGTGGCAGGGGGTGAGTAGTCACCAACATGCATTACTCTATACCCTAAAGTTAATGGAACTACGACTAATGATGCATCTACCGACATTCAACATACTACGGTAAATCAGATCATGAGAATAAAATTAGGGAACTAGACAACAGAACAGACAGATCAGATAAATTGGGATTTGTTAAAAGAGTACTTGGCAAGTGCGATGATAAAGGTAGGGAAATCAGCTACTTCTCCCTCGTTAGACCCCACTTGGAATATGCTGCCAGTATTTGGGATCCTTATGAGATAGGCTTGGAAACTGAGTTAGAACGCGTGCAGCGAAGATTGGCAAGATACGTTAAAGGCCGTTGTGATAATCTCGTTAGTGTTACTGACCTTTTGCAGCAAACTGGGATGGGAAACACTTTCAGACCGTCGATTAAAATTTAGACTCAATCTATTATGCAAGTACCAAACCGGTCTATTCTGTGACGACGTTGATAATATTTTACGAAATCCGACATACTACGGTAGGTCAGATCATGAGAATAAAATTAGGAAAATTAGACTGCAGAACAGACTTTTTATGTAAAATGTATTTTTTCCCACGAACGATAAGGGACCATAACAGCTGCCAATGACACTTTTATCTAGGTTTGTCGAGAGGTAGTGTAGCTCTTAGTAGTAGTAGTACTCCCTAATACTTGAATCCTTATCTGTTACCTAGTACTAACTGCACGCCGTGCATGTTTTCTACATAAGTCTTGAATGTCCGTCCGTTTATGTAGTTGCAAAATACATAAATACTAACGGTTCCTTTCCATTGGGAGCATATCTGTAGTGTAGTGCATGCTTGTGAGGCTTCGCCTCGTGACATGCATCATCGATTTATGATAATGCATCAATATTCGTAGTTACTCTAACTTTAATAGGGTATAGTGTAATGCATGTTGGTGACTACTCACCCCCTGCCACACACTCTTGAGGTGGATTGCAGTGTATTTTGTAGATGTAGCTGTAGATGAAAAGTTAGAATGTAGACAGTTATTCCATTTGGCGCGTAGACTTGGTGAAGTGGAAACTGCTGTAATCCTGCCCGCCATAATTTATTCCTCCCATACAGATTCGTTGCAAGATCTCCTCTGCCTTTTGAATCGGTCGCACTCTTTTGTTTCCAAATCTTCCGGTGTTACTTCACTGTCCCCCTTCGGATTCACTCCCATCCACTCATTAAAGTTAGGCTGCTAAGGCTCGGTTTTATTAACTCAGGCTAAATATTTTCTCGGCTAGAAAATCGACTTTCTCGCCATCTATTCGCATTTTTTTTATTAATATCTCCTTGAGTAATTCCCAAATATCTCTGCCAAACGCATTTTCTAAAGCCACAAAGTAACAAAAACTGTCCTTATTATGCTCTAGATTTATTGATATAAGTGTTCTCATCACCGCAACCTATCTCCAGTTGCCTTCTTGAACCCAAACTGACCTGACCTCCAACCTTTTATTAATTATTATAAGTTTAACGTTTGCCACTTGTGAAATAAAACTTATTTTTTTCTGTACACCTCCCATGCTGACGCTTTCTTCTTCTTCTGGATATGTATAAGAACTTTTCACGAAGTCCTCTGCCCATTTAGGACAACGGCCTGCCACGATGGAAACACCGGTTCCCGATCAGTCACCGAAGTTAAGCATCGTTGGGCTCGGCTTGAGTTTGGAGGGGTGATCCTCCTATTCGTCCGAGTGCTGTTGTCCCTGTCTGCACGTGGCAGACAGTAAGTGCGAAATGACCTTAGCCGTCGAAGCACGTTAAGCAAAAATACTACTACTACTACTCCTCTGCCCATACTCCTTCCTCGTAGAACCTATGAATTAGTTCTAGAAGTCTACTGTTATTACACGAATTCTTCAGTAACTCCGAAGGTATTTAATCTTCTACCACAGCTTTTTTTTGCCTTCATCTTTCGTAATGGACCCCGTATTTCTCTATCGAGGATCTCCTGTCTGAGGTTATCCTTCTCTACTCCTCTCTTATTCTCTATATCTAATTTAACATGTCTATTACCACTGTTTTATAGTTCTTCCACGTAATATCCCCACCTATCCTGATAACCTTCCCGTTCGATTGATGTCTTCCCTGTTTTGTCCTTAAATTTTGGTATAATTTGCCGTCTTTTATGACCCGATAAAATTTTTACATCTGTAGCGCACCCACCTCCTATCTTTCTGAAGCTTTTTAATTTCCTTGCATTGTCCTCCCAACCAGTTTTCCTTCGCCTGGTTGGTTACTCACAGGAGATAATTATTTATCCCTTATTCCTCCTTCTACCTTATTCGGTGTTGAAGTTATCACACTTCCTTCTCTCCTCTATTTAAAGAAAAATAATTTGTTTTATGACCAATTGAAAGTTTCCGGCACTTCGACGTGGTGCAAAGAGGAAGAAAAAGCAGTGAGATTGTCAGCGATTGCAAGTGATTTGCTTGAAGTCAGGAAGGAAAATGAAAACTTTCAATCACACCCTCTTCAAACCATTATTCATCAAAATCAGACACGCTCAGGTCGAATATGAGTTTCTGCACAATTACTAGAAATATTCAACCAAGCTATACCTATATTTTACCTTTTGAATCTAGTATCTAATTTCATGAGCACTAAATTATGATCTGCTTTGACATCAGCCCCCAGAAATCTTAATGAGTTTTAAACACTCTAATATTCTGTCTCATCATAAGATAATCTTGGCATGTTATAAGAAAGAAAATATGCTTTGGTAAATTTTCTTTCCCTCTGCTTCGAAACTCGTACTTTTACGACAAGAAAAAAAAACTGATTTAAATGGCATCATTTTAGCATGAGGATAGACTTTTGATGACTCAGCCCATATTCAAAACCATTCGTCCCTCGACTGAACGTACTGATTCTCCTGCGAGTGCTTTGAGACCTAATTATGGGTTAAAACTCCATATGCATGCGAATGCAAAATGAAGGGTTACCCGACGTCGTCACACTTTTATTTTTGACCGTGAAAGGTTTTTTCTTCTTCTTTCTTGAGAGAACAATCTTCGCACGTGATTGTGTGCTCATCTGGGCCCGCTTCACTTTATTCTTGATTGCCCAACTTTAATCTTATGCAAGGGGAAATTGCCACATCATCGGAGTTGCGACACATTGAATTGGGAATCCGCCTTCCTGGCCGCGCTCATATATGAGTTATTAACCGGACCACTCCCCCCACCGCCGCCCTTCGACATTTCTAAAGGACTGCTTATTAAGGACGCCCATCAACCCCATCCGCGGAGAGGATGATATGTAAATCCGGGCCGAGAGAGCCCTCGGAAAGACGCGGTGGAATTAGCAGTCGCGCAATCCAATCCATGCCTCCATACGCCCCGTAATTAAAAAATAAAATTGGTGCGAAGCGGGTACACCCTTTCACGTGAGCATTCCTCCTTCGTGTGTGCAGTAATGGAGAAAGAGGAGTGGGGGAGGGGGTACGACCTTTGACCCTGCCTGAGAGCTGCCACTTAACAGTCGCGGGAGACGACACCGCCCAAACCCTGACGTCTCACTTCCTCGCCCTCTCGCAGGGGGGAAGCAGGGAGTGACAATTATTTCCTCGGCCGCCCTTTCGTTCCTCGAGT
Source organism: Pyrrhosoma nymphula (assembly GCA_963573305.1). Lineage (NCBI taxonomy): Eukaryota > Metazoa > Arthropoda > Insecta > Odonata > Coenagrionidae > Pyrrhosoma > Pyrrhosoma nymphula. Next base: position 15,943,136 of record OY754327.1, read on the forward strand.
ATGAGAGGCCTCCGCCCCCCCGCTGCCATACACCCTCCCGCCCGCACATCTCAAGGGGGTGCGAGCTATGAGGGACCCCCATTCATCATCACCCCTCTCATCCCTTTGTGACCCCAAAGGGGTGGCTGGCGAGGGTCGAGGATCTCGATAGAAAGATAGCATTTATTTCTGGGTGGAGATTGAAACTTGAGTCACTTTCTCCCGACTCGCAGTCAGAGTTTTGAGGAGATAATTTACAATGGTTTCAAACAATAGATATTGAATTTCTTTTTAAGACTATTACTTGATTTTCTTCACGACGAGAGGTCCACGGATTATGTTCAATGTTTAAATAATTCTATTTTTCTAAAAGTTTTATTAGAATATATTTTGTTTATGAATATTTTATACTATTGTATTCTTATTTTATTTTGTATTGGTTTACAAAGGTTGTTCACACACCTTTATTCATATTATATCGACACATGTTAGATGAGTCATAAATGAACTATTTTTGTTTAACGCTATTGTCGTATAATGTACTACCGAGCATTGCCTTATATTCATTAAATGGCAACCCCTAAATAAGATTATATCTTCTGGGGTGCCTAATTTCACTGGTTTTTTAAGTATTGTAGTATTTTTTTTGGCAGTGAAATAAATATCTTTTTCTTATCTTAACTTGCGTATGGGGCCTTCAAGTATTACGTAAGGCGATTTTGGCCTCTTTTTAACTCCTCCCCTCCCCCATGTAAGGCAGCGTAAGATTTCATGAACCCATCCCCTTCTCCATCTTACGAAAGTTGTCATATATCTTTAGAACCATACTCACAGATAAAGGTATACTTTTGGGCGATTCACTGTCCAAGTGTACAAAAGATCAACTCAACAATTTTTTACTTTATAATAGATAAATTATTAAAAGATAAATAGTAGAAATATGATTTTTAGCCGAATATTGATATCGGTTTACAATGGTTTCAAACTTGAGTGTGACAGCAGGATTTCCTGGCGAAGGATGTGAATGAAGAGCTCTCGAGTTTCACAAGGCTCTCCATAACTTCCGACGTTTCGACGAGTGACTCGCCCATCTTCTTCAGGGAGACAAGAATCCAATACCAATTTTCCACTTGTCTGCTTTATATTCACTGCGTCGGGTGGTCATTGGTTGTGATCATCCAGTGAATATAAGGCAGAGATGTAGAAAATTGACATTAGATTCTTGGATCCCTGAAGACGATAGGGCTTAACTATATATTCATATTGGGAACTTTACTTGACTCATATATTTCACGCAATTCCCTAAAATCACCCTCACAACCCAAGGTTTTGAGCGATTTTACAAAACGTACTTCGCTGAATAATAAATTTGTTTTTGAAATATTTGAAAAAACATGAACTGCATAAAATTGGTTTCTCAACTCGCCAGAATCTCCTCATTTTGTAATAATACCCCTATGTAAGGCTTAGCAGTGTGATATCACATGGAAAATGAATTCCATTTTTTGGTATCTTGATTAGTAGTGTAACAAGTGGATGATATTTTGTAATAATTTGAAAGTTGAGAGATTTTTCTATATAATGAGGCCATAATCATTGAATTTTATGAGTATAACCCGCACGACAAAATATACGCCTAGTGATAGTTTAAAAAAAATGGAACGAACTTCTGTTCTTCCTGTTAGTGGATTTAAGGGTTTCTCCCTCTCTCCATTCCTGCCGACGTTTTGGGGAAGGAGTCACTCTTCACCCTCAGTCAATTATTATATAAATTAATTTACTATTTACCGTAATACTATTTGTAAAATCACTCAAAACCTTCGGTTGCGAGGGCGCTTTCAGGGAATGGCGTGCTACATGTAAGTCAAGTAAAAGCCCCAAGTATGAATATGTAGTTAATCAATGGTAAGTTCAGTAATGAGTACAAAGTTCAGTCTGCGTCATAAAAAATTTTTCATTCACTACGTGCTCCTTACAACTGCTTGAATTTTAAAATAACATTTGAGTACTAATGGAAAGCCTTAGATCTTTCTGTTCTTTCTCTTTTCATCGAACGAGACTGAAGACATATGCAACGCATATCCGTGCTTGTTCATTTATTCGGGCAGAAAGTTTGCACGTCTAAACACAGGCACCGAGGCATCGAATTCGATTCCTGACTCGGAACCAAAGCCCTGACTTTGGTTCCGAGTTTTTAGCGCTGATTTCAGTGCTTGCTGAATTCATTGCTGACATAAGCATCGTGTAAAATGGTCTTTTACGCTCATTTTCCCAACCACACAAACTACGGCTTTCAACTATCGAGGCAGCTGAAGTTGGCCTTTTTTCGGGAGCGAAGGAATGACGTAAATGACATTCGTTCAGCCTCCTGTCGCCTTTCGGCCGAGCGAAGTCAACCGGCTCAAAGCAGCCTCCTCTTGCGATGCCCTTGGGCCTCAATCTCGCTGAAATAAATTTGGTTTGAATCATGATACAAGTCGTAACGTGTTTCAAATGCTATGCTTACCTTTTTCTAACGCGCTTCAGGTAAATTCGCCAGTCCCTGGCGTTATATGGTGGAACAGCATTTTAGTACTTAAATGAAACTGCAGTTATTGTACTGTCCACTTAAATTTTAATGTAAATATTACACTACACGTGTTTCGACGTTTCTTAGGGTGTCATCATCAGGTCTATACACAAGTTATGTCTCCAATGGGAGTATTTATACATGAGCAAAGGAAAGAGGGTGGGGGATTCTTGACAAATGAAGGAGGTAGTAGTAAGGAAAGGGGGGGGGGGGGTACGGTCGATGGTGAATAACAGGAGTGTGGGTGTTGTTACGAGACATGTGACCTTCCCTTACCTTCTTATCTCCACATTTCATAAGAACTACCCCCCCATAGGCCACACTCCCGAATCCTCGGGAAGGTCACATGTCTCGTAACAACACCCACACCTCCTGTTATTCACCATCAACCGTACCCCCCCCCCTTTCCTTACTACTACCTCCTTCATTTGTCAAGAATCCCTCTTTCCTTTGCTCATGTATAAATACTGCCATTGGAGACATAACTTGTGTATAGACCTGATGATGACCCCCTAAGAAACGTCGAATCACGTGTAGTGTAATATTTACATTAAAATTTAAGTGGACGGTACAATTACTGCAGTTTCATTTAAGCGCTTCAGGTAGTTAACGCAAAGAGGAGTTTAATAGAGAAATCCAAACCGGCCGGTATAATGTTACATTTAAGTGGTTTCCATCCACTTCCTTGGGTTTCCTGTTTTGAATGCCTTCCCATCTCCCAATGATTTTATGCATAAACCCAACGGCCTTGAAGCAATTAAAGAAACAAATAAAACATCATATGGCCATAAAAGGTTTATCGCTTCGGCCGCACGAATTCCATTTGGCCTTACGTGGCAGTGTGCGGGATTCTTCCAGCGACGGAAGTCATTAAAACACAAATTAGTTTCACTTTTAAAGTAAAAAAATCTTACCTCCACTTGGAATGCGTCTTAATGATTGGAATGCGTTACATTTGAAGAAGGCTCCCTGTATTGGGCGTAACTTGATTGCGATTCACATCAAGGGGTTCACTTAAGGAGATTGCTTACTCGTCTGTGTAAAGTTGGACTCATTGTCAGTCAACGCATCGTTGGATAAATCTCTATATGCTGCCTGAATTACTGCGGTACAAACTATTTCGTCACCCCCGACCCCTGTTGTGCAGCAAATGTGGTGCACCTTGAAATTATGTGGTTCTCTTGCTAGGAGTACATTCTCATGCAATAAAACAATGATTTTATGCTTGGTATCTGCCCCGTGAATGGTCCTTGGTGAAGGATTAATTCCTCGCTGATTGTTTAAAGGATTATGCGATGAAGGGGGAATACGTACCCGTGGTCTGTTTTTTCTACATCTATCCGAGTAAATACGATGAAATATAAACAGTTGCTTTCAATTTTTGGAACAATATTTGAATTTTATCAATTCTTTTACAAATCAATAAGTATGTTTTACATCGATCCTTTGGTACAGCTCTGGCGAAAGCTTATGGCGTTCGGATGCGCAGAAGAAGACGTCGTGGAGGGGTAAAGTTTGCTGGAAGGGGTAGGGAAAAGGGAAGACATGGCATTTGTGCCATGCATTAGTGAATTTAAAAAATTGAATTTGTATGACGCGGACGACACAAACGCCACGCATCCGAACGCCATAAGCTTTCGCGAGAGCTGTACATCCAATACCTAATCCCTGGGGGTTGCAGTCGTTATCAGAGGCAGAATAAAATCAGTGCGAGATGTACAGTCGCCGCATAAAGTCTGGCGACATCGGCAAAGGCGCCGAATAAGCGAAACTACGATTTTGTGTAGCTCCACTGATTCAAAAATGAGGGTGGGGAGAGGAGATAGAGAGGAGGGGGGTGGGAAGGAGGTGAAAAAGTGGCCAGAGTAGTCGTGAATCGGAACCTCGTCTTGGGGGCTAGTGAATTAATGGGATTCAGTTGCCGATGTCGCCAGACTTTATGCAGCGACTGCATATATGATTTATCTTAATCACAAGGAAAAGAATAAGATATTCCTAAGGAACGGAAGCTAATGAAACATTTACGTGGGTAAATGACCTAAGTATTCAGACGCATTCCAAAATAACCAGCCAACCAACATATAAGTAGGATGAATAGAACTGCCCTTAAAAATTGAGCAACTTCCACAATCACTTATATATATACACACTTATCACAGTGGAAGTTGGTCAATTTTTAAGTGCAGTTATGTTAGGTTTCCACTCAAACACGCCTGAAACCTCAGATTATGCAGGATGTATAGACTCGAGTCGAGTGATTTGAACAGCATTTCCGGTGTCACAGAGAGATAATTAATAGCTTGCGCTAAATAATTATTAGAAGGATAATATAAGCACAAAATTGGAGTATGCTAAATTGATTTCAGGCACCTTCGGCAAGAGAAGTGTCGAGTTGGACAAAGGGCAAGGCGTTTCACTGGCGAAAAATAGACCTCGAAGGAGAGTGAATGACAATACAGAGAGTGATAGTGTACGCGGACATAGGTCTGGAGGAGGACAGAGAAAATACGATTCTCAAAATTGGCAATCAGAAATATTAGACATAAAATGGGAAGAGAGGAGGTTACTGAGAGTTACGAGTTACATATATCGTATTAAAAGGTGTATAGAGACAGTTATTAGGGACTAAGTAATACTGAAGGTGTTGAGGGAAGGAAGGTATTCACCATTTTGGGAATTAAGTTAGTTTGAGCGAAAAATCACTTCACCTAGAATTTGATGAATTTGACCTCATTTTAAAGAAATAACTCTCATCTTTCCAATGATATAAAAATATCAACCCCTTGCCGAACTACTTTTCGAGCAATTTGCCTGTAAATATAAGCTGTTTTAAATGGGATAGATTATAGCTGAGCGCTCCAGAGGGAGAATATTGAAGGAAATAGGAATTTATAACACCTAGATTTCGTCAAAAAACTAACTATGTATAGATTGAATGTTTTCTCAACTATTTATAAAACTTTATTCATTACTCACCACTGTAAATTTTACAAAATCGCAAAATAAACCTGCTGTTTTGAAGGGTTTTCAGCCGTACGGCGGGAATAAATGAGCCAAGTTAGAGACTTATGTGGCTTTATTTATTTAATTACTGAGATTTTTGGGCATATGTAATGATATTTTTGCACCATTAATATTACAATATTTATTTCATACTTCTGACATACGCTGAAATCAAAGAATAAAATTTGAATATGGTCTCCACTATGAATTAGGGAACCATCTCGCTCAAACCATCTTAAGAGAGGTTATATGAATGCGGAGATGACGAATGATTATGGGTAGGGGAAGAAGAATTAGAAGTTGCGTAGAATTAGTTCATCAATGTCTACGTTGGCCTATGTAGACTATCCTTAACATTTAATTAAAGTCTACATTGCGCCACGTCTCAAGAGAGCAAAAAATCCACACATCAGCCAACTTCACACCTTCAACAATTAACTGAGGGTGGAATTTTTTCAAGGTTCGTGGCCACGCTCCCTCAAGTGAAGTGCGAAAACATCTTCTTTGTCTGCATCGGTGCCATTGTCCAATGTCTGCGTCGCTCGGTCGGAATCGGGCGCGCAATCCGTGTCGAACGATGAAGCCAACACTCTTGGCGAACGATTCGCACACCCAACTTCCCTTCCACCCCACCCCACGGCCGAATTGGCTTGCGAACGGAACTGCCAACTCCTTAAGAGCGAAAAATCACTTCACCTAGAATTTTATATATTTGGCCAAATTGCAAAGAAAAAACTCCCATCTTTCCAATGATATCAAAATATTAACCCCTTTCCAAACTACTTTTAGAACAATTTGCCTGAAAATACAAACTGTTTTACATAGGATAGATTACGACTGTGCGCGCCAGAAGGAGTATATCGTAAAAATTAGGAATTTTTAACACAGTTTTCGTCAAAAAACTAACGGTGTGTAGTTTTATGCTTTCTCAACTATTTATAAAAAATAATCTATTACTCTCAGAAGTATGGCTCTGTGAGCCGAAACGCGTTGTACACATTAAAGCAATTTGTGGAAAAGTGCAATTGTTTCTCTTATATTATTGTGAAAAAAGGAGTCAAGTTAAAGACTTAAGTCAATATATTTATTTAATGACTGAGAACCTTTATCCTATATATAACTATATTTTTGCGCCATAAATGTTACAATATTTACTTCAACCTTCTTACAGACGCTGAAATTAAAAAAATACAATTCAAATATGGTCTACATTATGACTAGAGTTAGGTTAATAAAGGTTTATTCTATTCTATTCTTCCCCGCCTGCTTTATTTTTACATTTTTATATTATTTCTCTATTCGTTCTCTCAGAGGGTGCATCCATGCAGTGAATTCCCGGTTGTTCTCGGGGGAGAGCGAGTTAACGCCGTTGCCAAGGGGTCAACTATTCCCGATTGGGAAGAACAATGGGAGGCTGGTCCGTTTGATGGATTGCGGGGCGGGACAGGGCAGAGTAGGCGGCCAGGGGTGGGTGGCGCTGTCTGCAAGGGGTGGCTGCGGCGACGCAGGGAAGATAGAGGGAGGGGGAGAGAGGGGGTTGATTTAAGATGGGGAGGCAATATGAAGTCGAGCGAAGAAAGGGATGAGACGGTCAGGGGTCTCCTTATTGTCCGAGTGACTCATCATTCCTTCCTCTTTGCGGCGTGTGTCTCACTCTCTCTTGGGATTCCTCTCTTGAAGGGGTCATCCGATTAAACGCGAAAAAGAGGAGTGACGGAGCAATGAGTCGTCTCAGCACAGCACTCACAACTCTCACCGTTGTCCTGTCGCGAGGTCCTTGCCCTGCGCATCGCGGGCCAAGGACCGCCAGGAAGAGCGGTCTTCACTCTTCATTTTCGGAACTCATCCCGGAAGTGAGGTGAACTCGCGGTTTTTGGGTGGGGAGGGGCAGCGGGATTGCCGCTAAACAATTGCGGGGTGGACATGTAGAATCAGGGGCCCGATTCTGAATTTCCACCAGTGGAAGACTGGTGGAAAGTTCCAGCATTCGTCCATTGAACGACTCTTGATCTGTTAAATGAACGGCTCAATGACCCACTCTGGAGAGCCGAACGTCACAAACTTATGCCGATTTCCAACTTACCTCGAAACCGCGAACAAAAAAATTTCTACCTTCCGCACGCTTACTTCCGTCGGAAAGTTTCCACCACGACACTAGCACTGTTCCACCAAGTGGATGACGGGTGGAAGGGAAGCTTGACTTTCCACTAGTAATTGAACGATGAACGATGTAGTGAACGATTTTCTGGTGGAAGGTGGAACATGTGACGTAGTGTCGGAAAGTGATGACGTTTTGGTGGAAACTAATGACGTTTTGGTGGAAAAGTTGAACATCGGGAAAGCATCAGAATCAGGCCCCAGATCATGCATATGTGCTTCGCAGACTAGGATCACTTATCACAAGCAAGGATGACTCAACGCAGCCTCTTATCAATTTATACACCTCAATTTCGTGTTGCTGTGGATAGCATAGCAAAGCAAACCAGATAATCATTTATTGTTAAAAATACTCCCAAATGAGGACCAGGAGACAACTCTTTTATTGGAGAGATAATGAAGAAGTTGAGGGAGACTCAAAATATGAGAAAGGAGGGTCATTGAAGACGTAAGCATATTCAGGAACGGTGTCGCGTTCGTGCACTCTTTTCTGCATCACATTAAGACAGCCAATACAGCTATTAATATTTACTGTTATTAGTGCCATGGCTTCATCCCTTTACTGTAGTGGTGAACGAGTAAGTCCACTTTTTCACAATCGTTCACACATTCTTATTTCTCCGGCTCTACTCCCAAATGAGCCAGTGTCCTGGCTACGAGATCATAAAGAAATGGCACAAATTTCAAGGATTAAACGTCTCGTGTGATTCCCAACTATTACCTCCATATATTAGTTCAAGAACTTACTGTTCCGCTTTTTCACTCGTGATATCGATTCTGCTTATAGTGTGCCACATATGTGTATTCAATCTCCAACTATATTTTTCAGTTCTTCTACCGTTCCTCTCACATCGAGTAAATACCTACTTTATGTACACACTCAATAAAACATACGTACGTATTCTGTTTTTAACGTTTGTGTCAATAACAGAATTGTTACAGAATCGCAAAAAAAACCTGCTGTTTTGAAGGGTTTTCAGCCGTACGGCGTGAAGAAATGAGTCAAGTTAGAGACCTGTGTTGCCTTATTTATTTAAACACTGAGAATTTTGGTCATATATAACTATATCTTTGCACCATTAATACTATAATATGTACTTCATACTTTTTACAGGCACTGAAATAAAAAAAATATTACTTCAATATGTTCTCCATTATGACTAGGGAACTATCTGGTTCAAACCACCTTAAGTTCTATGAATATGCCTATCTCAAAAAAGAACGGCTATATGGGTATGTAGTTCCTAATTATTGGATAGCGTTGCATTCTATATGCCTTTTTTCCTTTCGTGCTGATTAAAACTGGACAGTCATTATCGCTTTTTTTAATCTATGAATCGTATCAAATCTAAAAAATTGCTTCTGAAAAATATTGAATCTGAGCGGATGAGGCTAATATTGATCGGCAACATATCCAAAGAGGCAACTTGACCACCACATGGAAATGAAATTTCTCTTTTAAGTTACGTACTCTTTTAAAGTATGACATATTGCAGAACAACTGTTAAGAAGAGTATATCCTAAGATATAAAATATAAAGCAGAATACTCTCATTGACCAAGGCACTAGACACATTCAACATATAAATTATTTATTCTAGGATGTTTAGAGAAGTGATTTGTTTCAGAACTGTAAAGTGATACGAGGAAGGTGGGTTATACTTATATACCACATGCAATTGTAACCATTTATTCATCTCTCTCCTTAGTCAATGAAATACAGACCGGCTTAATATTTTTGAATCAAACGAAATCGTTTAAATTTTCTGTGAAAATTTAAAGAACAATTTAGGCAGCCTTCTAAGGATCAACTATGGAAATAGATGCGTAAAAGTCTTTTATCTCTCGACTTATGTATCTAATGGATGGAATGGGATATTTATAGAGTTCTACTCCATTATACCATTACTCTATACTATTGATGCCCAGAGAAAGGTACGAAGATTCCGTAAAGACCATCCGCAAATTGAAAGAATTCTGAATAGCGCGGAAGAGGAAGCTTTTGTCATTTGCTTGAGAATGCATAAATGTTGGAAAAAATAAAAATTAGCCAGGACGACTTACGACTTAAGGGCTACATCTGGTTCGCAGTAATGGAACGAGGTATCACGAAGGTCAAAACAGAAAGCTTGAGATGTATTCTTTGATAAGACATGGTATCTTGGCGACTAATGCAATTCCGCTGACCTCATAGGGTCGGGATGAGAAGGCTAGTTCCCCTTTGGTGCTCCGCGGGTGGTCTGAAAAGGTGGGGGGATCGCTGGCTGGACCCTGAAGGGTAAGGGGGCGGGGAGAGCGTCTTTTAGAAGGGTCCACCTGTGGCGGGGGGGAAATTCACTTTCCGACCCCCCTTCTCTCTTATATACCACTCGATGAATTTCTTTTCCTCATCCTCCGAGAGATTGCGAAGGGAAACGTAAATAATGAATGCGTCCAACGGGACTCTTCTCTTCCCTCGAGATAAATTGAAGACGCCTCTTCCCATGTTTCTTTTTTTTATATTCACGTGTGCGTCTCGGGAGGAAGGGGATTTTTTTAAGGGTTGGGCGCGTGAGTGGAGGACGACGACACCCTTCCGAGGGCCCTTTTTTTGGCCGTTCCGTCGCGGTCCCTGGGAGCAGAGTGTGACGCCCCTTCACTGCCGAATGGGGATCTGATGTTCGGAGGCGGGGGAGAGGGGGGGAGAGGATTGAAGGAGGGGGAAGGAGGAAAGAGATATACGGCCATAAGAGAGGAAAAGGCTCAAATTGGTTTCCTCTGTCCCGGGTGCCGGGTTAAAAGGATTTCGTGATGTGTGATGTTCTTACTGTGGTCCCCCTTATTCCTCTTCCCCTCATCCCGTCTCTCCCTCACCCCCCACACTCCTTCTCCCTCACAGCACTGAACAAAACCCACAAAAAAATCTCTCCCTCCTCTCCCTGCTGCTGGACCGCTTAACGTTTTCACCTCTCTCTCTCTCCTCCTTGAATGCGTGTTCGACCTTTCTCGCACCGACGACCCAACCCAGCCCAAGTGGAAGCGCTTGAAAACCCGAAAATCCTCCTCCCGCGCCCAACCGCCGCTACGCTCCACGGTCTCTTCACTCGTCTTACAAAACGAACTCGCGGTCACACCTGAGAGGGAAAGAGGGATCGGACACGGGGTCTCTTGTCTCAAAGAGTGGCCTCCGATGGGAGGAAGAAGGGAGAGCGCGGGGGGGTGTTCGGTGACCAGACGGACGGAGAGCCCGCGTCAGCCTTCCGCTTCTTTCTGGGCGACCGAGAGGAAGGCGAGGGAAAAGAGATGGGATGGTTGTACGTACTCTGCCGAGCTGTCGCGGGTCGAATCGTTCAGAGATCGAATAAACACGAAACAAGGTACACCGCTCGTGACCACTTGCGTATCTAGAGTTTAGTTCTGGGGTCTGGAATATTTTTGATAGGCGACTACCAGGGGTCTGAGACCTGCCAATTTGAGGGGAAAGTTTTTGAAAATTATAATAACAAAACTGTATTTGATAGCACTTTTTCATTAGAATTCCCAGATTTCTAACTACGTTATAGAAGTGAACGGTGACATTGTCGATCTCCAAGCGCGGAATTATATCGTAATTAATTTTATTGATTGACTTAGAGTTACCTATAATTGAACGTCTGAGTGGAAGAACAGTATTATTCCAAAATCTCATTTTTCAGGAAATTAAAAAAAACTTTATAACTAAGAAATTTGAAGTTTTACAGAAAAACCTACCATTGAAAATATGTAGATATTTGGACACTAAATACTGTCTGAAAATGGGAAAAAACACAAAATTTTAGTTTTATATTTATTTACTATAAAGTGCCATGGAATATTATTTTTCTTCCACTCAAAACAGTTTTTATCAAAAATAGGAATAAATAACAGCTTCTTTAATTACTTTTTGAGACATAACTCTTTTATTTAGCATGAAAAATGGAAAATAATAATTTTAGGGAGAAGTAAACATATTTTTTTAAAATATAGAAGAATGAGTTTCTTTTAAATGTGAGTCCATTTACTGATTATGAAATCATAATAGTTTTGGTTCTTTTGTTTCCCGGCAATCTTTACATAAAGAGTTTATTAGGACTTTAAATAATTCTTGAACTAAAACACAGCTTTCACCACAATATAACCTCGCAACAACAAACTCAACGAAAATAACAATATTATTGTACTGTCAGTTGTGAGAGGACAGCGCCCTGGGTGGTAGAAATGTTTACTAGGCGAGCACGGCGCGGCGTCTGAGTGGAAGAAGAGTAACATTCCTGGAATGTTATTTTTCTTCCACTCATTGCAAACTTTTAAGCATTATTTCAACGACAGGTAGGACGGAAATATTACTGATCTTCCGCTAAACGATAGCACTACATTCAAACTACAAAATGGCTATCTTAACTTTTTTTTGTATTTTTTGGAATATTACTGTTGTTCTACTCAGACGTTCAATTATGGCTTTAGTTTAAGTGTTTATTAGGATTAATTGGTTGTATTTGACCCATGAGGGAACAACTTCAGCATTACGTTGGATTTTCGTTATTCCATCGTGAATGTCGTGCAGGTGACATTGAATGTAAATTTGTAGGTCTTCTGCATATAACATATACTGGCAATATTTTAAGGTTTTTGGAAGGTCCAAAATGTAAATTGCTAACAACAGTGGGCCGAGAACAGATCCCTGTTGAACACCATGTGTAATAGGTAACCATTAAGACAAATTTCCGACGGAGTCCTTGACTGCCTGTTGGCGGTCTGTTGGATAAGAATGGAACCAGCTTGAATGGGAGGCAGAGAAGTTCAGGCTCTTCAATATTTTAAGGGGATTGGCATGATTAACTCTGTTGAAAGCTTTACTAAAGTCAAATAGGACCAGGATGGTCGCCATTTTTTTATCAATAGCAGACCAAAGGCGTCAGTAATCTTGAGAAGTGCGGATTGAGTACGGAAGTTCTTTCGAAATCCGGGCTGGTAAGGGCCCAATTTATGATTTTTTATCAGGAAATCACTGACTTGCTGGTGAACAAGTTTCTCTAGAACTTTGGACAATGTGAAAAGTAGAGAAATGGGTCGGATGGTGAAGTTGGAGTTACCGATTTTTTAATCGGTAGTATTATTGCTGACTTCCATATTGATGGATAGACAGATCCGGATAAGGAGTGATTGAAGATTTCAAGGATGATGGGTACCAAGACATCTCCAGCCTTAATAAAAAAAGTCGATAGATATTTCGTCGATTCCCAATCAGTGCGATTTGCAGTGACGTAGGATCATGGTCAAGAGATCAGGAGTAACATGCTTAAAGTAGAAGTTGTTGTCATTGTATGGGACTAAAGGATCTATGTCAACAATATGATTCAGTGGTTCATTCAGATCTCCAGTGGTGACACTAGTAAAATATTCATTGAACTGGTTCAGTGAAAAGTCATGGATAATTAGGACATCTTTCTGCCGCAAAAAAACCAAGTCGCCTTAGTTGTCGCCACGCCGTGCCGTATTTGAGTTCATTGGTTTAGAGAATACATTAGAGTAGAATTGACGCTTGGTACCACAAATGAGTGACTTTACTTTATTCCCATGTGATTTATATTTTCTGTGAACAATGGGATCTCTCGTGCGAATGTAGGCACATCTGAGTTTGTTCCTCTCCTTGATAAGCCTTTTATTTCCTCTGTGATCCAAGGGGAAGGAGGCCGTTTACGGTAGCAGATGCGTTACGGCGCCTGCATATTTACACAATGCAATAGGTTAGAATTTAATGCCTCCACTTTCTGGTCAATGTGACTGGAAGAAAAAATCTGAGTCCAGTCTTAAACAAGGAGATAATTCTGATATAGCGAGGTGTCAAAGTTACTCAGATTGCGCGAGACATATGTCCTTGGGAGAAAACGTTGAGTGGAGAACTTATATTTAATACAGATGAGGTCATGGGCGGATAAAAACGTAACAGGATATTGAGAATAATCGTCGACCTTTTCACAATCGTCAACTATTCACAGATCTAAGAGGGTATGACTAGTAGTGGTGTGATGGGGAAGTTCAAATGGGACTAAGTGTAGATTATTGCTAAAAAATTTTACATGTTTAAGTATGAGCTTTCATAGGAATCTCGACATACATCGATGTTAACGTCACCAACAATGACAGGGTTATTGTTGGTTGGATAATATCTAAGCAGGAAACACTCAAAGTCACTCAATAAACAGCATTTTGGTGGACGGTAGATAATACATAATAATAGATTTGATGAATTAAAACCTGTAACTTCAACAAACATAAATTCAGGCTTTGATGAGTAAAATGGAGGTGAGGAATACAATACTCTGCCTTTCAAACTATGATGGATATAAACTCCCACACCACCACCAATCTTCTCACATCTATCTAACAGTAAATAAGTCATATTCTGGAAGATGTACCATTGCATCGAGTATGGGTCACTACCATAAGTTTATCTCGCGAAAATTTTGCCACCTCGGACCCACAGGTATTTTATTTTGTTTGCTCCTTTGAGGTTTTTAGCTTTAGCATACCGCTTACGATTAGTTTGCGTTAAAGATTCATTGACGTAGATGGGTTGATCAAGGGCTTCATTCATGTCCAGTACTTTGGTAGTCAAGTTTCGCTTGGCCCTCCGAGCACTTACTATGCGGAGCGCGACACTGGATCGTATGAAGCGAGCAATTATGGGTGCTGGTTTTATGCCACTATTATTCGCGCGAGGTTTGGGCTGGAAACAATAATCAATGTCCATGGCAGAAATGTTAATTTCTAGTGCACGAATGATCTTACATACAACTTCTTCCACTTCTTCTCCGTCGCACTTAGGAACGCCATGTATTTAAATGACATTTTTAAAGGAGTTTTGTTCAATTTCGTTCATGTACTCCTCCATCTTAGCTAATCGCTCGTTCACTCGCGTGTTTTCACTGCACAGTGCGTCGAGCCTGTCGCCCAGGTTTGAAATTTACAGATTTACCTTGTCGATAAGCTTGGCGTGATCGTCAAGAGAGATACCTTCCAGGCTGCGATGGTGTTCTTCAGGTCACTGTGATCCGCTTGGAGCTGCTTCATACGGTCGTGTAGCTCGACCAGGAGACGACCTTCATCTTTAATTAAGCTACAGTCATGCTCTTTCTCTCTAAATATTTCATTTGTATCCATGACTTTTGAATCAAGTGACAAAGTTGCGCTGCTATAGAGTCTATTGGGTGAAAGCATGGTTTATATTATCTAATAATAGAATTGAGCATAAAAGACGTCCAATAAGTAATGACTCTTATAACACCTAGTGTTTAAAGCAGACATGCTGTAAAATAAGCTGTTTCGGAAAATATCCTCTACGTTACTTCACAGACAACTAATTTTGTCTTCGTCAAAGTGGCGGAACATTATATTAGTTGTTTCAAAGAAATAATACCCTGCCAAAGGGTCTTCTGAAACTGATTTTATTCGACTACAATATCCTCTTCAAGCTATAAATAACATTACCTCACTCTTGTTTGTTATAAATCGTTCCATTCTCCGTTATTCTGCATGTTCCTACGTGTGCCATGCTATCCATTCCATTCGTAGCAGCCTAAAATGGCCTCATGTCTTCTTGTATTTTTCTCAATATCAGGTTATCCCTTAACAAAAAGTTCCTTCATCTTATGTGATTTTCAAGGTTCTACCACTAAAATCTTCTCATTACGAGAATTCCTGTCAGAACCAACATCTTCTTCCTGTGCTTATTTCTTTCATCCTTGCTCCTTTCTCAAAAACAAATTTCAAGAGCCTCTAGTCTTTCTTGTCCTGATACTCTCAATTCATATTGATGCTGTTATTTCCTTCATGAGTTTTGGGATGAAAATATAGTAAGCGTGATAGCGGAGGTTACTACGTCCAATATTGATAGCTGGGCTGAAGAGACAATGCAACAGCTTTGATTTCTCGGAAATGAAAGAGCAGTGGAGAAAAATCCTGTGTGACCGAAGGTAACTTCAGGGTTCAGTAAGGACAACACTGGGAGCCGTTTCGTCACCACATTCTAGTAGAGGTCGACATTGCTGTGAGAAACATTCTCAGACGCCACCAGGCTCCAAACTCTGGCTCACGGCATGGATAGCTCGCCCTTAAACCAACGGATACCACCCTTAAATCCATGCTTCACGGTATGCATTTAAATATAATTTAATTTTATTTATTAGTACACAAACCAAAAATCCTCTGATCATATTTTGCTACCATTTTAGAAAAAAAAATCATTCCACGGTCAAAGTTATTCTGTATTTTCCGTCAAAGGAATCAAATATGTAATCCCCCTTATTCCTGAACTTAACATTCAATATTTTTCATTCTCATTGGTATTACCTGTAACGTGAAGTGTAGGATGCTCTGAAACGAAGGCATTGTCGTCGGTGGTACTGCAAATCATCAATAGTTAGGAGACTAATACTTTGCAGTTGGTAGATTTTCATGTGCCCATGAATGTTATCGAAATGATGTAATCGCTTCTTTAAAAACAATCAATGTGCTTATCTAAAGAACTTCACGCAGTTCACGTAGGTGTGGCATGGATGGGGGGGGGGTGCATTGGTGGGGGAGGTGGGGAAGAGGTATGTATATCGATAGGAGGTGGGTTGGTGTTGGTCGAGGGTGAGAATAGGGAGGGAGGGAGGATAGGGAGGAGGTCTTATCTTATGTTGGCGTAGGTGGAAAGCTCGGGCGGGGTCCGCAAGTGCTCATTGTTGCGGCAACAATGGCATCGGGGGTTGAGGGAGTGTCTCGCTTTCGGAGGACTTGGGGGGGGGGGGGAGGGGGTTAAACTGGGAGGAGACCACTCACCGACGGCGAACCTAACTACGGAGAATATCCTTCGTCGAAGAGTCACCCGGAGGAATTTTACCGCTGGAAAAACATTGGCCTTCACCTCGACTCGGCTCTAGACGAGCTGAAAGCACCAGTATACAACATTTCCATCATAATGACGTTCCCTTGGTGATTCTAGAGCGAGGAATTTCATCATGATGGCAGTTCATACATTATATATATATGGAATGTATTGATCATCATTGCAGAACATTCACAAATGGTCCAGTACGCAGTCATGGGCGCAAAGATAGACACCAAAGAACTGAGGTCAAGTAAAATTATTACCCATGGCGAATTCCAGCCTACGCCAACGGAAGATAAGACCTCCTCCCTATCCTCCCTCCCTCCCTATTCTCACCCTCGACCACCCCCAACCTACCTCCTATCGATATGCATAAATCTTCTCCACCTCCCCCGCCAATGCGCCACCCCACACCCCATCCATGGCACCACCCACTGGGCCGACACGGGCGAGAGTGAAGTCACGCCCTCGCGGGGTGTCGCTGCGACCGCAAGCCACCACGTCTGAATCAATCGCCCCCTTGAATCGCACCCGCTTTGGAGGAAGTAAATCTCTGTCGTCGGTGCTTTTGAAAAATGACTCGTGATTTCGATTATAACTTCTTGCAGTTGAACTATTTTATTCTACTGTAACATTTAGCATGTGAATAATACTTTTATCTGGAGGGTGTAAAGTTTTTTTTTTAATATGAAATGCTGCTAGTTAAGTCACTACAACTGACTTATGAACTCGCCCTATGCCCTAGCTACTCGTCAAAATTATGAACATCTCACATTCACTTTCACAAAACACCAAATTTAATCATAAAACATGCAATATGCATATATATAATCATAGAGTAATAATAATATAATCGTAGAGTGTAAATACAGGACTCACCGCACTCGCAAAAATCGTATATATTTTTGATGTAGTTCTGAAAGGGTAACGTAGATGGCGAGGAAGAAATTTTGACAAATTTTTTAATTTGCTCGTTCCACAAGCCTGAAAATATATCATGAAGCACAAACGGTATCTACATTTAGTGGTGACAATAATTAGCCGATTTTATTCATAGCAATAGTTATAAAAAATATTTCCTTGAATTTCGGCTAGTAACATGGCTCTTCCGAGTTTATATTCCTAATCCAGTTGCCGGCAGACTGTTCTCAGTATTAAGATGAAACTTGCATGAAACGTTTACTATACATTTTTTTCCATACTGATGAACTTTAATTTGTGCTCAACTCAGTTTAAACGTTGTTATACTTGTTTAAATATCTTTTGGACGAAAAATCTGGAATTTTGCAAGGTAAAAATCGATCGCCTGCTAACTTTCGTATCTTACTACACAGGTCCATATATGGAGTTGAATTAGGGCCGATGTGGTGGAATTGATTAATTAGGAATGAAATAAATTAGCAGTTTTCCTCTTCTTTTTGTTAATTATAGGTTTATTGCGACCGGTTTCGATGTATTTACATCATTGTCAATCACTGTTCTAATACCAAACAAAATATATTTGCATATTTAAAGATGGTTGTTAAGGAATGAAAAAAGAAGGGTGGAAATCTTGACGGAAAGGTTGACGCTACTATTGATGGAATCTAATGGAGAGTAAAGGGGATTGAGATTGAAGTGCACTGAATCATTGGGTGAAATTAAATACTCAATTTAATTGGATTATTTCAATCTCACTCCCCTCTACCCTCCATTATATTTCCTCAATAGTAGCTTCAGCCTTCCCGTCAATACTTTCAACCTTATTTTTTCACTCCTTAAACCAACCATCTTTAAATATGTAAATATAATTTCTTTAGCATTAGTACCTTGCTTGACAATTATGTAAATGAATCCAAACCAGCCGCAAGAAATCTAAAATTAATATAAAAATGTGGAAAATTGCTAATTTATTTCATTCCTATTGCGTGGGCCAGTTTGATATTCATTGCATTACATTGGGAATGAATGAGAAAACATGACAACATCTTACCTGTCAAACTAGTGCGCCTCCTGGATCGTACATTTCATATCCACCCGCAGATCTCTATTGTAAACATTTTAATATCGTTCGCAAGGAATACTCTCTGTGATGCTCCCAAATATTCTTGAACCCATCTTCAGTGGCTTGTTAGATAGTTAGATAGGGATAGGGAGATTGGGTGTTAAAGGACACATTTAAACTTTCGAATTAGCCTTACCAGATGAATGAATGCCTTGAGTCTTTTTCCAAATTTTCCACGCTCCTCTTTATCTTATGACTTCATCTCATTAGTGGCCCCAGGATCACGAATCCCATAAGAACAACACCTTGGTCCTTGGGATTGGGTCAATTTGAGTGTTGAATGGAGTGGGATCCACTAATTAGTGAGCCCCTTTCTGTATTATCGCTCGGGCGATCCGCCGAGCGGTGCCGACCCCACGCACTCTTCCGTGCACTCACGCAGTCATTTGTCTGCGTAGCGGTCGAGGGGAGAGGGGGAGAGGGGAAGGGAGCCGGGAAGCGGAGGCGTGAGTTTTGAAAAACCATTTCGACTTAATTTAGTTTCACGGATTGCCCCTCGCGGCAGGGCGGCTCATCCGTGAGAGCGTGACGAATATCGATGCATAGTTCCAGTCAACCAACGATTTCCCCCCTCCCCCGCCCCTTCTCCAAACCCACTCCCCACCCCCCACCCTTACTGCCCACAATCGGACCCGTTCCATTCGGTGGACGTAAAGGGGAAGGGATTCAACCCTCTCCCCTCCCTGCCACTCGAACTCATTTCGCCCACCAGCACTCCCAGTCGTCCACCCTTTTGTGTCGACTCCAAAAATGCAAAGGCATTTATCTCCTATTCCAACCGCCGTCAGCCAAGTGCTGTAGGCAGTAGCAATAGTCCTCACTCCCACCCTCAACAAGTAGAGTAGAAATTTCACTTGTGCTTAACAACACAATATAATTACTAACACTTCACACCACTTGATATGTCCGTCATTATTTTGTTCTCTGCATGAAGTAGTATCTCGTAGAATTCATAAATTAACAGTATTAGTAATATTAACCACTAGATGTGTCTATAGCATTGTTCTGCATGTTTGCATGTTCATTTACGTGTCACTCTCCCAGTTTCCGGTTGGACTGCGCACTGTTCTCCTGACTGCTTTTTATTGTCTGCGCCTAGCGCCAGGGGGAGCGTGCGAGGTTCTGATTTGTTCTGGGACGAGTGCTGCATGCCTGGTGTTGAATCACCCCGTGCCACACACCCTAGTGGTGGCTTTCACGGTACTTCGTAGATGTAGATGAATAGTATTCATTTGGTAGGGTTTATTTGATCCGTCGACGGCTGAGGACATTTGTACCATGGAGAGCCCTTTATTAAAATTAGGGTAGTTTGAGCGAAATATCAATTCTCCTAGAATTTGATGAATTTGATTTAATTAAATAGAACTCTCATCTTTCCAATAATATCAAAATACTAACCCCTTGCCAAACCTCTTTTCGAGCAATTTGCCTAAAAATACAAGTTGTTTTACTTGGGTTAGATTACGACTGTGCGCTCCAGAGGGAGAATATTAAAAAAAAATAGGTATACCTAACACCTAGATTTCGTGAAAAAACTAACGGTGTGTAGTTTGTATGTATTCTCAACTATTCATAAAAATATATCAATGACTTATCGCATTAATTTTTACAGAATCACAAAAATACCTGCGGTTTTGAAGGCTTTTTAGCCGTTCGGCATGAAAAAATGAGTCATGTTAGAGACTTATGTATAGATATATTCATTTAATTACTGAGAATGTTTATCATGTATAACTGTATTTAGTACCATTAATATAACAATATTTACTTCACCCTTAATACAGATGCTGAAATTAAAATATAAAATTCGAATATGGTCTCCAGTATGACTAGGGAACTATCTCGCTCAAACTACCTTCATAAATGAGAAAGGACATGAGATTCAAAAAAGCGATTTGTTTTTTAAACGCTAATTTCGGCTCGTCATAATTGTCGTCACCTAGAAGATTTTCCAGACTTCCCCTGCCACCCTTTCGACTGCTTATTTCATTCACGCCTCCTTCAGGAAGAGGCCGAGGCGTTTGATGCTGAGAAGAGCGTCGAAGTCCTCGTTCTGCGGCAAGGTCTTGTCCACGTCGAATAAAACGCATGAGAAAATGCAATAGCTCAATCCTCAAACGGACGAACCTTGACCTCCACGCCGCGGTTGCTCCCAAAGGGATTCTGATCTCGACTGGGCGACTGATTCGTATCAGTCGAACCCAAATTATATATTGAATGCCTCTTAGGACCCCAAAGAAAGAAAGCTAGCAACATTCACGCTCATATTTTTAAGGTGGTTTCAGCAGGATAGATCCCTAGTCATAGTGGAGACCATATTCAAATTTTATTCTTTGATTTCAGCGTCTGTAAGAAGTTCGAAATAAATATTGTAATATTAATGGCGCAAAGACATAGTTATATATGACCAAAATTCTCGGTAATTAAATAAATAAAGCTTCATAAGACTCTAACTTGACTCATTTTTTCCCGCCGTACGGCTGAAAACCCTTCAAAACAGCAGGTTTTTTTTACGATTCTGTAAAAATAACTGAGGTGAGCAATAGATTATTTTTGTAAATAGTTGACAAAACATGCAATCTATGCACAGTTAGTTTTTTTTACGAAATCTAGGTGCTATAAATTCCTATTTCCTTCAATATTCTCCCTCTGAGCGCACAGCCATAATCTATCCCATGTCAAACAGCTTATATTTACAGGAAAATTGCTCAAAGATTAGTTCGGCAAGGGGTTTATATTTTGATATGATTGGAAAGATGAGATTTGTTTCTTTAAAATGAGTCGAAATTCATCAAATTCTAGGTGAAGTGATTTTTTGCTCAAACTATCTTAAGAGATTTCCGTTTTCGTACCTTAAAAAGGTTTGCTTTCGTTAAAGTACATTCATACATATATCTATCTTTGTACACACTTCTCTCAACAACTCCGCCAGTCCCTTCCCTGATGCGCGTCATGCTTGACTCCTTTACCGATCCCAAACACTTTTTCAAGCGATCCTGACCCTTACAGAATTAGTGAAGCTTTACTGTCTTTAACACGTAACTGTGCCTCACAACTGTTTCTACAAGCTAGTTAGAGAAACAAATAATAAAAACACAAAGAAGCCTCGCGCGCACACGGGAGTTTTATTTTAGTACTAACTGTAAAAAGCATTTTTGTTATGTATGATCTCCTGAAATAGAAGTTTTATCTATGGTTTGCTAATTTTAGCCAACTCTCGACTAAACCACAATATAAATTACAGAATTCAGCCGTTCATTTAGAGTTATCATTTATTTGATATGTGAAAAAATGACCGCACCATTAAGTAGCCGATAAATTGATCCACAGTTTTCAATAAACAGGCTCAATTTTTATTTTGTCTGCGAAAATAGGTACTGCTCCTATCGGCTTCCTCCAACGCGAGTTCTTGAAGAAGTTCCTAGATTATATTCTTAGTCAAATCACTGATAAAGACCAAGGTTTGCATAAAATCACCGAATGTCACGCATCAGTGCTTTCGCACGCGTTTGGCGATCCAGTTGTTATAAACGGACGTGATTGGCTCGCTTCATCGCCGTCGCCATGGAAACGCCCGAACACGCATCCAATGGAATGAGAGAGAGAGAGGGAGATGAGAGGTTGAAATTTACAATCGCCTTCCCATAATGCCTCCCACACCCTTCACCGTTTCGAATATCATATTTCGTTCGTCCGATCTCCCGGGGTAAAAATTACCGACTCGGAAAGCGGGCGTCTTTTGTTTTCTCTTCCGAGAGGGCGCTCCGGGCGAGGGTTGGGTGGGAGGTGGGAGGCTGTAGGGGGAGGGGTCCTTGGAGAGGACGGGAGAGGTGGAAAAGAGAAACCTATCTATCGAAGCAAAGGGAGAGAGATTGGGAAATAGCTACAGCAGCAACAATGCGGAGGCAGCACGCGTGTTGCGCCCTTGTTGAGTGACTGGGCGTGACACCCCGAGTGCATTCCTTCGACTTCCCTTGCATTTCCCCGAACACGAGCGCACCCAACAATTTCACCCGCTCCAATTCCTCTCCAAACGAATTGAAAATATCAGGCTACTCCGTATAAAACTCGATGGGGATGAACTTCTAGGCGATATTTATCTTTCTCCAAGAATCCAAAGAGAAATATACGGACATATGAAGAAGGGTCTAACGCTTTTCCGGCGAATAATATGAATAAAATCTTCTCGGTCACACCATCGGTTTAAACTATTCATGATTGCCGACGTTTCGTGAGACGACTCGTCACTCATTCTTAAGGCAAGAAAGTAGCAAATTTTGCATTTCAGTAATTAAATCGAAATTGGAAGCTTATTATGAGGTGGTGGAAGGACTCTATAATAGCAATGGAGATAGCACTGACTGCACAATAGCAATATATTTAAATGTACCTGAATATGGCTTCACAGTCGAAACCGGTTGTTCTTTGTCGAATAAACTGCGGAAGCCACAAAATATCTTCATTGCTTTTACTTGAATTTCAGCCGCATTAAATGCTAGGTCTCTTTTGATTGGTCGGGAGCCGATTGTTGACTCCGGAGACCGTTAATCAGCGGAGGCTCAGCTCTTGCGTTCTTAATTCTTTTCAAAATCGGATTCCAAGAATTGCTGATATTATTCCCGGGGTCGCGATTGAACTTTTTATTCTACATCTGAGTCTCAATGGCTTCTTTAGTCATTCGATCCCAAAAATTTCCTGAACGCCAAAGAAGTTTTGTTTCGTCCCATTTAATCCTATGGTCCAAAAATTAATGCTGTGTTCAACAACCGCCGATTTATCTGGTTGACCAAGCCTGAATTGTATATGTGGTGTTTCTTCAGTCTCGTAGCAATTGTTCTACCCGTCTCACCTACTTAGACCTGGCCACATGAATAGTTTAAACCAGTGGAGAGCCCGAGAAGAGTTTACTCATATGTATTACTTACACTCATGTTAATTCATAGCACGGATTGTTGCTGTCGTCCATTGGCTCCACCAGTCGCCCAGTTGCGGTCGGAAGGCTCATTTCAGAAAGGTGAGGGTTCTTTTTTTTCAGGGACCAAGGCGTGCTCTCCAACACATTGTGTCTCCTGTGATTTTTCATACTGAGAGTTGAATTATTTGCATTGGAAACTTATCTATTTCATTCATGACTGAATCCGTTAGTATTTACAGTTTTCAATTGAAAAATAGTGCTTACATATTACGTGTATCAGTCCAAGAGGTTACTGTCAAGCAAAATAAAATCAAATATTAGAAGCTCCTTCATTCATTGCAGTAATCTACCGGTTAGAGGTAGGTTGTGATGAAAGTCAGAGAAAATCAAACGAACTCATGGTTTAATAAAGTTTTGATCTGCATATTCATGCATATAATTCTAGAAGATAAAATTACATCTAACGAAGAATAAGATTTCATACAAAAAGTAGGTACTGTGTGTGTTTTTGGTGATCAATACTATGAATTTGAAATATTACGATTTTGGATAAATTTGGATGTAGATAAACTGATAAGATATGGGTAAATGGATTTTTAAACGCCGTTGTAAGGTAAAAAATAAATTAATCTACAGCCCTAATAAATCCCAGCGAAGCATATTAATTATCTCATTTTATTATTTTAATATACCTGAAAGTGAACACAGTTCATCAATTAATTCATCGGCTATCTCCAATTCTGGTGACTGAGTCAATATTAATGCCTGAATAATAACTATTTTATAAAACTACTTAGTTAGGATGCGAAATTCTTTTTTTCGTGGAATCCGAATAATTTTATCGGTAACTTGGATTTTGGGAAAAATAGTTTGAATACACTACTGCTTTGAAAAATTGTGATTGCTAAGCTAATGGCTTAAAAAAAACAAAATTCGAGAATTAAGATCTCAGAAAATTGTTCATTTACCTAATTGAGTCAAAATAGTATCTTTTAATCTTATAACTGTATATATTAATTCATAAAATAATGACAAGGTCAACTATGTTTAAATACACAGAGTATTTTTAATGGTACTACTAGTTTCAACGCTATGGCGTCATCATCAGGCACACCGGTCGATTTGTCCAGCAGTATTTTATTTTGTTCTCTGCATTAAGTAGCATCCCTTAGCATTCATAAATTAACAGTATTAGTAATATTAACCACTAGATGTGTCTATAGCACTGTTCTGCATGCTTGCATGTCCATTTACGTATCACTCTCCCAGTTTCAAGGTACCTGATGATGACGCCGTAGCGTTGAAACTAGTGGTCCCATTAAAAATTCTCTGTGGATTTAAACATAGTTGACCTTGTCATTATTTGAAAATGGACTTCCACAAAGTTACGCCAGAACGGATTGAATTCATACTAATTCATTATCATCCCTCATCGTCTTCAGGTGCTCCCTTCATCTTGGTATATTGGCATTTCGCAAATATGTCCTTTTTGGTGAGTGCAGGAAAATTGCTTACACGAAGAATTTCTGAATAACCATTCCCTATGGCCTCTAGCTATTTGATCAAAATGACCCTATTAACAGCATTCTTCTGCCACTCTTGTGATTCTATCCAAGTACCAATTTGGCGCACATGTGATCATTTTCTTCTCTGAATGGGAAACAACGATAGACGCATGGATAAGGGTATTAAATGCCTGAACGGAAGCCCTAAAAGTTTTTCATTTCATTTTCAGAGCACACAAACACACGGTGGAATCTCTTTGTTTGGAGTGTGTAGGGGAAATAGAGAGAGATTTCTGTTGAAATAAAAACCAAGGGCTCTTGGCAAAAAAATGCGACGCCTTCGACCGTGGAACGAATTCTGCAACACGTTTTTAATGCAGGCGTTCCTTATTCTCCGTCGTCGGTTTGTTGAAAGGGTTCAGCGAATGGCTTGGGTTGGGCGGGAGAGGAGCGGAAGCAGGAACGAACAAATGATCCTCTCCGCTGATGCGCCTGTCCGTCTGTGTGTCTATCTGTGTCCGATTCGTTCGTCCTCTTTTGTGTTCCCCGTTGCGCACGGGGCGATAGGGGGCGCCTCGGTTTGCCGTGTCGCCCCCCCTGAGACACACTTGTGATACGCTGCAACGCTTCACTTCCTCCCAATGGAATGTACAAACAAGTATTCACGGAAGGGAATTGTTCCAATTAATATCTTTGGACGCTGAAATGGCTGCAGAGAATATTTCGTTGGGGACGAAAAATACAATAAGTCTGCATAAATACTAGCATGGGGAGTGGGATCCAATTGGCTTACAGTTTAATCCTTAGCGGCGGATATATTGAAATCCCTATTTAAATGGAAACAACTCATAATGAAAAGTAATCCAATAAATGTACTGTGTGATTTTTTAGGATGCCGTTTTTTGGTTGCTTTAAAAAGTAAATATAGTTAAAACTTCCCTCTAAGGTTTCCGCGACGACTGGATAGATGTTTTATTATTTTTTCCGGGATATCAGCCGCACAAGTTGTAAAAAAACAACGACGTGGCTGATATCTCGGAAGAAATAATGGAACATAGTTAAAACTTTTAATGAAATATTTAGAACTTTTACGCAGCTAGCTCTTAATTTCGTGATTTGAATGCTGATAAAATAGTCTAATCTGGAAGCGTTAATCCTGATTGCATTGTATGTGCCGGGGATATGTTGATCTCAGGGTTCAGAAGATAAAATTTATCTGGAACCAAATGCATTCAGTTTCTAAATTCTTTCGAATTAATGTAACGCGATGAAAAATGCTTTGGTATTCACTTAAAGCTACTCTTAGTAAACGTGTTGGATACCGTTAAGTGATATTTTGCATGATATCTTTTACGGAAGTCATTCAATATTTCTATTGCCATATTCTGGAATTCAAAATTGTCGGACTCTACTCACAAATTCATTTATTTTAATGCCTATTGGTCACTCGAGAGTCCCAGAAATATTATCTTTTTCGGATTTTACATTATCTGGTTTCATAAAAATAAAGTTTCTGCCTTTAGGAAGTTAGAATATGGAATCTTCTTGGAGAGGGGCTTAATCTCTGGCGTTATATGACCATAAATATATGTATATGCTAAAATAAAATGCTAGAATCGACTTGGCGCACTTATTACTCATATGAAACTCATGTCAGAGAGCCGGACTTCAACTCTCCGAAGTTCATTTTCCCTTAAGACTAATTACTATCTCTATTCAGCTGTGAAACACTTGAAGAATGACACCAAATGGACTCCGCCTCTTCCCCTGAGTAAATTGCATGTACGATGACTCATGCTAACTGGAAGCTGCTTGTTGTATTTACAGGGCGGGCCGACGCATACGCCGCGTATCACTCTCCATATCCACGCTTTGTTTTTTCTCTCCGGGGTCAGATTATATGCATGTTTGCTTTAGTCTTACCTGAGCTATGCACACAATGTAAGAATAAGGAGTCACTCGCCTTTAACGCATGCTGAAGAATTGAAGAAATGCTTAACTCTATGAAGTGAAACACCAACTTCTTTGATACCACATTAACGATCTTATTTCAGTCACATCCGTCGGAAAATATCCACGAGGCCATCTGAAGTTTTCTAAATTACGGAAACCCTAGCCCCTGATCCTAATATCTATCTAGTCGATGACCATGATCGACAAATTTCAAAGCAAAGCTACTATGTTCACCTGGACCCGATCATCAACTCCCACTCTCATCGGCTGTTCAAGTCTCCCTATCCTAACTCGATCGTTAAAGTCTCCGCATTTTGCACTTCCTCGCCTGTCCATACCACCGTGGTATGTACTCCTAAAAAAACGGCCTCAATACCCAAGGAACACTCACAATGGCAAAGGGGTAAAGTTAAGGTGAATAGAATTCCACTTCTACTCAGGAGTGCTGCACGCTTACGTCTACAACATAACCATGCCAAAAAAATGACTCAAACTTGTACGTTTGAATAATAATGCGGGCGGCAAGATGGGAACACCGGTTCACGCTCGATCGCGTAAGTTGATGCGTCTCAGATTTAGATGGGTGATCGTGTAATCCGTTCCGGATAATTTTCCCTGTCTGCATGTGGCAGAAAAGAAATGCAAAAGGAACATAGCTTTCGATGTATGTTAATTTGGAGAACTGCTATTATCGCTGCCTCCAGTTACGAGGAATTAATACCACTTCGAAATTAATTTTCAAAAGAATAGCTTACTAGTCGACCCGTGCGAAGCATTCGCACTGTATCCTCCTCAAATCCCACTTAATTGAAGTGCACACCGTGTACCGTGTAGTTAGTGCGTCATTGATGTAGGTGTGGGTTGAAGTATGGAATAGATGTGTGTTTAAATTTTAGATTATATATTTTTTGAAACATAAGGTTAAGGTATTTACATATTTACATTATATTAACATGTTTACAGGACCTCTTTGAACACTATGTTTGAAGTGATGATATGGTCATCTGTGATTGTTTGTTTTAACACAGACAGATGTCACTGAAAGAGCGCACCCTGGAAAACGCCACATACAACTGACCGTGTGAAAAAACAGGGTCAGACAAGTACAATCCTGCCTTTGTTAGTGTCTGTCCCTGTGCCTTATTTTTAGTCATGGCAAAGGCAACTTTTATGGGAAATTGCTTCCTAGTCAGTTTGAAAGGCACGGTAGGATCAGAAGGGGTGAGGTTAATGCGTGGTATGACGACAGTTTGACCGGAGTCAATCAATTTCGCTGTGATAGTGTAGTTGCCCAAGTGAGTTACAACTAATCTGGCACCATTTATTAAGCCCTGCTTAGCGTTTAGGTTTCTAATCAAGATGATAATAGCGTTCTTTTTTAGTATGAGTTTATGAGGTAGCAAACCTGAAGGGCTTAATGAGTTCAGAAATACTAATGGATACAACTGAGCGTTTTCCGTCTCTTCGCAGAGAACCGAATCAGAACTGAGATAAACCGTTTCCTGTCCAGGTAATAAATTCGAAATAACATAAACATTGATTGTGGTATAATCGTCATTTTTTGGACATAATATGGCTGTTGAATACATTTTGTTAACATTGAGTTCATTGATTTATGTGACGTTGAAAACTTTGGAAATGAGGCTTTTGTAGTCACAGTGGCAATGTTTTGGAATTGCGATGGCTTGGTTGGGGTATTCTGGTAAAATATCTAAATCACCGTTCCCTAATTTAAGCGACTATTCTGTGAAAACTGGGTCGTCAATTGCCCTCAGGTTTTTCGTTAATTTGCGAGTTTGAACATGATCCCACAATGGAGAAAGTTTAACTGAAAGTTCGACAATGGCTGTTCTAGCGCCGTATCTAAGAACTGGCAAAACTTGTCGCAAATCGCCTCCAAAGACAATAACTTTGCCTCCATAAGGTAGGTTGTTTCTCATGATGTCACGTAAGAGTCTGTCAACTACGGCGAGTGCCTCTTTCGGAAACATGAACACCTCGTCCCAGATGATGAGGTCCGCTTGTCGTAGAAGTTGCGTGTCGGTGTGAGTGCACATCGATGAGACGGACGTGTCTAAGATGGGTACGGGTAGTTTGATGAGCGAATGTGAGGTTCGTCCGCCTGGTAGAAGCTGCGCAGAGATTCCTGTCCACGCCACTGGCAGAACAAATTTGCCCTCTCCGCGTAAAATATGGCATAGTGTTTTGCAGATGAAAGTTTTTCCAGATCCTCCAGGATCATCAATGAAGTATGAAGCTGGTATTTTATTTCGTACTGATTGGAGTACCTCATCTGTAATGACTTTTTGCTCCTCATTAAGATTTCCGTAAGCAGTTCTTCCATTGGCCTGCTCCTCTTGGACGTTGTAGAGGTGTGTTGTGGTTTGTTCCTCGGTAGCAACTGGCTTAGGCAGATGAAAAGATTAATTTAATTCATTTTATATATAGATCAGCAGATCGAATACCTTAAATCAATATTTTAAGTCGAAATTAAATGCGGAATGAGATAATAAATGCATGAAAGCGAAATTAGTTTCATTTCGATATATCTCGATAGAGGTCGAGGGCGGGATTTCAAAAAACCGTTTTTTTTTCAATTGTAATTTTTCGAAAAACAACTGAAATGTGAGTAACTTGTATATTTTTCCGGTGTAGCGGTTAAGAAAAGTTTTAAAATGATGCCTCTTTTATGAAAATTGATGAAGTATTAAGGAAGTTATGGCGTACCGACAAACAAAAAGCCCTTGAGAAATAATATATATGATGATAATGAAGCATGCCAGGAACACTATTCATCGTGTTTCATCGTCAGAGTAAATATCACAATTAAAAATAATTATTTTTTCTGTTGATTCCCAAAATATATGTCTCAGTAAAATTAAATTAAATAACCAATTTTTTTTTGCCATTTAACATTTCCGTCTTTATTTTCATTTTTCACCGCTTTAACTCTATATTTTTTTTTACGCAGAATGCATTGCCGGATCTTTTCATATTCGTCCATTATCATATAAGAACGCACTTGGTTGCCATCTGTGCTGTTTTTGAAAAGTATTTTTTTTTAATATTCAGTAATCTGGATAGTTACTGAAATAATGCAGCCTTACTCATGTTATGAAATTGATATATGACGGATGAAAAAATTCGGAAATATTATGTGAAATCATAATAGAGACGGGAATAACGGACATTGGGTGAACCTTCATTACTATGAAACTTCAGTTTATATTTCAAGTGAGATAATTCATAAAATGAAATAAATATTGAGTAAAATGTAAAATATCGAATTTAGTACACCCAATTCACTATATTCCATAACAGACACTAAAAGTAAGTTTCTTGCTGATTCCAAAATTATACGATTGTCAGACATGTAAAAATTGAATTGAACTAATAGTTTTTTAATGAAATAATTCAATGGAAAATATAAAATTAGAACCAGAAGCCAAGTAATAATAGTACTAAATGAAATCATTTGGCAACATTTAAATCGGAGTTTTTGCGTTCATATCTGGAGTAGTCTGTAATTGAAGTGGGGACATTGATGGCTACAAAGAGTAGTTATTTTTGGCCAATCAAAAGACATTGCTCAAATTATCTATAAAATAAATCACTATCACGAGATGCTATGTTTCTATTGAAAAAATAATCTCACTATAAACAGTTTTAAGATTTAGGACCTGATTGGAAATATATTAATAAAATAAAACTTTTCCTGCACATGCAGTATGTTCAAGACCAACTTCGAAATGCTGTTTGAAGCAAGGATTAACACATGTTCTATTTCTTTCATAGGATAGTGCTTCTGAAAAAGGTGAACGCTGAAGAAGAATAATCAGAAGGAGGAGGTTTTACGGAACGAAGATAGCTTTCTTGGTAAGTCGATATGGTTATCTTAGATATTTCCAGGACACTACTTTTGCATGCATCAGGTGCATGAGAAGAATATCTTTTATTTTGGTCCCTTTTGATCGCTCGTCATTGCTCGATTACTTGATTTCGGATTTCTTTACACCTGTAGAAAATACACATATTTGAAACCTGCCGTTCCCAATAAATCAGTTCTCTGTCAATCTCAATTTCACCATATTTTAATTTATCAAAATTTAGTGTATTAATACAACCTCGAAGATAAGCTAAATTAATATTTCAAAGGAATGTATCACTCATCGGTACTTTAGCATTGGCCCTATCTTGCTTTGAAAATTCCGAGTATTTTAAACGCAAAGTAGAATATAAATAATAATGTTCTTATGATAATGTTCTCATAGATACACTGCTGATTCTTTAAAATATTTTATTTCTTGGAATGGACCTTAATTCGATATCAACTGCATGACTGAAACATTTTCAAGCTCATAAAAAGTTATTAGTAGATGTTTTACAGTAATTTTGAAAAAATTGTAAATTTTATTATTTAACAACCCCTATGAAAACATTACAACGGAAAGCAAGATTTATCAATTCCATAAAACTGTATGACGAGAAATAACGATATCAGATATGTGAGGTTTTTAATGAGACACAGCGAAACAAAAAAGCCACTCGTAGTGTGTATGACTTACTGCTGTAATTAGGTACATATATTTTTTTAAAGAAAATAACCGTAAAGCAAAAATTGAAATAGAAATTTTACCAGGTGGCTTCATCATGAATTTGTACCTACAAGGTGATGGAAAATCTTTTTTTTTTAGCGTTACGTTGATTTTGTACAAATGCTTGGAATTTTATTTCTATTTGAGTATATTAAATGCAGTTCCGTCTGATAGGAAAGGTTTTCAAAGAACAATTGAATGTGCGTACACTTGAGGATTCCTGAACGCTCGAGGATCAATTTCATCGATTAATCTTTTAATGATACATCCTCATTGACTCAGTATCTATCGCTGTTAATGCTATAGCAAATGGCCTGTTCTTCCCCATCCTTCCCTACGTACTTCAGCGTCTTATCAGCAAAAGCGTTCAATAATCCAATATTTTATCATGCCTCCTGAGACGTACATTATTCTGTATTTTGTCACTACTGCTTTTCAATTTTCTCGCCCTATCCAACAGCCTTTTCAATGTTCTCTTCTTTTTAAAGATTTATCCATCCATGAATGCATGTTAAACTCGTTATACCCCAGATCATACCGCTAAACTTTGGAATTAGTTTATAACTCCAGGTAACACGAAGCAGCCAAGTGCTTATTTTTTTGCTGGTTGAATTTTATGAGCAAAGATAGTATGAGTATCTTTACTCTATGATAACACGTAATAGTTTTTACACCGATCTGTTCAGCAGGCTACCATTTGATAACCAGTTTGATGCAGATTACAAACGAGGATATGATTATATTCCCAAGGCTATGAATAAAATCATGTGATGGGATACTTTACTGTAGTTGATCGTTCCAATTCAGAGTGTCCAAGATTTTGTTCACTCGTGCACCGCTAATAGCACTCTTTCACGTTTTTATATACCAGTCAGTGAGCTTTTTTTCTCAAATTTTCTTGGACATCTTCACTCCATTTTCCCTCTTTATTTTTTGCTTCCCCTCAGCCCTCTTCTTGGAGGAATAGGAATGCGCTCTCTCGTATACAACAATCTCCCTCCTCCCTCTCCTCCTCCCTCCCTCACCCTTCCAGCAACTAAACCACCCGTGTGGACCTCGCTCGCTTCGTTGGCGACCTAACCGAGCGTTTAGGTGTTGAACAGATCCCCGCGATTTGCTTGCTCCCTCTCGCGCGACGAAGCCCTCGACCGCCGGACCTGCGTCCGCTCTTCCATCGGGGCTTCTTGCGCCGCCCGCCGTAATAATGTGCGGGTGGGGATAGCCAAGACCACCGAGATACTTATGAGTATCTCGGTGGTCTTGGGATAGCACGCTTCGAGGGTGTGGAGGGGGGTGGGGTAAAGGGGGGGAGAGGAGTAGCTCTAGAGAGCGGCGGAGGAGGAGAAGTGGAGGTTGGGTTGGTGAGGCGAGGCTAGAGCAGGGGTTTCCAAGTTTATCGTAACGAGGGCCTAGTGGTGGCACTAAAAGTACACAACAGTTTCATTTATTTATTTATTTAAAAAGTCCCCAAAAACGGCACAAAGGCTTATTACATTGGATAAAAGATACAGTTTCCGGCGTAATTAGGTGTAAATCTTTGATATTAAACATAATGAAATCACTTGTCTATTTCCACACTTTTATTTCAACCAACCATGGTTTCGGAGATGGCATGACGTGCTTGAAAATGGCACTACGTGCCGGTTGAAATAAAACGGTGTGGAAATAGATAAGTGATTTCATTTTGCTTATTACATTGGTCGACAAGCAAACAATTAAATAGAAATTTTAACAAAACATACCCTTAAAAATGTAAAAGATAACAGAGAAATGCATTGGAATGAAAGCTTTGCATTGGGATTTATGGACAAGGAGATGGGATAGAGGGAGTCAACTCGGCAATATGTTATCTGAGGACTGATTTGAAAACGGAGGGTGTGGAGAATAGGTCAAGGGAGGGTAACTGTGAGGCTAGGGAGTTAAAAGTTTTCGGGATACGGTAGAATAGGGAGCGTTAGGGTATTGAGAGTCTGAATTTGGGAATGTCAAGAAGGGAGTTATTGCGTAGGGAACGAGGAGGAACATGAAGAGGAAAGATTAGAGGAAGAAGGCAGTTGGTACGGAGAGAGCCACTCCAAATGCTATGGAGGAACTTCATGTCACATATTACATGACGGAGAGAGAGGTTTGGGATTGAAAGGGAAGAAAGGAAGTATTCTTTTGATAAGTTTCTGAGGGAAGGGATTCGATGGCGGGTAATGGCGAGGAAGAAGTTAATAGGGCGATTGAGCGTATTCAAGGCTGTGTGGCTAGCGGTCGACCAAATTGGAGAACAGTATTCTAAAATAGGACTTCAGGATGGCAACTGTTATACCGCAAAATACCTAAAACGTCCCAAGCCAGCTTAGTGCCTCGATGGTAGAGAAAGGGGGGGTACTTTGGCTTTTTTTTATTATTCAAGGTGCCTGGTAATTTTTGAAAAATTACAACCTAAGTCCACAGGGCACTAAGGATGATAAAATGAGACAATTAAACTCGATCAACGTAAAGATCACACAATAACCTTATAATTCTTCAACATTATCTAAGAATCAAAAACTTGTCCTATCAGTCCAAGGACGACAATCCGACCCAAAATTGCTTATTTATCAAAACTCGTTACTAAGTGATAAAGCCCAGTCAAGGCCTTCACAAATTTTATTTGTGAAATTAAAATGTACCATTATTTCGTTACACTGTTTCGCAACCAAAACAGTTTCAAGACGAAACAGTTCCGTGAAACACCCTGATGCGGACAACAGCTAGAGACACTCCAAACAACAGGCGATCGATCGGCGCTGTTACAAAATGGTTGGTAGTTCTGTATTCTATGTAATAATAAATCTTTCACGCAATTTAAGTAACAATTTAATTTTGATCCATGCAAGATAGGTACTTCAGAGTTTTAATTCTATCTGCAATGACGGGCGGACTGGTGTTGGCTGAATAAACCAGCAACCGCCGGCAACAGATTCAAATCCATCATATTGTAGCTTATAACCGCAACACAGCTACACATGCAGTGCAACTAGAACAGAATAGAAGACAAAACAGTCAGCTTCAGCTAGTATCAGTTGCCGCTGCACAGCACAGAGCGCAACGCAGGCTGCGGCACGATCACGAAACTAATCTGTTGTTTGCAATAATTATTTGAAATAAGTATCCGACCGAAAGAGTTGCGGCTGAAGCCGTTTTACTCCAACAACACGTTATTCCATCACTACGAGGATCACAATGGGTACTTGAACACTTTTAAGCGGGTCGTAGTAAAAAAATAAATAGAAAACTCTATGATTGAGTTTTGTCGAAACCAGAAAATTTGACTAACTAATTACTACAGAGCATGTGAAATTAAATTACCGTATATTCATAACGACGAACACTACCAGTAAATTCTTAAATTTTCTTCACAAAACCATTAATATGAATGAGGTTACTGTGTTTTGTTCTTTTAAAATCTTTCAAAATTTAGGGTTAAAAATTTTAAACGTTAATTACTTAAGTAGCGACCTTTACTTTAAACGTTATTTTATTTTAAACGTTAAAACTAAGTAGCGACTATCCAAGCAAAATAATATGCGGCGCATTCTGTGGCCCCCCGGGCCGTACTTTGGAGACCCCTGGGCTAGAGCATTGCTGCTTCCCATTCCGAAGGGCCTCGGAATTTAATCTCAACGGGGACGGAAGTAGGTAGCGGAATGCCGAATACCCTACTTCGTCTTTCAACTTCAGCGCAGGGCGCGGTGAGAGGTGGGGGGTGGGAAGGGGACTGGGAGGGGGAGGTGGGAGTGGTAGTGGACGGGGATAAAACGATATTCATTTCCAAGAGGTGAACGGACACAGCATGCGATTCGAACGCGGCCCAACTCCTGTTTGGGGTGTATATCCATACATTATTTAAAACGATGAAACTGGTTAAGGTGGGTTTATACTCATGATTAATAAAATAATACTTGGACTTTTCTTCAATTGTTTTACTCTGTGACGCGTTTCACCAATTTACGGAATCGTCAGGTACGGAAAGTTTGTTTTATGCAAAACATGTTAAATGTTTTTAAGTAAAAATATGTTATATATCAACCAAAAATATGTAATTAATTTTAATCGACCAAATGATAAGAATGTACATACCCTTACACTTACTCCCAGGGCCATCTATATCTTAGGCGATATTTAGCCGCATCAACAAATCCCCTCCATACCTGGATCGATCTTCTGCCTCTCTTTATGTTGCTCCAATCTTCCGTTCTCACTTGGTCCCACCATCTTAGCCGTGGTCTTCTCCTGGGTCTTCTTCCTTCAGGAATCCCATTTAGTACCTCCTTCAGCAGACATCCCTCCTCTTTCCTTAGAATATGTCCAGCCCACCTGATTCCTCTTGCCTTTATTTCACTTGTTATGTCTGGATGTCTGTATAGATTCCTGATTTCTCTGTTGCGTTTTTTCTCCATTGTCCTTCTTCGTATGTGGGCCCATAGATTTTCCGCAATATCTTATTCTCGAACACTATTAGTTTTATCTCATCCTTCTTCGACAGCCTCCACGTTTCGGATCCGTAGAGTAGATGTAATAAATTTGAACGAAGATTATGAGGAAAGACTAACAACGACATAATATTTTTATTTACATACAAGGTGTGATCAAAAAAAGACCGGACTGATTTTATTCCGCGCAAACCGTTCAAAGGATCGAAACAAGGCACAATGCGCCATCTAGCGACACATCTGACGACTAAAACAAGAGGTGTTGCGTTTCTTTACGTCGAGTCGTTACGCAGCAGCAGCGGTACGTGTCTTAACCTGTTCGTCGCCCCGTGCAACGGCAGCAATGAAGGAGCTAGAGGAACAGCGTGTGAGCGTAAAATTTTGTTTCAAACTTGGAAAAAGTGCTACGGAGACATTTGGAATGATTCAACAAGCCTTTGGTAATGAAGCTATGAGTCGAAGCCAGTGTTTTGAGTGGTACAGTCGTTTTAATTCTGGCAGAACCTCGACAGATGAAGATTCGCGAACGGGGCGGCCTTCCACAGCGACAGACCCCAACCATGTCAAGTTGGTGAACAATTTGGTGCGGGCAAATCGCCGTTTAACTGTTAGGAAGATAGCCGAGGAAGTGAACATTAGTTTTGGATCCTGTCAGACAATTTTGACAGACATTTTGGGCATGACGCGCGTCGCATCAAAATTCGTCCGTGCTTTTCGGGTTCGGGTGCTGACTGATGAACAGAGACAAAAACGTGTGGACATTTGTCAGGAACTCCTGGATCGAGCCAATGCCGACCCAGAGTTTCTTAAAACCATCGTAACCGGTGACGAAACCTGGGTTTACGGTTATGATGTTGAGACAAAGGCCCAGTCTTCTCAGTGGAAGGGTCCTCATTCTCCGCGACCAAAGAAAGCTCGTGTCCCAGGTCCCGGTCCAATGTGAAGGTCATGCTGGTGTTTTTCTTCGATTGGCAAGGGCTGATTCATTACGAATACGTCCCTCAAGGTCAAACCGTCAACAAACATTTCTACTTAGAGGTTATGAAGAGGCTGAGGGTCGCAATGAGCCGAAAGAGGCCGGACATGTGGAGAAACAATGCATGGCGTTTCCACCACGATAACGCGCCGGCTCACACGGCACTGATCGTGACAGAGTTTTTCGCCAAAACCAGAACTTCCGTGATCCCGCAGCCACCCTACTCTCCAGACGTAGCTCCATCATACTTTTTTTTGTTTCCAAAGTTAAAATCAACCTTGAAAGGGCGCCAATTCGACTCTATTGCGGACATTAAAACTAATTGTACGGCGGACCTGAAGAGGATCCCTAAGGCGGCTTACCAGGCAGGGTTCGAGAGCTGGAAGAAACGTTGGCAAAGGTGTATCGTCAGCCAAGGCATGTACTTGGAAGGCGACAAGTTCGATTAAGCTGTATCCGTCGAAATAAACAAGTTATAAAATCAGTCCGGTCTTTTTTTGATCACACCTTGTACATCTGTATAAATGTCATTCCTTTGCGCTGATACCCAAAACTGTTGCCTTTGGAATAAGACGGAAATGCATAAATGGCATCTTTATGATACCATTATTGTTAGTCTGCCAAACAACTGGTCGTTGACAGTCCTGTCGATAATTTTCCCGGTCTCGGGGAGTTTCTGTTACGCGTCCTTCGAAGACCTACTGACGCATCACCAATGTCAAATCCGTTTTAAAACTCATCTTCATCTACATCATGATCTGTCATCTCATCCGTCATTTTTCGTTGAAATCGATCTTCCTTTTGTTTCTCGAGATAGTTCTTTGACTATCCTACAGAGTGCGTCCGTTTTTCTCTTTTTCTTTGGCCTTATTTTCATTTCCTCGAGGTACCTGTTCCTTCCAGTATGTGTCTCACGCCTTATACACCCCTCAGCCCAGCCTATTATTAAACTCTCTATTAAACTATAAACTCTTTGTGCATCCTTTTCCGTAGCTATGGGTTTCTCTATTCCTTTCGTATTTGTTCACATTTCGTATTATCTCGATTGGATTCTTTATTTTAATTTCTTCTGTCGCTAAAGCAGTCCAATGTTTCCCTTTCTCCAGATTGTCTCAATCGTCTTCTGCTGTTCTAAAATATTTATTCCTAATTCTCATTCACGACTTTTTCAGCCTTCACCTGGCAAATCTTCCCTCTTTGCTATCCTTGCATAGGTAACTTTCATATATTTCAAAATTAGGAGTAGGTAAAGAAACCAGCTACCAAAATTTTTGTGAGTTTTAGGTGAGAAAAGTTGAAGAGCTGGAGAATTTAATTTAAAAAAAAATCAAAAAATAGGTGCCACTTATATTTACTTATGTTAATTTTTAATGCAAATGGTATTTATTCTCGACCTCTTATAATATTCGGTGTAAATATCACGAGTTTAGGTCAATTAATATGTATATATTTTTAAACTTCGAAAAAAAGTTGAAATATAAAAGTTGCAATAAAAGGACAGACATTACTTATCTAAGAAAAATTTATCATAATTAAATAAATGAAAAATAACTTTTCAACAAAGAAATAGATCCAAGCAACCAAATTAAATTTGTAAATAAAAACAGCACCAAACTTTAAAGGTAACAATCTTGAATATTTCTATGTATTTTTTCTTTAATAACTATAAATTAACCATTATGTAATAAAAAAAGAATTGTAAAACATTTTCAACATCATGTATCATTTGTTTATAGTCCTGAAGATGGATCAATAAAGGTTCGAAACGTCGGCAAAAGTTAAATATATATATATATACATATTAATTGACCTAAACTCGTGATATTTGCACCGTATATTAATTTTTAAATAGTAAAATTCAGCGCTTTTGGATGCTCGTTGGTCCTTGGAGATTAGCGGCCCTTCCGTCGACATTTCTCGTAGCGCCAACCGCACTGTTCCCCATCCCGCCCTCACCCGGATCGCAATGTCAATTGGCCGCCGAAGGGATGGAGGGAATCCACGGAGGAGTTGACTTTCTGGAAGATTGGCTCCTACGTCCTGGTGAAGAGCCAGAGAAATTACAGGTCCTCGAACGGCGGTTTGATTTTTATCAAAAGAAAAAACGGACGGCGCGACGGCTTCCCTAATGGACTCAATGAGTGGGAAGGCTTAAGGGAGTGTGGGTGTTTGGGGGTTTGGAGAGATTTGCCCACTCATGGAAGCCGTGAAGGGCGCTCTGCTCTTCCCCGCACCACTCTTCCGTTCGTCTCTCGTTTATACCTTTCGGTCGCCGCATCTAATGTGCACCGGAGAGGAGGGATTGTGGGCGGTTCCGGGGGAAGGATAACGCCCCTCACCCCCCACTCTCGCTGAAGAACGCGAAAGTGTGTACCCCTCACAACCCCTCCCCCCGCCAACGAAAACCTTTTAGTGCACTCCGCTGGCGTCGCTCACTTCTCCTCTGCAGATTACGGCGAAGAGACGCGCTCGATGAATCGTCCGTTGAGAAAGCCCACCTCCCCCCCTTTACCCCCATTAAAGGGGTGCGTCCGGAGGGGATA
This sequence comes from Pyrrhosoma nymphula, assembly GCA_963573305.1. Lineage (NCBI taxonomy): Eukaryota > Metazoa > Arthropoda > Insecta > Odonata > Coenagrionidae > Pyrrhosoma > Pyrrhosoma nymphula. The sequence continues at coordinate 15,982,709 of OY754327.1, forward strand.
GGAAAGGGCAGGGGGGAGTAGAAAGGGCGATGGGGAAGGGGGTAGGAAGGGGGAAGGATGTGGACATTGGTCGACAGTAGCGGTACTAGAGATGGACCACTTTGAATATTACCTCGGTAATTTTCGAAATTTACCGCCTTATTTTTCGTAATTTACCGCGGTATTTTTCGTAAATTACCGCGGTGTTTTTCGTAATTTACCGCACCCTTTGAAAATTACCGTAATTTTCCAAATTATTCACCAATGTTTGAGATAATTTTTCACACTGATAAATTCTTAACATGTTCTTTTAAGCCAAGTTCACATTTCCTACGTGTTTAATAATAAATTTACGCATGTCAGACTCATTTTTGGAATATTTTACTTAAATTTTAACATTATTGAATTATGTATTAGAATATTCTTTTTGAAAATTTCTCATACTTTAACAAAAGAAAGCCAGATTGCGTTTTGCTGCCGTGGTTCTTTTTACAATTTAAAAAATTTCAAATAGATTTATGTTGCATTAGGTATGGTTTAAACATCGATATTCCCTTCCTATTACTATTGGCTTTCTTATTTAACCATACATTTGCTGCCAAATGCTTAAAACTAAAAATACTGAAAATTTACGGTAATTTTCGAAAATTACCGTAATTTACCGTGGTAATGTACGTAAGATGTAATTTACCGTAATTTTCCCATCCCTAAGCGTAACTTCTTTTTCTTTAGTAGTGTATTTGGCGCCCATGGTTGGTAGGCCAGAATATTTTTGGTATTTGCATTAGCCGTTACTCAATTTTGGTGCAACATTTAGGTAGATTTCGAAGAACGACTTAACTTAGTTGTTACCATGGTGTGACTTCCGGAGAATGTCTAAATAGTTTTTCGTTTCACGGTTAGTAGACCCCAAAACCATCACCTTTTACAGTAATTTTGAAAAGAAATTACTTCCATAAAATATGAAAGTGAAAATCTCGGTCAAGTTCGTTGACCTTTAAAGGACTAGCGTACACTCATTCATTTCATTCAAGTATTCCACCAGCTGATTGGTAGGTTCTTGGACACTCCCCATTCTGCATCCCAATTTCATACACATGGTCTCGCTTTCCCTCTTAAGGATGGCCCGTTATTAGATCCCTCTTCAATTCTTCATATCTTCTCTCTCCTCTTATTTCGTCCAGAATTCCTATCCTCCTCCTTCCTCTTCCACGCTTCCCCAGTGTTCTCCCCTCTATCACTCTCTTCAACATGCCCTCTCCTCTCAAAACCTCCTCCATCCATCTCTTCTGCCTTCTCCGCACCTCTGCCACAAGCTTCCTCTCCTCTCCAATCATATCCAATACATCCTCGTTCGTCTTTCTCGCCATCCAGCTAACCTTCTCCATCCTTCTCCAAACCCACATCTCAAACGCCTCAAGTCTACGCTCATCCTCCCTTCGCAATGACGAAGTTTCCGACCCATATAGCGCCACGCTCCATATTTAAGTTTTCACCAGCCTCTTCTTTACGTCTCTTCTCAGACCTCCCCTCATCAATTCCCTTCTCTTCGAAAATACTTCTTTAGCGAGCGCATTTCTGCGTCTAATGTCCTTACCACTAAACCCATTCCCCTCCAAAATACTACCCAAGCGTACATTTAAATGTACACTGAAGTGAGGATACCACCGGACGTGCGTACCGAAAAATGTACGCAGCATGTGGTATTTAAACCCATAGTGTTTCTACTGAACTGAACTTCTAAATCCTGCCAGCAAGGCCTGCAGCGGGAATTTTATTCCTTACGATAAAGTTAAATTGGCAAAATCGTAGCTAGAGTGAGGAAATGGGGAAGGCATTTTGAAAAACTGAAATTTTACGATATCTCGATAATATGTTAAATATATATTACATTCATTTCAATTTATTATACTTTCTAAGACTAGTACCAAAAAACTTTGTTTGATAGATTTTTGATAACACCAATCATTAGCTCAAAAGGTAGGAAAAATAGGGGTTTTCGGACAAAAAAATTATTACTTCATTACCTAGTAGGCAAAATATCAGATTTGTTCAAAGTTATTGTAGATCTTTTAATTATTATCTAAATTTCTTCTTCCTAATAATTTTTGATACGCCTCACCCTTGATGCAAGGTGTGAGAAAAATAAGCTCTATGTCTATGTATAAAAAGAACCTCGAAGTGTACTTACTTACGCCTCTAGGCCGGGCATAAAGGGATTTTAAAGACTTTGATTGGTGCATTGGTGCAAAGACGTTGAAATGGTGCATAATTTGGAAGCCTGTTTATTGCCTTTGCAACTAAAATATAAAGGAGGGAAAAATATTCACGAAATATACTGTGAAAGTGTGTAATGTGTGCGGTGTGAACACTGAGAGTGTTTTGAATAACCGTTGAATTAAAAAAAAAATGGAATATCTTTTGCAACCTCTTCAAGTTTCCAGAGCATACCTGCCATACCGTGGGTACGCAGTTTGTGGTCGATTGGTGGTCATGCCGATGCCATTCCCATTCCACTGTTCATCCCTTTGCTACACGTGAATGGTGGAGGAGAGTGACAGGAAATGATAAAATCTAGAAACAAAGGAAATAAGAAGTTAATGAAATTTATTTATCCATGTTTTGCTACTGAAAACAGCGCCGAAGACCTTTTACATCAGGGTATTTAACCAATAACGATATTTTTGTTTCAATCATTTCATAAAACAAATGATGTGGTACGCTGTCACGCGCACGGGTGCGAAGTTATTCACCAAAGACGGTGAAATTCGCCATGAATAAAAATAGTTTAAAAGTCCCGGCCGAGTCAAATAATTTTTTCATGGCAAATTTCACTAAGGTGTATGGTGAATAACGATATACACACATAAATATTAACCTTCTGGGTGGTAAATCATTCACTTAGGTGGGAATCGAACGCACGACCTTAAGGTTAGCATCGAGGCCATCAACTCACCACCACCAAGGCTAGCATTTACAATGGTAATTGCACGATTGAAAGGATCGATCTTATTTAGTTCGAAAAAAAAAACAAAAACAAAAAACCAAAGACATTTTAAGAGGAATTTATTCTACCAATGGGTAATAAATTACCTGCGTCAGAATGGTTGACATGATGTATTGGAAATAATAAGAGCCGAAAAATGGCTTTGAATTTAAAATGCTCCCAGTAGGTGGGGTGGATGCGATGAACCAAGGGACAGGAATCATTTGCTGAGATAACGCATTCACTTTTGTCTTTAAGTTGCAATCCGTCATGGATGGGATATTGTGATGAATGAAAGCTTCATGCGTGCGCCAGTGACAAATGTGCACCGAGGGGATGAGTTTAAGGGAATGGGAATCGGGCATGAAAAAAGCACCAGTCTATAAATAGTCAAATATAATCCACTTATTTATGCTGGTAATTTGAAGTAAACTACTCCATGCACTGCGGTGGATTAAAAGGAAAACATTAGAAATGAATAGGTTAATTTATGGAGGATTGGTCGTGTCTATTTTTAAGATACTCAACTTCCATTTTGAAGAAGCCTCATTAATAAAAAGACGAAACGTTGGCGGAAAAAGGAAGTTGAGTTCCTTAAAAAAAGACGCTCTATGATAGATGATCAATGACACATCTGAGTGTGAGAAAAAGTCTCACACGCGACCGCTCGCGTGATAAGTAGCTTAGCGACCACTCCCGGGTTAAAATAACCTATGAACATGTTATTCAGGTATCTGGTTATGCGATTAAATTATTTTATATTATGCGACAGTTTCGCCGTACTATGCTGCAGGCTTCGTCGGGCTTTTAAGAACAACAATGGTCTTTTTTCTAAAAATAAATAAACAATTCCAGCAGTTGATGATTTTGAGAAGTAAAAAACTTAATTTCGAATAAGTCTCTTCCAGGTATACGGGAGTTTATAACTATCCTCTCTATTGATGTTATTTGGTCTTTTTTCTATTTCAATCGCCTCCCTTATGAGCCGCGGAAAGTAACGACTTTCTTTGTGTAGTACTCTTGCCGTCTCGATATCAATGGCGTGACCTTCCTCTAACGTAGTGTTCTCAGCCACGGCAGTGTGATACCAGTCTTTCTTCCGTACTGCACGTTCATGTTCCTTTAATCGGCATCCAATTGCTCACTTGGTTTGTCCCACATATGATCTACCACAACTGCAGAGAATTTCGTACACACCCTCATACATTGTGGGTGGTAATGGATCTTTAGTCCCTCGTAGATGATCTCGTACTCTGGAGGTAGTGCTGTATCTTGTGATAATGTTATACTTTTTCATTATTCTACCTATGCGATCGATCGTACCCGCAATGTAAGGCAGCATAACATACCCCAGAGGTTTAGGAGTCTCCTTCTCTGTAGGTTTTTTCGATGTCACTCTTTCAATTAATTGGTTACTAAAACCATTATTGTTTAATGCCTTCTTCAAATGGTGTATTTCTTGTGCGATGGAATCAAGATCGGAAACTTTTCTGGCGCGATCAAACAGGGTCTTGAAAACCAGAAACCTGAATAACATAAACATGAGCTGCGAAAATCTTCAAAAAAAGTTAACCTATGAACAGTTTATGGTGCTTGGCGAAGGGACATGTCAAAAGACTTATGGCAGACAAAATGCATTGATGCAATCATATCCATGTGAACCTCGGATTCACTAATCTAGTGGAATTTTTGTCTCCGTTTAAAAATATAATTTATTCTAATGCTAATACAAGAATGCAAAGGGTGAAACGGTGCTTTCCATCTGTTATAAATTAATTCTTAATGGAATTACTACTATGACATTATGCTACAAATTCAAAATAATTCATTTCTAGCATGGCAGGAATTCCCATTTACTCACCCTTATTGAAAATATTTTAAACGTTTTGAATTGTTATATTAAATATTCAAGGGCCATGTGACCGTTCAATGGGACACATTTTCAATATTGGAACCCGAACTTTGTGATTTCAAGTCTTTTGTTGTAAAACTTTAAAAAGCATTCCATTAAAGCATTTGATTTCGATTTTAAGCACATTAGACTTTGATACAAGTACGATAATTTTATTTTTGGCCAATACAACCAACTTTCAATCCCAGGAGATTACAGCGTTTGAAGGCTAATGATGAAGGAGTTTGAATTCACTAATTTGATCAATGGAAAGGGGCCTGTTTGAAAAAGTGCTCGTAGACACCAGAAGCCTCCTTCATTGGGAAATGCAAATGTGATCGAAAGGAGAAAAATACATTAATAATTATAATGATGTTTATTACTCCAAATTTTTTACAAAAAAGACATACACAAAATGTACGGAGCTTTAGGTAACCTAAAAGGCAGACCTGTGTTAAGGTTACCATCATTATATAGTAATCTTCCATGCATTGGTTTATAAATAGTGGAAAAAAGGACATGTACCAGCAAAAACAAAAAATAATACCTTTGACTAAATATATTATTATAATTATCAAATTTGATTTAAAAAAGTATTTCTTCAATTTTAGGATAAGTAGACAGCCAATTTTTTACATTTTTTATAAAAATATAAAGATTTGCCGCCCTTTTGTACTCAGATGGTAATAAGTTATCGACTTTTGGCTCAATGTATAAGAAACATTAGCTGAAGATAACCTACCTTGAGGACAATAGTCGAATTAAGTATCGAAAAGACGGTTGAAATGCAGCTCGGAGGAAAACCAAGAAGAACTTATGCCCGCTGGATCAAGTTCCGATTGCATTTAGGCAGTTTGAGCGAGGTAGTTCCCTAGCCCATAGACCATATTCGAATTTAATTTCTTGATTTCAGCTTCTGTGAGGAGTATGAAGTAAATATTTTAATATTAATGGTGTGAAATTATATGACAACAATTCTCAGTAATTAAACAAATATTACCACATAACTCTCTAAAGTGACTCATTTTTTCACGCCTACGGTGAAAGAAGATGACAGAAGAATATACTGTTTGTTTGCGATCCTGAAAAGATTACTTCGGTGAGTAAGTAATTGATTAATTTTTATGAATAGTTGAGAAAACATACAGCCTACATACCGTTAGTTTTTTGACGAAATCTAGGTCTGAGAAGTTCCTTATTTGTTCAATATTCTCTCTCTGGAGTGCACAGCCGTCATATATCCCATGTAAAATGGCTACAATTTTTACGGTATCCAGAATTGTTATTTTTATTATTTATACTATTCATTTTTTATCATTATAATTTTTATTATTTTTACTAATAGTATTTTTTTCAATAATAAAATTTATCATGGGTTTCCATTTAGGCTTTCTTTTTTTTATTGGTGTTGATTTTGTTACCAAGAGGAAATGTTTGTTACCATTGTCACAGCAAGAAAGTTGATCTCACCATATGGTACTAAATTTGTGAAAGTTAACTCTTTTATCTTTGTATTCTTATAACTGGTAATAACTGTTTTTCTTGCATTGTGTTGTAGCCCTGACATGCTATTATTAAATGGCAAAAGCTTGGCAAAAAGAAAGTTCATATTAAAAAAAAACACACGACCAACTCTCAATAATATAAACGAATGCAAACGCATGTTTTTAGGCAAATTCCTCGAAAAGTAGTTCATCAAGGGGTCAGAATTTTGATATCGTTGGAAAGATGGGAGTTTTTTCTTTAAAATGACGTCGAATTCATCAAATTTTAGACGAATTGATAATACACTCAAACTACCTTGATGGGGCTCGTGTTAAACGCCATTGAGGTAGAGAGTAAGATCGCCACAGTTAATACTTTTCGTGTCGCACATTAAGCACGTGTGGATCACTTTTGTGGCAAGAAGGCGAGGTTCTAGGAATGACTCCACCTCCGTCCCAACCTTCCTTCCCTCACCCTCACTCCCAACCTCAACCCCCCCTTCGAATCTCCGCTTGAATGCCTTCACATGTTACGAGCACCCCAATTTCCATTGTTGGTCCTCTCCACGCTAGGCTGCTCGCATGGACCGTGCCCCGGCAACAATAACACCAAACCACCCTCCACCCTCTATTACGCTTTTTATCCGCGGCCCAAACTTTTTAACGCCTTTCTCCGATCCTTCGCCCCTTCCTATACCCCGTCTCCTTTCCCTATTCCCCTTCCCTCACCCCGCCGAAGCACCCTCACACCCCTTCTCAAGCCTTTGATATGCTATATAAAAAAAAGAAGTAGAAATTCCATTAAGCACGCTCCCTCCGTCCTGTAATGGAAGAGGGAGAGCCATTTTAAAAAACCTCTATCTCTCCCTTCCCCTGTGTTTTTTTTTCTCTCTCCTCCTCCGCCTTTTCAGCGACCACTTTCCGCCGGTGACTCTCCGAAATATCCCTTTCTCGCTCGTGAGCCATTAGCGACCAAGAACACGGCGCTGACGAGTCTATACATTTCGTGCAACAACCCAAAACCTCCCCTCCCTCTCCCACCCCCTCCCTTATTCCTCCTCCCCCTCCCCACACACCCTTACCACCCTCCCCCCCCCCTTCCTCACCTCCCCCTGGTGCTCCGTCGGTTAGCCGGCCAATTCATCCCAAATGATTGATGCTCTAGTCAATAAACACTCTACACCCCTCGTCATTCCTATTTCATCTTTCCCCCCCCCTAGTTTGGGGCCTTCCGTAGGATTTACAGCGTTAAAACATCTAGCCGCTTGATTCAATAATAAGGCCTTGTTCAGCTCTTCGGACCCGAGATTCTTACCTGGGTGCCTACTACAATGATTGGCAATTTTATCGAAGGTCGTGAAACGCTATTATATTCCTTTCCCAGCCAATAAAAACATTTTTTTGAAGTCTTGCCGCGTTGAGAAATCTTGTTATCGCATGGGTTGTTAAGACGCCTTACATTTAGTTTTGAAAATAACGATTAATCACTGCCTTTGCGTGAGATGAGTGCTGCCATTTTACTGGTTTAGTTATTTCATGGCATTTTATGGCACATAGCATGGTGAATTCAATGAGTAATCTGCTTAACCACCAATTTCAGTAGATTTCAGCAACAGCTGTTACACATGCCATAACGTTCACGTTTCAGATGCTGAGTTCAACTGAGTGGGTATATTTTACAGCGATTATTTGAACAGCTAATCTCAGATTGCATGCAATTTACCTCAAAATAAAATTAAAAAACAATTTACAATTAACCACTAATTTTTACTCTTTGCTTATTTAATAAATTCCGAACAAATTTCCCTCAACTGCCGCTTCTTTCGCTTGCTTGAGCGAACGACAGCTGAAGAAGAGTCGGAAGAAGACGGAAGAAGACTGGGAAATAAAGGACATCTAGACCTGTGGTTGGTCATGAGACGACAACATGTCGAAGAATGAAATATTCATAGTATACGATTTAAGTTTTTCCCAGTGAATAATATTTAGGTATTCTTCTCGGGCTTTGCACCAGGTAATTGGCTTCATATTGGCCGACGTTTCGGAAAACAACTTGTTTTCCATTTTCAAGGCGTGTTGCTCTCTCTGTGTAGGATTATACACTGAACTGAATTGACCGTTTGACGAGTCCAACAATTAAGCTCAGGTGTCGTCTGATTGGCTGATGTTCCTTCAAGGAAGCCATCGAAATCCGCCTAAATCCAAAAAATTTCAATCGGCTTTCATCTTAGTAATACTTGGGCACCTATAATAAATTGCATGAAAAACATGAGGAAAGAACAAAATAGATTTCAAAGGAACATCAGCCAATCAGACGACACCTGAGCTTAATTGTTGGACTCGTCAAACGGTCAATTCAGTTCAGTGTATAATCCTACACAGAGAGAGCAACACGCCTTGAGAATGGAAAACAAGTCGTTTTCCGAAACGTCGGCCATTATGAAGCCAATTACCTGGTGCAAAGCCCGAGAAGAATACCTTAATATTCATAGCTTTTAGTTAGTAAGTTATTGCTAAAATAGTAGCAATGTAATTGATAAAAAATTCCTCCTTACAATATACTGAACTCCTTTTTGATTGCTCGGGAACGTATCTAAAAATGCGCAGAGAAATGAAATCTGTATTCGCATCAGGACTTAGGTAATATATCCTTATGGAAGGTATTATAGCATGGATACGTTTGTGAATGACAAGCACATCCGAAGAGATGCACTGTACTAAACTAATGATTGTCAGCTGATGATCAGCACAGATTTTAATGAACCCATATTTTAAACAGAGCCATTTTTCTCACTACAATGCAGTGTAGGATGCTAAGTAACTTTATAACTCTCATTTAGAAAGGGAAAAAAAATAGTTGCAGATTTTTTAAATAAGCTTTTCAATCGATATCACTTAAATTGATAAATTACAATGAGATGTTCCGTAAAAATCAGATTAATGTATTCGTTTGGGATTACGGGTATTAAATGTTGAATGAGCATTTAATGGCTGGGATATTTCTCTTATGGTGGTTTGAGCGAGATAGTTCCCTAGTCATAATAGAGACCATATTATAATTTTATTTTTTGAATACAGCGTCTGTAAGAAGTGTGAAATAAATATTGTAATATTAATGGCGCAAAGATATAGTTATATATTACTCAAATTCTCAGTAAGTAAATAAATAAAGCTGCACAAGTCTCTAACTTGACTCATTTTTTTCCCGCCGTGCGTATGAAAACCCTCCAAAACAGCAGGTCTTTTTGCGATTCTGTAAAAATAACTGAGGTGAGCAATAGATTATTTTTGTAAATAGTTGACAAAACATGCAATCTACACGCAGTTAGTTTTTTGACGAAATCTAGGTGCTAGAAGTTCCTATTTTATTCAATATTCTCCCCCTTTGGAGCGCACAGCCATAATCTATCCCATGTTAAACAGCTTATATTTTGATATTTTGATATAACTGGAAATATGAGAGTTTTTTCTTTAAAATGAGGCCAAGTTCATCAAATTCTAGATGAAGTGATTTTTCGCTCTAACTACTTGAATAAGGAATAATTTAGCACGCACCCGAGGAAATCGAACCAGGAACGTGAACGAGTGTTAGCCATATTTTCAAAACCGCTGTTGGACGTTGCTAATGGAAAAGTACCAGTTGATGCCGACACAAAACATATTTCAATTCCATTGAACTTTTATTTATTTGTTCCATCGATCGAACAATCATTTCAGAAAGTTTTTCCACAAGTTGTTACCGATTACAAAAATCACCGATGGCTTCGAGAACGCGCTATTTTGGTAGCAAAAAACACCGACGTCAATGCAATCAACTTCACCATCCACGAACAGATTTCGGGCGAGTCTGTCACCTACAGATCGATTGACAGCGTCATGAATGCGGAGGGGATTTTTAACTATCCAATTGAGTTTTTAAATTCGTTGTATCTATCTGGTGTATCACCGCACAAATTGTCACTCTATCTCGACGCACCAATAATTCTTTTGCGCAAAATTAATGCACCACGATTGTGCAATGAAACCAGGCTCATTGACAAACAACTGATGTCAAATGTCATCTAAGCGACAATTCTGAATGGCAAGTCAAAAAGTGAAGATGTGCTTATTCCACGTATTCCCATCATTCCCACCTACATGCCATTTTATTTCAAACGACTACAGTTCCCCGTTCGCTTTGCCTTCTCAATGACAATCAACAAGGCACAAGGTCAATCGCTTCAAGTGTGTGGATTAAATCTGGAAAATCCATGCTTTTCAATTATATGTTGCATGCCCATGAGTGGGATAGCCGAAAAATGTATTTATTTTTGCAGAGGGCAAAAGTAAGACAAAAAATATTGCATATCCAAAAGCACTCGAATAAAATTTTCAACTATAATTTAATACACATAAAATAATTTTCTTTCATTAATTTTGAACGTTAAAATGTGTCTGCTTAGTATATGTATGCCTATTTACTTAGAAAGAAAAAGAGGCATTTCAATTCATGCCGGGCACAGCTAGTAGTAATATATAAGACACTGTCTTTGGTGTTACTCGGTGGAACTCCTTCGTAATGAAAAACAAGTACTTGGTTATTATTCCTCACTTTATTTAAAGCAATACGACCTAGGTAACGGCATATCATGATGATAACGGCATGATATGCCGAATGAGACGAATGTATGATGATGGCTGATGATATGCCGAAACCTATTTATGTTGAATGAATTCCTCTCGGATATCCAACCGGGTTAAGGTCTGCATGATGTACGCCGACGTTTGAGAACATCATCAGCCCTGAAGATGTTGGGAAAGTCTCCCAACGAAACGTCGGCGTACATCATGCAGACCTTAACCCGGTTGGAAACCCGAGAGGAATTCATTCAAGTAATTCACCGGGAAAAACTTATAACCTATTTATGTTCCTTCAAACAAATTGTGGAATAGTAAAAAAGTTCTTGTTTTTTCATTAAATCCATGTCTCCAGCCATTATGACGGCAATGAAACCAGATGCTTGCCGGGGACTCGGAGGGGATGTTACAGCTGTAACAATTAAATAAATATTGGGACTATATTGGAACGAGATTGAGACTGGGACAGTCCCTTCTTCCGTGCAACTCTAATAGGAGACTAACTGCGTTTAACTGCCGGGTTTCGAGCCGGACGCGACTCGAGCACTTGCATGAGCGGAGCATGCACGTCCGTCCTCATGTTGTAGCGCCCCTAGAGACCAGCCAGTGCACGGCCTTTCCTTTCTCTCCCGCCATCCTCGGCCGCGAGCTTATACCCACCACGTACCTATCATGTTTCACTCGCCACCGGTTCAATGCAAACAATTTGGACAAAAGCTGAGTAATCACTGCGCACGACCGAACGGAAAAGATGAAGTTATTTCACGGCCGGGACCGCTTTGTGCCCCGCGCGCGCAGGGGGAAGGAGGAGATGAAAAAGAAGAACACGTAGGTATAGAACATACCGCTTCCAGCGCCATCGCCCATTGTGTACGCGCCCTCGGGACTCGATTTTACGGAGACCGTGTAATTACTCGAGCTCCTTTCAGCTCGACCTCCTCATAGGGGCGCTCCCACCTACCCCCCAAGGGCCGTGCACTTTTCAAAAGTGCTCGAGTTTTTTTCTTCTTCTTCTTCTTCATTTCTGGGAGAGAGTGGATAAAAAAATAACACCCACGTCTGTGGAGAGAAAGTTCCGCTCGGAAGACGACCAAGGTACGGAGTTTATAAAAAAAATATGCCTTGCATTTTGCCCTCTCGTGTGTCTCAAATAGCCACCGCGTTAAAAGGGGGAGGGGATGGACGGACCCCCCTCGGACCCCCCCGTCTCCCTTTGGGATAGGAGGAGGAGAGCATTGAATTCACGTCCGGTCTGCATGACTGGCGTCTTGTTCGAGGGGCGGGGCCCTATACACTCCCCAGCTTCACTTTTTGCCCTCGGTGTTGGGTGGGTGGAGGGAGGGAAGAGATTCCTCACCCCCGCTTCCCCCGACACTGCCTTCCCTTGCTCATTGTTGTCAGGGAGGGGTTGTTGAGTGCAATGGTGGGGGTTTGAAGCAGGAGTTCGGACTCTGGGCTGACCACCGATCGAGAGCCTTTTTCGGAAGAGGGAGGAGATGAGGGATAAAGTGTCTGACAAGATGGGAAGTGGATATCACAAAGGAATAAAATGCCACATAAAACTGCAATCGAAGCCTCTGGTGGGCTGGGAATGCGTACTTCGTTGTACCTACCTATCGACTGCACCCCAAGCGAGTATCAAATGTTCCAACCACAAAGAGAGAACGATTGGAGGAACTGGCGGTAAAACATATTTCCGACTGATAAGGTTGAAGAGTTAAAAGCAATTTTCCACAAATAAAAATGTTTTAAAAAGACTTCCTTACGACCTAAGTTTCAATTGCATTGTAACAGAAAACACTTGGTAAATATTTCCACACCAATTTTTATTCAACCGACCTAGGTGCACCGGCGACCATTATCAAGGTGTCAACCTTGATAATGGCAATGTTTGCCGAAACCTAGGTCGGTTGAATAAAAATTGGTGTGGAAATATTTACAAAGTGTTTTCTGTAAAAATGCAATCTGTGTCAATTTTCCACAAACTTTCGCCTGATACTTTAAAATCTAAGTTTCGATGTTTTACACATCTTCTTCAGGTAACCTGAAGATGATGTGTAAAACATCGAAATCTAGGTTGTAATAAAGTATTTTTTACAAATTTTATTTGTGGAAAATGGCTTTTAACTCTTCAACCTTACCATGTTTAAGTTCCTTGCCATATCGCCTGACTCTACGGAATTCAATATTTCCAACTGGTTGGAGCGTTGTTCTTGGTTCATTTCTCCGATTAGAAGCGGGAAGAAACTAGGAATGTTTCTTCCCGCTTCTAATCGGTGCGGGAAGAAATAGGTGAAAAAAGATGATACTCGTAGGTATCACGAGAGAGAAGTTCTGGCAAGATTTGAAAACCATGGAAAATCTCTGCTCGGTTGAAGATAACCCATTCGGTGACGTCAATTATATATTGTCTCCTCCCAAATTAACGCATTTTTTAACGCAATATTGATAAATGAACTAAATTGAATAATTGCCTGAGGACTTAATGCTCATTCTAATGTTTCAGTTCTAACGTAGAGGGAACATGGCGTCTTGTCATTAGAAAAATTTCAATTTTACATTTATCGCATGCCAGTTGAAGCTAATCTGGATGCGAATGTCGATCGCGAATATTGCCGGGCTTCGGAAAGTTTAACAGTCGGGGGTAATTGTCGAACGTCTTCCTAACTTGAACCTTTAATGGAAGCCACCTCGTTGCAAAGGATGGGGTAGTGTGAAGGCATTATGTACCAAAGAAAACTGTGAAAGATAAGTCTTAAACAGAATGAGATATATCTGTTTATATAAGCATGTTTCGCTAAACAATGGCTACCCTCCCGTGTTTGTCAATAGTGCGAGGAGGGGGTTGAACATAATCGCTCAACGGATTTGTTGTATTATTTATTCTCTTTATTATGAACTTCCCAAATAGTGGGTGGACAGCTCTCTGCAACGCAAAAAACATTTACAGACATAAATATAATACATATCTACATTTAAAATATTATTGATTCCCCAAGTCTCCACCGGACTCCGTTTCAGACTTAATAGAAACAGTGTGGCTCCTAGCGTGCTGTCGAAGTAGTTTACCGCGCATGTGGCTTTTATTTGAATTGTGCCAGTCTCACGAATGAAAGTTTTCTGTTACTAATCACGCACATATTATGCCTTGACTTAGGAAGCATTACCTCCTACTCTTCACTCTTTCAACACAACTTTTCCCAAAATGCGCCTCTCACGCATAGCACAGATACATTTTATTTACAGAAGGTTCTTGTTGCAAGTAGATTGATTTCTTTCCGTTGATGAAAACCATTAATTTGCATTCGTTACTAACCATGCCACCGCAGAACGCATATTGTGCCGCTGATTTTTTATTGGAATTTTAGGAATGTTGTCTTCTAATCCTCCGGTCGTTTCTCTAGCCGAAAGGATTATTTTCATCAAATCTTTAACGCGTCCCGTTTTAATCTTCCTTGACCACCACCGAGGGGAACGAATCAATTAAGGCGGATCGCTCGGTTGCCATGGGCACGACGACGCAGGCATCTCCGCCCTGTGTCCGCTCTATCCGGGTACGCGACTGCATATTCATGAGCCGCGATCGCTCGAGCGCGCAAACAATTCAGAATGATGAGACCGCCAAAATATTTAACATCTGCGCGCGCACCGCTGCGCATGTGTCCGTGTGTGTGTTGAGGCTTCCGTCTCGTCGACCGTCGTTTTACGTCGAGAGAGAGAGATTATTCACGTGCATGCGTCGCAGTGCGATGCGCGCTTATTTTTAAGTCATGACGTGACGAGCGCCTTGCGAGGAGAAGACAAGTGAAATATGAATGGGCGCCGAAAAGAACTCAGCTCAAGTCGGTGGGAACGGAAGTGGTCCAGCTGATTAGAAGGCAAACATTCGGGACGCTCAATGACGGGTACACAGAGAGAAGCTGGTCCATCCTCCCTCCATCCTCCCCCTACCCTACCCCTCCCCCTCCACACCCCCTTCAGCAGTCGCAAATTCGAGAGTGGGGAAGGAGGGGAAAAAGTCTGAAAAAAAACGCCGAGGACCAGCGTGCGACGCGAGACTTATGAGAAATTCAGCGTGCACACACACTCTCGCCGCGCGCGTCCCTCCGATGCGGATGCTGCCCTCTTTGAATGGACCGTCCATCTTCGGTCTCTGCATCCGGGAAAACAATGCACGGACACAGTCGCAGACAACATCGGCCCTCCCGAAAAAAATTTGCATCGCATAACCCTTTTCGGAGGAGTCCGATAGTCCCATTGTGTGCTCATGCAGGCGAGACGATAGCGTCTCGACCGTTTTATTGTGTGTGTTCTTTTTTGTATTCGTTCTGTTCAGTCGTACGCAGGAAGCGCCCACACCTCTTAGGACATTTGTGTTTTTTTATGTTCGAAATCGCGCCGACTGCAGAACCCACCCAACCGCTGCACTCGGCCATTCTGGGAGTGGCGCGTGGCCATTTCAACCACTCAAAAACTTCACTCTGATAAGATTGAATCACTGTGTATGCGGAGGCTTTAACTAGTTGTACACCTTTAGCTCACATGAGTCCCCACTTAACGCGGTAAAGAAGTTGGTGACTTCTGATGGCTAATAAATATATAGTAACTAGCGCAACAGATTATGTTAGTTTATTGTTTTCTGCATGTAATTATCATGTCATCTACATCTACAAAATACCCTGCAAGCCACCTCAGAGGTGTGTGGCAGGGGGTGAGTATTCGCCAACATGCATTACACTATACCCTAAAGTTAGTGTAACTGCGACTAATTATGCATTAGAATACATCGCTAATGCTTGTCACGAGGCGAAGTCACACAAGTATGCACTACACTACAGATATTACCACAATGGAGAGGGACCATTAATATATATATATATATATATATATATATATATATATATATATATATATATATATATATATATATATATATATATATATATATATATATATGTATGTATTTTGCAACTACACAAATGGACAGATACTCAACACTTATGTAGATAACATGCACGGCGTGCTGTTAGTACTAGGTAACAGATAAGGATTCAAGGATTATGGAGTACTGCTACTACTAAGAGCTACACTACCTATCGACAAACCTAGATATGTCCGGTTGACGTATCGACAAACCTAGATATGTTGGCGGTGGGGTTAAGTTTTCGCCAGCCAGGTCAATGGTTATAATGATGTTAAACTTTCACCTGGATGCATCTTTTCCCAATTAGGACATGGTCGTATGTGTTCACCTAGTGTTGTTCGTTGATGATACCCGATGTTGAAGGCTAAAGGGGCTTTTCCCAGGGATAATGGTTATTATAAATATTAAAGAAAAACTATTCTAATGGATAGCGTTTACTAAATAAAACTGCCGAACTCTACAAAGCAATCCTTCTTACCACACACCACTCGCAACTGCAGCCCAAAATAGAGTGTGAGACACCAGTTGCTCCGTCCTTTTCCCCTTCTTATTCATTCTCCGAATTTCCCATTTTATTCAGCGCTGGTGTCTCAACACCCCCTTGCCACACGTCCCTGCGGCTGCTCCCTGCGTAGTTCTTAAGGAGGTTCCGCCGCGACTGTGTGAGTCAAAACAAATACTAAATTCCACAGTTTTTATATTTTGTCCACAAAATCCTGCTTTCGCTGATGAAATGCGTTACCATTTGAAACCCAAAAGTAAGGTAGAAAAAATGCAGATTATTCCACGAATGTATTTTAAATGATCACTTTTTTCCAGCCATTGGAGCCGACTGCAGCGCCATTTCCTACGAATTACCGCATTTTGACTTCAATTACGGCAGTAATTCCCTAATAACTAAAATAATAAGGTGGAAAGATTCCTATATTTTATTTTTATTCTATTTCTCTGGTTTATTTCCTTCATACAAATAGTTCTCCGCGAAAATGGCATCAAACATTTTATGGAAAAATATTATTTTTCCCCGTGTTTCTCTCAGTTCTCTCATTGAACACCATGTAATTTCAAGTTCAAATAGAGTTCAAATTCAAATAGAGTGGAAATGTATTATTTTGTTGTTCATATCAGTTAAGAGGGCAAGTTTTTTTTACGAGTAGACAGAATATGAATAAAATGACATTTAAGTCGTTTTACGGTGGAACCACCTTAAAGTATGTCGATGTACAGCTCTCACGAAAGCTTATGGCGTTCGGATGCGCAGAAGAAGACATCGTGGCGGGGTAATGTTTGGCGGAAGGGGTAGGGGAAAGGGACGTATGTGGAAAGCGAAGACATGGCATTTGTGCCATGCATGAGTACATTTAAAAAATAATGGAATTTGCATGACGCGGACAACACAAACGCTGCGCATCCGAATGCCATAAGCTTTCGCGAGAGCTGTAGATACAAGAACGTCCTTCGCCTCTTCCCAAATGCAGTATTGCCACGAGAGATATATTATGCCTATTCGAATACCCGCGTCCTCTGGAGGTGTCGACTTTCCGATGGTTCCATAGGCGACTCACGTCGATTTCCGGACGGTTGAGACGAGAATACTTCCGCTGCCAAAGTCGAGAGGGCATTCCAATTCATCGCATTGAAGCGCACGCTAAATTACGAGCGCTCAACGCCTGGACATTTATTCGCGAAGGCCATGAGGCGAGGATGTCTTCTCCTTGACCCTTTTCAAAGAGGCGGGCTAAGTCAAGGCGTCCGCTGATGCTGCTGCCGTTGCGACTTCGAGGGGCGCCACATGAGTAGAGGAGGATGGGATGGGAAGAGAGGACTGACTGTGAGACAAAAGCCTTTTCGGAATGGGGACTGAGGACGCGTCCGCATTAACTTTTCATGTATTCGGTCCACAGTTCTATCCCTGTCCGCATTTTTCGAGCTTTTGTGAATTAGTGGCCCTGGTCTGTGGGGATCCCTGGAGAATAATGAGCGATTGTCTCTCCGTTTTGCTATTCGATGAATCAGCTTCCCGTCTTGCGGCTGCCTCTTGTCTCTGTTCGCCTCTTTGGCGCACAGCACATTGTCCATATTTTCCGAGTCATCTCACTCCCTCTCCCCATTTTCCTGTGAAATACCTCCTGGAATATTTGTCTCGCATTCCTCTCCAAAGACATGAAGCGATGATGTTAGAGAATCCAGTTATGAGACAGATATTTCCAAATTTGGTTGCTCTCCAAATTCTCCGATGAATGCATTGCAAAAGAATTTTGCGTGATATATGTAAAATTATATGTATAGAGTTGCTACATAAGGGAAGGAGATAGCAGAGGTCATTTTCTGTAATAAGATGTGAACTATTTTGGGCTCATGATTAGCTTCAGGATGGAACAAAGAAATTTTGATAAACTAGCCGTCGTAAGGGAAGAAAACATAACTAATGAATACGCTCTCAGACGATATCGCAATTAAATTTAAAATATGGCCTAAAATTTTCTTTGAATTAGGATGCAGAATTCTGATTTGAAAGGCGACGACGCGTCGTGACTACTTATTGACTGCGCCACGCCGCGGCGTGGCGCAGTCAATAAGTATAGGCGTAGTTTTTCTCCTAAAACTCTTGTTCTCCTTGTAAAACTGTATCGAAAAAATTGCCAATACGGGATTGGGGGATCAAATCTCTTTTCCTCCTTGTTTTCGGTTGTACTTAAAGCTTAGCCAATCCATGTGACATAATATCTATTTTCTGTATGCGAATTCGTCTTGTTCATATCAAAACTTTGAAATAATCCGCATATTTTTAATTTCATTACTTCTGTTTACCTTATCCACTTATTTATCTAATTTTGGAGACATCTAATGTCGTCAGATCTGCCTTTCTGTCGGATAAGTCCCTCATCTACTAGTAAATGGGGTTGTTTTTTCGTGTACTACATTGTGCAAGAATTGGATAGGGGAGACGCGCTTACGGTAGTTTGAGCCAGATATCACCTCACATCAAATTTGATGAATTTAATCTCATTAGAAAAAATATATCTAATCTTTCCAATCACAGGAAAATATAAGACATCATTATACTTTTCGAGGTAAAATTACCAGCCGTTTTACATGCTAAAATGTATGGGTGTGAACTCCTGGGAGACTTTATTGGAAAAATGAGGGATTTTAGCTAACGCATAGGTCTCGTCAGAAATTTAACATTGCGTAGTTAATTCGTTTTCTCAGCAATTTTTAATTAAATAATTAAATAAAAATAATAAATTAAGGCATGGTCTCTATTGTCACTATGGGAAAAAATTTGCTTACACTACCTTAAGTTAGTTTGAGCGAAAATTCACTTCATTTCGAATTTGTGACCTCATATTAAAAAAAAACATCTTTTTAACGATATAAAAATATTAACCCTTTGCTTAAAAACTTTTCTAGCAATTTTCCTGAAAATATTAACTGTTTTATGTGGGATAGATTTTGGCTGTGCTCTCCAGAGGAATAATATTTAAAATATTTGGAATTTATAACGCCTAGGTTTCGTCAAAAACTAACGGCGTGTAGTTAGTAGGTATGTTTTCTCAACTATTTATAAAAATTAATCTATTACTCACCACAGTAATAATTACAGAATAGCAAAAAAAACCTTCAGTGTTCATGGCCTTTTAGCCGTACGGCGAGAAAAAATGAGTCAAGTTAGAGACTGATGTAGATATATTTATTTAGTTACTAATGCCTGTTGCTCGCGGTAAAATTACGGTAAAACGTTTTATAAAATCGACTAATTTTATAAAAATGAGCTTGCTAACGATAAAACCGTTTTATAAAACCTTGTTTTATGGAATAGGACAGATTCTACTTCCATAAAACCGTTTTATGCAACAACCAATGAGACGTTCCGTTCATCGCGTTGATAATAGTCTCGTATCCATGGGACGTCAAACAAGGAAAACGTAAACAAAGATGGCTGCAAGTTCATGGAACGTTGAGGCAGTATCCTTCTTGTTAGAAGAATGTGTTACAGCCTTAGCACCGTTGAGTGTGATCAGAAAGTAAGTTAATAAACAATACGTATAGTTTTTAACCTAACAGTCATCCAAAAGAGAGTGCATTTATCACTTCACGTGTTCGCAAAGCGTCTCATAGATGGCAGGACATTGTGGTGGTTTTATGAACAGTTTTACCGTGAGAAAGCAAGTACGTTTTACGTACGATTCATAAAAGTTTCAATAAAAATTTTTATAAAACTCTTTTATAGAAAATTTTACCGTGAGCAACAGGCATAAGAATTTTTGTCATATAAAACTATATTTTTGCTCCATCAATATTACAATATTTACTTCGCACTTCTTACAGACGCTGAAATTAAAATATGAAAGTCGAATATGGTCTCCATTGTGACAAGGGAACTATCTCGCTCAAGATACCTTATAAACTTGCTTGGAACTCTACTGGATACTAAGTGCGGGTTCTGGCGCCACCGTGAGTGCGCCGATGGAAAATGGATCGTCCCCAGCCACGAGTGGGGGTGGGAGGAAGGGCAGGCGCGTGCGCTCTCCTCTGCCAAACCCACCCCCCCATCCTCTTCCACCCCCGCCCTTCCGCGTCTTCCCACCGCGACCACCTCCTCCCCCCCCTTGACCATTTCGAAGACGTCCCACCAGGGGGGGGAGTTATGCATGCGCCCAGGATTTTCGGCGCCGGTCCTGAATATGTGGCCTTCCCCCACAACCCTTACCCCCCCCGAAATCCCCTCCAAACCCCGCCCCCCATTGTTGTCTTCTCCCCCGTCGCCGTATATGGGGCGGTAAGATGCGGTAGAGGCCCCTGGTGACTTTGGGGAGGAATTCGAAGGGGGTGTGGGGGAGGGGAGGCAGAGGGTGGGCTCGCGACGGTCTCCAGTGGTCGCGATGAGATACGGATTGGGGTGGACGCGGATGAGAGAGGAGGGGTTGGAGACGATACGTAAAGGGCTTCCGTTGAAGACACAACCCGGAACAAGTCTGAAGCACGCGGAGGAGTGCTTAAATCTCGAGTCGAATATGAAATCATAAAACCTAAAATGCGAAATGAGTATTTTCATCATGGCAGAAAATCAAAGGAAAAATCTGCCATGGACAATCATTTGAGTCTTTTTTCAATCAATGCGATTACACAAATGATGTGGTACGCAGTCACGCGCACAGGTGCAACTATGTAAGTACAGTACACCAAAGAAGGTGAAATTCATCTATCAAAAAATCTTTTGACTTGACCGGGATTGATTTTTCATGACTAATTTCACCCTCTTTGGTGTACATCTTTACACCCCTGCGCGTGGCTGCGTACCGCATCATTTGTACAATCGCAATGATTGGAAAATTGTCGAATGTTCGTCGTTCTAAAGCGACAATGTTGGGTTTATTCTCCGCGACCTAAGCATGCCATGCACAACAACGTGTTATCCTGTGCTACAATGTAGACTGGGGGACGAGACCAACTTTTTCGCCTAAACTCCCGCAAAAATTCTTTCTTCTTGAATTAATATGGCTTGGTGGTGTATTTGGCTAACACACCTGACCGGTACTTGGAAAATCCTGGTTCGTATCCCGGTCAGCTCAAATGATTTTTTCATGGCGAATTTCACCCTCATTTGTGTACATTTGAGTTTTGTCGAACCGAATGGATCGAACGGTACCAGTAACTAAACATTTATTTAAATGGGTACCTATGTTAGTAATAGACTGGTGAGGAGCCTTATTTAGAGATTCGTGGTGTACAGCGTTGAAAACCGAATGCTGTTGGATGAAGATGAGAATAGACTCAGAGGCATTTCAAATGTAGGAGTGGAAGAGAGAGTGCGATAGACGCAACGGGGAATGAATAGAGAGATGCTGAGCATGTTGGGCGAGGAATCAAGCGGAGGAGATTAGGAGGAGGCAGAGTAGGTGGTTGGAAGGGTTTATGAGAGGCCAAGGGATGCTGAAAGGAAGCTTCCAATAGGTCTAGTGATAGAATAGAATAGAATACATATTTATCATGCTCTGGGCATCACCCTTGGAGCGAACGCTACAACAAACTGAATTTGGCTCAGCAAATGTTGGAGTACAATATGATTCCTTAAGAATACTGATATGTAGATTCAAAATAATAAGGATACAAATATAAAGTTACATATATCTATGAATACAAATAAATTGATACCAATATGATTGCTTAAGAATACTAATAAATAAATGCAAAATAATAAGAATACAGATATAAAGTTACATATAGATAAATACAAATATATTTATACCAATATGCGGATACAAAATATATGAATACAAAAGATTTAGACTAAAAATTAATGGTTATGAGAATAGATAAAGGTACAGATATGCATTTGATAGGCTGTAACTTGGCAATTATATTAACAGAATTAAAATCATTCTGCATTGAGTAGAGCCATGTATAAGGCGTTTTTAAATGAATCAATGGAACTCTTTGAGTTTTAAGGTCTCGGGTAGAGAATTCCAAAACTTGGAGGCAGTTTTTAAGAACGACTGTAGATAAATATTAGTTCAGGGAATGGCATAATGTAGAAAAATGTTGTTTGCAGGTGATTTTTTCTCAGTAAATTCTGACCTGACCTTGAAAATTTCTGTCAGATAATTTGAGAGACACCACCTACGTTGTACAGCGTTGTAGAGGGAAGAGCGGAAAGGGAAGGTTATAGATTTCATGGAAGGAATGATAGACTCCGAGCTGAAGAAGCACTCACTATAAGATTAAGAGGTAGGTATCTCCTCGAAAAGAAATAGATGAACGGATGATTGTTTTCACGTACCCATCCACACTTACCTAAATCGGTAAACCACCATTGAGTGAATAGCAGTTTCTCTCCACGAAGTACCCTGTCGCGTGCGCAGTGAAAAAATGCCGTCTGCCGTTAACCATAGTCATTTGGTCACAGATGTATTCTGGTGATGTGTCTCTAATGATCTAGCCACTCTCTAATCAACCTTTTTGATATCTTGCCATTCTCGAAGATCTACTCTGTAGCCATCATTCGCAGCATTCTTTAACGGCCGAAGCCTAGGTTCAAGTAAAATGCAATTCTAATTAATGCTCCTTTTCAAATACCTACTAATCGTTAAAAATAGTTACATTGTTACAATTCCTAATTTATCACAGTTTCGTGTTTCGCTCATGCTAATTTTTTCTCTTGTAATCTTAAGTAAAAAATGCCTACTTCTGATTTGACTGACTACCTGGATGACATTTGAGAGACCCTTCCTACGTTGTAGAGCGTGGAAAACAATTACGAAACAAGATTTGATTAACAATTAGAAAAACAAACTGGATTAATATTTACTGATCGCGTTATCTATCATTACTTGCGTTAGTATTAACTAACGTTGCGATTATTTAGCATCCCTCATTACATTGTATTGAGTATAATAAAGCCTAAGTGTAAGGAAGTATTGTTATCCACCCTTGTAACATTCAATACACATTATGGTGCGGATTTAAAAGATAGTTAACATTTTGAATCCCCGCACTGTTACATCACTGGAATAGCTTCCAGATTCCTACAAGTTCCATCCGGCCGGTTGCTTTAGTGCATACATCAAAACAAATGATTTAAAATGGCTTTAACCAAATCTTCATCTCTTTTGTTGTCCTACCCAAAATTAAATCAAGGTAGATGAGCTCTACGGCCTCTATAGATTAACCAGATAAGAAATATCTCCAATGGCCGTAAAATATATATGCACCACTCGTCAAAAATCAAACACTTACTGTGTTGGTTTGCGGGAATGGGGACTCCGCAACAGGGACCAACCACAGCCTCTCCACCAGAATACCCTCCTGTGGTAGTTTATGAGACTTTCAGCCTCGTGTTGCAAGTGTTTTTTCCCTTCAGCTCGCTGAAGAGGACCACTTTGTGGTCGAAATACTCGTATCCGAATTTCACCCTCGTTCCCTGTTTGTCGCTATTTGTTCTATTTGACCACGCTCTTTTTGAGCTGTTCTCCCAGAAATTTGGGGCCCTATTATGTGTGTGAGTGAGTGTTTTGTGTGATTGCGTGTGCGGTTGTGTTAATAACTTGGCAGCCTTAGTAGAGTCACTTCAGCTCTGCGAAGGATCCCCAGGTTATAACCCAGGAATACTTAGCTGGGTCCCATTTTGCCTCACAAAGGATTCCAATTGGGTTGTGTTAGTGTGTGTCTGTGGGGTCCCTGGCGAGGAAATTACTTTCCCGTAAACTACCACAGGAGGGTATTCTGGTGGAGAGGCTGTGGTTGGTCCCTGTTGCGGAGTCCCCATTCCCGCAAACCAAAACAGTAAGTGTTTGATTTTTGACGAGTGGTGCATATATTTAACGGCCATTGGAGAAATTTCTTTTCTGGTTAGTCCTACCCAGGGACTAAATGTAAATAAGCCGGGGAGACCATAGGGGGGGACGAACGTCTTAATTAAAATAGAGTGATTTTTAAGACGACGGGATCGTGTGACCAGCCTGTCGGAACGTGGAAATGCCTTAGTATTTGACTTGGATGACGATCCCTAAGACAGGTGGTCAGTGCCGCTGCCACGGCCGCAAAAGATCCGACGTGGACGCACAAAAGGAAGAAGATGAGATCACGGGGGGTGGGCCCCCGTGTCTAGGCGGGCCTATATTAATATATATTTATGAAGTACTATACGTGAATACCAATCCTGGAATGATAAACGTGTATATTCTTCTTCCCTCCGATATAATATGTGCATGTAGTAAGTACCTGCTTAAATGCATGTGAGCTGGTTGGCGCCGGCCGTCGGTCGTCCGGGGCGGCGACCTCAAGTCTGTCCGTCCGCCCGGTCCGCCCCCCGCGTGCGTTGACAAGTGAGTAATGGCGACGCGACGGTCCCATTTGCAAGTAATATCAGAGCGAAAGCCATCCGAGAGCGCGCTGCTTTTTTTAACTTATTTTTTTTAACTTATTTTTTTTTAAAGTTAGGTGTGGCTCAGGAATGCCGCGCGCGCTAATGTGCTCTTCACTCTCATTTGAATGCTCTTCGCCGTTGACTCATGAGAGCGTCATGTCGGCGAACTCATTTGAGTAACCGCACACGTGTGCCACCGAGACGACCCATTCGAATACAATATTCTTAAAACGCCAGACTGCCATAATTATAGCGAGTGCAATTTTTTTTAAGGAGAACAATGGCCAAACTCACCTCGTCAAGGAGCAGCCTCGGTCAAGTTGCAAGAGAGTTATATGTCTCTTTAATTTTGTTTTAAGTTTCTTTTGGTTTTCTGCGATTAAACTTAACTATTTTTGGCAACAGTTTCGCCGTGGTATTCTGCCGGCTTCGTCAGGCATTCTAAACCAACAATGAAAAATAAATAAACAAACTTATGCGGTTTCAAAAGTCTTTTTTCAAAAGTCTTTTCCACAAGGAAAAGTATTAATTAATCATGCTGTACATAATAACTGCTTGTTTGTTTAACTATTTTTCATTGTTGATTTAGAATGCCTGACGAAGCTGGCAGAATAGCACGGCGAAACTGTTGCTGAAAAAGTTTAGTTTAATCGCAGAAAACCAAAAGAAACTTACCAAAATTAAAATGAACTGCGAAAATCTACGAAAGAAGTTATGCCTCTTATTATTATTGGAGGTATATACAGGGTGTTTCAGGAGGAAAATGCCAAACTTCTGGAGGAGATACTGAAGAAATATGAACTTGATGAACAGGAGGGACAGGAAGAGGCAACAGAGGAGAAGAGTAATTTCCACTGCGTAGATGGAAAAAATAAATATTTTGTCTAAAGTAACCCAAACAGCAAAGATTTAAAAAAATTGATCTACATCTACATACTACCCCGCAAGCCGCCTCAACAGGCGTGTGGCGGGGGGTGTTAGGACACCAGCCGTTTACATATAAAAAGGAAACGCTCTAATGAAATAACGCCTAGCATTTATTAAAGTCCCTTATTGTTCGGGGGAAAAACGAATTCCCATACCGATCCGTTCGGCAAAATATCTCTCTTAATTTATCGTATCTGTCGGACCAGGAAATATAGTGGGGTTCTAATATTAATGTTCTCCGTGCCGCTCTTAAAGATATCTATTCTTAATTGTTCAAGCAATCTAAGCCTAGCACGCAGCCTCCGAGTCTCTAGCGGCTCCCAGCCTAATTCGTTTAAAATCTGCGTAACGCTGTCTGTACGCCCGTAGCAGTTTTTGACGAATCGCGCAGCTTTCCTTTGTATTTTATTAAGTTCCCGGATTAAGACTATCTGCACCGGATCCCATATGCTCGCTGCATATTCAAGGTGTGGCCGGAAGAGTGCGAAATAGCACCTCTCTTTTACTTTTTCATCCGAAAAATATTCCCACAAAACGCTTGATGACTCCTAGCTTCTTTAGATCTCTGCCACTCTTGATACTCATCCCCAACGTATTACATTTAAATTTTACTTGGTATCAAACGAGAAACGCATAGGTTGACCGCGTGGAGTGTGTACTGTGCACCTGAGAATGTTTTACGTGTGATTGGGTGGGGAATGACCGGGTCGTGATGGAATGTCGAGGGTGACTGCTCTGTCAAAGTGTAGAAATAAAGTGCTTCGTGGGCTTATTCAAATTGGGAAAATGTCTGATGGTTGAATAACAAAATTGATATGGAATAAAAAAATGTTATAATGCGAGATGATGGGACAAATCGGAGAAATCATTTTTGTTACACTTGGAAGATGCACTTCACGAACATTGTGAGAAAAGGGAGGGTATTTGCGGAAGTGGTGAGCAGCTGAAGAGAGTCATGAAAGATATTACTTAGTCTTTTTATATTACTTTGTCTTACACCAATTTTTGGGTCATGCTGGCTCAATCAAAAGTAAATTGGATTAAGGAATTATAGAATGCATGCATTTAAAATGAAATTATAATCAACATAATTAAGATATTAATCACATTACTAAGACTACCAGGAAGGCAATGTCAGTTATCGGCCTTCTATACCCCCACACGGACATTCAGGATACTTTTGCTCTCCGGAGAGTACTTTTTGGTTGTGTACTTCCTATTTTATAGTACTGTGCTCCAATTTGGTCGACGGCTTGCCCCACAGTCTTGAATACGCTCAATCGCCCTATTACCTTCTTTCTCGCTATTGCCCGCCATCGAATCCCTTCCCTCAGAAACTTATCAGAAGAATACATCCCTTTTTCCCTTTCAATCCCAAACCTCTCTCTCCGTCATGTACTATGCGATATGAAGTTCATAGCATTTGGAGTGGCTCTCTCCGTACCAACTGCCTTCTTCCCTTCTTTCCTCTTCATGTTCCTCCTCGTTCCCTACGCAATAACTCCCTTCTTAACATTCTCAAATTCAGACTCTCAATATCCCAGCGCTCCCTATTCTACCGTATGCCGAAAAAAATTCAACTCCCTAGCCTCGCCGTTACCCACCCTTGACCTCTTCCCCACACCCTCCGCTTTCAAATCAGTCCTCATAAAACATATTGCCGAGTTGACTCCATCTATCCCATCTCCTTATCCATAAATCCCATTACCAATCTTTCTTTCCTACGTGTTTTTCTATTTTTCTGTCTTGTACCTATTACATTTTTAGGGCATATTTTGTTAAAAATTCTATTAATTTGTTTGCTTGCCGACCAATGTAATAATCCTTTGTGTCTTTTTTTGAGGATTTTTCAGAAAAATAAATAAATAAATAATTAAGACGGTAGGAAGTACTTTATATCCCTTTTTTCATTTTATAAATCTGATTTTTTCTTATATCTGACTTGATGCAAGTCAGTTCAATCCATAAAAATCAATATTATGGCGATTTTGAGTTGGGAAGGTATATTCAATTTAAATAATAATATTAAACTGAGTGGTAGTAATCGGTGGAATTAGTGCCTCTAAAACTCACTTGAAATATTTTGCAATTACTAGGTACTTGGCAATAAATTATCCGGCAAGTTGAGCGCAAATATTTCCAGCTGCCTGTGATTAATTTTAAGCTTACCCAATCTAAATAGTACTCGTATTTCACCTAATATAAGACAAAGGCTTTATTTGAAAATTGACAGAAATAAAAAAAAAACTCTCATGGATGTTTTAAAAAGTCTTTTCAGTCTTGCTTGGGACTATCATTAAGTACGTCCCCTCACAGGTCCTGATATTTAAATTTATCCTCATTAGAACCATGTAGAACGCCTTTGCATTACATCAGGATGCCTTACATTTTAAATTTAGTAGTCATTTCATACCGACCTACCGCATTTTACTCTTTTCTCTTCATTGCTGTTATTACACATTCCTTCCATTAGCACACCTCAAAATTCTTGTTGTAATCTGCTTAGAGTGCCTTTATTTTTCCTTCTCGCGACATTTGTGATATTTACGAGGGTAGACTTAAAAGTAAGGTCTCCAATTTCTTTTGTCATAGAAAATGACATTTATTTGCATTGTTGGATACATCGTTGGAAAGGTCATGGCTTCAGCTATTTTTCAATGTAGTCACCCTGGCGCTCTATGATTTTCCTCATCCGCATGATGCACTTTTGAATACCGTCGTCATACCAGCTTCCGTCCGCGTTGCGAAGGCGTTGACCTCCTCTTGCACCTTGTCGTCCGTCGCGATCTTCATCCCTCCTAGGTGTTTCTCCAGGGTGAGGAAGATGTGGAAATCACTTGGTGCGACGTCGAGGCTGTACGGAGGATGCCCGATCACTTTCCACCCAAACTTCGAGATCAGTTCCTGCGTCTGACTAGCCGTATGCGGTCGCGCGTTGTCGTGATGAAATGAGACCCCCTTCGTCAGCATTCCTGAACGTTTGTTCTTGATGGCGCGCCGAAGCTTTTGTAATGTGTGGCAGTATCTTTCCTTATTGATAGTGGTTTCCCGGGGCATGAAATCCACCAGCAATAATCCTCACCCTGAAGAAACACCTAGGAGGGATGAAGATCGCGACGGACGACAAGGTGCAAGAGGAGGTCAACGCCTTCGCAACGCGGACGGAAGCTGGTATGACGACGGTATTCAAAAGTTCATCATGCGGATGAGGAAAATCATCGAGCGCCAGGGTGACTACATCGAAAAATATCTGAAGCCATGACCTTTCCAACGATATATCCAGCAATGTGAATAATTGTCATTTTCTATGACAAAAAAAATTGGAGACCTTACTTTTAAGTCTACCCTTGTATTACTCATTCCTCTCTAAAAAAACCTGTCCATCCATCAAATTTTCCGCTCACCAATTGCGGTCTTAACAGAACTTAAATAATGTTTAAAGCTTCACTCTCTGATAGTCTATGTAATCGTACCGTGTAACAATATCTACATTCAGGCGGAAATAAAGAGTTAAATAGATTTAAAGGTGGAACTCGAGCTGTATTAAAGAACAGATGAACTTTGAGATGACGGACCTTGTATCGTTATTTCGGTTTGCGTTTATTGCTGACGCTTAATTTAAATAATATCTGTAATATCTTATACGAAAGCTTTTACTGAGAGATTTAAGAAGAATTTGAATTGATTTTGATTCGTATGGTCATGGATATTGGGTGTATCGTATAAGGACAAACTACTTTATATCCTCATGAAATTCTCTTTGACAAGCAATCGTGATTGCAAGGGGTGAGATATAATTCAAGGTTATTATATTATGCTTAATATGGATATCTTTGCTTGAGGTTGCTTGGAGCCAACGTAAATTGCCTGCCATTAATATATCCGCGTCATCAACAACTTGAGCAATGTTGTGCACTTCCACTTCAATTAAAACCGATCCATTTCAAGTGGAAAATTCCGATTGTGATTTCCCTGGAGACTGCAATAAAACGTTCCACCGCCAGATCGATAGTATTTGGTGCCAACGATAATTGCGGTGACCTCCGAGATATCGACACTCAAAGCGCTCCGCGGCAATTTGCGTCGAACGTCATAGACGAGCACCGCTATAGCCGCGCCAACGCGACGACTCGCCGTGGTTTCGCATTAACTTCCCCATTCTCTTTCGCTTTGAAGCGAAGTGGAAAGCGAAAAAATAAAATAAATGTGCCGTTCTCTCTCTTGCTATACATCGAATACATTCACATAATTACTCGATACATCTAATTACTAATTTATACACAAAAAGGTATTTATTCATGTTACTAAGTTACAAACTGTTTACTATATTGATTAATTCTTACTCTTGTCACATCTGGCATTGGAGCAATCAAATGTTTGTGCACGGTTTTGCTTGAATGTATCCTTTTTCTAATTAAATCTAAAAATTTCAGACTACTCAAATAATTCAAACCTACAACCCCAGAGCTAATGAAATATTCAGTCAAATCCAAAGAATATAGAATTCTAAACATGTTTATTAGTTTCCATAGGAAGGGGCGTCGGTTTTCTCATTTTGCTGAAGGTTTTCAGGCGCATTGCCAGGCTTTTTTGTTTATAAAATATTTTAGGGGAAACATGGGGAAGAGATGTTTTCAACATTTAAGAGATAATTATGTACCCTACAAGGGACAAAAAAATTTAACTTCCCGCAACGTCCCACGATATTACTTTTTGATGAAAAACTAATTAATTTTTTGGAAAAATTGAATTTTTGTTTCAATATAAAAAATTGAAATTATTATAGTTTGACGAGCATATACCGCTTTTAAAATCATACATGCATATTTTAATTACTTTCCATCTATGATTTCATTTTTAAAAAAATAATCTATCGAGAACTATGATTTAGGCAGGGGCCCAAAGTTGATGTGACTTTCGCATACTGGAACGCAATGGACTTGCTGCCCGTGCAGCGGTCACTATCTGTCTGTATAAGACGGACTGATGAAAACCTGAACACCTACCTTCGGCGTTTTCAGGCATCTCGAGATATAATCTACCAATCCCCGGATTTAAAAAAATCCGATGTATTAACTTAATTTTTCTCTCTATGACCACGTTTTTGGGATTCTGAACCACTGTGCGACGCGACGACTCGCCGTGATTTGGTCCTCATAAACTTCCCCCTCTCTTTAGCTTTGAAGCGAAGTAGAAAGAAAACAAAAAAATGTACTGCTCTCTTGCGATTGTATTTTCTCTCAGTCAGGTGACAATCTAAATTACATCGGCGGCATTATAACCAAGTCGATAGCGCGAAAACGACGACATCTAGCCGAGGAGGCCTGAGTTACCGTTGCTTGTCTATCTTGCGTGCATCGCCGTGATCGATTTTGGATTGCCGTGAGAAAAATCTCTCCCTGGTTCGTCTCGTTCACGCTTATCACAATGGATTCCAGTCTTTCTTCAGTCCCGAACTCCGACGATCGTCGGTTCCACCATCTCCACTGAACCTAAACACAACATTGAGTGTTAGAGTCCACTGCAAGATAGAAGGAAAGTAAATAGGTTATTGGGAATGTTTAAATGCTACTCAAAACATCCAGCCTGGTTGGAATTGGAGAAGAGGCTGGAACCACCAAATAGTTTGGGAAAAAATGACCACCCGCTGAAACTAAAATTCATCATCATAGTATTACACAATCCTAGGATTGGTATACTGCAGCCCTCCATTTCGCCCTATCCCATGCCAGTTCCTTCACTTCCCTATGGTTCTTCTTCCCCGTATCCCTCTTGACTTTCCACAAGTACTTGTCTCTTGGTCTTCCTCTGGGGACTTTCCCTTCAATTTTTCCCTCCATCATGCTTCCAACGTAATTGTTGTGTCTCATAACTAGAGCGCGGAAAAAAAGTTTTCAATTTTGCAAAAAAAGTCGCCTAAAAAGTCACCAATATTTTTGAAAAAAGTCTCTCAAAAGTCTGAGTTATTTCTGTGAGAAAGTTGCTGAATCAACTGAATTGTTGGAGAAAAGAGCCTAGAGATGCTAGTCCAGGCATTAGCGGATTTTACTTGGAAGAATTAGAGGTAGTTCTGGAAATTGATTTGTCCTATGTTTTTTGGGTCGCTGAAACCGAATTTCTAACTTCTCACTAAAAATTCCCCCCGCAACCCCCCCAAATTTTGAAAATAACACTAAAAAAATAGCTTTTTTAGTTTTTAAATCGTTTAGTTTTGATTTTGGGAAAAACTAATCAGATAATCGAAAAGTAGACAATATTAGCAACAAAAAAGGTATCCTAACATTTGACGTAGCCAGCGCGCCCTGAAACATGCGCCTCGGCGTCGAGGGGCTGTATGCTCCAAGTTATGCAACCCCGATTAACCACTCACGTCGTTTATATTCGCTCTCCCGTCTCCCCATGGTTCATTTTCTTCGAAACTCACCCTCCCATCTCATTGTTCCTCTATTTCAATATCTGGAAGTCCCCAGCACCCTACCTCTTACTAAAAAGGCATTAGATGACAAAGAGGGTGGAAGTACACTCCATCGTAAAACCTTGGAAACTGCGTTTTTTCAGTCAAATTTAAAGGGGAAAATTTTATAATATACAATACAAAACAAGTTTTTACATATGATCAATAATGTTATAAGGCAGTTGAAACATGATTTAATAGTTCAAAACTTAGTTTTCTGCTCAAGAAAAACCGAAAATGAGAAAAAAGTACTTATTTGTTGTCCATTGTACAGGGCAGGACCCCTATTTTCGGGGAAGCTGAGGACCTTTTTCTCTTGTTTTTCGCGATAATTTTAAAATCTTCTTCTCCGCTTGATCGCAGCCGAGGGTCCAGGTTCATCTACGTCATGCTTGCCTCGCTACAATGTAGGCTCATTTAATGATCATCTGGACATAATGTGACGCGTTCACCTCGTCGGAAATTCTAGATGATCTTTCATATAATTGTATCATTTTTCCACTAATCTCCTAAAAAAAGCAGAGAGCAAGCATACAGTGTAGCGCTGTCGGCTTGTCAGCAGACCACCCGGGTTCAAATAAGCTGGTTCATAATTAGATCAATGCATTCTTTCAGATCAATCTATCCCTTTGTGAAGTCTTTGGACACCCTCAGCAAAAAAAACTCGAAGTGCGAGGTGGCCCAGGGAAAGGAACAATATGTTAATTTGACATGCAAATGGATAAGCAAGGGGTGAGCTCTACCCTCACCTATCCAAACCAACCTTCGGGTTGAAGCACTGAGTGAGTGTGATTATTTCATGAACGGTGGAGCAATAGAAAGAATTCATTGCAGTTTCCGGAGCCATTAATAAAATTCCGCATCAACAATTGTTAGGAGCTTACATTTTACAGTACATCTCTGCTCCGTGTAGTACCGCATGAAAAACACAGATGTGTCCAACACACAGTTGAACAAATGTGATCACAACAGCCAAATATTAACTTAGGCATGCGGTTTAAATAAAAAGGCTCAGAAAAGTCTCTTTTAATGAGAAAAGTCCCGCCACGCGAAAAAAGTCCCAAAAAGTCTCTAAGAAAGTCATTAAAAACTGTTTTATTTGATGAGATTGGTGAAGATTTGTATTTAAAACCACAAAAGTCCCACTTTTACAAAAAGTCAAAAGACTTTTTTTCCGCGCTCTACTCATAACATGGCCAACC
Source organism: Pyrrhosoma nymphula (assembly GCA_963573305.1). Classification (NCBI taxonomy): domain Eukaryota; kingdom Metazoa; phylum Arthropoda; class Insecta; order Odonata; family Coenagrionidae; genus Pyrrhosoma; species Pyrrhosoma nymphula. The sequence continues at coordinate 16,016,042 of OY754327.1, forward strand.
CACCGTGTTCTTCTTTGGCGTATGGTGCTCCACAGTGCCCTTTCTTCTCCAATTCTTCTGTATACCTCCTCGTTTCTCACCTCATCCGTCCATTTGATCTTTAGCATCCTCCTCCAGCACCATGTCTCGAAGGCTTCTATTCTTTTCTGGTCAGTTTTTCCAATGGTCCATGCTTATGATCCGTAGAGTGCCACTGCCCACACGAATGTTTTCGCGTAAATGGAGCTAAAACTAAAATTAAGGAGGCAAAAAACGAATGCTCCTTCTTAAATGGTGGGGTCCTGGAATGGAATGAATTACCAGAAGAACTCACAAAACCATTACCAAGAAATGTAAATATAAAAAAAAAATGTTGCACATGAAAAAACGAGAGGAGCGTTTGATGTTGTATGTAGGTATATGTATTTTTAAAAACCTTGTTATTAATTTTATTTCAACCGAAACTAATGATTTATTTCAACCAGACAATGTCTAATTGCAGTATCAGTGTAATAAATAAATAACTAAAATAAATAACATTGTCATACAAATGTCAGGTGCAGTCTATTGCAGCGTGGGTCAGATGAGAGTTCACGGTTTTGTAAGAATTTCCGCTGCGTCGAGTCCAGATTATCTGAGCGAAGTTACGAATGCGTTACCAGATGCATTTTAAGGTCAGTGAATTTTTGACTTCGGCATTGGATGCATTGAAGCGTTCGTAACGTCTATGCGTAGAAATCCTGTCGCAATGCATTGGAAAATTTCGCAAAACCCTTGCACTCGCATTTGAGGCTAACTCACTCTTTTCATGGAGTTTCATCAAATAGTTATGTTGGTTTTTTATGAGGATTTCTCACGCCAGTCGCCTTTTCATTGGTCCTCATGGTTAAGTTATTTAGCGTGATTAGACATCGAATGATATCCATTTATCTGACGCAAAGGCACCAGGCGCACTTTTATAATAATTCTTACACTGAGAGAACAGGTTTGGATGCTACACCCTAAGCTCTTTTGGGCGGGGAGGTTTGGATGCGCTATCAAGAATGATACGGCGTCAGAACTAATTATTTGGATGTGAGAACCAAAGGCAAAAAGTGTCACACCAAACACGTCTAGTCAACGTCCTTTGGATGGGAGACCCAAAGTTGTAGTTAACGCACTCTGCTGGTTTAGGTGCGAAATATAAATCTATTGTTGCGCGCTCTGGTGGCGCTCTCAGGAAGCTCTATAGCACCCGCAATTCCGTGTTCAGCCGGGCGAGCCGTCGACACGTGTGGACTTGTTCTGGGTAAAACAGGCGAACTTTGTTGTGACTCTTCTGCCGTGTCTGCTTCACTGTTTTCCTGCTGCTCGAAGAGATTATGGACGAGGGGACGACGAAATTCCTATTGAAGTCTGGAGTTGGAGCCTATATCCGGGTGTTCGCTGGCAAGTTGCACTGAAATTGCACGGCCATTTTGTGTTAATTCTCATGCCTACACTACCAGCCTTTGCTTATGAGTTCTTTTTCAGATTCCCATTATTATCTCTATGTGCTTATTACAAAACAAAGTTCAAACTCTCAGATCATATTTTGTCGACAGTGCTGCAGTGCATATTAACATTTAACTTTCTTTCTGTTATTGAGGCTAAGTTGTCTCACGTTGGGGCACATGCCTTTGGGCTGGTCATCTAAAGTTTTCATTCGGTATCCAAACGTTGTTCTGATGAGCTACCCAACACTTTGGTTCTCACACCCAAAGTACTCATCCATCTTCTTTGGATGCAGCAACCAAAGGAGTAGGTGGCACATCCAACTCCTCATCACCAATTCCATTTGGATGACACATCCAAATGAATGGGCAAGTCCTTTCCTTCACCTCAGGTTTGGGTGTGACATCCAAACCTACGATTCTCATATCCATAGTGTTTTTTCAGTGTACAATTGTGATAAATTTTATATTTTAGATGACATGCGACATTATCGATATATATTTGACTAAACTCCGATTCTCAATTCGTGATTTAAATTTACCTGAGGATGCGAAATTCACTTTATTACTTTCTTACTAATTAAATTCTTACATAACTGAAAAAAAGAAGTATCACGCTCGGAATTAAAAATGCAAGTCGCCTCCTTTTGTAACTACGGCAACTAATCAGTCATTGGTATAAGTATATTTTTGAGATTATTTAGAAATTTCCACGAGGAAATAACCCACATGGGCTGGGAATCGAACCACGAACTTTAGGCTTGCTCATCCATTGCGCAAACCACTACGCTACCTACTGCTGCCTGGATATTATATTTTAAAAGTGTCTTCTCCTAATTATAAATGCTCGTTCAAGGAAAATCTGTACGTATAGAAAAACAACAATCCTGATGAAAAAATGTCAAATTCCTATTGACACTTTAATAATAATAATAATATGCGATGCCATCCGGCATAAGCGAAACCTATCAATGGCCTGGGTGGACTACAAGAAGGCTTTTGACACCACTTCGCATGAGCTATTGATCGCCATGCTGAAGTTGATGAAAGTCCACCCTGAGGTTGTGTCCTGCATCCAACGCCTGTTACCACTGTGGAAAACGCGCTTCGTTCTGACCTCAGGCAAGCGGTCAGTTTCCACAGAGTTGGTAACATACCACCGTGGCGTTTTTCAAGGCGACAGCTTGAGCCCCCTACTGTTCTGTATTTCCCTCCTACCCCTGTCCCTTAGGCTGCGACGAGGTAAAGGATACATGTGTGGTGTTCCAGGTGACAGGAAGCATAAGGTCACCCATTTGTTTTATATGGATGACCTGAAGCTGTACGCTTCTAATGCGAAAGACCTTCGCACTGCCCTGGACACCGTACTGGAATACAGTGAGGCTATAGGAATGGAGTTCGGATTGGACAAGTGTGCATCCATCCACTTGGCGAGAGGAAGATTTTCGGAGATCAAGGAAGACGTGCAACTTGTTGACGGGAGCGTCATTCGTCACCTCGAGGACGATGACAGCTATGAATATCTCGGCGTCCCCCAGCGCCGAATGCAGGAGGTTACAGCAGTGAAGGAAAGGCTCACCGCCAAATACAGACAGACTCTCAGGAACATCTGGAGTTCTGAGCTGTCAGGCAAGAACAAGGTTCTTGCCACGAACATGCTCGCGGTTCCTACACTGCTGTATACCTTCGGATGCATGAAGTGGAACGTCAACGAGTTGCAGAACCTCGATAGGGGAACGAGGAAGATGATGACCATCTATAGAAGTCTTCATCCGAAATCTTCCGTCGCCAGATTGTATCTCCCTCGCAATGTAGGTGGTAGAGGACTATTGAGTCTGGAATGTCTCCACAACAGAGTTGTCCTGGGTACAGCTTGCCGAGTTTTGAAAAGCAGGGACCCCCTGCTCAATCTCGTGAGTGATCACGAGAGTGCGGGAGCAGGGGCGTTTCTCTTCCAGGCGGCAAAGAGGGCAGCGGACGAAACCGGTCTCGACTTCGACCCGTCATCCGACGGAAGCGACAATGACACGACCATCTTGTCATTGAAGGCAGACGTCCTCAAGCTCGAAATAAAAAAAGCCGAGCAGAAGGCCTTGCTCAAGGAGCATACCGATAAGCCCATGCATGGAGGTTTTTATCGAAACATCGAAAAGCATGGGCTATCGAAGGAGCTAACGTTTGCCTTCCTACGCTCCGCCGGTCTGAAGTCCGAGACCGAGGGTTTTGTCCTCGCGTGCCAGGATGGTGTCATAAACACACTCGTGTACCGCCGCATTATATTCAAGGCGGAGGTTGCGGACACGAAATGTAGGGCGTGCCGAGCCCAGCCGGAGACTTTGAGTCACCTTCTCTCCGGCTGTAGTTATTACGCTAAATCAGCATATTTAGCTCGGCACAACGCGGCCCTACGAGTGTTATACTTTCATTTTCGACATCATTATGGCATCGACGAAACACCTGTGCTGCCCTATGCCCCTGGAGATATTGAGTCCGTCGTGGAGAACGATAAATGTACGATCTGGTGGAATTACTCCTTTTCCACCACCAGGCAGTTGGAGGCGACCAAGCCTGATATCGTTCTCCTCGACCACCTCACACGCTCCATGTTCGTGATCGAGTTTTCGGCTCCGGCTGAAACTAACATGGATGCGAAGGAGGTGGAAAAACGGACGAAATATCAAGACCTGCTTTTCGAACTTCGACAGATGTACCCCGGACACTCTGTGAAACTGGTGGTCCTCATCATAGGTGTGCTCGGTGGAGTTAAGGGCTCGCTGCTAAATAACATCAAGTGTATTCCGTCCTGCGTGGCACAGGCGGAATTACTAGTTGCACGCATGCAGAAGGCCGTCATCCTGGGGTCACTCCGTTTACTGCGGACGCATGACCCTACCGCAGCGTAGCCACACATCTGATGGGCGTCGGACGTGGCTGCGATTACTGCCTAACCCCTCTCGAGTCTTCGGCCATTATGACGGCAATGAAACCTGATGCTTGCCGGGGACTCGGAGGGTCATGTTACAACTGTAATAATATAAATATATTTATTGCTCCATCAAGTTTTGCACACAATGTATAACAATAAACACAGACTGGAGCTTTAGGTGATCCCTAAGGCATTTGCCTGTTGGTGGAGTCACCTTCAAAATATTATAGTTATACTAGCACAATTTTTTTATTATAACAAAATGTCTCCAGTTGGAAAGAAAAACTCTTTATAATACAGAAAAATAATATACATAAAAAAAGGAATAGAAGTAAATACGCAAAAGTACAAAACAGGATATTGATAGCAAACAATCTCTAAAATAGATCCCTAATCATATTTCCACTAGTAAATGGCCAGAGTTTCACCTGCTTTTGGAAAGTTTTGATGCTAGAACTGACTTGGATACTCTATGGCAAGCTATTGAAAATATTTGGCCCCAAATAAAGAAAGCATCGTTTGAAAAGGGTTATATTTGGTTTGGGAAAAACATAGGAATCATTTTTCTGCAGATTGTATGAATGAGGCTTATCCAAGACTTAAGGGTTATTTCCGCTACGAAGGTAGAATAGTCTTAGCACCTTGTATATGTATAAGTGTCTTAAAGGGAGTATTTGCAGTTTTTCGAATACTGGAAAAGAAGGTGGACAACGACTTACTCTCGCTATAGTACGAACTATTGCTTTTAGAGCTGTTTCTGCACGTTTGAATGTATTTTTAAAAGCACTGCCCCAGCTTATTATACTATAATTTATCCTAGAATATACAAAGGCATAATATAATTTATACATAAAAGTTAAAGAACACTTATTTCGAATAAAATAGAGTTTAATTTTACAATATTTCAAACTATTTGTGACATTTTTATTATGTTGCAACTTGTAAGTCATCCAACTTCTAAATATATAGTCATATCACTGTCTGAATTAAGTAAAAAAATCAACTCCATTGCAATTTCCTGACGGTCTAGAGTTACCATTGTAGAATTGCTGTATTATGTTGATTAGATTACTGAGCGTTATGATTATGTGCATGTTCACTTCAACATGTCTTCGATCGAGGAAAAAATGTTCTTATTCCTACAGTGAAAAGCGTTGGGAAAAGCTTGTCAAGGACGATAAGATCTCTCGGAGCGAACGAAGCCCTTTCATGAGCGAAAAGGGTACGTGTTATTATTACAATTGCAATTACCGTGTAATTTTATGACTCAAGTTCCTTGAAGCGATTGGCGAGGGATGACCACACACGTGGAGTTATTTATATTGTTTCCTCCCAGTTTTCTAATTGTTTCTCTCTCTCCATACACACGAAACCCATGCATGAACTAATTGCAGTATTCAATTGCCTCATTAAATCACGGAATAGGCTATCATTCCTTCGGCTATTCACTGCACGTTCTGAATTTAATTTCTTCTTGTTACCATAAATTCGTTATGTAATGTTATCCATAATTATATCGCATCAAAGCACATATCCTCAGAGAGATGATGATTCTGTGTGCAGAAACGAGAGATGATTCTGTTAGGACTGTGCGATACCGTGGTGTATCGACTGCGATACGCCCAAGTTGTCGCATTAAGATACTTACACTCCGAGCTTTGAAATGTATGACCTATAGCTATATTTTGGTATGATAAAAAAGTAATTTATCTTGTAATTGTTTATAAATAGCCACGATAAAATACCCTGCATGTACTGTGAATCAAACCTCGAACCTTTGGCTTGCTGAGGCAATGCGCAAAGCACTACACTACCTACTGCTGTATTGATATTTGTTTTAAAAAGTGCCATTTCCTAATTAACAATGCTTTTACAAGTACATTTTTTGCCTCCTCCGTTTAGGTTTTTTGGTAAAAAAAGCTTCCCAAAGATGTAAAGATCTCTTGGAGCGAACGAAGCCCTTCATGAGTGAAGGGGGACTCATTGCCGGGTCATTTGGAGACTCAAAGTTCCTCGAAGCGATTGAGGAGGGTGAGGGGTGACCGCAAACGTGGAGTTATTGATATTATTTCCTTGCTTGCAACTTAGTTTTAGATCTTATCGATTTGATCATCGATAGTGGCTATAATAAGAACTTAGAAGTAACAATTTTCCACAGATAAATATTTTAATTCGACCCGGGTTTCGATGCACTGCATCAGGTACATAAATTTGGAAATCAAGGTATATATATATACAAGAGAAGGTGGGTGAGGGAGGTTAGGAAAGTGGAGGGAGGGAGTGGGGAAGGGGAAAAATTTCAAGGGGGGAGAAATTCATGTACCTGATGATGATGCAGTGCAACGAAACCCGGGTCGAATTAAAATATTTATCTGTGGAAAATTGGTACCTCTAAGTTCTTAATATGTTCATATTCCACAACATCTCGCCTGATTCCTCCCTTTTTGATAGATAGTGGTGAAATTCGGAGGAATTTGGATCAATTGTTCATCGCGAAATCATATCTTGCGGTTCCATTCGATATGTGATGCAACGTGGCTTTAGCCGTCCAAATTTTATATCGGGAAGCGATAATGGTTTTTGACTGCCACACAGTTGTGTGTGCCGTTCTGACTCTCTTAATGGGGGCAGACGAGAGACGGGGGCAGACGAGAAGAGAGGGCAGACTTGGGGCGTCTTCCCAACTCCTCCCCATCAGCCACCCCTCGCCCATCACTAAAGAAAACCCTCCCATCTTCCAATCACCTAGATATGGCAACAATTCATAAATTGGTGGGTTTGATTAATCGATTTTTTTGTATTAATCGATCAATCGTTTTTTCATTTCGAATTTGATTGATCTCTTATTTGAATTATTGATTCCTTCTTAAAATAACTTAACGCTGAATTATGTGGGTCGGAAGATTGCGTATTTCCGCGTATGAAGACGCGTTAATTAATCCTCAAGCGCAGCGACGTCACGTCGATTTTGCCAGTTGGAAAACTTCTTTCTCTTTAACAGCTTCTACTTAATTAGACCCGAGGTTTAAAGATGTCTATTCGAAATTCTATTCCAATCATAGAAATTTAGCTTTAAACTAATTATTAAAATTTGCAAAAAAAAACATTTTACCCGCAATAGCCCCGGATACGTTCCATGAATCGATTAATATCGACCGCTTCAATAGAGAAATACTGGTCTTAAGCGGCGATTACACGCAGGAGTTGACCCCTATACGAGTCCACTTGGAAGTTGGACTTGGGCTTGTATCGTACCTACTCCTAGACGAGTTTGCCATCGATAGTGGCTAAGTTCGATACGTGGACGGAGTTAAGCGGCGATTAAGGTGGGTTTACACGTAGCAGTCGACTGCCATAACAGTCGACTGTTAAACCCGACTCGTACGTGTGAACGCGAACTGCGATGCGAGTAAGAGTCGATAGAGGACTAGGTCGAACGTGATCGACCCTGGATTTGAGTTATTACCAAAGTAGACCGACTTATACTTTCCATCACATTGAAGTGCAATTTATCGCAACACTCGCTAGCGGTTGAGGACGCGCTATGGAAAGCGACCGGGAATTTGAAGAAGTTGGCGAGGATTTCTCTGCCAGGAGGTCATCTCTTCAGATTAATCAAAGGGAACATGAATGCTTATGGAATGCAAGGGATTATAAAGATAGTGGAAGGGGAATTATAAAAATAATGACGACAAAAATGCGACTTAAAGACCGATAGGAATCCCCAGTGGCCAAAAAACTTAGACATTTGGCCAGTCGCACCTTTGAAGATATTTTCTCGTTCCATTGCTGATTCTTTCCAGTTTTGGACCAGTAGGTTAAGTAGGGCACCTATACATATTTATGTTGATACATGATATTTTTAACCGATTCTCATTATTGTTACAGTACGTAATATCCATTAGAAAACTTTAAAAACTGACCATAGTATGTAATAGAAGGAATATGTCGTGGTCAATACGTAAGAATTCCAACATTCCTCGCCGTCACAAAGGAGTAACTAGATCTTTGAGGAGAGTTTATTCTAAACTTAGGTCAAACCTCTACTATTTTCCTTTCCTGCTTCTGCTGCTCTCTAACAAGCAGGATTGTGAGAGGAGTTCGTCGCCTTTCTTGTAAAATAGAAGCCATTTTTGAAGTGCCTAGTGCTGACGATACGCTGCGATAGTTGTAGAAGTTGGTGTGGACCGTGTGGACACTTCGCGTCGGTAGCAGTAGCAATGTTTCGCGTATCGAACGTCTGCTATAGCAGTCGACTGCTACGTGTAAACCCGCCTTGTTTTCCTTGCAAGTGAGAACCGTGGTCGATTAGTGCCGCTATCGACCCCTACTGCCATAGAAGTTCGTGCTTACACATCGAAGTACCACTTGCAAGTGACTTGCAAGGCTAATGTGATGGAAGTAACTTCCGTGTGTAAACCCGGCTTAATCGCCGCTTTATTTCCGATTGAATATTCGATTGATCGAGTAGGTATTTATATATTTTTTATTCCCGTTCTCACCATCGCCTTCTCCTCCACCCTCCTCTCTCCTTCATATCATCATCTCTCGCGTCAGACGGAAAGCGGTTCTCGTTCCCGCCCGCTACAAATGCGGGAATATAGCAAGAGGGTTGTTGAACGGCACACCGCTCGGGCTCCTGCTTCGGTGTCGTCGCCGTTTTTGCGCCTCAAGAGGCGTCGCCTCGGACGTGCGACGCATTCTGTGGAGTGACGGAGTGGAGGACGAGAGAGTAGTCGGTCAAGTCCCACGGTCCCCGATTCCACGATCTCCATCCCAACACCCCCTCCCCCCTTTTATTAACGTTGGTTTGAGCGAGATAGTTCCCTACTATCGGCGCAAAAAAGGTAGAACGCTGAACTTTAAACATTTGTATGAAAATCCGCCAGGCTTCCATGGAGTCGTGTAATATATCGTTTTACTCCTTATTTATTTTACTACAAAATGAATTTATTGAAAAGTGTTTAAATGTAAACGTTTAGCTTCTACGGTCGAAAGAGTGAAGAAAAACCACGCGAAAAACTGGGCGAACGGCGAAACGGTCATCTTCTTCATCTCGTCACGGAAAAAATATTTGATTGGTGCACTTAATTATTTATTTGCGAAGAGAACGACATCTCCGAATTACAAATATTCTTTTAAAATTAAATTTTACTCATTCTTTGATTTTTTAAATGGCCGAAAGCTAGATTTCAATTTCTAAGATTTAGAAGAGTATATCAATATCGAAGTTACGTATACGTCAAGGAAAAAATATCGCAAAACATTTCATGTAAGGAAATGCTGATATTCTTCCTCTTACTTAGAATAAACCACAATGAAGAAAATCGCCCCGCGGCAATGCAGAATACCATTTTGCGCAATTGGTAGGTATTGGTGAAACTCCTGGCCGCGCTTGCCTCAAACCTCTGGTAAGACGTCCGTCGAGAGCTATGTACTAAAAAGCACATATACAAACTATATAAACACTCAATACCTTCAGTTAATTTTAATTTCATATCATTTGTCCATTGAAAACGTCTTCATATGCAAGAAATATATGATGAAACGAAATAAATTAACACAGAATTCATATAAAAAACATCTTCACACAGAATATCTGCATTTTTATCACTCAAAACATGTCTCAAGAGGAAGCAATCGTCATGAATAAGAAATAAATGGTTTATCACAAGAATGTTAATAAGAGATAAATCTACGAAGATTTACACGCCCAGGAAGGCCGAAGATCACATTTATTCCATAAATAAATATAATGTTTGTTTATATGTTCGAAGTTTATTGATTCTCCGGATTGTATTGTTGTCAAGGACTGAATTAAAGATTGTAATTTCGGACACTGAATTAAATATCTAATAGCAAATTATTCAAGATAAATCCATCCACATTAAGTTAAAAGAATATAAAACACGTATGGCCTTTCTCTTTCCTTGTCCAATCAGCACTGGACAGAGGTTTCACAGGTGGGGGGGGGGGGGGGGGGGGGGAGTCGGGTTTATTTATTCGATTGGGGGGAAAAAAAATTACATAATTTTGTGGAATAGTACAAAGTCTTTCATTTAACATGTTCAGTTTATATCTTTAGTTATGGTCTTGATCCAGGTCGTAGGCGTGCGGCCTGGACCACTTTTGGGTTGTTCTATGTCTATAACCTTCCTTGTCATATCTTCCTCGTTACGTCTCATGAGGTGCCCGTACCAGCGCAGGCGATTTTTTTTCAAGTTTGTCAGTTATGTTATCCACCTTGAATGTTCCTCGTATTTTCTCGTTTCTAACTTTGTCTTTAAAGTGGTTCCACCGTAAAAGGACTTAAATGTCATTTTATTAATATCCTGTCTACTTGTAGAAAAAGTTGTCCTCTATCTGATATGAAAAACAAAATAATACCTTTCCTCGCTATTTTTTTTCTATAATTGAACTTGAAATTACATGGTGTTCAATGGGGGAATGAGAGAAACGCGGGGAAAATAGTATTTTTCCATAAAATAAAAATGCCATTTTCGTGGAAAACTCTCTCTAAGAAGGAAATAATCCAGAGAAATTTAATAAAAATAAAATACAGGCATCTTACCACCTTATTTTTCTAGTTATTGAAGAATTAATGCCGTAATTGAAGTCAAAATGCGGTAATTCGTAGGAAATGGCGCTGCATTCGTCTCCTATGGCTGGAAAAAGTGCTCATTTAAAATACATTCGTGGAATAATCTGCATATATTTTGTATCTCACTTTTGGGTTTCTATAGGTAACGCATTGCATCAGTGAAAGCAGGATTTTTTGGACAAAATATCACAAAATGTGAAATTTAGTATTTGTTTTGACTCACACAGTCGCGGCGGAACCTCTTTAAGCGTTACACCCCCGGCCCATCTTAACGTCTTTATTTCTGTAACATGGAGTTGTTGCTCATCTGACCACCGCATAGTCCAGAATTCGGACCCATAGAGTAGAGATGGTTTTATTGCTCTCTTATAGTATACATTTCCCTTGACTTCTATTTGCATCTTGGATTCGCAGAGAATTCCGGTTAGAGATATATAATTCTGCCATCAAGTTGTTATAGTTTATTTACTTTATTTGTTATAGTCCATCTACTTTAAACAGCATTTCGATGAAGAACACGTGCTTTGGCATATATTATAGCCTATCGGCTTTAATATCGGAATGGAATAATTCCATCCGAACAAAGCCGCCTGACAAGTCCGCCTAGAGGAAGCCGAGAAATTAAACATTGTTTTGAAAGCGGAGTGCGAAGGTCAATTTTTAAAAATATCCTTTTAACAATAGGAAATCTAGTCAGAGTGTGGGAAGTATTATTCGCGTAAGAATATTTTGTACCTTGGCCTGAAATTTCAATAGGAGAGGGATGAATTATTTTTAGCCAGATCACCGCGTTTCAGAACTGTAAATTTTATGGTGTTCAGATAAAATGTTTATTTACTTTGGGTATATATAATCTCATGTAGCACAAGTACAAGGCATTTACGTTTATTTATATTCTAAGCTGCTGATAAGATTTACCAAAACAACGTAAAGTAATAAAGTAATAGCTACATAATGACATGCAGGAGACATGATATTAGAGGTAGGTATTGTCTCTGGAAAGATTACATAAAAAGATTAAAGGCATAACACTTAAAATGCTTTGCATAAAAAACCACTAATATTACATAATTTACAAAAAATAAAACAAAGAAATAAGTAAACGCTACATTTTATATATATACTAATATTTAGAACATAAATACTGTTTCAGAGCTCTCTTGAATGCATACACAGATTTCAACGTCTTTATATTCCGAGGAAGAGAATTCCACAATTTACACGATGTTATTTAAAATGATTTATTGTATGTAGTTGTTCTATGGCATGATATTATTAAGTTCGTATTATTTCTAGTCATTCGCTTTTGCTCGGTGTTGGTCGGAAACCGCCGACGACTTTCGCCGTGAACTCATTTTCGTATTTTTTAGTCTTTTATTCTCCGAGAGTATGCCGTTGAGTTGCAAGTCCAATCGCATTGCGCATGCGCACTCTGTTTTTTTTATCCTGTTCACCATCAAGCTTCCCACCCCTGACCGGACGTGTGCGCGCGTGCGGGATAGCGGCCCTGATTCGTGGGCGTGGCCTCCCACACCCGGCGTACAGCCTGCAACCGCCCCCCCTCCGCTCTTCCTGCCCCTGCTCTACGCCTACCCGCCCCCACTGCCATGGATTAGCGCTCAAGTTCCGCTACTTTCCCCTCGGCACCCCCTATGCACCCTGAGGAGAAATTCCCCCGTGTTGAGTGTGTCCATTGGGCAGCGGGGAACGGGAAGGGGTGGTGGGTACTCGGAGGGGGGTGGAGGGTAGAGGGGCAGGGAAAAGGAAGGTTGCAACACAAAACGAAAGTCGTGAATTTATTTTTTTACCCTCCTGCGCTACTTGTAGAAAACAGTGCTCTTTATCCCTCAAGGTGGAACGAAATATTTCCCTAGTCATAATGGAGACCATATTCATCAATTATTTGTTTATTTCAGCGTCTGTAAGAAGTATGAATGAAATATTGTAATAGTGATTGCGCAAAAATAATGTTGAATATGACAAAAATTCTCTGTAATTAAATAAATCGACTGAAGTCATTAACTTGACGCATTTTTTCACCCCGTACGATGAAATCGCCTTCACAATAGAAGTCTTTTTAGTTTTTCGAATTTTAGTTTTTTAATTTCAGCGTCTGTATGAAAAGTATGAAGGAAACATTGTAATATTAATGGTGCAAAAATTTAGTTATAATTGACAAAACTTCTCAGTGATAAAATAAATATCTCTACATAAGTTTCTCACTTGACTCGTTTTTTCCCTCCGTACGGCTGAAAACCCTTCAAAACAGCAGGTTTTATTTTGCTATTCTGTAAATATTACTGCGGCAATTGATTATATTTTGTAAATAGTTGAGAAAACATACAAACTACACTCATCGTTAGTTTTTTGACGAAATCTATGTGTTTTAAATTCCAATTTTTTTCAATACTCTCCCTCTTGAGTACACATCCGTAATCTATCCCATGTAAAACAACTTGTATTTTTAGGCAAATTGCTCGAAAAGTAGTTCGGCAAGGGGTTTATATTTTGATGTCATTGGAATGATGAGAGTTTTTTCTTTGAGATGAGGCCAAATGTTAGGTGATGTGATTTTTCGCTCTGTACCTATACCCCCAAATGTATGGCCTATCTCTCACCATAAAAGCATCTGCTATTTTTACGGCCGTAAATGACTGATTGTGAGTGTAATATCTAAGGAGGTTCCACCGCGACTGTGTGAGTCAAAATAAATACTAAATTCCACATTTTTTATATTTTGTACAAAATATTCTGATTTCGCTGATGGAATGCGTTACCTATAGAAACCCAAAAGTAAAGTAGAAAAAATTCAGATTATCCCACGAATGTATTTTAAATGAGCACTTTTTCCCAGTCATAGGAGCTGACTGCAGCGCCATTTTTAACGACTAACCGCATTTTGACTTCAATTACGGCATTAATTCTTCGATAACTTTAAAAATAAGGTGGAAAGATGCCTATATTTTATTTTTATTCAATTCCCCTGGATAACTTCCTTCTTATAAACAGTTTTCCGCGAAAGTAGCATTTATATTTTATGGAAAAATATTACTTTTCCCCGTGTTTCCCTCATTCTCCCATTGAACACCATGTAATTTCAAGTTCAATTAGAGAATAAATCAGCGTGGAAAGGTAACATTTTGTTGTTCACATCAGATAGAGGACAAGTTTTCCTATAAGTGGACAGGATATGAATAAAATGACATTTAAGTGATTATACGGTGGAACCATCTTAAAGGTGCATTGAAAAGAGGAAGCAGCTCTCACTACACCACTACCACTCTCACCGCTACTCGCCTCCCTCCCCTCCCCCTATGCTCCCCTCTCCAAACACCCCCTCCACCCCCTTCCCCCATCGCAAATGCGCCGAGATAACACCAAGGGGAGGGGGAGGGTATGGGGAGGGAGGTGGGTTGTGGGCAAGTACCGTTTCGCTTCTATTTCGCAAAAAAAGAGTGCGCTGCAACTCCTTTGCATCGCTCTCACGGGAAGAGGAGATACTAGTGTAACGGACGCTGTGAAGGAAAGTAGCTCACGAGGAAGTGTGTATACCTTTTTAGGGGTGGCTGTGTTGGATGCTGGCTGGCTGGATGAACTCTGTGGAGTTCAAGTCGTGTCCTTTAACTACACCGGCCCGGATAGATTCATCGAATCCCTTCGAAGGCGAGTCGCCATAATGGTTCGCGTCGGGTTCCACGGCCGAAACGGCGTTTGCGGAGGTGCGAGTTGGAAATTAAATGTTTTCCTACCTCTTTAAATTCCCACTAATGACATTATACTTGTAACGTTTGAAATGTACTTCAATTTTTGTTTTGATTTTGTTTTAATTTCGTCTAATTTTTGTTTGAATGTTTTAATTTGTTTTAGTGTGGAAATGTTTTATTGATTATTGAAACCAAGGGTCTGACACTCACATTACTCCAATGGTTATACGTTTCACCCAGAGCACTCTAGCGGTCAGGCGCTAACTATCAGCGCAACAGGTATACTCTTTAATTGAATATCTGGCAGATTTAAGTGGGAAATTACCCATTTATTCCTCAGGGAAAACTTAAAAAGGTAACTGTATAATCAATTCTGCATCCTGAAAAATTCTGGAACCAGACTGCAGCGCAATAATGCCGTCCAGTCCTTCTTTCAGTCCAGTCCGTTTTCGCAGTGTACTTTCTCAGCCATCTTATTTATTTACCTACGGTTGCGATGGCGATGTCTCGTGTGGCGTATTTCAAATGTACGCTGATATACGTCCTACAGCGAAAGGAATAATTACAGATTTTTTCACAAAAAAATAAAAGATTTATGGCAAAAACATACAATCTTTATCTTTTTCACGCATACTTATTTTTCCATTTGCGCCTGAAACAATTGTCGCTAGTAGTAATCCATACGAGATATCGCAATTCCGTCAGACACTTGATTGAATTGTTTTGGTTGTTAAAGGGGTTGTTGACGAAAAGGGTTGCTGCAAGAGCTGTTCTGTAACAAATAGAAGCATAGCACCTAATAAAAAATCAAAAATAAGTATTTTTTTGACGAGTAGACACAGTCCGACGCTACGCAGTCACTTGAAAAATCATATCTGACACAAGATCTCCTGAAATATATACTTTTAAAAATCGACGAATCGTTTCACATTCCTTGTATCTGCGTTAAAAATATCGCAGGCATGGAAAACATTCTGACGGCTATCTATTTGACCAGTCAACGCACCTTCCCCGAACCTCTCTCAATAATAATTCCCTCCTCCCATCTCAGTTTGCTCTTAATATTAAACTCTTGCGTCCTTTCTGGTTTGATAGGTTTAAAATTAAAATTAATCTGCAAAGCGAAATTATGGCATTACGTCAGAATGTTGCCGACCAAGCTGTCGTAATTCACATGACACAATTTATAAGAGCGCGACAAAATGTCGAAATGTATCGCAAGGCAAAAAACAAATCCTGTAGTCGGAAATGGGAACAGGGCTACCAGCACCGATGCATTGATCAGTACCTACTGCTGATAATTTATACCAATACGCGGCAATATAAAAAGTTCGTAAATTTAATGTGTTGCGAGTCTTAGATTAGATGCATTCGACGCTGCAGCGTTTAAACCGGTTGGGTTTACAAAATAAATTCGTGGAATGTTACAAAGTGATTTATTTCTCCCATGTTTGGCTTTATGATCAAGATAATTCGGTATTTATTCGTGATAGAGAGAATGAAAGAGTTTTAAATTCTAAATAAATGAATGGAAAATCACAATATAAATTCCACTCGGCTGGCAGGAATATTTTCCTGCATAATCTCAATACAGTTAAAAACAAATTTATATGTCTCATGATGAGTTTTTATCAATCATAGACATTTGGATGAATGTAAATGAGTAATTTTAATGAGTGAAGTTGACCTGATAATATTTATAAAATCCTATAAAATAGTTTTTGAAACTCTTGTCGGTGAATTAATCAAATTGTTTCAGGCTTAACTTTGTGGACGTTTTTTATTTTAATAAGAATTTAAAAATAGAACAATTATTTATCCACATTTTTTACTACGCCGACCTAGGTTTCAACGGGTAGCCGGACTTAAAAATGACGCTCACCCGTTCAAACCTAGGTTTGTATAGAGTAACAAAGTTTGGATGAATACTATTTTTTCTTACGACCTCGTCAGAGAAATTTTCCATTCCTTGACTGTGAATGATCATTAATTTGCTTTCTCACGCAGGTATGTCAGGATACGCAAAATATTAGGCTGATTGAAGTGGAAATGAATGAGGTACCTGAGAAGTGTTTGAGGATAAAGAAGGATGATGGGGTTAAGGATGAGTGGGTGATCAAATAATGTGGGTTGGATGCTCCAGTCATAAACATACATATATGAAAGGAGTGTGCTTCGTTGATTTGTTTATGTTGAGAGAATGGATAAAAGTCGAATATAGAAATAGATATATAATAGTAGAGTAATCGGTGTGAGAGGATTATTGTGAATAAACCATTGTAGGAGAAGCGAAAGAGGAAATAATTAAAACGCATTGTCATGCGAGGAAATAATTTAAAAGAGAGCCACTTTTCTCTAAACCTAACAGCAATACAAGAGCTTGATATGATACGATCGAGCGAGGACACTATTGTACAGATGGGCCTCCTTCCCTATTGTACTACCCTTTTAAAGAACAACGCGGCTCTCCAAATCTAAACCCTACTCTCCGGCCGGAAATATTTCGAATTACCGCACGCATAGTTTTGCAGATATGATTGTTCTCTCCACACACGAATATTGCACCGAAGAAGAAGAGACTCCAGAAGAGATGTTTGAGTCTTTTGTATTACGTTAGTTATCATTAATATAAGGATTGCAAACTTTAGTAGATGTATTGGAAATGCAGTGCGAGAAATACGGAATGAAGATTAATATTAAGAAAACAAAAGTAATGAGATTCTCTAGGACAAAGAAGGCAAAGCTGGTGATAAGAGTAGGAAGTCACAAACTGGAGCAAGTAGAACAATTTAATTACTTGGATAGTACGCTAGAGGAAACAGGACATAGAGGCAAATACATTAGGAGGAGAATAGCGCTAGCGAAGGAAAGGTTGAATAATAGAAGGGAGCTGATGACGGGGATCATAACTAAGGATGTAAAAAAGAGGCTGGTGATGAGCTTGATATGTAGTGTGGCGTTGTATGGGGCAGAAACGTGGACCTTGAGAAAGGAAGACGAAAATAGGCTGAAGGCTTTCGAGATGTGGGTGTGGAGGAGGATGGAGAAGGTGCGTTGGACGGAAAGGAAGACAAATGATGCAGTGCTTGACATGGTGGGCGAGGAGAGGAAACTTAAAGATGAGATTAGGGGAAGACAGGGTAGTTGGCTGGAAGGGGTAATGAGGGACAATGGTTTGCTGAAGGCCGTGATAGAGGGAAGGATGTTGGGTAAGCGGGGAAGGGGAAGGAAGAGAATCGGTTTTATGGACGGACTGAAGAAAGGTAGGACTTGTGCTGAGATGAAGAAAGAAATACTAGAGATAGATAGGGCACGGCACGTGTAAGAGTTCGTTGGATATTCTCTGACTTTCATCACAACCTACCTCTAGCCGGTAGATTAATCTAATGATGATGAACAGAAATACCTGAGTTCTTTGACGTTGACTACCTCGAAAGGAAATAGCGTGATGGGTACATATGCATGTTTTTAGAGCGTATTTCACTCGTGACAATGGCTTCAAAATGTGTTAGCACTGAATGGAGTACAAGGTTCTTCTAAGGACTTCACTGAATGAAATAACGTTTGATTTCACGCCAAACTAATAACATATGCTTGAATTATTTCTCAAGAGTGAATAGTACGTCAGATATAGCCTAATTAGGTTCCAGGTGTGTTGCATGCTGCGTGCACGATTTTTAGAGCATCCTTGAAGTACCTACACCTACGTTTCATTGAGGGAAGGGGAGGATTGTGTTCTCCGAACGGACAAACTCGCATTCTTACAGCCCTTGTGTCTCATCCGAAGTGTTTTCATCATCCCTCTTGCCCTCTACGTTCGCCGAACTGTCTTCTCCCGCTTACCCATCGGCCGGGGGGAGGCGCTGACCGCCCCAACCCCCCATTCCCCTTTCTCTACTGGCCGTTCGCCCCTCGCGCGGTACTACATGTTCAACGAACTCCCCCGCATGCAACATCCATCTTCCCCTCCCTGAGTGAAAGAGAGGAGGGGTGGGGGGTAGAAGGAGGGAAGTGGATTGCAGCGGTCCAACCAATGGAGTGAGCGAATACATCGGCAGACAGATGTCGCTCGCAGAGGACAGTGGTCAGCAACACAAGCGGTGATGTGGCTAGAACTGGCTTCTAGGGGTGGCATTTAGGTGGTTCCACCGTAAAATGACTTAAATGTCATTTTATTAATATTCTGTCTACTTGTAGAAAACGTTGTCCTCTATCTGATATGAAAAACAAAATAATACCTTTCCTCGCTATTTTATTCTCTAATTGAATTTGAAATTACATGGTGTTCAATTGGAGTATGAGAGAAACACGGGGAAAAATAGTATTTTCCCATAAAATATAAATGCATTTTTGCGGAAAACTATTGATAAGAAGGAAATAATCCAGATAAATTGATTAAAAAGGTAATATAGGCCTCTTACCGCCATATTTTTTTAGTTATTAGGGAATTACTGCCGTAATTGAAGTCAAAATGCGGTACTTCGTAGGAAATGGCGCTACAGTTGGCTCTTAAGGCTGGAAAAAAGTGCTCATTTAAAATACAATCGTGGAATAGTTTGCATTTTTTCTACTTTACTTTTGGTTTTCTGTAGGTAACGCATTTCATCAGCGAAAGCAGGATTTTTTGGACAAAATATAAAATATGTGGAATTTAGTATTTGTTTTGACTCACACCGTCGCGACGAAACCTCCTGGGTAGTTTTGAGCGAAAAATCACTTAACCTAGAATTTGATGAATTTGGCCTCATTTTAAAGAAAAAACTCTCATCTTTCCAATGATATCAAAATATCAACCCCTTGCCGAACTACTTTTCGAGCTTTATTCCCTAAAAATATAAACTGTTGTACATGGGATAGATTATGGCTGTGCGTTCCAGAGGGAGAATATTTATTTATTTAATTGCTCACATACAGCATTCCTGCCAATTTAAAGTGACACAGTAACAGACTTTAAATAAAAACAATAACAATCAATGAAAACAATTGGTTTGCGGTGAAAATAATAAAAAATACAAATAAAACGTAGGTAGGAAGGGAGGTAAATGGGAGAGGTATTATTTATTCATGGGAAAATGGGATTATTATGGGAATGGGAAATATTAAACAAATTATGAAATACTAGCACCTAGATTTCGTCAAAAAACTAACGGTGTGTAGATTGCATGTTTTATCAACTATTTATAAAAAATAATCTATTACTCACCTCAATAATTTTGACAGAATCGCAAATAAACCTGCTGTTTTGAAGGGTTTTCAGCCGTACGGCGGGAAAAAATGAGTCATGTTAGTGACTTATGAAGCTTTATTTATTTAGTTACCGTTACTTTTGATCGTATATAACTATATCTTTGAACCATTAATATTACAATATTTATTTCATATATACTTCTTACAGACGCTGAAATCAAAAAATAACATTATAATATGGTCTCCATTATGACTAGGGAACTATCTCACTCAAACCACCTTAAAAGAATGCAACTGTTTCATTGCAATTGTTTCGTTATCTACCGAAACAGTTCCGCGAAACACCCTGTTGCGGACAACTGTTGGAGGCACACCAAACAACAGGCGATCGATAGGCGCTGTTAGAACGTGGTTGGTAGTTCTGTATTCTGTGTAACAAGAGATCTTTCACTTAAAAAAAAACAATTTCATTTGGAATCATGGAAAATAGATACTTCACAGTTCTAATGCCGTCTGCAACGATGGGCTGACATGCGTTGGCTGAATAAACCGGCAACCGCCTGAAGCAGATTCAAATCCGACAATTTTTAGCTTAAAGCCGCGTGCAGTGGAACTGGAACAGAATAGAAGACAAAACAGTCAGCTTCAGCTATCAGACGCCGCAGCACAGCAATGAGCGCAACGGCGCGGCTGCGGCACGATCACGAAACTAACCTTTTGTTTGCAACAGTTATTTGAAAGAGTTGTCTGACCGAAACAGTTTCGGCTGCATCCGTTTCGCTCCAACAATACTTTACCGATGGTTGGGATACCATTGGTAGCGGATGAATCTTCATCCATACTTGACTGCAGGGTGGACAGCACTCCATGGGCAGTGCTCCACCTGTCGGATGGGACGCTAAACCGTGGTCTCCTGGGCACTTTCATTAAGAGCAGTCTAATGCCGATGCCGAATTTCTTTCCATTCTTCCTCCGTTCCCAAAATAAACTTTCCCTTTCCCACCAACTCACCTTTCTCCAATGATGAAAATGACCTCAAGTTGTCGGTTGCCTCCCCCCAAATAAGCTGTCAAACTATCGAGTAAGCAATGATTGAAAAGGGCCGTGAGAGGTGACGTGGGTAAGATGGAATGGAAGAGGTGAGGGTATGGCGGCGAGGATTGGACTGTCAAGGTGAAGGGAGGAACTGCGGAAGGTCATGGTGAAACACGGAGGTGATTGGAGAACATTTAAAGTCAGACAGGTCGTTTAAAATAATGATAACGACGCTGCAGCGTTTAAACCGGTTGGGTTTAAAATATAAATTCGTGGAATGTTACCAAGTGATTTACTTCTCCCATGTGTGGCTTGATGATCAAGATAATTCGGTATTTCTTCTCGATAGAGAGAATGAAAGAGTTTTAAATTCTAAATAAATGAATGGAAACTCAAAAATTGGGATTTGTAAAAAGAGTACTTGGCAAGTGCGACGATAAAGTTAGGGAAATCAGCTACTTCTCCCTCGTTAGACCCTACTTGGAATACGCTGCCAGTATTTGGGATCCTTTTGAGATAGGATTTGAAACTGAGTTAGAACGCGTGCGGAGAAGATCGGCAAGATACGTTAAAGGCCGTTATGATAATCTCGTTAGTGTTGCTGAACTTTTGCAGCAACTGGGATGGGAAACGCTTTCAGACCGTCGATTAAAACTCAGACTCAATCTATTATTTAAGTTCCAAACCGATTTATTCTCAGACGACGTTGATAATATTTTACGAAATCCGACATACTACGGTAGATCAGATCATGAGAATAAATTTAGGGAACTAGACTGCAGAACGGACAGATTTAAAATGTCATTTTTCCCACGAACGATAAGGGACCATAACAGCTGCCAATGAGACTTTTATCTAGGTTTGTCGTTAGGTAGTGTAGCTCTTAGTAGTTCTCCCTAATCCTTATCTGTTACCTAGTACTAACTGCATGCAGTCTTTTTCTAAATGCATAATTAGTCGTCGTTACGCTAACTTTAGGGTATAGTGTAATGCATGTTGGTGAATACTCACCTCCTGCCACACACCCCTGAGGTGGCTTGCAGGGTATTTTGTAGATGTAGATGAATGTAAATTTTACTCGGCTGGCAGAAATATTTACCTGCATATTCTCACTACAGTTTAAAAAAATTGGTATGCCTAACAATGAGTTTTTATCAATCCTAGACATTTGGATGAATGTAAATGAGTAATTTTAGTGAGTGAAGTGGATCTGATAATATTTATAAAATCCAATAAAATAGTTTATTTAAACTCTTGTCGGTGAAGTAATCAAATTGTTTCAGGCTTTATTTGTGGACGTTTTTTATTTTAGTAAGAATTGAAAAATAGGACAATTATTTACCCACACTTTTGACTACGCCAACCTAGGTTTCAACGGGTAGCCGGACTTAAAAATGACGCTTACCCGTTAAAACCTAGGTTTGTATAGTAAATAAGTGTGGATTAATATTACTTTTTTTCTTGCGACCTTGTCAGAGAAATTTTCCATTCCTTGACTTTGACGATCATTAATTTGCTGCCTCACGCAGGAAGAATCCGTGCCTCGATTTTGTATTTCTTATCGACTCAGAGATTTTACCTCTTATCACACACTGATAGGTTGTGGTAAAATATGTGCCTTTAATGCATATAAGTGTAATATGATCACCTAAAACCTCGTATCATTAAACAATCTTTCTGTTCATAAATCACTGTGTCTTTCCAATTGTAAGAAAATCAGCTAGTCTAGTAAACAATAGACATAATTATTTTAATGCTGTGTGAATCAGTAATATTCGTAAAATATCTAGTTTATAAATTATGAGAGCTCTGAGAGAGAATATCTCTGAAAATAATAGGAAAAGCAAGGGAAGGAAGATATATTTCCTCAGTTAATTCCCATAACCAAGTGACATGAGGTCAGGTAATGTATATAAGAAAAATATAAATAACTAGAAATTTGAAATTATTCTTAATCTTTCTGCCTCTTCACGGTGTTGACAATAGTAAATACCTTATTATGATTGATGTAAGTTGTGGAGTTAAGGCGAAGAAAATTCACTGTATGTGCAAACATGACACCGTTCTCGGAGCACATACGATTTATTCGTCGCATCTACGAGTGTTCCTCCATAAATGAATACCTCATCGTGCATCTCTCGGTTTAGGTGACTATTTATCAGGCAATCCATCCTCCACGGCATTATTTAACTCTCGATAAGATCTTCCGCGTTGAAAATGACCTCATCGATGGATTTCAATTCGAAATAACGCGCAGAAAGAAACACGGATGTGGAAACATAATTTGGGATGTAATTGGTGCCATGAGGATGGCCACTACCCGTGTTCTCCTCTCTTAAGAACGATCGACAAAAACACATTTTGAGTGAGCGCGCGCGACGGGATATTTATCGACGCCGTCTTGTCGATTCCCGAAGTCGACGCCATTCTCCCGAAGCAAGTCACTTTAAAAGAGGAAAAACAGTCTCTGTCGACGAGTCGAGGCGTGGGAGTCGAGAGAGAGAGAAGGGAATTAAAAAGCAAACAAAAGAAGCCGATGTGTGCGCGACGCTGGGAGGACACTCCTGCGTGTTTTTCGGAGAAGATAGGAGGGGCGGGGGGGGGGGGAGGGGAGGTGGGGTTTAAGGGCACTTCTCCCCTCCCCTTCTCTCATTCCAAATGCGAATGGGTTTGGGGTGGGGGAAGGGGGAAGGAGGGAGGGGGGAGAGGGGTTGCGCCACTTCCATTCCCCCACTATATACTCTTCCCCTCTCCATTTGCCTCTTCCTCTCTCTCGTGGTTAAGTTGTGGTAATTATAGTTAAATTATTAAATGCAAATATTCCATTGTATTTATATGATCAATATGTATATAATGAGGACAAAAAAGCGAATGACTAGAAATAATACGAACTTAATAATTCTATGCCATAGAACAACTACATACAATAAATCATTTTATGTAACATCGTGTAAATTGTGGTAATTCTCTTCCTCAGAATATAAAGACGTTGACATCTGTGTATGCATTCAATAGAGCTCTGAAAGAGTATTTATGTTCTAAATATTAGTATCTACATAAAATGTAACATTTACTTATTTCTTTGTTTTTTTGTAAATTATGTAATATTAGTGGCTGTTTATGCAAAGCGTTCATTGTAAGTGTTATGCCTTTAATCTTTTTATGTAATCTTTCCCGAGACAATACCTACCTCTAATATTATGTCTCCTGCATGCCATTATGTAGCTATTACTTTACGTTGTTTTTGTAAATCTTATCGGCAGCTTAAAATATAAATAAATGTAAATGCCGTGTGCTTGTACTCCATGGGATTATATAGTCCCAGAGTAAATAAACTTTATCTTATCTCATCTCTTTTGCTGTTTTTCCTAATTTTATCTTTTTCTCTCTTTCTATTCCGGTATTCTACCTCGAATGTCCATATTTTTGGGGAGAACAGTTTCGACGGCGTTGTAGTCTGGCGCCTTCAGGTCAATTGAGAATTAATAAATGTTGAATTTTGTTGCTCCAAATATATGGACGTTCGCGGTAGACAAGATATTTCCAATTATCACAAGTATTGAAAAGATAAAGAACTTAGGAGTAACAATTTTCCACAGATAAATATTTTATTTCAACCCGGGTTTCGATGCACTGCATCATCATCAGGTGCAGTACATCCAATTATCACAAGCATTGAAAAGAATAAGGACTTAGGAGTAGCAATTTTCCACAAAAAAATATTTTAATTCAACTGGGGTTTTAATTCATCTTTTTCAGCTCAATTATTTTTTTTAAATTCAACTTTTAATTCATCAGTATGATTGACTTCCACAAAGTATTGCCTGAAACTGTGTCGTATTTCAATTCAACCCGGGTTTTTGATGCACGGCATCATCATCAGGTGCAGTGCATCCAATTACCACAAGTATTGAAAAGAATAAGGATTTAGGAGTAGCAATTTTCCACGGATAAATATTTTAATTCGACCCGGGGTTCGATGCACTGCATCACCATCTGACCGGACCTGATGATGATGCAGTGCATCGAAACCCGGGTCGAACTATAATATTTATTTGTGGAAAATTGCTACCCCTAAGTTCTTATTATGTTCATATTCCACAACATCTCGCCTGATTCCTCCCTTTTTGTGTGGTAATGAAAAGCATGCTTATATAGGTTCAATTTTGTGCATCGATGTTTATTTTTGAAGAGAGAGAGACAAAGAGAAGCTAAATCAATACTTGAATCTCGGCTAAAAATACACAATGCAGTCCGCAGGTGGGTTTCATGGGTGTGGATGTATGCTCGTTGGCAAGCTGTGATTTATATTTATGTGAAAAACAAACGCATTTCATCACATGAGCCATGAATTTAGAGGAGACAAACATTAGACGTCAACATTCTCGATTCTGAATGCGTCTAACAATAAGTGGAAACCGACAGCGGTGCCGCCCGTACCATATGTTTCCCACCCTATGCGAAGAAGAGGGAATGCCACGAAATGACATTCAAATGGCAACGCTGCATCGCGAGTGGGAGGGGCAGTGGGATTGTGGGTAGGGGGGAGTTGCCTTTTAAGGGGGGCGCACTCAAGGGGGGGAGGGCGTCGCGCCAGTGTTGGTGGTGGACGTAGGAAGCGAGCGATCTCGCTAACCGGTTCTTTCCTCCCTCCCGTCTTTTGCATCTCCCTCCTCCTCTCCCCCCGCCGCTACATATGTCCGCATGTTACGCCCCCCACCCCCCTGCTGCCTTTTGTCCACGCCGAAGTCGTCGTCTCCTCGTCTTCTTCTTCTTCTTCCGGAATCCTTCTTCTTTCCACTTCGCCCTTCCTCGTCGCCGCGGTCGGCCTTCCTTGTTCTCCCCTCTCCTTTTCTTCTCAACCCTACCCTGCCCCGCCCCCTTTTGCCCCCTCCTCCCCCCCCATCCCTCCCTCCCCCCCCCTTGCAAACACATTCCCAGGACACAAGAAATAAATCGGGACGACGACGAGTATAAAAAAAATTAAATCCCCAAAATCCTCCGTCGTAAAGACTTCTGTGCCGTTTTTTTTCTCAGTCTTCCACTTACGCGAAAACAATGTTTCCGTTCGGCTGATTGATCCTGAAAAGATTTCGGACGAACTCGGCTTTTCTCGGTGCATGATAGCTTTGGGTTCGGAGGTATGGTTTCTAAATGCGAATTTTCGTATTGTAAATCAGCAGTTGTCCAATTAAAGAGGTGAGTTTGGAATCGTTCCTGCAGTTCAAGGGCTGTTTCTTGCGCTCATTTCCTCCGTATGCTTTTTGCTTTTCTTTCCGGCTCCGATTAAGGTGAGCCAGCATCCTGACAAGTTGCATTCTACCCAATATCCAATCGGATACTTGTGTTCTGCCATATTTTCGCCAAATGTTGAAGTATTTGTCATATGATTGCATTAAAAGGAAGTATTTTCAGTACTTTATGACTACACTCTAAGCGATAGAGGTTGAAGACGCGTGTAAAAGTATGCTGCTACACAACATCTGCTCATATTTCTGATTTCTCTGTCACTTATGATTATAATAATGGCTTTAATTCGTTTCCACATCATTGTCATACAGCTTTCAATGATTTATGTCTCCATTGCACTCCCTCTGAAGTTGACTAACTGCGCCGTATTCAAAGAACTGCGGAAATGGCCGCGAATTAACTTTTACGGAGCGGCCATTATGTAACTGCGCATATGTGGTCTCACAACTGTGTGAAACTATGCCGTACTCATGTTTTATTTTATTTATTTATTTATAGAGTTTAACGTTTGCCCAACAAAATAATTACAAGGCAAACAAAACAAAAAAGAAGAAAATACAAAACATATTGGAATCAATTGAATTTTACAGATATTTCGAAACATATCAAGAAACTTTATCATTTATCAATTTGCAAAAGAGACCCCTTTTTTGACATAAATCAATTATATCACAGTAGATGTTAAAAGATGGGCACATTCTATTCAGCGGTGAGTTTTCACAGTAATTTGACTTTACTATGCTCAACTTAAATTTCCTAGATAACCTCACATAGATACTAGGCACTACAAAATTAATTTTTCTAATTAAGTCACTATTTTCTTCAGTATTAAGTAAATTATATAAGTAAGATAGATCACACATGGTTCTTCTTTTTTGCAAGTATTGAAAATCATACACTTTTACCAAAGTTTCGTAACTAACGTAATTTTCATACATTGGATAAACATTATATTGGGTATGATATAGATAACGTAAAAACCTTTTTTGTACCCTCTCCAATATTTGAACATGTTTCTTACAGTGAGGATTCCATACTACAGAAGCATACTACAACTTACATCTTACAAAGGAGAAGTACAACATTTTGAGAGATTTCTCAGACTTGAAGTACCATAACATTCGGTTTACAAAACCCAATAATCTATGAGCTGAGAGAGCTATGTCAAAGGTATGTGGAGCAAAAGACATTGATGAATCAAATATAACCCCTAAGTCTTTTATTTGTTGTACCTGCTTTAATGATAGACCTTCCATTCTATATTCATGATTAACATTAGTCTTCTTTGTAGAGTATGTCAATCGGTAACATTTCTCTACATTAAAATAAATTTTGTTTTCATAACACCATTTAACCAGATTGTCCAAATCTTCTTGCAATATTAAACAATCATCAACTCTACTCACTTTTTTGAACACCTTAAAATCATCGGCTTTATTCTTTTCTTACAGGACACCTTTATTCCAGTTCTACATACTGGTATTTAAGCATTTTTCAGTTTTGTTATTCCGCGCTCCCATCTGTTCAAGCTGCTGGTGTTGACGTAATCTCTTCCCTCTGGATGCAGGCCGTACAGCTTGTCAGCCTTTTCTGCTGTCTGTTCAACGCATAAATATTTGCCACTGACTTTAGTTCTTTCTATGTTTTTTTCAGAGGAATCCAATGTCCTCCCTTACCCTCAATGCCTATTATTAATACAAATCCTCTTAAGCGGATATATTTCACCTTGAAATTGGCACGCAATGTCGAAACCATAGTCAGTAAGGTGGCTTTAAAAGTATAGTGTAAAAGTTATATTAAGAGCTGTTTAGTCATTGCGTTTCTGTAATTTTTTAAAGTCAGAAGGCACATGCGAACCTCTAGCAAAATGTCGTATTGCAACATATTTAAAGCTGAATGTTTCTTTATCCTTCGAACAGCACTTATCGCATCAAGACTTCTGAATAATATGATAATTAAGTTATTTATTGTTATCAATTTTGTGAGTGAAAAAAAACAACGATGATAAAGATTGTATTAAGTATCGTCGTTGACTCCTCTTGCATAGATTCTGTATATCGCCATAATTGTATAGCAGCGAAACAAACATATTTGCGAGCGTTTGAAGTATATTTTCCTATTACAGGAAAGCATTTGGTATAAAAACGGGTCCCACAGTGCGAAACCTTGTTGGAAATATGGATACTCATATTTTTCCCTCAAAAAATATATCTGAACGTCCATACATGGCGTGGAACGGAGATTCTCAAGGTTGCTATCACCAGTCCAAAATGTTAGTAAAGGGGATGGGTAATTGTTGATGTTCGACAAAGCATCTTGTAAAAGATGTTTTGTTTTCTTGTGTCCCACAAGAACATCTTATTTGCATTAATTTTTTCACTGTGATTTTTTCCCTGCGAATTTATCCCGATATTATAATTCCTTCCCTGCCGTATGCTGGCTTCATGATATTTTTCCTTTTTTTTCACGCCTTTCTATTTCCCTTCAAACTCTGCGTCACCGAAATCTGGACAGAAGAAGTGCTTTCCGTTTATCTTTGGGATGTTTGCTTGTGAGCATACTCAATTCTAAACTAACAAATGATGACAGATACTTTTCATCCTTGATCTGCATCCAAGTAAGCTCTGAAAAAGACTTGATCGCTTCCATCTTTGACGATTGATCTTGATAAATAAGATTCTCACTGCTCAAATGCTATACAAAGCTCGCTCTTCATCTTTCTCGATACACACTGAGCGTTTTCGAAATTTCGTCCAAATAGGGGATTGAATCACTGCCTCTCCGTACAATGGGGACGCCAACTCAAACCCTGGGGGGGCTATTCTGTATGACCTCGGAATTACTGAGTCTCGAAAGTGACGTAATTTTGACATCACGGCCTCTAAAATTTCAAATAGGGTTATTCGAAAATTGAGATTTATCGTGGGCTGTGACGTCACATCCACGGATTTTACGAGGTTCAACCGTGTCGAGTTCTTGCTGAATAAGGCCCCTGGTCACCCACAGTCATCTGACTGGCGTTCTTAGCTCGAGTATTTAAATTTTTATACCTTTGAATATAACCCAGGCCTACTTACTACTACAGGCTTAGGTACGGCCGTGTGGTTGATGCACCAATGTGTAAAGATATGCCATATTTATATGATGGTTCTAGCATTTAGCTGACTACATTCCTACGGATTTAGTTCGTCGCAAGTTATGAGCTGGACGAGGCATTTGGTCAAAATGATTATTCCGATACGTTAGCGTGGTGCATGAATATTCACAGATGATCACCGGAAGCAGGATCAAAATGTATTCAAAATGTCAAAAAAATTAGATAAATATCTTCGCAAAAATTCATGGTAATTTATTCACTTCAAGAAAAGTTTAAGAGAAAATGGAAATCAATTGATATAGTACTGTCCACTTAATCTTACATTGACGACACGCGTTTCGGCGTAATACATAGCTATAATTAGGTATAAAATTCCAAATTCTAGTTTTTCTTGGGAATTTATACTTATTTTAAAAGGAAGGGGAAAGGTTTTTTGAGAATTTGAGAGGGGATTTGGGGGGGGGAGGCAAGGATGGATGGAGGTCAATACAATGAATGATAGGGTGATTCAGGTCATTTGTTTTCTCGCTCCAACCGGAGTTCGTCTTGGGGGTCAGGGGGGAAAGGAAGGAACGATTACGGGAATAAAAGGTGGAGGAGTAGGTGATGTCACATTTTCAGGCTTTGGTCAAATGGTAGGAGAGATCTAGGATGGGGGAGTGGTATTCAAAATCAATGTAGTTTAACGATTTGTCTTTCGCCTTTTTTCATGTTGACCATTTCCTACTGCTCCAATGCATCTATCCCAATTAGCAAAATATCGCATGGATGAATCTCACCACTCCAACTTTGAAGTGAACATACAACGTATACAAAATAAAGGACGTCATCTGGAGGCCACGGAATCCATACTATATATCTGTTGATTTTCATTTTCAAAAGTGCTGTACCACCACATTTCACCGGATGGGGTAGACTTTAAAGTTTAGGAGCATTCAACGTATTTGAAATTAGGTTTTTTTATTACTTAAAGAAATCATAGGTTTTCATAGTAGCAATGAATTGGTGGTATCACCATCGTTGACAGTGGGAAAATTCCCCGCCTGTTATTGAGGTATATTCATGATCTCCACCGGTTTAAACTCTGCATTGCTGCCGGCGTTTCGATGGACCAATGCAGGATTCGACAAGGTGGAGATCCCGAATAAACCTCAATAACAGCATACGCCGATAAAGACTCGGATCTTTCTTCCTCACCTTTTAATCCTGACATTGTGGGATCGGGTCTCGCCTGCGTGGAAATGATATGCACGTCTAAGATAAAGGTGATTATAAATGCAAATGAGTACATATTTTGAAAGGACTCATCAGTCAAATTTTATTTATATAAGTAATTGGAAATAAAAAAAAAGCCAAAACCCAGTGACAAACGCAAAAATAATGTGATAGTCAAATATAACGTGTTAATATTCAGTTCTTGGCTTTGCAGTCTTTTTTTTAACAACCTGCTGAGAGTGAATTCACGTATTAACAACCATATTTTAGTCAACCGTACACTTGTTCCTGCATTTGGGTCTTCCGAAGGCCTCCTTCCCTGGCGATGTTTTAAGTTGGATATGAGATGATCGAGAGGGAGGAGAATGCGAGCAGTCTTCGCGGAGAACATCAAAGCCATTTCGGGAAATGCGGAAGGGACCGAGTCTCCTTTGTCCTCTTCTGCGGTCCGGTTCGCTTCTGGCGGGGGTCACTTGGATTGTCGTCACGAGAGGAAGAAATGGAGAGGGGAAGTCTTCGGACAACGGACGACGCGACGCCGCCGCAGCGTAAAATCAAGTTCCTTCGCTGAGGTTCCATCAGACTTTCAAAAACTTCGAGTATTAACACTTGAATTGCAATTGATCGAAAATTTTGAAACCATGAGGGTTTCAGGACGACAAGAAGGATATAATTTCATATAAGGAAGTAATGTCGAGTTTAGGTCTTGAAATTAAAACATCTATTCTTTTCCGACGTTTCGGAATTTAATTATTCCATATTCAGGGCTAAATAAAATATATGATGTACAACAACACAGCACTTACACCAATTTATCAAACAATAATTATCTATTACACATTACCTTAGAATACACTCATTTGAGACCTTCATCATCAGGTCGTTATTGCCAATGACGAGTTAATGACTAGTAAATAGAAACAATGGTTGACAACTAAATAAATCACAGAAGATACAAACAGAAATACATGCAATAGAAATACATCAAAAACTTATATAATTTTTATTTGAATTGATTCTATATACACACCGACCAAGGATTTATTATGTCTAGTAGACAAGAATATTATGTATATATAAATATGTATAGTTTAATTTAGTGAAATGGTGTTACAGTAATATTAGAAACCACGTTATTTTGGCTTTAAATATTGCTGTAATCTTTACTCAGCTTGGCCACATCTGTTTTATTTGTTACAAGTATTTTTGCTACGGGATATGTACACCATTTCTTTGATTTGTCTTTTTTTCGCGTTTGATTCATAATCTAATATTGTCGCATTATCAAAATCAAAACAATGTTTATTCTCCAGAGTGTGTTGAGCTAAAGCACATACTACCTTTTTGTTCGCTATGTCCGATTTATGATTTTAAATCCTACTATTCAAGTATTGGACAGTTTCTCCAATATACACCTTTTCGTAGTCTTTGCATCGAATGGAGTAAACAAGCTCACTCCTCAATTTAGGATTGATCGGACGAATACAACGGATATTATTTCAACCCCGCTCGACATCTCTATAGCTAATAGAAAATATATAATACATATAGCTTATAGAATATATATAATAAAAATACAAAAGAAAGCTGCGCGATTCGTCAAAAACTGCTACGGGCGTACAGACAGCGTTACGCAGATGTTAAAGGAATTAGGCAGGGAGCCGCTAGAGACTCGGAGGCTGCGCGCTAGGCTTAGATTACTTGAGCAATTGAGAATAGATATCTTTAAGAGCGACACGGAGAACATCATTTTAGAACCCCACTATATTTCCAGGTCCTACAGAAACGATAAATTAAGAGAGATATTTTGCCGAGCGGATAGGTATGGGAATTCGTTTCTCCCCCGAACAATAAGGGACTTTAATAAATGCTAGGTGTAATTTCATTAAAGCGTTTCTTTTTTATATGTAAACGGCTGGTGTCCTAACACCCCCCGCCACACGCCTATTGAGGCGGCTTGCGGGGTAGTATGTAGATGTAGATGTAGAAGCAGCAAAAATAAAATAGATGGCCCGCACGAAAGGATTTGTACAGAAGTCCCTCCTTCCCAAACACAATTAGTTGAGTACAACGAAAACGGAGGGAGACACTAATCCTTGAGAACAAAACCGTCTTTTCGTCCTTCTTTTCTTCCAGCTCCTTTGCCTTATTCCCTCCCTTCTTTACGCCTTGTGTCTCAACACCACCTACCAACCACCAAACCAGCGGTGGCGGCTCATGGGGTAGTATTGCACGTGGATTGCACACACTCAATTTTTTTCTTACTGAAAAGCTGGCGCCTGCCATCCGGGCGTAGGTCTTGAACGAAAGATGTGACTCTTTCCACGCGAGAGACGACGTACTAACTCCAGTGAGTGAGTCTTTCAACCGCCAAGCAATGAAGTATGACCACTGAACACCATTAAAATTGGGCAGCAAGGATTAGATTGGGCCAAGGAGGTTGAATACCTTGGAGTGAAAATAGACAAGAAAGTAAACATGAGTAGCCACCTAGACAAAGTGATAGGTAAAAGTTTGGGCTTGAGGGCCAAGTTAAGCCCTATTCTCAGGTCGAAAGCAACTCCCCCAACCATTAAAAAAACAACTATACCAGAACTACACTCAACCTGTAATTATATATGCGGCACCTGCTTGGGCGGGTATCCTAAACAAAGCACAAATAAAAACATTGGAAACTCGAGAGAGAAGAATAATAAGATCAGTCTTCAAGATCAGGAAAAGAGAGGGGAACAACAAATTGTACCAAATAACTGGTATTACTCCAATTATGGAAAAGATAAAGGCTCTCGCAATAAATTATTACGAACAGCTAGATGGCAGTGACAGCCCGCTTTTTAAACAATTACTTTAGTACGAAGACGTAACCAGGAATCACTACAAAACTCCTGGTAATGTTTTAAATTAAAATTTTTAAATTATAATTTTTAATTTTAATGCAGTTTTTAAACAACCTATTGACGATAAAAATTTAGACACGAAGCAGATGCTTCAGACAAAGAAATGAGAAAAAGTCACCTTGGGGTGACAACCTCTATAAGACACAAAGACACATGATACTCCAAGTGAGTGAATGCTGGATTGGAGAGCCTAAGAGTTCAAATGATATATGCCCGTGACGTATTCAACCGAGCGGTGTGCTTTTTCGGCCCCATGACCTTCCAAGAAAGCAACACGGAGAAGGAATAGCCACGGCTCCATCCCCATGGGGATGTGTGGATTTCACGGGCCGTTGACCTTGAGTACGTACGCGGAGAGGTCTAAGAAGACGAACCGATCAAACAACCTATCGGACAGGATACTGGTTCTTCGTTCTCTTCGGTTTTATTGTTCATTACATTCACATTCGTTTTTTGAGAACTAAATGTGAGAGAGACAGACCAGTTCAAATAAAAAAAAGAGATAGCTGGGAAGAAATGAATATTTATACTATCCAAAGGTCACAATTAATGGATGATTGAAGCACACGACTGAAGACCATTCTGGGGCAGTGAATATGAACGATTAGTATCGAAGAGAAGAAATCCCCGAATGGTGCAGACGAAAAACGAAGTAAATGTCTCACACATCTGGATTTATCAAAATAGTTTTAGAGCCGCAAATGACAGTGGGAATTACAAGTGTTGGACTGTTGAGGATTTTTAGGACATAAGGGGCATGCTGCATAGCTCTTATTGAGGTTGTCATTACCGAGGGTTTCATGGGTCTTAACTAATGAAGTCACTTATTAGTTTGATGATACATGAAGATGCCGAATGTTCTTTTATTTTCCGGTGTCAACCGTAGTGTAGTTTAATTCTGCTACAGATGCTTGGAAACCCAATGTTATATGCAACCGGAGGCACTGTAGTAAATGTCAGCTACATTTTATTGAAAAAAAAAATCTTTTCTTTTCAGTAGGATGTAGGAAGAGAAATGCTTATTATTAAAAGTAATATCAATCCCAGGTTTAGAAAGTCAACAGGAAAGTGGAGTCAATCCCAGGCTTTTGTCATCAAAATGATAAATAATCATTTAATGGATAATTAAAACTATGGATATTTCCAATCATTGCGGTTGCACAAATGATGTGGTACGCAGTCACGCGCACGGGTGCGAAGTTATACACCGAAGGCGGTTTAATTCGCAACAAAAAAAATCATTTCACCGTCTTTGGTGTTAAACTATAAATTTTATTTGTTGACATTATGTGACAAAAATGGCTCTGGAAAGAATTTTATAATGAAAAAGGGATTATAAACGTTGGTGCATACGTATTTTTGAGACATAATTGTGATGCATTGAATGGATGCGTCTAACGAATGGTTACGTATTCCTCTGGAATGCACGAACATCGTATCACTATATTGATAATGTGTAAACTAAGCATGTGGAAATAAGAACATGGGAGATGTTTGAAATATTAAAAGCGAACTACCAGCTGAATTTATAATGAAAACAGTCGATTGGAAATGAAAATTTTGACGGGATCAAAACAAACTGTAAATTTTTACAATGGATTTTATTCAATACGACCGGTTTCATCGCATAAGCGGTATCTTCAGGATGTCCTGAAGATGTCGCTTATGCGATGAAACCGGTCGTATTGAATAAAATCCATTGTAAAATTTACAAAGTTTGTTTTGATTCTGTCAATATGGAATTTTACGAAGTAACCCCTGAGAATATCGGGTTCATAATGAAAATTTTGTTGAAATGTAAACAGGCTAACATTAATTGTAATCGTAAGCGGCATCTCAAAGTTGTGAGTAGCTGGCTTCGTTTTGGTTGAAAAGCAGCTCGCATCGGATCTATAAACATGGTAATTTTCTTGGCCGCGGTCTGAATACACAAAGTGGGATTCTTCCACTCCGTTGCCGCGCGGGGGCGCTCGCATGTTATCGATGCAGGCGCGGACGTGATCCTGGTCGCCCTGACGACGAAATTTAAATGACGTGCTTGCTTTGAAAGCGCGCATCTTCCCCGTTCTTGCATTTGCATGCGCTTTGCCTTCCCCTAATAACAGTCCCAAGGCGGTGAAAAGAGGTGGCCACCACCGGCTCCGGTGACTCGTCCACCCCTCAGATGAAATCTGCAGACTCCCACCACCCATGCATGCATCCGCCGCGGGAGACAAGTGATGGAAACGCTTTGCGGTGCGGGAAGGCAGCGGGTTCAGGGTGGGATGGAAAGGGTTAAGGGGGAGGGGAAGGGAAATGTGTTGGGCTCCACCCACTCCCTCCTCACTCCTGCTTAATCTCCCTTCGACTCCCGACACCTAACGCAGCGTTCAGTAATTATTCGCGATCGTGGAAGGGCGATAGCGCCGAAGGGAAACGGTCTCGCGAATGAATAATTAATGCTTGTGTTTTGGTCGCGCCTACGTGGGAACGTGGGAAGTTGTGGCGCTCCTGAAGAGAGGGGTCAGACACGCACATTTAAGCGGCTACTTAAATGCACGCTCGCTCACTGGGCGGGGGAGGGACTCAACTGTCGCTTGCGCCAACTGCGCCCCACATCTCGGGACGGCGTAAACACCACCTATTCGTAAACCTCCGACCCTCACCTGACTGGTACACCATCGTCCTGCGGCTCCCCTCCATTCCCTTCCGGTTGGAAGATGAACAATAATGATCTCACCTCCTTCACGTAAAACTTTTTCCCAATGCGTCGTGCTTCTGGTCACTGCTGCTTGCCGATTATGGCCGATTGAAGTAAAATGTGCGTCACAGACTGATTTGGCTGACCAGAGGAAGGTTTGGATACTTTTCGGACCTATTGAAAAAATAGAATGGGGAACTTGCATGAATTTTTTAAATTTAACAGGTGGACAGAAAATTATTTTCTCGATTCAACAAAGAAAACTGCATGTAAATCTGAGTTTTCCTTCGCGAGATATTGAATGCTAAATATAGCGAAATTTTAAAGCGCGCCGAAAACTCCCTCCACCCCAAGTCACTGCTGAAGAATCCCCGATGACGTCAACCGTGCCGAAAAATCGCCCGAAGCAGTCTACCGCTGGGCTAACAGCGAGCGCACCAACACGGGTGATTCAAGCGAACCTGCTCAACCCAAAAAGATAGAAACGGCGAATTTTGCGTAGTAATAAGAACCCTTATTTTATAAGGCTTTATCTTATAAACGGTGGATCCAATCTAAAATCTGACGACATAATTATATTTTAGAATTCAATTTCCTTCAAAAAGACGAAAACCTTGTCGCTCTACGCCTCTTAGTTTGTGAAATATTCACATTTGAACATACATCGGAATTTTTCCGAAACTTGGTCGAATTTCGACTTTCTTCTACATATAAACATGATTTTAAACCTCTATTAATTGAGCTACCGGCTTGAAGTTATGCAGAGACCTGAATTTTAACAATTTATATTAGATACACTTCAGAAAACACCAATTCTTTCTTTCTAAAGTCTCCAAAAATCGATAGAAACGGCGAATTTTGCGTAGTAATAAGAACCCTTATTTTAGAAGGCTTTATCTTATGAACGGTGGTGGAAGCCCACCTCTGATTTTTAATTGAGTAGGTAATCATTTAATAATATACAGTTGATATTTCACATCAATAATGATTAATATGCAGGCAAGATAGTTTAAATCTCGACAGTTCAGTATCAAAAGTCGAAATCTCGAAAGCTTGAAAGGTTGAAAATGGAGAGGATTTAAGGAAATTCAAGCGGAAACAGTGGAGAAGTTAACGTATAAAAGCGTATCAGGCTTAAATTTGTGGAAATACTTTATTTCCATTTCAAATAAAACAATATTGGTAAATTCCGACACAGTATTTTATAAAAACACAGTTAAAATACAGCACCAAGAAATAACAACAGAAAAAGGTGGTGTATTTTAACTATGTTTTTATAAAATACTGTGTCGGAATTTACCAATATTGTTTTATTTGAAATGGAGAGAAGTTAACGGCAGAGGGTTACAAAATAGCAATGCTTGAGCATTCAGCTCGACTGTGACGTAAATCTCTATTTCAAACCTAGAAACGATCGCTACGAAAGTTACGTGATGACCCTATGGACTGACTTTCAACTGAACCAACTTCTACGGCTTTTCTGCACACTCTATCCGTCGGAGGTTGAGTTCAATTGTAACGATCCCAAATCTTCCTCCTACATATCCCCGATGGAATTTTGCTGCTTCGTATATTCCGGTGCTCGCCAGTCATGGTCAATCATCACATTGGCAGTTGTGGGGAATGTTGATTAAGGTAGGGTGAAGAAAAAAATATGTGAGATATTCTGATTTGCCTAATGTGAGTTTGGTATTTCGAAAGTAAATGATATATCTTTCTTCAAGACATCTCCAAAGCGTCCACAAGAAGTTGGATAAGAGATGTATTGGAGTACTAGGAGTACTAGAAGACGATTTCACGCAGAAAAAATTAAATTTATTTAATTGCCGAGATTTTTGGGCATATATCTTTGCGCCATTAATATTACAATATTTATTTCGTACTTCTTACAGACGCTGAAATCAACGAATGAAATTTGAATATGGTATCCACTATGACTAGATATCTATCTCACTTAAACCACCTTAATCGATCTTATTAAGTTTGAATTTAAAAATGGTTAAAGTGGTAAACACTAATCGCAGCCCTGTCTTATTTTATTGTACTGCAGTGCAAAAATAGTCAAAATATTCATATTGAAAAAAAACACTTGTTTCCGCTTTTTTACAATTTCAACCCACTGTAGGTTGATTAAGGATGGAGTGTTGGGGGGAGGGGGGTGGTGAATAAAGTGTGGAGAGAAACCCGGCGTCGGCATAAGCTTATTCTAAACAAAGACGCCAAGGGGACCACATGTTAACGTCCCATCCGACTGACGCAAAATTGCACTTGACGGGCTCTCTACAATATCATTCAAAAGGGGATTACTCGGAAAATTCTCGGCCCGTCCTGGAACTCGAACCTGGCCCGTCGGGATGGGAGTATTCATGTGCTTTGCAGATGTCGGTAGCATGAGCTAGTAATTCGTGACTGAACGGTGAAATTCGGCGAGTGTCAACCAGCGTTCACAGGCAAAAAAAGGCATCTGGCTAACTAAATTTAAATTCCTTGTGAGGCATTAGTGGTAGTAGGGAATGCATTGCCCTTGCTCAACCCCTACGGAGGGTCAACCCTTGGGAGTGGTTAGGGGTATTTCAAGTATTACGTAAGGAACTTATGGCGAAATTTTATCTCTCATCCCTCCATACAAGAAAACGTATATTTAATGGAACCCACCTCCCCTTTCTCTGACAATCTTACGTAAGTTTAAATAGATTTTTTGTAGCACACACTTCGATTAATTTTTCTATGAACGATACTTTGTGCAGGGAAAATGGCAGAATTATATAAGAGGGACAGGAAAATTATTAAGGACGATCCTTGGTCCAGAAAATAGAGAGGATGGTACTTGGAGGAAGAGGAATAATTAAGATCTTTACAAAAACTTGGAGAAGATCGCAGATACAAAGTGAAAGAGAAGACTGAAGTTTTATGGGCACATTATCAGAATGAGTGATTGCAGACCGGCAAAGAAAATCTTCAGATAGATCACCAAACTAAAGTGGGCAACACAATGGATTGAGCAAACAAAAAATGATATGGAGGAAGTTGCCATCCATTTAGACGATATTTGGAATAAAGAGAGTTTTTGAAGGAAGGTTTATGGATTTTAGGAGTTGCAGGAAAAATAAAGCAAAAATCCCTTAAACACCTGGTCATTAGAAATGAGGAAGAACCACAGCGAAAGAATGAAGAAATTTATGGAGGAGAAGAGGTAGCCAAAAAAGCAAAGCAGCTTGTTTGCTCCACAGCAGGCCAAACTTGAATATGAATAAGAAACCGACGTTTTGTGTAATTTCGGCTACATATTGAAACATTAAGTACAAGCTATTGAAGGTTTTTGTTTGAGCTGTTAGGCGATATACACAGATAAGAGGCTTTTAAATGCGATGACAGGTCTTGAGGACAACCACCAAGATGGGAAAGTACGTACTGTTTACAGTGATACGAACTAAGTGACAATTTTTCATTCGACTCCAAAAGTGATGTGAATATGGTCTCAAGGGTAGCAAAAACCTTACGTAAGATAACCTTGAACCATAGGAACAGAGTTTTCCGAATAAAGATTTTTTGTTCGACTGTGACTCCAAAAGTGATACAAATACGATATCAAAGAGTAATTTAAAAAAAACCTTACGTAATATGACCTTGAACCATCGAGCCCCCCCTACGTAACAGAATGCAAAAAGAGCCCTGTCCCCTCTTACCCCAAAACGTCTTACATAATACTTGAATGGCACCTTGTTGAACGTGACAACTTTCGCTCACATGAATCTTTCTATCTCAATGACCTTGGGTAGAAAATTCGAATCAACAGGTCAACGCTTGATAGAAAATATCTAATATAAAAATAGATTTGCAATAACGCTGCAATAAATTATTAGTAATAAAGCTTTGAACCCATTTACTTATTCTTATGAATTCTTATGAACACTCATTTCCGTTGTTCGTGGCCCTCAAATTGTTGCCACCAAGGCATATGTATTTATTTAAAGTCTTAAAATTGTTTTATGCCAGAAGTGGCAATATGCCGAGTATATCTGATAATGCAAAAATAATTTGAGGAATGAGTCAAGCATGGTAACAAACAGATCAAGATTAACTTTATATAAACGTTGCTTTCTCTATATGGGGCCAAAGATACTTAATTTACAGCCCGCTGAAATTAAAAAAAAAATTAAATTCTCAAAAAAATTTTAAACTTGCCAAAGACTGGCTTTTTTCTCAAGAAAATATTGAACATTTATTTTGATGGTATTTTCATTGCAACAATCCTTATGTAACAGTTACTGCATTTATTTTTATGGCATACATTTTTGTAATTTGCTGGTGGCTCAATTCTGGTCTTATGACCTTGGAGACCACCTAAAGCTCCCGCTCTTTTGTTGGTTACCAGTTTGTGCAACAAAAAGTTTTGGGAGTAAATAAATTATTATTATTATTATTATTCCTTTCCAATTTGATATATTGTATAGAGAATCAGACCCAGGTTTTAACAAATAACTGTGTAACCTTGAAATATCAGTGATTTTCTTAAACCTGGGTTGGATCCTTACTAGAATCAGTGTGGAGAGGACCACATTTTTCCTTTATTTTTAGAAGTCTTATTTGTAGCCATAAGAAATACTATGAAATACTTAACATTGATGGTTACTATATTTGAATCCATTCAATCCTACAGCTTTGAGTCCTCGTTTTTTACTCCATAGTTAATGCAGGGTATTTTTCATCAACAAGCGGAATTCATTCCCATTGGAGAGGGTACATGTAAGGAGGCACTATAGCAAATCATAGAAAGTCACATTTTTAGAAATTCGTAAACCTTAATTCCTGTGGTTACTAAAGGATGACAAAAATTCTTGAAATTATTTCATCAGTTATTTCAAGAAATGGAAGAACCTAAAAAATGCAGTCACTAAAGAACTTCGCGAAATTTCCAAAATGAGAGAGTGAGAGGCAAAATGTAAAATTTTATCCGCTAATATTATTTTAAAAAATATATAAATTTTCATTCTTAAAACTGGTCAGACTATAATGGTGTAAAACGTCTCCTTAATGTCCGAAATATTTCTCTAGAAGTCCGCTTGCTAGAAGAAAAAGGAATTTTTCACGATGAATGATGCTGGTCTGAAGTTTCCTTCCATTCGCCTCGCCTCCCATTTAATAACCCTTTCCTGCCAAATGGTGCCTCTCGCAACAGCCAAACCGTTTTTAATGCCAACTCCAATTT
The DNA here is from genome assembly GCA_963573305.1 of Pyrrhosoma nymphula. Taxonomy (NCBI): domain Eukaryota; kingdom Metazoa; phylum Arthropoda; class Insecta; order Odonata; family Coenagrionidae; genus Pyrrhosoma; species Pyrrhosoma nymphula. The sequence continues at coordinate 16,057,294 of OY754327.1, forward strand.
TACACCCGTCTCAATTAATAGCACGCCGCTAAAATTAGGACGGGGCCTATTTAGTGATCGAGGAATCGTGATCTATTGGCCGACGGTGAGTGGAAAAACGAATCGTAAACTAACTGGAAGAGGTGTCAGTAGATAGATAATTACATAAAAAGAGAGCCAGGAAGAGATGGAGGATCTTCTACATCATAGATGGTGGGGTATCTAACATAGATAGGTGATAAATACAACTAACGTCTGTCCAGAATCAGTCACGAAGAAAATCTATGGGAGAGGCAGATGCCAGGCACCCAATTTCCTCTCCCAATGCCACTCAATGACAAAGGGGGATTAGACTGACCTCCAGCGAGAAACAGAACACTTTTTCTCGCCACTATCGCTTTCTCATGCCAATTCAACATGTAAAGTTTTTTGGGAATATTTCGTCGTTCTTGTTAGTGGTGAGACTGGATTTTTTCAATTATTTGAAGAGTGGACATAACTACTCACTTTGCTCTTATAGGCAAACGGAATGAATTTACTACCAGTGTTTAGCCATTGAGGTATAAGTATAAGGTGACCAAATGAACATACATTCGAGTATGCAATGAGTATGAGCCGTGAAAGCAGATGTGCTTTTACGATTGAAAGAAAATAAATTCGCTAATAAATTCTCTTTACTATAAATTTCTTCTATGAAAACATCTTTGGTAAAGAGTACGGCCTTGGGGAATTTATTTTCTTTCAACTGTTCAACGGCCGTAGAACGTTCAATTATCTATGTGCTTTTATGAGCTCACGTGGTCAATTATAATCTCATAGTAAAATCAATTGAATATCTGAATAATATAATCCATATAAATAAGAAATGTCTCAAACCTATGAAAGGTTACTCCAGGTTTAAGGCGATCACTGTGAAAACTGCACCCGAATGCAGCACAACACACCATCTGAGAACAACTTAATAATAATTCATATTCCCAACGAAAATCCATAGTTAAATCCAGTGCAATTAACAGATCAAAACAACTAGAATATGATTCAAGACTTACTCACCTTAACTTTCTAGTAGAAGGCAGATATTTCAGCATAATTTTCACCAATGCGTCCACACTTCCGTGCAATTCAAGGGCAAGTCAAGAAAGAACAGAGGGGGAACCATCATGGCGGATAGTTCCATCGTCAGGCTTCAGCTTAGTGACGTCATGCCCCCTCCATCTACCTCAATGTGTTTAGCAGTAAAAAAAAGTAGCCTCAATGTAACTTCATTCCATTCCCAAAGATAGAGTTAAGAATGTCGCGGGAGGCTCCAAGTGTTCATAATGACAGATTGGAAATTGGATTATAATTCAGAATTTCACCACATATGGTCGACATCAAGGACAACGAATGTCTTCCAGTTTGGAGTAGTGATGACAATTTTTCACACAGTAATCGATTACCTGTAATTGATTGTAATGGAAAGTTCATTAATTGATTAGACCGATTTATCGGAGGCTAAATAATCGATTAACTTCGTCGTGTGCAAGTTTTCAACTGCAAAAGTTCAACTGACCATCACGCTGGGATACGAGGGAATCATCTTTCATGAGCACCAATGTAGAGGGTGTAGTGAAAATAGTAATCTAAAGAGATTCCAAGGCTTCACAATCCTTCAGGAGCCAACTGAAGGAATCTCTTTACACACGTAGGCTAACGTGATATTTTTCGAAAAACCGGGTTTCTTTCAAGGAATGGTTTTAAATAGCATTCTGCCTTGGCCATCGGTGGGAATTGTGACAAAAAGAGTAATCACGGGATTTCTCAATCAGGCGGGCGCCATTTAGCCAGCATGAGAAATTAGTGCAGTGGATAGCAACTGCTCGTGTTTATGTCACGGTCGTGACAAATTACACACAGAACAAGCTAGTTATGTGAACAAGACATAAGGTATAGTTTGTACAGTCTATTAACTAAGTCTCAAAAATTTCAATCAAATAGCCTTATGATTTTTATTTGAAAAGTAACTCCATGTGATCAGTCACTCAATCACCTATAAAATCGTTTTCTTATGTCATAAAAAAGGATGGCAACCCGCAAAAAGTCAATAATAATACCAACCAAATCGATTACCAATTATAATCAGACATTGCATAATCGATTTTTTTAATCGATTTATTTTGATTGAATAATCTATTTATCGATTAATGTACACTTTATTGCAATTGCAGTAACTTGCATCCCTAGTTTGGAGGCAACGGTGGAACTTCACTCGTTTCTTAGGATTCTGGGGAAGGAATCAATAATTTTTAGAAAATACATATGTATTTCTGTACTCACAGATATTTTGAAGAGGGTGCATTCTCACTAGATCACGTAATTTAAATCTCTTTCAAATACATCCATATGCTACACGATCAAGTCTCTACAGTAACTGGGAATAATATGATTACAGAAGTAATTTTTGAGATACAATATTTGGTTCATAAGCGATTAAGTCTTGAATGGTTCAATATCCTTCTCATTGTTATCGAAGAGGGTGACCTGATGGAGTGTGGTCAGTTGCATCGAACGACTTTTCCGGAATGCAACTGAGATTACACGTATGAGACTCCAGAGTTTAAAAAAATATTAAAAACTAATTTATGCTTCCTACATGCATTTTTCAATCATTTTTGACTAGCTTATGACGCGTCAGACTTAAAAAATATCATTAAGTGACAGCGATTTACCACTCATTTTTTTAATATTGACAATTAGCACAATGGAACTGAGTTGGTATCCGAGGAATTAAGTTGATTTTGCTGCGGCGATTTCGTTGCTTGCCTATTCAGGGTAGGATACGGATGACAGTATTAATATATGTAATAAATAAGATAAGGTCGCATGTAAAGGTGTTCTACTCTAACAAAGTGTTAATAACATGCTTCCTTCATGTCTGGTTTGCAACCGCTGTGCATTCTTTCAGGTATGCTGGAAACAGACCTGACTTTTACTCTGCACATCACACTTGTTCTGGCATACAGAGCACATAATTGAAATTTCTCCATAAATAGCGTTGAAAAATTTGATAGTATAGCCTGGCAGGGGTAAGCCACATGGTGTCCACTACAGGGGCCTAATTTTACGCGCACTGCATTCAAATGAAGGAAAAAGCTCGTTAGTCCAATTGTAGGGTATTTTATATATATTTATTTAATAAACTTATTTTTGCAATTAAATCCTTCAAACGCCAAAACTGTATACTCCAGGTACTGTTTACTTCAACGTTCAAATTCTTCCTGCTAAAATATAAGGAAATATTCCAGAAATATTTAGCACTCGATATTTCAAATGAGGATAATGTCTCGTAATAATCTCGCTTTGAATTACGAATGAAGTTCCAGTAGCCATTGCCGCCGAATTATGTCCGCAACCTTCTGCGGTATTCGGTATATTGTGTGCCCGATTCCATAACAACGTACTTAACCCGCTTTGGCTGAAATCCTTTCGAGAATGCCAATCACAAATCCTGTTTTATAGAATTTAAATTTCAATTAGCATACCCATTATGGTAGTGTGTTTTTAATTTTCCTCATAACTAATGACTTACTCAGTAAAGAAAAGAGCGGTCTCTTGGATTAATGCCATTATGTCTCAATTGGCATGTCATAAAATTCCCACGAGTCTCGCGTGGGAATCGAAATCGAATCGAATCGCGATGGTCAAACGAAAACGGGAGCTGAAATCGAGTCTGACCTTCTATGCCTCCTCAAGGGCCGTGCGTAACTCGCTCGCAGCCATCTACATCTACATCTACATCTACATATTACCCCGCAAGCCGCCTCAATAGGCGTGTGGCGGGGGGTGTTAGGACACCAGCCGCTTAAAGATAAAAAGGAAACGCTCTAATGAAATTACGCCTAGCATTTATTGAAGTCCCTTATTGTTCGGGGGAAAAACGAATTCCCATACCTATCCGTTCGGCAAAATATCTCTCTTAATTTATCGTTTCTATCGGACCTGGAAATATAGTGGGGTTCTAATATGATGTTCTCCGTGTCGCTCTGAAAGATATCTATTCTCAATTGTTCAAGCAATCTAAGCCTAGCGCGCAGCCTCCGAGTCTCTAGCGGTTCCCAGCCTAATTCGTTTAACATCTGTGTAACGCTGTCAGTACGCCCGTAGCTGTTTTTGACGAATCGCGCAGCTTTCCTTTGTATTTTATTAAGTTCCCGGACTAAGTCTTTCTGCACCGGATCCCATATGCTCGCTGCATATTCAAGGTGTGGCCGGACGAGTGCGAAATAGTACCTCTCTTTTACTTTTTCATCCGAAAATCTTCCCACAATACGCTTGACGAATCCTAGCTTCTTCAGAGCTCTGCCACAAATATTTTTTATATGTGCTCCCCACGATAGGTCCGAAGTTATCGTAACTCCTAGATACTTCACTTCATCTGTCGCCTTTATGTTAACACCATCCACAGCATATACATGGGAATAGTTGGACGACTTCCGCAAGAAATGTACCGCCGTGCATTTGCTCAGATTAAGTTCGAGTCCCCACTCTTGGCTCCACACATGAACGTTGTTTAAATCCGATGATAGAGTTTCAAAGTCAGAGTGATCACTAATTTCACGATAGATGACAGCGTCGTCGGCGAATAGACGTATTTTACTGCTAATTCGAGAGCATAGATCATTTATGTATATAATGAACAAAAGGGGTCCGATCACGCTTCCTTGCGGGACACCTGATGTCACTTTAACGACATCAGAGCTAATTCCGTCAAGAACTACCTTTTGCTTACGATCACTCCATTGTGGGGATGGAGCTTAATCTAGTAATCTACGTTATCTTCCCATTTTAAATGACAATCATATTTACGATGATTTCCGTGGAACCACAGACAGACATCACCAGCAACGCTCACCAAGTGCTGGCTCAATTTGCACTTCAATTGTTATCCCCATAACTTCGCAGACTATGACCTCTTCACCACCCATTCATAATCAGCTTCAGGATAATTTCACACTTCGCAGAGACGTGGTACATTCGATTAGTTTTCCACCATGGACACTTAAAAGGAGCATTTTGCAAAGAGCATTTCCATGCACAATCAAAACAATCTCTTCTCCTAAAGAAAGAAAATCTCTTGAAGAAGCGCTATTGTCACTCATGATGTTCAAACGGGGATGGACACCTAGCGTCACCATAGTAATGCCATCACCCCTTTGCATCTTCTGGTGATTTTAAGATACCTTATACCTTTGTCATGTAAGTGCATTACTTATCATTATCATGCATCTTGAGGCTGGGATAAGATGCTTTCAACGCTCGACTGGAATGTGATCGTTACAGTTTACAACTTCACCGAAAAAATTACCCAGGTTCCGCAAAGGCGATCAACAGTTGGTGCTCGGTCACCAACCTTGGAAAAGAAGTAAGAGGAAATAGGAATCAGGAAGGAAAGATGAAGAAAAAGGAAATACTTTTCAGGTAGTTACTAAACTGCGTTTCTCACCGAATGGGTTATGGTTGTGACTGTTGTACGACGGATTAAAATTATTTAAGCAATTTGTTTCCCTTATTTAATCGCTTTTGAATGTTCTACATATTTGATGACAGCACTTGGATGGATTAACATCCTTCGTGTCACCCTCAAATTCGAAGAATTTGTATTCATGTAAAATTAAGATTTTTATTGGGCGCTTCGACGGCTGAGAACATTCAAAATTTTAGTTTGAATCCTTCGAGAAATACAACTTAATCCGTTGATTCCTATTCCACTGCTTCCAATTTTTAGCCGTATTCCACTTTCTTTCCTCACACAAAAGTTTTTATAAGACGTTCTTTCCATCGAAGTGATCCGTGAAGGTTCACATAATGGGAGGACATGATAATGCGGCAAGACCCTGATTAATTCTGAGGAAAGATTATGTCAGCTGTATTGAAGTGTTATAACCTGGATATTTTCAGTTTTAGGCATGCGTTACTAAATTCCTGACAAAATCTAAAACCATTTACGTAAACGATAAAATAATTACAAGCTCCTAGAGCACTCTCGATGGTCCTTCGATTCTAATGATTTCTCACCCTAACTTTACTGTACTTATTTCTTAATCCTCTCGGAATTAATTGTTAACGTTACTCATTGGCTCACGAAAGTCAGGGAGGTTCAAACTAAGCATGGCATTGTCGTCAAAGAAGAAATTTTCAAAGGAGCTGCTGAAAATTTTCTGTCTACTTCCCCTTTTTGATACTCATACTTGTTAATCGATGAATCAAATGTTGGATATTTACTCAGGTCATTTCTTCCCAAGCATAAGACCAAAATGCTTCATGTTTTTCCTCCAGTAATCCACCGAGTATATTTTCTCGAATTTATGTAAAGTAGAAAGCAGAACGTTCTCTGTTTTTGAGCATTGAGCATTTCAACCTTCCCTAGCCTATGACCTGAAAGGTTTTGTGATAAATCCATTTCGCAATTAGAACTTTAACTCTGGATTCTCGGATGATAAATCCTCGTAAAATATTTTCATCCGTTATGAAATTCAAACTCACGTTTGACTGTCCCTAAACTGAAAATTGTACGCATACCTCGTGTTCACCTGATAAGGACAACTTGTGAATCACCCATGGGGAGGAGGTTGTGGTGGAGACTTGACAACCTTATTTTATTTCAAACGTAGGCAGGTAGTTTTCAACAAAATCAGCGGTTGTCGGAATACCTAAAGCAGCATCTACGGTTCTGTCGTCTACACCCATTCACCATGGATTCTTAAGAATTCTTGTGGACACGTGCGAGGAGGTGTAAACGTTCCTCTTTGGTCAGATTTTCCGACCTCTTCGATGGATACACCACATAGCTCTTTTACGATTAATATCATCAGAAGGACCGAATTCCTATTAGACAGAAATTGTCCATGAAAGGAAAGACGAGGGATTTGGGGGGTTCTTCATCGAGGCGATAGCCGAATTTCCGTCGGCTGGCCATAAAAGTGGTGTTTGGGGAGAGGGGTGGTTTTCCCGCCCCGTAGACGTCGACCAGGAATTAATGAACGGCCTTGTTATCGCGTTCACTCGGTAAGAAAAGTTTGAGATAGAAGCGCAAATTCTTCCGATCCGCTCTGTAGGGTTAAAAACCCATCCCATTACCAATTTAAAGTGTTCCGTGGGAATACATATGAATATCGAGATGGAGGAACGCAGAGTTTTTGCATGAATAGGCCCAAAGGAGCGAGGGTTAGATGCTAATGAAAGCTTTATTTATATTCCTCGGAGTCGCGCCGATCTTGATTCTTCAGTCCGAATAGACAGCAGGCAAGGGCAAGCATCTTGAGCCCGACCGCTTAAGTCCTAAAAAGGGCCAGGATCTTCCGCGATTATTCCGGAGAATCACAAACGAGAGGCCGTTAAATAAATAGTATGGTCGTCAATCAAGGGGAGGGCCACAGCACGTGCTGAGCGAGTCTGAAAGAGATAACGCCTCCCACGGATGGGAGAGGGTCTCGTTTTTTGTATCCGTTCGACCCGAGGAAGGATGGATAGATGGATGATGCTTCCTCGAGGCGGGCTCAGACACACATCTGCCCTTTTGTCTCCTTTGTCAGTAAACTTATATAGATACATATCAATAATCTTATCAGCTAAAAAAAATAAATTGCTCAAACTACTACTCTCAGTGGTATGTCTCCATTGAAGCAAAAAGTCGAGTAGCATTTGAATATTGAGGGAAGACCATTAAATTCAATTATTTTAACAGAGTTTTCCTTTTTTTCATACACTCTATAGGCTCGTTTTAGGCAACGAAGTTTTATCCTACTTTATAATTGGTGACCCCGACGTGATTAAAACTTGCAACTTGAATTAAAAACTCAATTTGAATGACACAGTCTGCGAGAGATGTTTATTGTCTCCTCTTTCAGAGAGTATTGATTCTTTCCAAAACAAAACCATTGCGTAGCAACGGTGCACAACGGCGAAATATAAAATTACAAATTCGGCTAAATATAAAATTACAAATTCAAGAAACTCTACATTTAATTACATACAAGTTAGGACGCCGTAGTTCACAACAACTTAACTTGGCGGAACTTGATTTATTCTCTCGTCAAAGGTGAACAGGTGAGCAAAATTTCTATCCAATCACAACACACCTCTGCCAAATTCGATCTTACTAATCGATTGATGAGGCCTATCGATAGTGTGAGTTTCGAGAGTTGTAGTAAGCTCCCCCGAAACAGCTCAGTTGATATGTGAAGTATTAATTGTAAGTTGTGAGTTGAACTATAGAAGTATTAAAATGGAAAGTTTGTTGAACATGTGAGGGTTATTTCGCACTGACTCGATCAACGATTATCCGCATCCATTTTCGCTTAAACGTATCCACATACGACTTCACAACAAAATCCCGTTTTCAATATGGCAGCTCGAGGAGATATCGAGAGTAGCAATCGATTGCTGCCTGACTATCGACAGTAGAGCATGCCATGCTATTGGCTGGAATTAAGAGAAAGTTGAGCTGCGCTCAACTCCAGGCTACGCCAAGTCGAGTTACGCTGCTTAAAGTCGTTGTGAACTAGTAGACGCTATTCTTTAGGTCTCATCTCTGGCGTTGCGCCAAGTCTAGCCAAGTTACGCCGAGTTAAGTTGTGAACGAGCCTTTAGAATAGGCAAGGAAATGTATCTATTCCTCCCGTGCGATATAGAAAGCCATTTTCAAGAGGATGGATTCAACGATGTTCCATCTTAGGTTTCCGCGGCGTTGAGATGAATGTTTCTAAATTTCTGGATGTCCGCCGCGTAAGTTGTTTTCCATGACAACGGTTTCGCCCGTGTTCCAACGGGCATCTTCAGGTCAGGTCACTTCGACCTGAAGACGACCGTTTGGACACGGGTGAAACTGCTGTCGTGGAAAACAACTTACTTATGCGGGTGACACCAGAAAATGCAGAAACATGGCTTCAACGATGTCGGGTGAGATGCAATGGATCCTGTTGAAATTAAAAATACGAATAATTATAAACTTAGAAAACTTGTAGCACTAAGTTCCAGTGGACAGTGCTAAGTTTTTCATATCCCCTTAATTCCAAAGGATGTTCAAAACAAAATTTATTCATAACAGAAACGGGATTTCACCAAAAAGTTACCATTTTATTGATATTTCTGTTTAACTTTTCGCGTTCCAGAGATTTGTGGGATTTCACGGGCTCTCTCTCCGATAAAAAGGTTATTCCAAGAAGTCTTCCTTACCACAGGATAGACCGATTAGCACTATGTACTCGAAAAGTTTGTACTCTTTGAGAAGCCTTATTGTTATCTCTCGGTCAAGTGACCCCAGCGATTTAACTCCTAAAGTAAATCTCTTTTTAGTACTACAGAATAATTAAGATTGAATAATTAAGGAAGTGGCGGGGTCATTAACCATAAGGGCTGGTGTATTGATTGGGTGTTGAGCTTCTAAAAGCTATTCTGAGCTTGGCTAGTGAAGAAAATTTGAAAAAGCTGCAAGCAGCCTGACATATGACATATTTATGGCATCTTTATGGCCGCGAAACATGAATATTTTATGTAGTCAATGTCCGAAAAACAAGGGCATACAGTATTGCTTAAAAGAATGGGGCACACTTGGTACTCTTGGGCAGAATTCAGAAGCACCTATTCAGACCATGTTTTGAGAAGTCCCTCAACAGAACAGAAGGAAGCCGTGAGTCGATGACGTTCAGGTATTAAGTAGCGGCGTGAGAACACTGCCTTGGGTCTGTCCTCCAACAACATGAACCAGTGTCCCTTTTCCCATCCGTCAACAGTCAAATTTTCACCGAGATTACTCTTTTCGTATGTGGATTCGCAATGAATTTCTAAGCAATGGAATAGTAAGAATCATTTCTTATTTAAATCCAATAGAATAGGGATACCGGTTAGTGTGGCTGCTAGAGGTCGGTGTGGCTGCTAGAAGTTAGTGTCGCTTCCCCAAGGACCCAGGTTCGATTCCCGATGGTGGCGGAAAATTTTCAGTGGAAACCCAATCCTTACCTGGATTTTGTTTGGAGAACACTTCCAGTGTAGAGTACTCCTGTCCGTCCGATGATAATTTGAACAGCAGACCCGTTGACGCCTATTGTTAAGAGTAGGCTAATTACGACGCCGGGCATCACTCTACCCTTTCTCCATTCTCCACATTTCCCTTCGTAACCAACCTAACCGTCAACTTCTAATGGTGCAAATAACTTAAGCTGTCCGTCACTTCTGCAAATAATGCAACAATTGAAATCGCAATTATTTAAGTATAATGCTATTCTTACAGGACCTTAAATGATAGACAATGCCCCACCCTCTATGCGAAGGAGTTTAAGCCAATAAACTGATATACTTCAGTGTGTAAAGTTCAGGAAATAGTCGTCACTCCCACATACGGGTTATTACAGAGTTACAGATCCTCAGTTATTACACGAAAGAATATTTTTGCACTCACGAATTTTTCAATGCAATCAGTGAAGAAAGGAAACATAATCATCTTATTCTTTTCCCACGTTTTCCAAGAGATACCAATCACCGCATAAGAGTCGCACCTGCGCTCCCACATCGCAATCCCGGCGTCCGTCTGTATTTCGGCTCACCGCTTACTGCTCGAGACGGAATTAGCTTGAGCGTCCGGCTGAAGGGAGGAGAAGGTGGAGGGCGACAGATGCGAAACTCGACTGCTTGATGAAGCTGATGATTGAAACCCATATAATGGCCCGCTACCCCATCACACTGTTTTGGCGAGTGTGGACGAATAAGCTGAGAAGGACGAGAAAGGAGGAGGTGTAAGGGGGAAGGGCCGACAAGTGATGAATGCAGAGTAGCCGAGAACCAACACCTATCCGACTCTTCTCTGCCGGAACGAACGATGATCCATTTAAATGTACATCAGAGGGGTGGAAGAGGTGGGCGGAGCGGGAGATAGGTATGGGGTGTGTGGAAAAAGTGAGTGGAACAATCCGATCTAGAGATGATTGGTCTTGCGTTTGTTTTTAGGCCCGAGAGAAACTCAGACTGCTGGCTCCCGTTTCAATTTAAGAGGCAGAGGCCCGAGGGAGGCAATAAATAAATAAATATTCGTGGTCCATTGGACTGGGGGTGGGGTGGGGGAAGGACGCGAGAGGAAATTGGCTCCGTCCGAAAAATGTGATGGGGAGATTCAAATTTTCGCTCCCGATCGTTCCAGCCATTAGCCCACAATCGATTTCTCATTTTCGAAGGCCGTGAATTGGACTCGTCCAACTCCACCTTCCCCTGTGGACGGACGGACAAGCCTCCCCCCCCAGTCCCTGGGCCACGGCGATGTCCTTCAAGTGTCTGGATCTTAAAATTATAACGTAATTTGATTTCGTCCGCTGGTTATTATTTAAATTGGTCACCGAAATCATATTTAAAATTCCATGAGGGGATAGAGCCATTCGGGACCAATTCGGGAAATTATTATTTGGAATTATCCGATCTGCCGAAGACTTTATTAAACGTTTTTAGAGTGGTAAGGCGCATAAAATTCAATTCGTGCCTTTGAGGAATTCATAAATCGAGTAGGTACGCCACTCGACTATAAATGTCTCAATCTTGATAAATAACGGCGGTTAATCCTGAGCGGAAAGCTAGGATTTATTTTCCGAGGTGGATGCCAATGCGACGCCACACGGCGAGAGCGATCATCTACCCGTTCCTTTTAATTCAGCTCTTTAGTGCAGTGGTTCCCAGCCGGTGTGCCGCGCGGCCCTTAAGGGTGCCGGGAAAACAGCCAGTGGTGCCGCGAGGTTATTGAAGGGAAACGAAAAATGTTTAGTAAGATCAACCTATGAATTGATTACTCTCGCAACCGACAGGGGGTTACAGTAATCGAAGAACTTCTTCCTACCTAACTCCAGTAGTATACTATAACTAAACTATGCCATATTATATGTTGGTGGGTGATTTACTATTACCTTACTTAAATAAATAAAATTAAATTGAGGAAGTATTTATTTAAGTTAAAATGTTTCTGATGCATACCTATTCCACTTTGATTAATTTATATATTCAAAATTTTAAAAGAAATGTAAGAAGGGTGCCCCAATATTGTAACCCTTTTCCAGTCAAAGTTATTTTTTCCACAGTTCTTGTATCCTGGTCCAAGCTATTTTCTGTTTGATTGGATCCATAGTTTCTGTTTGGTCATTAAATTTAGGAAAACATTAGGTATTATTCGATTTTAGGGGACTAAACTCTTAATTATATACTTTATGATTTATTATTAATGGCATATGTAATTTATAACATTCTTGACTCCTAACAAGCAATACATCTAATGCATTATAAAGTAATAATGCAAACTAAACATGTCGAATTTTGAGAAAACCGGGACTAGCCACGGTAGTAACCTTTACGGAGTCACCCGCAAGTGCACACAAGTGCGATATTCCACAGGAGAAAAATCATTCGCCTTGACCGGGATTCGAACCCGGATCCCTCAATTTCGCGCCGAGTGCTTTAACCAGTTAAGCTACCGAGGCGTCCTTCTCCCCTGTGGATTATTTGGTGGCTTTATAGGAGCGTGGTGGTCAGAACTGCTAGACATACGATGCCATTAGCAGTCCAAATCGTGCGCTATGTCTAGCAGTCTAGCAGTTCTGACCACCATGCTCCTATAAAGCCACCAAATAATCCACAGGGGAGAAGGACGCCTCGGTAGCTTAACTGGTTAAAGCACTCGGCGCGAAATCGAGGGATCCGGGTTCGAATCCTGGTCAAGGTGAAGAATGATTTTTCTCCTGTGGAATATTAAACTTGTCGAGTTAAACTCGGCGTTGGACTTAGTACAATGAGAAACTGTGTCGAGTGGAGTTCGGCATTGGACAGGAAAGGGTGAAGGGTGCCACGAACGTAAAATGGTTAGGAATCACTGCTTCAGTGGCTACATTCTCTCTGTTTACGTGCTCAGCAGCAGTATTATGCGGTTCCAACTTCAGTAGCAACATCAAATGGTGCATGAAATCAACAACAGTTGATCGTGAACGAAAGCCATCTTGAAGATCGCCGCGTTTTCAAGCTAAGGTTCTTTAAATTGTGGGAAAGCACAGTTAAGAGTTATCATGCGAGTAATTGTGTACGATATAGAAATTCTCAGAGAAGCTTGCGCCGTGGGACGTGGGCATTAAGGTGGTCCCTCCGTAAAATTACTTAAATGTCATTTTATTCATATTCGGTCTACTTGTAGAAAAAGTTGACCTCTATCTGATATGAACAACAAAATAATACCTTTTCGAGCTATTTAATACTATAATTGAATTTGAAATTACATGGTGTTCAATGGGGAATGAGAGAAACACGGGGAAAAATAGTATTTTTCCATAAAATACAAATGCCATCTTCGTGGAAAACTTTCTCTAAGAAATAAATAATGTAGATGAATTGAGTAAAATAAAATGCAGGCATCGCACCACCTTATTTTTCTAGTTACTGGGGAATTAATGCCGTAATTGAAGTCAAAATGCAGTAATTCGTAGGAAATGGCTCTTCAGTCTTCTCCAATGGCTGGAAAAAGTGCTCATTTAAAATACATTCGTGGAATAATCTGCATTTTTTTCTACTTTACTTTAGGGTTTCTATAGGCAACGCACAACGCAAAGCAGGATTTTTGGACAAAATATCAAAAATGTGGAATGTAGTACTTGTTTTGACTCACACATTCGCGACGGAACCGCCTTAATGAGAGTTCCTGGCCAACCCCCCCTTCCCCTTGGAGGCGAGACTTCCCGCCATCACCCTCCTCCGTGTTTACGTTCGTTGGCGAGAGACAAGGTTTTTATCGAATGGCTCGCGTCCCTCCATTATCATTCGGCGCGGACACTTGAGGGAATCCTCGTCTCCCGGCACACGGCTCGTCTCCGTGGCGATGCATATGAATGAGCTTCTTCTCTGAAACGGGAGGAAGAGTGCCCGCCCGTATATATTTGTATAAAACCTTCTTTATCGTCCTCACGACCCTTTCAATCAGGGAATCAAAAAACCTCCCATGCTCTCTCCCTTACGCCCACTTGGGAGACCGATACAAAAAGAAGGAGAGCCGAGGAAACTCTCAATCTCTAGTAGGGTCTCAACAATGCAGGAGACGGGATGTGGATGGGGCGCTTGAGAAGAGGGTGCCAAGGCGGACGAGGCGGCAATCAGGGGTTTGTTTGGAAAACGAACTGGGCTCCGCTAGTCAGAAAGGGATCCACTCTTCGCTCTCCTCCTGCACTGCCGGGTGTACTCGGCTCCACGACGAATACGACACATAAATGAATGGACGCGAGAATAACTTATTCTGAATAAGAGGGGCCTAAAGTTTCGTGATTGCATTGTAAGGGTCCCTCCCCTCTGCCGCCCTTGAGGAGGATTTCTCTCCGCGACACGGAAGGACGGGGGATGACGACGATGCGGGCCGCAGACGATCGGGGCGAGCGGGTCTCCCGAGAGGGGAGAATTGATGGGGGAAGGATATAAGGGAAGGTGGTGGATATTTTTGTCAATGGTTTGTATGGATGGCCGGAAGGAGAGGTTGGATTCCTCCTCCCCCTCCCCGAGTAAAGGCGACAAGACGAGACGGACGGATAGACGGGACTGACTGACTGACTTCCCTCAAGCGTGGGTGTGAGTGGAGATGGGGGTGGAAAGGCGATGAAAGACCCCGTGAGCAAGAGAATGAGTAGTCGTGACCGGATGGAGAGGGGGAGGGATTAGCGGCAGCGGCGGCTGGGGCAGGGCCCTTGGGGTCCTTCCGTCATCGTCTCCTCCGCCCCATTCAATCGAACGCCCCCGTCTGCCCGGGAAGAGAGAAGACGTCCATTATATCGAGGGAGGGAGGCCAGACGGGTGGCTGTGGAGGTGGAAGTGGACGGGAGACTTCAACGCTCGGCGCGAAGAAGACGGAAAGTTCAACGCCTGCTAATGTTAAAATGTAAAAAAAAGCAGGAAGACTCCGACGAAATTTTCCCCCTCACACCCCTCCCCCCCCCCCCACGAACAAATACGACGCTTCGGAGACTGAGGTGGCGTCGCACACGTGGTTCCGACACGCCCCCCCCCCCTCATCCCCCCAAGACACGCCCCTACACGAGCGCCTATGCATTCATTCGCTGCGCTCATCAAGATGCAAGGCCGTGACTGCCATTTGAAACTCTTTAGATAAATCCAATCGGTGGACAAATCATGATGGATTCTCCCGACAGAACGTTTAACAATTCCTCTTCTCGAATTCATGGCAGACGTTGTGGCGGACTCTCGAAGGAAAAAGCGATCAGAAAGCCCAAGTGGAACGATTGGAGGATTTTGGACGACCAGGGAAAAAATAATTCCCCATATTTTGAAAAAATGTCCTTCTCGATGGGACACAGTCTTAGGACACAACATCCTCTCGAAAACAGCACTGAAAGGAGAATTGAATGGGAAGAATCATCGAGAGGGCCAAGTGTGAAATACACTAAGCAAATTAAGAGGGACGTTAAAATAAGGACTTATTAGGGAATAAACCCCTGAGAGGAGAGTGAAAAGAAGAGAACGTTGCAGTACACCAATGTTCGGTTTCATGACGTCTTTTAATGACTATGGTAATGTCTCTCTCGGAATCACATCACTAAGGCGTGACTTGAATCAAAATTTTAACTGGTGGGACTGTATTCCGTAAACCTCTCTAAATGTTAGTGCCGCCAGCTGTTGTCATGACTATTCAACTGTAAAATAGCGGCGGGATGCTTTCATGATTTAAGCTCTTCAAAGGGCGTACGAAGCATCAAAATTCATCAAGCATGCGACTATAAAAGAGAAAAGTATCAATTAACTATTCTAAATTATGCATAAGCAAAACTGTTAAGAGTTCCCTGGAGGAGAGATTCAACGGAAACAAAATATTCGTCAGCTAAAGCAATTGAGCTACTTTTGATAAATGAAATTCAATTTTAAATTACCAATTTACCTTATTTTAAATTGATTTCAGTGTTATATTAGTGCCCAATAGAAATCATCCGTTAGTGAAAATAAGTTAAACCTAGCAGGAAATTACTTAAAACAACTACTCCAGATATTTAAACTTTGTATGTACACTTCATTTAAAATATAATACCTGTTATCAAATATGACCTCACTTCTCGATAATTATTTAATAATTTTAATATACTGTGTTTTCAAAAGCTTAAGTTTCCAATCTGAGAGGTAGGGGGACACACGTATTCGTAAATTGAATAAGCATTTGAATCAATGCAGATCTATCCTTTTTGGGGTAAATAAGGGATTAATATTTTCTCACTATGAAAAAAACTTTCTGACCGGCAACTTTTTATGCTTGGGAACCTCGCAGCTTTTTATTTATAAAACGTTTATGATAAATGCAATAAAATTGTGGTTGAAAGCAGATCTAAATACAACTTAATTCCTGATAATGTATTACACTTTCCAAATGGGCGTTAAAGTTACCTCATTCTGAAATTTTGCAACCCATTGCAAATCAGCAAGCAGCTTATGAAGTAGTTTAACTGTAGACTTAGAACACAGGTTTTTAAGTCATTTTCGGAAATAAAACTGGAAAAAAAGAAAATCAGGTGTCCCGAAAGGCATCAACGACCATTAAGATAATTTCGCGGCTATTGAAGTCACATTCGTGTGAGCAATCAAATAAAAATGTAAGATATGCGCATGTAATGAAGGGAATTACAACTCGTGAGCAATGAAATGTTAATAGCTGAAATTTGTTACCATAACGTAGAATGAAAACAAGAAGCATACCTCAAGAATCCACAATGAAGGAATGGAAACTCCCACAAACAGTTTGCCTCGGTCTTTGAATGATTTAAACAAAAATATCATTTTCATTCAGCACAATCTATGAAAACCTAGTGCTTTGACCGTTAGGTGGACTTAAGTTTCCAAATAATTTCGAATAACTCCGGTTTGTGGAACCCATACTGACAATTTAGTCAAATTTTCCATTGTTTTCCGGTGTCAGCCAAGGATATTAACCTCTGGTACAGGTGCGCGGAAACCCAGTGTTGCATCAGCGTTGAGTCTAGTGACGAGCACCTCCTCATTTTAAAATTACCCTCCAGCTGCTGGGATGGCGTTTGGGAGGTTGTGATCGATCACCGACAGTTCAAATTGAAATAAAGAGAGAATGATAGGAGAAGAACATGAGATGGTGAGCGTTTGGAAGAGGAACCGATGATGCAAACATGGCAGTCACGAGGGAGGGAAAGTGAGGAGGTGAGAAAGGAATTGTCGCACTCGAAGACATTACTGTCCATGCAAAATTCGAGATACCCGAGTTTGAGATTTTATATCTCATTAGCCAATAAACCTACTGCAACACGGTAAACTGCATATCACAGGTAATTTATATATCCGCCCAACTGTTCTACTTTGTGATTTTGTAGTACTGTTTAAATATGTTTTATGTGAGCTTGTATGAAAAAAGGCACGCTTTTTGCCGGTACAAAAACGGTAGCAACACTTCATACGTTAATAACTTAGAAACTTACCGCTGTATTGGCAAAAAATGTTATATAGGTAAACACAAGACTATTAAGAGTATGAATATTGAAGTAGAATGTTGTAAAATATAAATAATATCGGATAAAGTTTACTGCTATAGAATATTCTATTTTCGTTAATGGAAGACATACGAAATATTTTAAAGTATCGTTGGCAGTGGATAAAAGCCCGTATGGCGAATATATGAACAAAACCATTTGTGTATTAAACCTTCTAATTTATTTCGATTTTAGTATTTCGTCTTGTTATGGCTGCGGTCACGAATGGTTTGCGGGTTAAAAAGAAACTAGCGAGGGGATGAGAGTTGTGAGACAGCATGAAACGATAACCGTCATGTGTGGAAGACCCTCTTGTGTCTCCAAGTTGACGATCGGGAGAGGAAGTGTGGGGAGGGGAGCAGAAGCGGAAGAGGGGAGGATGAAGGAGAGGAGAGGCAGGTCGAAGGGGACCGGTGCGGGGGTGCTGAGGACTGCTGGTGCGGAAGTCGAGCTCAGATTGAATGTGGAAACCGACTGCACTCGGCTGCCTCGTGGGGGTTGCGAAGGGGAAGGTTAAGGTGCATTAATTGGTTGAAAATATTTTATTTTTTTCTTATAATTAAAGATTAACTAGAGTTTTTTTCATGTTATCTACTTTCTTCATAGGAAGAATTTGATTTATACCTCATTAGAACATGTGGGATCAGTCCTCCTTTTGTTAATCTTGGTGCCATTTCGGTAAAGAGTTTTGATCAAGGTTGATGCGAACTGCTTGGAGGTCAGTCTATGTAATTTGTTCCGTTTTAAATTCCGCATTCATTCAGTGTTTAGAGGTTAATTTAATTAAAACTTATTTTATTTACTTAATTTCTTTCCTTTTTATTTTCTTATAATAATTTGTCTTGAGTAGCGTAAAGTTTAAAGCCTTACGTTGGCGCTGTCACCGGTACCGTCACCCTCATATTTATCAAAAAATTATTTTTTTCTTTACATTGAAAATTGAATGTTTTTATTTATAAACTACATAAACATGGTGGGTGGTCATTGAGAGGGTGGGGGGAAGGAATTCATTAGGTCATCGACGCCTCTTCCGTTTTACCGTAGTTTTTACAAAGTGTTAATGTTTCCGCCTTATCGCACATCGGGAACGGATTTGTAAGCCTTCACCTGAGATGTCACGTACTTTTACATGTATTCAAGCGTTCTTGTTGCTTGACGTTGATCTGCGATTAAGTGGAATAGTATGCAATCATGATGCCTCCATCATCTTTTTTCAATAATTGACAGAGAAGAGACACTGTGGAAGCCGGGAATACTAAATGAAAATTCTAACGTCTTTTACCTCGTGGTGATTTTGATCTAAACGCAAAGCATGTCAGTCTACATACTTATTATTCGGCAGGTGGAAAACCTGATTAATCATACCACCAAAATCAGGTGCACTCTTGAAGATGTTATACGACTGTGGCAGGCTTAGCGGAAACTCATCGCTATGAAGTTGCCTTATCAATGGGAAACGTAGTTTTTTAAATAATATCATCATCTGATTTAGAGCTTACGTTTAACCTTCAAGGTAAATAACAAAGCCTTTGTCGCTCGTAGTACATTGCCCACGTGGTATAGTGGTAGATTTTTGGCCAAGATCAACTCCAACAATTATTCACTTGAAAACTTTATGCCTCTATGAAAGGTTAACACGGATTAGAATAAGACAGTAGGGTTCAAAGTAGTAGGTATAATAATAAACTATTTTTGGGGGTTATTATGTACCGTTTCTGCTTTGAATTGAGAAATTAAGTCTGCTGCCAATGGATAGGAGTTCGTTAATTCGAACGGAAACAAGCATACATTAATCGGTAGAAATCACTGGTAATGTTAAAAGAACAGTTCGGAAATTTCGCCAGACTGCGAAGTAGATGTCGATTCATATCCTAGACACCGGTGGAGTAAACTATCTATGATACCCCTCCCCCCCAGTTCTGGGTTTTGTTTTCACGTGTAGAGTGTGAGAGTTGGAAAAGGCAACCCATGTGCAAGGTTGAAGTTCTGTGGTTCTTGGTATTTCTCAAAACCTTGACCCCCAGATCTTACCTCTAAGGGGAAGGAGGGTGATTAGATTGAGGGTTGGAGGATGTTGACTGTTGGGAGGGTTGGTGTTTAGCAGGCGATGGGGAAACAATGGTTCCTTGGGGCGTCGTCGGCCGACTGTGCTCTGTCGCAAAATGGTGGCTACGAGTCTCGTTTGCAGGCGGAGCGGGGTGGGGGTCGTTACGACCCTCAAAAACACCCCTTTCATCCACCGACTTCCACCTATTCTTCAACCGCATCCCTTGCGAGGAGTCGCTGTCTGGAGGCTTGAGGTTTGAGGCTTTTAAAGTAGTTTGAGCGAGATATTTCCCTAGTCATAATGGAGACCATATTCGAATTTTATATTTTAATCCCAGCGTCTGTAAGAAGTGTGAAATAAATATTGTAAAATTAACGGCGCAAAATTATAGTTATATATGACCAAAATTCTCAGTAATTAAATAAATATATTCACATAAGTCTCTAACTTGACTCATTTTTTCGCGCCGTATGGCTGAAAAGCCTTAAAAAAATCGGGTTTAATGTGATTCTGTAAAAATAACTGCGGTGAGTAATTGATCAATTTATATAAATTGCTGAGTAAACATACAAACTAAACACCGTTAGTTTTTCGGCGAAATCTACGTGTTATAAATTGCTAATTTTTTCAATAATCTCCCTCTGGAGCGCACAGCCGTAATCAATCCCACATATTACAGCTGGTATATTCAGGAAAATTGCTCGAATAGTATTTCGCGAAGTAGTTCATATTTTGATATCATTGGAAATATGAGAACTTTATCTTTAAGATGAGGTCAAATTCTAAGTGAAGTGATTTTTCGCACAAATTACCGCCAGAGCGTTCTCCCTCACTTACCCTGCGTGATATTTAACACATTCAATGCGGGCCCGATTTTCATGAAAGTCGTGAAAATCGGCTTTAAAACTTTAAAGGATTTCGGAATGGAACGACCACGTCAATTGACGTGCTCCGTCAGTCGGTGTAGCCAGGAGCACGTCTATTGACGTGCTCCGCATTGAATGTGTTAATAAATTGATTTTTCCGAAACTCATCGTGGTGAGTAATAGATTATTTGTTATAAATAGTTGAGAAAACGTGCAATCTACTCATCGTTAGTTTTTTGACGAAATCTCGGTGTTATAAATTCCTATTTCCTTTAATATTCTCCCTCTGGAGCGCTCAGTCATAATCTATCCCATGTAAAACAGCTTATATTTTTAGGCAAATAGCTCGAAAAGTAGTTCGGCAAGGGGTTGATTTTTTTATATCATTGGAAAGATGAGAGTTGTTTCTTTCAAATGACGCTAAATTCATCAAATTCTAGGTGAAGTGATTTGTCGCTCAAACTATCTTAATTTCAAAGAATAATCACATTTTATGCCTTGAATTTGCCAGAATTACTTCCTTTGTTTCTTTCTAATTGATATTTTATAACCGTCAACGATTCGAAAAAATACCACAACACTTTTTTCCAAATTTTTTTTTATGTCAGCCCACTGTGCGCTGTCTTTAATCCCGTACCTATATGACCTCAGTTGTCGGTCGCTCTCCTAAAGAAACCAACCTTGTCAAGTTTGTCTGCGTTGGCAGGAGGTAGGTAGTGATGTAATAGTAAAGTAAACATTAAAAATGCAGCATCATAATGCCCACTTTCATCCGTGATTTCTGTCTCAGAATCAAGATCGAGAACGATGAAGAAATCCGCAGAAAATCTTGATCTAACTTGCATCAGAGTCATTGAGATTCGCCCTCTTACAAATCGCTCCTTCTTCACCAAGGTGGCTATTCTGTATGTTCTCGGAATTTCCGAGCCTATAAGGTGGTTTGAACGAGATAGTTCCCTAGTCATAATAGAGCCCATATTGAAAAATTTTATTTTTTTATTTCAGCCTCTGTAAGAAGTATGAAATAAATATTGTAATATTAATGGCGCAAAGATATAGTTGTATATTACCAAAATTCTCAGTATTTAAATAAATAAAGCTACATAAGTCTCTAAATTGACTCATTTGTTCCCGCCGTACGGCTGAAAACCCTTCAAAGCGGCAGCTGTTTTTACGATTCTGTAAAAATTACTGTGGTGAGTAATAGATTATTGTTGAAAATAAATAGTTGAGATGACATTAAATCTACAAACCGTTAGTTTTTTGACGAAATCTAGTCGCTAGAAGTTACTAATTTATTTAATATCCTCCCTCTGGAGCGTGTAGCCATAATCTATCCCATGTAAAACAGCTTATATTTTATCGGAAAATTGCTCAAAAAGTAGTTCGGAAAGGGGTTCATATTTTGATATCATTGAAAAGAAGAGAGTTTTTTTCTTTAAAATGAGGCTAAATTCATTAAATTCTAGGTGAAGTGATTTTTCGCTCAAACTACCTTAAAGTGACGAAATTTTGACGTCACAGCCTCCAAAATTTCAAATTGGGCCATTAAAAAGTTGAGATTTGTCGGGGGAAGTGTGATGTCACATTCATGGATTTTCCGAGGTTTGACCGTGTCCAGTTCTTACTGAATAAGGCCCCAGATCTCTGTCAATCTTCTAAGCCGAGGTTACGATGTTGAGTAGGAATTCTGGTGTTTGCAAGTTGCTTAGAGCCGATCTGTTATCCGTAGTTCAACCTTCAAGCATTTTAAACGGAGCACGGGGGACCACCGGGGAAGGGATGGAGGGTTGATGGTTGAATGCGGTGGGGGGGGGAGGTAGAGAACAGAGGGATGGTATATGCGGAGGTTTAGTTGAGTCGCGCCGGAGACTCATTGAGGCGTGAAGAGGAAGTACAGTTCAGTCAGTGTCCGGGCTGCCGTGACTAACGCGCAGGATAAACCCGCAATCACGCGCCAACCCCCTCTCGTCTCGTAAAAAGTAAATCCGTTTCTGCAACACGCCGCTGACGCGTCTGGTGTTGTAAGCGAATTCCTCTCTCCTTGGCTATGTTCTCTCGAGTCCGGCGGGCAATGCTTTTGGGGGCGACCTATGGACAGGTGGGAAGAAGTAGGGGGAGGGGGGCAGTGACCCTTCGAGGGGCGCAGGGATAGGTGGGAGATACAAAGGAGAGTTGGGATTTCCTCTTGGAAAAGTGGAAAGATCGCCGAAAATAGAAATTCTGTATTCACGCGTGTTTTCCACGAGCACTTTTATTTCACGAAAATTACCAATAAAATAATCAGGTGGGCGTGATACACTTGGATGTGATTGAAAGACCATCCCCATTCTACCGGGTGCCCGAATCCCTGTCGCAACACTCTGTATAAGGTATAAAATATACATTTGCATCTCAATAGGTAGAGTAGAATGTTCACTTGTGCTTAATAACAAAATACTATTACTAACACTTCACACCGGTCGATTTGTCCGGCATTGTTTTATTTTGTTCTCTGCATGAAGTAGCATATCGTAGTATTCATAAATTAACAGTATCAGTTATATTAACCACTAGATGTGTGTATAAACATTGTTCTGCATTTTTGCATGTTCATTTACGTATCACTCTCCCTGTTTCCGTTTGGACTGCGCACTGTTCTCCTGACTGCTTTTTGTTGTCTGCGCCTAGCGCCAGGGGGAGCGTGCGAGGTTCTGATTTGTGCTGGGACGAGTGCTGCATGCCTGGTGTGGAATCACCCCGTGCCACACACCCTAGTGGTGGCTTGCACGGAACTACGTAGATGTAGGTATAGACCTCTAGTATGTAGAAGAGAGAAGGTGAAAGCAGAAGTCAGGGCTAAGAGGAGAGAAATTAGAGCAAGTGGAATCCTTACCTCGGAAGCACCATCACGTGGGACGGAAGAAGTACAACTACCATCAAGTGCAGAATATCCCAAGCTAAGAAAGCGTTCATGATTAAAAGACAACTACTGTAATCAAAGACGATAGGATTTGAATCAAGGAAGCAATACGTAAAAGCATTCGTGTGGAGCTTGGCACTCTATGGATCGGAAGCATGGACCTTAGGAAAAGCAGAACGGAAAAGTTTAGATAAATTCGAAACTTGGTATTGGAGGAGGATGCTGAAGATCAAATGGACGGTTGAAATAAAAAATAAAGAAGTTTACAGAAGGGTATGGGAGAAAATGGACCGCCATACAGAAAAAAAGAACCAGATAGATTGGGCACACCCTGAGGAAGTTTGTGAAGAATATCATTGCAGGAAAAATAGAGGGAGAAGTCCATAGGGGAAGCCTTGGGAAAAAATACATGGACCAAATAAAGAAAAAGGTAGACACAGAGAACTCCCAGGGAACTAAGGGAATTAGAATTACAAGGAAAATGGAGGGCTTCAGTAAACCAATTTGAGGATTGAACCACCAATGATGATACATCTACATTTACGAAGTACCGTGCAAGCCACCTCTAGGGTGTATGGCACGGGGTGATTCCAAACCAGGCATGCAGCATTCGTCCCAGTTCAAATCAGGACCTCGCACATTCCCCGGGCCGCTAGGTGCAGACCAAAAAGCAGTTAGGAGAACAGTGCACGGACATTTCAAGCGATGTGAAGCGTTAGTAATGATGCTATATTATTAAACATAAGTGAAAATTCTTTTCTACCTAGTTAGGGTGGGAGTTTCTTAGAATTGATCTATCGAGACAATTAATCCTTTATTGTACGCGAAAAAATCAAAATTTAAACCTACTGGCTCTGCAAACAATTTCCTATATCTTATTCATGTGACCGCTTCTACCGTAGTACATTGGCTTCAGCAAATATGTTGAACTTCCAGCATAAAATTCCCACTTCGAACTTGCACCAAAGATTTAGCCTGTATTTCTGCCTTCGATCAGTTACAGATTCCCACCCTAATTCCTTCAACAATTCGGTAACACTGCTAAGTTTATCTTAACCACTTTTCACAAATCTTGCTGCTCTCCGCTGTATTCGATCTATTTCAGAGATTAGTCCTACTCCGTAAGGGTCCATTCTGGTAGCGGCATACTCCAAGAGAGGTTTCACGAGGGAAAAATAGCATCGCTCTTTAACATTCACGTCTCATTTCATAAAATTCCTTTAAATAAATCCCAATTTACGTTTAGGCTGTCCGCACATTTCCCATAGTTTTTTCTTTCCCCCATACATGTCCTGAGGAAGGGTCACACCTAAGTATTTAACTGACTCTTACCTTTTATATTTCAGTTTGATTGATCGCGTACGTTTCGTTGACCGAGTTAATCTTTTTCCAAAAATTCATAACAACGCACTTTTTGAAATTTTATTCTAACCGCAAAGAAAATAATATAATGTATGGTGTAATGTGCTAATAGAAGCAAAGGTTCTCTCCTGTAGCTATTCACTTCGACGTCTCATTCAAATGTTTTTTTATATCTCTCGTAAAAATTATGGTGTGCAACTCACATGCAGATGCGATGCATTCACTTGAATTCGGTAAGAGTCTAGTAAAGTGAACGGATATTGTTGTGCACATTATATTGGAGACATGGGAGTCTCTTGCGACGGATATGGCTATCCGCTCAGTTTACTGGAAAGAATCAGACCGCACAGTCGGTTTATGTTTTCGAAACAATTCATAACCACAATGCAGGTAGGGCTACGAACAATCGCAGCCAGGCACGCCTCCATTCACTTGTCTTTTCTTACCTGACTATGACCAAGGGTCTGACATTCACATTACTCCAATGGTTATACATTTCAACCAGAGCACTCTAGCGGTCAGGCGCTAAATATCAGCGGAACAGCGCTACAGGTATACTCTTTAATTGAATATCTGGCAGATTTAAGGAGGAAATTGCTTATTTATTTCTCAGGGGAAACTTAAAAAGGTAATTGCATAATCAATTCTGCATCCTGAACAATTCTGGAACCAGATTGCAGTGCAATAATGCCGTCCAGTCCTTCTCTTGGCGTTTTCTCCGTGTACTTTCTCGGCCATCTTCTCTGTTTATACTTACGGTTGCGATGGCGATGCCTCGTGTGATCCCAGGCGTATTTTAAATAGAAGCTGATAAATTTCTCACAACAAAAGGCATAATTACTGCATTTTTTCACAAAAAATAAAAGATTTATGGCAAAAGCGTACAATCTTTATTATTTTCACGCATACTTATTTTTCTATTTGCGCCTGAAACAATTGGCGCTAGTAGTTTTCCATACGAGATATCGCAATTCCGTCAGACCCTTGACAATGACATTATTCGAAGTCCGCGAACCTGATTGTAATTTCCTCTCTTATCTCTTTTATTCCTGGCTGTTTATACAAAACACCCAAGTGCCTTGGAACATCTACACACTACCTCGCAAGCCGCCTCAACAGGCGTGTGGCGGGGGGTGTTAGGACACCAGCCGTTTACATATAAAAAGGAAACGCTCTAATGAAATTACGCCTAGCATTTATTATAGTCCCTTATTGTTTGGGGGAAAAACGAATTCCCATACCTATCCGTTCGGCAAAATATCTCTCTTTATTTATCGTATCTGTCGGACCAGGAAATATAGTGGGGTTCTAATATTAATGTTCTCCGTGTCGCTCTTAAAGATATCTATTCTTAATTGCTCAAGCAATCTAAGCCTAGCGCGCAGCCTCCGAGTCTCTAGCGGCTCCCATACTAATTCGTTTAACATCTGTGTAACGCTGTCTGTACGCCCGTAGCAGTTTTTGACGAATCGCGCAGCTTTCCTTTGTATTTTATTAAGTTCCCGGATTAAGTCTTTCTGCACCGGATCCCATATGCTCGCTGCATATTCAAGGTGTGCCCGGACGAGTGCGAAATAGCACCTCTCTTTTACTTTTTCATCCGAACATTCGGCATTGCGGGGTAATTTATGGATATTCATAAGAAGCTATCGACTGAGTTGACAAAAATATTAGCAAAATAATTATTTACATCGCTTGCCACTGCAAATAGGATAAACATACTAAAAGGAATACGGACGAAGGTCTAATGGACGTGGCGTGAGAGGTTTAGTCCGTGCGTGCTCTCATAAGAGTTCACGGCCAAAATGGAAATGTTAAACTCTCCGGCTTTCCTCTCCTTTCTCTCCTCAAACGCGATACTGAGTCAGAGATATTTCCGGAAGTCTTGGGTGAGGTATGCAGGAGAAAACAGTGCCCAAACGAACGTTTAATGGAACACGTTAGTACAAAAATGAGTCTCCCAGTAGATTGTCTATAGCCTGGATATGGAAGCTCGAATGACGGAAAAAAACAGTTGGTTTTCGTGAAAGATTTTCAAGCCCAATCGCAGATAAGACCAAGAAATTTACCATGCCTGAAAACTTTCTAATGAGCAGGGCAGCATCACATTCACCAGGGTATAAGCTTGCATTTGAATGCAAAAACGTTTACCAACAAAAAAAGATATTCATCAATAGATGCTAGGGTGTGAGAATATATTGAGAAAAGCTATCGTCACCTCGAAAAAAAAGGATGTCTCTCCAGCATGTATTTGCAAAACAATTAGCCCTTATGAAGTGATTTCATTGGCGCGATAATCTCATTCCAATAAGTCGACTTAATTTCGCTTAATTTACACTCTACGCCATGAGATGACCATCGGTATCCCATGCAATGTTTATCTCTAGACCGTGCTATGTTTATCTAAAGACCATGCATTATTAAAAAAAAAAAATTTTGAAACACACGAAAAAAACATGAATATAGTTTATTGATTAGGAATTTCATTTTATATTTCTTCTAAAAACAGAATACAGCATGGTTTTTCTTTCATGATGCCAGTTCTACTGTACGGCCTTTCTCCACTCTTCCGAAAGCTGTAGGCTGTCGCCTCGAAGCCCAGAAATAGTGTACTGCCTGCAGTAACATCAATATTAGGGATTGCTGAGTTATAAATTTTTCATACAATTTCTCGGAAATTTGAAAGAATTTGGGGGCAGCTGGTTTCTTTTGCGATCAAAATCATTTTCAGTTCCATGAGAAAGATTTAAGGAGTTATCATCGAGGCTGAGTGAGTCAAAGCAAATAATTAATCTTGCCTTTTCGTTTGTATTGTTTGAAAAAGAATGCGTTCACTGGAGGCGTGCTTTAGCTATTAAAAAAAACAAATGAAGAAAGAAAATGAGCTGACTAAACGGTACATATATTATTAATGAACGCTTCTCCAGCCACGTTAGTGGACCGCAGCGCCAATGCCATTGAATTAACGTAATTTGACGCTAATCATCGTTCAAGTAATTTGTCACTGATTGTGATGAAAGGTGACTAAAATGTGTTCTGATTAAAATTTCCTGAGGGACATCTCTTGTCATTTACAGTTTTTGCGGCACTGGAATTTTTACTAAACAGAGGAATACTATTTTACTCAACGTTTCGCCCATTCTCGCACTCAACATCATGAAATTCCAAGAGTTCAATCTGCGAAAAGAATGGCAGTAACTGGGATGGGAAAAGCTTTCAGACCGTCGATTAAAATTTAGACTCAATCTATTATGTAAGTTCCAAACCTGTCTATTCTCTGACGACGTTAATAATATTTTACGAAATCCGACATACTACGGTAGATCAGATCATGAGAATAAAATTGGGGAACTAGACTGCAGAAAGGACATATTTAAAATGACATCTTTCCCACGAACGATAAGGGTCCATAACAGCTGCCAATGAAACTTTTATCTAGGTTTGTCGTTAGGTAGTGTAGCCCTTAGTAGTAGTAGTACTCCGTAATACTTGAATCCTTCTCTGTTACCTAGTTCTAGCAGCACGCCGAGCATGTTTTCTACATAAGTCTTGAGTCTCTGTCCATTTGTGTAGTTGCAAAATACACACACACACACACAAACATATACATATATATAAGTGTAATGCATGTTGGTGAATACTCACCCCCTGCCACACTCCCCTGAGGTGGATTGCAGGGCATTTTGTAGATGTAGATGAAAGGTGGACTTTTCTTGTTCACATGAGATTGAGGACAACATTCTCTAACTAGTAACCACGATGTAAGTGAAATTACACTCAATTCATTTCACGGAGGAATGAAGTGATTGAATTCGGAGCGTCGCGTCTGTTTGTGGCGTCAGTTTTGATACGTGGATTGCAGAGCCTGGCTGTTCTATTTTCTTATGAATGCAGATGCACCTCGATTAGCGGCCCTCAGGTGGCAGGACACCGATTGTTTTCAATTCTTGCCGGTTGTCTTTTCCCACGGCCCTCCCGCCCACCTGCCGAGCGAACTCGGAAGAAGCATGATTGGAGGGGAGAGATAAGAGGGTGTGGAGTCGCAGACGACGTCAGCGAAGGGGAATAAAGGAGGGATATTAATTTATTCCTTCCCCTCACCACTCCGTGAGATTACATTTTTTGAAGTCTTTGCTGGCAAGGTTTTCGGTGGTAGACAAGGGATTACCCGAAAGAGATATCTGTAGTTATTAATGTAATGTGAGCGATATATACTTATCATACAAATCATAAAAATCAATTAATTCTGCCTCATTATTAAGAAAAGGGACTCATCTGCTTAATGGTACCAACAAGAAAGCCATTTTTTCGCACAGCTTTTTAGGATACCTCCCAAAAGATCGAAGCCGTTTTCCATGTGATAAGGTGCAGCTGTGCGTCGTCCGGGGAGACACAGAAAAAAATGAGAAAGTTCTCGCCAACAAATCGAGTCAAAAATGTAACAGTGTGTATTTAATGTTTTCTCAATTATTTTATATAGTAATAGATTTATTGCTTATTTGATTTATTATTTTAAAAATGTACGGTGTTTTAAAAATGTTTTCAATGTACGGTGTAAATAAAAGTCAATTTAAAGTCTTGAGTATGTGTTTTTAGGTAATTACTCAGGATTTTGAAAGAGTAAACAAAGATTTTGCGTCTATGATATCACCATGTTTACTTCATACTCCCCAATACTGCTTATATTTTATGACAGAATTCAAATAAGACCTCTAGCCACGGGAGAAAAATCTTTCTGGCATTTTATTTAGCTTACAGTTAGATACTTTCAGAGAAGAGCAAAAATGTGGTATCTCAAAGTTATTAAAAAGTATCAAGCGGCCTGTAATCATAATCGTATTTATATTGCCGTGGTTGGGAAAGTACCACGTCAAAATTGCTCTCAAAGTTCACATGATGTCCTGCATGAAGGGGACTGTTGTCATTTGTTCTTAATTAGGTGGACCGGGATTTTCCCGGCGCATAATGGACGTGAATACCTACTTCACGGGATTTCCACCGGGTCAGGTTTCTGGCTACTGCCGACATTTCAATAACTGACAATGCCATTATCATCTGGGCGTTGACCTGAACCTGACCAGGTGGAAATCTCGTGAAGAATTTACGTATATTAGATGATCCTTCGATAATGGAAGCCCAAGAGTCTTCTGCTGTCGTTCGCTGATAAGACCACGTTCCAGCAATATTTTAGCACTTTCCCTTATCACGAGCAGAGAGAGACGTGTTCTTTCGGTTTGACCACTCTTCATCATCATGCTTTCTTTGGTAGGTACTTTCCTTGCCACATGACAATGATATACCTAGTGGTGACAGGTAACCCTTACCAAAAAATAGGACTGGAAGTACTGAAGACTTATAAGAAAATCAGTGCGGGAAATACAGAATGAAGATAAATCATAAGCAACCAAAAGTAATGATTTTCTCTAAGACAAAGACAGCGAGGCTGGTCATAAGAGTAGGAGGTCAAAAACTGGAGCAAACAGAGAAATTGAATTACTTGGGAAGTACACCAGAAGAAAATGAGCATAGTAAAATGAAAAAAATGAGTAGAAAATAGAAAATGAGTAGCAAATACATGAAGAAGAGAATAGCGCCAGCAAAAAAGCGTTCAGTAGTAGGTGAAAGGCGATGACGGGGACTTAGGATAAGGATATGAAGATGAGGCTGGTGAAGAGGTTGATATGGAGTGTCGCGTTGTAAGGGGCCGAAACGTGGAATCAGGGAAAGGAGGACGAGAATAGGCTGAAGGCGTTCGAGATGTGGGTGTGGAGGAAGATGGAGGAGGTGCGGTGAACGGAAAGGAGTACAAATGAGGATGTCCTTGATGTGTGAGGAAAAAAAACTTTCTGGATGAGATTAAGATGAGGCAAGTTAAGTGGTTAGGAGGGGGTGATGAGGGGCGATGGGTAGCTTAAGGTGATTTGAGCGAGATAGTTCCCTAGTCATAGCGGAGACCATATTCAAATTTTATTCTTTGATTTCAGCGTCTGTAAGAAGTAAGAAATAAACATTGTAATATTAATGGCGTAGAAATATATTTATATACGACCAAAATTCTCAGTAATTAAATAAATAAAGCTACATAAGTCTCTAACTTGACTAATTTTTTCCCGCCGAACGGCTGAAAACCCTTCAAAACAGAAGGTTTTTTTTTGCAATTCTGTAAAAGTTACTGTGGTGAGTAACAGATTATTTTTTATAAATAGTTGATAAAACATGCAATCTATACACCATTAGTTTTTTGACGAAATCTAGGTGTTATAAGTTCCTAATTTTTTTAAATATTCTCTCTCTGGAGCGCACAGCCATAATCTATCCCATGTAAAACAGCTTATATTTACAGGAAAATTGCTCGAAAAGTAGTTCGGCAAGGGGTTTATATTTTGATATCATTGGAAAGATGAGAGTTGTATCTTTAAAATGAGGCCAAATTCTAGGTGAAGTGAATTTTCGCTCAAACTACCTTTTGGATGTAATCGAGGGGAGGATGAGGGAGGAAGGAATATGCGGGGTACGGGAAGAAATATAATAGGTCTTATGGACGGGATAAAGAAGGGTAGGAGGTACGCTGGGATGAAAAATAAACATTGGTTGACAGGGCCCGGCATATGTAAAAATGTTGAGAAATGTTTGCTTATATACTTTGATTTAAACCTACCTTAACCGGTAGATCACCTAATAATAATAAATATTACTATCGGCAACTATGTGTATGACATGGGGATGTTAGTCTTTTGTTTGAACGACTTTAATGCTGATCATTCATTTAGTTCTTCTTGTTGGTCTTGTTTGCACTAAAAAACAATATTAATTAGACATATCGAATTCAACTTCGTATTTCCGTTGGAAAATAGCACAGGAATTGTAATTACTAGTAAATACTACGACGTTATCCCCTTCTTACCTGGAATACTTATGCATGATATTAACCTATACAGTTCTTATAATATTAATAGTTGAAGGCGTAACTTTGTGGAACATCGTTACAGACATGACGAAAAAATAACTCAGTATATTCCTCACTAAAACCTAGGTTTCGAATGCTCAGCTTTGTCTTGATAATGACTGCTGAGAAGTCGAAAACTTGGTAGAAAATAAAGGTTTTAGTGTGGAATATATTAAGTTATTTTTTCGTAATGTCCATAAAGCTCTTATTGTTCATCAAAATTAACACCTCATAAATACCAAGCACAGTAGCATTGGTTTACAGAAATGTAGATTTTATGAATGTACGTCAATATATCATCTTGAAACTTAACAGTAAATACTCCACGACTCTTCGTATGCCCTCCATGTGATTCTCATGCATGGCGCGTAGCGTAGGTACATAGAAAGGATGTTGAGATCTCTAATCTGACGACGTGAGGGGAAGAGAATCTACGCGAATCTATGCTTCAAGGCCGTTTTACACGATGCACTTTATTGCGCAATTTGATGCACAGGAATTGCGAGAACACGAGCACCGAATTAGAGGAGGGGGCTATTTTCCCATCCGTCGTGCATGCATTTGGGCATGCATCCTTGCAATTCACCGCTTCTTACGACGCAGTTTTCAAGGCGCATCCAAACTTACACCAGATTGTGCAATAAAGTGCCTCTTGATTGATAAAGTGCCTCTTGATATGATTCAAAAGAAAAATGTAAAAGTGAGACTTACGAGAATAACCGAAAATCTAAATGCACCATCGCACCATACAACAATTTTCCAGAAATCATTCATAGTAAAATCGTGTCAGTTTTGGAATAAATTACCAGACAATATAAAAAACACCACCTCAATCAGTGTATTCAAAAACCTACTACATATTTAACTTTGTAAAATAAATTGAAACTGAAAACATAGAATAGGAATCAGACACAAGTAACCATTATTTATGATACATACAGGTTGTATAACAAATTGAATATTGAAAATTGAAATTGATTTAATAACCAAAAATTTTAAAAATATTTCTAATCACTTGTATATTTGTCTGGATGTTGTGTTATGATTTGGTATGTTTAGGTTTACAAGTTTCTTTTTTTTACATATATTATGTTTAGGTTTAAGGTATGATTGTTTTAAAATGTGTGGTATGTAATATGTTAAGATAGTAAGATTGTTGTTTTAATTTTTTTTATTTCTGTATTTTGTATGTTATGCATTATATATATATTTTTTTTCCTTGCAAGAAAAAAATGTTATGATGTAAACTAGTGCCCCATTGGACCATTCGCTCCTAGGTCAATACATGTTTTTTTCTATTCTATTCTTGTAAAACGACCTTTAAAATCCGAGCTTCTGATTGGCTGTACAACTTGCTTTCGCCTCCGTTCGCCTCTTGACGTGTCCATGAAAACTTAACGCGTAATAACAATGAGAAAATATTGTTTGCCTACCTGTTAGGCGCTTTAGAGCAAGATTTGATTTATCGGAGTGTCACCAGTTAGTCTCGCAGACCCTCGTTTCGTCGTCAAAAAAATCCTCGCATTGCTTCCATTTATTGCCTCCCAAATTTATGACCCTTTTCTCCGAAACACCCTGCATATTTTATTCGGGGGAATATTTATTTGCTCGATCATCGCTGGGCTCCGGCCAATAGGCGTCCGGAATGAGAGGCGTCGAAAGGCGTTGCAGCTCGGGTGGAGCCCTCTGTAGGGTCGGAGGGAAATAAAATCACGGGCACACGAGAAAGAGGATGACGTGCGCGAATGAATATATACATACACGACCGCCGCTGGTCGATCTCGGCCCCAAACTGCTCCGGATATGAATTCTTGCGCGGGCGATCGTCGGGCGTGTCCTCCTTCTCTTTTGGACTGGCGGGGGCGTGGCACGTGCGATATGTGAGGGCATGTTGAGTGAGTGCAGGGGCCACGCCCATCTCGTGGGCCCTTGGGGAGTTGTCCCACCCGCCTCCTCCGCTGGGTTGGCGTGGAGGAAGATCACCCACCTCCTCTCCGCCCTGCTGCTCTCATGCTGATGGGCTGACTGGCGTTGCTGCTTCGTCACCTAATGGACCGGTGGGGCCTGGGATGGGCGGGCTAGCCCATTAGAGCGACTGGGGGCAGCGGTGTGGGAAAGAAAGGGTCTTCTCCTTCTCAGATCGACGCCATTTCTTTTTACGGCCCACGCCCGCCATACTTTTCAACGTGTCGTGGGCATTACTCATTGCGAAGTTTATTTATGCGCCCTTCAAAGCGCGAGGATAAATTCGATCTAGGTGGCTCCTCAAGATTGGACGCTGCGGAGTTATTTCTTGGGAATACTTTAACACAGAGCGGACGACTCCCATTCTTCATTTCTGGAGAGACGATGGCATCACCAGTTCAAAAACGTCGGGACCGCATGCAAGCAAGTTTGGACGGAAATTTTTACACTCTTTTAATATGTAAAAGAATCTACACCTTTGCGACGTGCATCTAATATTTCCTTCCCATTTGAAAAATCCTCAAACATCTCCTCGTAGGGAACTGCAGTTGGCAAGCGGAAAGAAAATAAATCTTATTACCCTGAATGTTCATATTTCACTGGTCGTCGGACATAGTCATGGGAAAGCCATACTGCCTTTATTAAAATTTACGAAAGGGTTTTGGAGACTGGAGTTGAGTTCGGATAGCTAAAACAGCAATTCTAATGAAATTTTGGCCGTTACCTACCTATTTCATTAAGTCTCGCTGATTCCCTGAACTGGCACATGTCTTAGGAAAGAATTACATACTTCCTGATTGTCACGAAATCTGAGCAGACAAGGGTCAACCCCAGACCTAACGGGTCATGGAATAACCAGTGTCCTTTCTGAATTTTTTAAAAATATGCTGCGTAAAGGGAAGATTTTGAAATAAGAAAAAATGTGATGATTTTACGGATGGGTCATACTCCTTGCATGAGAGGAGTGTTTAGTAGCGATATAGGAACTGCATATAAGTGGTGTGTGGATAGATAAAGAAGGCATCAGCGTGTCGAGGACATGTGCATTGAACGTGGCTTCAATGGCGAGCGATATTGCAGCTCGAAAGAACTTACAGTTGGGATAGTCGTGCGGAGATTAAAAGACTTGCGTCCATCCAATCTTAGCAACCGCGTCATTGGTAATAATCGTACTACTAATCAACAAGCTCCCATCTCGGGATATGTGGTGAAATTAGTCTAAACGGTGTCTTTGAGTATCATTAAATCATTTCCGAATATATAGGGAAGAAATAATTACGCCTAGCATACCTGAACGTGTATCCGTAAGCAGCATTAAACGTTTTAATTTTCTTCTTTTGAATGAAGTGTTTGACTAAGAAAAATTACTTATTGTTTGACAGAAAAATTTCTAAGCCATTAGGAATAGTAAACGTTCGACAAATACCCTTATAGCTGTACTTACAATTAGTAACAGGATAATTGTGCTTGGCCTGGCGTTCCTTAAAAATTCCAATGAGCGATGCGATGCCGTTTTATATTGTACCCTCTGTTCACCTTTCTCTCTCTCGAACCCTGTTAACTGTACACTCTACGACAGGGTGGACCGGGCCCTGAACGACCGGTTGTGACTCCGTCGTTTCCTCATAAATAGGACTCGATGTAGCAAACACCCTAGAACAAATGTTGTTTGGCGTTTCGTTTTTGCCCCTTAGCCTATTCATGGCTCTGGGGTCGAAAGCTTCCCCTCTCCCTACCCTTCTCACCCATCCTTGTTTCCTACCTATTCCCGCAGCCCTTCCATACCCAGGCGATGAGCAAACGCTCGCAGGACAAGGGAGGGGTGGTGCTCTGCGCGGAGAACCCGCTTATCACATACGTACACTCTACGATCGGACCAGCCAGTCTTCAACAGAGGACAGAAAAGCGTCTCATTGGTACAACTCTCGGACGATCTCTTTTGTTTCTCACACAATAACTGTTAACAAACACCTCTGTGTCACTCCATCGGCCCGCAAGCTTGTTGGGGGGGAGGGGAAAGGGTATGTTATAGAAGGGAAATTAGTCTTATCCCCCAACCGGATGTTCGTAAAACCTCCAAATATGACGTCGAAAACTGACGAAAAAATGCTAAATTGGTCATTTTCAAACGTTAATATCTCAAAATGTACTAGTCACACGGGTATGATTCTTACATTTTTACAAACGCGCATTTCTTCTCTACTCTTAAGTATCACATTCAATTTCGTAAGTTTCCTACATTAAAAAAAAAAATGTTAACAGTGCGAGACTACAGCTCACCTTTACCTCTATTTTAATTGGATTCCACATCCTATTCTTGGGTTTCATCATCCAAACCTTTTTTTTCGGTAGTAGGGGGCGAAAAGATGGGACAACTTGAAGTCGGATCTTACCACGGGGGAACGGATCAAGTGCGCTGCGGGTGTGTGGAAAATAGGGAATGCTCCAGAGAAGGAGAGATGGGAGAGGGTGTCGAGAAAATTCCTCCGTTGTGAGAGAGAGAGGGAGAAATGGTATAGTTGGAGGGGACCATGGAAATGCACGCCCGTTTCAAATGGAAAGAGCCGAAAAATTTGCTCGCGGTCGCCTTGGCAACAAGGCAGACCTGAAAACCACACCACCTTCCTCCTCATCATATATTATGGAACTGCACCTCCACTTAAAAACAGGACCGCATGAAATATGCGAGCGCCGAGGGACCAGCTAGCCCTCCTCTCTTGAGAAGTAGGAGGTATGATGGATGCTGGACCATTTAGGGGAACTGGAAGGTGGGAGGGGGGGTCGAACTGTCGGAGTAGGGGGTGGGGGGTGGGGCGGGGTTGGTCAGTTGCCGTCGTGTCTTGGATGCATGGAGGGAGAGTAGATCAGTATTTCGCAAAATTATCAGTATGTACTTTGAGTATCTACCATTTCCCACGTTTTATAAAATTATAATAGCAGCCCGAGTTGAAATTACGAAACATATAGGGGGAATATGAAAAGTGCTTAAGTATTTGACAAAGAATATTAATAAATTCAACAGTGTCGGGCGATATATGGTGGAACAGCATTTTAGTACTTAAATGAAACTACAGTAACTGTACTGTCCACTTAAATTTTAATGTAAATATTAGAAAACACGTGTTTCGACGTTCCTTAGGGCGTCATCATCAGGTCAGCATCAGGCAGGTCATCAGGCAGACCTGATGATGATGCCCTAAGGAACGTCGAAACACGTGTTTTCTAATACTTACATTAAAGTTTAAGTGGAGAGTACAATTACTGTAGTTTTATTTAAGTACCAAAAGAATATTTAATCACGATAAACTACATATGTTATAAATGTTGAGGATTCCGCGAATTAGTCGCGGTATTTCCTTTTGCGGATTCGGCCGAATGTTAACGGGAGAACGAAAATTCAACCAAGAAAAAAAAGATCGACCTACTTGACCGGTCCTGGCGATTGATGTTCCCCCTATGTGGAATTCTAACACTTACACCCACGTTATGGCTATTCATTTAATACAATTTAAACGTTATTTAACCATATTAGTCCCCCTTGCTCTAAGTGGTACTAGCGAGAAATGCCAAGGGTATTTAAATAAAATGTACCTATCACCTAAGCAAAAATATATTGCGAAGCCACTTTTGAAAATATTTACCAGCAGTTTTTTTTTATTTATACCAAAAAGGCAAAAATTCATTTTTGAACAATTTCTTATATCACTTGAACTATACACCTAATTAGTGTAGGGCTGTAAAGAATATATTTTTGACAAAGCTGAAACATCGGCCCGCGGCAATAAGAGGGTTTAAAATATTAATCAGTTTCTATAAACAACGCATGAATCGTAGCCCTACTCCCCGTTGCATAGTTACCACCAGATCACTCCCCGCGTACGAGTACCATCAATGGCTCCGGTCAACCAAGAACACCGATATCCACACCGATGTATATTTCGGTGGTCTTGGGTAAACACGTGCCTATCAAGGCACCATGCCTACGGTAAAAGGCGGTCGTATCCGAAACTACTCCCACTCTTTAAAGGTGGTTCCACCGTAAAATGACTTAAATGTCATTTTATTAATATTCTGTCAACTTGTATAAATAATTGTCCACTATCTGATATGAACAACAAAATATTACCTTTTTACGCTATATATTACTCTCTAATTGAACTTGAAATTACATGGTGTTCAATGGGAGTATGAGAGAAACACGGGGAAAAATTGTATTTTTCCATAAAATATAAATGCCATTTTTGCGGAAAACTATTTATAAGAAGGAAATAATCCACATAAGTTGAATAAAAATGTAAAATTAGGCATCTTAGCACCTTATTTTTTTAGTTATTAGGGAGTTACTGCCGGAATTGGTCTAAATGCGGTAATTCGTGGGGAATGACGCTGCAATCGGGCGCCTATGGCTGGAAAAAAGTGCTCATTTATAATAAATTGGTGGAATAATATACATATTTTGTGCCTTCCCATTGGGTTTCCATAGGTAACGCATTTCCACAGTGAAATCAGGACTTTTTGGACAAAATATAAAAAATGTGGAATTTAGTAATTGTTTTGACTCACACAATCGCGGCGGAACCTCCTTAATCCACATTTCCACCGAAAAGAACACGTCCTCGTACTTAAACTTTTCTCGGCTGGACTGCTAGAGATGGGGAACCCAACTTCGCCGGGTGAACATTGCGAAAATGTGTGAGGATGTAATAATATACAGTCGTTAACGCCAAACACCTTGGGTTTTCCTCCCGAATGTACTACATCTACAAAATACCCTGCAAGCCACCTCAGGGGTGTGTGGTAGGGGGTGAGTAGTCTCCAACATGCACCACACCATACCCCAAAGCTAGTGTAACTACGACCAATTATGCATCAGCACAAATCGCTAATGTTTGTCACAAGACGAAGCCTCACAGGCATGCACTACACTACAAATATTATCACAATGGAGAGGGACCGTTAATATATATGCATTTTGCAACTACACAAATGGACAGAGACTCAAGACTTATGTAGAAAGCATGCACGGCGTGCTGTTAGTACTTGGTAACAGATAAGGATTCAAGTATTAGGGAGTACTACTACTACTAAGAGCTACACTACCTAACGACAAACGTAGATAAAAGTCTCATTGGTCGCTGTTATGGTCCCTTATCGTTCGCGGGAAAAATGACATTTTAAATCTGTCCGTTCTGCAGTCTAGTTCCCTAATTTTATTCTCATTATCTGATCTACCGTTATCTACTACTTTCTTTAACTTTATCAAAACTTTGTTTAATGCTGACGATTAACTTGAATTTTTTTAAAGCAAATGAGGTTTGAAAACGAGAATATTTGGCGGTGTTCATCTACATCTACATACTACCCCGCAAGCCACCTCAATAGGCGTGTGACGGGGGTGTTAGGACACCAGCTGTTTACATATAAAAAGGAAACGCTCCAGTGAAATTACGCCTAGCATTTATTAAATTGGTGTAAATGTTGTGTGCCGTAGTTAAATTTCTCTGAGCATATTTCGAGCAACGATATATGAGTGACAAAAATACCTCCACAAGGTCCGGGACTCGGGACTCCACCTTTTATCCCGGTCATATTCCAAAGTAATGATTAGGGGCGAGCCATAAATTTGGGCGAACTTGAATCGAGGGTCGCATTTCCTCGGCAACCGCTATTAAAAAAGATTTATTCAAACGTCTTTGTGGTGTCACAAGTGAGCTTCAGAGCAAGATATGGGGGAAGGAGAGGATAGCGGAGACGATTGTATTACTACTCTCTCAAGAAACGAGTATGAAAATTTTTGAACGTCATCAGTTTATTATCTCAAGAGAAAATATCATGTTACTCGCACGGTTTCTTTGCGCCCCGTCAATTATTACTCGGAAAGGTCGGCATTATTATTTTCTATTGTCGACGAATGCTCCGGTTTTTTATTGCTTCTTTTTAATTTAAAGTAAATTCTTGGATATTATTGCGAACATTCTCAAATCACTAATCCTCAAAAATATCACTCACACACTGTTTTTAACGATACTCAACCCCGAGCGGATTCAATGCTTTCGCGACATACTGCGAGGGGGATTTTCAAAGGGATCTCTGAAAAAATACGGGATTGAATACAATATAGACACAATGTAGAGTACAATCCTTTTTTTCATTTAAAAGTGTGTACAAAATTCCAAAAAATAAACTCACAAGCAATTGAAGTGATATCTGCATATTATCGATAACAGCTGCCGATGAGATTTTTTAACTAAGTTTGTCGATAGGTAGTGTAGCTCTTAGTACTTAGTAGTACTCCATAATGCTTGTATCCTTCTTTGCTACCTAGTACTTACAGCACGCCGTGCATGTTTTCAGGAGAACTCTTGAGTCTCTGTCCATTTGTCTAGTTGCAAAAAAAATATGTATACTAACGGTCCCTCTCCATTGTGATAATATCTGTAGTGTAGTAGTACATGCTTGTGTGGCTTCGCCTCGTGACAAGCATTAGCGAATTATGCTAATGGATAATTAGTCGTAGTTACACTAACTTTAGGGTTTTGTGTAATGCATGTTGGTGATAACTCACCCCCTGCCACACGCCCTTGAGATGGCTTGCAGGGTATTGTGTAGATGTAGATGTATCCTACAAGCCACGTCAAGGGTGTGTGGTAGGGGGTGAGTTATCATCAACATGCATTACACTATGCCATATCAAATTTATTGTAACTACAATTATTGATGAATTGGCAAGCACCAGCTTATACTTGTCAGCAGGCAAGATTTCACAAACCTGCACTACCTTATAGGTATGCTGCTAATGTTAGAGAGACTGTTTCAATGAATGCTTTTTGAAACTACACAAATGCATAGAGATGCAAGAGTTATACAGGAAATGTAAAATATGTGCTGTTATTACCACGTTTTAGATAAGGATATAAGCATTAGGGGGGCAAACAATTAATTATCTACTCTACCTATCGAAAAACCCAGTAATTAGCTGACTTGAAAAACACACTGTCAAAGTCAAACTTTAAACGTCATAGCTTTTCAATGATTAGCTGAAATAAATACTTAAGTAAGGAAAATAACAGAATTATCAAACACAGGTGTCCCCGATGTTACTTTAAGAGATAAAGCGAGACAAATACTTATTGTGTAAAGTGCACAAGGCACCTGTATTGACCCATAGCGTTGTGTACGTGGACTCCCATAAACTATCCTTTCGGAATTCCTGGAAATACCTACCTTTCCAAGGTTTTTGACTCAATCATATTATCTCCCTCATAATTAATACGTTATATGTTCCATCGCAAGTCTCTGTAATATTTCACGGCTGAAGGGACATCGTTGTTACAGCTGGCCGATTGAACATATCTTACATCAGCTGAATCCGTTTAAAGGCCGTTACGATAATCTCGTTAGTGTTATTGACCTTTTGCACCAACTGGGATGGGAAACGCTTTCAAACCGTCGATTAAAATTTAGACTCAATCTATTATGTAAGTTCCAAACCGGTGTATTTATTTGTGTAGTTGCAAAATACATATATATTAACTCCTCCTCTCCATTGTGAGCATAACTGTAGTGTAGTGCATGCTTGTGAGGCTTCGTCTCGTGACAAGCATTAGCGTATTATGCTAATGCATATTTAATCGTAGTTACACTAACTTTAGGGTATAGTGTAATGCATGTTGGTGAATACTCACCCCCTGCCACACATCCCTGAGGTGGCTTGAGGGTATTTTGTAGATGTAGATGTAGATGCAAGTCTCTGTAATATTTCACGGCTGAAGAAACATCGTTGTTACCGCTGGCCGATTGAACATATCTTACAACAGCTGAATCCGACGTAAGCGCACTCATTGCTACTTTTAAGGCCCGCTCACACAATCTTACCTAGTTTGGTGATCCAATAGGTCGTCTCTTCCATAATTAGATCTAGTAGTGCAAGCAATTGTTACGGCAATGGACGCAAGGTCATCCCAGATGGCACGTCCTGGCGGGCCGACCCTGACGACGATCTTGTCCTAGCTCGCGTTCCTCTTTTGTCTCCGTCTCCCCTTTTTAACATGGCTCATTACAGTGGACGGCTGACAGAGGGGGGGGGGGGAACCGGTTTTTTACATGCGAGCTAACTCCTCTCATTCCCCTCCATTCGCGGGGGAGGGGAGGAAGAAGGGAGATTGAAGGGAGAGATACAAGGAGAGAGGAAAAAGGGCGATTGTTGAATTGGTGCCCTGGGATGGAAGGGGGTGGGTGGGTTGGGTGAGTCCAGTGACTCACTCACGTGGCTTTCCTTCCCACACCCGCCCTTCCCCGCTCCCTTCTCCCTCTTTCGCATTCTGCTCGGCGGCGCGGTGCGGCGGCAAGAGAGTAGGGAGGTGCAGGTGTCGCGTCGAGCACTTTGGGAATCTCTGCTGGCGAATGGGGTGAACACATTGAATTACGGGGTGAGTTTGTCTCCCAAAAGAGGGAAGAGTCATAACGGCTAATATGGACATCGTGCTCTCTCAGATCAAGGGCGAACGGGGTGGGGGGATTGAGTGTGCTGCTGCTAATGGGGAAGAGCAATTTGTTTTGGTTACAAATGTTTCAATCCCAAAATAATACACTGAAGGTTAATAGTCTTGCCCAGCGAAATTTCATTTAAGGGAAAAATTGCAATATTGAACTCTGAACCTGTCACAGTTATCTCCAATCTGGGTAATTAGGGCATAAAACAACCAACCAATATAATAATCATTATAGCATAATAATATATAGTTACAATGATAATCGTCACAATAAAACTGTCCATCGCAGATTTCTGAATATCGACTTTCCCTTGAATCGATTGTTTTGAGTATGATGACGACTTCTACATCTACATCTACGAAGCACAGTGCAAGCCACCACTAGGGTGTATGGCACGGGGTGATTCCACACCAGGCATGCAGCAATTGTCCCTGTTCAAAAATCGGGACCTCGCACGTTCCCCCGGTCGCTAGGCGAGAACCGAAAACCAGTCAGGAGAAGAACAGAGCGTATTCAAACCAGATACTGGGAGAGTGCTGCGGAAAGGAACATGCAAACATGCAGTACAATAGCAAATAGACAACTACCTTACTGGTTAATATTACTAATACTATTCATTTATGAATGCGAACGAGATACTACTTCTTGAAGAAAACAAAATGATGCCGGACATTTCATCTACATCTATGAAGTACCGTGCAAGCCACCACTAGGGTGTGCGGTACGGGGTGATTCCACACCAGGCATGCAGCAGTCGTCCCAGCACAAGTCAGAGCCTCGCACGCTCCCCCTGGCGCTAGGCGCAGGCCAAAAATCAGTCAGGAGAACAGTGCGCAGTCCAACAGAAAACTGGGAGAGAGATACGTAAATGAACATGCAAACATGCAGAAAAATGCTATACACACATCTAGTGGTTAATGTTACTGATACCTCTAATTTATGCATGCTACGAGATGCCTTAAGAGGAAGCCAGAGCCTCCTCTTTAGTCGACGGAGGGCGGTGACCCGGCACAGGTGCTCCTCCGAAGAAGAGCCCGTGTTCAAGTCCTTGTGCCATGTCAAGGCAGAGGTGTTTGGCCGGTGAGGAGCTCTTCACTCATCAGCATCCAACAGAGTGAGCATTGCACTACAATCTTCGCCGAAGAGCCGGAGATCAACCTTACGGAGGAGAACACCGAACTCATCAGTTCCAACTGAGTGCAAGGCACTTGACCGAAAAGTCAGTTGACTCCCCTTTACAAGGGATGCATATCATTATTTGAAAGTTTCTTTATTTCTTGAGGGAATATACAATTTTGCTTACCCCTCTTCTTTGTCATTTTTGAACGTTTTCGCTTTACACACATAAATTTGTAGAATTTTACATTGGGTACGGTTCTGTATAGGTTGTTTTTACACACGTTTCATATTTCAAAATAATCACAATTAAGAATTCGGAAATGAGTAAAAGCACATTTTAACATATAGGAATTCCATTACTAGCTTAAAATTGTTCGCATTATAACACTTATCTTTCATTTCATATTTGAATATGTATGTAGTTTCAAAATTTAACATACATCATAGGTTTTTTTATTTTTACACGTTTCGTACATCAAAAGTATCACAATTTAGATTTTGGAAATAAGTTATAGCAACTCATTATCTTAATGAGAATATCATTAATGAGAACACGTATGCAAAGTTTCACGCAAATCTGTACATAAACAAAAATTGCTCCTGCCACCGTAAGAGTAGGCTAATGCCGGCGCCAGGTTTCCCTCCACCCTTCATTCGTTCCTACAAATAATCCTTCCAAACAACCCAATTATTCTCTGTGGCGCATATGCCCACAATTAACCTATATTGCTATATATAGCAAACAACCAACCAGAATAACGCTACGTTGTCATGAATCCGTGCTTGCGTTGACGTACGCTGCGTAGCCAATCAGGAGTGAGATCTTCTACGCAAGCTGCATTGCCTTCGGATTTGCCCATCTTTCAAATTTCGACGCAGCCTGCGTTGATGGAACTGCGCCTGGGGGAGCGAAAACCAATGCGACCCTTTCATTTGCCAATTACGTCATTCATCATCGAGGAACTGATGCCTCGTGTCCACTGAGTGTGGTCGATCATTTAATTTTGTCGGAACATAGGCTTCAAAATCATTTCCCACGGGGTAGAAAATAAATGAACAAGTTCAGGATAGTAATCCCCATTTGAAGAACACCTGGGGCGTGAAGCAGAGATCCACCTTTCCGGCTGTTTGTCTTTATCTTCTTAAAA
Organism: Pyrrhosoma nymphula; assembly: GCA_963573305.1. Lineage (NCBI taxonomy): Eukaryota > Metazoa > Arthropoda > Insecta > Odonata > Coenagrionidae > Pyrrhosoma > Pyrrhosoma nymphula. Next base: position 16,101,655 of record OY754327.1, read on the forward strand.
CGAATACCACTAGCGTAATCCCAAACCCTAATATTTCTCCTGAGCATCCATTTTCCTGCAGAAATTCCACAATAAATTGAAATAATTCGGAAGACAGAACATGAGAGCTCACTTGGAGTTTGCCGCTAGCATATGGGACCCTTACGAAGTAGGTCTAATCTCTGAAATAGTTCGAATACAGCGGAGAGCAGCAAGATTTGTGAAAAGTTGTTACGATAAACATAGCAGTGTTACAGAATTGTTGAAGGAATTGGGGTGGGAATCTCTAACTGATCGAAGGGAGAAATACAGGTTAAATCTTATGCGCAAGTTCAGAGATGACAGTATTTTTCCGGACGTTCAACATATACTGCTAGAGCCAACGTACTACAGTAGAAGCGACCACAGGAATAAAATAAAGGAAATGGACTGCCGAACTGATAGATTTAAAATGTCATTTTTCCCACGTACAATAAGGGATCAGAATAGTTGCGAAAGATCAATCATATGCAACTCCCACCCTCAATAGGTAGAGGAGAATTTTCACTTGTGCTTAATAACACAGCATCATTACTAACACTTCACACCGGTTGATTTGTCCGGCATTATTTTATTTTGTTCTCTGCATGAAGTAGCATCACGTAGCATTCATAAATAAACACTATTAGTAATATTAACCACTAGATGTGTGTATAGCATTGTTCTTCATGTTTTCATGTTCATTTACGTATCACTCTCCCAGTTTCCGGTTGGACTGCGCACTGTTCTCCTGACTGCTTTTTGGTGTCTGCGCCTAGCGGCAGGGGGAGCGTGCGAGGTTCTGATTTGTGCTGGGACGAGTGCTGCATGCCTGTTGTGGAATCACCCCGTGCCACACACCCTAGTGGTGGCTTGCACGGTACTTCGTAGATGTAGATGTAGAAATGTCGCGGTTTACTTCCCTTTCTCCTCCGGTGCTGCCACTCCCATTAAAACGCCAAACGAATGCATGAAAACATAGCCCATAATGATAATCCTTCAGTCTCCGACGGTGGCAGCGATCTTTATCCGTCTGTGTAGAGAGCCCCACAGAGGGGAGCAGCTTGGTGGATGGAGCACGCAGCTCTCAGTGAGACCTCTCACCATGCGCCGGGACAGGAATCCGAAGGGGAAAAGAGTACCTTCAGCTAGGCTGTCATTTCTTTTCCAATCGTCTCCGTTGGAGAATTTGATTTTCTAATGAGAATTCGGTTGATGTCTCCCTGAATTGATTTAATGTGAGAGTTTGACTGATGTCTCGCGGCATTGAAGAATGAAATATGACGGCTTCGGTAATCGAAAGTGTTGTTTCTGTTTATTCGAAATGAACGAGGCTTCAGAAATTTTAATCATCCCACGTGATATCATATCCTGAATGGTCTTACCTCTTCCCCTTTGCGTCATAGTTGATGAATTACCGATCGCGACAAGTGAGCCATATGTTTTATCTATTTTACTTGTATCCTCAGGAAGAATATCGACGTGCATTGGAAGGTTGTTCTGGAAATCATAGGTAGGTACTCGTCAAACCGTTACCCATTATTAGCACACAATTGGATTGTTTCCTATGATATTAAATATCTTTAGTTAGCTTGAGCAACATTTTTAGCAAATAGAGAGAACTAATTGTGACCCAATTCGAATTTGTATTAAAATTTTAATTAGTTGTACGAAGAATGAAATGAATTTATTAATATTCATGACAAAAAAACTTTATTTTTACGTCCGTAGTCTTCAGTGAACTTTTTTCGTTGATTTTCTCAGTTCATTTTAATTTTGGTAAGTTTCTTTTGGTTTTCTGCGATTAAACTAAACGTTTTTTCGCAACAGTTTCGCCGTGCTAGTCTGCCGGCTTCGTCAGGCAATATAAATCAACAATGAAAAATAAATAAACAAACTTAAGCGGTTATTATGTACAGCATGATTAATTAACACTTGACAAGTATCTCGTAGTCTTTAGTCATTCATATTTGAATTAATAACTCGCGCCGGACGCTGAAAATGCCTTCACTATCCTTGGTTTTTCTTGCAATTTTATAAAACGTATGAGGTGAGTGGCAAATTCAATTAAAATTTATGAAGCAAGTATAAAAACACGCACCGTTACATTTTTTACGCAATCCGAGTATTAGGATTTCCTAATTGTTATTAGTTATGTCCCTCCGGAGTGCAAGAGACCTATCCACCCTTTCGGAAAATTCCATAGAAAATTTGACCCCCGTCTTCACTAGAAAATAAACATCTAGGGAATAACTTTCCTAGAATCCATTTTCCCTGGGAACTGCCTTTGAAAGTGGGTTGCAGTGGTTTAGAATATATTTTTTTACACCAAATGTAATTGACTGTGAGAGGTGTTTTTTTTAAATAATGGTTGTACATCTTTTTTTAATGAGAAATATTTCGTCAGGCTCATTATAATTAATTTTGATAACTCTATGATTGTTTAAATGAAGCTAAACTGAATAATTATTTTGTTTTTATGATTGTATATTTTTTCCTCAATAGTCTTTCACTTTATGCACTGCGCAAACTGCACTCAATACAATTAATGGAGTAATTTTTCCTGTACCTGAAGGTTTTCCCTAGAGTAGCATTTTTGTCTAGGTAAAGTATTGACCGAAGTCTGTCATTTCTAAGGAAAAGAGTTCTAGAAAAAAAATTCCTTAGAGTTAATGGGCATTTCCTTAGAAAAGAAATTATTTTTAAGAAAGTTTCAATTTTTCCCTTGCATTTCCTATTCCCTAGGGAATTGTAATCAGTCTAAAGCCAGTAATCTGTATATTTTAGTTCGTGATTTTGTTTTCTAATACGGCTAAAGCTTTTCACCAATGGACACTGTATTTTTTTGACAACACAAACGAAAAGGTAGAATTCAGTATTTCTTTTGACTCAAGCAGTCGCGGGGGAAATTCATCAAAGCATAAGACGTCAAAATTGCGTCAACGGGTGAATGTTTTGGAATCCTCCTCCTGCCTCAATATCAACAGTTTTTTTTTAAATCCGCTCTTTTCGTTCTAAAAAAGCAGTTCATTTTGGCAGTCGAATTCCGCACCTCGCACCTGCGGCAGTCTTAAAGGTCTGGTTTCACTGGGGCGTCCAGCGGCCACGTCCAACCGCCGGCCGCCGCGTCTGGACATCGCGGCCGGGTGGTTTCATTCAGGCGTCCCGTTTCCGCGGCTGGTCGATGTGGGAGAATATGTATTTTCTCAAAACGCGGAGAGAGGAGAGCAGAAAAATAACCGAAAATTGGGACTTCCCGACTAGGGGTCCGCGTCTCGAACACATCATCCAAAATTCAAAAACTCTTAAAGAATCCCTCAATAAGCATCCTAACCCTTTATTTAACCAACTCTAGAACCTTTGCATTGACCCCCACTTAAATCCCCCCCAAAAAATCCTCTCATCCACAACTCACTTTCCTTCAAAGCGCAAAAAAGTAAAAATCCATCCATCAATCATTCACCTAGACCCTCCCAACCTCCTGACCAATACCACCCAATCACCGACAAATCGACCTAAAGCAATTCAGCCTCCAAGATATCTCCTACCCCCTGTACCTGATTAGCAAAACAACAAATTAGTACATTATAACCTCGATAAATCCAAACACACTACCACAACATAGTCTTGTTTTGAGAAAAAAGAATAAAAAAAGGATAAATATATTTTTGTTAAAGGATAAATATAATGTGAATAAATACATTTTTTAAATTTATATACAAAAATAAAAATAGCAATAATAAATAAATAACTCAAGAAATAAATAAGCTATTCCATGCATTACAAAAAAATAAAATGATAAATAAAATCCCAAGCATGATGGAAGAAAAAAAATAATAGTAATGTAATACACACAATTACCTAAATTCAAAAATTACACGCACGCAACCCCCGCCCTTAAAAACTTTCCCCAGTACAAGGAGTTCCAAGTTAAAAAGGGAACATAAAGGCCAAGTAAACGAAGCCTGTAAATCAAAGTGAAACTGGTATGCTCTCGAAGCAGTCGAGACGCAGACGTTGGACGTCAGCTGTCGAACGCGACGGCCGAGACGTCTCACTCAGCGAAACCGTGCCAATTTGATATACATTGGGTGAGTACGGCAGTGACTTCCGACTGCTGGACGCGGCCGCAGGACGCCCCAGCGAAACAACACCTTTAGGCTCCTTGCACCGTAAGACGATGAACAGGAAAAATGTGACCAAAATGGACAATTTTACTTGCTGAAGTCCGAGCGTGAGGTGGAATGGAATCGGCTATCGCTGGATGAGTAGAGCTTCCTCATGTTATCTCCATTCCGCCCCTGCCCAGCCGTTTTCATCAACCGCGAGTCTATCCTTCGCCCACAACGGCGTCCGGCCGCCCGGACGATTCCCTTTCGGTAGGTAGCCTCCCCGGTGAACTGCAGCGCCTGCTTAGCCACTTCGCCATCTTCTGTACCCACCAGGAGGAGCCATATTCAAAGGGAAGGCAACATGCGACGGTCGGTCGTGAGGAAATCTCTTGGCAGACATCGGTCGATTACCTGGACTCTCGAGCACCTCTGGAAGATGTTGCTCCGTCCGATCCTAACATACGCCGCACCTTCCTGGAGTGAATTCCTCCCGAACGGTACACGTCACATCACCGAGGTAGAGCAGACCGTTCCGGTCTTCGATCCGCTCCGTGACTCGGATGGACTCCTCACAGTGACGCCCTTCACGTCATCGCATACGAGGAACCGCTCCAACTCAACCTACAGCGCCTGACTTCTGAAGTTTCTGGAACTGACTTCCTCCTCCAGCTTTGAAGAGTTCCACCGAAGAGCGTCTCCATTTTGGAAAGACACCCTCGCCCCGAGGGCCGGTACGGGAGACCCTTCAGATCTTCCGCCTAACAAGCGCCGCCGTCTCCGGTAAAACGGAGTCGGTAATTTCTAAAATCCGCACCTTGGGCCCTGAAGAGGGCCTAAAACTTCCCTAGCCACACCGGCAGGGGAAGTTAGGGGCGTGAAGACCCCGGCAGAAGATACGCACCACATGGAGTACACATCCTATGAGCCTTCGAGAGCTGGAGGAATGAGACCGTTCCCGTTTGTGGGACCGTCATCACACCTCGAGCACCAATTCTCAACCTAACTTGGTGAGTGCTTTGCTTATCTTGGACATTTATTATCCCTGAAAAGGATATGGTAGATAGATTTAAAATGTCATTTTTCCCACGTACAATAAGGGATCATAATAGTTGCGATAAATCAATCATATGAAACTCCCACCCTCAACAAGTAGAGTAGAATTTTCACTTGTGCTTAATAACGCTACATCATTACTAACACTTCACACCGGTTGATTTGTCTGGCATTATTTTATTTTGTTCTCTGCATGAAGTAGCATCTCGTAGCACTCATGAATTAACAGTATTAGTAATAATTTATTACAGCGAGGAAACTTTTACAAACCACATAACAATAAACTCAACCACGACCCGGGTTTCAACGGCTAAGCGTCATCATCAGGTGAACAAAAGTGTACAGCAATCCGTTATATACCTTCAGTCAGTTGGGGGTGGGGTATTGGCGTTGAGGGGGGGGGGAAGGAGGACGGGAATGGACAACAATAGCGGAAAGGATGGGGGAGTTGGCGGGCAGCAAGTATTCGTTTAAAAGATTAACATCAGCGTCAACATTTCGTTTTAAAATTTCGAGCTGTTCATATGCATTTAGCTCACGTCGGTTATTGGTAAAATGCAGTACTTTAACTTTAAAATCACTTTTATGGTCACAGGTTAAAAGGTGTTTCGCAAAATTGCTCTTTTCTTCATGGTCATTTTTAAAAGCACTATAATGTTCTTTTGTTCTTTTCTGGAAACTTCTCGAAGTCTGCCCCACGTAGACACTTTGACAGTCGTTGCATGACAGTTCATATATACCACTTCTGCACATAGTTTCCACTTTATCTTTACAATTAACAAACCAGTTTCTGAAGACTACGTTTTATTTAGTATTAGTAATATTAACCACTAGATGCGTGTATAGCATTGTCCTGTATGTTTGCATGTTGTTTTACGTATCACTCTCCTAGTTTCTGGTCGGACTGCGCACTGTTCTCCTGACAGCTTTTTGGTGTCTGCGCCTAGTAGTGGCCGGGGAAGCGTGCGAGGTTCTGATTAGTGCTGGGACGAGTGCTGCATGCCTGTTGTGGAATCACCCCGTGCCACACACCATAGTGGTGACTTGCACGGTACTTCGTAGATGTAGATGTATGGTTTTACATTCATGAGTAATGGAAGTCCATGATTACTCGACTCAGGGTAGTTTGAGCGAAATATTTCCCTAGTCATAATGGAGTCCATATGTGAATTTTTATATTTCAGCGTCTGTAAGACGTATGAAGTAAATCTTGTAACATTAATGGCGCAAAAACATAGTTATCACAATTATCACAAAAATATCACAAGCATTCTCAGTAATTAAATAAATATATGTACATAAGTCTCTAATTTGACTCATTTTTTCACGCAGTACGGTGAAAACGCCTTCACATGAGATGTTTTTTTCGCGATTCTGTAAAAATTACTGCGGGGAGTAGGTAATTGATTAATTTTTATACAAAGCTGAGAAAACATAAAATCTACATTCCGTTAGCGTTTTGACGAATTTTAGTTGTTATAAATCCAATATTTTTTTCAATATTCTCCCTCCGGAGCCGTAATCTATTCCATGTAAAACAGTTTGTATTTTAAGACAAATTGCTCGATAAGTAGTTCGGCAAGAGGTTAAAATTTTTATATAATTGTAAATAAGAGTTTTATCTTTAAAATAGTGTCAAATGCATCAAATTCAAGGTGATGTGATATTTAATTCAAACAGCCTTAAAGGTTAGGGTGTAACTGTATAGTTTATCACGTCATGGTGAATTAATCTTTCAGAAATAACTTAAAGTATTTGTCTGACAATTCATAGAAGTTAATTCCCAACAATCAATTAGGCGTAGTTCGAAATTAAAGTGTGTGTGTCTCGACGCTGCAATGCAGCATTGTTTATCAGGGTACGCCACCTGTGGCCAGCTTTTGCCCTATACCCTTTTTCATTTTCCCAACTGTTTATTTGGAGAAGCTTGGTTTTTAGTTCATCTTGCTCTCAGGTCTCCGATGTTTATCCCAATCCATCGTTTCTGGGGCTGCCAATTCTTTAATTTCTTTAATATTACAGGATCTTAGTCCTTCAAAGTATTCTGTCTGCATATTTTCAATCACTTGTCGTATTGGTATAATACCCGTTATTTTGTATAAATCTGTTACTTTGGTACAACTTCTTAATCGGAAGATAGACCGCAGTTTCGGTTTTTTTTTAATTTTTTCAATCCTATCTTTCCGGAGCAGTCCACTCCATGTGGAAGCTGTGTATAGGATAGATGGACTAATACATATTTCATAAACTCTTGTTTTTATGATTTTTGGCGTTAATTGGTTATTAATTATATGTGACAGCTGTGCCTTTGTTGCGATTGCCTTCCCTATCGTCTTTGATAGGTGGTCTTTCATGGCCAGCGTGCTGTAGATTTCTACCCCCAGATAGGTTGCTTTGTTTTTACAGTCAATTGGCTGCTGGCCTATCCACACACATCCACCAGTTTCTAAGGGTGGTGTGGGGACGGTAGAAGGGAACGACCTACGTCTTTTTTAGGGTTCAGTTCAAGGCGCCATTTTTTGTACCACATTGTGGCCGTGTCAAGTGAGTCCTGGGCGTCTAATCTGGTTGTTGTGGGGATAGCGTATTTATCCCGGCCAGCGAAACCGAGGATGCCTTCGCTGCGTATTCTTGTTCTCCGTGATCCCGGCCGTGATGAGCTTCGGCTCCGTCCGCGCGATTATGACGACATGCCCTTCACGTCATCAATTTCCACCAATACGGTGCCTCAAGGATAAGAAGAAGAGTACGATCGTACAATAACAAAAACATTCGGACTTCGCAGAGACGAGAAAGCCATATTTGTCGTTTTGTGATGCTATACAAGAGAAATTGTTGATAATATATAAATAATATTACATTTAGAGTCCGCTAACTACAATCCTATTCGCTCAGTTTCTACGTATACATTACATTGGTTAATTTATGGAGATTTGGTCATGTCTTTTTCTAAGAACCTCAACTTCCTTTTTCCGCCAACGTTTCGCCTTTTAATTAAGGCTTCTTCAGGGCTAGAGTACAATTTAAGGAATACAGTTGGTAATAATTATAATACTACAAAGATAAAAAAGTTTTCAAATTTGTAGTATTATAATAATCTCCATAAATTAACCAATGTATTATTAAAGTGGAAAATAACTATTCATAATTATTATTAACTGTATTCCTTGCATTGTACTGCAGCCCTGAAGAAGCCTCATTAATAAAAAGGCGAAACGTCGGCGGAAAAAGGAAGTTGATTTTCTTAGAAAAAGACATGACCAAATCTCCATAAATTAACCAATGTATTATTAAAATGGTCAATTACTATTCAAAGAAGTACATATTCATTCTCCTTGGATTGTTTTCTTCGAAAACGAATCGCTTACTTTCCGTTAAAAAAACTCTGAAAAACTTGCAGAATAATATAATGTTGCCGCATGCAGACCTTAAAGTGTTTTTTTTAAATTGAATTTTAGTCAATTTCCGAGGGGCTGTCCAACCATGAGTTATTAGATTAAATTATATTACGCAAATCTCACAATGGAAATACGCGCATATTAAGTTTGTTTTCGAAAACCTACGTGTTTCACGAAATAGTAGGAGGAATTAATGTTACTTTCGTTTTATACAAATATTCAAGGATTATAGTGGTTTCTTAATTGATTCATACGTCTACTTATCTTTTCAAGAAGGTAAATTATCATTCCTTGATGATAGGTTTTTTATTGGTACATGAAATTGTCAACTTCGAATTACATCTAATGTAATGTAGTTGTTTGGGTCTACAACTTGATTTGTGTACCATACGGTAAGTAGTGCAAAAATCGACGCATTTTTTTCCATTTCTGTGGCTAAGAAAATAGAATATATTTAATTTTGAATATTTTGCAGATGCGTTTGTACACAGCTAATTTAATGAGAAAGTATATATGCAGAGCTACTCGCGAAGTGGTCAGGCCATTGATATTTACCTACATTTTAATAAATGACTTTTTAATGGTAGACGAATGATTAAATAGCTACTTATAAATTAAGTGACAGATTCATATAGCCAAACTATGCGACATTAGGTTCTGACAGCTTCTTATGTATTCATATTACTAAAAAATTGATAAAAAATATATACTTCATCTCATTAACGAATCACATTACCCAACCCGTTGATCTGCATAGGTATTTACAACAACATTTTTCTATTGAACAGCGAGTGACAATATAATATTAGCCGATTTAGATACATTCAAAAGGATAATCAGAAATTGATAGTTGCAAACACAATCTTATTGCACTTAGTTTAAAAACTGATGCCTATCTTAAGCATTGGTGAAGGTATGGTCTAATACAATTTTAGCATTGGACTGTTATCTGTTCTCAACGTCCATTCATTTCACAATACCTTCACTTTTATTCTCATATTTGCCTAACCATAACATATAACCATTATTACAAATAGCTTAACAGCCATATATATTTCGGTGGTCAGCTACTTCTCCACCCTTTAAAAATATTCCTTCCCTAAAAATGTTTCAGTTTAGTTCATAACATCACATCCATTCATTCCACTTGCCTATCCTTTTCCTACCTCTCCCAGCTTAGCAAGCCTTTCCCTTCAGGAGTGCCTTTCTGGACCTCATTTCCTCTAATTACCTACTATCTGACATGAGGTGGACCCCTAAATTTCCTTCAATGTGATATGAAAATTCAATGTCTTGTCAAGTATCTCGTAACTTCTCTTTCTTTCTATCTTACTTTCCATATCCTTCTCGAGACCCGCTCCTCATATTACTTCAGTCTATTCTCACCCTCTCAACATTAGCCAATGGTTCAGATCCACCGAAGGCCACAACCCAAATCAAACCTTTTACAAAACCTTCCAATCCAACCCTTTATTTGTATCCTATGTCATGACTGGAGGCATTACATATCCTCTATAATTAAATGCTTGAATATTGCTGATACAAGACTTTAAGTATCTTGGGTAGAAAACCTCGTTCCACTAAAATTATGCCCCAGTTACAACTTCATTTCACCATTTGTTTTTTGCTAGTTGCCTTAAGCCTCTATTAGTTTCTACCCAATGTCCATTCTCAATCCATACTCTGGAGTGAGCTGGCAAGCCACCATGAGGAAAAATATCCACAGATGCTGAGTAGAATATCTTCCCTTCGTTCCTGCTCTTCGTCCAATCTGGCATGTGTGAGCCTAACAGCTTTAATTTCCCTTGCTAATTTCTACTACAGCAAATGCCTTCCATGCTTTTGGGTAATAGCCAAATCTCCGTGTGAGGTTCGCTAATTTGACAAACTTTAAATTTTGCTAGCTCAGGCATTTTACAGATTACTTTGTTAGGAAGTCTTGTCTTCGCCTGTCGCTTTTCTTTTCGGGAGTTTTTTTTCAGGACCTGATCCTTCTTCATATCTTCCCTCCACCTTGCTCTATTAAGTTTTGGTACGGGAGGTTTAAGTCCAGGTTTTCCCGGAGCGAAGTTTTTTTCAAGTGCGTCGCCCATGCGTTTGGCTTTGTCAATAGGTTTCACCAAAATGCTGTTCCCCGTATCTATTATTGGGTCCGGCTGTGGGATGCCCCTCATTCTGTTAGCCACCTTCCAGAGTGACCCGTCTTCAATTTTCGATTCGGCGAGTTGTGACTCCCATTTGCAGATTCTGGCCTATTTTTAATTCTGTTTTGATGCCCCGATTTAAATTCCGGAGCTCATTCTTAAAGCTCCTCGTCCCTATTTGTTGATATTTTTACGTCTAATATAATTCCTTCTTTTAATCATTGATTTAATTTCGTCGTTTAGTTTAACTTATTCAGCTGGACTTTGCTTTTTAATCGGTATGTCCTGTCCATTCCTGCTTTTAAAGCCTTCGAAATATATTGCTCGCGAGTTTTTCAATGTTTTCGGTTGATTCAACATCGTCAATTGAGTTTAAATTGGACGTAACCATTTTCTCGAATAATTCCCAGTCAGATAACACGTAACAATACTTTTTCGGCTGTTCCGGGGTTAGAATTGGTGCTACTCCGATGTATGCTAGGACCGGGAAGTGGTCACTTGTCAATTCATTATAAACACAGGCTTTCTTTGGGCGGTAGGTATTGTGCATGAGAGCAAGGTCAATTACACTAATTCTCCTTATCCTTGTCGGTTCTGTCGGGGCGACAATGTCTAGATTTTTATTGCTGGCCCGCTGAAAAAGTTTCTTGCCATTCACATTCGTAATTGGACAGCTCCAATGGGGGTGCTTACAATTACAATCTCCTCCTATTATTGTTGGTTCGTCATTTGATAAAAGTTTATCAAATGTCCCTTCGTCAAAGCTTTTGCTCGGTGGTAGGTAACACAAATACATATTTATGTCACCTATCTCTGTTTTTATGTTGGCACCGATTACTTCCGACCGAAGGCGTTCCTCTCAATTTCCGGTAGAAGATGGGCCGTCATGTTTTCCCGGATAATGATTGCGACGCCCCCTGCAGTTTTTCCCCTGGTAGTGGGTCTTTCTTTCCGGAATATCTCATATCCCGGGATGGCCCAGTTATTTTCTTTCTTTAGATGTGTTTCTGACACCAGGCAGACATCGGCATTATGTTTATTGAGAAGGTAATTTAGCTCTTATGTTTTACTTAAAATGTTTTCCTGTGCATTCCACAAGGAAATGACCAGTAATATTCTTTTTATGTTTAGGGGCCATCATTGTTCATAAGTGATTTCAATATGTCTGTTATTTGGTGCATCATGCTTTGCGTCATGGTGCATTTGCTGCATGAGCATGTTTGACAGGTTTGTCAATAGCTTCTAGGGACGGTTTTTTATGCCGTTTGCACCTCTCAAGCGGTATCGAAATTAAAGTAGCCCTCAGCTTTTAATAATTAAGTGATGACAAATAAGATTTTCATTGAATCATTTCGTCAATGCTTTAGGATGTTGTAGTCCTCCTATGGTGCACCAGCAATCCGACACCCATGCCCTCGACGATATTGGATCCCGCGACATTTGGGTTGCAAGATTATTCTCTTGCTCAAATATTATTAATTTCTGCAATTTATTTAAGGTGTTGCCTAAGTAGCAGTAAAGTAGTCGAGTAGGTTATATAGTGAAATGAATACATCACTCTGTCATATTCCGTGGAGGCTTCTGGGTTATGTTGCCTAGGTTGCCCAACAGTGATTGGAACCCCGGTTCTAACCTGGGAAATAAAATCGGCAAATTTAATAGTGCAAAAGTGTCCCATGCGTGGCGCACTTGAAGGAATGTTTCGCGGAATTATTTATATTTCCGAATGGTACCATGATATCATCGTTCTCCCTTACGATTCCGCCAACTGGCTTGACTGGTTGAGAGGTTGCTGGGAAAGCGATTGCATTCCCGCCGTGGACAGGATCGTATACGTGCGGTGGAATTCATTTTACTTGCATTCATCGGAGCGGAGAGTAGCACAGGCGAAACTATGACTGGTACTTACATTAGTGGTTAGTTTCGGGAGACACGAAATAATATTGTTACATAAAATACCAGCGTTACCGTTAGATTTTTGTCTAATGATGCCCAATTTGACCACGGCATTTATGATACTCCTATGTATGCTCGTGTCCTACTGTCCTGGCATAGAGTAGGGATATACAGAGCGGACACTAGGCGACTATACCACTGGTTTCTTGTAATGGAAATTGCGCACGGCGGCCATATTGAAAATAAGTGAAATATGCTGGAAATTCGAAACAACTCAAGCGTCAACGACTTGATGTAGTACATTAAACATTGGCGTATTAACTCTCAAATCACCTCTATATCTTTACTCTGTGGTCCTAGGCTGTAAAGCTCTCCGCTTAGCAATCATATTTATGTGACCGCACGAGAAAAAATACTGATTGCATATTTTCCAGAATGCGAAAGGCATTTATCTCATTAGATAGATGCTTTGATATTTTTGTTTTCGATTTTAGAATTAAACCTAAATGTGGAATTTGTTAATCTGGAGAATACGCGTGGCATACAGTTATGTACAGAAACCTTTGTGCGAGCGTAGGTATGGAGAGAAACTAAAAGTAAAAATGCAAATAACATCGTTTTAAGGTGTGAATAGTAAAAGTTCCAAGAGTTGAAAAAAGCTAGTTGGGGTTGAAGACTTGCTTAGTTCTCGTGGTAGCCTTTTGAATCCATCCTCTTCCCATCTCGAGCAGATATTGCGCAGCGTATGGTGAATAAATTGAATGGCTGGATTGGCTTTCAAACGTTTTTTTCTCATCGATTAGCCGGACGACTAAATTTATTCTGCTGAGAGGGAATGAAATGTTATGGTGGTCCTCCTTACTTCTCTCGAAATGAAACATGGCAAGTGCTTCCCAAACAGTGTGCCCGCAAAAAGCAATCATCTTCGTCAATAGGCGGAACACTAAACATTTGAGTACTCTCGTACTTTCCCTGCTGCGCCAATAGCATTCAAGTGTGAGGGGGGAGGGAGATGTGAAGCAAAAGAGGGGATAAAACTGAGCCTTGTGAGACTTTACCGGGCGACCATAGGGCGGCCCGATATGCTCGCGACAATTGCAAGCAACAATGGGCGCGCGCCCGCCCAAGGGGTTCGCCGGGAGGGAAGTGAAATGAACAGGGGGACGGGGGGGAGCAGCCCCCCCCCCTACGAAAGTGACTGCGGGGTCCCCCAAGGGTCGCCTCACGGATCCATTCATGTTGTCGTCATTTGATTTCCACTTCTTCCGTCGCAGTTTGCAAGCCCGGTCGGTTGCGTCCCGCGCACAATGGAAACGGAGATAAGAAAGACGGGCGAGCGTCGTCATACCGGGCACACGGCCGTGCCACACCGCACGTGCCGGAGCACGCGACTGTCCCGGGCCGCGTGCCCGGCCCGTACCTAAAGCATACATTTTCAGTATTCGTAGTCCATTGTCCCGAGTCCCCTTCGTGCAAAAGAGTTGTTCATCGGGGTGAGGTTCGTGGGGTTTGTCCTTTCCGTCGGGAATTTTCCATTCACATCACTCCATATTGACGTTTCAAATAGGCAGACACGTATTCCGCTTGCACTACATGCAATTTTATAATTTTTCATTTTTCCGCTTAAAATATCAGATACAATTTACGAGTGATATTCATTTTGTGTTTTTTTTATTTCGCTGCAGACAACCAGCGTTATTCAACATGCAGTTCATTGAAACGCATAAGCAATATAAAAGGAAAGTTAATTTTCCACAGATGTTAAGTTGTTCTGTAACCAAAAAAGGCTAAGAAGTAACGGGGGTTAAAAAGGTGTTTCAACATAGTTTTTTTATACAATTACCGCAGATTTTAGAAAATAAATGCTCAGAAATTGACTGTCTAATTTCCCGAGCGGTAATATATATGTCGCCTGATAGGTACTTGTGATTTTCTTCTGTCATATGCTCCATTCAAACTGATTTTAAATTAAATTTGGCACGGTGTGTAAGATGAAATTTGCCGTTAAAAAGATTTTGTAAGGCCTTAGGGGGTAGTAAACTAATGTCCTGATGATTTGCTAGAAATTACTGTTTTGAATAAGCCACGCGAAATTTTAATGATTACAAATGGATTGAGTTTTTCATTTTCATGTACAGTATTGTACTCACATTGTGTCCTCTACGAACGTTTTACATTGACTTAAAATAAATTTTTGCTATTAAATTAATTCAATATACTCTTATTTCATTCACCTACTTCCCGCACCTCACCTTGCAATTATTTTTTATTATTTACATTATTAGACCACAAGATTATTTTTTTCACATTCATGCCTCCAACACTGTGAAATATGATGGCTGGCTTTGCGGAGATGAGGGCTGTGGTACTCAACTGGAACCAAACCTTAAGACGTGAGAAAATCACTCATCCAGAGTTGTGGAGATCAGGTTCCTCATCCAATGCAAACGGCCGTACAATTTGCACCTTTTTTCGCTCCTCCAAACGTGGCCCGTGTATCAAATGACAGTGTACATTTGTATATTATTTTACTTTTCATCGATGAGCCAAGACATGTTATCCACACAACACAAATATTTGTTTTACCCTTCTCCATTTTATACTGTCCCCTTTCGATTTAAATTAATCGATTGTGTCGATACTTTGTGGAAATTGAAGATAGAAATCACTGTCACACAAACACAGTACAACTCCTCTGTGTATTGTAATGCTATCGACCGGTTTCGACGAATTAAGTGTCAATTACACGACAAAACTGTTTTGTCTAGTAAATGACGCTTTAGTCGTCGAAACCGGTCAAAAGCAATAAAATAATTAGTGGAATTTTGTACCGTGTTTTGTGACAATGGTTTCCCTTTGGATTTATTGATGACTCCTTGAAAATTTTTATAAATGCAAGCAATCCTATAATTCACTAGTTCATAATTAACTTTGTGGAATTCCATTATGTTTGTCGATGAATATCTGTTACTTATACCACTTTCATTTAAATTAAGCGACCCGGGTTTCAGTTGAATAATCACCATCATTTGGCATTAATTGAGATCTGTTTATCCTATTGTTTCCGTAGTTACGTAACGTAAGGTGAGAAGAAGTTTGAAACGGAGGCCAGAATAGGGGAATAGGAAGGGTAAAGGTATTCGTAAAATAGGGTGTTGTCGTGGTTATTCCAAATTTTTAAAATTTCCAACTGCTCTCTTGAATCTTAATTCGCGGCAGTCGTTGCATAATTTTAGGATATTCATTGTAAAATCACTCCTGTGGCTGCTACATATTAATTGTTTAGCAAAATTACTTTTATCCTCTTTGATGTTTTTATAAGCACTTAAATGTTCTTTTCTCCTGACACAGAACTTCTACCTGTCTGCCTCACGTAGGCACCATTGCAATCGCTGCATTTCAATGAATATACTCCACATCGGTCTGATTGCTCTATCGGGTCCTTACGTTTCAAACTTCTTCTCCCCTTCCGTTACGTAACTACGGAAACAATACAATAAACAGACCTCAATTAATGCCTGATGATGGTGGTTATTCACTGAAACCCGGGTCGCTTACTTTAAATAAAAGTGGTATTAGTGACAGATATTCATTGATAAACAATCCTTTGATTGCTTTACCAATGAATTTCGTTTCAAGTTCCAATCCTCGGTTTTGTGAGCAAGAGTCTGTGGAGATTCTGTGGATGTGTGTGTAACAGATGAAGTGCGGTTTGCGTCTCTTGAAGCGAGGAGTGGTTAGGAACGTATGGAGAGAGCTGTGTAGAGGGGTACGAGAGACCCCCTGGAGAGGACAAGTCCTCCCGGGGGGTGAGGGGTTGGCGAATGGTGGTGGGCGGGTGTTGCGCTGATGATGGGTGAGCAAAGTGTGGGAACGAGCGACATGCTGTGCATCCGAAGTCTATCCGCTCGAATCTTCGTAGTTTTGTTCGATCTCCCCTCTTCCGTGATCTTCAATTAGCGAGGTGCGTCGCTCAACCTCCCATGGATCCACCGCTGTCTGCCGACTGTACCCTAGGGTCCTACCCTACCCTTGGGGTAGAGTTCCCCCCCAATCCAGTCGAAATTCGCTCTCGCGAAAATACAAAAAATGCTCTCCTATTACATCGGGGACGAAGTTGTGAGTGCGTTTCGGGAATTCTTCACCTCATCGACGGAAGAAGATAAAGACTTCGCATTGAAGAGACATCGCTGAGAACTCAGGGACGTATCCCCATCTTTTTGAAAACCTGAGAAATGAATATTCCTTATATCCCTCTTTTTTAAAAGTAAAAAATTGGTTAGAACACACGATTTCAGGCCTACTTTTTTGAAAACAGATGACGATTGAAATTCGGGTGTTCAGTCCTGTAGTGTATCTCGGGAGGCTACGGTTGAATTGGATGTGCGACCGATTGTTAAGACCTGGTTACACGGTACATGAGAATGTACAAGAAAATGTGTGAATGTCAGAATGAATGCGAAAATTCACCGTGTAACCACACCAAAATGTACGATTGTATGAATGTCTGAACAGAAAATAGAACCAGTTCTAATTCCGTTCAGACAATCGTACAAGTTGACCTCATTACAGAGACACCTGGTGACAGACGACGCAAATGACACATTCAGTTGTCATCTGGCTTGTGTTGGCGGCTTTTTTGTTACAAGCAACGAGCAAGAAGTCAAAATCCAAAAACAATTCCAGCGCACGAAACCATATAAACCACCAACACAAGCCAAATGACAACTGAATGTGTCGTTTCCATGGCAAAAAAATGGTTTAAATAACGCGCCAACGGTTTAAAATGAGGAAAAACAAACGAAAACGCATAATGCGCATCAGAAAATGTACGATAATCTGTCCGAAAAAATGTACCGTGTAGCCACCTATTCATTGATCATGTCCATGTAAATGTACAAGAATCTGTACATGAAACCATTCACACAAATGTACAGAAACTTGTACATTCTAATGTACCGTGTAGCCAGGCCTTAAGACACACTCCACCCACCGAACCTTCCCCTCCCTCCCTCCCTTCCCCTCCTCCCCTCCCCCCCCCTACAATCTGCCAATATTCGCTCCGTGAGACGCATCCCAGAAAGGATACGTGGAAGGGGGGGGGGGGGAGAGGCGATAAAACTTTTATTTTTTTTATTTTTCGAGTCATCGGCGGCGAATGTCGGCACGCGTCATTTATTCTCCGATATTAATTCTTCCCTCGACTCACCTCCTCTTCAGAAGAATCCTCTCGCCCACCCCCCAGAAGGCCTCCAGTCAGACAATAAACGTCGCATTTACGATCGAGCGAGGACACCATTGTATGTACAGATGGGTCTCCTTCCCTATTGTACTACCCTTTTAAAGAACGACGCGGCTCTCCAAATCTAAACCCTATTCTCCGGCCGGAAATATTTCGAATTACCTCACGAATAGTTTTGCTGATATGATGGCTCCCTCCACTCACGAATATTGCACCGAAGAAGAAGAAAAGATTCCAGAAGAGATTTTTGAGGCTTTTGTATTACGTTCGTTATCATTTGTATAAGGATTGCCAAGGATGTTAGAAAAGAAATGGAGGCGACATACCACTTGATTCTTGAAGCCAATTCCGCTATTGCAGTCGGCACAGTTTAGACCTCCCTCTGGCTTACGTGTCTGGCGGTCGCGTTCAATTTTCATCAAATCTATGTTAAAAACCACAGACAAAGCGATGTTTTGTAACTGGTTTGGCAACACCTACTCGGCAAAAAATCCTTCCCAAGCACCCCTATTCTTGCTTCACTTTCGCCCATGAGCGTTCACGGTCATGCCTCCTCCATTTCATTTTATCCTCCTTGAGGATTGCAAACTTGAGTAGATGCATTGGAAATGCAGTGCGATAAATTCGGAATGAAGATTAATAATAAGAAAACAAAAGCAATGAGATTCTCTAGGACAAAGAAGGCGAAGCTGGTGATAAGAGTTGGTCACAAACTGGAGCAAGTAGAACAATTTAACTATTTGCGTAGTACGCTAGAAGAAACATGACATAGTAGCAAAGACATTAGGAGGAGAATAGCGCTAGCGAAGGAAGCGTTCAATAAAAGAAGGGAGCTGATGACGGGGACCTTAAGTAAGGATGTAAAAAAAGAGGCTGGTGAAGAGCTTGATATGGAGTGTGGCGTTGTATGGGGCGGAAACGTGGACCTTGAGAAAGGAAGACGAAAATAGGCAGAAGGCTTTTGAGATGTGGGTGTGGAGGAGGATGGAGAAGGTGCGTTGGACGGAAATGAAGACAAATGAGGAAGTGCTTGACATGGTGGGCGAAAGAGGAAACTTATAGATGAAATTAGGGGTAGAAAGGGTAGATGGATGGAAGGGGTAATGAGGGGCGACGGTTTGCTGAAGGCCGTGATAGAGGGTAGGATGTTGGGTAAGCGGGGAAGGGGAAGAAAGAGAATCGGTTTATGGACAGGATTAAGAAAGGTAGGACTTATGCTGAGATGAAGAAAGAAATATTAGAGGTAGAAAGGGCACGGCACGTGTAAGAGTTCGTTGGATATTCTCTGACTTTCATCACAACCTACCTCTAACCGGTAGATTACTACAATGAATCATTCATATCCTGTGTTTGAAAATGATGTAAATTACGAAATATATTATTAGAAATGTTTAAACTCCAATCACTGGGTGACAGGAGAGTATTGAGTGATTTATA
This sequence comes from Pyrrhosoma nymphula, assembly GCA_963573305.1. Lineage (NCBI taxonomy): Eukaryota > Metazoa > Arthropoda > Insecta > Odonata > Coenagrionidae > Pyrrhosoma > Pyrrhosoma nymphula. The sequence continues at coordinate 16,120,934 of OY754327.1, forward strand.
ATTTTTACATTATGTAGTCAACAAAGGTAAGAATGAGGAAATGTTGAACAAATTAAAATTAGTAGTACCAATTAATAAGGGGAGGCAACAAGAAGAGTTTTTACATAAGGAATGTTAAGAGCAACTATAGTAAAAATAACTACTACAAATTAAATAGAATTTGCAGTAGTTATGATAACTTCATTAAAGATCTGAATTTTTTCAAGAACAAAGAGCACTTTTGCAAGGAAATAATTGAAAATTTGTCAGAAGCTCACAATGTGTTCTTTAATTTAAGATAGTGTAGGTATATGATGTTGGTTTCGTTCTAACGATACGTACATTATGTAAACTCAATAAAAGATGTCAGCAATGCAGACAGAATAATTCAATCCATAAAACTACACTTTCATCTGCTGGAAGAACCGGAAATGTAGTAGGTAATAAATCAATGATATGTAAGTATAAGAGAATTGATATACGAATGGTGACCGCTTCACCTAGAATTTGATGAACTTGACCTCATTTTAAAGAAAAAACTCTCATCTTTCCAATGATATCAAAATAACAACACCTTGCCGAACTACTTTTCGAGCAATTCGCCTGAAAATGTAAGCTGTTTTACGTGGGATAGATTACGGCTGTGCGCTCCAGAGGGAGAATATTGAAGAAAATAGGAATTTATAATACCTAGATTTCGTCAAAAGATTAACGATGTGTATATTTCATGTTTTCTCAACTACTTATAAAAAATAATTCATTACTAACCGCAGTAATTTTTACAGAATCGCAAAAAAAACCTGCTGCTTTGAAGGGTTTTCAGCCGTACGGTGGGATAAAATGAGTCAAGTTAGAGACTTATGTAGATTTATTTATTTAATTACTGAGAATTTTGGTTATATATAACTATGTCTTTGTGCCATTAATATTACAATATTTATTTCATACTTCTTACAGATGCTGAAATTAAAAAATTAAATTCGAATATGGTCTCCATTATGACTAGGGAACTATCTCGCTCAAACCACCTTAAGACTCTCGTTTTTCCTGATTTTAGAGTCCCATCCTAACCCATTAAAACATACGAATATTATTTTTATTAATATTTAACTACTATTCACCTGGCTCCCTCAACGCAGTATAGTCCGTGTCCACCTGTTTATCGCACGCAACGAGATAGACATGTTGAGAATCAATTGTCGGTGTTTGTCCCTAATATATTTTACAAGATATGGATTTTTGAGAAATTTTTTAAATTAGTACATATGCAAGAAATTTTAACAACTGATTCCTTAATGACGATGTTCCATTGAACCCATCACTATCTTTCAATATAACTGGTATACATGTATCTATACATTTGTATGCGTATAAGCTGCCTCTAACCGAAGCTATATACGTATGGGTAGAGCGAAACTTGGTGGCATTCAAAAGCGGAGTGTCTCATGTCAGTGAAGGGGAGTGACGCGTCGATGAGCAGGCAGGGGTACCACAGGGCTCCCTTTTTGGACCTCTTGGTGAACCGTCGGCTTCTTTATCCCACCTCTCTTACATGCTTGCCTCTTCCGGACATAATTTTTTCACAAGCAAGTGCCACCAAGTTTCGCTGTACCTATAAGTGCGCCTTCGATAATGTTGGGAAACACGAAAAGCGGTCAGATCAGCTGGAATAAAAGAGTGTGTCAAATTAATAAGTGTTTTTTATCCTAGTGTGTGTATCTACCTATGTTGATTTTGCACGCAGTTATGTAGGTGCAAAACTGTACAGTTACGTTGGCATGATTTTTGTTGTACGCGGTGGTCTGCGCTTAAGACCAGACAAATCAAAGTCTCTAGGTTCGATTCAGGTGTTGTTTTTGAAGTGGAACACTTCTTGTGGATGGGGGGGGGGGGGGGTATTTTTGCGAAAAAATAGTGTCACGCGACACCCAACAACCGTTCGGATCGACTGTTGAGTCGTCGTTGCGTGGTTACGTAAACACAAACGCTCATTGTTTTCCTTCTACATTCCTTTCCTCAAATTAAAAATCATGCAATAGTGGTTTTTACAATCACGCAAAAGTACATCTCATAACGCGTTGGTAAGGTGACCAACATTTTTACAGTGAAAAGGAGGACAGAAATTATTTTTTTTACAGTGAAAAGGAGGACGCAAATAAAAAAAATACAAATATCGTAAATAAAAGAAACATTTCATTCATTGCAACAATAATACACTACATATTTAATATGATAAATGCATAATAAAACATTTGTGACAGTTTATATTGTGATTATGCTTACATATATATATATTAATTATTATTTAAATGAGTACTTTTCCATTGAATGAATATTTTTAATCAATGTATTATCTTCTAACAATATATTGGAAATATATGAACAAAAATTATCTTTCATATCGAATATTACGGCGAGAGCTACAGCTAGAGTATCAACATTCAATTTAGATTTTTCACTTGCCCAAAAATCATTAGCAATTGAAAAAAAAACTCTTTCAACTGCTGCATCAGTTCCAGGGCAGCACAACGTATATTGAACAATAACAAATAAATATTCACATGAAATATGATTATGTTTGAAATGGTTGAATATTTCCTCCCATCTTTTATCAATATCAACATGTTGATTTTCCCATTCAACCTGTTCATTTCAACATGTTGATTGCGTCTCGCCGCACTGTACCTATCGAGCCTTGACAAATCTTGATATCAAGTACATATACGTCACATCAAGTGTGACATGGACCGGCTTGGCATCGATAAAATACAGAGATTTACAGATTAATCTTCAAATATCGAAAAGGAGGACGTGTAGGAGGACACTTTTCGAGGGAGGACAGAATTTACAAAAGAAGGACTGTCCTCCCTAAAGGAGGACGGATGGTCACCTTAGCGTTGGGTGAATGTAAAGTGTGTAAACAGATTATCGTTAGTGGATGTTATTTTTCATCCCTATATAGGTGTCGATAGTCACAGCAAATCAATTTTTTTTAAATTCACAAAGCCTTCGATGGGTAATGGATCTTGCTCAATGAATTCTTGGTGCATCTTAAACTGTGCATCCCCTGAACATATCATGTAATTATTACAAAATATTCCTTTTCCAACTTCTTCACCGTCAACAGCTTGTGCGATGCAGAAAATGACGTTGCTTTTTCACTCTTGTAGGCTTCAATTTTTAATTTATATTGTGCACTTAGTACTTTAAATATTTTATATTTTTTCTTTTTATGAACTTAAATTTGGTATTTACATCTATATTTCTTTAGTTTTTGATTTTTTAACTAAAATGCCAATGTTTTACTTTTCATTTGTGATTACCGTAGAGCTCATGTTGGAGCACCTGTAGCTGGTTCTATAATTTTAGCTGGTGTTTTACTTAAGTTGGGGGGTTATGGTTTATTGCGAGTTCCTTCTTTAATTTATTGTTTGGGCATTCATTTTAATTTCTTAATAATTGGAATTAGTTTATTAGGAGGAGTTTTGGTTGGATTTATTTGTTTACGTCAGGTAGATTTACAATCATTATCTGCTTATTCTTCTGTTGCACAGAGGCGCTGCAATCGCGCGTCCTCGGCGTCGAATCCTAGTGACGCTATCGTCGCCGGGAGAACCTCCCCTACTTTCTCTCTCCCTCTATCGCTTCTGCGCAGACGGGGAGGGGGCGGCAACAATCGGCCGTGAGAGACTTCCAGGAGGGGAGGAGAGGTGACGCACAAACGTAGAGCATGAATAATAACAGCAACAATGGCGGGCAACAATGGGGCGCGTGCGACGGAGGACGCGTGCTTCGGTGGCACGTGTCCGTGAGCCGTCGTGAGTCGAGAAAGATGGCGCGCGTGCAGCGAGGACACGCGGAGAGAGGAAACAGGCGAATGGGATGAGAGGGGGGGGGGGGAGGGAGGGTTAAGAGGAGTTGGGGGAGGAGAGGGAAGGGGGAGGTTATGCTCGAATGGTTCCTCTCTATCCCTTGTGTTGGATGGTCTGTAGGGAGAATAATGGCCTCCTCAATACTGTTGCGAATTTTTTATTAATTTTTTACCGCGCTTCATCTTGTTCAGATTGGAAATCAAACACGCTAGTACTATTCTCCCCAATCTGTTGCTTACATCTACATCTACGAAGTACCGTGCAAGCCACCACTAGGGTGTGTGGCACGGGGTGATTCCACACCAGGCATGCAGCACCCGTCCCAGCACAAATCGGGACCTCGCACGCTCCCCCTGGCGCTAGGCGCTGGCCAAAAAGCTGTCAGGAGAACAGAGCGCAGTCCAACCGGAAACTGGGATAGTGCTACATAAATGAACATGCAAACATGCAGAACAATGCTATACACACATCTAGTGGTCAATACTACTGATACCGTTAATTTATGAATGCAACGAGATGCTACTTCATGCAGAGAACAAAATAAAATAATGCCGGACAAATCGACCGGTCTGAAGTGTTAGTAATGATGTTGTGTTATTAAGCACAATTGAAAATTCTACTCTACTTGTTGAGGGTGGGAGTTTCATATGATTGATCTGTCGTAACCATTATGATCCCTTATTGTACGTGGGAAAAATTACATTTTAAATCATTCCGTTCTGCAGTCAATTTCTTTTTTTATTCCTGTGATCGCTTCTACCGTAGTACGTTGGCTCTAGCAGTATATGTTGAACGTCCGGAAAAGAACTGTCTGCTCCGAACTTGCGCAAAAGATTTAACCTGTATTTCTCCCTTCGATCAGTTAGAGATTCCAACCCCAAACCCTTCAACTATTCGGTAACACTGCTAAGTTTATCGTAACAACTTTTCACAAATCTTGCTGCTCTCTGTTGTATTCGATCTATTTAAGAGATTAGTCCTACTTCGTAAGGGCCCCATATGCTAGCGGCGTACTCCGAGTGAGGTCTCACGAGTGAAAAATAACATCGCTCTTTAACCTCTTTCGTCACATTTTCCTTTTATTCTTTCAATAAATCCCAATTTGCGACTAGCCTGTCCACAGAATTCCCGGACGTGTTCCCCGAAGACAGGTCCTAAGTAAGGGTCACACCTAAGTATTTAACTGACTCTACATTTGACAAGTCAGTTTGATTAATTGTGTATGTTTCGTTGACCGAGTTATTCTTTCTCCAAAAATCGATAACACGCACTTTTTACAATTCAATTCTAACTGCCAAGTATTACACCATTCATATAGCATGTAGGTCTTTTTGTAACGCAATCTTGTCAGACTCATTGACTAGATCCCTGTACAACACTGCGTCATCTGCGATGAGGCAAATTTTACTCGTAAAAACTATAGTAATGTCTTTAATATACAAAAGGAATAATAAGGGGCCGATGACACTTCCCTGGGGTACACCAGATGTAACTTTCACTATATCTGAACTAATGCCATCTAGAACTACCCTCTGTTCGCGGTCGGCTAAAAACTATCTTATCCAACATATTACGTCGTGGTGTATTCCGCAAGCTTCCAACTTAACGAGTAACTTCGAATGAGGGACCTTATCGAAAGCTTTTTTGAAATCTAGAAATATTGCGTCTATTTGGACAAACTTTTCTCCCGAGGAAAGAATGTCGTGAAGGAAGGGGGCCAACTGGGTTTCGCAAGACCTGCCTTTCCGGAATCCGTGCTGATTTTGCGTTAACAAGTTTTGACTATCCAAGTACCCCATAATCGAACTGACAATAATATGTTCCAATATCTTGCACGAGTTAGACGTAAGGGAAATCGGTCTATAGTTACTGGGCTCTTCCTTATCACCGCTTTTAAATATTGGTGTGACGTTCTTGATTTTCCAATCGTAAGGAACACGATGTTGTGTTAGAGATTTTTCAAATATAATTTTCAGGTACGGTGCTATTTCTGATGCTAATTCTTTATAAACTAGGGCGGGAATTTGATCGGGACCGGGTGATTTTTTGGAATTAATGGATTTCAGATGACTTTCTATTCCACGACTAGTGATATTAATAGACTGCATTGGGTGCTTATATAGCCTAGGCATTGTAGCGGTGTCGTTTGGAGAGCATTTTGTATAGACGCTTTGAATAAAGGTGTTGAGGATATTTGCTTTATCTAATTGGTCGTTTGCTCTTTCTCCTGCATTCTTCTTTAGTCTTAGATTGTTCTTTAGATGCTTAGTTACCTAGTAGATAGAATAGGGAGAAAAAAAGGTTTATTGTCCTTGGAGCTCCTACGGAGCAATATTTTTCATATTAACATATCTTAGTTCCGATAAGGAATAGGGTGTTAAACAAAATACAAAACAAATGCAAATATTGGTCGCAATGCTTCAGAGATGGAAACATGTTTTACAAATGAAGGGAAACGAAAGGTTTGTGATATTAGGCACATTATTATAATTTGCAATAAAAAATAGAAAAACAATAAGTGTTATAAATAAGGATTAACAATAGTAAACAAAAATACGAAACATGCAAAATTTCATGTTGGTCTCAATTTTCCAATGAAATAATATCCCATACATAGGGAATCATAAAGTGTGTGTTACCTAGCACATTACATAGTTGTAATTAAAATATAAATACAATTAGTATTATAACTTATATTTTACTTACTTGAACTAAAAGCAATTTAAACCATTGGCATACAGATTTTTATGTCATAACAATACATATTGTAACACATATCAGTAACTATTTAAATACCCGAATTGATAGGTTTATACACAAAAACAAGGGGTAAGCCTTATTGTTGAGGAAGAGCGATAGTTACCACTTGACGTATGTACTGATTGCAATGGCCGAGCTTATAATTCGGCCAAGGCTTTCCATAGCCGAGCCTTGCCTGAATTACATGATTGCAAGTAATTAGTAGTGTCTTACTAGTTGTCGCAAACCGCCATCAAAACGAGCACATGAGAAATTTTTCCTTTTACTCCTGCCGCATAGGAATAGAAAATTCGAATCACATTGGAGTGAACTGCTGTGCGACTTTTGATTATCACGGGCTGGGCGACCAACAATAGTATAACGTTCTGTTTTCGTCAGTAACGAATGATGTGTGGTTATTTTTTTATTGCTACAAGTATACGTAGAGTGGGGTCGAATTGATTTCCTTCCGTGTCTAACCGAAACTCGTCTGATCTGAATTTTTCTAGTAATCTTAGCCTTAACTTGTAGTCTCCGAATTTCAAGTGGATCCCAACCTGATCCTTTCATGAGCTGTTTTTTTAAAATCTCGTAGCAGTTTTGACGAATGGTGCAGCTTGCCTTTGTATTTTATTTATTTCGAGAATTAAATATTTCTGTGCACGGTTCCAAATGCTTGCTGCGTATTCGAGATGTGGCCAAAACCATAGCGAAATAGTGAAGTCGATATTATCAGGTGTAACTTTGTAAAAAATCCATATTGACAGGATCAATTCAAACTTTGCAACTTTCGCAATCAATTTTATTTAATACGACTAGTTTCATCGCATAGGCAACATCTTCAGGCGACCTGAAGATGTTGCCTATGCGATGAAATCGGTTTTAATGCCTGTTGCTCACGGTAAAATTTCGGTAAAACGTTTTATAAAATCGACTAATTTTATAAAAATGAGCTTGCTAACGATAAAACCGTTTTATAAAACCTTGTTTTATAAATTTTTCTATGGAATAAGACAGGTTGTATTTCCATAAAACCGTTTTATGCAACAACCAATGAGACGTTCCCCTCATCGCGTTGATAATAATCTCGTATCCATGGGAAGTCAAACGAGGACAACGTAAACAAACATGACTGGAAGTTCATGGAACGTGGAGGCAGTAACCTTCTTGTTAGAAGAATGTGTTATATCCTTAGTACCGTTGAGTGTGATCAGAACGTAAGTAAATAAACAATACATATAGTTTTTAACCTAACAGTCAACCAAAAGAGAGTGGATTTATCACTTCGCGTGTTTGCAAAGCGTCTCTTAGATGGCAGGAAATTGCCGTTTTATGAATAGTTTTACCGTGAGCAAGCAAGTACGTTTTACGTACGATTCATAAAACTTTCAATAAAATATTTTATAAAACTCTTTTATGGAAAATTTACCGCGAGCAACAGGCATAAGAAATAATATTCATTGTGTAAGTTGCAAAGTTTGAATCGATTTTGGCCGAGCGGAATGATGTATTTCTTTCACTTTTTCATCCGATAATTTTCCTAGTATTTGTTTGATAAATCCTGTCTTTTTAATGCAGTTTCGCAAATGTTTCCTATGTGTTTCCCCGGCCCCGCGATAGGTGTGAAGTTACGGTGAACCTAATAGTACCGACGGAAATAAAAGGAAGTTCAAAATAATTATGTACTATCGTAGAGTAAGTATATACTAGAGGGCTCATCGTACGCGGAAAAATCGTGAATGTATATTTTTGATGTAGTTCCGGAGGGATATCGTAGATGGCGAAGGAAGAAATGCTGACAAATTATGAATTTGCTTGTTCCACAAGCCTGAAAATATATCCTGAATCAGAAAGGGTTGATACGTTTAGTGGTGACAATAGTTAGTCGATTTTGTTCGTAACAATAGTTACAAAAAATATTTCCTTGAATTTTGGCTTGTTTCTTGGCTCTTCCGAGTTTATATTCCTTATCCAGTTGCCCGCAGACTGTTCTTAGTATTAAGTTGAAACTTGCAGGAAACGTTTGTTGTACATTTGTTTCTATACAGTTGAACTTTAATTTGTGCTCAGCTCAGTTTCAACGTTGTTATATTTATTTATATATCTTTTGGACGAAAAGTCTGGAATTTTGCAAGGTAAAAAGCGATCGCCTGCTAACTTTCGTATCTTACGATATACTATCCGTTGCAAAATTCCGTCACCCGAGTTTGAAGACGAATATCTCACAGATGCTCAATCGATTTGAAAATGAAGTAAATCACATTAAAGCTTGTTTATTTCTGCGTTTAATGATGGTGTACAAAACTATTTACCGTTTATATCAATTTCAGTGTGTGCTTAAAAACAGAATTTTAGCGCATTTTTCCGGGTACCGGACGGATGCGTCGCATTTACGGCTTCGTAATAACATCACGGATCAAGATATCGAAATATCCTTTTCACATATCGTAGCAAATATCTTTCTTAACAATTATACTAGGTTTCATATTATTTAATGCATTAGTATTTTAGTCATAGTAGGTCCATATTGCTGTGTATGAAATTTGCTGAAAACTATAAATGTATTTTTGGTGAAAAAATTGTGATTTTATCTCAAATACGAAAGGAGTTACGAATTTTTTATTTTCTCAAATATTTTTACCGCACCATTTTTTCGGCCGCTTGCTTTTTCGTATATACTTACTCTATGGTACTACATAGGTACTGCCATTCGCATATGGCTGTTTTTAAATATAAATGCATTACGGATTCCATTGTCTCCTGCGTAATGCTTCGGTGATACCTATTTGTTGCATTCCGGTGGTGGAAGATTACATTAATCTAAGGTGATAGTGAAATCGCTGATAAGTGCCATCAATCAAATCATAAGTAATTCCTCATCTTGTCTCAGCTAATCTGTGAAATACTTGCATCACTCCTAGCCATTAAAATATTTTGATGATGGCCATTTTTCACTCATATATCATTTTCATTTCGACGGCATCCCATGTCACAGCTACACCATTATTGATTTTTTAGTTCGACGATAAAAATCAGCGTGTCCTCAGTTCCTTTTCTAATCCGTCCCTGCATTTACATAAGTAGGGACGAGAAGGTGAGAAGGTGCCGCTTGTTTACCTACTCTATCTGCCTACGTTTCAATCTCTTGGCTGGGCCTCTTGTTGTCGATGTTTGTCTGGATGAGATTGCTTTTCATCGGACCACCACAGCAGGGCGTCGTATCTAACTCCGACGGGGGATCCAATCTAGACTCCGCGGGGATAGTGCGCCAGGCTGCGCGCCGCGGCCATGTTGTAATTCTCCCTTTCGCGACCGCCCTTCGCGCCATTGAGTCGAATATCACCCAGACTTGGTCGAGGTCGAGGAAATCATTGTTGGAAAGTTGCAAAAGGCGTCTTAAGCCGGGTTTACACGTAGCAGTCGACTGCTATATCAGTCGTTCGATACGCGATACATCGCTAATCCTACCGACGCGAAGTGTCCACACCAACTTCTACAACTATCGCAGCCTATCGACAGCAGTAGGCACTTCAAAATGGCTTCTATTTTGCAAGAAAGGCGACGAACTCTTCTCACAATCCTGCTTGTTAGAGAGCGGCAGAAGCAGGAAAGGAAAATAGTAGAGGTTTGACCAAAGTTTAGAATAAACTCTCCTCAAAGATCTAGGTACTCCTTTGTGACGGCGAGGAATGTTGGAATTCTTACATATTCCTTCTATTACATAATATGGTTGGTTTTTAAAGTTTTCTAATGGATATTACGTACTGTAACAATAATGAGAATCGGTTAAAAATGTCATGTAATAACATAAATATGTAAGGGTACCCTACTTAACATACTGGTCCAAAACTGGAAAGAATCAGCAATGGAACGAGAAAATATCTTCAAAGGTGCGACTAGCCATATGTCTAAGTTTTTTGGCTGCAGGGCATTCCTATCGGTCTTTAAGTCGCATTTTTGTCGTCATTATTTTTATAATCCCCCTTCCTTGCATTCCATAAGCATTCATGTTCCCTATATCCATCGATTAATCTGAAGAGATGACCTCCTGGCAGAGAAATCCTCGCCAACTTCTTCAAATTCCCGGTCGCTTTCCATAGCGCGTCCTCAACCGCTAGCGAGTGTTGGGATAAATTGCACTTCAATGTGATGGAAAGTAGAAGTCCTTCTACTTTGGTAATAGATCGAATCCAGGGTCGATCACGTTCGACCAAGTCCTCTATCGACTCTTACTCGCATCGGAGTTCGCGTTCACACGTACGAGTCGGGCTTAAAAGTCGACTGTTATGGCAGTGTTGTTCGAGTAACAGCTGGGATCGCATTTTTCTCAGTTATTCTAGAGACATTGGAATATATCTCGATATTGGTTATTTTTCTGATGTATTATGCAGTTGAGTGTTGTCGCACAATTTTTAGTTTTATAACATCTTACGAAAAATTAATTTTGTTTTTCAACATAATGAAATGGACGTGATTTTTAGTTTGGAAACAACTACAGGAATTAAAAAAAAATATTTTTTGTCCTTACGGTCCTGACATAATGTCCTTATGGTGTTTAAAACCTTTAGTAGTTGACGAGGTTTTACTTGGGTACATTTTTTATTCTCCCAAATCGGTAAACACTGCTGCTATGCAAAACCCTAAGCGGCCTTGTTGGATGTTTCTACCATTTACATACGTCGAGAAATTCCGAAAGAGCGCATTTTCGTCATTACCAACTGGCTACCGCGGAAGCGGTAATACTACTGGGAGCGGTAGTATTACACAGCCCCGTACATCTCGAAAGCTACGAGGACCACGCTGGTGTAGTGGCTGAGAGTACTGGCTTTTCCATCCGGAGGGATTGGGTTCGTGTCCTGGTAAAGGGGGAATATTTAATGGAATCCCGTTCCATTCGTGGGTGCTCCTGTCCAAGCAAAAAGTCGATATACCCGAGTTTGAGATGTTATATCTCATTAACCAATAAACCTATTGCAACACAGTAAACTGCATATCAAAGGTAATTTATATGTCCGCCAAATTGTTCTACTTTGTGATTTTTTAATACTGTTTAAATATGTTTTATGTGAGCTTGTATGAAAAAAGGCACGCTTTTTGCCGGTACAAAAACGGTAGCACCACTTCATACATTAACAACTTAGAAACTTACCGCTGTATTCGCAAGGAATGTTATATAGGTAAACACATGACTATTAAGAGTAAGAATATTGAAGTAGAATGTTGTAAAATATAAATAATATCGGATAAAGTTTACTGCTTTAGAATTGCTGCCATTTTCGTTATTGGAAGGAATACGAGATGCGGATAAAAGCCCATATGGCGAATATATGAACAAAACAATTTTTGTTTTACCCTTATATTTTATTTAGATTTTTATTTATCTTTCATTTTGCTCCGTGTTGCTCGCCGAGCCAGTAGTAGATATTCAAATTCAGTTCTTACTCCGTCCGTCGTATGAGGAGCGTGTAGACTTTCGTTAAATAGTAAACGCAGAGTCGCAACGATACTCTTGAGTTGAGACGCGTCAACATTCTGGCTATCAGGGCTCATCCATACTGAGTTTCTCGGTATCTCTTTCTCTAAATAACTCTGTAATTACCAACCGATCTAACCATGAAGGCGCGAATGACCATAGTCGTTGGTCGATTCCTCTGAGAATCAACAAACCCAGAATTCCCTCATTGGATGATTAAAATAGCTGTACAACTACAAGCTGTACAAACATCCTCAATGTTCACTTTCTTTATTTCTCTAAAAAATGTCCCCCGCCACGCCACTATATCACCCATCTCCATAAAAATTTTCTGTTTCCTGAAAATTGTTTCCACTTGAAACCCAGTCTCTTCAGCACAATCCTTAAACTTGTTTGAGAATCTTCGAAAAGATCTGCTTCTTTCAAAGAATGCAATAATTTCTGGACTGTCGTATACTCCTTCTTCTCGCAATATCCATATATATGTCTTCTAATGGCTTCCTCGCTGAAATTATCCAGGCAGGTTTTCTGTCTTCTTCTCGGTCTCTTCTTCGAAGGTGTCCGCAGTACAGCACTCGGCTCCTTCTCCCCATTGGTTTCAACGTACTTCTCTTTCAGGATTCTCGACACTGACTTCGAGCTAACCCCGCAGGCTTGGGCAGCTCTTTCCATCACTCGTGCCACAGGAAGGATTGGGCCACCATTAACCTTCTCTTTTTCAAAATATTCATAGATACAATCATCTTGCGAGTTTGCGAGTGCAATATAGCACCACGGCCACGTTTATTTCCGCTCATTCATTTGAATAATAGAGAATGAACAACTATACTGCACACTCGATGGAGCGGACAAGTATAGAAATATTACTATAATGTGCTCTAAAAGCGCGAAAATATAATAATCCGTACACTGCTCACCCAAAAACTGAAGCACTAGTCACCGAAAAGAAACTCACGAACGAGGATTCATAAAGAGACTAAAAGTGAAGGGCATGTGACAACGTCGTCAGGGTCGGCAGGGGGATGAGGTGGTGAAGGGGCTCTTTTATTAGCCCTAGGATCCGCGTGGCTCCGGAGGCACCATTCACTTTTTGAGCTGTCATCGGACATCTTTCGCCGTGGCAACTGTAACTCTCGGCAGCAAAACTTAGTGGAATTTACCTTACATGTAAAATTTTTTTAAAAACCCTTGGTGATTTTCCACACTTTTTTATCATCAGTAACCTGACTGATTTCGATGTTTTACATTATTGTCGAAGGAAGGGTGAATTAGGGTCATTTTAATCCTCGTATTGGGTGGAATAGTTGTATTTTTTACTCGGAATTGCTATATCCATTGCGGTTCGAGATGATGTTTTCCTCCTCTTTGCTGGGGAGTTGTGATATGAGCACTATGTGTTCCCAAGTCGTCGAATAAACTCCCGCCCCCCCAAACCTCCTTCCCCCTTTTCCCCTTCCTTCCAAAGCCTTCATTTCGGAGGATCTCCGCCCGGAGATAGATAGATGCGTCTTAATCTTCATAGGGCGAGCTCATTGGCTGTCATGATAGAATGAGGGATGGTGACGTACGAGCACCCCTTCTCCCCCCCCCTCCCCCTTCTCCCCCCCTCCCCCTCCCCTTCGGTAGAGATGTGAGTGGAATGTAGGTAGTCTTCTTCGCGATTTCCGATTTGATGCGCGCGCGAGTGTGTTTTGTTTTGCGTTCCTCCTTTTATAAGGTAGTTTGAGCGAGATATTTCCGTAGCCATGACAGAAACCATATTAGAATTTTATTTTTTAATTTCAGCGTCTGTAAGAAGTATGTATGAAGTAAATGTAAGAAGTGAGAAGTGTGTACTTAATATTGTAATATTAATGGCGCAAAAATATGGTGATACATGTCAAAAATTCTCAGTAATTAAATAAATAATATCCACATAAGTCTCTAAATCGACTCATTTTTTCTCGCCGTGCGGTGTAAACGCCTTCACAACAGATTTTGTTTTGCGATTCTGTACAAAATTACTGCGGTGAGTAATAGATTATTTTTTATAAATAATTGAGAAAACATGCAAACTACATACCGTTAGTTTTTTATGACGAAATCTAAGTGTTAGAAACTCCTAATTTTTTTCTCTATATTTTCCCTCTGGAGCGCACAGCCGTATTCAATCCCATGTAAAACAACTTACATTTTTTTTAGACAAATTGCTCGAAAATTATTTCAAAAAGAGATTAACGTTTCGATGTCATCGGAAAGATGAGGGTTTTTTTCTTTAAAATAAAGGTCAATTTCATCTTATACTAGGTGAAATGATTTTTCGCTCAAACTGCCTGAAGCTGTCGTTACCGTCTTCCAGTCTCCTCTCCTTCCTATCTCTATTTAAGCTTCTTCTTGCCTTCGCATTATTCTTTACCGTTCTCAGAATTTATTCAGTATTCCCTCCTCCTCCTTTCTTCCCCTTATCCTCCTCTCTCCCCGTTAGCTCATCGCCCTTCATTCGTCATCGGCAACCCATAGGTGTCCCGATGTTTCGATTCCATCCGATTTGTCGTTTGATATATTGTTATTCTTTCCTCTCTCTCCCTCCATTTGGCCGGCCCACCGGAGGTATTGGACAAAGATATTGTCCCCCTCCCTTCCCCCCCCCATCATGCTCTTTCTTCGTGTTCCCTTCCCCTTTCCCCTTAATGTTTCGAAGAAACTCTATATTAAAACATATGCACATTTGATTTCAACGGTAGTATCGAAAAAAAAAACATTCCAATGTTAGTCCCCCATTCGATTAATATGGACCCGAGAATGTGCATGCGTTCCCTTGTAGGCCTGTGCGATAATCGAAAAAAAAGTCGATATCTATCAATTGTAAGAATAATTGGAAATGTGGTCGATTCAACTGTCGGGAGTTGAAGAAACGACAATTAATTGAAATCATTCAATTAATTGACAAAAGCCAATTAATTGACATCTAAATGGGTGTCAATTAATTGTCATTTCTCAATTAATTGACATCAACCAAATAATTGACAGGACTCGATTGGATCGTGCTCTTCAAACACATTCCTTTGGCAATGAGAAGAGTTAAAGAGCAAATTTGAAAAATAACAAACTAATTCAATCAGTTAGCTTTTATTAATTAATTAAAGGAATAGATTGCTATTTGAAGACAGGCAAATGAGATCCTCAACGTGTTCATCCGACAGACACTGGCGAGTGTGCGAGCAGCAAGTATATCAGCAGCAGCGTTAGCGCCATCGGCAGGCGTCGATTACCGCACAATAATTGTGAATTGAATAACAATTGAACCACAATTGACACCTGCAAAAAATTGACAATCTAGTCAATTACCGCAATCGACATCAAAGTGCTGAAATAATCGATCAATCGTAAAATTAATTGAATCGACAATTCAATTAAGAAGGTTCGGTGGTTTTATTTAACTTAAGAGAATTCAATGAAACTTTCTGAAAGTATTAATAATATTGTTCTAAAGCTACCTGCAAATTTTCAGAATTATTTACCGCAGATTTTTTAAGATATTTGATCGAGAATTGGGCATGAAATTACACGTTCTTTTGCCTTTTCTTCTGCATCCTGCAAGTTATTCAAGTACCTTACCCGTGGTACCAATTTCACACGATCTGCAACGCGCGCGAGGGATTTCTTTCAAGCGCTTGGAGTAAAAATCTGTTAAATACACATTTTTCTATCGATGATATAAATTATTATACATTGAATAATTAGAAAAGGTTCTTTATGATGAATAAAGCCTTGCGTTCCCATAAGAACCCGTGTAATTTCACGCCCACTTCTCGTTCAAATATCTTAAGAAATCTGCAGCAAATAATTCTGAAAATAATGAGGTAGCTTTAAGACAACCAAATTAATGTTTTCAGCAAGTTTCATCGAATTCTCTCAAGTTGAGTAAAATCACCGAACGTCCTTAATTGAATAATCGCACGGGCCTATTTCCCTAGGCCCGGCGCGGTGGTCGGTCTGAGGTTGGAGTCGTATGATGACGGTCAGCGTGCCCTTGGCTTGATGGCCTTCATCTACAGGCGAGATCGAGCGATCGATCCTCTCAATGCGTTCCTTCCATTTCTCTCTGCGCCTCTTTCTCTTTCTGGGTATGTGCGTGTGTACGCCTTCTCGTGAATGCATGAATATCCTATCGAGTGTCTTAGAAGAAGAAGAGACGAAGGGTAGAAGCAGCAAGGTCCCTTTTCTCCATTCCGAATAATGCATCGCTCCTCCCGTCTAAGACATGGCGTCTCACGGTTGGAGGTATACATACATATACGAATGGAATGGTTCTCTTTCTTTTGTTGCTTGAGCGCGGTGAGATAAATAAATGACTGCGCGTGTGTCTTCTGAACCTTCTGGACCTCATTTCATCCATCCTCATTCCTCCACCTCCGACGACCTCCCGCCTCGGAGATCCTCTCTCTCCAAGGCGACCCCATATTGTGACCCGGAGCGATTTCCATTTCCAATCCGGTTCCTTTTTTTCTCCGACTGGAATCAATTTCCTGGTTCCTTCCCTCGAATTGGTGAACGATTAGTTCGGCCCCTCGGGGCGTTCCTTAATATGCGTTTGAGGGCCGGTCCCGTCTCTCTATCTTTCCATGTGCAAGGCCTCATGCGTGGAACAATGGATCTTCTTGATTGGCCGCTGATGATTTATTACTCGAGGAATCCAGGATCTTTTCTGCGAATAACTTCGATGTAAAGGAACGAACAAAGTGATTTTTCATTGAGTAGCAACATTGCCTAGGCTTACTTGAGCCTAGGCAATGGAAAAAGTCTCTGCAATGGGTGAATGTTTTTTTCATCAATGAACCATAGATAATAATAACTGCAGAAGACAACAATTCATCGCTGGGTGGTTCGTTCTAAGGGTTGATACATTTACTGCGATATCCATATGTTGATTTGGCCAAAATTATATATCAAGCATTCTCAAATGCTAACTGATTTCAGTTTCTCGGCGGGCTTGAAAAAAACCTAGGATACTGTATAAAGGATTCGCGAGTCGGCCACGAGAAGCGCTGTTTTCTGCTGTCATTTCGCGAGCTTTTTAATAGCTTTGCAAATTGTCCGCATCGTAGCGCTGTAAAGAATAGGGATGTATTAATTCCCAATATTCTCCATTGCTTGAAGTGCAAGTGCATGTGCCTGCTTCGAGTTAAATCGCTATAAACAATAGTTTTCCATTTGAAAGCCGGTGAGTTAAGGTTTTTAGAATTTAAGAATGTCTTTTGCCACTATGTTCAGATACTTCCGAGTGTCAGCTTAGGACAACCTAATAAAATGCGCGGGTAGTGGCAGCACTTGTCGTACCCGACTCGCAAATCCTTCATATAGTAGTATCCGTGAAAAAAACACTCAATTTTCATCATTTCAGGCCCGCTCAGGAAATTAGATGAAGTATTCGATGCATTGTCAGACTTCAGATTCAAAATATGAAGAAATGAGTTCGTGGATGCGGTTTGACACATTTCATGCTTGATATTTGACTGGCAGTCAGATTGCTTATTGTGTAAGCTGTTAGCTTCTTCCAAAAGTTACGGAGATAAAGTACTTTAGAACTGTCAGTTGAAAATTATCCAGCTGTACTAACACAATCAAACCATGTAAGCTTGGAGTTGCCGGACTACTGCGCAGACAATTACGCTGATTTACTTGTAACCTTTACTAGCTTACTTCGCCATTCTTTATAGGCGTTAAGGTAGTTTGAGCTAAAGATCACTTCACCTAGAAATTGATAAATTTGGCCTCATTTTGATTCAAAAATTCTCATCTTTTCAATTACATCAAAATATCAACCCCTTGCCGAACTACTTTTCGAGCAATTTGCCTAAAAATACAAGCTGTTTTACATGGGATAGATTATGGCTGTGCGCTCCAGAGGGAGAATATTGAAGGAATAAGGAATTTATAACACCTAGATTTCGTCAAAAAACTAACGGTGTGTATATTGCATGTTTTCTCAGCTATTTATAAAAATAATCTATTACTCACCACAATAACTTTTACAGAATTGCAAAAAAATCTGCTGTTTTTAAGGGTTTTCAGCCGTTCGGCGGGAAAAAATGAGTCAAGTTAGAGACTTATGTAGCTTAATTTATTTAATTACTGAGATTTTTGGGCGTATATATCTGTAAATTTGCGCCATTAATATTACAATATTTATTTCGTACTTTTTACAGATGATGAAATTAAAAAATAAAATTTGAATATGGTCTCCACTATGACTAGGGATCTATCTCGCTCATACCCCCTCAAGGGCAGAAAATCCGTCGTTCTATTCAGATGGGTTTTTTCCTCTTAAGAATTTTTTACGCCTTTGCTGTTGTCACCTGTTCAGGTAGTCATATGTGCTCTGTCTGAGTAACTAACTCAATTTTCGGGCGGAAATAATGCCGTGACCTTGAATGTGGATTTATTCTGATATATTGTCATTACCTTGTGGAGTATTCGGCTTGATATGACGTTGTAATGGTCTTAGCGATATGATTGGCCCCTCGTCCTAAATACTAGCACCAAAAAATTTTTTTAAATATTAATAACTTTATTTTACAAATGGCTTACATGCCGTAATTTCCCTTTGGATGGGTTACAAATAATATTACATCTTACACAGTTATCAACAAGTATAATTTCTTTTTTCTGGTAATTATGAATGATTTTATCCAGTATGGTCCTGCTTTGCTGATGCTTATCAGCAGGTTCCAAGTTTACATTGTTGTGGTGCATTCATAAAGAAAATTATTATCTATCAATAATGAAAAAAAAGTTGGAAAAAAAATAGTGCAGTTGAGGTACTGCTAAGCCAAAGCGGCTTGTCAGCAGGTGCCTTTAGTTAAAAAATATTTTTTTTGCTGTGTAGCGTTTTGTACAATTAAGAGTTTAACAATATTAGCCTATGAGCCACTCTTTTAGTGATTTTTTAAGAACAGATATGCCATTAATATCATGCATTGACATATGTTTTTTGTTTAACAAGTTATGTCTTGATATATCAATCGGGAGAGAAAAATCCCGATCCATGAGTTAAAGTACTTCTCGACGGAAGACCGTACTTGAACTTCAAAGTACATTGTTACTGGCCATTTCAAAGGAGATGGCAATATTATCGGTGCCTTTGACCAATTTACAGTCACCCAATGAAGTGCTTGGTATGGACATAATTCCATCCATTGGTAAGTTTTAAGTGATCGGGCGTATTAAAACACCTGTTCCTGCATGAATATATATCCATTTCAAATTTTTGTATTTTGATGATCCGAACCCACTAGGTAATAAGAGACTCTTTTAAGAGTTTGTCCATAATATTGCGTATGTGTATTCAATATGACCATACAAGGATATATACAGTCTAGTGGCAAGAACAGTTGGAGATGATTGAAAACATCTCTGGTTTTCCACCGAGTAAGGTTCTCCATTATTTCCAGCGTTTTGACACGCTACTCACCCGTCGTCATCTGGCGTCCTCAAGGATCAAATGATAATGACGTAGGATTGGATTCGAGAGCTTTTCAATCATCATATTCGCGGGAAAAGCTTAAAGTCATACAACAGAGGGAGACTTTCAGGCTGGCATTCTTCTCTGTATTTATATACTAAGGGGTTTCAAATTTGCCTAATTTTATAAATTGGGAGATTTAATTTTTGTCACTCAATATATATCTGCATATTACCCTGCAAGCCACCTCCAAGGGTGTGTGGCAGGGGAGGAAATATACTTTTCAGCGACCTTGAAATTTAATAATTACTAGATAACACCTATCTTTAACAATTTGAGACCGAGCGCCATCAATAGATACAAATTTACATGAAAGCTTTAATATTAGCTTTCTATTATTAGAACTTGGTAAAATTATTGATAAAAAAGAAAAAAAACAAGCTTTATTAGAAAAATTTTAAAATTAAAGAATTATTATTTAAATAATTCTAATTTAAATTTATTTAAATTTATTGCGATTCAAATGAGAAACTATCTCTATCATGTTGCAATTACGATTCTTTAGTAAAATCTGGTTGAAAAAGTTCCCGTACATGGTATTCGTAAAATATTGCACGCGCCAGTGTACCTATTCTCTAACTCGTTAAGAATTCGTCGTTAGCTTGCCCGTAACGAAAATCCTCGGATGTAACGAACCTTTCCTACCGATAACGCCATTCTGTAACACGGCTTAACGTCAGGCAATCGTTACATTTTCGGTAACGAAGTTTCGGTTCCTACCGTCAAAACATAGAGCACCTTGCATGGAGGCTACGATTTTCCACCAATCAGATCAAGCTAAAGCCTAGGGATTCAGAGACCTCTGGTTGACAATTTTAGAACTACTAGGTGAGGAAGTAGTGTGGTAGTGTTAAGAATGCCCTAGAGAGGACTCTGTAGGAATAAAGCCTGACTTTCGTAGGGCTGTGGACCAAGGTAACAAGGAAAATAGTTATTAGTTACGAGCTACGAGTTATTTATAAGTTTAAATATTCACTGTTATTGAATATTTTACGTGATATTAGTTTGGGGTTTCAATTAATAAATATGTTAAAACATGTCAGTGTTGGGAAATTGAACTTATATATTGAAACGATGGTCATGTCTTATCGCCGAAAATGTGCCGAGAAACATGTTATATGCTAAGATCAATGAGTGTGACCAAAGTCTTACAAATTTAGTACGGGTGGTATATTATAATTTAAGTAGATAAATATAGTGTGTCCTCATAACTTCTCACACATTTTTATAAAGAATTTCTGAACGTAAACAAGTGAATTTGCTTGGAGCTGCAAAGTGTAGGTATTTGATGATTTCCCTTCAATTTACCTTAATAATTGCTGCCAGTTTTTTGCATTACGTGTATGTAATTATGTCAAGCAATGTCGTGTATTTCCTGGTGATCTCCAAGCTATGAGTGTTGTACCGACACAATTGAGGTTACATTAAAACACAATGCCGTTTCCTCACAATCACCAATATAGCCCCATAGTTTTAAATTAGTTACCCCCAAATTTAGCTTTGTTTTTTCTTGTGCATTTTCCACTGAGTATAGAAAATATACAAGTATTCATAGTAATGTTCCACCTAAAGTTAGGAGTAATTTAATGGTTTCGAAACCAACATCAGTTAGCACATAAATAGGTTTGCGACCTATATTTCCATTGAATTCAATCTTAAACGACTTCAAATTTACTCAAGTTCACGTTCACAGTATCCTTACCGAACTTCTCGAGGCCTTACCGGGGGGGTCTGGATCCCTCGCTTCGAAGCGACGGGTTATCGAAGATTTTCGCAACATATGGACGATTTTACCAATGAAAGTCGTTAATTATGAGTTGCAGAATACCGATTTTCGCTAACTAGTCGTTAGGGAAGATAACGAACCGACAGATATCGTTAGGATGCCTTAACGAGTTACAGAATAGGGGTACAGGACCCTTTGACTTCGCCAGGATCCGAGCGCCATCTATAGATGGCGGCAAATAAAAATCACAAAAAATCAATAAAATTTTTAAAGTAAAGACTTATTTTGGTCACCATTGGCATAATATAACACTTTCAAGTCCAGATCACGAAAAAAAAAAGTTTCGGATTTCGGCAAATTTAAAATTTTAAACTTCGGGCTGAAATGGTTAAACTTAACCTAAAATTCTTCAGGTGCATGCTTTCTATCTTTCCGCTCTGATTTCCCCTATCTTTTCATTATCAATGTGTTGTATGCGTTGAATGAGAAACTATGTGCGTTTCAAATTTCAGTCGAAATCTGTCGCGAGATCGTTGTTCTTTCCTGCTCGTCGTCGCTATCGCTTCCACGAACATTCTTTTACGAGAATTGTTCGCAGTCAAAGCTTCTGCTGTATTTTACTGTATTTCCTGTATTTTTGTATTGCATACTGTATTTACTGTATTACTGTATCTGAAAACTGTATTTTACGAGAGCAGACGATATCTTCCGTAACAATACTACTGGTTTCTGCTGAAATACCTTCAATCATGTAGCCCCTTCCTAATTTTTCCATTTCGCTCTTTCTCGGGGAAAACGTAATTGATACGTCTTGGTTGAAAATTTCGCGGGTCATTACAGATGTATGTTTGTTTTTCGGGAGTACCCCGCGTAATATAACCAGGTGTGATACCTGACGTTTCGTGGCCATTGCTGGTCACTTTATAAAAGGGAATGAGGTATCTGTCGAATTGGTGGAGTTTATATAGGGGTTTCATATATCGGCGAAACCGGACGCTCCGTCAAAATCCGCTTAGAAGAACACGAGCGGGCTATTCGACTGAGACAACCCTTAAAATCAGCAGTAGCGGAACATGCAGCCTCGGGACACGCGATTGACCTCAGACGAACAATTAAAATCGCCAAAGTGAAAAACTTCAAGCCCCGGCTGATCCGCGAAGCTTTGGAAATAAGAAAATGCCAGCAAAATTACAATAGGGACTGTGGCCTCCAAGTCAGCCACACGTGGGACCCTGCTTTGAACCTAAATAAAAATGGAATGACTACTCCTTCCACTCCTCCCCTTCCAATCCTTTTCCTTCCATGAAACCCCTATATAAACTCCATCAACTCGACATATACCTCATTCAATTTGATAAAGTGACCAGCAACGGCCACGAAACGTCAGGTATCACACCTGGTTATATTACGCGGGGTACACCCGAAAAACAAACCTACGTCATTGATAAGGCTGTGAAAGATTTTTTTACACAGCACTTTGCCAATATTTTGCTTCCGACACCCGTTTATCTATTGGGAACAGACGTTTTTGACAGCTAAGGGCTTAGGTATTACATCTCCCAGTTTACGAAGCATGTGCGTTCCAACCCAGTAATTATTTTTCCTCCAGTAACTCAAATTGACTCCTATCTCCGCTTCTCCACAGACCATCGTCATCCGTCGTATCCAGAGAAATTCATTCACTCATCTGGACATGCCTCTTTGGTGGACAACGCGAATTTCTGCCGCTGTCACCAGAGGTCATCCTTCGCTGGAGAATTGCTGGAACGCCGTAATGAGTGAGTGATTCAATTTTTTTCGATTTTTCTTTCCGTCCCTTCATTATCCTTATTCTCCAATACTCTTCCACCTACTCATATTTTCCGGGTCGTCTAACCTGACCTGATTCTCCTCATAATAATGAAAAAAAAACTTTGCATACTAATAGAAGAAGACTCACCATGAAAAAAATGATAGACTCTGAATATTCATCTTCACAGCTCTTCGTAAAAATAAGCTCTGAAATCCATGTTGTGTCAATTAGTATTGTTCATTGAGCGATTACTATTATTAAGTTAAGCTCATTCAAACTGAATATTCGTACAAATTTGCATAATACCCCCTCACTCAAGAGGAAAACAATACTTAAATCGGTATTCCATGCGCTGCCATAATCACTTAATAATGTGCTGATAAAATTCACAGTCAAATAGACAATAAGCTATGAAAATTCGCTTTAGAAAAATAATGCAATGTGTGACAACGATGGAAAGTTATCACAACATTGTGAGATAACTTATTTCATCGGTTTCGTGTTATTTTCCAGACAGTAATGAAATTTCCCGCTGCTGCAGTTCCTAAAAACACCGATCACATTTAAGAACGAAGATTTTCGCGGTGGTCTACGATGAAGTTCTTCATTTTTTCCGGGTTCTACCTTGTAGGTTGCTGTGGTGATGACAACAGTTTCGCTGGCACTACTGCCACAGCGTCTTCAGGTCGAAGATGCCGGTTCACAATTTTGGTCCTCACTATATAGAGCTTCTTTCCCCGCCGAGTCCCCTGAATAAATGTGTTTCAGGGGACTCATAGATATGGATTCCATTGAAGACTAATGATTAATGCTCTCTCTATTTAGTGAGAGATTTTACTAATGATAGCACAAGAGTTGTATTTATGTGGAAACCATCAATGAGCATTTATCGGGCGTGGAGAGGGTGGAAACATAAATTCCGAATTTTAACATGTGGCCTCTCTGACATCCGTCGGTTGAAGGTCCCCCCATCATTTGGTGGAGCCTTCCGTCACGAGAGGCGGTGGACAGAGGAGGTATGTGTGAAAAAGCAGGGGGAGGAATAAATCTACGGGGGTTGGGGTGGGAAGGGGGGTGGGTAAGGGGTTGTTTTGAAGCGGTTTTCCTCCCCGTTGCGAACAAGGGGAGGCCGCGTGCCGTGGAATGCACGACAGTAAGGGGTCTCTCGCTTGAAAGCTCCCTTGCGATGGGTCGATGAGAGTGTATGCCCCGGCACAAAGGTAGGGAGCAGTGGACGGAGGAGAGAGGGGGAGGGGGGGAATGATGGAAGCAGTTATGAGCTAAGTCGATCATTCCCATGATCCCAATCACGATCACCATTCACTTGAGAGATTCGGTCATGAAAGTCAGGTCATGAATGAACGGGTCGTGATAGTAAAAAGTTGATGGCGATCACAACCCTATGTTCCCATTCACGATCCGCGTGAATTATAGCAGATCGCGACCCTCTCTGAAGGTAGTTTGAGCGAGATATTTCTCTAGTCATAATGGAGACAATATTTGAATTTCATATTTTAAATTCAGCGTCTGTTAGAAGTGTGAAGTAAATATTGTAATATTAATGGTGTAAAATATAGTTATACATTTATGACCCAAATTCTCAGTATATAACTATAGATATCTGCAAAAGTTACTAACTTCATTAAAAGCCTTCAAAACGGAAGGTTTCTATTGGCGTTCTGTAAATATTACACCGGTGAATAAAAGATAAATTTTTATAAATAGTTGAGAAAACATACAAAATACACACCGTTAGTTTTTTTTACGAAATCTAGCTGTTATAAATTCCTAATTTTTTCAATATTCTTCCTCTGGAGCGCACACACGTAATCAATCCCATGTAAAACAGCTTGTATTTTCAGGCAAATTGCTCGAAAAGTAGTTTGGAAAGGGGTGATATTTTTTTCTTTAAAATTAGGTAAAATTCATCAAATACATCATATATTCAAACTACCTCAAATGGCATTTCAACTTCGGCCAATAAACCCCCGGTGGTCAACATGGTCATGCTTGGTGACTATTTTTTTTTAAATATTGGTTTTCGGGACCGTTTGAATGCGTCTGTAGCACCGAAATATACTTTCGGAGCAATGGGGTTCTTGAGGATGCACTGTTTCAAAATCTTTGCACTAAATTCTGAAATTTTAAGGAAATGGCAAGAATTGTCGAGTAAAACGATGGACATACTTCCCCAATCACTTTTTTTTACTGGGAGGTTCCGCCGCGACTGTGTGAGTCAAAACAAATACTAAATTCCACATTTTTCATATTTTGCCAAAAAATCCTGCTTTCGCTGATGAAATGCATTACATATAGAAATCCAAAAGTAGTAGAAAATATGAAGATTATTCCACGAATTTATTTTAAATGAGCACTTTTTTCTAGCCATTGGAGCCGACTGAAGCGCCATTTCCTACGAACTACCGCATTTTGACTTCCATTACGGCATTAATTATTCAATAACTAGAAAAATAAGGTGGTAAGATGCCTGTATTTTATTTTTATTCAATTTATCTGGATTATTACCTTCTTAGAGACAGTTTTCCACGAAAATGGCATTTGTATTTTATGGAAAAATACTATTTTTCCCCGTGTTTCTCTCATTCCCCCATTGAACACCATGTAATTTCAAGTTAATTTATAGAATAAAATAGCGTGGAATGGTATTATTTTGTTGTTCATATCAGATAGAGGACAACCTTTTCTACAAGTAGACAGAATATAAATAAATTGATATTTAAGTCATTTTACGAAGGAATCACCTTAAAACATCTGAGTTCAATTTCAACTCGGTTACAGCAGAATTAGTCGTAAGTTGTATTGTTACATTCACCCTTGCAATTCCGACAGGCTGTGGGATGCAAAACAAAGCATTCCGGAGACAGCAGCACCTCTTGAGTTCCACAACCAGTCCACAACTAGTTCCATCCACACTGATCGACTGTTTCCCATGCATGTGGCTTCTTGGTCGCGAACGACCTACGTCCGAAAAAAACCCTCTCGGTGAACAAATAATAACAAATGACCAACGGGTCGCGATTAATTGATTGAGAACGCGACCAGGGTCACGAACGACCTGCGTCCGAAGATGACCCTCTCGGTCATCTGAATGATACCGTTCACCAATCAATCTCCGAGATGACCCGGGTCACGAGATTCGATCGTTCATGACCGACTCATCACTAGTTGGAAGGATTTTGACTCGAAAATAAGGGGTGGGGGTGTTTGTGGAATGAGAAAAGGGGCCCAGGAGGAGGAGGAGGAGGGTGATGATGATGAATAATACCATGGGTAAGTCAGGGGGAGATAAAATGGGGTGAGGTGGAAGTGGGGGGAGGGCTAACCCTGGGAGAATAGGGGGTGGAGGGGAGAGGTACCCTGGGGTGAGTGGACGGTCATCAGTCAACGCTGGGAGGGCGACTTGGTTCACGCTAGTTGGGACAGTGGTTTATTTCACGTGGTTGGGCAGGGCCTCGAAGTATTCACTCAAGCTTGGTTATTCAAGACTCTTCGCATCTTTTATTCATAAACCATTTACCAGCGCGATTGACCTCACGATAGAAAGACGGGAAATAATTTATGAAACATGTCATTTGGCGGTATATAAAAATATCTTCGTTCTTGTTTCATGTTTGTTCACCCTAAGTATTTGAGTTTCATTATTTTCAGTTAAAATTCCTTCAAAAACCTGCAGTTTCAATGGGTTATTATTGAGATTCTGTTTGAAATTAACAAAAATATATGCAAAGGTAGTATTATCCACAATTAAATACTTAAAATACATGAATTTTACAAGGAAGGTGATTTCAAATGAATTGACGGGTATAAAAAGAATGGGAGGACCTAAAGTAATCGAATAGTTAGACATTAAAATATATTGATTTGCTTGAGATGAAGAGTTGAAAAATCCGAGTATTTTTAAAAACGTTTTGATAGGTTCATGCGGACATAAATACGAAGGATACATCTCTGATACAACGGTGGAGATATACGCTAGGTTTTTATTAATTTCCTTCTAAGGTGCACCCATGGAGTAGAGCAGAATATGTTTAATTGCAATCGCATATTATTGAAGCTCAAAATTTGCATTCCACCCTCAATTTCATGGACACCAAAATAGTGAACACAAATTAAACTCATGGCACTTACTGACGGAGTAATAATTTTGTAAATGGTTCTGACACTACAATGCGACCTCGATTGTAACAGCAGGTTCAAAACAGGACATCTACATCTACAAAATACCCTGCAAGCCACCTCAAGGGTTTGTGGCAGGGGGGTGAGTACTGAGTAGTCACCAATATGCATTACACTATACCCTTTTAAAGTTAGTGTAACTACGACTAATTTTGTTTCAAACTAAACTTAAAAAAATTTTACTTTTAACAACTTTATAAAATTGGTAGATATATTTCTAAGACTATATTCAATGATGACCACTTTTCAAAGCTAAATACCAATATTTTCAATTAAAATTATTTCTTCGGACAAATTAGTTTGATCCATGTTTAAAAAAATATATTTTTCGTTTCATTTGTGCAAATCCGTGACCATCAGGAACGCCTTCCATTACAGAAAAAAAATTCACTTAATTAGTAAGCCTGCCTATAAATCTCCGAATTTTGTGTCACTAATTCTTTTATATTTTTTTAGCTACTTTTATATTAGCTTTTAGAATGATGCATTAGCATAAGTTGCTAATGCTTGTCAAGAGGTGAAGCTTCACAAGCATTCGCTACGCAATTGGTATGCTAACAAGGTTAGAAAGACCGTTAGTACTAATGTATTTTGCATCTAAGTAAATGGATAGAGATTCAAGAGTTATGCTGAAAATATGCATGGAGTGTTGTTATTACTAGGCAGTATCTAAGTATATAAGTATGTATTATGGAATAAATCAACTAACTAGCCACACAACCTATTGACAAACCCAGTTAAAAGTCTCATTGGCAGCTGTTATTGGCATCGCTAATGCTTATCAACAGGTGAAGCCCCATAAGCATTCGCTACACAATCGGTATGCAAACAATGTTAGAAAGACCGTTAGTACTAATGTATTTCGCATCTACGTAAATGGATAGAGATTCAAGAGTTATGCTGCAAATATGCACGGCGTACTGTTAGTACTAGGTAGTCACTAAGTATATAAGTATGTATTATGGAATAAATCAACTAACTAGCTGCACTACCTATTGACAAACCTAGTTAAAAGGGTCATTGGCAGCTGTTATGATCTCTTATCTTTCGCGGGGAAAATGACATGCGTGAAGATGGATCGTGGTACATTTTGTACCGTTCGCGTATTCCACGGCACGTCTTTCGCGTGAAATTTGGTCAGAAATTGACAAATATGCAGCGAAGGTGTGTGCATCGTGCCGTCGGGGCTGGAAGGCTAAACTTCTTTTCTTTTTCTCGATGGACTTCCATTTGGGAAGGATATTCGTGTATATTTGAGAGGGGCCCGCGTCTCATATAAGTCCGTTTTCACGCCTATGGAGACCACGTCGAGCTATCCATCTGGGGATTGGAGGAGGAGGAGGAGGAGGAGGAGGGATCGTATCCTTTCTTTTCTTTTTTTGTGTGTGCGAGAGCCCTCTCACCCTGGATGATGCATCACACGGAGTGTGTGACCGGCGTGGCGGTGGGTCAGTCAGTCAGTCCGGTCTTTCCGGGGGACCACCTATGCACCGAAACTAACTGCATGTGGGCGAGAGGGGTGGGAGTGTTTCTAAAGGTGTGTGTGAAGGTTCCGGGGCTGGTCGGAGCGTGGTAAATGGTCCAAATCGCCCATCAGCCAGGATTAGTCGAAGGGAAGGTTGCGGGATTGAAAGAGACCGGGGATCATTCGGACTGGAGCGAGTTGCTCTGTTCTTCTTCGTTGCGAAGATCCCTTGCGTTTTGAGTGATGGATGTGGAGTGTATGTATGTACCACTCACTTCCTTTGGCGGCGACAAATCCACCGATTCGAACTGGCTGGTTGGGAAGGCGACCGATGACTTAAATTATTCGTGGAATTTAGGAAGGATATGATAACAATAATATTGTTTCTTGAGTTTTTTCTGGATCACTTTTCATTAATTGTATGTATTTTATTGAAGGGTTGGTCAATGTTTAAAAAAATATGTATTTCCTTTCACCAACGCTTCGTTATTTAATATTAGCATAATCAGGACTTCAGGTGAAAATGAGATTATTGAAAATATATTTCTTGTTATGGAAAATGTCAGTTGCCATCGACATTTTCCATAACAAGAAATATATTTTCAATGCTCTCATTTTCACCTGAAGTCCTGATTATGCTAATATTAAATAACGAAGCGTTGGTGAAAGGAAATACATATTTTTTTAAACATTGACCAACCCTTCAATAAAATACATAAAAATAATAATAATGAACACCTAACTTTGAGCGAAATTAGGACTTTACGCTCCTTTTTTACATTTAAGGAGGTTCCGCCGCGACTGTGTGAGTCAAAACAAATACTAAATTCCACATTTTTTATATTTTGTCCAAAAAGTCCTGGTTTCGCTGATGGAATGCGTTACCTATAGACACCCAAAAGTAAGGTACAAAATATATACAGATTATTCCACGGATGTATTTTAAATAAGCACTTTTTTACAGCCATAGGAGCCGACTGTAGTGTCATTTCCAACGAATTACCGCATTTTGACTTCAATCACGGCAGTAATTTCCTAATAACTAGAAAAATAAGGTGGTAAGATGCCTGTATTTTATTTTTATTCAATTTCTCTGGATTATTTCCTTCTTGTAAACAGTTTTCCACGAAGATGAGATTTGTATTTTATGGAAAAATACTATTTTTCCCCGTGTTTCTCACATTCCTCCATTGAACACCATATAATTTTAAGTTCAATTAGAGAGTAAAATAGCGTGGAAAGGTATTATTTTGTTGTTTATATCAGATAGAAGAAAACATTTTTTACAAGTAGACAGAATATGAATAAAATGACATTTTAGTCATTTTACGGTGGAACTACCTTAACTCATTGACATACACATGAACATTCATGCCCTGAGGGGAGAGGAGAAACCAACCCAGGGGGGACTGTGTTTGAGCCACTCGAGGTAATTCTGGTCACGTAACTAAGGAGTCACGTGGTACAATAACGAAAGGTTGTAGATGTTGGTGTGTTTGAAACATTCGGATGGATAACTTAAGGTGGCTGGAGCGATTTTTGTTCATGTACAGATTTGCGTGAAACTTTGCATACGTGTCCTTATTAGTAATATCTATCGATAAAAGTGAAAAAAACTGTATGCTACCGATTTGGTTTCCTGGCAATTCAGTGATATTTTAACAAGTACTCTTATCGCACACGGCATATATTTTGAAACAATTCGATTACTTATGTACAGATTTTCTCCTAAATGCGAAATAATAAGTTTCATATTATTATAATAGCTGCTAACAAATATCAAGGTATCACGCCAAGTAAAAAATGAGTATTTAGATATGATTTTATCGTAAATTTCGAATTTCGCGCCGAAAATCCTAGTCAAAACAGTGTTTTAATTAAGGCGAAAATTTAAAATATAGCTCTTGCATCAAATACATTACTGCATGTGTGGTGATTTCCAACGTATAAACAGGTGTACTTGAGTGAAATGTGGTCCAAGAATATTTTTTTCAACTTTTTTGAAAAGTTATTAGAATGTGCCTTCAACGACTCACGATTGCCGTTCCAGCCACCTTAAGCGCCTGAATTTTTTTATTATATCGGTTATCAATCGAGATATCCGGCTTCATCAACGATATTCCGGTGAAAAATCCGATCGGAAAGACTGCATGAGATATTTTTACGAATGGTTTAAATACGCATAAATCTCGAACCATTTGAGACATTCGGATGGATAACTTAAGCGCCTGAAATTTTGATTATAGCGATTATAAATCGAGATATCCGGCTTCATTAACGATATTCCAGTGAAAAGTCCGATCGGAAAGACTGCATGAGATTTTTTACGAATGGTTTAAATACGCATAAATCTCGAACCCTTCGCGATTGTACCGCGTGACTCCTTAGTTACGTGATCGGAATCACCTCGGAATGGTTCAAACACGACCTACTCTTGTGTGGCTCTTAGTAGTAGTAGTACTCCCTAATACTTGAATCCTTATCTGTTACCTAGTACTAACAGCACGCCGTGCATGTGCTCTACATAAGTCATGAGTCTCTGTCCATTTGTGTAGTTGCAAAATACATACATATTAATGGTCCCTCTCAGTTGTAATAATATCTGAAGTGTAGTAGTGCATGCTTGTGAGGCTTCGCCTCGTGACAAGCATTAGCGATTTAGGCTAATGCATAATTAGTCGTAATTCCACTAACTTTAGGGTATAGTGTAATGAATGTTGGTGAATACTCACCCGCTGCCACACACCCCTAAAGGCTTGCAGGGTATTTTGTAGATGTTAGATGTAGATACCCAGGCGGGACTCAAAACCGCGACTTTCGGATTAGGCAGGCGAGGACGTGACCCTGCCGCCTTTCGAGGCCGGCAAAAGATATGGGAATGGAGGAAAGGGTGGAGGGAAACCCGGCGTTGGAATTTAAGTCCACTCCTTTTCTCAGGCGGCAATTGGTCCACAGTTTTGACGTACCCCATCAGATGGATGGATTTCTACACTTTGGAGGAGTGTCCTCAGGATGATACTCGAGCAGGGATCGAGAGTCCGCTGTTAATACCTCTGCCCCTGGCGTAATTCGATCCTTGGCCCTCGGAATTGAAAGAGAGTCCTCTTGAAAACACACCAACCCGTTCCCTAGAATTCGAATTCCGAAGTGAGACAGCGGTTAGCAGGGCGAGGATCTCACGCTAGTGGTTTAAGGTAGCTTGAGCGAAAATCACTTCACCTAGAATTTGATGAATTTGGCCTCATTTTAAAACCCCCTCTGCTGGAATACGCCATGGAGCGAAGGTGGGGGGCTTGGTGTGGTATAACTGGATAACACACCTGACCGGCAATTGGGAGATCCGAGTTCGAATCCCGGTCAAGTTTAGGTAGTTTGCGAGAAAAATCATTTCACCTAGAATTTGATGAATTTGGCCTCATTTTAAAGAAAAAACTCTCATCTTTCCAATCATATCAAAATATTAACCCCTTGCCAAACTACTTTTCGAGCAATTTGCCTCAAAGTAGAAGCTGTTTAACATGGGATAGATTATGGCCTGTGTTATGGCTGTGCGCTCCAGAGGGAGAATATTAATCAAATTAGGAACTTCTAGCACCTAGATTTTGTCAAAAAACTAACAGTGTGTAGATTGCATGTTTTATAAAATATTTATAAAATATAATCTATCAATTACCTAAGTAATTTTGACATAATCGCAAAAAAAACCTGCTGTTTTGAAGGGTTTTCAGCCGTTCGGTGGGAAAAAATGAGTCAAGTTACGTATGTAGCCTTATTAATTTAAGTACTGAGATTTTTCGGCATATATAGCTATATATCTGCGCCATTAATATTACAATATTTATTTCATACTTCTTACAGACGCTGAAATCAAAGAATAAAATTTTAATATAGTCTCCATTATGACTAGGGAACTATCTCACTCAAACATTCTAAAGGCAGGTCGTTTGAAAGCGAGATAGTTCCCTAGTCATAATGGAGACCATATATGAATTTTACATTTTAATTTCAGCGTCTGTAAGAAGTGTGAAATAAGTATTGTAATATTAATTGTGGAAGAATATTGTTATATATGACCGAAATTCTTAGTAATTAAATAAATTACTACTTAGGTCTCTAACTTGACTCATTTTTTCACGCCGTACGGCTAACAAACCCTTCACAACTGCAGGTTTTCTTTCGATTCTGTAAAAAACTAATGCGGTGAGTAATAAATTATTTTTTATAATTAGCTGAGAAAACATTCTAACTACACACCGTTAGTTTTTGACGAAATCTATCTGCTAGAACTTATTTTTTTTAATATTCTCCCTCTGGAGCGCTCAGCCGTAATCTATCCCATGTAAAACAGCTCGTATTTTCAGGCAAATTGCTCAAAAAGTAGTTAAGCAAGGTGTAAATATTTTGATATCATTGGAAAGATGGGAGTTTATTATTTAAAATTAGGTCAAATTCATCAAACTCTAGGTGAAGTGATAGCCTTAAAAACGGTGAAGTGACTGCGAGGTGGATTTGCTCTCCTGCCTCCGGAGTCGAAAAAATGGCCGGTCGGTTTTTGTCGAGGGGTCCATCCGCCTTGAGTGTTCCGCTATAAGCACTCCAAGAATGGGTAGCGGAGAATTCGAAGAGATATAGATATACATTAACGTTTTTATAAGCTCCGCGATGCCCGCATTCGATAAGAATTCTTCTCTCTGCTATCACTATGTTAATCTCCAGCACTGACTTAATGAGAAAGCACTGATCTGTATTAATGAGGAGCATTAGAATGATATTAGCATTTATGGATGGAATACTTGGCCTAATTTGAATATATCTGATTTTAATCGACCTGAATGATATATTGAGGAATATGTTTAATCCTTCTATTTTTAATTAAAGTATTATATTGGTCTAAAACTTTTGTTAAAACAGATAAACCTCTTTTAAAAATTACACGTGCCCTTTTTCGGGAACTTGATATCACAGTAAGGTATAGTAATTGCAGGATGAATCTAATATTGATAGTTGGTTTAAGTTAATTAGAACTGTTAGAAAATGACGAAAATGCCCGTAATTTAATATGAAACTTGTTTTCTCGGCATTTATTGAAGACTTATTTGGATTTACCATGTCCCTACTTCCTACACCTTAGGTTAATTCTTCTGTTTTCGTTTGCTTTGAACCAGGCAACTATAGCTACTATTCTTTGAGTCTTTTACTAAGGGAAAGTGAATATTCCACCATATATAAAAACGGATTTCGTGATTTTATGAAGTTTATTAGGTGAGAATATTTGGAATGAAATCAAACTGTCGCGTTGTCTAGAGACGAAAGTGTTTCCCCACTATATTAGAAATATTTAGTGTAAATAAGCAGTGAGATACAATACCCGCGTTACCATTTCTTTAAATTGCTCTACCCTTATCCTAATATGAGGTAATTCCCGGTTACCTTCCTCAAGTATTCGTCATATAAACTAACACAGCAGTCGTGTTTGCCGATTACTCATGACATTCTGTCCCCAAATATTGTTTTGGAATAAAAGATTTGATAGAATAGAATAGTATATATATTTATTATGATCTGGGCATCAACCTTGGAACAAATGCTACAGCAAACTGAATTTGGCTCAGCAAATGGTGGAGTACAATATGATTCCTTAAGAATATTGATATGTAGATTCAAAAAAATAAGGATACAAATATAAATTTACATATATATATGAATACAAATAAATTGATACCAATATGATTGCTTAAGAATACTAATAAATAAATCCAAAATAATAAGGATAAAGATATAAAGTTACATATAGATAAATACAAATATATTTATACCAATATGTGGATACAAAATATATGGATACAAAAGATTTAGACACAACATTAATGGTTATGGGAATAGATAAAGGTACAGATATGCATTTGATAAGCTGCCACTTGGCAATTATACTAACAAAATTAAAATCATTCTGCATTGAGTAGAGTCATGTATAAGGCGTTTTTAAATGAATCAATGGAACTTGAGTTTTAAGTTCTCGGGCAGAGAATTCCAAAACTTAGAGGCAGTTATTAAGAACGACTGTAGATAAATATCCGTTCGGGGAATAGGATAGCGTAATAATCTTTGTTTGTACGTGATGTTTTCATAGTAAATTCTGACCTGATCTTAAACATTTCTGTCAGGTAATTGGGGGTTTCCTCCTTGAAAATGTTAAAAAGGAGGGTCCCAAACAAGTATTTTCTGCGGTCAAAAAAATTAGATATGGTGGAAGTGAAAAATATGTAAGGGTGAATATAGTGAAAAATATGGAAGATACAATGGAAAAAGGAATACAATATGATAATTAACAATACAAATACTAAGGGAATGGTTTGCAGTAAAGAGGGATATGTTAATTTTAAATTAAGTATACAAGGCAAAAGCATACAATAGGGCCAAGGAATTCAAATATCTGGGGGCAATAATTAAAAGTGATGCAAAAAGCAAAAGAGAAATTAGAAATAGAATACCCATGGCTAAAATAGTCTTCAAGAAGAAGAAAAACTTTTTACTGCAAGAAACATCAGCTTAGACATGAGGAAAAAATTGATAAAAGTTGTCGTGTGGAGCATTTCTCTATACGGATGTGAAACCTGGACCATTGGAAAGGAAGAAAGAAAAATACTGGATGCTTTAAAAGTGTGGTGTTATCGACAAATTCTTGGAATCAGTTGTATGAACAGAGTTAAAAATGAAGAGGTGTTTAAGGTAGTTTGAGCGAAAAATCACTTCACCTAGAATTTGACGAATTTGGCCTCATTTTAAAGAAACAACTCTCACATTTCCAATGATATCAAAATATCAACCCCTTGCCGAACTACTTTTCGAGCAATTTATCTGTAAATATAAGCAGTTTTACATGGGATAGATTATGGCTAAGCGCTCCAGAGGGAGAACATTGAAGGAAATGGGAATTTCTAGCACCTAGATTTCGTCCAAAAGCTAACGGTGTATAGAAGGCATGTTATCTCAACTATTTTTTTTAAATATCTATTTCTAACCACAGTAACTTTTACAGAATCGCAAAAGAACCTGCCGGTTTGAAGGGTTTTCAGCCGTTCGGCGGGAAAAAATGAGTCAAGTTAGAGACTTATGTAGCTTTATTTATTCAATTACCGAGATTTATGGGCATATATAACTATATATTTGCGCCATAAATATCACAATATTTATTTGGTACTTCTTACAGACGATGAAATCAAAGAATAAAATTTGAATATGGTCTCCACTATGACTAGGGATCTATCTCGCTCAAACCACATTAAGAGATTGAAAGAGAAGGGGAATGGAATATATGGAAGAGTCTTGTGAAAGGAAGAGACGAATTGGTGGGGCATATATTGAGACACAATTGATTCTAGTAAAGAGTGCGTTAGAGGGAATGGTGGAGGGGGTACGATACAGAGGAAGGCAAAGAGATCAATACCTGGAGCAAGTGAGGAAGGATGCTGGTGCAACATCCTATGAAGAAATGAAAAGGAGAGCTCGGAATAGAGATGAATGGAGGTCTAT
Source organism: Pyrrhosoma nymphula (assembly GCA_963573305.1). Taxonomy (NCBI): domain Eukaryota; kingdom Metazoa; phylum Arthropoda; class Insecta; order Odonata; family Coenagrionidae; genus Pyrrhosoma; species Pyrrhosoma nymphula. The sequence continues at coordinate 16,157,214 of OY754327.1, forward strand.
TTTCAAACCAATATTAAGGATTGATAACTGCAAGAGAGAGAAGATGGTGGAAGACGTATATTCAAGGAATAAAATACTACTATGTTAAACATCAAAATTTTTACTTTTGCCTAATGCATTTGAGTAGTAGATATATATAGTTAAGTGTAGTGTTAGTTTAACGAGATGACGATTCAGTGAATCGTGACGCATAATGTATTATTTTTTACATTGGTAAAGGGAAGCTGCGTTTCATATCGTTAACCTCGTTCACTGTGAAGAACTTGAGTTTTTAAGCTGTGTCGTCTATTTATTTTTAAATGAGTAAAAAATGTCCTCTTTTGATGACAAAAATACTTCCTTATTACACGATTTTACAGAAAAAATTGCCTTAAATCTATGTAAGCCTGCTTCCAGCTTGAAATACATACCTTGAGGCTCGTTTGGGAGAGCTGATTACTCTTTAGCTTCGGCTGCATGGGAGCAGTGTAAGCACTCCTTGTCATTTGCATTTTTGCTATTACTCGACCTCCTTCACTGACTTGCAACATGTTTTTTTCCCGAAAAATCATTGTATTCCTAGAATCAAAGGTTTTAAGCCAGTACTCCATTGCGCTTGCGCCGGTGCTGCATTGCGCATTAAGCAAGGAAAGTAGCTATAATTAATTGATATTAAAATTTCAGCGGAACTTTTCGCTGCATGTTGGTATTTAAAGCGATATCCAATTCCACTTCCTACTTGATTTAATTATATCGTTGTAGCGTATATAATTTTGTTTTAGCAATTAAGTTTTCCTTTTTCACAGGAGAAAATGGTTCCGCAGGTATTTTTCAGCAGCTAGTTTTTCATGAAGAGACAGTTTCGTTCATTTTTCCGTCCATATTTCGTGCATTGCTTTTATTTCGAAGTAGGTGGCCCCTAGATCCTTTCGCTACATTCCCCGATCGCCGCAGGATATTAAGGATATATTTTCGTATGAGCATTTTTTTCCCCTCCTCGCTCATCCGTGGCCACTCAAAAAATCATGCATAATGCACAGATGCTGTGCTGGCGATGAGGAAATCCAGCGATGATGATGATGATCTCGCTTCGCCATTGCTCCGAAAAAAATTATGACTCTTAAGAGGTGGGTGGGTTGGTGGGGGGGCGGGGTCAGCGGGGGAACTGGAAATTCAAATCGATGAACGGGTCGCCTTGACTAATCGGTTCTCTGCCTCGGACAATTGGTTCCAGCTTTAATAATGAGGCGAAATCGGGATGAAGCAAGGAGGCATGCTGGGGCAGGTGGAATCTCTCTCCCTCCTTCGCTCCCCGTCTCCCGGAGCAACGGTCAATTCACAATCCCCCCCGCCCCTCAAGCCACGGACTCACATCTTCTTAAGATGCTGGGCGGATGGGTCACCCGCAACTCTTTACCAAGACACACCCTACCGGATAGCCCATCGTAGATTTCACGGCAGAAACTCCTTTAAGATGCTATCGGCTCCCTCGAGTTCATGAACGGTTAGATAGAGACTGTTTGGTCATACTTTAAAAATGGAAGTCTGAGAATATTATCCTCAGAATATTTATGTGTTTCTCTCGCATAACGTTTTGGCACTCGGCGGCTTTGAGCGTGGCGTCCGAGATACGTAAGCATATCTACATACTACCCCGCAAGCCGCCTCAATAGGCGTGTGGCGGTGGGTTTTAGGACACCAGCTGTTTACATATAAAAAAGGAAACGCTCTAATGAAATTACGCCTAGCATTTATTAAAGTCCCTTATTGTTCGGGGGAAAAACGAATTCCCATACCTATCCGTTCGGCAAAATATCTCTCTTAATTTATCGTTTCTGTCGGACCTGGAAATATAGTGGGGTTCTAATATGATGTTCTCCGTGTCGCTCTTAAAGATTATCTATTCTCAATTGCTCTAGCAATCTAAGCCTAGCGCGCAGCCTCCGAGTTTATAGCGGCTCCCTGCCTAATTCGTTTAATATCTGTGTAACGCTGTCTGTACGCCCGTAGCTGTTTTTGACGAATCGCGCAGCTTTCCTTTGTTTTTTATTAAGTTCCCAAATTAAGTCTTTCTGCACTGGATCCCATATGCTCGCTGCATGTTCAAGGTGTGGCCGGACGAGTGCGAAATAGCACCTCTCTTTTACTTTTTCATCCGAAAATCTTCCCACAATACACTTGACGAATCCTAGCTTCTTCAGATACGTTCCGTTTCTCCAAATGAAGATAGAGGAACGGAACGAGGGACCCTTAGTCTCTTCAGATGTTCCAGTGGAAAACCTTCGGTTCCTATAACCCGCTTATCGGCAATTGCTGAACTCTCTCAAACCACAAGGTCACCATGTGGTGTCGACTCCTGCGGTATCCATTAAGGGCGTTATTCTTCCGGTGCACGTACCGCTTTATGCCGCATCCATACTGACCGCTTAAGTATACATTTAAGTGCACCTTTCACATAAGTACACAGTGTCGACGCCCTTGCACCACTTAAGTAACGGGTTCACTTAAGTGGACCCGGGGACCCCTATTTAATTGTACTTGGATGATATCGATAGTGTACCGTCGATGCTTGGTCGAAGTGATCGAAGTCTCGTCATCGATACACATCATGCATGTGTTTACATAATTTATATGAGGAGTTAAGGAGGAGGAGGAGTCTAGGAAATGTCTTACGTTACTTCTCGGTCACATAATATTTGCGTGATGCAAATTTCTTTCCATTAACACTAGGTAGCGCTGAGGTAGATATAATATGTGTGTGTAGAGGTTAGCCTGAATTTAAATGGTGCACTTAAGTACACCCCACTTAAGTGTACCTGAAGTGTAGACGAACAATTAGCGTCTAGATCAAAGTGAGTCTACGCATGTATTTATTTCATAAGTTATCCTCAGGCAACAGCTGTTGTAACTTTATAGTTGTACATTCATAAAAAAACATGAAAATTCAGACATAACCATGAGAAATGGAGTGGAGCGACTAACTGACGTGAGATTTGAGTGTATTGCTGCTGGCGAGTCAATCTTCGTATTTATGTCTGCCGATGATGAATAAACCCTTCTGGAATTAAACAGCAATATATAACGAAAGAAATAGGTCTATAATTATTTTAAGAATGAGGCGTGAGTGTTAATCTCATAAATATTTTCGAAGATGGGCAACATGGGACGATTGTTATTGACAATTGAATGTAATGGTCATGAGAAACGGGAGACGTGATTCAATTTGAGAATGTAGCGCAGGCTGTAGTAAGAACGTAAGAACAATAAAAGTGGATTATAATTAAAATTGCATCCATTAAACCCTCGAGTAGCTATAAAAGATGGTATAATAGTCCGAAAGCTAAAAAACGTACTGGCTGTATGATTTCCGCAAGATTCAAGCAAATTATTGTAAATATTTTATGGGATATGGAGAACAATCACTCGCTATGAAATATCAGAAAATGAAAATATAAATAACATATGATATTCTGGGAAAAAATCGCTCGTGTTTATGGTGTTGGACAAAAACCCGCAATAAAAATAATAATAATTTAATAATAAAAAAAACACCCAAGGGTTTATGATCATATCACACATCCTAATTTTGTGTTCGTACGACATGACTGTAATTCCAATTTTTCACAAGCAAGATGAAGTACGCATTCGACAGCATTGCAGCTCACAGAGCAGAAAATTTGGTTTTGAGCTGAGTGAAAACATTTGGGTGGGAGCATTTAAAACTCAAGCGTTGCAAACCAGACTTCACTGGGTGAGATAAAAACATTCAGGAAAAACATTTTCTTACCCTTTTGGCCCAGCAGTAAGCTTTCCTCTCTAGGTGTTGCAAATTTCTTACGGAAAACGGATCCCATAATCAATCTAAATGAAAATGAATATATTTTGCCATAGTTTATTTCAGGTTTCCTAATCAAAACGGTATTAAAAGAGAAAGTGCGTAACGACTTTAATTATATTAACTTGCCCCTTTAATGTATGAACCATGAGCGTTCATTTGCATAATAAATTTGCATTGCATAATGTATTTTTCATGCGCTCCAATCCATCAGTTCAGTTCCAGGTTCATCGGCATTTTTGGAGACCTAACCTGGGAGTACTACTCTGAATATTATGATTTAGAACGAAACAGTTTTTCATATCTGTGATATACATTTTCCAATAAAAAGGATATTATCTGTCATAAGAAGTTTATATTTTGTGATTATGATCACTAATAAAACACCTATTGTTGTATTATGATATCAAAATTCCATCCGGTCAAATATAGCGTACGAATATCGTTAAAAAAAAGAATGTAGCAATTACTAGTAGGTATAGATTGAGGGGGAGATTCGTTTGTAGTTACCTTGCTGGTCCAACTTAACCGGTAAATTTTCCGGTTCCGGTAAACCGGGGGAGATTCGTTTGTAGTTACATTGCTGGTCCAACTTAACCGGTAAATTTTCCATCCAGCTTCTTCAATCCAGATACATTGATTATGCAATTTTCTAGGCATATGTATTATTCAAATGTTTCAAGGGATGGATGAAAATATCCTCCGTAAGTTTTAAAAGTTAGCACAAACCTCAATAATAAATACTAAAGTGAGTGCTACATATTTGTTTTTAAATGACTATACGCTAAATAAATAGAGACATGTCTGAGCTGGGTACTGGAAGGAAAACATGTGGAATATAATCACTTCACAGTCTTTCCTTCCTCCGTCCAACATCAGGCACCAGTCAACTTACAAGTAAACATTGAAATTATACCTGTGATTAGAATATTGAGGTTATCCGGATTGAAAAAAATAGGGGAAATTTTTCATTTTTGAATCGTATATTTATTTTCCCGAATTTATTTGTCCATTTCTTATTATTTGGATGTTGCTTAACAGACGTGTTTTTCGTCTAATTTTAAGAGAAAAGTAAGTGTTTCTCTCGGCGGCTCCCTATGCTATCCAACTTCGATGAGCAAAAGGTGAGAAGTTATCGAGTATATTATCCAATAGGTAACTCATTTCTTTATGCTTCAGATGGCAAAAGATACTACTGTTGACACTTTTTTGCACTATTTTTTAATCTTATATGCAGATTAACGGTGTGCTTTTTTTAGTTTTATTATGCTAGATAATATCATCATTAGGTAGTACCGTTTTGTTTCTTATACAAATCGAGAAAGTAATATTTTCTGTCTCTTATTTGTCTCTTCTTTGCGTTTCCACCTTTAAACGTCTATTTCATTACACTTTGTGTCCTGAGAAAAAAAAATAGAAGATATACTTTATACTGTTCATGTAAATTAGAAAATACCTGTGTAGCAAACTATTTCCGTCCTTGTCAGCCAACTAATGGCAATGTCCTATTTTCTTCAAGATTACTATATTGCTTGCTATAAAAATGTTGGAAATTATAGTAATACAATTAACTAGGTACTGGCACTCTGGCTGCTAGTTAATGTTTCAGCATGATACATTTGAGCTTCATGCATATTTTTCTCAATAGAAAATTATGTAGCGTCATGTGTTCCTGGGAAAACTCTATATTTTTGTGTGTTGTTGGGTAAAACCTAGATAAACAAATAATCTTTTACTCTTTGGTTAAACCAATCGTCGTCGTCGTATTTTTTATTCACATTTCAAGGAGGTCATCCGTTATTTTTTTTTCACAGCCGCCCTTGCCTATCTCAGCTCGTCCTGGCCAGCCCAAGCCTCCTCGCCTTCTGGTCCTCTCTCTCTTCACAATCTCTCGCTCACATCGCTCCCATATCTCTCCACGTCAATTTTTTTCATCTCTCTTCGCTGTGGCTGCATTTTGCCGTGTACTATTTCCCATCTCTGCTCAAGCCCATAACTTAAGGATGAGCAGGCACTGAACCCAGGTGACCCCCGGTTGAGCAAGTTGGAACTTTGGCTCGGCGAAAGGTCCAAATTAATATCCGCAGTAGTCTTCGTCCCAAATTTGCATCAGTCAAATATTATTACGTCATCTACAAAAGACGCTGAAGCTGGAATACTGTCCAGAAGGACTCTTATTTTCTTCACTCTTACATCGCCAAATCTTTTAACCTCATTCTCCATCGTATGAGTTCTACTCCACACAGGGGCACAACAACGGGAGGGGGGCAATGCCCCCCCCCTAGCACGATTGTGTGGGGGGAGGGCTAGCCCTCCCGTAAAATCAGAGGTTGTGGCTCACTTTTTAATGGAAACTTCCCGATTTTGCCCTGCTTAGCTAGCTTATACAGATTTTTCAAGGAGTTTGCCCCAACCCCCACGATTCGGGGGGTTGTTGCGCCGCTTGAGTCTCCACATCGTGAAATAAATGACGCATAACTGCTCGGCCAGTTGTCTAAACTTGAAGGGATAAAAACAGCAAGGAAGTACGAATAATAGCCTTCAATTGTAAAACATCGAACAGTATCGTTTCCCACGTAATTATTTCGAAGACCGCTCTGCAATTTTGATGATATTAATGACCGCAAACGTCTTGAAACATTGATTGAATTAATACAGCTCCACGATGTGCTCAGTGAATGAAAAAACATTTTCTTTAGTGCCCTATTACACCGAGGAATAAGGGTATTTCAAAGCAATGAGCACACTCAAATTGTATTTGAGTCTTGAGATCCCGAAATACCTCCAGAAAAGCTCTAGCTGCTCGTCAATTACGTAAAAACAACGCAACATTAAACTCTGACCTTGTCATAGTTATCCCCATTCTGAGTGATTAGTTCATAAAATAACCTACTAATATAATATTTATAATAGCATAATAATATATAGTTACAATAATAATTACCAATAAAGTGGAAATTGTGGATATCTGAATGTCGACTTTCTATTGAATCGATTGCTTTGAGTATCATGACGACATATGATTGGATCTTTCGGTAGGCGACCAAAAAACTGAGATCCTTTGCGTCATAATGGACACGTGATATGGTTGGGAAGGGATGGATTATTGGTGGGAACGGAGGAAGGGTGGCGAATAACCTGGGTCGGCAATGATCTGCTCTCAGCGAAAGACGTCAAGGGAGCCACGGTGTTACGTCACATCCGATGAAGGGGGTTTAACACTTAAAGTGCTCCCTATGTATTTAGCACCCGAGTAAGGATAGGGATTCCTCAGAAAAATATCCTTCACTTCCAGGATCCAAACCCTGGCCCTCGGGAGGGAAATCGGTTAAATGTACCAGCATAATACCCGGGAAATATAGTTCTCAAACTATCACACCAACCCAATTTTTCCGACCTATGAATGGAGCGTATTGAAAATTTCCAGTAAGGACAAGTAGTATCGCTCGTCCTCTAAAAAGCAGTTTGAGCAAGATAGTTCCCTAGTCATAATGGAGACCATATTCAAATTTTATGTTTTTATTTTAGCGTCTGTAAGAAGTATGAAATAAATATTGTAATATTAATGGTGCAAAGATATAATCATATATGACCAAATTTCTCAGTAGTTAAATAAATAAAACTACATACGTCTCTAACTTGACTCATTTTTTCTCGCCGTACGGTGAAAACATCTTCACTTCAGGTTTTTTTGTGATTCTGTAAAAATAACAGCGCAGAGAAATTTATTAATTTTCCATAAACAGTTGAGAAAACATAACTAACTACACCGTTAGTTTTTTTGACGAAATCCAGGTGTTATAAAATCTTAATTTTTCCAATACTCTCCCTCTGGAGCGCACAGCCGTAATCTAACCCAAGCCAAACAGCTTAAATGAGTAAAAAATTGCTCGAAAAGTAGTTCGGAAAGGGGTTAATATTTTGATAACATTGTAAATATGGGAGTTTTTTTCTAAAAAATGAAGTCAAATTCTATGTGATGCGATATTTCGCTCAAACTACCGTAACGTGGTTTGAGCATGATAGTTACCAAGCCATAATGGAGACCATATTCAAATTTTATGTTTTTATTTTAGCGTCTGTAAGAAGTATGAAATAAATATTGTAATATTAATGGCGCAAAGATATAGTTATAAATGACCAAATTTCTCAGTAATTAAATAAATAAAGCTACATAAGTCTCTAACTTGACTCATTTTTTCTCGCCGTACGGTGAAAACATCTCTTCAGGTTTTTTTGTGATTCTGTAAAAATAACAGCGCAGAGAAATTTATTAATTTTCCATAAACAGTTGAGAAAACATAACTAACTACACCGTTAGTTTTTTTTGACGAAATCCAGGTGTTATAAAATCTTAATTTTTCCAATACTCTCCCTCTGGAGCGCACAGCCGTAATCTAACCCAAGCCAAACAGCTTAAATGAGTAAAAAATTGCTCGAAAAGTAGTTCGGAAAGGGGTTAATATTTTGATAACATTGTAAATATGGGAGTTTTTTTCTAAAAAATGAAGTGAAATTCTATGTGATGCGATATTTCGCTCAAACTACCGTAACGTGGTTTGAGCATGATAGTTTCCTAGTCATAATGGAGACCATATTCAAATTTTATGTTTTTATTTTAGCGTCTGTAAGAAGTATGAAATAAATATTGTAATATTAATGGTGCAAAGATATAATTATATATGACCAAATTTCTCAGTAATTAAATAAATAAAGCTACATACGTCTCTAACTTGACTCATTTTTTCTCGCCGTACGGTGAAAACATCTTCTCTTCAGGTTTTTTTGTGATTCTGTAAAAATAACAGCGCAGAGAAATTTATTAATTTTCCATAAACAGTTGAGAAAACATAACTAACTACACCGTTAGTTTTTTTTGACGAAATCCAGGTGTTATAAAATCTTAATTTTTCCAATACTCTCCCTCTGGAGCGCACAGCCGTAATCTAACCCAAGCCAAACAGCTTAAATGAGTAAAAAATTGCTCGAAAAGTAGTTCGGAAAGGGGTTAATATTTTGATAACATTGTAAATATGGGAGTTTTTTTCTAAAAAATGAAGTCAAATTCTATGTGATGCGATATTTCGCTCAAACTACCGTAACGTGGTTTGAGCATGATAGTTTCCTAGTCATAATGGAGACCATATTCAAATTTTATGTTTTTATTTTAGCGTCTGTAAGAAGTATGAAATAAATATTGTAATATTAATGGTGCAAAGATATAATTATATATGACCAAATTTCTCAGTAATTAAATAAATAAAGCTACATACGTCTCTAACTTGACTCATTTTTTCTCGCCGTACGGTGAAAACATCTTCTCTTCAGGTTTTTTTGTGATTCTGTAAAAATAACAGCGCAGAGAAATTTATTAATTTTCCATAAACAGTTGAGAAAACATAACTAACTACACCGTTAGTTTTTTTTGACGAAATCCAGGTGTTATAAAATCTTAATTTTTCCAATACTCTCCCTCTGGAGCGCACAGCCGTAATCTAACCCAAGCCAAACAGCTTAAATGAGTAAAAAATTGCTCGAAAAGTAGTTCGGAAAGGGGTTAATATTTTGATAACATTGTAAATATGGGAGTTTTTTTCTAAAAAATGAAGTCAAATTCTATGTGATGCGATATTTCGCTCAAACTACCGTAACGTGGTTTGAGCATGATAGTTTCCTAGTCATAATGGAGACCATATTCAAATTTTATGTTTTTATTTTAGCGTCTGTAAGAAGTATGAAATAAATATTGTAATATTAATGGTGCAAAGATATAATTATATATGACCAAATTTCTCAGTAATTAAATAAATAAAGCTACATACGTCTCTAACTTGACTCATTTTTTCTCGCCGTACGGTGAAAACATCTTCTCTTCAGGTTTTTTTGTGATTCTGTAAAAATAACAGCGCAGAGAAATTTATTAATTTTCCATAAACAGTTGAGAAAACATAACTAACTACACCGTTAGTTTTTTTTGACGAAATCCAGGTGTTATAAAATCTTAATTTTTCCAATACTCTCCCTCTGGAGCGCACAGCCGTAATCTAACCCAAGCCAAACAGCTTAAATGAGTAAAAAATTGCTCGAAAAGTAGTTCGGAAAGGGGTTAATATTTTGATAACATTGTATATATGGGAGTTTTTTTCTAAAAAATGAAGTCAAATTCTATGTGATGCGATATTTCGCTCAAACTACCGTAACGTGGTTTGAGCATGATAGTTACCAAGCCATAATGGAGACCATATTCAAATTTTATGTTTTTATTTTAGCGTCTGTAAGAAGTATGAAATAAATATTGTAATATTAATGGCGCAAAGATATAGTTATAAATGACCAAATTTCTCAGTAATTAAATAAATAAAGCTACATAAGTCTCTAACTTGACTCATTTTTTCTCGCCGTACGGTGAAAACATCTTCTCTTCAGGTTTTTTTGTGATTCTGTAAAAATAACAGCGCAGAGAAATTTATTAATTTTCCATAAACAGTTGAGAAAACATAACTAACTACACCGTTAGTTTTTTTTGACGAAATCCAGGTGTTATAAAATCTTAATTTTTCCAATACTCTCCCTCTGGAGCGCACAGCCGTAATCTAACCCAAGCCAAACAGCTTAAATGAGTAAAAAATTGCTCGAAAAGTAGTTCGGAAAGGGGTTAATATTTTGATAACATTGTAAATATGGGAGTTTTTTTCTAAAAAATGAAGTCAAATTCTATGTGATGCGATATTTCGCTCAAACTACCGTAACGTGGTTTGAGCATGATAGTTTCCTAGTCATAATGGAGACCATATTCAAATTTTATGTTTTTATTTTAGCGTCTGTAAGAAGTATGAAATAAATATTGTAATATTAATGGTGCAAAGATATAATTATATATGACCAAATTTCTCAGTAATTAAATAAATAAAGCTACATACGTCTCTAACTTGACTCATTTTTTCTCGCCGTACGGTGAAAACATCTCTTCAGGTTTTTTTGTGATTCTGTAAAAATAACAGCGCAGAGAAATTTATTAATTTTCCATAAACAGTTGAGAAAACATAACTAACTACACCGTTAGTTTTTTTGACGAAATCCAGGTGTTATAAAATCTTAATTTTTCCAATACTCTCCCTCTGGAGCGCACAGCCGTAATCTAACCCAAGCCAAACAGCTTAAATGAGTAAAAAATTGCTCGAAAAGTAGTTCGGAAAGGGGTTAATATTTTGATAACATTGTAAATATGGGAGTTTTTTTCTAAAAAATGAAGTCAAATTCTATGTGATGCGATATTTCGCTCAAACTACCGTAACGTGGTTTGAGCATGATAGTTACCAAGCCATAATGGAGACCATATTCAAATTTTATGTTTTTATTTTAGCGTCTGTAAGAAGTATGAAATAAATATTGTAATATTAATGGCGCAAAGATATAGTTATAAATGACCAAATTTCTCAGTAATTAAATAAATAAAGCTACATAAGTCTCTAACTTGACTCATTTTTTCTCGCCGTACGGTGAAAACATCTTCTCTTCAGGTTTTTTTGTGATTCTGTAAAAATAACAGCGCAGAGAAATTTATTAATTTTCCATAAACAGTTGAGAAAACATAACTAACTACACCGTTAGTTTTTTTTGACGAAATCCAGGTGTTATAAAATCTTAATTTTTCCAATACTCTCCCTCTGGAGCGCACAGCCGTAATCTAACCCAAGCCAAACAGCTTAAATGAGTAAAAAATTGCTCGAAAAGTAGTTCGGAAAGGGGTTAATATTTTGATAACATCGTAAATATGGGAGTTTTTTTCTAAAAAATGAAGTCAAATTCTATGTGATGCAATATTTCGCTCAAACTACCGTAACGTGGTTTGAGCATGATAGTTACCAAGCCATAATGGAGACCATATTCAAATTTTATGTTTTTATTTTAGCGTCTGTAAGAAGTATGAAATAAATATTGTAATATTAATGGCGCAAAGATATAGTTATAAATGACCAAATTTCTCAGTAATTAAATAAATAAAGCTACATAAGTCTCTAACTTGACTCATTTTTTCTCGCCGTACGGTGAAAACATCTTCTCTTCAGGTTTTTTTGTGATTCTGTAAAAATAACAGCGCAGAGAAATTTATTAATTTTCCATAAACAGTTGAGAAAACATAACTAACTACACCGTTAGTTTTTTTGACGAAATCCAGGTGTTATAAAATCTTAATTTTTCCAATACTCTCCCTCTGGAGCGCACAGCCGTAATCTAACCCAAGCCAAACAGCTTAAATGAGTAAAAAATTGCTCGAAAAGTAGTTCGGAAAGGGGTTAATATTTTGATAACATTGTAAATATGGGAGTTTTTTTCTAAAAAATGAAGTCAAATTCTATGTGATGCAATATTTCGCTCAAACTACCGTAACGTGGTTTGAGCATGATAGTTACCAAGCCATAATGGAGACCATATTCAAATTTTATGTTTTTATTTTAGCGTCTGTAAGAAGTATGAAATAAATATTGTAATATTAATGGCGCAAAGATATAGTTATAAATGACCAAATTTCTCAGTAATTAAATAAATAAAGCTACATAAGTCTCTAACTTGACTCATTTTTTCTCGCCGTACGGTGAAAACATCTTCTCTTCAGGTTTTTTTGTGATTCTGTAAAAATAACAGCGCAGAGAAATTTATTAATTTTCCATAAACAGTTGAGAAAACATAACTAACTACACCGTTAGTTTTTTTGACGAAATCCAGGTGTTATAAAATATTAATTTTTCCAATACTCTCCCTCTGGAGCGCACAGCCGTAATCTAACCCAAGCCAAACAGCTTAAATGAGTAAAAAATTGCTCGAAAAGTAGTTCGGAAAGGGGTTAATATTTTGATAACATTGTAAATATGGGAGTTTTTTTCTAAAAAATGAAGTCAAATTCTATGTGATGCGATATTTCGCTCAAACTACCGTAACGTGGTTTGAGCATGATAGTTACCAAGCCATAATGGAGACCATATTCAAATTTTATGTTTTTATTTTAGCGTCTGTAAGAAGTATGAAATAAATATTGTAATATTAATGGCGCAAAGATATAGTTATAAATGACCAAATTTCTCAGTAATTAAATAAATAAAGCTACATAAGTCTCTAACTTGACTCATTTTTTCTCGCCGTACGGTGAAAACATCTTCTCTTCAGGTTTTTTTGTGATTCTGTAAAAATAACAGCGCAGAGAAATTTATTAATTTTCCATAAACAGTTGAGAAAACATAACTAACTACACCGTTAGTTTTTTTGACGAAATCCAGGTGTTATAAAATCTTAATTTTTCCAATACTCTCCCTCTGGAGCGCACAGCCGTAATCTAACCCAAGCCAAACAGCTTAAATGAGTAAAAAATTGCTCGAAAAGTAGTTCGGAAAGGGGTTAATATTTTGATAACATTGTATATATGGGAGTTTTTTTCTAAAAAATGAAGTCAAATTCTATGTGATGCAATATTTCGCTCAAACTACCGTAACGTGGTTTGAGCATGATAGTTACCAAGCCATAATGGAGACCATATTCAAATTTTATGTTTTTATTTTAGCGTCTGTAAGAAGTATGAAATAAATATTGTAATATTAATGGCGCAAAGATATAGTTATAAATGACCAAATTTCTCAGTAATTAAATAAATAAAGCTACATAAGTCTCTAACTTGACTCATTTTTTCTCGCCGTACGGTGAAAACATCTTCTCTTCAGGTTTTTTTGTGATTCTGTAAAAATAACAGCGCAGAGAAATTTATTAATTTTCCATAAACAGTTGAGAAAACATAACTAACTACACCGTTAGTTTTTTTTGACGAAATCCAGGTGTTATAAAATCTTAATTTTTCCAATACTCTCCCTCTGGAGCGCACAGCCGTAATCTAACCCAAGCCAAACAGCTTAAATGAGTAAAAAATTGCTCGAAAAGTAGTTCGGAAAGGGGTTAATATTTTGATAACATTGTAAATATGGGAGTTTTTTTCTAAAAAATGAAGTCAAATTCTATGTGATGCAATATTTCGCTCAAACTACCGTAACGTGGTTTGAGCATGATAGTTACCAAGCCATAATGGAGACCATATTCAAATTTTATGTTTTTATTTTAGCGTCTGTAAGAAGTATGAAATAAATATTGTAATATTAATGGCGCAAAGATATAGTTATAAATGACCAAATTTCTCAGTAATTAAATAAATAAAGCTACATAAGTCTCTAACTTGACTCATTTTTTCTCGCCGTACGGTGAAAACATCTTCTCTTCAGGTTTTTTTGTGATTCTGTAAAAATAACAGCGCAGAGAAATTTATTAATTTTCCATAAACAGTTGAGAAAACATAACTAACTACACCGTTAGTTTTTTTTGACGAAATCCAGGTGTTATAAAATCTTAATTTTTCCAATACTCTCCCTCTGGAGCGCACAGCCGTAATCTAACCCAAGCCAAACAGCTTAAATGAGTAAAAAATTGCTCGAAAAGTAGTTCGGAAAGGGGTTGATATTATGATAACATTGTAAATATGGGAGTTTTTTTCTAAAAAATGAAGTCAAATTCTATGTGATGCAATATTTCGCTCAAACTACCGTAACGTGGTTTGAGCATGATAGTTACCAAGCCATAATGGAGACCATATTCAAATTTTATGTTTTTATTTTAGCGTCTGTAAGAAGTATGAAATAAATATTGTAATATTAATGGCGCAAAGATATAGTTATAAATGACCAAATTTCTCAGTAATTAAATAAATAAAGCTACATAAGTCTCTAACTTGACTCATTTTTTCTCGCCGTACGGTGAAAACATCTTCTCTTCAGGTTTTTTTGTGATTCTGTAAAAATAACAGCGCAGAGAAATTTATTAATTTTCCATAAACAGTTGAGAAAACATAACTAACTACACCGTTAGTTTTTTTTGACGAAATCCAGGTGTTATAAAATCTTAATTTTTCCAATACTCTCCCTCTGGAGCGCACAGCCGTAATCTAACCCAAGCCAAACAGCTTAAATGAGTAAAAAATTGCTCGAAAAGTAGTTCGGAAAGGGGTTAATATTTTGATAACATTGTAAATATGGGAGTTTTTTTCTAAAAAATGAAGTCAAATTCTATGTGATGCAATATTTCGCTCAAACTACCGTAACGTGGTTTGAGCATGATAGTTACCAAGCCATAATGGAGACCATATTCAAATTTTATGTTTTTATTTTAGCGTCTGTAAGAAGTATGAAATAAATATTGTAATATTAATGGCGCAAAGATATAGTTATAAATGACCAAATTTCTCAGTAATTAAATAAATAAAGCTACATAAGTCTCTAACTTGACTCATTTTTTCTCGCCGTACGGTGAAAACATCTTCTCTTCAGGTTTTTTTGTGATTCTGTAAAAATAACAGCGCAGAGAAATTTATTAATTTTCCATAAACAGTTGAGAAAACATAACTAACTACACCGTTAGTTTTTTTTGACGAAATCCAGGTGTTATAAAATCTTAATTTTTCCAATACTCTCCCTCTGGAGCGCACAGCCGTAATCTAACCCAAGCCAAACAGCTTAAATGAGTAAAAAATTGCTCGAAAAGTAGTTCGGAAAGGGGTTAATATTTTGATAACATTGTAAATATGGGAGTTTTTTTCTAAAAAATGAAGTCAAATTCTATGTGATGCAATATTTCGCTCAAACTACCGTAACGTGGTTTGAGCATGATAGTTACCAAGCCATAATGGAGACCATATTCAAATTTTATGTTTTTATTTTAGCGTCTGTAAGAAGTATGAAATAAATATTGTAATATTAATGGCGCAAAGATATAGTTATAAATGACCAAATTTCTCAGTAATTAAATAAATAAAGCTACATAAGTCTCTAACTTGACTCATTTTTTCTCGCCGTACGGTGAAAACATCTTCTCTTCAGGTTTTTTTGTGATTCTGTAAAAATAACAGCGCAGAGAAATTTATTAATTTTCCATAAACAGTTGAGAAAACATAACTAACTACACCGTTAGTTTTTTTTGACGAAATCCAGGTGTTATAAAATCTTAATTTTTCCAATACTCTCCCTCTGGAGCGCACAGCCGTAATCTAACCCAAGCCAAACAGCTTAAATGAGTAAAAAATTGCTCGAAAAGTAGTTCGGAAAGGGGTTAATATTTTGATAACATTGTATATATGGGAGTTTTTTTCTAAAAAATGAAGTCAAATTCTATGTGATGCGATATTTCGCTCAAACTACCGTAACGTGGTTTGAGCATGATAGTTACCAAGCCATAATGGAGACCATATTCAAATTTTATGTTTTTATTTTAGCGTCTGTAAGAAGTATGAAATAAATATTGTAATATTAATGGCGCAAAGATATAATTATATATGACCAAATTTCTCAGTAATTAAATAAATAAAGCTACATAAGTCTCTAACTTGACTCATTTTTTCTCGCCGTACGGTGAAAACATCTTCTCTTCAGGTTTTTTTGTGATTCTGTAAAAATAACAGCGCAGAGAAATTTATTAATTTTCCATAAACAGTTGAGAAAACATAACTAACTACACCGTTAGTTTTTTTTGACGAAATCCAGGTGTTATAAAATCTTAATTTTTCCAATACTCTCCCTCTGGAGCGCACAGCCGTAATCTAACCCAAGCCAAACAGCTTAAATGAGTAAAAAATTGCTCGAAAAGTAGTTCGGAAAGGGGTTAATATTTTGATAACATTGTATATATGGGAGTTTTTTTCTAAAAAATGAAGTCAAATTCTATGTGATGCGATATTTCGCTCAAACTACCGTAACGTGGTTTGAGCATGATAGTTACCAAGCCATAATGGAGACCATATTCAATTTTTATGTTTTTATTTTAGCGTCTGTAAGAAGTATGAAATAAATATTGTAATATTAATGGCGCAAAGATATAGTTATAAATGACCAAATTTCTCAGTAATTAAATAAATAAAGCTACATAAGTCTCTAACTTGACTCATTTTTTCTCGCCGTACGGTGAAAACATCTTCTCTTCAGGTTTTTTTGTGATTCTGTAAAAATAACAGCGCAGAGAAATTTATTAATTTTCCATAAACAGTTGAGAAAACATAACTAACTACACCGTTAGTTTTTTTGACGAAATCCAGGTGTTATAAAATCTTAATTTTTCCAATACTCTCCCTCTGGAGCGCACAGCCGTAATCTAACCCAAGCCAAACAGCTTAAATGAGTAAAAAATTGCTCGAAAAGTAGTTCGGAAAGGGGTTAATATTTTGATAACATTGTATATATGGGAGTTTTTTTCTAAAAAATGAAGTCAAATTCTATGTGATGCGATATTTCGCTCAAACTACCGTAACGTGGTTTGAGCATGATAGTTACCAAGCCATAATGGAGACCATATTCAAATTTTATGTTTTTATTTTAGCGTCTGTAAGAAGTATGAAATAAATATTGTAATATTAATAGTGCAAAGATATAATTATATATGACCAAATTTCTCAGTAATTAAATAAATAAAACTACATACGTCTCTAACTTGACTCATTTTTTCTCGCCGTACGGTGAAAACATCTTCACTTCAGGTTTTTTTGTGATTCTGTAAAAATAACAGCGCAGAGAAATTTATTAATTTTCCATAAACAGTTGAGAAAACATAACTAACTACACCGTTAGTTTTTTTTGACGAAATCCAGGTGTTATAAAATCTTAATTTTTCCAATACTCTCCCTCTGGAGCGCACAGCCGTAATCTAACCCAAGCCAAACATCTTAAATGAGTAAAAAATTGCTCGAAAAGTAGTTCGGAAAGGGGTTAATATTTTGATAACATTGTAAATATGGGAGTTTTTTTCTAAAAAATGAAGTCAAATTCTATGTGATGCAATATTTCGCTCAAACTACCGTAACGTGGTTTGAGCATGATAGTTACCAAGCCATAATGGAGACCATATTCAAATTTTATGTTTTTATTTTAGCGTCTGTAAGAAGTATGAAATAAATATTGTAATATTAATAGTGCAAAGATATAATTATATATGACCAAATTTCTCAGTAATTAAATAAATAAAACTACATACGTCTCTAACTTGACTCATTTTTTCTCGCCGTACGGTGAAAACATCTTCACTTCAGGTTTTTTTGTGATTCTGTAAAAATAACAGCGCAGAGAAATTTATTAATTTTCCATAAACAGTTGAGAAAACATAACTAACTACACCGTTAGTTTTTTTGACGAAATCCAGGTGTTATAAAATCTTAATTTTTCCAATACTCTCCCTCTGGAGCGCACAGCCGTAATCTAACCCAAGCCAAACAGCTTAAATGAGTAAAAAATTGCTCGAAAAGTAGTTCGGAAAGGGGTTAATATTTTGATAACATTGTAAATATGGGAGTTTTTTTCTAAAAAATGAAGTCAAATTCTATGTGATGCAATATTTCGCTCAAACTACCGTAACGTGGTTTGAGCATGATAGTTACCAAGCCATAATGGAGACCATATTCAAATTTTATGTTTTTATTTTAGCGTCTGTAAGAAGTATGAAATAAATATTGTAATATTAATAGTGCAAAGATATAATTATATATGACCAAATTTCTCAGTAATTAAATAAATAAAACTACATACGTCTCTAACTTGACTCATTTTTTCTCGCCGTACGGTGAAAACATCTTCACTTCAGGTTTTTTTGTGATTCTGTAAAAATAACAGCGCAGAGAAATTTATTAATTTTCCATAAACAGTTGAGAAAACATAACTAACTACACCGTTAGTTTTTTTGACGAAATCCAGGTGTTATAAAATCTTAATTTTTCCAATACTCTCCCTCTGGAGCGCACAGCCGTAATCTAACCCAAGCCAAACAGCTTAAATGAGTAAAAAATTGCTCGAAAAGTAGTTCGGAAAGGGGTTAATATTTTGATAACATTGTAAATATGGGAGTTTTTTTCTAAAAAATGAAGTCAAATTCTATGTGATGCAATATTTCGCTCAAACTACCGTAACGTGGTTTGAGCATGATAGTTACCAAGCCATAATGGAGACCATATTCAAATTTTATGTTTTTATTTTAGCGTCTGTAAGAAGTATGAAATAAATATTGTAATATTAATAGTGCAAAGATATAATTATATATGACCAAATTTCTCAGTAATTAAATAAATAAAACTACATACGTCTCTAACTTGACTCATTTTTTCTCGCCGTACGGTGAAAACATCTTCACTTCAGGTTTTTTTGTGATTCTGTAAAAATAACAGCGCAGAGAAATTTATTAATTTTCCATAAACAGTTGAGAAAACATAACTAACTACACCGTTAGTTTTTTTGACGAAATCCAGGTGTTATAAAATCTTAATTTTTCCAATACTCTCCCTCTGGAGCGCACAGCCGTAATCTAACCCAAGCCAAACAGCTTAAATGAGTAAAAAATTGCTCGAAAAGTA
Source organism: Pyrrhosoma nymphula (assembly GCA_963573305.1). Classification (NCBI taxonomy): domain Eukaryota; kingdom Metazoa; phylum Arthropoda; class Insecta; order Odonata; family Coenagrionidae; genus Pyrrhosoma; species Pyrrhosoma nymphula. Next base: position 16,176,443 of record OY754327.1, read on the forward strand.
GTTCGGAAAGGGGTTAATATTTTGATAACATTGTAAATATGGGAGTTTTTTTCTAAAAAATGAAGTCAAATTCTATGTGATGCAATATTTCGCTCAAACTACCGTAACGTGGTTTGAGCATGATAGTTACCTAGCCATAATGGAGACCATATTCAAATTTTATGTTTTTATTTTAGCGTCTGTAAGAAGTATGAAATAAATATTGTAATATTAATAGTGCAAAGATATAATTATATATGACCAAATTTCTCAGTAATTAAATAAATAAAACTACATACGTCTCTAACTTGACTCATTTTTTCTCGCCGTACGGTGAAAACATCTTCACTTCAGGTATTTTTGTGATTCTGTAAAAATAACAGCGCAGAGAAATTTATTAATTTTCCATAAAAAGTTGAGAAAACATAACTAACTACACCGTTAGTTTTTTTTGACGAAATCCAGGTGTTATAAAATCTTAATTTTTCCAATACTCTCCCTCTGGAGCGCACAGCCGTAATCTAACCCAAGCCAAACAGCTTAAATGAGTAAAAAATTGCTCGAAAAGTAGTTCGGAAAGGGGTTAATATTTTGATAACATTGTATATATGGGAGTTTTTTTCTAAAAAATGAAGTCAAATTCTATGTGATGCAATATTTCGCTCAAACTACCGTAACGTGGTTTGAGCATGATAGTTACCAAGCCATAATGGAGACCATATTCAAATTTTATGTTTTTATTTTAGCGTCTGTAAGAAGTATGAAATAAATATTGTAATATTAATAGTGCAAAGATATAATTATATATGACCAAATTTCTCAGTAATTAAATAAATAAAACTACATACGTCTCTAACTTGACTCATTTTTTCTCGCCGTACGGTGAAAACATCTTCACTTCAGGTTTTTTTGTGATTCTGTAAAAATAACAGCGCAGAGAAATTTATTAATTTTCCATAAACAGTTGAGAAAACATAACTAACTACACCGTTAGTTTTTTTGACGAAATCCAGGTGTTATAAAATCTTAATTTTTCCAATACTCTCCCTCTGGAGCGCACAGCCGTAATCTAACCCAAGCCAAACAGCTTAAATGAGTAAAAAATTGCTCGAAAAGTAGTTCGGAAAGGGGTTAATATTTTGATAACATTGTAAATATGGGAGTTTTTTTCTAAAAAATGAAGTCAAATTCTATGTGATGCAATATTTCGCTCAAACTACCGTAACGTGGTTTGAGCATGATAGTTACCAAGCCATAATGGAGACCATATTCAAATTTTATGTTTTTATTTTAGCGTCAGTAAGAAGTATGAAATAAATATTGTAATATTAATAGTGCAAAGATATAATTATATATGACCAAATTTCTCAGTAATTAAATAAATAAAACTACATACGTCTCTAACTTGACTCATTTTTTCTCGCCGTACGGTGAAAACATCTTCACTTCAGGTTTTTTTGTGATTCTGTAAAAATAACAGCGCAGAGAAATTTATTAATTTTCCATAAAAAGTTGAGAAAACATAACTAACTACACCGTTAGTTTTTTTTGACGAAATCCAGGTGTTATAAAATCTTAATTTTTCCAATACTCTCCCTCTGGAGCGCACAGCCGTAATCTAACCCAAGCCAAACAGCTTAAATGAGTAAAAAATTGCTCGAAAAGTAGTTCGGAAAGGGGTTAATATTTTGATAACATTGTATATATGGGAGTTTTTTTCTAAAAAATGAAGTCAAATTCTATGTGATGCAATATTTCGCTCAAACTACCGTAACGTGGTTTGAGCATGATAGTTACCAAGCCATAATGGAGAACATATTTAAATTTTATGTTTTTATTTTAGCGTCAGTAAGAAGTATGAAATAAATATTGTAATATTAATAGTGCAAAGATATAATTATATATGACCAAATTTCTCAGTAATTAAATAAATAAAACTACATACGTCTCTAACTTGACTCATTTTTTCTCGCCGTACGGTGAAAACATCTTCACTTCAGGTTTTTTTGTGATTCTGTAAAAATAACAGCGCAGAGAAATTTATTAATTTTCCATAAAAAGTTGAGAAAACATAACTAACTACACCGTTAGTTTTTTTTGACGAAATCCAGGTGTTATAAAATCTTAATTTTTCCAATACTCTCCCTCTGGAGCGCACAGCCGTAATCTAACCCAAGCCAAACAGCTTAAATGAGTAAAAAATTGCTCGAAAAGTAGTTCGGAAAGGGGTTAATATTTTGATAACATTGTATATATGGGAGTTTTTTTCTAAAAAATGAAGTCAAATTCTATGTGATGCAATATTTCGCTCAAACTACCGTAACGTGGTTTGAGCATGATAGTTACCAAGCCATAATGGAGACCATATTCAAATTTTATGTTTTTATTTTAGCGTCTGTAAGAAGTATGAAATAAATATTGTATTATTAATAGTGCAAAGATATAATTATATATGACCAAATTTCTCAGTAATTAAATAAATAAAACTACATACGTCTCTAACTTGACTCATTTTTTCTCGCCGTACGGTGAAAACATCTTCACTTCAGGTTTTTTTGTGATTCTGTAAAAATAACAGCGCAGAGAAATTTATTAATTTTCCATAAACAGTTGAGAAAACATAACTAACTACACCGTTAGTTTTTTTGACGAAATCCAGGTGTTATAAAATCTTAATTTTTCCAATACTCTCCCTCTGGAGCGCACAGCCGTAATCTAACCCAAGCCAAACAGCTTAAATGAGTAAAAAATTGCTCGAAAAGTAGTTCGGAAAGGGGTTAATATTTTGATAACATTGTAAATATGGGAGTTTTTTTCTAAAAAATGAAGTCAAATTCTATGTGATGCAATATTTCGCTCAAACTACCGTAACGTGGTTTGAGCATGATAGTTACCAAGCCATAATGGAGACCATATTCAAATTTTATGTTTTTATTTTAGCGTCAGTAAGAAGTATGAAATAAATATTGTAATATTAATAGTGCAAAGATATAATTATATATGACCAAATTTCTCAGTAATTAAATAAATAAAACTACATACGTCTCTAACTTGACTCATTTTTTCTCGCCGTACGGTGAAAACATCTTCACTTCAGGTTTTTTTGTGATTCTGTAAAAATAACAGCGCAGAGAAATTTATTAATTTTCCATAAAAAGTTGAGAAAACATAACTAACTACACCGTTAGTTTTTTTTGACGAAATCCAGGTGTTATAAAATCTTAATTTTTCCAATACTCTCCCTCTGGAGCGCACAGCCGTAATCTAACCCAAGCCAAACAGCTTAAATGAGTAAAAAATTGCTCGAAAAGTAGTTCGGAAAGGGGTTAATATTTTGATAACATTGTAAATATGGGAGTTTTTTTCTAAAAAATGAAGTCAAATTCTATGTGATGCAATATTTCGCTCAAACTACCGTAACGTGGTTTGAGCATGATAGTTACCAAGCCATAATGGAGACCATATTCAAATTTTATGTTTTTATTTTAGCGTCTGTAAGAAGTATGAAATAAATATTGTAATATTAATAGTGCAAAGATATAATTATATATGACCAAATTTCTCAGTAATTAAATAAATAAAACTACATACGTCTCTAACTTGACTCATTTTTTCTCGCCGTACGGTGAAAACATCTTCACTTCAGGTTTTTTTGTGATTCTGTAAAAATAACAGCGCAGAGAAATTTATTAATTTTCCATAAACAGTTGAGAAAACATAACTAACTACACCGTTAGTTTTTTTGACGAAATCCAGGTGTTATAAAATCTTAATTTTTCCAATACTCTCCCTCTGGAGCGCACAGCCGTAATCTAACCCAAGCCAAACAGCTTAAATGAGTAAAAAATTGCTCGAAAAGTAGTTCGGAAAGGGGTTAATATTTTGATAACATTGTAAATATGGGAGTTTTTTTCTAAAAAATGAAGTCAAATTCTATGTGATGCAATATTTCGCTCAAACTACCGTAACGTGGTTTGAGCATGATAGTTACCAAGCCATAATGGAGACCATATTCAAATTTTATGTTTTTATTTTAGCGTCTGTAAGAAGTATGAAATAAATATTGTAATATTAATGGCGCAAAGATATAGTTATAAATGACCAAATTTCTCAGTAATTAAATAAATAAAACTACATACGTCTCTAACTTGACTCATTTTTTCTCGCCGTACGGTGAAAACATCTTCACTTCAGGTTTTTTTGTGATTCTGTAAAAATAACAGCGCAGAGAAATTTATTAATTTTCCATAAACAGTTGAGAAAACATAACTAACTACACCGTTAGTTTTTTTGACGAAATCCAGGTGTTATAAAATCTTAATTTTTCCAATACTCTCCCTCTGGAGCGCACAGCCGTAATCTAACCCAAGCCAAACAGCTTAAATGAGTAAAAAATTGCTCGAAAAGTAGTTCGGAAAGGGGTTAATATTTTGATAACATTGTATATATGGGAGTTTTTTTCTAAAAAATGAAGTCAAATTCTATGTGATGCGATATTTCGCTCAAACTACCGTAACGTGGTTTGAGCATGATAGTTACCAAGCCATAATGGAGACCATATTCAAATTTTATGTTTTTATTTTAGCGTCTGTAAGAAGTATGAAATAAATATTGTAATATTAATAGTGCAAAGATATAATTATATATGACCAAATTTCTCAGTAATTAAATAAATAAAACTACATACGTCTCTAACTTGACTCATTTTTTCTCGCCGTACGGTGAAAACATCTTCTCTTCAGGTTTTTTTGTGATTCTGTAAAAATAACAGCGCAGAGAAATTTATTAATTTTCCATAAACAGTTGAGAAAACATAACTAACTACACCGTTAGTTTTTTTTGACGAAATCCAGGTGTTATAAAATCTTAATTTTTCCAATACTCTCCCTCTGGAGCGCACAGCCGTAATCTAACCCAAGCCAAACATCTTAAATGAGTAAAAAATTGCTCGAAAAGTAGTTCGGAAAGGGGTTAATATTTTGATAACATTGTAAATATGGGAGTTTTTTTCTAAAAAATGAAGTCAAATTCTATGTGATGCAATATTTCGCTCAAACTACCGTAACGTGGTTTGAGCATGATAGTTACCAAGCCATAATGGAGACCATATTCAAATTTTATGTTTTTATTTTAGCGTCTGTAAGAAGTATGAAATAAATATTGTAATATTAATAGTGCAAAGATATAATTATATATGACCAAATTTCTCAGTAATTAAATAAATAAAACTACATACGTCTCTAACTTGACTCATTTTTTCTCGCCGTACGGTGAAAACATCTTCACTTCAGGTTTTTTTGTGATTCTGTAAAAATAACAGCGCAGAGAAATTTATTAATTTTCCATAAACAGTTGAGAAAACATAACTAACTACACCGTTAGTTTTTTTTGACGAAATCCAGGTGTTATAAAATCTTAATTTTTCCAATACTCTCCCTCTGGAGCGCACAGCCGTAATCTAACCCAAGCCAAACAGCTTAAATGAGTAAAAAATTGCTCGAAAAGTAGTTCGGAAAGGGGTTAATATTTTGATAACATTGTAAATATGGGAGTTTTTTTCTAAAAAATGAAGTCAAATTCTATGTGATGCAATATTTCGCTCAAACTACCGTAACGTGGTTTGAGCATGATAGTTACCAAGCCATAATGGAGACCATATTCAAATTTTATGTTTTTATTTTAGCGTCTGTAAGAAGTATGAAATAAATATTGTAATATTAATAGTGCAAAGATATAATTATATATGACCAAATTTCTCAGTAATTAAATAAATAAAACTACATACGTCTCTAACTTGACTCATTTTTTCTCGCCGTACGGTGAAAACATCTTCACTTCAGGTTTTTTTGTGATTCTGTAAAAATAACAGCGCAGAGAAATTTATTAATTTTCCATAAACAGTTGAGAAAACATAACTAACTACACCGTTAGTTTTTTTGACGAAATCCAGGTGTTATAAAATCTTAATTTTTCCAATACTCTCCCTCTGGAGCGCACAGCCGTAATCTAACCCAAGCCAAACAGCTTAAATGAGTAAAAAATTGCTCGAAAAGTAGTTCGGAAAGGGGTTAATATTTTGATAACATTGTAAATATGGGAGTTTTTTTCTAAAAAATGAAGTCAAATTCTATGTGATGCAATATTTCGCTCAAACTACCGTAACGTGGTTTGAGCATGATAGTTACCAAGCCATAATGGAGACCATATTCAAATTTTATGTTTTTATTTTAGCGTCTGTAAGAAGTATGAAATAAATATTGTAATATTAATAGTGCAAAGATATAATTATATATGACCAAATTTCTCAGTAATTAAATAAATAAAACTACATACGTCTCTAACTTGACTCATTTTTTCTCGCCGTACGGTGAAAACATCTTCACTTCAGGTTTTTTTGTGATTCTGTAAAAATAACAGCGCAGAGAAATTTATTAATTTTCCATAAACAGTTGAGAAAACATAACTAACTACACCGTTAGTTTTTTTGACGAAATCCAGGTGTTATAAAATCTTAATTTTTCCAATACTCTCCCTCTGGAGCGCACAGCCGTAATCTAACCCAAGCCAAACAGCTTAAATGAGTAAAAAATTGCTCGAAAAGTAGTTCGGAAAGGGGTTAATATTTTGATAACATTGTAAATATGGGAGTTTTTTTCTAAAAAATGAAGTCAAATTCTATGTGATGCAATATTTCGCTCAAACTACCGTAACGTGGTTTGAGCATGATAGTTACCAAGCCATAATGGAGACCATATTCAAATTTTATGTTTTTATTTTAGCGTCTGTAAGAAGTATGAAATAAATATTGTAATATTAATAGTGCAAAGATATAATTATATATGACCAAATTTCTCAGTAATTAAATAAATAAAACTACATACGTCTCTAACTTGACTCATTTTTTCTCGCCGTACGGTGAAAACATCTTCACTTCAGGTTTTTTTGTGATTCTGTAAAAATAACAGCGCAGAGAAATTTATTAATTTTCCATAAACAGTTGAGAAAACATAACTAACTACACCGTTAGTTTTTTTGACGAAATCCAGGTGTTATAAAATCTTAATTTTTCCAATACTCTCCCTCTGGAGCGCACAGCCGTAATCTAACCCAAGCCAAACAGCTTAAATGAGTAAAAAATTGCTCGAAAAGTAGTTCGGAAAGGGGTTAATATTTTGATAACATTGTAAATATGGGAGTTTTTTTCTAAAAAATGAAGTCAAATTCTATGTGATGCAATATTTCGCTCAAACTACCGTAACGTGGTTTGAGCATGATAGTTACCAAGCCATAATGGAGACCATATTCAAATTTTATGTTTTTATTTTAGCGTCTGTAAGAAGTATGAAATAAATATTGTAATATTAATAGTGCAAAGATATAATTATATATGACCAAATTTCTCAGTAATTAAATAAATAAAACTACATACGTCTCTAACTTGACTCATTTTTTCTCGCCGTACGGTGAAAACATCTTCACTTCAGGTTTTTTTGTGATTCTGTAAAAATAACAGCGCAGAGAAATTTATTAATTTTCCATAAACAGTTGAGAAAACATAACTAACTACACCGTTAGTTTTTTTTGACGAAATCCAGGTGTTATAAAATCTTAATTTTTCCAATACTCTCCCTCTGGAGCGCACAGCCGTAATCTAACCCAAGCCAAACAGCTTAAATGAGTAAAAAATTGCTCGAAAAGTAGTTCGGAAAGGGGTTAATATTTTGATAACATTGTAAATATGGGAGTTTTTTTCTAAAAAATGAAGTCAAATTCTATGTGATGCAATATTTCGCTCAAACTACCGTAACGTGGTTTGAGCATGATAGTTACCAAGCCATAATGGAGACCATATTCAAATTTTATGTTTTTATTATAGCGTCTGTAAGAAGTATGAAATAAATATTGTAATATTAATAGTGCAAAGATATAATTATATATGACCAAATTTCTCAGTAATTAAATAAATAAAACTACATACGTCTCTAACTTGACTCATTTTTTCTCGCCGTACGGTGAAAACATCTTCACTTCAGGTTTTTTTGTGATTCTGTAAAAATAACAGCGCAGAGAAATTTATTAATTTTCCATAAACAGTTGAGAAAACATAACTAACTACACCGTTAGTTTTTTTGACGAAATCCAGGTGTTATAAAATCTTAATTTTTCCAATACTCTCCCTCTGGAGCGCACAGCCGTAATCTAACCCAAGCCAAACAGCTTAAATGAGTAAAAAATTGCTCGAAAAGTAGTTCGGAAAGGGGTTAATATTTTGATAACATTGTAAATATGGGAGTTTTTTTCTAAAAAATGAAGTCAAATTCTATGTGATGCAATATTTCGCTCAAACTACCGTAACGTGGTTTGAGCATGATAGTTACCAAGCCATAATGGAGACCATATTCAAATTTTATGTTTTTATTTTAGCGTCTGTAAGAAGTATGAAATAAATATTGTAATATTAATGGCGCAAAGATATAGTTATAAATGACCAAATTTCTCAGTAATTAAATAAATAAAACTACATACGTCTCTAACTTGACTCATTTTTTCTCGCCGTACGGTGAAAACATCTTCACTTCAGGTTTTTTTGTGATTCTGTAAAAATAACAGCGCAGAGAAATTTATTAATTTTCCATAAACAGTTGAGAAAACATAACTAACTACACCGTTAGTTTTTTTGACGAAATCCAGGTGTTATAAAATCTTAATTTTTCCAATACTCTCCCTCTGGAGCGCACAGCCGTAATCTAACCCAAGCCAAACAGCTTAAATGAGTAAAAAATTGCTCGAAAAGTAGTTCGGAAAGGGGTTAATATTTTGATAACATTGTAAATATGGGAGTTTTTTTCTAAAAAATGAAGTCAAATTCTATGTGATGCAATATTTCGCTCAAACTACCGTAACGTGGTTTGAGCATGATAGTTACCAAGCCATAATGGAGACCATATTCAAATTTTATGTTTTTATTTTAGCGTCTGTAAGAAGTATGAAATAAATATTGTAATATTAATGGCGCAAAGATATAGTTATAAATGACCAAATTTCTCAGTAATTAAATAAATAAAACTACATACGTCTCTAACTTGACTCATTTTTTCTCGCCGTACGGTGAAAACATCTTCACTTCAGGTTTTTTTGTGATTCTGTAAAAATAACAGCGCAGAGAAATTTATTAATTTTCCATAAACAGTTGAGAAAACATAACTAACTACACCGTTAGTTTTTTTGACGAAATCCAGGTGTTATAAAATCTTAATTTTTCCAATACTCTCCCTCTGGAGCGCACAGCCGTAATCTAACCCAAGCCAAACAGCTTAAATGAGTAAAAAATCGCTCGAAAAGTAGTTCGGAAAGGGGTTAATATTTTGATAACATTGTAAATATGGGAGTTTTTTTCTAAAAAATGAAGTCAAATTCTATGTGATGCAATATTTCGCTCAAACTACCGTAACGTGGTTTGAGCATGATAGTTACCAAGCCATAATGGAGACCATATTCAAATTTTATGTTTTTATTTTAGCGTCTGTAAGAAGTATGAAATAAATATTGTAATATTAATAGTGCAAAGATATAATTATATATGACCAAATTTCTCAGTAATTAAATAAATAAAACTACATACGTCTCTAACTTGACTCATTTTTTCTCGCCGTACGGTGAAAACATCTTCACTTCAGGTTTTTTTGTGATTCTGTAAAAATAACAGCGCAGAGAAATTTATTAATTTTCCATAAACAGTTGAGAAAACATAACTAACTACACCGTTAGTTTTTTTGACGAAATCCAGGTGTTATAAAATCTTAATTTTTCCAATACTCTCCCTCTGGAGCGCACAGCCGTAATCTAACCCAAGCCAAACAGCTTAAATGAGTAAAAAATTGCTCGAAAAGTAGTTCGGAAAGGGGTTAATATTTTGATAACATTGTAAATATGGGAGTTTTTTTCTAAAAAATGAAGTCAAATTCTATGTGATGCAATATTTCGCTCAAACTACCGTAACGTGGTTTGAGCATGATAGTTACCAAGCCATAATGGAGACCATATTCAAATTTTATGTTTTTATTTTAGCGTCTGTAAGAAGTATGAAATAAATATTGTAATATTAATGGCGCAAAGATATAGTTATAAATGACCAAATTTCTCAGTAATTAAATAAATAAAACTACATACGTCTCTAACTTGACTCATTTTTTCTCGCCGTACGGTGAAAACATCTTCACTTCAGGTTTTTTTGTGATTCTGTAAAAATAACAGCGCAGAGAAATTTATTAATTTTCCATAAACAGTTGAGAAAACATAACTAACTACACCGTTAGTTTTTTTGACGAAATCCAGGTGTTATAAAATCTTAATTTTTCCAATACTCTCCCTCTGGAGCGCACAGCCGTAATCTAACCCAAGCCAAACAGCTTAAATGAGTAAAAAATTGCTCGAAAAGTAGTTCGGAAAGGGGTTAATATTTTGATAACATTGTAAATATGGGAGTTTTTTTCTAAAAAATGAAGTCAAATTCTATGTGATGCAATATTTCGCTCAAACTACCGTAACGTGGTTTGAGCATGATAGTTACCAAGCCATAATGGAGACCATATTCAAATTTTATGTTTTTATTTTAGCGTCTGTAAGAAGTATGAAATAAATATTGTAATATTAATGGCGCAAAGATATAGTTATAAATGACCAAATTTCTCAGTAATTAAATAAATAAAACTACATACGTCTCTAACTTGACTCATTTTTTCTCGCCGTACGGTGAAAACATCTTCACTTCAGGTTTTTTTGTGATTCTGTAAAAATAACAGCGCAGAGAAATTTATTAATTTTCCATAAACAGTTGAGAAAACATAACTAACTACACCGTTAGTTTTTTTGACGAAATCCAGGTGTTATAAAATCTTAATTTTTCCAATACTCTCCCTCTGGAGCGCACAGCCGTAATCTAACCCAAGCCAAACAGCTTAAATGAGTAAAAAATCGCTCGAAAAGTAGTTCGGAAAGGGGTTAATATTTTGATAACATTGTAAATATGGGAGTTTTTTTCTAAAAAATGAAGTCAAATTCTATGTGATGCAATATTTCGCTCAAACTACCGTAACGTGGTTTGAGCATGATAGTTACCAAGCCATAATGGAGACCATATTCAAATTTTATGTTTTTATTTTAGCGTCTGTAAGAAGTATGAAATAAATATTGTAATATTAATAGTGCAAAGATATAATTATATATGACCAAATTTCTCAGTAATTAAATAAATAAAACTACATACGTCTCTAACTTGACTCATTTTTTCTCGCCGTACGGTGAAAACATCTTCACTTCAGGTTTTTTTGTGATTCTGTAAAAATAACAGCGCAGAGAAATTTATTAATTTTCCATAAACAGTTGAGAAAACATAACTAACTACACCGTTAGTTTTTTTGACGAAATCCAGGTGTTATAAAATCTTAATTTTTCCAATACTCTCCCTCTGGAGCGCACAGCCGTAATCTAACCCAAGCCAAACAGCTTAAATGAGTAAAAAATTGCTCGAAAAGTAGTTCGGAAAGGGGTTAATATTTTGATAACATTGTAAATATGGGAGTTTTTTTCTAAAAAATGAAGTCAAATTCTATGTGATGCAATATTTCGCTCAAACTACCGTAACGTGGTTTGAGCATGATAGTTACCAAGCCATAATGGAGACCATATTCAAATTTTATGTTTTTATTTTAGCGTCTGTAAGAAGTATGAAATAAATATTGTAATATTAATGGCGCAAAGATATAGTTATAAATGACCAAATTTCTCAGTAATTAAATAAATAAAACTACATACGTCTCTAACTTGACTCATTTTTTCTCGCCATACGGTGAAAACATCTTCACTTCAGGTTTTTTTGTGATTCTGTAAAAATAACAGCACAGAGAAATTTATTAATTTTCCATAAACAGTTGAGAAAACATAACTAACTACACCGTTAGTTTTTTTTGACGAAATCCAGGTGTTATAAAATCTTAATTTTTCCAATACTCTCCCTCTGGAGCGCACAGCCGTAAGCTAACCCAAGCCAAACAGCTTAAATGAGTAAAAAATTGCTCGAAAAGTAGTTCGGAAAGGGGTTAATATTTTGATAACATTGTAAATATGGGAGTTTTTTTCTAAAAAATGAAGTCAAATTCTATGTGATGCAATATTTCGCTCAAACTACCGTAACGTGGTTTGAGCATGATAGTTACCAAGCCATAATGGAGACCATATTCAAATTTTATGTTTTTATTTTAGCGTCTGTAAGAAGTATGAAATAAATATTGTAATATTAATGGCGCAAAGATATAGTTATAAATGACCAAATTTCTCAGTAATTAAATAAATAAAGCTACATAAGTCTCTAACTTGATTCATTTTTTCTCGCCGTACGGTGAAAACATCTTCTCTTCAGGTTTTTTTGTGATTCTGTAAAAATAACAGCGCAGAGAAATTTATTAATTTTCCATAAACAGTTGAGAAAACATAACTAACTACACCGTTAGTTTTTTTTGACGAAATCCAGGTGTTATAAAATCTTAATTTTTCCAATACTCTCCCTCTGGAGCGCACAGCCGTAATCTAACCCAAGCCAAACAGCTTAAATGAGTAAAAAATTGCTCGAAAAGTAGTTCGGAAAGGGGTTAATATTTTGATAACATTGTAAATATGGGAGTTTTTTTCTAAAAAATGAAGTCAAATTCTATGTGATGCAATATTTCGCTCAAACTACCGTAACGTGGTTTGAGCATGATAGTTACCAAGCCATAATGGAGACCATATTCAAATTTTATGTTTTTATTTTAGCGTCTGTAAGAAGTATGAAATAAATATTGTAATATTAATGGCGCAAAGATATAGTTATAAATGACCAAATTTCTCAGTAATTAAATAAATAAAGCTACATAAGTCTCTAACTTGACTCATTTTTTCTCGCCGTACGGTGAAAACATCTTCTCTTCAGGTTTTTTTGTGATTCTGTAAAAATAACAGCGCAGAGAAATTTATTAATTTTCCATAAACAGTTGAGAAAACATAACTAACTACACCGTTAGTTTTTTTTGACGAAATCCAGGTGTTATAAAATCTTAATTTTTCCAATACTCTCCCTCTGGAGCGCACAGCCGTAATCTAACCCAAGCCAAACAGCTTAAATGAGTAAAAAATTGCTCGAAAAGTAGTTCGGAAAGGGGTTAATATTTTGATAACATTGTAAATATGGGAGTTTTTTTCTAAAAAATGAAGTCAAATTCTATGTGATGCAATATTTCGCTCAAACTACCGTAACGTGGTTTGAGCATGATAGTTACCAAGCCATAATGGAGACCATATTCAAATTTTATGTTTTTATTTTAGCGTCTGTAAGAAGTATGAAATAAATATTGTAATATTAATGGCGCAAAGATATAGTTATAAATGACCAAATTTCTCAGTAATTAAATAAATAAAGCTACATAAGTCTCTAACTTGACTCATTTTTTCTCGCCGTACGGTGAAAACATCTTCTCTTCAGGTTTTTTTGTGATTCTGTAAAAATAACAGCGCAGAGAAATTTATTAATTTTCCATAAACAGTTGAGAAAACATAACTAACTACACCGTTAGTTTTTTTTGACGAAATCCAGGTGTTATAAAATCTTAATTTTTCCAATACTCTCCCTCTGGAGCGCACAGCCGTAATCTAACCCAAGCCAAACAGCTTAAATGAGTAAAAAATTGCTCGAAAAGTAGTTCGGAAAGGGGTTAATATTTTGATAACATTGTAAATATGGGAGTTTTTTTCTAAAAAATGAAGTCAAATTCTATGTGATGCGATATTTCGCTCAAACTACCGTAACGTGGTTTGAGCATGATAGTTACCAAGCCATAATGGAGACCATATTCAAATTTTATGTTTTTATTTTAGCGTCTGTAAGAAGTATGAAATAAATATTGTAATATTAATGGCGCAAAGATATAGTTATAAATGACCAAATTTCTCAGTAATTAAATAAATAAAGCTACATAAGTCTCTAACTTGACTCATTTTTTCTCGCCGTACGGTGAAAACATCTTCTCTTCAGGTTTTTTTGTGATTCTGTAAAAATAACAGCGCAGAGAAATTTATTAATTTTCCATAAACAGTTGAGAAAACATAACTAACTACACCGTTAGTTTTTTTTGACGAAATCCAGGTGTTATAAAATCTTAATTTTTCCAATACTCTCCCTCTGGAGCGCACAGCCGTAATCTAACCCAAGCCAAACAGCTTAAATGAGTAAAAAATTGCTCGAAAAGTAGTTCGGAAAGGGGTTAATATTTTGATAACATTGTATATATGGGAGTTTTTTTCTAAAAAATGAAGTCAAATTCTATGTGATGCGATATTTCGCTCAAACTACCGTAACGTGGTTTGAGCATGATAGTTACCAAGCCATAATGGAGACCATATTCAAATTTTATGTTTTTATTTTAGCGTCTGTAAGAAGTATGAAATAAATATTGTAATATTAATGGCGCAAAGATATAGTTATAAATGACCAAATTTCTCAGTAATTAAATAAATAAAGCTACATAAGTCTCTAACTTGACTCATTTTTTCTCGCCGTACGGTGAAAACATCTTCTCTTCAGGTTTTTTTGTGATTCTGTAAAAATAACAGCGCAGAGAAATTTATTAATTTTCCATAAACAGTTGAGAAAACATAACTAACTACACCGTTAGTTTTTTTTGACGAAATCCAGGTGTTATAAAATCTTAATTTTTCCAATACTCTCCCTCTGGAGCGCACAGCCGTAATCTAACCCAAGCCAAACAGCTTAAATGAGTAAAAAATTGCTCGAAAAGTAGTTCGGAAAGGGGTTAATATTTTGATAACATTGTAAATATGGGAGTTTTTTTCTAAAAAATGAAGTCAAATTCTATGTGATGCGATATTTCGCTCAAACTACCGTAACGTGGTTTGAGCATGATAGTTACCAAGCCATAATGGAGACCATATTCAAATTTTATGTTTTTATTTTAGCGTCTGTAAGAAGTATGAAATAAATATTGTAATATTAATGGCGCAAAGATATAGTTATAAATGACCAAATTTCTCAGTAATTAAATAAATAAAGCTACATAAGTCTCTAACTTGACTCATTTTTTCTCGCCGTACGGTGAAAACATCTTCTCTTCAGGTTTTTTTGTGATTCTGTAAAAATAACAGCGCAGAGAAATTTATTAATTTTCCATAAACAGTTGAGAAAACATAACTAACTACACCGTTAGTTTTTTTTGACGAAATCCAGGTGTTATAAAATCTTAATTTTTCCAATACTCTCCCTCTGGAGCGCACAGCCGTAATCTAACCCAAGCCAAACAGCTTAAATGAGTAAAAAATTGCTCGAAAAGTAGTTCGGAAAGGGGTTAATATTTTGATAACATTGTATATATGGGAGTTTTTTTCTAAAAAATGAAGTCAAATTCTATGTGATGCGATATTTCGCTCAAACTACCGTAACGTGGTTTGAGCATGATAGTTACCAAGCCATAATGGAGACCATATTCACATTTTATGTTTTTATTTTAGCGTCTGTAAGAAGTATGAAATAAATATTGTAATATTAATGGCGCAAAGATATAGTTATAAATGACCAAATTTCTCAGTAATTAAATAAATAAAGCTACATAAGTCTCTAACTTGATTCATTTTTTCTCGCCGTACGGTGAAAACATCTTCTCTTCAGGTTTTTTTGTGATTCTGTAAAAATAACAGCGCAGAGAAATTTATTAATTTTCCATAAACAGTTGAGAAAACATAACTAACTACACCGTTAGTTTTTTTGACGAAATCCAGGTGTTATAAAATCTTAATTTTTCCAATACTCTCCCTCTGGAGCGCACAGCCGTAATCTAACCCAAGCCAAACAGCTTAAATGAGTAAAAAATTGCTCGAAAAGTAGTTCGGAAAGGGGTTAATATTTTGATAACATTGTATATATGGGAGTTTTTTTCTAAAAAATGAAGTCAAATTCTATGTGATGCGATATTTCGCTCAAACTACCGTAACGTGGTTTGAGCATGATAGTTACCAAGCCATAATGGAGACCATATTCAAATTTTATGTTTTTATTTTAGCGTCTGTAAGAAGTATGAAATAAATATTGTAATATTAATAGTGCAAAGATATAATTATATATGACCAAATTTCTCAGTAATTAAATAAATAAAACTACATACGTCTCTAACTTGACTCATTTTTTCTCGCCGTACGGTGAAAACATCTTCACTTCAGGTTTTTTTGTGATTCTGTAAAAATAACAGCGCAGAGAAATTTATTAATTTTCCATAAACAGTTGAGAAAACATAACTAACTACACCGTTAGTTTTTTTTGACGAAATCCAGGTGTTATAAAATCTTAATTTTTCCAATACTCTCCCTCTGGAGCGCACAGCCGTAATCTAACCCAAGCCAAACAGCTTAAATGAGTAAAAAATTGCTCGAAAAGTAGTTCGGAAAGGGGTTAATATTTTGATAACATTGTAAATATGGGAGTTTTTTTCTAAAAAATGAAGTCAAATTCTATGTGATGCAATATTTCGCTCAAACTACCGTAACGTGGTTTGAGCATGATAGTTACCAAGCCATAATGGAGACCATATTCAAATTTTATGTTTTTATTTTAGCGTCTGTAAGAAGTATGAAATAAATATTGTAATATTAATAGTGCAAAGATATAATTATATATGACCAAATTTCTCAGTAATTAAATAAATAAAACTACATACGTCTCTAACTTGACTCATTTTTTCTCGCCGTACGGTGAAAACATCTTCACTTCAGGTTTTTTTGTGATTCTGTAAAAATAACAGCGCAGAGAAATTTATTAATTTTCCATAAACAGTTGAGAAAACATAACTAACTACACCGTTAGTTTTTTTTGACGAAATCCAGGTGTTATAAAATCTTAATTTTTCCAATACTCTCCCTCTGGAGCGCACAGCCGTAATCTAACCCAAGCCAAACAGCTTAAATGAGTAAAAAATTGCTCGAAAAGTAGTTCGGAAAGGGGTTAATATTTTGATAACATTGTAAATATGGGAGTTTTTTTCTAAAAAATGAAGTCAAATTCTATGTGATGCAATATTTCGCTCAAACTACCGTAACGTGGTTTGAGCATGATAGTTACCAAGCCATAATGGAGACCATATTCAAATTTTATGTTTTTATTTTAGCGTCTGTAAGAAGTATGAAATAAATATTGTAATATTAATAGTGCAAAGATATAATTATATATGACCAAATTTCTCAGTAATTAAATAAATAAAACTACATAAGTCTCTAACTTGACTCATTTTTTCTCGCCGTACGGTGAAAACATCTTCACTTCAGGTTTTTTTGTGATTCTGTAAAAATAACAGCGCAGAGAAATTTATTAATTTTCCATAAACAGTTGAGAAAACATAACTAACTACACCGTTAGTTTTTTTTGACGAAATCCAGGTGTTATAAAATCTTAATTTTTCCAATACTCTCCCTCTGGAGCGCACAGCCGTAATCTAACCCAAGCCAAACAGCTTAAATGAGTAAAAAATTGCTCGAAAAGTAGTTCGGAAAGGGGTTAATATTTTGATAACATTGTATATATGGGAGTTTTTTTCTAAAAAATGAAGTCAAATTCTATGTGATGCGATATTTCGCTCAAACTACCGTAACGTGGTTTGAGCATGATAGTTACCAAGCCATAATGGAGACCATATTCAAATTTTATGTTTTTATTTTAGCGTCTGTAAGAAGTATGAAATAAATATTGTAATATTAATGGCGCAAAGATATAGTTATAAATGACCAAATTTCTCAGTAATTAAATAAATAAAGCTACATAAGTCTCTAACTTGATTCATTTTTTCTCGCCGTACGGTGAAAACATCTTCTCTTCAGGTTTTTTTGTGATTCTGTAAAAATAACAGCGCAGAGAAATTTATTAATTTTCCATAAACAGTTGAGAAAACATAACTAACTACACCGTTAGTTTTTTTGACGAAATCCAGGTGTTATAAAATCTTAATTTTTCCAATACTCTCCCTCTGGAGCGCACAGCCGTAATCTAACCCAAGCCAAACAGCTTAAATGAGTAAAAAATTGCTCGAAAAGTAGTTCGGAAAGGGGTTAATATTTTGATAACATTGTATATATGGGAGTTTTTTTCTAAAAAATGAAGTCAAATTCTATGTGATGCGATATTTCGCTCAAACTACCGTAACGTGGTTTGAGCATGATAGTTACCAAGCCATAATGGAGACCATATTCAAATTTTATGTTTTTATTTTAGCGTCTGTAAGAAGTATGAAATAAATATTGTAATATTAATAGTGCAAAGATATAATTATATATGACCAAATTTCTCAGTAATTAAATAAATAAAACTACATACGTCTCTAACTTGACTCATTTTTTCTCGCCGTACGGTGAAAACATCTTCACTTCAGGTTTTTTTGTGATTCTGTAAAAATAACAGCGCAGAGAAATTTATTAATTTTCCATAAACAGTTGAGAAAACATAACTAACTACACCGTTAGTTTTTTTTGACGAAATCCAGGTGTTATAAAATCTTAATTTTTCCAATACTCTCCCTCTGGAGCGCACAGCCGTAATCTAACCCAAGCCAAACAGCTTAAATGAGTAAAAAATTGCTCGAAAAGTAGTTCGGAAAGGGGTTAATATTTTGATAACATTGTAAATATGGGAGTTTTTTTCTAAAAAATGAAGTCAAATTCTATGTGATGCAATATTTCGCTCAAACTACCGTAACGTGGTTTGAGCATGATAGTTACCAAGCCATAATGGAGACCATATTCAAATTTTATGTTTTTATTTTAGCGTCTGTAAGAAGTATGAAATAAATATTGTAATATTAATAGTGCAAAGATATAATTATATATGACCAAATTTCTCAGTAATTAAATAAATAAAACTACATACGTCTCTAACTTGACTCATTTTTTCTCGCCGTACGGTGAAAACATCTTCACTTCAGGTTTTTTTGTGATTCTGTAAAAATAACAGCGCAGAGAAATTTATTAATTTTCCATAAACAGTTGAGAAAACATAACTAACTACACCGTTAGTTTTTTTGACGAAATCCAGGTGTTATAAAATCTTAATTTTTCCAATACTCTCCCTCTGGAGCGCACAGCCGTAATCTAACCCAAGCCAAACAGCTTAAATGAGTAAAAAATTGCTCGAAAAGTAGTTCGGAAAGGGGTTAATATTTTGATAACATTGTAAATATGGGAGTTTTTTTCTAAAAAATGAAGTCAAATTCTATGTGATGCAATATTTCGCTCAAACTACCGTAACGTGGTTTGAGCATGATAGTTACCAAGCCATAATGGAGACCATATTCAAATTTTATGTTTTTATTTTAGCGTCTGTAAGAAGTATGAAATAAATATTGTAATATTAATAGTGCAAAGATATAATTATATATGACCAAATTTCTCAGTAATTAAATAAATAAAACTACATACGTCTCTAACTTGACTCATTTTTTCTCGCCGTACGGTGAAAACATCTTCACTTCAGGTTTTTTTGTGATTCTGTAAAAATAACAGCGCAGAGAAATTTATTAATTTTCCATAAACAGTTGAGAAAACATAACTAACTACACCGTTAGTTTTTTTTGACGAAATCCAGGTGTTATAAAATCTTAATTTTTCCAATACTCTCCCTCTGGAGCGCACAGCCGTAATCTAACCCAAGCCAAACAGCTTAAATGAGTAAAAAATTGCTCCAAAAGTAGTTCGGAAAGGGGTTAATATTTTGATAACATTGTAAATATGGGAGTTTTTTTCTAAAAAATGAAGTCAAATTCTATGTGATGCAATATTTCGCTCAAACTACCGTAACGTGGTTTGAGCATGATAGTTACCAAGCCATAATGGAGACCATATTCAAATTTTATGTTTTTATTTTAGCGTCTGTAAGAAGTATGAAATAAATATTGTAATATTAATAGTGCAAAGATATAATTATATATGACCAAATTTCTCAGTAATTAAATAAATAAAACTACATACGTCTCTAACTTGACTCATTTTTTCTCGCCGTACGGTGAAAACATCTTCACTTCAGGTTTTTTTGTGATTCTGTAAAAATAACAGCGCAGAGAAATTTATTAATTTTCCATAAACAGTTGAGAAAACATAACTAACTACACCGTTAGTTTTTTTGACGAAATCCAGGTGTTATAAAATCTTAATTTTTCCAATACTCTCCCTCTGGAGCGCACAGCCGTAATCTAACCCAAGCCAAACAGCTTAAATGAGTAAAAAATTGCTCGAAAAGTAGTTCGGAAAGGGGTTAATATTTTGATAACATTGTAAATATGGGAGTTTTTTTCTAAAAAATGAAGTCAAATTCTATGTGATGCAATATTTCGCTCAAACTACCGTAACGTGGTTTGAGCATGATAGTTACCAAGCCATAATGGAGACCATATTCAAATTTTATGTTTTTATTTTAGCGTCTGTAAGAAGTATGAAATAAATATTGTAATATTAATAGTGCAAAGATATAATTATATATGACCAAATTTCTCAGTAATTAAATAAATAAAACTACATAAGTCTCTAACTTGACTCATTTTTTCTCGCCGTACGGTGAAAACATCTTCACTTCAGGTTTTTTTGTGATTCTGTAAAAATAACAGCGCAGAGAAATTTATTAATTTTCCATAAACAGTTGAGAAAACATAACTAACTACACCGTTAGTTTTTTTTGACGAAATCCAGGTGTTATAAAATCTTAATTTTTCCAATACTCTCCCTCTGGAGCGCACAGCCGTAATCTAACCCAAGCCAAACAGCTTAAATGAGTAAAAAATTGCTCCAAAAGTAGTTCGGAAAGGGGTTAATATTTTGATAACATTGTAAATATGGGAGTTTTTTTCTAAAAAATGAAGTCAAATTCTATGTGATGCAATATTTCGCTCAAACTACCGTAACGTGGTTTGAGCATGATAGTTACCAAGCCATAATGGAGACCATATTCAAATTTTATGTTTTTATTTTAGCGTCTGTAAGAAGTATGAAATAAATATTGTAATATTAATAGTGCAAAGATATAATTATATATGACCAAATTTCTCAGTAATTAAATAAATAAAACTACATACGTCTCTAACTTGACTCATTTTTTCTCGCCGTACGGTGAAAACATCTTCACTTCAGGTTTTTTTGTGATTCTGTAAAAATAACAGCGCAGAGAAATTTATTAATTTTCCATAAACAGTTGAGAAAACATAACTAACTACACCGTTAGTTTTTTTGACGAAATCCAGGTGTTATAAAATCTTAATTTTTCCAATACTCTCCCTCTGGAGCGCACAGCCGTAATCTAACCCAAGCCAAACAGCTTAAATGAGTAAAAAATTGCTCGAAAAGTAGTTCGGAAAGGGGTTAATATTTTGATAACATTGTAAATATGGGAGTTTTTTTCTAAAAAATGAAGTCAAATTCTATGTGATGCAATATTTCGCTCAAACTACCGTAACGTGGTTTGAGCATGATAGTTACCAAGCCATAATGGAGACCATATTCAAATTTTATGTTTTTATTTTAGCGTCTGTAAGAAGTATGAAATAAATATTGTAATATTAATGGCGCAAAGATATAGTTATAAATGACCAAATTTCTCAGTAATTAAATAAATAAAACTACATACGTCTCTAACTTGACTCATTTTTTCTCGTCGTACGGTGAAAACATCTTCTCTTCAGGTTTTTTTGTGATTCTGTAAAAATAACAGCGCAGAGAAATTTATTAATTTTCCATAAACAGTTGAGAAAACATAACTAACTACACCGTTAGTTTTTTTTGACGAAATCCAGGTGTTATAAAATCTTAATTTTTCCAATACTCTCCCTCTGGAGCGCACAGCCGTAATCTAACCCAAGCCAAACAGCTTAAATGAGTAAAAAATTGCTCGAAAAGTAGTTCGGAAAGGGGTTAATATTTTGATAACATTGTATATATGGGAGTTTTTTTCTAAAAAATGAAGTCAAATTCTATGTGATGCGATATTTCGCTCAAACTACCGTAACGTGGTTTGAGCATGATAGTTACCAAGCCATAATGGAGACCATATTCAAATTTTATGTTTTTATTTTAGCGTCTGTAAGAAGTATGAAATAAATATTGTAATATTAATGGCGCAAAGATATAGTTATAAATGACCAAATTTCTCAGTAATTAAATAAATAAAGCTACATAAGTCTCTAACTTGACTCATTTTTTCTCGCCGTACGGTGAAAACATCTTCTCTTCAGGTTTTTTTGTGATTCTGTAAAAATAACAGCGCAGAGAAATTTATTAATTTTCCATAAACAGTTGAGAAAACATAACTAACTACACCGTTAGTTTTTTTTGACGAAATCCAGGTGTTATAAAATCTTAATTTTTCCAATACTCTCCCTCTGGAGCGCACAGCCGTAATCTAACCCAAGCCAAACAGCTTAAATGAGTAAAAAATTGCTCGAAAAGTAGTTCGGAAAGGGGTTAATATTTTGATAACATTGTATATATGGGAGTTTTTTTCTAAAAAATGAAGTCAAATTCTATGTGATGCGATATTTCGCTCAAACTACCGTAACGTGGTTTGAGCATGATAGTTACCAAGCCATAATGGAGACCATATTCAAATTTTATGTTTTTATTTTAGCGTCTGTAAGAAGTATGAAATAAATATTGTAATATTAATGGCGCAAAGATATAGTTATAAAAGACCAAATTTCTCAGTAATTAAATAAATAAAGCTACATAAGTCTCTAACTTGACTCATTTTTTCTCGCCGTACGGTGAAAACATCTTCTCTTCAGGTTTTTTTGTGATTCTGTAAAAATAACAGCGCAGAGAAATTTATTAATTTTCCATAAACAGTTGAGAAAACATAACTAACTACACCGTTAGTTTTTTTTGACGAAATCCAGGTGTTATAAAATCTTAATTTTTCCAATACTCTCCCTCTGGAGCGCACAGCCGTAATCTAACCCAAGCCAAACAGCTTAAATGAGTAAAAAAAATACTCGAAAAGTAGTTCGGAAAGGGGTTAATATTTTGATAACATTGTATATATGGGAGTTTTTTTCTAAAAAATGAAGTCAAATTCTATGTGATGCGATATTTCGCTCAAACTACCGTAACGTGGTTTGAGCATGATAGTTACCAAGCCATAATGGAGACCATATTCAAATTTTATGTTTTTATTTTAGCGTCTGTAAGAAGTATGAAATAAATATTGTAATATTAATGGCGCAAAGATATAGTTATAAATGACCAAATTTCTCAGTAATTAAATAAATAAAGCTACATAAGTCTCTAACATGACTCATTTTTTCTCGCCGTACGGTGAAAACATCTTCTCTTCAGGTTTTTTTGTGATTCTGTAAAAATAACAGCGCAGAGAAATTTATTAATTTTCCATAAACAGTTGAGAAAACATAACTAACTACACCGTTAGTTTTTTTGACGAAATCCAGGTGTTATAAAATCTTAATTTTTCCAATACTCTCCCTCTGGAGCGCACAGCCGTAATCTAACCCAAGCCAAACAGCTTAAATGAGTAAAAAAAATACTCGAAAAGTAGTTCGGAAAGGGGTTAATATTTTGATAACATTGTATATATGGGAGTTTTTTTATAAAAAATGAAATCAAATTCTATGTGATGCGATATTTCTCTCAAACTACCGTAACGTGGTTTGAGCATGATAGTTACCAAGCCATAATGGAGACCATATTCAAATTTTATGTTTTTATTTTAGCGTCTGTAAGAAGTATGAAATAAATATTGTAATATTAATGGCGCAAAGATATAGTTATAAATGACCAAATTTCTCAGTAATTAAATAAATAAAGCTACATAAGTCTCTAACATGACTCATTTTTTCTCGCCGTACGGTGAAAACATCTTCTCTTCAGGTTTTTTTGTGATTCTGTAAAAATAACAGCGCAGAGAAATTTATTAATTTTCCATAAACAGTTGAGAAAACATAACTAACTACACCGTTAGTTTTTTTTGACGAAATCCAGGTGTTATAAAATCTTAATTTTTCCAATACTCTCCCTCTGGAGCGCACAGCCGTAATCTAACCCAAGCCAAACAGCTTAAATGAGTAAAAAATTGCTCGAAAAGTAGTTCGGA
Organism: Pyrrhosoma nymphula; assembly: GCA_963573305.1. NCBI lineage: Eukaryota > Metazoa > Arthropoda > Insecta > Odonata > Coenagrionidae > Pyrrhosoma > Pyrrhosoma nymphula. The sequence continues at coordinate 16,200,588 of OY754327.1, forward strand.
AAGGGGTTAATATTTTGATAACATTGTATATATGGGAGTTTTTTTCTAAAAAATGAAGTCAAATTCTATGTGATGCGATATTTCGCTCAAACTACCGTAACGTGGTTTGAGCATGATAGTTACCAAGCCATAATGGAGACCATATTCAAATTTTAGGTTTTTATTTTAGCGTCTGTAAGAAGTATGAAATAAATATTGTAATATTAATGGCGCAAAGATATAGTTATAAATGACCAAATTTCTCAGTAATTAAATAAATAAAGCTACATAAGTCTCTAACTTGACTCATTTTTTCTCGCCGTACGGTGAAAACATCTTCTCTTCAGGTTTTTTTGTGATTCTGTAAAAATAACAGCGCAGAGAAATTTATTAATTTTCCATAAACAGTTGAGAAAACATAACTAACTACACCGTTAGTTTTTTTTGACGAAATCCAGGTGTTATAAAATCTTAATTTTTCCAATACTCTCCCTCTGGAGCGCACAGCCGTAATCTAACCCAAGCCAAACAGCTTAAATGAGTAAAAAATTGCTCGAAAAGTAGTTCGGAAAGGGGTTAATATTTTGATAACATTGTAAATATGGGAGTTTTTTTCTAAAAAATGAAGTCAAATTCTATGTGATGCAATATTTCGCTCAAACTACCGTAACGTGGTTTGAGCATGATAGTTACCAAGCCATAATGGAGACCATATTCAAATTTTATGTTTTTATTTTAGCGTCTGTAAGAAGTATGAAATAAATATTGTAATATTAATAGTGCAAAGATATAATTATATATGACCAAATTTCTCAGTAATTAAATAAATAAAACTACATACGTCTCTAACTTGACTCATTTTTTCTCGCCGTACGGTGAAAACATCTTCACTTCAGGTTTTTTTGTGATTCTGTAAAAATAACAGCGCAGAGAAATTTATTAATTTTCCATAAACAGTTGAGAAAACATAACTAACTACACCGTTAGTTTTTTTGACGAAATCCAGGTGTTATAAAATCTTAATTTTTCCAATACTCTCCCTCTGGAGCGCACAGCCGTAATCTAACCCAAGCCAAACAGCTTAAATGAGTAAAAAATTGCTCGAAAAGTAGTTCGGAAAGGGGTTAATATTTTGATAACATTGTATATATGGGAGTTTTTTTCTAAAAAATGAAGTCAAATTCTATGTGATGCGATATTTCGCTCAAACTACCGTAACGTGGTTTGAGCATGATAGTTACCAAGCCATAATGGAGACCATATTCAAATTTTATGTTTTTATTTTAGCGTCTGTAAGAAGTATGAAATAAATATTGTAATATTAATAGTGCAAAGATATAATTATATATGACCAAATTTCTCAGTAATTAAATAAATAAAACTACATACGTCTCTAACTTGACTCATTTTTTCTCGCCGTACGGTGAAAACATCTTCACTTCAGGTTTTTTTGTGATTCTGTAAAAATAACAGCGCAGAGAAATTTATTAATTTTCCATAAACAGTTGAGAAAACATAACTAACTACACCGTTAGTTTTTTTTGACGAAATCCAGGTGTTATAAAATCTTAATTTTTCCAATACTCTCCCTCTGGAGCGCACAGCCGTAATCTAACCCAAGCCAAACAGCTTAAATGAGTAAAAAATTGCTCGAAAAGTAGTTCGGAAAGGGGTTAATATTTTGATAACATTGTATATATGGGAGTTTTTTTCTAAAAAATGAAGTCAAATTCTATGTGATGCGATATTTCGCTCAAACTACCGTAACGTGGTTTGAGCATGATAGTTACCAATCCATAATGGAGACCATATTCAAATTTTATGTTTTTATTTTAGCGTCTGTAAGAAGTATGAAATAAATATTGTAATATTAATGGCGCAAAGATATAGTTATAAAAGACCAAATTTCTCAGTAATTAAATAAATAAAGCTACATAAGTCTCTAACTTGACTCATTTTTTCTCGCCGTACGGTGAAAACATCTTCTCTTCAGGTTTTTTTGTGATTCTGTAAAAATAACAGCGCAGAGAAATTTATTAATTTTCCATAAACAGTTGAGAAAACATAACTAACTACACCGTTAGTTTTTTTTGACGAAATCCAGGTGTTATAAAATCTTAATTTTTCCAATACTCTCCCTCTGGAGCGCACAGCCGTAATCTAACCCAAGCCAAACAGCTTAAATGAGTAAAAAATTGCTCGAAAAGTAGTTCGGAAAGGGGTTAATATTTTGATAACATTGTATATATGGGAGTTTTTTTCTAAAAAATGAAGTCAAATTCTATGTGATGCGATATTTCGCTCAAACTACGGTAACGTGGTTTGAGCATGATAGTTACCAAGCCATAATGGAGACCATATTCAAATTTTATGTTTTTATTTTAGCGTCTGTAAGAAGTATGAAATAAATATTGTAATATTAATGGCGCAAAGATATAGTTATAAATGACCAAATTTCTCAGTAATTAAATAAATAAAGCTACATAAGTCTCTAACATGACTCATTTTTTCTCGCCGTACGGTGAAAACATCTTCTCTTCAGGTTTTTTTGTGATTCTGTAAAAATAACAGCGCAGAGAAATTTATTAATTTTCCATAAACAGTTGAGAAAACATAACTAACTACACCGTTAGTTTTTTTGACGAAATCCAGGTGTTATAAAATCTTAATTTTTCCAATACTCTCCCTCTGGAGCGCACAGCCGTAATCTAACCCAAGCCAAACAGCTTAAATGAGTAAAAAATTGCTCGAAAAGTAGTTCGGAAAGGGGTTAATATTTTGATAACATTGTAAATATGGGAGTTTTTTTCTAAAAAATGAAGTCAAATTCTATGTGATGCGATATTTCGCTCAAACTACCGTAACGTGGTTTGAGCATGATAGTTACCAAGCCATAATGGAGACCATATTCAAATTTTATGTTTTTATTTTAGCGTCTGTAAGAAGTATGAAATAAATATTGTAATATTAATGGCGCAAAGATATAGTTATAAATGACCAAATTTCTCAGTAATTAAATAAATATAGCTACATAAGTCTCTAACTTGACTCATTTTTTCTCGCCGTACGGTGAAAACATCTTCTCTTCAGGTTTTTTTGTGATTCTGTAAAAATAACAGCGCAGAGAAATTTATTAATTTTCCATAAACAGTTGAGAAAACATAACTAACTACACCGTTAGTTTTTTTTGACGAAATCCAGGTGTTATAAAATCTTAATTTTTCCAATACTCTCCCTCTGGAGCGCACAGCCGTAATCTAACCCAAGCCAAACAGCTTAAATGAGTAAAAAATTGCTCGAAAAGTAGTTCGGAAAGGGGTTAATATTTTGATAACATTGTAAATATGGGAGTTTTTTTCTAAAAAATGAAGTCAAATTCTATGTGATGCAATATTTCGCTCAAACTACCGTAACGTGGTTTGAGCATGATAGTTACCAAGCCATAATGGAGACCATATTCAAATTTTATGTTTTTATTTTAGCGTCTGTAAGAAGTATGAAATAAATATTGTAATATTAATAGTGCAAAGATATAATTATATATGACCAAATTTCTCAGTAATTAAATAAATAAAACTACATACGTCTCTAACTTGACTCATTTTTTCTCGCCGTACGGTGAAAACATCTTCACTTCAGGTTTTTTTGTGATTCTGTAAAAATAACAGCGCAGAGAAATTTATTAATTTTCCATAAACAGTTGAGAAAACATAACTAACTACACCGTTAGTTTTTTTTGACGAAATCCAGGTGTTATAAAATCTTAATTTTTCCAATACTCTCCCTCTGGAGCGCACAGCCGTAATCTAACCCAAGCCAAACAGCTTAAATGAGTAAAAAATTGCTCGAAAAGTAGTTCGGAAAGGGGTTAATATTTTGATAACATTGTAAATATGGGAGTTTTTTTCTAAAAAATGAAGTCAAATTCTATGTGATGCAATATTTCGCTCAAACTACCGTAACGTGGTTTGAGCATGATAGTTACCAAGCCATAATGGAGACCATATTCAAATTTTATGTTTTTATTTTAGCGTCTGTAAGAAGTATGAAATAAATATTGTAATATTAATAGTGCAAAGATATAATTATATATGACCAAATTTCTCAGTAATTAAATAAATAAAACTACATACGTCTCTAACTTGACTCATTTTTTCTCGCCGTACGGTGAAAACATCTTCACTTCAGGTTTTTTTGTGATTCTGTAAAAATAACAGCGCAGAGAAATTTATTAATTTTCCATAAACAGTTGAGAAAACATAACTAACTACACCGTTAGTTTTTTTTGACGAAATCCAGGTGTTATAAAATCTTAATTTTTCCAATACTCTCCCTCTGGAGCGCACAGCCGTAATCTAACCCAAGCCAAACAGCTTAAATGAGTAAAAAATTGCTCGAAAAGTAGTTCGGAAAGGGGTTAATATTTTGATAACATTGTAAATATGGGAGTTTTTTTCTAAAAAATGAAGTCAAATTCTATGTGATGCAATATTTCGCTCAAACTACCGTAACGTGGTTTGAGCATGATAGTTACCAAGCCATAATGGAGACCATATTCAAATTTTATGTTTTTATTTTAGCGTCTGTAAGAAGTATGAAATAAATATTGTAATATTAATAGTGCAAAGATATAATTATATATGACCAAATTTCTCAGTAATTAAATAAATAAAACTACATACGTCTCTAACTTGACTCATTTTTTCTCGCCGTACGGTGAAAACATCTTCACTTCAGGTTTTTTTGTGATTCTGTAAAAATAACAGCGCAGAGAAATTTATTAATTTTCCATAAACAGTTGAGAAAACATAACTAACTACACCGTTAGTTTTTTTGACGAAATCCAGGTGTTATAAAATCTTAATTTTTCCAATACTCTCCCTCTGGAGCGCACAGCCGTAATCTAACCCAAGCCAAACAGCTTAAATGAGTAAAAAATTGCTCGAAAAGCAGTTCGGAAAGGGGTTAATATTTTGATAACATTGTAAATATGGGAGTTTTTTTCTAAAAAATGAAGTCAAATTCTATGTGATGCAATATTTCGCTCAAACTACCGTAACGTGGTTTGAGCATGATAGTTACCAAGCCATAATGGAGACCATATTCAAATTTTATGTTTTTATTTTAGCGTCTGTAAGAAGTATGAAATAAATATTGTAATATTAATAGTGCAAAGATATAATTATATATGACCAAATTTCTCAGTAATTAAATAAATAAAACTACATACGTCTCTAACTTGACTCATTTTTTCTCGCCGTACGGTGAAAACATCTTCACTTCAGGTTTTTTTGTGATTCTGTAAAAATAACAGCGCAGAGAAATTTATTAATTTTCCATAAACAGTTGAGAAAACATAACTAACTACACCGTTAGTTTTTTTGACGAAATCCAGGTGTTATAAAATCTTAATTTTTCCAATACTCTCCCTCTGGAGCGCACAGCCGTAATCTAACCCAAGCCAAACAGCTTAAATGAGTAAAAAATTGCTCGAAAAGTAGTTCGGAAAGGGGTTAATATTTTGATAACATTGTAAATATGGGAGTTTTTTTCTAAAAAATGAAGTCAAATTCTATGTGATGCAATATTTCGCTCAAACTACCGTAACGTGGTTTGAGCATGATAGTTACCAAGCCATAATGGAGACCATATTCAAATTTTATGTTTTTATTTTAGCGTCTGTAAGAAGTATGAAATAAATATTGTAATATTAATAGTGCAAAGATATAATTATATATGACCAAATTTCTCAGTAATTAAATAAATAAAACTACATACGTCTCTAACTTGACTCATTTTTTCTCGCCGTACGGTGAAAACATCTTCACTTCAGGTTTTTTTGTGATTCTGTAAAAATAACAGCGCAGAGAAATTTATTAATTTTCCATAAACAGTTGAGAAAACATAACTAACTACACCGTTAGTTTTTTTGACGAAATCCAGGTGTTATAAAATCTTAATTTTTCCAATACTCTCCCTCTGGAGCGCACAGCCGTAATCTAACCCAAGCCAAACAGCTTAAATGAGTAAAAAATTGCTCGAAAAGTAGTTCGGAAAGGGGTTAATATTTTGATAACATTGTAAATATGGGAGTTTTTTTCTAAAAAATGAAGTCAAATTCTATGTGATGCAATATTTCGCTCAAACTACCGTAACGTGGTTTGAGCATGATAGTTACCAAGCCATAATGGAGACCATATTCAAATTTTATGTTTTTATTTTAGCGTCTGTAAGAAGTATGAAATAAATATTGTAATATTAATAGTGCAAAGATATAATTATATATGACCAAATTTCTCAGTAATTAAATAAATAAAACTACATACGTCTCTAACTTGACTCATTTTTTCTCGCCGTACGGTGAAAACATCTTCACTTCAGGTTTTTTTGTGATTCTGTAAAAATAACAGCGCAGAGAAATTTATTAATTTTCCATAAACAGTTGAGAAAACATAACTAACTACACCGTTAGTTTTTTTGACGAAATCCAGGTGTTATAAAATCTTAATTTTTCCAATACTCTCCCTCTGGAGCGCACAGCCGTAATCTAACCCAAGCCAAACAGCTTAAATGAGTAAAAAATTGCTCGAAAAGTAGTTCGGAAAGGGGTTAATATTTTGATAACATTGTAAATATGGGAGTTTTTTTCTAAAAAATGAAGTCAAATTCTATGTGATGCAATATTTCGCTCAAACTACCGTAACGTGGTTTGAGCATGATAGTTACCAAGCCATAATGGAGACCATATTCAAATTTTATGTTTTTATTTTAGCGTCTGTAAGAAGTATGAAATAAATATTGTAATATTAATAGTGCAAAGATATAATTATATATGACCAAATTTCTCAGTAATTAAATAAATAAAACTACATACGTCTCTAACTTGACTCATTTTTTCTCGCCGTACGGTGAAAACATCTTCACTTCAGGTTTTTTTGTGATTCTGTAAAAATAACAGCGCAGAGAAATTTATTAATTTTCCATAAACAGTTGAGAAAACATAACTAACTACACCGTTAGTTTTTTTTGACGAAATCCAGGTGTTATAAAATCTTAATTTTTCCAATACTCTCCCTCTGGAGCGCACAGCCGTAATCTAACCCAAGCCAAACAGCTTAAATGAGTAAAAAATTGCTCGAAAAGTAGTTCGGAAAGGGGTTAATATTTTGATAACATTGTAAATATGGGAGTTTTTTTCTAAAAAATGAAGTCAAATTCTATGTGATGCAATATTTCGCTCAAACTACCGTAACGTGGTTTGAGCATGATAGTTACCAAGCCATAATGGAGACCATATTCAAATTTTATGTTTTTATTTTAGCGTCTGTAAGAAGTATGAAATAAATATTGTAATATTAATAGTGCAAAGATATAATTATATATGACCAAATTTCTCAGTAATTAAATAAATAAAACTACATACGTCTCTAACTTGACTCATTTTTTCTCGCCGTACGGTGAAAACATCTTCACTTCAGGTTTTTTTGTGATTCTGTAAAAATAACAGCGCAGAGAAATTTATTAATTTTCCATAAACAGTTGAGAAAACATAACTAACTACACCGTTAGTTTTTTTGACGAAATCCAGGTGTTATAAAATCTTAATTTTTCCAATACTCTCCCTCTGGAGCGCACAGCCGTAATCTAACCCAAGCCAAACAGCTTAAATGAGTAAAAAATTGCTCGAAAAGTAGTTCGGAAAGGGGTTAATATTTTGATAACATTGTAAATATGGGAGTTTTTTTCTAAAAAATGAAGTCAAATTCTATGTGATGCAATATTTCGCTCAAACTACCGTAACGTGGTTTGAGCATGATAGTTACCAAGCCATAATGGAGACCATATTCAAATTTTATGTTTTTATTTTAGCGTCTGTAAGAAGTATGAAATAAATATTGTAATATTAATAGTGCAAAGATATAATTATATATGACCAAATTTCTCAGTAATTAAATAAATAAAACTACATACGTCTCTAACTTGACTCATTTTTTCTCGCCGTACGGTGAAAACATCTTCACTTCAGGTTTTTTTGTGATTCTGTAAAAATAACAGCGCAGAGAAATTTATTAATTTTCCATAAACAGTTGAGAAAACATAACTAACTACACCGTTAGTTTTTTTGACGAAATCCAGGTGTTATAAAATCTTAATTTTTCCAATACTCTCCCTCTGGAGCGCACAGCCGTAATCTAACCCAAGCCAAACAGCTTAAATGAGTAAAAAATTGCTCGAAAAGTAGTTCGGAAAGGGGTTAATATTTTGATAACATTGTAAATATGGGAGTTTTTTTCTAAAAAATGAAGTCAAATTCTATGTGATGCAATATTTCGCTCAAACTACCGTAACGTGGTTTGAGCATGATAGTTACCAAGCCATAATGGAGACCATATTCAAATTTTATGTTTTTATTTTAGCGTCTGTAAGAAGTATGAAATAAATATTGTAATATTAATAGTGCAAAGATATAATTATATATGACCAAATTTCTCAGTAATTAAATAAATAAAACTACATACGTCTCTAACTTGACTCATTTTTTCTCGCCGTACGGTGAAAACATCTTCACTTCAGGTTTTTTTGTGATTCTGTAAAAATAACAGCGCAGAGAAATTTATTAATTTTCCATAAACAGTTGAGAAAACATAACTAACTACACCGTTAGTTTTTTTTGACGAAATCCAGGTGTTATAAAATCTTAATTTTTCCAATACTCTCCCTCTGGAGCGCACAGCCGTAATCTAACCCAAGCCAAACAGCTTAAATGAGTAAAAAATTGCTCGAAAAGTAGTTCGGAAAGGGGTTAATATTTTGATAACATTGTAAATATGGGAGTTTTTTTCTAAAAAATGAAGTCAAATTCTATGTGATGCAATATTTCGCTCAAACTACCGTAACGTGGTTTGAGCATGATAGTTACCAAGCCATAATGGAGACCATATTCAAATTTTATGTTTTTATTTTAGCGTCTGTAAGAAGTATGAAATAAATATTGTAATATTAATAGTGCAAAGATATAATTATATATGACCAAATTTCTCAGTAATTAAATAAATAAAACTACATACGTCTCTAACTTGACTCATTTTTTCTCGCCGTACGGTGAAAACATCTTCACTTCAGGTTTTTTTGTGATTCTGTAAAAATAACAGCGCAGAGAAATTTATTAATTTTCCATAAACAGTTGAGAAAACATAACTAACTACACCGTTAGTTTTTTTTGACGAAATCCAGGTGTTATAAAATCTTAATTTTTCCAATACTCTCCCTCTGGAGCGCACAGCCGTAATCTAACCCAAGCCAAACAGCTTAAATGAGTAAAAAATTGCTCGAAAAGTAGTTCGGAAAGGGGTTAATATTTTGATAACATTGTAAATATGGGAGTTTTTTTCTAAAAAATGAAGTCAAATTCTATGTGATGCAATATTTCGCTCAAACTACCGTAACGTGGTTTGAGCATGATAGTTACCAAGCCATAATGGAGACCATATTCAAATTTTATGTTTTTATTTTAGCGTCTGTAAGAAGTATGAAATAAATATTGTAATATTAATAGTGCAAAGATATAATTATATATGACCAAATTTCTCAGTAATTAAATAAATAAAACTACATACGTCTCTAACTTGACTCATTTTTTCTCGCCGTACGGTGAAAACATCTTCACTTCAGGTTTTTTTGTGATTCTGTAAAAATAACAGCGCAGAGAAATTTATTAATTTTCCATAAACAGTTGAGAAAACATAACTAACTACACCGTTAGTTTTTTTGACGAAATCCAGGTGTTATAAAATCTTAATTTTTCCAATACTCTCCCTCTGGAGCGCACAGCCGTAATCTAACCCAAGCCAAACAGCTTAAATGAGTAAAAAATTGCTCGAAAAGTAGTTCGGAAAGGGGTTAATATTTTGATAACATTGTAAATATGGGAGTTTTTTTCTAAAAAATGAAGTCAAATTCTATGTGATGCAATATTTCGCTCAAACTACCGTAACGTGGTTTGAGCATGATAGTTACCAAGCCATAATGGAGACCATATTCAAATTTTATGTTTTTATTTTAGCGTCTGTAAGAAGTATGAAATAAATATTGTAATATTAATAGTGCAAAGATATAATTATATATGACCAAATTTAATTAAATAAATAAAGCTACATACGTCTCTAACTTGACTCATTTTTTCTCGCCGTACGGTGAAAACATCTTCACTTCAGGTTTTTTTGTGATTCTGTAAAAATAACAGCGCAGAGAAATTTATTAATTTTCCATAAACAGTTGAGAAAACATAACTAACTACACCGTTAGTTTTTTTGACGAAATCCAGGTGTTATAAAATCTTAATTTTTCCAATACTCTCCCTCTGGAGCGCACAGCCGTAATCTAACCCAAGCCAAACAGCTTAAATGAGTAAAAAATTGCTCGAAAAGTAGTTCGGAAAGGGGTTAATATTTTGATAACATTGTAAATATGGGAGTTTTTTTCTAAAAAATGAAGTCAAATTCTATGTGATGCAATATTTCGCTCAAACTACCGTAACGTGGTTTGAGCATGATAGTTACCAAGCCATAATGGAGACCATATTCAAATTTTATGTTTTTATTTTAGCGTCTGTAAGAAGTATGAAATAAATATTGTAATATTAATAGTGCAAAGATATAATTATATATGACCAAATTTCTCAGTAATTAAATAAATAAAACTACATACGTCTCTAACTTGACTCATTTTTTCTCGCCGTACGGTGAAAACATCTTCACTTCAGGTTTTTTTGTGATTCTGTAAAAATAACAGCGCAGAGAAATTTATTAATTTTCCATAAACAGTTGAGAAAACATAACTAACTACACCGTTAGTTTTTTTTGACGAAATCCAGGTGTTATAAAATCTTAATTTTTCCAATACTCTCCCTCTGGAGCGCACAGCCGTAATCTAACCCAAGCCAAACAGCTTAAATGAGTAAAAAATTGCTCGAAAAGTAGTTCGGAAAGGGGTTAATATTTTGATAACATTGTAAATATGGGAGTTTTTTTCTAAAAAATGAAGTCAAATTCTATGTGATGCAATATTTCGCTCAAACTACCGTAACGTGGTTTGAGCATGATAGTTACCAAGCCATAATGGAGACCATATTCAAATTTTATGTTTTTATTTTAGCGTCTGTAAGAAGTATGAAATAAATATTGTAATATTAATAGTGCAAAGATATAATTATATATGACCAAATTTCTCAGTAATTAAATAAATAAAACTACATACGTCTCTAACTTGACTCATTTTTTCTCGCCGTACGGTGAAAACATCTTCACTTCAGGTTTTTTTGTGATTCTGTAAAAATAACAGCGCAGAGAAATTTATTAATTTTCCATAAACAGTTGAGAAAACATAACTAACTACACCGTTAGTTTTTTTGACGAAATCCAGGTGTTATAAAATCTTAATTTTTCCAATACTCTCCCTCTGGAGCGCACAGCCGTAATCTAACCCAAGCCAAACAGCTTAAATGAGTAAAAAATTGCTCGAAAAGTAGTTCGGAAAGGGGTTAATATTTTGATAACATTGTAAATATGGGAGTTTTTTTCTAAAAAATGAAGTCAAATTCTATGTGATGCAATATTTCGCTCAAACTACCGTAACGTGGTTTGAGCATGATAGTTACCAAGCCATAATGGAGACCATATTCAAATTTAATGTTTTTATTTTAGCGTCTGTAAGAAGTATGAAATAAATATTGTAATATTAATAGTGCAAAGATATAATTATATATGACCAAATTTCTCAGTAATTAAATAAATAAAACTACATACGTCTCTAACTTGACTCATTTTTTCTCGCCGTACGGTGAAAACATCTTCACTTCAGGTTTTTTTGTGATTCTGTAAAAATAACAGCGCAGAGAAATTTATTAATTTTCCATAAACAGTTGAGAAAACATAACTAACTACACCGTTAGTTTTTTTGACGAAATCCAGGTGTTATAAAATCTTAATTTTTCCAATACTCTCCCTCTGGAGCGCACAGCCGTAATCTAACCCAAGCCAAACAGCTTAAATGAGTAAAAAATTGCTCGAAAAGTAGTTCGGAAAGGGGTTAATATTTTGATAACATTGTAAATATGGGAGTTTTTTTCTAAAAAATGAAGTCAAATTCTATGTGATGCAATATTTCGCTCAAACTACCGTAACGTGGTTTGAGCATGATAGTTACCAAGCCATAATGGAGACCATATTCAAATTTAATGTTTTTATTTTAGCGTCTGTAAGAAGTATGAAATAAATATTGTAATATTAATAGTGCAAAGATATAATTATATATGACCAAATTTCTCAGTAATTAAATAAATAAAACTACATACGTCTCTAACTTGACTCATTTTTTCTCGCCGTACGGTGAAAACATCTTCACTTCAGGTTTTTTTGTGATTCTGTAAAAATAACAGCGCAGAGAAATTTATTAATTTTCCATAAACAGTTGAGAAAACATAACTAACTACACCGTTAGTTTTTTTGACGAAATCCAGGTGTTATAAAATCTTAATTTTTCCAATACTCTCCCTCTGGAGCGCACAGCCGTAATCTAACCCAAGCCAAACAGCTTAAATGAGTAAAAAATTGCTCGAAAAGTAGTTCGGAAAGGGGTTAATATTTTGATAACATTGTAAATATGGGAGTTTTTTTCTAAAAAATGAAGTCAAATTCTATGTGATGCAATATTTCGCTCAAACTACCGTAACGTGGTTTGAGCATGATAGTTACCAAGCCATAATGGAGACCATATTCAAATTTAATGTTTTTATTTTAGCGTCTGTAAGAAGTATGAAATAAATATTGTAATATTAATAGTGCAAAGATATAATTATATATGACCAAATTTCTCAGTAATTAAATAAATAAAACTACATACGTCTCTAACTTGACTCATTTTTTCTCGCCGTACGGTGAAAACATCTTCACTTCAGGTTTTTTTGTGATTCTGTAAAAATAACAGCGCAGAGAAATTTATTAATTTTCCATAAACAGTTGAGAAAACATAACTAACTACACCGTTAGTTTTTTTGACGAAATCCAGGTGTTATAAAATCTTAATTTTTCCAATACTCTCCCTCTGGAGCGCACAGCCGTAATCTAACCCAAGCCAAACAGCTTAAATGAGTAAAAAATTGCTCGAAAAGTAGTTCGGAAAGGGGTTAATATTTTGATAACATTGTAAATATGGGAGTTTTTTTCTAAAAAATGAAGTCAAATTCTATGTGATGCAATATTTCGCTCAAACTACCGTAACGTGGTTTGAGCATGATAGTTACCAAGCCATAATGGAGACCATATTCAAATTTAATGTTTTTATTTTAGCGTCTGTAAGAAGTATGAAATAAATATTGTAATATTAATAGTGCAAAGATATAATTATATATGACCAAATTTCTCAGTAATTAAATAAATAAAACTACATACGTCTCTAACTTGACTCATTTTTTCTCGCCGTACGGTGAAAACATCTTCACTTCAGGTTTTTTTGTGATTCTGTAAAAATAACAGCGCAGAGAAATTTATTAATTTTCCATAAACAGTTGAGAAAACATAACTAACTACACCGTTAGTTTTTTTGACGAAATCCAGGTGTTATAAAATCTTAATTTTTCCAATACTCTCCCTCTGGAGCGCACAGCCGTAATCTAACCCAAGCCAAACAGCTTAAATGAGTAAAAAATTGCTCGAAAAGTAGTTCGGAAAGGGGTTAATATTTTGATAACATTGTAAATATGGGAGTTTTTTTCTAAAAAATGAAGTCAAATTCTATGTGATGCAATATTTCGCTCAAACTACCGTAACGTGGTTTGAGCATGATAGTTACCAAGCCATAATGGAGACCATATTCAAATTTAATGTTTTTATTTTAGCGTCTGTAAGAAGTATGAAATAAATATTGTAATATTAATAGTGCAAAGATATAATTATATATGACCAAATTTCTCAGTAATTAAATAAATAAAACTACATACGTCTCTAACTTGACTCATTTTTTCTCGCCGTACGGTGAAAACATCTTCACTTCAGGTTTTTTTGTGATTCTGTAAAAATAACAGCGCAGAGAAATTTATTAATTTTCCATAAACAGTTGAGAAAACATAACTAACTACACCGTTAGTTTTTTTGACGAAATCCAGGTGTTATAAAATCTTAATTTTTCCAATACTCTCCCTCTGGAGCGCACAGCCGTAATCTAACCCAAGCCAAACAGCTTAAATGAGTAAAAAATTGCTCGAAAAGTAGTTCGGAAAGGGGTTAATATTTTGATAACATTGTAAATATGGGAGTTTTTTTCTAAAAAATGAAGTCAAATTCTATGTGATGCAATATTTCGCTCAAACTACCGTAACGTGGTTTGAGCATGATAGTTACCAAGCCATAATGGAGACCATATTCAAATTTTATGTTTTTATTTTAGCGTCTGTAAGAAGTATGAAATAAATATTGTAATATTAATAGTGCAAAGATATAATTATATATGACCAAATTTCTCAGTAATTAAATAAATAAAACTACATACGTCTCTAACTTGACTCATTTTTTCTCGCCGTACGGTGAAAACATCTTCACTTCAGGTTTTTTTGTGATTCTGTAAAAATAACAGCGCAGAGAAATTTATTAATTTTCCATAAACAGTTGAGAAAACATAACTAACTACACCGTTAGTTTTTTTGACGAAATCCAGGTGTTATAAAATCTTAATTTTTCCAATACTCTCCCTCTGGAGCGCACAGCCGTAATCTAACCCAAGCCAAACAGCTTAAATGAGTAAAAAATTGCTCGAAAAGTAGTTCGGAAAGGGGTTAATATTTTGATAACATTGTAAATATGGGAGTTTTTTTCTAAAAAATGAAGTCAAATTCTATGTGATGCGATATTTCGCTCAAACTACCGTAACGTGGTTTGAGCATGATAGTTACCAAGCCATAATGGAGACCATATTCAAATTTTATGTTTTTATTTTAGCGTCTGTAAGAAGTATGAAATAAATATTGTAATATTAATGGCGCAAAGATATAGTTATAAATGACCAAATTTCTCAGTAATTAAATAAATAAAGCTACATAAGTCTCTAACTTGACTCATTTTTTCTCGCCGTACGGTGAAAACATCTTCACTTCAGGTTTTTTTGTGATTCTGTAAAAATAACAGCGCAGAGAAATTTATTAATTTTCCATAAACAGTTGAGAAAACATAACTAACTACACCGTTAGTTTTTTTTGACGAAATCCAGGTGTTATAAAATCTTAATTTTTCCAATACTCTCCCTCTGGAGCGCACAGCCGTAATCTAACCCAAGCCAAACAGCTTAAATGAGTAAAAAATTGCTCGAAAAGTAGTTCGGAAAGGGGTTAATATTTTGATAACATTGTAAATATGGGAGTTTTTTTCTAAAAAATGAAGTCAAATTCTATGTGATGCAATATTTCGCTCAAACTACCGTAACGTGGTTTGAGCATGATAGTTACCAAGCCATAATGGAGACCATATTCAAATTTAATGTTTTTATTTTAGCGTCTGTAAGAAGTATGAAATAAATATTGTAATATTAATAGTGCAAAGATATAATTATATATGACCAAATTTCTCAGTAATTAAATAAATAAAACTACATACGTCTCTAACTTGACTCATTTTTTCTCGCCGTACGGTGAAAACATCTTCACTTCAGGTTTTTTTGTGATTCTGTAAAAATAACAGCGCAGAGAAATTTATTAATTTTCCATAAACAGTTGAGAAAACATAACTAACTACACCGTTAGTTTTTTTTGACGAAATCCAGGTGTTATAAAATCTTAATTTTTCCAATACTCTCCCTCTGGAGCGCACAGCCGTAATCTAACCCAAGCCAAACAGCTTAAATGAGTAAAAAATTGCTCGAAAAGTAGTTCGGAAAGGGGTTAATATTTTGATAACATTGTAAATATGGGAGTTTTTTTCTAAAAAATGAAGTCAAATTCTATGTGATGCAATATTTCGCTCAAACTACCGTAACGTGGTTTGAGCATGATAGTTACCAAGCCATAATGGAGACCATATTCAAATTTTATGTTTTTATTTTAGCGTCTGTAAGAAGTATGAAATAAATATTGTAATATTAATAGTGCAAAGATATAATTATATATGACCAAATTTCTCAGTAATTAAATAAATAAAACTACATACGTCTCTAACTTGACTCATTTTTTCTCGCCGTACGGTGAAAACATCTTCACTTCAGGTTTTTTTGTGATTCTGTAAAAATAACAGCGCAGAGAAATTTATTAATTTTCCATAAACAGTTGAGAAAACATAACTAACTACACCGTTAGTTTTTTTTGACGAAATCCAGGTGTTATAAAATCTTAATTTTTCCAATACTCTCCCTCTGGAGCGCACAGCCGTAATCTAACCCAAGCCAAACAGCTTAAATGAGTAAAAAATTGCTCGAAAAGTAGTTCGGAAAGGGGTTAATATTTTGATAACATTGTAAATATGGGAGTTTTTTTCTAAAAAATGAAGTCAAATTCTATGTGATGCAATATTTCGCTCAAACTACCGTAACGTGGTTTGAGCATGATAGTTACCAAGCCATAATGGAGACCATATTCAAATTTTATGTTTTTATTTTAGCGTCTGTAAGAAGTATGAAATAAATATTGTAATATTAATAGTGCAAAGATATAATTATATATGACCAAATTTCTCAGTAATTAAATAAATAAAACTACATACGTCTCTAACTTGACTCATTTTTTCTCGCCGTACGGTGAAAACATCTTCACTTCAGGTTTTTTTGTGATTCTGTAAAAATAACAGCGCAGAGAAATTTATTAATTTTCCATAAACAGTTGAGAAAACATAACTAACTACACCGTTAGTTTTTTTTGACGAAATCCAGGTGTTATAAAATCTTAATTTTTCCAATACTCTCCCTCTGGAGCGCACAGCCGTAATCTAACCCAAGCCAAACAGCTTAAATGAGTAAAAAATTGCTCGAAAAGTAGTTCGGAAAGGGGTTAATATTTTGATAACATTGTAAATATGGGAGTTTTTTTCTAAAAAATGAAGTCAAATTCTATGTGATGCAATATTTCGCTCAAACTACCGTAACGTGGTTTGAGCATGATAGTTACCAAGCCATAATGGAGACCATATTCAAATTTTATGTTTTTATTTTAGCGTCTGTAAGAAGTATGAAATAAATATTGTAATATTAATAGTGCAAAGATATAATTATATATGACCAAATTTAATTAAATAAATAAAGCTACATAAGTCTCTAACTTGACTCATTTTTTTCCGCCGTACAGCTGAAAACCCTTCAAAACAGCAGGTTTTTTTGTGATTCTGTAAAGATTACTGTGGTGAGTAATAGATTATTTTTTATTAATAGCTGAGAAAACATGCAATCTACACTCCATTAGTTTTTTGACGAAATCTAGGTGCTATAAGTTCCTAATTTTTCCAATATTCTCCCTCTGGAGCGCACGGCCATAATCTATCCCATGTAAAACGGCTTATATTTTGAGGCAAATTGCTAGAAAACTAGTTCTGCAAGGGTTTAATACTTTGATATCATTGGAAAGATGAGAGTTTTTTCTTTAAAATGAGGCCAAATTCATCAAATTCTAGGTGATGTGATATTTTTCGCTCAAACTACTATAAGCGAAAGGGGAAATCCTCTTTGGAAAAATTTCGCTCGTGACGAATAGTGAACGTGGTGGAGTTTGGAGTGGGTCACAATGAGCTCCCTTTGTGTTTGTTTGTTCCCACCACTTCTGCACGGCCCCGAAACGATGCTGCCCCTTTTGGAGGAGGATTAAGGGAGGGACTCCTTAAAGATGGAGGGGGGGAGGGGGATATGAATGAGGCCAGAGCGGTGGTCGGCGTGATCGAGCCACGATCACGACTTGAAGACGCCTGTGTTGATGATGATGATGAAGACGAGACTCGTCGTTTTTTTCTTCTCTCCGTCCTCCTCAGAATCAAAAGGAAACATGAGCTCCTTTTCAATGTTTATTTTTTTCATCATATTTTGGCGTTCACACGGATACCTATTTCTGGCAATGCAAATCCCCGCCCTTTATGCGAGCAGGAAATGGAGGGAGTAATTTTCGCGATTTCGATCTGCGGTGTATGATCGTTCATTCATTGCGGTGGTCGTCTTCAGGGAGAGAACAGAGGCGTCTCTTCTTCTTCTTCTCTTTCCGTTGCATTTGCGTTTATTCGGGAGGGAAGCGTTTGAGCGTGGGAAACTCGACAGCAGATGACTGGTGTTGGAAGTTGTGGGGGATAATTCAAATTCTACTAATCCTTATTGCATCGAAGATTGAAACATATTTAAGGTGGTTTGAGAGCGAGATAGTTCCCTAGTCATAATGGAGACCATATTCAAATTTTATTTATTAATTTCAGCGTCCGTAAGAAGTATGAAATAAATATTGTAATACTAATGGCGCAAGGATATAGTTATATTTGACCAAAATTCTCAGTAATTAAATAAAAAAAGCTACATAAGTACGGTTTAAAACCATTCAAACCAGCAGTTTTTTTTTTGCGTTTCTGTAAAAATTACTGTATGTGGTGAGTAATAGATTATTTTTTATAAACAGTTGAGAAAACATGCAATCTACACATTATTAGTTTTTTTTACGAAATCTAGGTGCTAGAAGTTCCAAATTTTTTAAATATTTTATCTCTGGAGCGCACAGCCATAATCAATCCCATGTAAAACATTTTATATTTTTATGCAAATTTTTTGAAAAGTAGTTCGGCAAAGGGGTTGATATTTTAATATCATTGGTAAGATGAGAGTTTTTGTTTAAAATGAGGCCAAATTCATCAAATTCTAGGTAAAGTGATTTTTCGCTCTAACTACCTTAATACAAGGTTAACCTTACTACCTTAATACAACCTTAAGTTCAGAGCTAGGTAAAAAAAAACCAGTCCAGTTAAAAAAAAACTTGGATCTTCGCCACCAAGTAAAATTAACACTTATGCTGGGAAGCATATAAACGAGGGATTTTGAATGAAAAATGATCATTTCTGTAGCTAGTCCAGCACTTTGGGACTTTAGATTTTTTCCCAATCGCTCTTCATAAAGTTATGAAATATTGGGTCTTCTCAACAGATTGCCTCCACTTAATAATCAGATGTATGCTGTACAATGTACTTTCTGATGGATGGGTGTTAAACTCATCTCAAATTAAACATTGAAAGGAGTGCAATCAAACTTTTCTGATCCAAATGTTCCTTTCTATGAGCCACCGGTCGTATTAGCTTCCGTCTTCTGGTGAAGATATGTCTTTTAGCGTCGCAGCGACGAGTGTTTCTCTTCCGTTACAGGAGACGTCTTCAGTTCGACGTGGCGTTTGATGGATTTTGGCCGATATAATTGTATATCCACTGACTGAGTGGCCAGTGGGTCTACAATATACAGGGAGTATTCTTGTTACTCCCGTCGGGATCTTTATTTCGTATTCTTTAATGCAAAATTTCATACGTTACTCTCGCTATTGGGAGATTCTTTTGTTTTGTTTGTTTGAAAGAAAGAAAAGTACGCTATACATAATCTTTATTCATCGAAATCATTAGTAGAAATGGCTAACCTATGAACCAATTGATTCGCAATGTAAACCTTGTCTTTCTTGTGCCTAACTCACGTTCTCAGCTCTCCGTAGACACCTCGATCACTAAAATCGACCGACTCGTTCCGGACAAAGATTTGACACTCACATTACTCCAATGGTTATACATTTCACCCAGAGCACTCTAGCGGTCAGGCGCTAACTATCGGCGCGACAGGTATACTCTTTAATTGAATATCTTGCAGATTTAAGTGGGAAAGCACCTATTTATTTCTCAGGGGAAACTTAAAATGGTAATTGTATAATCAATTCTGCATATTGAAAAATTCTGGAACAAGATTGCAGCGCAATAATGCCGTCCAGTCTTTCTCTTGCCGTTTTCTTAGTGTACTTTCTCGGTCATCTTATTTGTTTACTTACGGTTGCGATGGCGATGTCTCGTGTGGTCCCAGGTGTATTTTAAATGTACGCTGATAAATGCAAAACAAAAGGAATAATTACAGCATTTTATCACAAAAAATAAATGATTTACGGCAAAAGCGTACACTCTTTATCTTTTTCACGCATACGTGTTTTCCCATTTACGCCTTAAACAATTGGCGCTAGTAGTAATCCATGCGAGATATCGCAATTCCGTCAGACCCTTGGTTCCGGAGATACAACTGAACTGAGCTCGCGCCGTGCCCACACAAGCCCAAATTTAGACCCCCACGCGCAGCGCTGTGACGTCACCTCGCAACGCCCCCTCCGCTCGCAACATTTCATTTCCGGTAGTCGACAAAACGGGCTATCCAGTCATAGTTGTAAATATTCTGTAATCCTTATAGTTTTTGCACACGAGACCCTCAAAAGTACACAAATATTGGTCGCGGCAAAACCTTACATGGCAACGAGAACGCACCATACGATGTTCATACGAATTCACATCATAAACATGATTCAGCTCTTTGATTTGACTCTCGGATACCGGTCAGTATCCAACAAACACCAATTCCACCTGAAGACGCTTCCTGAACGGAGGAGAAACGGTCGTCGCTTCAACGCTGACATACGCAGCTGAACCGGAAGACGGAACTTAATATATAAAGCTACTGCGGAAACCATCGTTCCAAACCCATCTGTTTCTTCCCTCGCCAGTTCTCGCCAGCCTAATGTACTAGTGCTCCAATTATGAGTGACGGTGCCAGCAAGCATTACCAATATTTGAAATCAAGACCTCATGCTCGTAACCAATTTCTCTACCTTCTGACATTTTCTCGCAACATGATATCTTTACAAAGTAGTGCACTACATTATGATTATGGTGAAGGAAGATATGGTGTTCTTTTAAGTTTTCATTATCACATAAATCACGACCTCTTATGTTTCCTCAGAATGCACGGAGTCTATCTCACTTGTATCTCATAATATGACTCTTTTCAAAACCACTCTCCTCTCATTCTAAGCGCGGATATTTTATCTCATGGGTTCTCGAAAGCTACGGGACTCTTGCGCTTGATTTTTCCACGTTTTCATCAGAACACCAAAGTCGAATCCTCGGCCTACTACTCATACAGTTGACCTGCTGTAACACAATAACTGCCGCTGGATCTACCCAGACCCAGTAGTGTTTCTTGAATGAAGAATGAAGTTTCTCATTTTTTCAACCGGTTCTCGTCTTATATGTTGAGTTATTAAGGAGTGTGATCCCGAGCAACACCGGGTAATTCAGCTAGTCAGAAATAAGTGTAAAATGATTGTACAATTGTGGGAAACACGTTAGGATTTTGGCTGACATCCAAAGCGGAAAAAAACCCACTGCAGGGAAACGCCCACACATGAAGCGGCGCGTGTAAAACCTGCGGAAACCTACTGAGTGAAGTTAATGTGACTCATGATAAAGAATAATATAAATACACAAGGATGGAGGGGATGATGGGGGGTGAAGCAGAGAGACCCCAGGTGGCGGGGGTGCATGCTTGAATTGAAATTGACTGCCGAACCGATAGATTTAAAATGTCAATTTTCCCACGTACAATAAGGGATCATAATAGTTGCGATAGATCAATCATATGAAACTCCCACCCTCAATAGGTAGAGTATAATCTTCATTTGTGCTTAATAACACAACATCATTACTAACACTTCACACCGGTCGATTTGTCCGGCATTACTTTATTTTGTTCTCTGCATGAAGTAGCATCTCGTAGCATTCATAAATTAACAGTAACAGTAATATTAACCACTAGATGTGTCTATAGCATTGTTCTGCATGTTTGCATGTTCATTTACATATCTATCACTCTTCAAGTTTCCGGTTGGACTGAGCACTGTTCTCCTGACTGCTTTTTGGCCTGCGCCTAGCGGCAGGGGGAGCGTGCGAGGATCTGACTTGTGCTGGGACGAGTGCTGCATACCTGATGTGGAATCACCCCGTGCCACACACCTTAGTGGTGGCTTTCACGGTACTTCGTAGATGTAGATGTAGCTGCTACTTGGGAGGAGCAGCAATCGCCGGGCGAGTGCTTCGTGCACTCCGCTCTCCCATATCGGCCAGACCCTTCCTACCGTGAATTACGCCCTCAGTCGGCTTTATCCCTCTTTTGTTCCCACCCCTTATGTAACACGGAACCAAACGGAGAGATGGCGAAGGGCAAGAGAGGGCTTCGAGAGGGGAGAGAGCGTGTGTGACTTGATGTGGGTTTGTTAGCGTGGGGAAGGGGGGATGCCAGCCCCAAGAGTGATCGGGGGAGCCCTCTCGTTACCCCACACCCCATGTCGGCCGTTCACACGCCAAAGGAGTTCTTGTCGGGAGCGTGAGGGTCGTTGACGGGACGGCGCACTCATATAACTCTCTCATTATGAGCGTGGCGAAGTCATTTAATTTTTTACTTTCTTCGATGATCTTCGCGGCTATCCCTTTTTCTCTCTTCCCTTCATTCCTCTTCCCCTCCCCTGTCGGAAGGGCTTGAGCCCCGAGTCGCCATGGCAACGCCCCACGAGCGGGGAGCGGCTCGTGCACCCCAAACCCTTTTGTTACCCTGAAGTGTATTTTCTAGCAATCGATAGAATAACTTTAACTTGTTATGATATTAAAATCAATTGCTTAGTACAAAACCACACCAAAATGTATTGCCGACTATGGTTTCAGCAGCCGTATAGCATGTTCAGTGTACCCTTCCATGTATTGACATTTTCCAGGTGCATGCACCTCGTTAAATGCATTAGTATTGTAAACCAATCGCGTAGATTAAATATTACAAGATTTGCGCTGAAGTTTTACTTTCTTGTTATAAAATTAATTTTTTCAAATAGTGTTATTGAAAGTGTAATTGTAAGGCAATGAAAACTGGTGCTGCGTACGAAGACATTGATTGATCTACTGGTTGTGAAGGAATACTTATATCATTAATTGATTACATTTGAAATATGTTCCTGGTTACTCATTCACAATCTCTGAGGGGCCACTTAACATTAGCTACGATTGCTGAAGTTTTTCGTGTAGGACTAAACAGCCTAATATGCTACGTACAATGACAAAGATTTGGAACGTAGAGTTTGTGGATGAATTTAATTAGCAAAGTGAAAGTGTTAAATTGCGATATTCCCCAGAGGAAAAATTATATATATTTCCTTGACGGTATTTTTCCTCTGTTGAATATCTCACCTATGTGCACTTGTGGGTGACACCGTAAAGGTTATTACCGTGGCTAGTCCCGGTATCCTCAAAATTGGTCAAAAGAGCGAACACCTCCTTGTGTTCCATGTATTGCTTTCCTTACCTCGTGGAATGTGGCGCTGAGCGAACGCTTTGGACTGCTTCAGTTATAGTTTACAATGCAGGGATGTCCGGCAGTCCAGAACAACTTCTTCCCATAAAGCTCTCAAAATTCCACAGGGGGTGAGGACGCCTCGGTGGATCGGCTAAACCACTCGGCGCAAAATTGAGGGATCCGGGTTCGAATCCCGGTCAAGGCGAATGATCTTTCTCTGTGGAATATCGCACTTATGTAAACTTGCGGGTGACTCCATAAAGAAAATACCGTGGCTAGTCCCGGTATCTTCAAAATGAGATTAAAAGTCAAAGAGAGTAAAATTTGCACTGCCACGGCTATTAGTGGGTGTGTGGGCCTAAATGTACTTAATTTTGAATATAAATGCCATTTAATGTTCAGTAAGCCCGGTTGGATTTGAACAGCGCAGAACTGTATGCACGGCCATCAACATGATTATTTCGTTTCTCATTGAAACAACTGGGACATAACTTTTACTTTTCATGCATTTGTTTATCTATGCATGGTATTACCACAGTTCTTATGTTTTAAATCAATTTCTTTGGTTGTTTTTGCTGTGGTATCAAACAGTTAAGGAGACAGGTTTCAAGCTAAAATTTGATTTGAAAAAAATAGACAGTGTTTGAAAGAGAAAGGAGAAAGCATATTTCGGGAAAAATTTTAGGTATTTTTTTTTCAATGAGAGAACAGGGAAGTTTATGATTTATTGCATTGTTATTTCTTCAGTTCTTTCTATTTTTCATCACATCTGGTGGTGTTTTCAAGACAACTATTTACGTTATAGATTATGCCTAATGAAGTATTTTAAGTGGACTACCCTTAACATAAATATTTTAATACACATACACCCAAATTTTATTGGATCATATATTATTATAACTCGGAGATAAATTTGTCTGAGGAAGCAATAGTGAAATGTACGGTAGCAATTTTACCCTTTACTCTGCTCCTTTGTTTGTGCGTTTACTGTCAATTTAAAATGCTAAAAAAATTGTTAATTTCGTTAATTGTTAACGCTTAATAAAGTGTTGATTTCGAATAATTTACGCCACTCTAGAATTACGCAAGACACCAAAGTAGAATTGAATTAGCACGCGCCGATCAGGAAATGGATTTCACGAGGCGTTGAAAGTTGAAACACGCTTTTCTACGCTCGCTTTTTTCTTTTTCGGGACACGAACCTCAGAACCGAGGCGTCGCACACTGGGCTGAAACAAAAAAAAATGGAGGAAAAACGTCTTCGTGGAATTTTATCGAATCGTTGATGGATATAAAATATCTATGACAAAGAAACAATTAACGTAGAGGATAATTCTGGCAAATTCAAGGCGTAAAATCCATTTATTCTTTGAAAGTAAACGAATTTTTAATACCTTAAGGTGGTTTGAGCGAGATAGTTCCCTAGTCATAGTGGAGACCATATTAAAATTTTAATTTTTGATTTCAGCGTCTGTAAGAAGTATGAAATAAATATTGTAATATTAATGGCGCAAAGACATTGTAATGTTAATGGAGCAAAGACATAGTTATATATGACCAAAATACTCAGTAATTAAATAAATAAAGCAACATAAGTCTCTAACTTGACTCATTTTTTCCCGCCGTACGGCTGAAAACCATTGAAAACAGCAGGTTTTTTGCGATTCTGTAAAAATGACTGTGGTGTGTTATAGATTATTTGTTATAAATAGTTGTGAAAACATGCAATCTACTCACTGTTAGTTTTTTGACGAAATCTAGGTGCTAGAAGTTCCTAATTTGTTTAGAATTCTCCCTCTGTAGTGCAAAGCCATAATCTATCACATGTAAAACAGCTTATATTTTTAGGAAAATTGCACGAAAAGTAGTTCGGCAAGGGGTTTATGTTTTGATATCATTGGAAAGATGAGAGATTTTTATTTTAAATGAGGCCAAATTCATCAAATTCAATGTGAAGTTATATTTCGCTCAAACTACCTTAGTAAAAAATCGCGTCGGTTCGGATGGCGATCGAGTTTCCCGCGAGAGTAGTCCAATAAGTGTTATGGAGGCCCTGTATTTTTTTTTGGTCAACAGCGAGAGCGGACGATTGAGCGGGCGCTCTGTTGAACTACACCCACACTCGCGAACGTCCGCAGATGAGAGCGTAGGGCAGGGATTCCCGCCGCAACATGTGTGTCGCCTAGAGACAGGGAAGCCAACAAAAGGGTGGGGGTGGGGGAGAGGAGGAGGGGGAGGTAGGAGTGCGTGGGAGTGTGTATATGAGGGTCGTACGTGGGAAGGGGAGGAAGGGGGGGGTCTGTCCTCTCTCAGCTGTTGCTCTCTCGTCCGCGTTCATTCACTCCGCTGCTCTTTTGTTTCTTTTATTTCGGTGGAGGTCAAACTAAGCCCGATGTGATTCCATCCCTTTCACCCTTTCATTCATTACTCTCTCGCTCCAGATCATTCTGCTCTCGCTAACTTACGCAAAGAACCTCTTCTTTCAACTTATTGGGTTTTGGTCAATTAATAGTCTTTTTTTCCCTGCCAAAGTTTTGTATTTACCTACTGTTTGCTAAATTCGAATGGTTAACATCATGTTAGTGTAATTAAATTTCACAGGTTTGTTGATATTTGTCAAATTAGTGTACCCGATATAAAAAATGTACAGTGTAGTTATCACCAAATTTGTTAACAATTGTTATTTTTCCGTTCCGGGAATTTCCGTTTTCTTTCGTCCTATACTTCTTAAAATATATTCCAGAACGTGAATTCAAGATTACCCATCTATTTAAAGATGAATTTTTATTCTAAGATACGAGTGTATTTTCTAGTCCTCCAGGGTGAAAATTTGAGATTGCTTGATAGGTAAATATTAATATGCGGCATTTCTCTGCCGAAGGAATTGCCTCATATTTGTTATTACCTCAACAAGTGGCGTAAAGAAATAGACAATATCCGGCAAAAATAAACATATGGATATGAAGTTTTCTGCTGCCTATTAACCTTAGACTCACGGTTTGTGTTTTAGAATCGTAAAAAAGTCTTATAATTCAAATCACCAAAACAAATTATTATTTTCTGTAGCTGCGAGAACTGACGCATACATTTGAATGGTAACTATTTTCCAATTTAGGCCACCCTCTGCCCTGCAGAATCATCGCTCCGAAAGCCGTTGTACACGATGCTTATTTCAGTACTGACAATCGAACTTAACTCAGCATGCTTAAAATCGGACCGTGTAAAGAGTGTGATCGCATTCGATTTCCGAATCGAATTCGATTATCAGTAATCAAAAGAGAAATTAGTGCGATATACTTATTTCCTATCTGATTTTTGGATCCAACGACCGATTACAGGCAATCAGGAAAGTCGACCATTTCGTGAGAATACTGGTTGCGGCGCTGGAATTTTCAAAGTAAAACAAGGTTAAATTAATCTCTCGAGGAATTGTTCAGAATTTTTGACTAATATAAAATCATATCGCGATTCCATGATATCGCTTGAATACACCGAAACAATAATATTATTTACATTGCCTTGTTCGGAGAATTCCCTGACAACGCTAATGCGTGCTAAGATCAGTATCGTGTAAACACAGGCTTCGAGGCATCGAATTCGATTCCTCGAAAGTCCCGAATATGGTTCCGAGTTTTCGGCCCTGATTTCAGCACTGAATCCAGTAAAAAATCAATGGTCTGCGAGTTCATTTCGTGGAATGAATACATCTTGGTCAAAAATAAACTTGGTTATATTCCACACAATTTTATTAAAAACCCGACCAGTTTCGACCTGTTCAGGTCATTCTCAAGAGTTATAGTAACTCTTGAGAATGACCTGAAAAGGTCGAAACGGGTCGGGTTTTTAATAAAATTGTGTGGAATATAACCAAGTTTATTTTGGACCAAAACTGAATCCAGTGCTGACCTAAGCATCGATGTAAAGCCTGTAGGATTAAAAAAAAGTCTACATTCAAATACTGGATACTATTGATTAAAAAATTAACCATTATATCGGTGAGCACCCTTATAGCGCTTGCTCGTCCAATGATTGAATGCCTTCTGCTCTCTCCACCGACGCAGGAGGGATCCCACGACCACGCCTTCCCCGGGGGACCTTCTTGAACGACGCCAAGGGTTCCTCTCTCCCTGAAGGGAATCGACCTCGGTCCGCGAGCGTGGGAAGACGAGTTATCCCTGTAACCCTTTGGGGCGCGCGCACCCCTCCCGTCGATCTCTTAAACCCTTCCCACGCCCTTCTACCCACACATCGTCACCACACGCGACCCACCCCTCCTCCTGAGACACTGACTGCGAGAGTGCATTTACGAACTGGGGGAAGGGGCTTCCCTTCATTCCCTTTCCCACATAATATTCGTCGCACCGCCACGTGGCACACTCCCCCCCTCCCCTCCGCTCCCTTCTCCTTCGCTCCCTTCTCCCGCTACCCCATTCTCTCTGCTTTTTTGCCCCTCACCCTCGATATGCCGTCGACGGATTAAGAGATTGCTTGCTCTCCGCTTGCTCTCGACGGAGGTTGCTGCTCACGTTTCGCGGGAAGAACAACAGCCCTTCTCACGCATTCGTAACTCGTCAGTCACTTTTATTGGGTGTGTTTCGATGAGTGCATATAAAAGTGTCATCGTAATTTTGATTTTCCATTGAAATTTATGAATGAGCAAGTGTGCGGATGTTAGTTCTTTGTATATATATATAGCGGTGTATATACGGTCGAAATCATTAACGTCTCTCGAGCATTCACTGAAATAAAGGAAGATACCCGTTATACTAGAGGAGCAGAAGGTGGTTTTATGTATTTTTTCACGCATGACCCTAATCCTTGGCTTAGTTGATCACGTAACCATTGATAATGGTTAGGCGAGATGGAACCATAATATAAAGGCTAGCTTTATATCAATGTTTTTAGGCTCTACTTTGTGGAAGTTCATTTTAAAAAATGAAGAAGCAAACTTTGTTTTATTCCACCAATTTATTTCACGGTACAACTAGTTTCGACGCAGTGGCGTCATCTTCAAGAACCTTCAGGAACCTTAAGATGACGCCGCTGCGTCGATACTAGTATTACCGTGAAATATATTGTTGGAATAAAACAAAGTTTTCTATTTCATTATTTAAAGGCTAGGTTTTATTATTTTCGTGTTGATCCACGCGGTAACACTTGTCTTTCGGGGCTTGATGGAGTTAAGAGTTGTCGCGGGTGCTATTCTTTTAAGTGAGGGGTGCCAATGTCTTTCGGGTGCACTCGATATGGAGCCCCTCTCCCCCGAATCCCAACACCAACAGGGAACATCCCTCATCAACGGAAACCAATTCTTCGCCGCCAACAAAACCCTACAAAACAACCCCCTTTGCCGTGCTACCCCCAAATAATACGCCCACCCCTCCCACTTCTGCCGCCTTCCCGTTCAGCGGATAAAGGTGCTTGCCTACCGCTGCTCCGAACTAACCGTCTCATTAGTACTTCAACCTTTTCCTCAATTCTAGTGTCGTCTTCCATCCACTCCGAAAAAAACGGACTTCCGCTCCTCACCGGGAACTTTTTTATCCAAACGCCCGGCGCGGCGCCCCTGATGAAGTCTCCACAATTTCACTCTTTCTACGGCCACGGCTCATTTTTTTTGCCACGCCTCCCTTCGTCGTGTCCCACTCGGCCTTTCCCCTTCTTCCCACGTTCGGCTAGAGGTCTCCCCCCCTTCCCGCTCTTATACCCTGGCTCTCTGACCCTTTCCCTCTTGATCCCCGACATCCGGTCATTCGTCAGTCGCAACCGAAAAGGGTTACACGAGGAGGAGAGGACAAGAGGGGAGGGACTGAGATTGATCCGGCCACCTGCTGCTGCTGCTTCTGCCTCCTCTGCACTCCTCCCTCCCACCCCACACCCCCTTCAACCTCCCCCACCCCTCCAACCATTTCAATCTGGCTCCCGGAAAAGCGAGACCGCCCGCAGTCGGGTTGGAGTCCGTTCCCATCACTACTCCCCTCGGGAATGTTTACGTGCTCGTGTGTGGGAGTGCGGAAACATATGAGCACACAAACAGAGACGTCGCTATATACATACATGAGCGCCTTGGATGTGCAGGATAAAAGTGGATGAATCAAAAGTTCCATTGTTTATGGAATTCAGGCTTTTGGTTCTGCGATTAGCGATTATTTTTTATTACCGTATTCTCCCAATAATGGAAGACGTTAAGCAAACAACTCAATCAATATTTCTTCGGGTTCTTTTTGTTGCTCCAATAGGCTTTCATTCTTTCCGAGTGGGCTTGTTTTCGTTCTTCCGACCACTTCGGTCTATATTGTTTCTCCTTTGGTTGCTCTGATTTAACTTCCCATTTGTTTACTTTGTGTGTGAAGGTGTCTCTTTCTAAAATGCCTGTTGCACATATTTTCGCGTTTTTGAGGTCCTTTCGAAGTTCTTCTAGCCAAGGCGTTGAATTCTTAAGTGAGGTTACATAATCTAGAATCTTTTTTGTCAATCGATTTTCTGGTAGTCTACTGAGATGACCAAAGAATCTCATTCGTCTTTTCTTAATGTCACATTCAATGTTTTAAAATATTTCTGTTGTTTTGATTGATTGTAGCCTGTAACCGTATTGTGTATATCTTGCTCCTAGGATTTTTCTGATGATCTTCCTCTCTTGTTTTTTGATTTCTTCCAGTTCTTGTTTTCTGTTAAGTGACAGTGTTTCGCTTGCGTAAAGGACTGCTGGTTTTATGACAGTGTTGTAATGCCGAATTTTTGTTTGCCTTGACATGGATTTTTTGTGATAGATGTTTTGAACTAACCCTAATGCTTTCTTGACTTTCTGGAGACGGTTCTGTTGTGAGATCTTCTCAAGGCCTGTAGTTCAATGAATTCCCCGAGGTATTTAAAGCGATTAATTATTTAGCATTAAGCAACAGTTTCGCCGAGCTATGCTGCCGGCTTCGTCGGGCTTTTAAGAACAGCAATGGTCTTTTTAACAAAATAAATAAACAATTCCAGCAGTTGATGATTTTGAGAAGTAAAAAAAATTAATTTCGAAGAAGTGTCTTCCAGGTATAAGGGAGTTTATAACTATCCTCTCTATTGATGTTATTTGGTCTTTTTTCTATTTCAATCGCCTCCCTTATGAGCCGTGGAGAGTAACTGCTTTCTTTGTGTAGTACTCTTGCCGTCTCGATGTCAATGGCGTGACCTTCCTCTCACGTAGTGTGCACAGCCACGGCAGAGTGATACCAGTCTTTCTTCCGTATTGCACGTTCATGTTCTTATAATGGGCATCCAATTGCTCTCTTGGTCAAAAAAGAAGTTCAAAAGTTCCATTATTACTCAGGGGGATTATTTTGTAATCTCACTCAAGTGAGAATACGTCATGAAATACGGAAAATTACGTCATTTTTGTTAGTTCCACTCCGCCACCCAGGCGGCGTGAACATCTTCGGTTCTCGAGTGGTGATCTTGCAGGTCTTTTCCCTGACTCACCAGCTCTTTTGCGTAACTCACCCGCTCTTTCGACTCTTGATCTGTATCTTTCGGCTCTTGATCCTATTCATTTGCCTCCGCCTTTCATTAGTTCCATCCCACGTGTCGTAAGGAACGTGAAATAGAGCCACCATCGTTTCCATGGACCTTGGGTGATCGTGATCAGTTCATTAAGAGAGTGAAACGGGTCTCCCGCCTTCCCGCAAAGTGTCATTAAAAATGTTAGATTACAAAATAACCCCCCAGTTGGAAGCTACGTTTTCATTGATTTTTTTGCGCTGCCGCTCACTGCGTAGCCAGCCAATCAGATTCGAGATCTTTAATCCAGCCTACGATGCACGGAGCTGTGGCGGTGAGGGGAAATGGACACTTTCTGCCTGTAATTTGTTGATCAAGTGATTCGTTCTCGAGGAATTTTGGGTCATCCTACGACGGTTGTGTAAACCATTGAATTTTGGAAGAAGCGTAGCTCCAAAATAATTATCAACGAAGGAAGAAATTATTGAAGAAATTGAGGATAATTATTCTCATTTGTATAACAGCAGGAACTTGAAATATTAGAGCTCCACCTTTTTTCCTGCCGTTGACTTTGTCTTCTTACAAACACGTTGCCTCGTTCACAACAACTTAACTCGGCATAACTTGGCTTGACTCGGCGCTATGCTAGAGATGAGACCTTAAGAATAGCGTCTACTAGTTCACAATGACTTAAGGCAGCGTAACTCGACTTGGCGTAGCCTGGAGTTGAGCTCAGCTCAACTTTCTCTAAATTCCAGCCAATAGCATGGCATGCTCTACTATCGATAGTCGGGCAGCAATCGATTGCTACTCTCGATATCTCCTCGAGCAGCCATATTGAATACGTGATTTTGTTGTGAAGTCGTATGTGGATACGTTTAAGCGAATGTTGATGCGGATAAGTTGATCGAGTCAGTGCGAAATAACCCTCACATGTTCAACAAACTTTCCATTTTAATACTTCTATAGTTCAACTCACAAATTACAATTAATACTTCTCATATCAACTGAGCTGTTTCGGGGGAGCCTACTACAACTCTCGAAACTCACACTATCGATAGGCCTCATCAATCGATTAGTAAGATCGAAATTGGCAGTGGTGGGTTGTGATTGGTTAGAAATTTCTCGCACTGGTTCGCCTTCGACGAGAGAATAAGTCAAGTTACGCCAAGTTAAGTTGTTGTGAACGAGCCTTAACACCTGTGCAGCCTTATGCCAATGCTCCTCGCAAGCATCCATTTTCCTTCCGTAGGTCTACAATAAAGATGAATAATGATTCGGAAGACCTAACTCCTCAAAAGTTTACCACCGCCTATTTATTTTTAACCCTGCGCTGCCGCTGCCGTGAAAACAGGACCAATGAGTGACGCACAACGCTGCGGCAAAACGACGCACAAACGGATGCGTGAAAACGCAGCTCGAGTCTACTTCCTTCAACCCCTTGCACTTCACCAAGGAGGCTGAATCAATACACTGAGGAGAATTGGTCTCCACTCATGCCCCGTTCACATTACTAGGGTTGAATGATGGTTTGATGGTTAAGGAGGTTCCGCCACGACCTTGTGAGTCAAAACAAATACTCAATTCCACATTTTTTATATTTTGTCCAAAAAATCCTGCTTTTGCTGATGGAATGTATTACCTATAGAAACCCAAAAGAAAGGTACAACATATACAGATTATTTTAAGGATGTATTTTAAATTATCACTTTTATCCAGCCATTGGAGCCGACTGCAGCGCCATTTCCTACGAATTACCGCATTTTGACTTCAATTACGGCATTAATTCTTCAATAACTAGAATAATAAGGTGGTAAGATGCCTGTATATTATTTTTATTCAATTTATCTGGATTATTACCTTCTTAGAGACAGTTTTCCGCAAAAATGGCAATTATATATTATGGAAAAATACTATTTTTCCCGTGGTTCTCTCATTCCCCCATTGAACATCATGTAATTTCTAGTTCAATTATAGAATAAAATAGCGTGGAAAGGTATTATTCTGTTGTTCATATCAGATAGAGGACAACTTTTTCTACAAGTACACAGAATATGAATAAAATGACATTTAAGTCATTTTACGGTGGAACTAACCACCTTAATATGGCAGCTAAAACTAACCTGCGTTTACATAACCTTCCCAAAACCGTCGTAGAGACGGTTGTGACATCTGATGGCGAGTTAAAGTAAGTCGAAATAATAATCGAGCAGCGGATAGCGGCCTTGTAGTTGCTGGACATGGTTTGAGTAAAAGGAACAACTGTAAATAATTTAGATGACTTCTTGATAAGCGAATGCCATTCCTTAAGAATCTAGTTATAAGCCTTTCTTTGTTTTCAATATTGGAGAAGTCCTTGTCACAGGGAAGAAATGGGTGCCCTCGTTCAGAAAATTATTTTGTATCTTTTTGAAATAGATTTGAATGTGTTGGACTGAACATATATTGTACCAGTATCTTATTTTTGTTTTGTGACGCTCAGTTTTCTGAATAAAGTTCAAGTTCTGTGGTATCAGGAGAAAGTGCACTGTTTAGGTACCAGTCCATGTAGGAAATAACTTCATCTGTATCCTTTTTGCCGCCATAGTCTATGTATACATTAACATGTGTGCATTACCATCTATGCAAGATTGTACCTTAATTAAAGTTATAATTAAATCCATAGTCGCCCACAGTAGAACATCTGTTAATTATGCCAGAGATAAGAAAATATGCAATGTATACTGTTAGAATTAACTGTAACTTAATTTTTGACCAGCTTCCTTTAAAATTCAGGACATTTGCCAATTTATACAAATTTATTCAGAACGCTTTTTTATTTGCCAAAATTCAAGATAATTCCGCTTTTTCAGGACGCAAGGCAACCAGGCCTCCTGAAGCATTGACCAGGTTATTGTGCTCAGTTGCATGACTTTTAATTCATTTGTATTTAAGTAAGCCAAGCTTTCAGGAAATCCATGGTAATAAGTGCCTCAATGTCCCTAATATTCGACGATGAAGAAGAAGGATTGAGTTTTCAAACCTTTCCTCCACGTATTATTTTCGTTCCTCAATAACTAGGTGAGTAAATCTGAAAAAAACAGCTTTGCGGTGGAATCAACCCTCGTCAGAATTTCAACCTTGGAAGGCGATAACTGGCGTTTACCTCCAAAGAGCGAATAGTGTATCTCCCGCATGAAGCAGCCTCTCTGCCTCAGTTGACGCGAGCGACGCATTACACATGTCTCGTTACAGAGCGGGCGGAGTTTATCACTCGGCGCCAGGGTTTCCGTCGTCCTTGGTGGAAGAACCAGACGCTAAGCTATTCTCCTCGACTGCATGGCTGTGGAAATTTTCAACGCGGCGTAATAAACTGTGATGGTATGCGGTCACCATTTCACTGAAGCAATAAAGCAGATATGAGCCATTTCAATGGTTGTATACTGTTCTTTACTAGCCTATTTTATTTTCTTCACAAGGCGTCAATAAAAATGATGATAAAACTGTATCCTTAAAAAACTAGTGGTTAGTCATTTCGGAAGAATTGAGTGAGCGTTAGATAAAGAGGTTCCGTGACATCAGTCGAAGATGTCCAAAATGTCAGCTGTGCCTGATGTCAAGTAGTTTTTGTGGTAATACTTAACCACTCTTTTTTGCTCGATTTAAAAGAGTCTGGAGATAAGCTTGCGGACTTAACTCGACATGCGAGAACGTAACACACCTTGGTATTAACTATAGATAGTATTTTCGTTTCTCTTCTTTCATCTTTATCGCAAAAGTCTCTAAAATAAGTTATCGCTGAAGTGCCACTAATACCATCTATCAACCTGGGTGCTATTTAAGTAGTAATGAGTCTGCGTGGTCTATTGTTTTTGGTTTCCCGTCATGAAAGAGGACCAACAGTAACTCATCTCTCCGTGCACCTGGAAAACGGTCAGCGTATCCACTACAACAACTACAACATACAAGATAGGTTATGAGCTCCTCAAATGACTACGCTGACAGTATTCTTCAGGATTTGTGGTTTTCTTATAAAATATGTTCAATGTTTTTCACGCCCGTTGAATTTCAACGGGTATGTACTAGTACATTCCGCTAGTATATTATTAATATATCATTCCCGCCAAGCATGTCACTCCAAGGAAATCTAACTCTACATCAGGAGCAAAAGGGTAAAATGTCATATCAAACAAACGGTATGTTATTAAATGTAAGCATTAAAATCGTACCCATTAATATCCCCAATTTCCACTCGGCCGATTTACACGAGTATTCGCTACTGCACAGCGTGTTCTTTGGTGCTTCGACTAACGTTTTTATGCGAATAACAGTTGCAGTATTTATCAGAAGAGGTCACCGTTATCTGGGGAAATTTTTGTTAAAAGGGAATGTTGGCAGGTACTGTGTTAGTTATCACTTACTAAAAGTGCGTGAAGGCTATTGAGAAAGTTAAAACATTTATAATAATATGTTCGCCTCAATTTTATTATTAAGTCTATTGAGTTATAATTATGTACCTCATGGATTTTACTTGTGAAGCAAAAGTCTATTTTAGGTAAGTTTATTTTGGATTTCTGTGATTATACTAAACTTTTTAGCAACAGTTTCGCTTTGCTATTCTGCCGGCTTCGTCACGCATTCTAAATCAACAATGAAAAATAAATAAACAAACTTAAGCGGTTATCATGTACAGCATGATTAATTAATACTTCCTTATACCACAGTCTATACAGTCGCGTCATGCCATGTAATTTTCCCTATACAGACTTGCAGTGCGCCGATGCAAGCGCCTCTAGTGGTGAACGTGTATAACTACTTTCATTACGGTGTAAATGAAGCTAACTTTTGCTCACTTTCGCCAACATTTGCATTGCCTTCTAAACATTTTATTTTTGCGGGTAATGCTTTATGTAAACGGCTTTTCCATCCTTTTTAAATTATCGTAATCTCGTTCAGAGCACCGATGTCACACTATCGTTCGCGGAATAAATGGTCCGTTCAATGGTTAGACATTTCAAAGAAGGAGCAAAACTTTCTTCAATTTTTGAAATATGAACAGAGTAGTTTGTTACCCCAGTCTAGCACTTATGGCTTATGACATAACGTACGTCTGTTCTGACTTTTTAAGTGGCATAAAGACGAAATAGGAAGCACATGTACAGGTATTTATTGAGGTCACTATTACATTTTTGTATTTGCTGTGAGGAATGAAAACACAAAAGGATCTATGGAACAATACTTTTTCATACATTTAATTCAAGTCAGTAACTTGTATTATTCACCTTTAAGTATTTTTTATACATTCGATTTTTGTAGCTAGAGAGACCCTGATTTTTTAATTTCAAATATAAAATAAATGCATGTCCTTACAAAGATTCTATTGAGCAAATGTTTCACGTGAGTTGCATATTTTTGGAAGGGGCATTTTGTTTGATTCGTAAATCACATTCCCATAAGATGCCCTATTTGTTTTAATTAACAACACAATGAGTATTACTTATCAATGATGATGAACATTCCTCGAAAAAGGAATTCAGTTCCTCACTGCACAATATAAGACTGAAGAAATTTCACTACTTTGAAAGTTTTTAAAATATGTTAATAAATTTTTTCCTCGGATATTATCTTCTATTTTCATGAGGAAGTACCTACATTCACAATAATGAAGTGATATCAGTTTTCTCAGAAAATAGCCCAAAAACATATATCATTCACAAGAAATCATGTTATGACCACACTTCTTTCAAGCTATCAAGGATTGCTTCCTGGCTATCGAATATTTGACTGCCGCAGGAAGAATTAGGCTTCAGAAACGATTTGAACACCAAAGATTGACATAGGAGTAGCCTTGTAGCGGACAACAGAGAAAAAATTCTCCAAAAAGTCTTGTTTCATTTTTCTTGTTTCTTGACATCTTTCTAAAGGGCTTTGGTTCTCAGCTCTTTCCAAATATTTTGCAGAGTTGATATTTAGAAGCCAAACTTCAACAAATTTTACCTTTTATGGATTTATTATCATTTCCTTTATGGTCAATTAACCTGATTGACCCCAGCCAATTTTTCATTACCTCGGGGGCTTCAATGTGTTCATATTCATCTGTGGTAGTAACTATCAGTGTCGCAGCTGAAATAATGCCGTGGGACTTGAAAATATTGGATAAATCATCTACGTTTTTACACATTTTGGTGTTGCCAGTGACTGAACAGGCATTAATCCACAAGAAATAAGAGTGCTTATGGCTGATACTTCTGTAGAATGACGTAGTATATGTGGTGAACTGGCCTTCAATTTGGAGAAGACGGGGAGTTAGCAGGGGGAGTTACTGCTTTTTAAAACTATGGGCAAGTCTGACTGTTTTCATAGAATCCAGGGAGAACTATTCACAAATGACCTCCAATGAGATCAACACTCTAATTCCACTTTTTAATAGATGGAAACAATCATATTAAAATAGGTCATTTCTGTAACTATTCAGCAAATGAGGAATATTTTTAAAATAGTATAATTTCCTGCATAAAAATCTAAGATAAATCAGTTGATATTTTTATTGACTTACGCATCAGAACAAAGTTTGAACCCTGGTCAGTCACACATGTCTTCACGGTAAACGCTGGTTTAGAAAGTATTTCAAGAGTAGTTTTGAAAACCTTTTGAAAACATTTGTATTTTACAGACTGGCAGGAGAAATAGATACCCTATAGGCTTCCTTAAGTTATAAAACAATCCCTTTATCATTAGCAGTAGAGCTGGACTTGTTATGTTACTGCTTCTGAAGAAACCCAAGTCCTCTAAGCCACAGACATAATCTACACTATTATTGTACAACAAATGCCTCGCAACTGCTATTTTATCTATGCTCAAACTAACCAACCTTTGGTCCTATTTCAAGTTCTTTGCCTTCTCTTTAAAAAGCATAAACACTCTTAGATCCAGGCCACTTTTGGTATTTATTCCCTCAACTTACTGTTGCTACATACAAATAGAGGATAGATTAAAATGTTCGGAAAAAATGTGTAACCTTAAGGCACAGTATAAACTAATAAAAGAAATAAGATCAGGTTTAACTTTATGGAATTCCATTTTATAACAATAAATAAGCACCTGATGATGATGCACATGCATTGAAATCCGGTTTGTGCATAATTGTATTGACCAAAATTGTGGATTGTAAAAGTTTTATTTGTTGTTATACACAGTCTATACTATTTTTTTAGACTGTGCTTAAGGACTGCGATACAGGAGACTCAGTGAAAAACATTTGGTATCACTGAACTTATGAGATCCATGACCACGAAATATAATCCCTATTAATTTCCACCCTTCTCTTGGACTACAACCTTGTCGTGGTTGAAGGGCTTGCGTGCTCCGATGACCCCTAGAGCTGCACTGGCGGGAGCATTGCTCCTGGTAGGGTCACCCATGCCAGATTGGTCGAAGGTTAGGAGACAGACGAATGGTAGTCCGCGCAGCGTCTGTACCTCAGTGAGGCGGCTGCA